>OX422209.1:602277711-603680211 GCA_949130495.1 Sambucus nigra
AAAGAATTCTAAGAAAATTCTTAAGTTGTTTGCAAGGTAAAATTATGTGTTAATATTGTTATTATCTTGTATTATACTTATTTCAAAGTATATAAATCATGAATTATTGATATAAATTCTATCATCCTTTGTGATAATAGGTATTGGTTCATAAGTGAGACAGGTGGTGTTTATAGGTCATATTGCCTTGTATTCAAACCCCTTGTATTCAAACCTACATATCTATTTGTGTGCTTACTGGAATTGAGAAATTCCAATTGGATATGAAAGTAGACTCATATATTCATATCATATCCGAGAATTAGAATTTAACTCCTTGTGGTTAGGCCTTAGTGATGGTTCCAATTTAGTATATAGTTGTTGTTTGTATATTTCATTTCAGTATGCCCTGAGTTTGGTCAAGATTTTGAGATAGCAAATGAAGTCCAAAAATTATGAAACTTTAATCCTGTACTATTCAGTATTTTTACTGAACATGGGGTGAAAATCATGGAAAGTTATCCTGTAGAAAAATTATAAAAATTCTTGGAAGTTGAAGGAACAATAGAGGAGTTTGTAAGGAAGATTTCTTGTGTTGTAAAGAAATGGCCATAACTTGCTCTAGGAAGCTTGAAAAATTACACCGTCACTTGTAAAGGAAATTATATTCAGGTATGTTTTCATATTGATAAGCTTCAACACCTGTATGTGTATTATTTATGAATATGGGAGGGTTAAGTATAGAGGACAATAATTTGAGGCCATATTGGATACCCACTGAAAGAATGTTTTTATCTGCTCTTTTCAAAGAGTATTTTGAGTACATGTTTCATGTGTATATACATTGAGAAGTACGATTTAATATTTACTTGTGTTTAGTTATAAATTCCTTATGAGGTATTTCCTACGGTTGAATGTCCATAACTTTATCAACATATATACCATTATTTCGACTTTACTCATGTTTCTTGGGATTCTACTTAAGTGGAATCATATTGTGGTTGTGTAGTCATTGAAAGTACGTAATTATATTAAGATAATACTTATTATTGAGATTCAGTACTAATTTAGTTCGATTAACAGGTGTAAGGGCAAATCAACCAAGTTCATCTCCACCCGAGGGAAACGTGAATACATGGTTAACAACCCAATGTGAGTGTACTTACTGAGTTGATTTTGGATATGATGTATATGTATTATATGTTGAGATGATATGGCTTATTTAAAAGTTATGAGATGTTGAGATGTTATGGATTATTTAAAAGCCAAGAGATGTTGAGATGTTATGGCCTTATAAAAGTCAGGATATGTTGAGTTGCTATGCAATTCAGGAGATGTTAGGTTATTAAAACCTATGGATATGATTATTGCCTACGAGCAGGAGATGTGGGGTTTATTAACTCCGAATATGTATATGGCCTAATTTGGCCCAGATATGGATATATTAATATGTTGAGATATTAATATAGTACTTTTACTATATAGAGATGTAGTACATTCACTGTGTTTTTAAACTCATGGTTTTATATGTTTACATTTTCAGGTTTTGAAGCTGCCACTGCCAAGTCTAGCATGTTGAGTGAATAGTAGTATTGTCTCGTCAGTTTGTTTTCTACGTTGTACTAGTTGTAATTAAGTTAAACGGTATGGGAGTTTTGTTTAAATTATGTCTCCTTAAAACGATTGTATATTTAGTATTCCGCATTTTAACCTTAAAGTTGTTGTAATGTGTATTACCAAATAAATAAATAAATAATAAGCGTGGTTTATGAACTACCGAGTTAGTTAGATCCTAATGGGGTTAGGGGGTGACAAGTTGGTATTAGAGATTTAGGTTTTTATATTCTGGGGTTAGAGAGTCTAGATGTGGCAGTGGCAGAAATAGTGTGGTGTGGGTCATTTATATTAATTTGTGAGAAATACTAACCATTATGTTATAAATAAATGTTGTATTCTTGTTTCTGTAATTGTGGTTTATGACAGATAGTAAGATATGTAAGGAGAAAATGTTCACGAGAGGGTGGATGAGGAGTCTTTAAATACAGTAAACCAACAAAATCCAAATAATGTAGAGGGGGCTCCTGAACAAGTTACAGATATGCAGAAAATGGATCGTGCCATAACTTTAATGGAAGAATAATAAAACATGTTTATGATGCAAATAGCAGAACAACAAGCCAAGTACTTGGAGGAGTAGACTTTGGACAGAAGAGAAAGGAAAATACAACGGGAGGAGAAGAATACTATGTATGAGAAGTTTATCAAATTGAACCCTCCAGCATTCTTAGGTTCAGTAGATCCTTTAGAAGTTGAGGCTTGGTTTAGAGACACAGAAACTATATTTGGGTTGATGAATGTACCTGGCGCGCAGAAGGTAATTTTGGCTACTTTCATGTTAAAGGGCGAAGCTAAATATTGGTGGGAGTCTTCCAAACATTTATTTCTTACTCCGGAGGGAGGTGAGTTAATTACTTGGGATTCCTTTATTAAAGCCTTATATGAAAAGTATTTTCCTCGCATGTATCGGAAGAAAAAAGAGAGAGAATTTTTATCATTGAATCAGGGGAATATGTCGGTCGAGGAGTATGAAACTAAATTTATATCTTTGTCTCGATTTTCATTACGTTTCTTACACAATGAGGAAGCCAAATGCACTAGATTTCAGGATGGGTTGAATTTGGTTATCAAGTCTAGACTCACTGCACTTGAAATGGTAAATTATACTTCTTTAGTTAACAAAGATATGATGGTTGAAGGAGATGTTAATGGTTCAATAAAGAATAGGGACCAAAGGGGAAAGACGAGTAGATTTAATCTATCTCAGCAAAAGGAAGGAAATATAGAATACTCAAAACAGGGGAGTCAAAGATTTTTGCGCGGTAGAGGGTCTGGAAATTTTGTTCCGAATAGGACACCAAGAGTTTTAGCGGTACAGGATCGATGGGCCAATAGAATAGACAGCAGGAGAATGACAGTGGGCAGTCTAAGCCTATTACATGCTATATTTGCAAAGCTGAGGGCCATATCAGTCTAGATTGTCCCAAGTTAAAGGGGGTGGAGTGTTATCATTGTCATCAAATTGGTCATACCAAAAAGAACTGTCATATGCTACTAGGAGGGTTTCAATCAGCTACTACTAGTCGAGGCTCATCACCTGGAGGCATAGGGATAGGAGGAGGTAGAGGATAGGCTAGTGGATCCAGGGATCCGAGAAGGATATTTGCTATGACTTTATAGGATGCTCAGGTTACTCCAGAGGTGGTGACAGGTACATTTTCTGTCATGAACAAACATGCTTACGTGCTTATTGATTCAGGTTCTACTCATTCATTTGTAGCACTGTCATTTACCATGCATTTGGGTAGACCATGTTCTTATCTAGGTTCTGGTTTATATATTTCTACACCTATGGGGGATGTGATGTTAGTGGAGCTTGTGTAAAAAAAAATGTGTATTATATATGGGGGATAGGGAGTGGACTATTGATTTAATTCCACTAGATATTCGGGATTTTGATATTATCTTGGGTATGGACTGGTTATCTTCCTACCATGCAGCAATTGACTATTTTCGTAAGGAGGTTACATTTAATATGTCGGGGGAGGAAGAATTCAAATTTACTGGGGAAATAAATGTGGTTCCGAACTGTCTTATTTCTACCTTTCGGGCGAGGAAATTGTTAAATAAGGGTTGTCAAGGCTTTTTAACATATATTATGGATACAAATAGGGAATTGAAAAAATTAGAAGATATCCCAGTAGTTAAGGATTTTGTAGATGTGTTCCCAGGTGAATTACCAGGATTGCCACCTAGCAGAGGGGTAGAGTTTACTATCGATTTAGTGCCTAGTACAACTCCAGTTTCTATTTCTCCATATATAATGGCACCTGTGGAACTAAAGGAGTTAAAAGTTCAACTGCAAGATTTGCTAGATGGAGGTTTTATTCGACCCAGTGTATCACCATGGGGCGCTCCAGTATTGTTTGTGAAGAAAAAAGATGGCACCATGAGACTTTGCATTGATTATCGACAGTTGAATAAGGTGACTATTCGAAATAAATATCCATTGCCTCGTATTGATGATTTGTTTGATCAATTACAGGGTGTTAAAGTGTTTTAAAAAATTGATTTGAGATCGGGTTATCATTAATTAAGGGTGAGAGATTGTGACATTTCTAAGACAGTTTTTCGTTCTCACAACGGTTATTATGAATTTTTAGTAATGCCATTTCGGTTAACAAATGCTCCTACAGTGTTTATAGATTTAATGAATCGACTATTTCAACCTTTCATAGATTCGTTTTGATTGTCTTTATCGATGATGTTTTGATATACTCACCTAGCCAAGAGGAACATGAGAAGCATCTAAGAGTTGTATTGCAAGTTTTGCGAGAGAGTCAATTGTTTGCGAAGTTTAGCAAATGTGAGTTTTGGTTAAATCAGGTAGTATTTCTGGGGCATGTTGTTTCGGGAAATGGAATTTATGTTGACCCTAAGAAGGTAGAGGCAATTGTGCAATGGGAGAGACCAAGAAATGTAACGGAGATAAGGAGTTTTCTAGGATTGGCTGGATATTATAGAAGATTCATAAAGGGGTTTTCATCTATAGCCTTACCGTTGACTAAATTGACCCAAAAGGAAGTGAAATTTGTGTGGAGTGATGAATGTCAGCACAACTTTGAAAAGTTGAAAAATAGGCTAGTATCAGCTCCAGTTCTCACTGTTCCATCCAGTGGAGAAGGTTTTGCGATTTATAGTGACGCTTCACATCAGGGTCTGGGTTGTGTTTTCATGCAACATGGAAAGGTATGCATCTAGACAGTTAAAGATGCATGAACGTAATTATCCTACGCACGATTTAGAACTTGCGACTATTGTTTTTGCCATGAAATTATGGAGACATCATTTTTATGGGGAGACGTGTGAAATTTTCACTGACCATTAAAGTTTGAAGTATTTATTTACACAGAGAGACTTGAGTTTGAGACAAAGACGTTGGATGTAATTAATTAAAGATTATTATTGTACCATTTACCATCATCTCGGGAGGGCCAATGTTGTTGTAGATGCTCTGAGTCGAAAGTCATTGGGGAGGTTATCTTGTTTTCAATGTGCATGGGTTGGCAATATTATGGAATTAAGACTGATGGGAGTCGAGTTGAACTTATCTAAAACAGGGGCATTATTTGCACACGTTACAGTGAGACCTTTACTAGCAGAACGCATACGAAATTTTCAAGTCAGTGATCCATTCCTTGAAAAGAAGAAATGGGGAATCCTGGATGGTAAAGAGAGTGACTTTGAAATTAAGAATGATGAATCGTTGTGTTATAAAAACAGAATTTTTGTACCGAATGATCCGTCCTTAAAGAAGGATATATTGGATGAGGCACATAGTTCTATTTACTCTATGCATCCAGGAGGTACCAAAATGTATAGAGATTTGAAAGAGTATTACTGGTGGAATAATATGAAACGTGAGATTGCAGAATTTGTAGCTAAATGTTTAGTATGTCAGCAAGTGAAAGCGGAGCATCATAAGCCGGCAGGATTATTGCAATCATTGACTATTCTGTAATGGAAGTGGGAGCATATAACGATGGATTTTGTTACAGGATTACCACGGTCACCAAAGGGGAATGATTCTATTTGGGTGATTGTAGATCGATTGACAAACTCGGCCCATTTTCTTCCAGTTAAGACCACTTACACTGTTGACAAGTGTGCACGTATGTATGTTAATGAGATTATCCGTTTATATGGGGCACCAGTGTCAATTGTATCAGATAGATATCCAACGTTCACTTCTAAGTTTTGGCCTCGTTTACAGAATACCATGGGCACAAGTTTGAAGTTCAGCACTGCATTTCATCCACAAACCGATGGGCAATTTGTAAGGACGATTCAAATATTAGAAGACATGTTACGAGCCTGTGTATTTGACTTCAAGGGTAGTTGGGATGATCATTTTCCATTGATGGGATTCTCGTGTACTAATAGTTATCAGTCCACCATTGGTATGGCTCCGTATGAAGCTTTATATGGGAGGAGATGTAGAACGCCTTTGTGTTGGGATGAAGTAGGTGAAACAAAACTTTTGGGTCCTGAATTAATAGATATGAAAACTGAAAAGATCAAAATGATTCCGGAAAGGATAAAGATAGCGCAAAGCAGGCATAAATTTTATGAAGATAAGAGGAAGTATCCTTTCGAATTTAAAAAGGGGGATTTTTTATTCCTACGTATTTCACTATGGAAAGGCATTATGAGATTTGGGAAGAAGGGGAAACTAAGTCCAAGATACATTGGACCATATGAGGTGTTGGAAAGAATTAGGAACCTGGCATATAGATTAGAATTACCTCCAGATTTATCTCGTTTACATGATGTGTTTCACATATCGATGCTTCGTAAGTATTTGGCGAATCCATCTCATTAGTTGAAAATTCAACCAATCGAACTGAAGGAAGACTTATCATACATCGAGGAACCAATGGAAATGATTGATCGTAAGGAGCAAGTGTTGAGAAATAAAGTTATTACCTTAGTTAAAGTTATGTGTATGAGCCATGGAATTAAATAAGCAACTTGGGAAACGGAGGATAGCATGAAGAAACAGTATCCCCATTTATTTGGTAAGTGACATTCGTATTAAATTTCGGGGATGAAATTTTCTAAGGGGGGAAGGTTGTGACAACCCGTATATAATTATGATAAATTATATTTAAATCATACTTATCTTATGTGATATGAATAATGTTTTATTAGTATATCTAACGTTAAGTGATTATGGTTCGTATAATTCTATTTTCATAAATCATGAAATGTCGAATTATTTACAAACACAAGATTTTGTTATTTTCGATAGAAATGTTCCTGTTTAAGACTAGTTTTGACCCTTATAATATTACAACTGACTTGAGGTTAAAACTATATAGTTGTACACATGTGAGTTAGGGTTGTAACACAACAAACTTTTCATCAAACGGATGTTCGAGTAAGAAGTTAGGCCAAAATTACGAACAAGGGGTAAATATGTCAATTCCCTTAAGTGGTAAATTGTCTTTTATTAAACCAAATGTTTTAATTTGATTGAATGGATTGGGAGGCATCCTTGTCTGACTTAAAACTCTTCTTATAACCTATTTATTCATCCACTTTAAGCCTAAGTTCAGTTTTAAGGGTTTTTGGCATGAGGAAGAGGAAGTAGAAGTTAAGGAAGGAAGGGTTACAAGGAAAAGCTAGGAAAAGAATTCCAAGAAAATTCTTAAGTTGTTTCCAAGGTAAAATTATGTGTTAATATTGTTGTAATCTTATATTATACTATTTCAATGTATATAAATAGTGAATTATTTATATAAATTCTATCATCCTTTGTGATAATAGGTATTGGTTCATAAGTGAGACAGGTGGTGTTTATATGTCATATTGCCTTGTATTCAAACGCCATGTATTCAAACTTGCATATCTATTTGTGTACTTACTGGAATTGAGAAATTCTAGTTGAATATGAAAGTAGACTCATATATTCATATCATATCCAAGAATTAGAATTTAACTCCTTGTGCTTAGGCCTTAGTGATGGTTGCAATTTAGTATATAGTTGTTGTTTGTATATATCATTTCGGTATGCTCTGAGTTTGGTCAAGATTTTGAGATAGCAAATGAAGTCCAAAAATTATTAAACTTTAATCTTGTACTATTTAGTATGTTTACTGAACATGGGTCGAAAATCATGGAAAGTTATATTGTAGAAAAATTATGAAAATTCTTGGAAGTTGAAGGAACAATAGAGGAGTTTTTAGGGAAGATTTCTTGTGTTGTAAAGAAATGGCCATAACTTCCTCTAGGAAGCCCTAAAAAATTACACCGTCACTTGTAACGGAAATTATATTCAGATATGTTTTCATATTGATAAGCTTGGACACCTGTATGTGTAATATTTATGAATATGGGATGGTTAAGTATGGAGGACAATAATTTGAGGTCATATTGGATACCCCATGAAAGAATGTTTTTATCGGCTCTTTTCAAATAGTATTTTGAGTAAATGTTTCATGTGTATATACATTGAGAAATATGCTTTAATATTTACTTGGGTTTAGTTATAAATTCCTTATGAGGTATTTCCTACGGTTGAATGTCCATAACTTTATCAACATATATACCATTGTTTCAACTTTACTCATGTTTCTTAGGATTCTACTTAAGTGGAATCATATTGTGGTTGTGTAGTCATTGAAAGTACATAATTATATTAAGATAATACTTATGATTCAGATTCAGTACTGATTTATTTGTATTAACAGGTGTAAGGGCAAATCAACTAAGTTCAGCTCCACCCGAGGGAAACGTGAATACATAGTTGACAACCCAATGTGAGTGTACTTACTGAGTTGATTTTGGATATGATGTATATGTATTATATGTTGAGATGATATGTCTTATTTAAAAGTCATGAGATCTTGAGATGTTATGTCTTATTTAAAAGCCAAGAGATGTTGAGATGTTATGGCTTTATAAAAGTCAGGATATGTTGAGTTGCTATGCAATTCAGGAGATGTTAGGTTATTAAAACCTATGGATATGATTATTGCCTACGAGCAGGAGATGTGGGGTTTATTAACTCCGGATATGTATATGGACTAATTTGTCCCATAGATGGATATATTAATATGTTGAGAAGTTAATATAGTACTTTTACTATATAGATATGTAGTACATTCACTGAGTTTTTAAACTCATGGTTTTATATGTTTACATTTTCAAGTTTTGAAGTTGCCACTGCCAAGTCTAGGATGTTGAGTGAATAGTAGTATTGTCTCGTCAGTTTGTTTTGTACATTGTACTAGTTGTAATTAAGTTAAATGGTATGGGAGTTTTGTTTAAATTATGTTTCCTTAAAACGATTATAGTTTTAGTATTCCGCATTTTAACCTTGAAGTTGTTTTAATGTGTATTACCAAATAAATAAATAAATAATATGTGTGGTTTGTGAACTATTGAGTTAGTTATATCCTAATAGGTTTAGGGGGTGACAATAAATATACTGGATTTATCTCATATTCATTATACTAATCCTTTTCGACGAGTATTTCTTGTTTTGTTTATTTCTCGTGTGTTTTAGAGGTATTTTAGGCAAGTAATTACGAGAGAGCACTCGAAACAGTGAAACAAATAAAGAAAAAGAGAGTTGAAGGGCCTTTTTAGACTTTTTCAACCTTAGTTCGGAGGTGAGGCTAACTGGAAAGTTTAAGATATTGAAGTCATAATAATACTGGAAAAAATGGTACCTCAATCCTAGCTACAGTGAAGAAGTTATGCGCATTTAAAGTTGAGATGAAAATCTAGTGGCAGAATTTCTTGGGCAACACTAGCAAACCAAACCGGTTCTGGTCCTAGGGAAACCAGCTCTCCGTTAGTAATGCTCCATATCCATGACAAACATTAGTCACACTTTAAAACCGTTACAAAATATTTGAAGCGAGATTTTTATTTTGGCCCTACTTTTTAACCTAGAGAGTTTTATGCTTTGAGGACTATTCTAAATGACTTATAACTTATATATTTAGTCATTCGGGTTCTTTTGAAAGAGATTTCATTCATGTAAAATCTCTTAATCAAGGAGGAACATCTAGGATAGTAATTTACAGGTTTTGCACCTTCAGTCCAATAGCTTTTCCGATTCTTCTTCAAGCTTTGATTTCTTCTTTAATGTTTATGGTATTCAATATTGGTAACCTTAAATTCCAACACCTTTACTATTGTTTCACTATTTTCACATGCAACGTAGAATTCATGTGTAGTGTTAAATTTTCCATATCCGGCTAGGTTTTTAGCGGGTTGAGATACATGAACCCAACCTAGGTATTATGGATAAACATAAAACATGATTGAATTAAATAAATAATGAGAGGCTTGATACTTTGTCTGTACGAGTATTATAAGCCTTTCAACTTCATTTATCGTTGGTAATTGTAGTTTTTAAGGGTGCGATACACGTGTCGACAATTTTTTCATTCAATGTAGATTTATTTTTGACTATTTATTGTGAGGAGTAAAATCCTCATATATATAGTGCTTAGATTAATTTAAGGTATTGTAATACACCGTAATTTTTAATGATTTTAAAATAGGATTAATTAGGATTAATTGTGAGATATTTAAAATTAATCTGTATTTAAATATTACTCGAGAGTAAAGTAATATGTGATATAAGTTGAATATTACTTAGTTTTTAAAAGTAATATATGATTATGACTTTACAAGATTTAATAAAAATTATCGTGAGTGATGAATACGACAATTTCGGGAATTAAGTTGGGACACGCGGGTGATACGTATTGGGGCTACAATTAAATGAATTTAATGTAATATATTTTAATGTCATCCAAATGGTCATTTGACTCCACCAAAGTGTCCGGAAGCGTTTAAATAGTGAAAAATCTCTACTTGAGGGTTTAATTTGGGTCTTGGGACACTTTGGAACCAAATAGACACCCCGGACGGGTATTTCGGTCATTTTTCAAATGGGGAGAATAGTACCCACGGATTTTAGAGATTTTATATAAGTCGGAGGGTTGGTAACAATGAGGTTACTTCACCAAAATTAGAGGAAGAGACTTAGGGAGAGTGAGAGACTTCTCTGCAAAAAGGAAAAAACAATGAGTAGAAAAACATCCCCAAATGTTCAGACCTTCAATTAAAAGGCAAGTGACTTAATCTCTACAAATTAGCATGTATAATGCCCATGTTAGGATAGTTCTATAATTATGAGACAATTGCATGATTTAGAGATAAAGCATGATGATGTTAATGGAATCATTGATTTGAGAATTATGTACAATAAACCTTCTTATGATTATATATATTAATCCACGAATTTGGAATCAATTGAAAAATAAAATCTGGGTTTTATATGATGTTCTTGGCGAAATGATAAAAAGAAGGATTTTCTAGAAATTAGGAGAGATAACTTGTTTATTCCAACCCTATTGATGTTTTAGGATTGTTCAATCTTTGGAAATCATTTATATGTAATGATATATCATGTGGAGTGAATTATAACAAGTTTGGGATTTTAATATAGAGGATTTGAGGATAAAAATTGGGTAAACCCGTAGGCCATATGCAGAAATAGGAGGCTTATACCTGATTGATTGATCGATCGACCTTGAATGTGGATCGATCGACTTCCCCAGAATTCACATATTGATTTTGTTTAAGGCTTGATTAAATTCCCCACTTCCAAGAATGCTTAGTGTAAAGTAATTCTAGCATGATTGGATTTAGGGAAGGTCAGTAGGGTGGTAATTGAAACCCAAAAATTATTATGTGTGAATTAATCTTTGAGAGTAGAATAATGGATTAAAAGTAATTAGAGTTTATCGAAGAATAAATCTATTTGAGGATATTGTGAATTTGTGAAAATTCGAGATTTAGGATGTCATGGACCAGTCGGGTGTTGGATAATTACCTACTAAAATATATTCGAGAAACAATGGTTAACTTTCGAGTGATGAGAAATCTCTAGAAATATATATTAACAAGAAAAGTTATAATCTATAAATACGTAGGATATTCGAGATTAATATACTACGTAAGGGAATTGTTATGGGTTGTTCGTATATATATATATATATATATATATATATATATATATATATATATATATATATATATATAGGTGGGATAAATACCTATCTTATGGTTTATTTTGTGTATGACATACCTATGCGACTTGCTATCGGGGTGGAGGTTTCGTGTTGTGCACACTCGTATCTCGATTGGACCTATTTGGGGGGACTTAGATTCGTACACTAAGCATAGGACCTTGGACACATGCCATCGGTATGAATGATAGTTATTACGGTTGAATTGGAGCGTAGGTATGTGTGTGACCCATTTGTATGGGGATTATGCTTGCCTCCAATATTTGTGTTATGATATTTATGGTTCGTGAGAGACGCCAAACCATTTATCCATTATGCAGTGAGTGATGCACCAAGACAGGACAGCAGAGTATGCATGTACTGTATCTATGTCTGGGGGCGTAGTATATATATATATATATATATATATACAATGATGTGATCTATTGCATGATTTAGTAAATAAAAAGTGAATAATAAAATCTGAATTGAATTAAGTAAGTGAATACTTAATATTTAAAGGCCTAGTTCATCTTAAAGATAAATGAACATGTTTAGTTAAATAAAGTATTGCGTGGAAAATACTGGATAATGAGAAGTGATAGGAGGATAATTGAGAACCTTGTTTAGAGGAATAATAAGGTACGTTAGGCGTTCACACTAGATGAGAGGTGAGATTCTGAAGTTAGAGCCGAAAACTAACATGTACATTATACCTTCTTATTTGCACTTGTTAAGCACTTGCAATTTTTTAGAATCTTTTACAAGCGGAGTCTAACCCGTTTACTTGCATATTCTCTTGTCTATTATATCTATATTACCAGGTGCCCAGCATCAGGGATGCCCGACTTAGAAGATGGATATTTTGATGAGTTTATGTGGATGTAGCTTTGGATTAGACACATTCAGTTTCTTGAGTTCTATCTTTATAGTATTTGGCACCTGTAGGTCATGTCGCCCAAGATTCTAGTAGTTTCATTCCCATTTCGAATATTTTACCGATTTTATATTGATATTATTATCATTTTGTTTGGATGGTGATATTGAGATATTCCAATTGGAGAGTTTATTCCATTTACATTTAAATTTGTTTAATTTTAATTCAGTTGTGTTGGAATGTCACTTATTTATCTCTGTATAGTGGTATGGATTTAATTAAATTAAAATTGGAAAAGTTTTGACACTTAGCTTAATTAATTATTAGGTGAGTAATAAGGGAAATTGTTTTGAAGGTGATGCTAAGAATGAACCAACTGGATATTCTGATTTAATTTAATAAAGGACTCATCACGGAGTATTTAATTAGGCAGGGTTTCATATGTGGTATCAGAGCATCAGGTTCTAATGTCCTAGGATATGTACAGTTTACTATGCTTTCTGCTTGGCATCCTTCGATATAAGAGCCTTGTCATTAGGATTGTTGTATTCATAATTGCACATTTATGACCTTAGCTATTGTTGCGATATTTTAAATGTTGATAAAATATTTCTCCCTCGTTTTAGATGCCTCCTCGATGTGTACGACGAGCCCCCGGAGTGGCACAGCCAGCCCCGTAGCCTGATCCAGCCCAGGGTACTATGAACGCAACAGAGGTTGCTGCCATTATTGCTGAAGCCGTTAATGCTGCCTTAGCAGTTGTCCATTAAGTATCGCCACCGGCACAGGTAGTTCCACCAGCACCAACACCGGTATTTTCAACTACTTAGGAGGGTGTCATAGGTGCCTTCCAAAAGTCACACCCACCAGATTTTCAAGGGGTTTTCAATGTTGTGATTTATAGCCAATGGAAGAAAGACATCCAACGGCATCTGCGTATGTATGAGTGTACGGAGGTCCAGAAGCATATCTTGGTGACATTTAAGCTGGTTAGAGAAGCCCTACAATGGTGGGAGTCCTCTACCATAGTAGAGGATAGGGATACGATGACTATTCATGACTTTTGGGTGCGGCTTGATTGTAAATTTTTTCCTTTCACAGTTCAGACCAAAATGAGGAGGAAACTTTTGGACCTCACCCTGGAGGGGAAATCATTTACCGAGTATGAAGAATAAATCACTAGGTTGACCAATATGTTACTAGGATAAGTGACCACTGAAGATAAAAGAATTCAGATGTTCATAGATGGTCTTAATTGGAGGATTCTCCAACATCTTTGGGTAATCTTTCATTACAAACCTAAGGAGATGTATTGAATGTAGCGTTTCTTTACTGCCAAGATCATCGCCTTCATGCTAAGGGAAGAAAGTGGGGGACTGAGTCTAGTCAGGAAGGCAAGAATAGGGGAGGTAATGGTAGTGGTAGTGGAACATCAGCAGTTATGGGTCAACAGAGGCAAGGAGAGCAGAATTTCCAGCCAGAGGATTATGCTAAGAGACTTAGATCGGGAGGCTTTAGATTTGGTAAGGGGGGTAATAGGCAGTGCCACCAGGGAAACCAAGGGCAACAAGGCCACGAGGGCCAATAACACATTCACCAGGGCCAGCAGGGCCAAGGGAGAGGTGGACATGGCCAGTAGGGCCGAGGTCAACAGGGTCGTAATGGGGGACAGCTTACCGGTAGATGCTTCACATGTGGCAAAACTGGCCACACGAAGTAGGATTGCCTAGATAAGGGAAGGACACCCCATCAGCAGGGTGTTCATTAGGATCTGCAGAGGTCTATTTTTCCAGTTGCCCTTCAAGCATCGAAACAGGTACCAACCTTACCTTCCATTCCTCTCGCCGGCCCCACTAAAGTAGGGGTAGTTACAGTATGGGCGTGTGTACCACATCCAGCAAGTAGCAGTTCAGTAGCCACCACTCGCAGTTAAGGGTATGTTTTCTATTTTGGGGTTATGGGACATATTTTCTTGGATACAGGGGCTTCACATTCTTTCACAGCCACTAAATTTTCACAGATCACGGGGTAGTTAGACATGGCCATCGGTACTATTACTTATGTAGACTCATCGATGGGTAGTGGGATGCCTATTTTCTTTATATGCCAGGGTGTGAGTACAGAGATTGGGAGTCAGATTTTACCCGCTAATATGCTTGTGTTAGACATGTCCGCATATGATGCTATTATTGGGATGGATTGGCTTATTTCTTATAGATACATGATTGATAGCTCTGTTAGGAGCATTATATTTGCTATCCCATATCAGGATATGTTTTTAGTGGAGATACCTCGCCCCGAGGGAGGATCGTCCACTCATTTGTATTGCATAGAGGAGAAGACCTCTACGGGAGTTGTGATTCCCCTTGATTCGATTCCTGTTGTTATGGAATTCCATGATGTGTTTCAAGATATACCAAGGTTACCTCCGAGTAGGGAGATTGAGTTTATGATTTACTTAGCACCTAGCACTCGTTCGATAGCCCGTGCCCCCTATCGTATGACTCCTACAAAAATAAAGGAGTTGAGGGATCAGATTGAGAAATTATTGGGATAGGGTTTCATTCGTAGGAGTACCTCACCCTGGGGTGCTCGAGTCCTCTTTTTGAAGAAGAAGAAGGATGGATCCCTACATTTGTCTGTGGATTATCGGGAACTTAATAAAGTCACGATCCAGAATAAGTATCCATTACCCCACATCAATGATTTATTTGATCAGCTGAGAGGAGCAACATACTTCTAAAAGATAGACTTAAGGTCCAGATATCACCAATTACAGATCAGGGAGAAGGATGCCTTAAAGACTTCTTTTCTAACACGGTATGGATCTTATGAATTTCTAGTTATGCCATTTGGGTTGACTAATGCACCGAATGTATTTATGGACTTAATGAATAGGGTGTTCAAAGAGTTCCAAGATCATTTTGTCTTTATTTTCATAGATGATATCCTGGCTTAATCTCGTACCAAAGAGGAACATGATGAACATTTGCGAAGGGTCTTATAGACACTAAGGGAGCATTAGTTGTATGTCAAGTATGAAAATTGTGGATTTTAGCTCCGGGAGTTACAATTTTTGGGGCATATAGTGTCAGAAATGGGTTTAGTAGTGGATCCTAGCAAAGTATCAGTGGTGAGGGAATGGGGAAAACCCACGACACCGATCGAAGTCCGTAGTTTCTTGGGATTAGATGGATACTACAGATAATTCATCAAGGGTTTTTTAAAGATTGCAGGTCCGATGAGAAATCTAACCCGTAAGGGCATAAAGTTTATTTGGGATGATGCGTGTCAGTTGGCGTTTGATGAATTGAAGGATAAATTAACTTCACCACCCGTACTAGTACTGCCCAGGCCAGGAGTGGCGTACCTAGTATACACTGACGTATCATTATAGGAACTTGGTGGGGTGTTGTAATAGGAAGGGCAGGCTATAGATTATTCCACTAGGAAGCTTCAGCCTCATGATAAGAACTAGCCTACCCATGATTTAGAGCTATCAGCAGTCGTACTTGCCCTTCGAATATGGAGACATTATTTGTTGGGTGAAAATTTTCACCTATTCACGGATCACGAGTCATTCTAGTATTTGTTCCCTCAGAGAGAGTTGAATATGCGACAGTGCAAGTAGCTTAAAATCATGAAAGATTATCGATTTGAGATACACTATCATCCAGGGAAGGTTAATGTGGTAGCAGACGCGTTGAGCCGTAGGCCTAAGGCCGCGATGTGGAAGGCTAAATGGAAGGAAATCGGCCATCAGGATGTCGTTGCTAGGTCATTTACGTTAGTTATGACTGATAATCCTCACATCGTAATGAGGGTAGTATATGCTCAAGTAGTGGATCCATTTTGTCTAGAGAAAATTCGACAACTTTTGGCCGAGGGAGCAGAGTCTTACTGAGTGAGTTTAGAGGGAGGCTTGTGCTTTAATGGTAGACTGGTTGTTCCAAAAGGGGAAGAGTTACAGAACGCAGTGATGTCGAGTCACATGGATCCCGATTTGAGGTACATCTCGGTGGGGACAAGATGTACCAAGATATGCGGTGATAGTATTGGTGGAGTGGGATGAAGAGAGACATTGTCGAGTTTGTTTCTAAGTGTGTTACCCGTCAGTTAGTGAAGGTGGATCACCAGAATCAAACCGGGTTGCTCCATCCACTAGAGATTCCCATGTAGAAATGGGAGAGCATTTCCATGGATTTTCTCACTAGATTGCTTACTACTCAGAGGGGTCATGATTCCATATGGGTGATTGTCGATCGTTTAACTAAGGTAGCTTATTGCTTACCGGTTTGGACTTATTTTTTGATGGGGTAGTATGCACAGGTCTTCAAAGCCGAGATAGTGAGGTTACATGGGGTACCATTTGATATTGTGTTCGATCGGGACAAGATCTTTGTCTCCATATTTTGGGAGAGTTTTTATAAGGCCATGAGTATCGAGGTGCGATTGAGTACGGCCTATCACCCGCAAACGTATGGGCAGATTGAGCGTACTAACCAAATGTTAGAGGATATGTTACGCATGTGTATTCTGGATTTTGGAGGGAGTTGGGGGCAATATCTTCCACCGGTGGAATTTTCCTATACTAATTTCTATCATTTCACCATTGGTATGGAACCATTTGAAGAGTTATATGGTAGTCCTTGTCCCTCTCCTGCGTGTTGGTTGGAGGTGGGTAACAATAAGTTACTTGGGCCGAAAGTGATTCAGGACACGTCTTCTAGGATTGAAATGATTAGGAGTCGCATTCGGCTAGTCTAGCATAGACAAAAGAGCTACGTCGATACCAAGAAATTCTTTAGGGAATTTAATGTGGGGGACCAGGTGTTATTGTGCGTGTATCCTATGAAAGGAATCATGAGAAATTAGCTCGAAGATATGTAGGACCATTTCCTATTATTGAGAGGGTTGGACCTATCGCGTACTAACTTGGACTGCCAGAGCACTTGCATCATATACATGATGTGTTCCATATTTCTTCTCTGAGGGGGTATTTTAGATGAGTTGGCTCATACTTATATTACGTTGGAGGAAGTTGATTTACAGCCATATAGTTCTTATGAGGAGCGACCAGTGACGATCTTAGACCGCAGTGAGAAACGGTTGCGATCGAAAGTAGTTCCGCTTGTGTGTATTAAATGGGAACACCGTAATATGAAGAGTCTACTTGGGAGAATGAGGATGAAATGCTCAATAGATGCCCGTAGTCATTTCTACCATGTATTCCTAGGGGGAAGTATGTAATACCCCATAATTTTTAATGATTTTAAAATGGGATTAATTAGGATTAATTGTGAGATATTTAAAATTAATCCGTATTTAAATATTACTCGAGATTAAAGTAATATGTGATATAAGTTGAATATTAATTAGTTTTTAAAAGTAATATATGATTATGACTTTACATGATTTAATAAAAATTATCGCGAGTGGTGAATACGACAATTTCAGGAATTAAGTCGGGACTCGCGGGTGAGACGTGTTGGGACTACAGTTGAATGAATTTAAAGTAAAATATTTTTTTGTCATTCAAATGGTTGTTTTGACTAAACCAAAGTGTTCGAAAACATTTAGATAGTCAAAAATGTTAACTTGAGGGTTGAATTTCTGTCTCGAGATACTTTGGAACCGAATAGACACCCCGGAGGGGTAATTCAATCATTTTCCAAATGGGGTGAATAGTAATCACGAATTTTAAAGATTTTATATAAGTTGGAGAGTTGGTAACAACATTCACCAAAATTAGAGGAAGAGACTAAGGGAGAGTGAGAGACTTCTTTGGAGAAAGGTAAGGACACCTCTAGGAAGCTAAGAGGCCAAAGTTCACCCCACACCTTCATCGCCACCGAAAGTCAGTCGGACAAGCGAGAGGACCACCAGTTGATAAACATCCCTAAAGATTCAGAACTTCAATTTAAAGGCAAGTGACTTAATCTATAGAAATTATCATGTATAATTCCCATTTTAGGATAGTTATATAATTCTGAGAAAATTGCATGATTTAAAGATAAACCATGATGATGTTAATGGAATAATTGATTTACGAATTATGTAGAATAAACCTTCTTCTAATTATATATATTAATCCATGAATTTTGAATCAATTCAAAAAGAAAATATATATTTTATATGATGTTCATGGAGAAATGATAAAAAGATGGATTTTCTAGAAAGTAGGAGAAATAACTTGTTTAATCAAACCAATTGATGTTTAAGGATAGTTCAATGACTAAAAATCATTTATATGTAATGATATATCGTGGGGAATGAATTATAACAAGTTTGAGATTTTAATATAGAGGATTTGAGGATAAAAAATGGGTAAACCCGTAGGCCATATGCAGAAACAATTTGTTTATACCATATTCATCGATCGATCGACCTTGAATGTGGATCGATCGATCGACCTTGAATGTGGATCGATCGATCGACTGCCCTAGAATTCACATGTTGATTTTGTTTAAGGCTTGATTAAATTCCCCACTTCCCAGAATGCTTAGTGTAAAGTCATTATAGCATAATGGTATTTAGGGAAGGTCAGTAGGGTAGTAATTGAAACCCGGAAATTATGTGTGAATTAATCCTTGAGAGTAGAACAATGGATTAAAAGTAATTAGAGTTTATCGAAGAATAAATCTATTTGAGGATATTATGAATTTGTGAAAATTCGAGATTTAGGATGTCATGGACCAGTAGGGTGTTGGAGAATTACCTACTAAAATTTATTCGGGAAATAATGGTTAACTTTCGAGTGATCAAAAATCTCGAGTAATATATCTTATTAATTAAAGTTATAATCTAGAAATATGTAGGATATTCGAGATTAATATACTAAGTAAAGGAATTGTTATGGGTTGTGCGTATGCCCTATATATATATATATATATATATATATATATATATATATATATATATATATATATATATATATATATAGGTGGAATAAATACCTATATTATGATCTATTTCGTGTATGACATACCTACGCTACTTGCTATCGGGGTGGAGGTTTCGTGTTGTGCATGGTCTTATCTCGATTGGACCCATTTGGGGGGATTTAGATTCGTACACTAAGCATAGGACCTTGGACACGTGCTATTAGTATGAATGATAGTTTTGATGGTTGAATTGGAGCGTAGTTATGTGTGTGACCCATTTGGCTAGGGAGTATGCTTGCCTCCAATATTTGTGTTATGATATTTATGGTTCGTGAAAGACGCCGAACCAATTGTCCGTTATGCAGTGAGTGATGTACCAGGACACGATAGCAGAGTATGCATGCATCGTATCAATGTCCGAGGGTGCCGTATACATATATACATATATATATATATATATATATATATATATATATATATATATATATATATATATATATATATATATATATATAATACTGTGTGATTTAGTAGATAAAAAGTGAATAATAAAATCTGAATTGAATTAAGTAAGTGAATACTTAATATTAAAGACCTGGTTCGTCTTAAACAAAAATGGACAAGTTTAATTAAATAAAGTATTGCGTGGGAAATACGGGATAATGAGAAGTGATAGGAGGATAATTGAGAACCTTGTTTAGGGGATTAATAAGGTATGTTAGGCGTGCACACTAGATGAGAGGTGAGATTCTCAAGTGAGTGTCGAGAATTGACATGTACATCATACCTGCTTAATTGCACTTGTTAAGAAGTTGATATTTTAAAAATCTTTTACAATCGGGATCGGACCCGTTTACTTGCTTATTCTCTTCTCTATTATATCTATATTACCAGGTGCCCAGCATCAGGGACTCCCGGCTTAGAAGATGGATATTTTGACGAGTTTCTCATGATGCAACTTTGGATTAGAGGCATTCGGTTTCTTGATTCCTATCTTTATAGTATTTGCAACCTGTAGGGCATGTCGCTCACGATTCTAGTAGTTTCATTTCCTTTTCGGATATTTTACCGATTTTGTATTGATACTATTATCATTTTATTTGGATGGTTATATTGAGATATTCCAATTGGAGAGTTTATTCCAATTACATTTAAATTTGTTTAATTTTAATTCAGTTGTGTTGGAATATCACTTATTTATCTCTGTATGGTGGTACGGACTTAATTAAACTAAAATTGGAAAAGTTTTGACACTTTGCTTCATTAATTATTAGGTTAGTAATAAGGGAAATTGTTTCGATAGTGATGCTAAGAATGAACCAACTACATATTCTGATTTAATTTAATAAAGGACTGATCACCCGGTATTTAATTAGGCCGGGTGTCACAGGTATAATCTCAATTATATATTTGATTCTTGAAATTTTTATAACCACCATAATTGCCTACGGTTCAGGGGAGTGTATTCCAATCTCACTTTTCTCGCATAGTTTGAAATCAAAAGTTTTCCGTCTTTACATATTTTAGTTAATTCGCATTTAGTAATTAGGTTGCATTAGTTCATTAGAAATTTCTTTCAAACAATCATCATCTTTTCCTTTTATTTTTCTGTGTCGATCGTTAGGATTAATCATCTTTCTTAGTAGTCGTTATATTTCGCGTCTTAGTCCCTGAGTTCGTTACCCGACTTGCACGGATTATTACTTACACGACTGGTTTACACTTGACTCGATAGAAGCATGTACTAGAAATACTTTTAAAGTCACGTCAAATTTTTGGCGCCATTGTCGGGGACTAGGTATACTTTTAGGTTAGGTCGATTTAATCCAAAATTTTACTCTAATTCTTAAAAAAGCCAAAAAAAGTCATAAAATCAAAATTGGAAACAAATTGGAAAAAAATCAAAAAATTTAGAAAAAAAAAATATGAGTCTTGAAAACACCCCATGAAATAGTGGCACAACCGAATTACCTTTAGATATAAGTCTTGAAAATTTTAAGAAAGAATTCGGCCCGGTGGATGAGGACCTCACTCTTGAAGTCCAATCATTTTTGGACTCATTAAGTCACCTAGATGGGAGTGACTGGAATGACATGATAGATAAATTCCATCTTTATGAACATGCACCTGAGCCTTTAGAAAGTATGATGAAACGTGAGGTTTTATCTATTGGTGACAAGATTGAGAAAATAATCCGAGCATTTGCAACGGGTAACACATGATTTATCATACCGCAATGTCATTTTCCACCACGTTCGCTAGTGCCACTTGGGTTCTCGGATCGGATGCAATCATGGCTTTGGCTAGAGTTTCGTCCAATTTAGACAATGATCCATGCCTTATCGAGTTTAGGGACAATATAGGATATTCAAAAGTACAATATGATAGTCCCTTCAAGTCGGTGCATTTATGCTACAAGGTCATTGGGCAACTCAATGATTTCACTCTCCTCATTCATCATGTGCGTCGACGTGTCCACATTTTCTATTAGGTCGATTTTCAATTGTTCTGATTTTTTATTTATGATACGGGAGAGACATAGAGGATATTATTGGACCTCGTAGATGAGGTCGGGTGAGTTTGTAGAGGAGAGAGAGAGATCGTCGCACCCCCGACGTGTATGGGGTGATTTTTGTTGTATTTTTGAGTCGTGTGTTGGAGTTATATAGTGTCTTTTTGCATTTTAAACATTTGTTTGTTTTATTTGTCGCACTTATTATTTTTTATTCTTTAGATTTTAGTCGTTTTGAGTGAGGACAATGCAAAAGCCAAAGCTAGGGGGGTAACAAGTGCAACTTTTATAGTCACAAATTTTTAAAATGCCAAACAAAATTTGAATTTTTTTGAAAAAGCCCCATATATATTTTTTCAAAATAAACAAAAAATGGAATTTAAATTCATCGAAAATATCACTAAAATTTTGTTTGAAGTCTCAAATTGTAAAAAAAAATGCAATAAACCGAAATTGAGCGAAAATTGACGATTTTACAAATAAGTGTGGAGATTGATTAACCCGGTGAAATTTTGAGCCTATCATCTTTTGTGAGTAATTAAATCAGTCCGAGTTAATGATTAAATCAAAGTTCGATTTATCTTTCAATAAGTTATTGAGGATATATATGACTTTGTATTGATCGGTTACGAAAAATGAGTGAAATATTTTCTTGAAAAACGAGCTAAAATGTCTCTAAACTAAATTCATCTCGAGACACATATGGTAATATAATTAGTCATTCGGACAAAGATCTAGGCCCTCATTTGTTTAACCCAAAAATATTAGCCATAAAAAGGTGGTCAAATTTTTTACCTTTTGCAAGCCCACTTTAGCCTAATAATTTTACCCTTTTTGTTCGTTAACCCAAAAAATCCATTTAACGCGAAGTTGTGAAAATTGGAAAATTCATCAATAAAGTTTAAATGGTGCAATAAAAAGGGGCCAAAAAAATAAAAGAAAAATGCTCAACAAAAAATAGCTACGAGAGAAAGAAAGAAAAAAAAGAGAAAAATGACCAAAAGCCCAAAAAAGCACTAACGGGCATCAAAAGGAGATTTTCCAATTTTGGATTTCTCAACCATTCCCAATTTTACCCAATACACCTTACAACCCGAGAAAGTCCAAACCGAGTCCAAATTTCTAAATTAATTACCATGTGGAGAGCTAAGACACGAAAAGGTTGATTGATATGAATAAGAGGCGATGTTTCCCATTTTCCAATGATCGTATTCCGATTAAGAGATGTTTTGACAATAAAAAATTCTTCTTTCCAGTTTGTGTGCATGAATTGGTGTTCCTTTATATTTTCCGCATACCAAGAGAAATAGACACCTTTTGAGTGATTTGTTTATGAGTGTATCTATGAGAATTGAATCAAAACGAATTTTCGAAAAAGTAACGTAATGATAAATCGGTGGAAATTAGCGGTTTAATTTTCGACTTCGCACACACACACAACAAATTAAGACTTTCTAATGTAAATTTACAGTGACTATTTTTCAGGTGTTTAAATTGTACAGTTTTGAAGTATTTTGATTTTTCTTTTAGTCGAAAATGAATTTTGTGGGTATATTCACTGCAAACCCTCATGAGACACTACTCATCCTATTAGGGTAGCCTAGGGTTTTAACGGCTTGTTGCATACACTAAAGGAAATCGCTTCCCATGAAAGAGGTATCCTATCCCAATGAAGTTTTTGAAGGGTCTTTAGCTCATAGTCTTATTCTTTTACATTGTTCGGGGAGCGCAACATTCTAAGTTCGTGTGATTTTTTTTTTTACAAAAGAGGGGCGGAACCCCCACACATTTTATAAATATAAGATGGAGAAAAATCCTCTCCGAAGCTTACAAACCCAAGAAAACTTAAAATCTAGAGGTTAGGACCAATACTCTAGAAAGAAAGCGATAAATATGGGATTTTATTATAACCCCATTACATTGAGAAAACTTGAAAGAAAATAAGGGGATTTATCTTATCCCCATTTACATCTTATTAATTCTATGTCTTATTTGAGGAGTATGCAGTCTATCCAGCTTAAGTAAACCTTTAACCAACCTAGGGAGAGAGCTTTGAGTCCAATACTTAGAATCCGTGTTGACAATAGAAGCCTGCGAGGATAAATGATTAGCAACTGAGTTTGATTGTCTCCATATATGATTGAAAATAACATCATCAGGGCATTGGAAATCTTGAAGCATCTTTCAATGTTGCCAAGGAGGTTTAGCCTTTTTCAATATCACATCTATCAAGAGCTTGCAATCAGATTCCACTATAACTTTTTGAATATTTAATTGAGAAACCAATTTCATTCCTTCAATCAAGGCCAAACATTCAGCAAAAAATGAGGATTGTACTCCAATAGATTTTTCAAACCCTACAATAAAATTCCTGTTGGAGTCTCTAATAACCCCTCCAATACCACTATTTCCAGGATTACCTTTAGAAGCTCCATCACTATTAAATTTAAAAACTCCACTTGGGGGATTAGACCAAAAACATTTTATAATATGCACAACTTTAGGTGTAATGTGAACTTGAAATTAGTTAATGATTTGAAAATCTTCAGAGCTAGGAGTATCATAGATTTTTAAATTTTGGAGAGTGGAAGAAGCTAAAAAAATAATTTGATTAATTATATAATTAACAGAAGAATTAGAGTTTTCAAAGACCAATTTATTTCTAGCCTTCCATAATTCCCAAAAAAATGGAATTATGGAGAAAAGGATCTTAAGAAAATCTTTGTTATTTTTAATCATCCACCAAGATAATAACATAGCCCTACGAGAAATATTTTTAGGAATAACTTTGAAAAGATGAAAAAATTATTTCCATAATTCTTTAGCTAGATTGCAGTCAAGCAAGATATGTTTGTCGCTATCTTCATTAGCTAGACATTCCCTGCAAACCAGAGCAAGTCTTATACCAATTTTTTGAATTTCAGTCTCAAAAGGCACAGAATTATTCAATAATTTCCAAATGAAATTAGAAATTTGAATGGGACAATCTTTAGACCAATTTATTTTCCAAGTGAGAGAAGTTGGATTATTTTTTCTACATATTTGGAATGCTTCTATTAAAGAGAAATCACCAGAATAGGATGGAATCCATATTTGATTCTCAAAGTCAATATGATCATCAATTATGCTAGATATTGATTTAATTCTTCTAATTGTTGATGATCCAGAATTAGAAAGCAATCTACTCTGATATTTAGATCTCATAAAAGAGGCCCAAATACCATTATCAAATAAAAATTTCCAATACGATTTCATGCTAGAAGCATTAATAATATCTTCCATACTTCTAAAATTTAATCCTCCTTCTTCAAACGGAAAACACATATCATGCCACTTAGACCATTGGTAAGTTTTGTCTTTATTAACACCACCCCAATAAAATTTTGAAAAAATATTATGCAATCCTTTAATAATAATTTTAGGGGGGCTAATAACAGAAATGATGTGAATCAGGACGGATAAAAGGACACTTCTAATCAGAGTGGCCCTACCAGCTTGAGAAATTAACTTAGACGACCAAGAATTTAGCTTCTCTCTAATAGAGTTCATAAGATCAGAAAATTGAGACTGCTTATTTCTCCCTTTATTAATATTGCAACCTAAATATTTCATAGGCAAAGTTTTAATAGATAAACCAGAATTGGTTCCAATATTAGTTCTTATAGACGGGGAAAGATTTTTATCAACAAAAATAGAGCTTTTAGAGATGTTTACAGACTGACCGGAGGTATTTTCATAGGTTTTAACCAATTTAGTAATAGCTAATAAACTTTTCTTATTCCCATTAGAAAAGATTATAATATCATCAGCATAAGCCAAGTGAGATATCAATTTACAATTCCATAGATGGGAAAAAGTAGTAGCTTTATCATTTAGGAACAAATTGTCAATATTCCAACTTAAACATTCAGCAGCAATAATAAACAAGCTAGGAGACAGGGGGTCTCCTTGCCTAAGCCCTCTAAAAGATTGAAAAAAACCTTTACTTTGCCCATTTATGGATATAGAGAACCAATTATTAGAAATTAATCTCCAAATCATATCTATGAACATTTCAGTAAACCCAAATTTTCTCAAAACTTGACATAGAAAATGCCAATACACTTTATCATGGGCCTTTTCCATGTCTAATTTAATAATAACATTATGCCCACAAACTTTTTTTCCTATAGTTTGAGCTAATTCATGAGCAAGCAGAATGTTATCATTTATACTTCTCCCTTTGACAAAACTAGATTGATTAGGGGATATAATACTAGGGAGAACAGAAGCTAATCTATCATTAAGAATCTTTGAGATAATTTTATTAGAGAAGTTACATATACTTATAGGTCTGAATTGCGAGCAATTAATAGGAATAGATACTTTGGGAATAAGAGCTATGTTAGTAACTGACCAACTTTTAGGGATTTCATCTCCAGCAAAGAAGGAGTGAATAGCCTTTATTAAATCATGTTTGATGATGTCCCAGAACTTATGATAGAATTCTCCCCCATAACCATCAGGTCTAGGAGAACTAGAAGGATCCATATTTTTTATTTCATTAAAAATCTCTTCTTCAGATGGGAATTCAGTTAGATTTTTATTTTTCTCATCAGTAATAGATTTATCAATAACATTTAAGAAAGAATTATTAATATTAATAAGATCAGATTTCCAGATATTTTGAAAATGGGATACAAACAAACTATCAATTTCCTCTTGTTTGTCAATCCAGTTATTTTGGGAATCTTTGATCTTAGTTATATTCAACCTTCTATGGCTGATCTTAACAGAAGCATGGAAAAGCTTGGGATTCAGATCCCCTTGTTCGAGCCATTTTTTATTACTTTTTTGGAACCAAAAGCTTTCATCCCTTTATAAAGAGATATTCAATTTTGCTCTAGCTTCAAACAACTCAGTTCTAGAAGATTCAGAAGGGTTATGTTCAAAAGCATGCTCCTTAATCAAGACTTCATGTTCTAGATTACTGACAGATTGAAATACATTTTCAAACTCTTCTTTATTCCAAACTTTATGTTTAGCTTTATGCATTTTAAGATTAATAGAAAAAAAATTCATAGGAGGGGCATGAATATCACAGTTCCAAGGTTGCTGAATGATATCTTTCACATTTGATTGAATACACCACATAGATAAGAGTCTGAAAGGTTTAGGCAGGTCATCAAAATTACTTTTGATAGACAGAAGAAGAGGACTATGGTCAGAGCATGTCTTATGTAAATGAGAGATGGTAGATGGTGGATATTTATTGAGCCAATACATATTGACCAGGCCTCTGTCTAATCTACAAAATATAGTACCATGAATTTTATTATTGGACCAAGTAAACCTTGAACCTGTGTAACCAAGATCAGTCAGAGAGCATGTAGTAATCATATCATTAAAATCCTCCATATAATGAAACTCTATTTCAATTCCACCTATTTTTTCATCTTGTTTCGAAACAACATTAAAATCTCCTATGATAAGCCAACGTATCTCAGTGTTTTGGGATGTTAACTGACCAAGATCATACCATAGACTTTTCCTTTCAAGAGTAGTGCATTTGGCAAATATTAAAACCAAGAATATGGTGGAGTTCAAATACTCAAAATTTACTTTGAGACAAAATAATTGATCAGTGTTATAGGTTATTGTAACTTTTAAGTCATTTTCCCAAAGGAACCAAATTTTATTAGATATATTAGAAGCACTATAAGGGAAATTACACATAAGTTTGTATTTAGTTATCTTCTCAATACCAACTCTAGGTTCTAATTGAGCAATAGAAGGTGACTTGTATTTTTTGATAAGATTTTTCAGTCTTCTATTATTTGCTTTATTAGCAACACCCCTAATGTTCCGGCAAATGAAGTTCAGCATTTAGACAGTAGAATCATAGTTTAAGGAAGAGGACTTACCTGAAGCTCTGGTGATTCTTCTAAATAGAGGGTCATAAAGAGATTGTTTAATAGAAATGCCTTATTTAAAAGTCTTAGCAGGGGCTTTGGATATATCTGGACCTTTCTTGATTTTTTCCTTTTCTTCTTTAGCTTTTTGAATATCCTTCCATTTTTCATCAAACCAGCTAGCAAACCTTTGTAACTCCTCAATCTTAGGAGTCTTTTTTAAGGAGACTTCAGTATTTGATAAGTTATCCTTCATACAAGCTGGATGTTTCTCTACTGGAGGTAATTTTTAGGCTTTAGGAGAAAGCTTAATTTGGTTAACAATGAAAGTCTCTTCTATGTTGAAATTTTGAGATGACAGCAGCCCCTCCTGAGCAATCTTTTCCCCATCAGTTAAAGAGATGTTTTGATAATCTTGGTTCTCCTCTTATGGATTTGAAATACTATCATCTTGAAGGATTTCAAACTTATTAGAAAGCCTAGCAGGTTGAGAGTCTTCCTTTCTTGAATCGATAATAATAGGATTCACCTTATCTGCAATACCAGGCAGATTAACCTCTGATTGAGTTACTGCAGTATCTTTGGAATGAGCATTTTCAGCAGGGATCTTTTTATTTTCCTTGGACTCTTCTTGAATTCCCTCTTTCTTGGATGGATTTTTTGACATTTCTTTATTTGGCTTTAATTGGGGAAATTTGATCATGCATTTTCTTTCAGAATGGCCTTATTTCTTACAGAATTCACAAAATGAAGGAAGATTTTCATATACAATATGCTGCCAGAAACCAGAATTTCCACTCCCTATCCAAATCTTGTTGATTATTTCTCTCAAAATGTTTATTTCAACATAAATTCTTCCCAAACTTGGTCTGGATATGGAAGCTATTGATGCATCTAATTTGAGAGGTTTCCCCATAAGTTGCTCAATAGAGTATAAGGATGATTTCGCATAGAAATGTGATGAAAGGTTGGGTAGATTGATCCACACTGGAACTATAGGGATTTCTTCATTAGGTTTGAAGTTAATTGACCACTTAAAATTTCTCATTGGGTATTTACCAATGTACCAGAGGTCTCTAAGCCAAAGTCTAACATAATCTTCCTCACAATTTAATCTTATAAGAATGTGTTTGGAGTGAAGAAGCCCAATAGAGTATGCAGATTTCAGGGAAAAGGTTTGAAAAATTTTACGAATATAATCGATTGGGGGTCTTCCATGAGAAAATTTCCCCACAATTGAGTGTTTAAATGGTTCAGCTAAGGTTTCAATGTCTTCTTGTGAGAATATGACAGCAGGTTCTCCCTTAAACGTGGTTGGGCTCTTCAATGCCATTTCTTTTGGTTGTTGATTCATGAGGATACTAGCGAAGGATTTGGCCCATACAGAGTCAGGTGGTTTAGGAGGAATCATTGTTTCATTTGCAAGTTGTGTCATTGTTACGACAGAAGGAGAAAGAGAATTCTCCCTAATTTCTTAGAGGTGTATTGGAGAGAGTGCTCTTCATTAGTTAGTGGGATTTGATTAGGCATAAATATTCCATATTTATCCTACTAATTTCAGTCTTTTTATGATCCGGTGCATTCTAAATAGACCGTGTTTATATAATATTCATTCTACTAATCCTTTTTGGTGACTATTTCTTGTTTTGTATATTTCTCGTGAGTTTTACAGGTATTTCGTGCAAGTTAGTGCGAGAGAGAACTCAAAACAGTTAAAGAAATCAAGAAAAGAGGAGTTGAAGGGGATTTTTGTAATTTTGAAGCCTTAGTCCAATTGAAAAGTTGAAGATATTGAAGTCACAAGAATACTGGAAAAAAATGACACCTCAATCCGAGCTACTGTGAAGAAGTTATTCGCATTTAAAGTTAAGAATAAAATCTAATGGCAGAATTTCTTGGGCAAAACTAGCAAACCAAACCAGTTTTGGTCCTAGGAAAATCGGTTCTCCATTAGTAATGCTCCATATCCATGACAAACATTAGTCACGCTATTAAACCGTTACAAAATGTTTGAACAAAGATTTTTATTTTGGCCCCACTTTTTAGCCTAGAGAGTTTTATGATTTGAGGACTATTCTAAATGACTTCTAATCTATATATTTAGTCATTAGGATTCTTTTTAAATAGATTTCATTAATGTAAAAGCTCCAAATTAAATAGGAACATTTAGGAGAATAAATTACAAGTTTTGCACCTTCAATTCAATAGCTTTTTCGGTTCTTCTTCAAGCTTTAATTTCTTCTTCCATGTTTATCTTCTTCAATCTTTGTAACCTTAAATCCCAAAACTTTTATTATTGTTTCATTATGTTTACATGCAACGTAGACTTCATGAGTAGTGTTAAATTTTCCATGTCCGACTAGGTTTTTAGAGGGTTGGGATACATGAACCCAACCTAGGTACTATGGATAGATATGAAATATGATTGAATTAAATAAATAATTAGAGGCTTGATATTTTATCTGTATGAGTACTGTATGCCTTTTAACTTCGTTTGTCGTAGGTAACCGTAGTGTTTAAGGGTACGATATGCGTGTCGACATTTTTGTCATTCAGTTTAGATTTATTTTTGACTATCTATTGTGCAGAGTAAAATCCTCATATATATAGTGCTTAGTTGAAATTAAGGTATTCTCTTAATTTTATATTTGATTCTTGAAATTTTTATATCTGCCATAATTGCTTACGGTTCGGGGGATTGTATTCCAATCCGTCTTTTCTCGCATAGTTTGAAATCAATAGTTTTCAGTCTTTGCATATTTTAGTTAATTTGCATTTATTAATTAGGTTGCATTACTTCATTAGAAATTTTCTTCAAACAATCATCATCTTTTCCTTTTCTTTTTGTGAGTCAATCGTTAGGATTAGTCATATTTCTTAGTTGTCGTTACGTTTCACATCTTAATCCCTGAGTTCGATACCCGACTTGGTCGAATTATTACTTACGCGATCGGTTTACACTTGAGTCGATAGAATCATGCACTAGAAACACTTTTAAAGTTGCATCAAAGATATATTTTAAGATTCTGTGATCTGAAGAGACTTGAAATTCTTCACCATATCGGTAACAAACCCATATTTTTAAAAGAAAAGACCACAATTCAAGATTATGTATTTTATAATTGCATTCATGAGTCTTGAGCGGTCATGATCCATATTCCACTACTCTTCCTCATTGCATCAAAACATAACCTAGGCCTTGCAATGAGCCATCAGTATATACATCATAGCTTACATCACTAGAAGGAATAGTTAGGACAGGGGCAGTAGTTAATTTATCTTTTAAAATTAGGAATGCTTTATCGCATTCAGTATTTCATACAAATGGTACTTCCTTTCTAGTTAGATTTAATAATAGGAGAGCGATTCAAGAAAATCCTTCTGCGAAGCAATAATAATAATATGTTTGCCTGAGAATTTTCTTTATCTCGGTGACATTTGTGGGGTTCTTTTAATCTAAAGGGGATGAAATTTTTACTCGATAGACTTGGATTCCAATTTCCGAAATAACATGTCCTAAGAATTTTACTTCCTTCATCAAGAAGTCACACTTGCTTTTCATGGCATACAGTCTATGGTTTCTCAATGTGTCTAATACAGTATCCAAGTGTTGGGCATGTTCTATATGACTTTGAGAATAAAAAAGGATATCGTCAATGAATACGATAACAAATTGGTCAAGAAAAGGTCTAAAGATTCAATGTATAAGATCCATAAAATTTACTGGAGCGTTGGTTAATCCAAAAGACATTACGAAAAATTCGAAATATTTGTAACGATTTCGAAAGAAACTTTTAGAATGTCTTCTTCTCTTACTCGTAATTGATGGTAAACAAATCGTAAATGTATTTTGGAAAATACCTTTTCTCCTCTAAGTTGATTGAATAAATCTTCAATTCTAGGGAAAGAATATATCAACTTACGTTACATATGCATAATCTAAAGCTTCCATCATTCTTCTTTACAAATAACACAGGTGTTCCCTAAGGAGGTGAATTAAGGAGAATAAAATCATTTTTAAGGAGATAATCTTATTGGGTACGAAGTTCACCGAATTCTAAGGATGACATTCAATACAGAGGTATCGAAAGAGGAGAAGTGTTTAGGTAGAGATTAATGGTAAATTCCATTTCTTGGGCAGGGGGTATACTTGGAAATTCTTCGGGAAAACATCCTCGAATTGTTACAACATTTTAAGAATTAAGGAAGAAGAGGAATTTTGAATTTGGGATGTTAAAGATTCGAAATGACCGGTTCCTTGAAACATAAATAATTTTCTTGGTCTAAAAAATATACTATCCTTGCATGACAATCGATATAAGCGTGGTGTTTTGATAATACACCTATTTCGATAATGATATCGAATCCACCAATATCTAAAATTATCAAATTTACAAAAACCATACCTAAACTTAGCTGAATTTTACAAATTTCATACCCTTAGGTTGGTGTATTAATTTCACAGGTAAGTAATTCTATTTCTAAGGGAGTAGTTAAATATGTAAGAATAATTTGTAAAGCTTTTGCTAGTTTAAGGCTTATGAATGAATGTGTTGAACCAAAATAAATATAAAATATGAGCGGTAAAATTATTAAAGATTATTGTACATTATATCACATCGTGTGAATTTCATATAGGAAGTATGGAATAATTATTTCCACGATGAGGTACTGGTTCAGGTTTCTTAATAGTATTAGGCCTACGTTGATTTTAAAAAGGACGGGTTTTTTTAATTCTCAAAGGATTTACTGATTGATGAAGGATTGCATAAGAGCTCAACTTAGGGCACTAAGGTAAAGTATGTCCTACTTCCTGACATTAGTGACAACAAATCAATAGATAGGTGGTTCTATGGTGGATTTGGGAATAAATTTTCCCACTAGAGTTGGGAAAAGGTTGGGGTAGAGGTTGAGGTAAAGTTCAAACAACATAGTCATTCCAAGTAATTGGGTGAGGGGAACACACATAACCTTGGGAATTTTATTTAATAATTAATGTGATTTCTATGAGTTTGGAAAAATCTTGAATCTGGAAAGGAGTGACAGATGTTTTAATTCATGGGTGTAGTCCTCTCTCAAAATGTTTGCATTTTTTATATCGGTATTCACATACTCGACTGCATAACGGGATAATCACTAAACTTTGCTTCATACTGAGCCACAGACAAACTTTCTTATTGTAACCATAAGAAATCTACAATCAAGTGGTTTCTTTCGGTATCAAAAAGTACTTTTTGAAGAAGTTTTCTTCAAATTGTTCCCATGTCAAAGTGGCTACATTACGGCTTCAGGATACGACTTGCCACCCGAAATTGGCTTGACCCTCAAATATATAGGATGCCAAGACTACTCGGACATTGGCAATAATTCATACCGTATTAAATATTTTTCTAATCTAAAGCATCCAATTTTTAGCTTCACTGGCTCATGGCTTTCATACAGATAGAGGGGGTCATTATCATAAAAATTCCATGAGAACATTCATTTAACAAGTCTTATCTGAAATTTCTTATGGAACCAGGTGTCAAACCTATTATTGTCCAGCTAGAGATGTCATCTCCTGAAGGCATCACATAATCCCTTCAACATTGATATGCTCCATTTGAATTTTAGTAGAAGGAGTTAGAGTTCTAACTATCTTACGATATACTATAGAAGTTGCAAATGTATAAGAACATTTCTTAAAAGAGGATATAAAACAACATTAGATATATTATACAAAATATTTTAGAGTAGTATGTTATAATCTACATTGCTTAATTATATATAAGTTAGAGTTAGTCATCCTCTTAAGCTAGTAGTCTAGCACACTATGTAGGCTACTTTATTCACTTATTTTACGGTGGGAGGGACATTTTCATTTGGGTTTTACGGTATCTGTCTCAGAAGGATCAGTGTCGGGAATAATAGAAAAATTGTCAAATTCAGAAGGGTCATCATATGTAGAGTCACTGGAATTTGAGGAAATCCTAATGAGTTCACCATTCAATGTAGCTTCAGGATAAAGTGGAGGAGGTGGTTGAGCATCACCCAAAGCAAGATTAATAGCCTATTGTAAGATAATCAGATCATCCACATAGTCACGCATTTTTCTTAAGACTTGTGCGTCTCCCGAAAGACAATTTGTCAAGACTAATCATTTCACATCGCTACTTGAATCAAGCCATTCTTCATCAATTGTCCTAATTATCGCACTAAGGTATATAAAAGCCTCTTCTCGAACTGCAGTATCCCATCAGTTGTTAGGTATGATGTCCAAACTAAATAGGAGTGAATCTCACCTATTCAAGATGCAAAATAAACTTATTATATGAAAAGATAAAGAAGTTACGAAAAATTTAAAATAACAAATATGCTATGAAAATTTACCTGTATAAGAATCTAACCGGATGTAGTATAATTTTTGAACATGCCTTGATACCAACTTGTCACGCCTGGTTTTTTTGTATGAATGTACAAGAGAGTAACAAAGTAATAGATTAAAGTTATGGTGCAAATGTTGAACTTTATTTATTAAGTACCATTGCATACCTATTATACTACCAACATAGGGGTGAATTATATTTTATTCTCAAACTGAAAAATAAAATAGGTCATCAAAAGCCGCCACTCCTTGCTCCCGTCTTTTTTAGTCTCCACCCATATAGTTAAATGAGTAAACATATGGTTTATGTATATTATAAAAAGGAAAGGATATTATCCTCTTTATACTGGGACATCTGGAGGAAAAATAAATTATCACAAATATGCTAAGCAAATCATACACATTTTATAATACATTATATGTAGATATAAGCTTAGAGTGTGTATAGAATTCACTGTTTGGTATGCTAACATGGTACAAATTACATAATAAGAAAGTCAAGGAATTTAAGATGATAATCACATACTTACCAGATTTCAAATGGGTATAGAAATAAATGAAGGATCAGTATAACCAAATTATAATCAACCCAAAACCATTGGGGAAAATTAACCATCTAGGCACACTAATAAAGTGACACTTATACATATGTAGCTAAAATCTAGGCACTCAATCTTCTGAGACCTTAGGTCAAGCAAATATGTTCCTTGGGATAACACGACAATCTAATCCCTAGTTAATACTGATGCTTCTTACAATATATAATATCGAAAGAGGTGTCGGGTGAACTGATTTTTATAATATCACCAATTAGGTAAGAAGGGTTAAAATCGATCAAATTAATGTTAATTAAAAGTAATCGGAGATATAATAACATATCAGTATGGTAATTTCTACACATACTAGGATTTAAGTAGGGCTATCACATAGTGATATCAATAGCAGTAAATTCAAGTATGCTAAAATTTACTATTAAAGGGGTAAAACCTACTTGCACGTAGTACTGGTTGGGATTAAGTATGATTGAATAGGAGATTGAGAGGGGATGGTAGTTTATTATCTATATACAAACACTTTTGTAAGTTAGTGTAGTCGATAATAATGTTAGTTTTGTTAAAATTACTAAATGAACTGTGCATATTAAAGTCCAGGGGTTAATTTGTAAATATTTTTGGTTCTTTAAACTCTAAGGTGAGGGTCAAATTTGAAACTTTTTGACTCAAAATTTATCAAAATTAATATAGAAAAAACTTAGAGTTAAAATTCATAAGTTGAGAAAGTCAAGATGGGATAAATTGTAATTATAAGAACTTATTTATAACCTGAAACCTTAATTTTCTATAACATGAGCTAGGATTGGCCAAACACTGCCTTATCTTATACCATTTCGAACAAAAAAAATTTATTAAAAATATTAGAAAAAAATTAGAAATTTTTTATTGGCCATGCGTCCTCATGAACTTAGTTAAGGTTTCGGTTGAAAAGTTCATCTTCAACCTGTCGACAATTGACTTAGGTTTTAAAAAAACTTTGATCTTGAATAACTTCGGATTTTCTAAACCATTTGAGATGATTCTAGAACCAATCCAACCCAATTTTTTACAAGAATCCAAAAATATAAGCTTCATGGATTGAGGTTCAGTATTCATCAAGTTAAAAATATTATGTGTTTTTAGCAAATTTGATCAAACTTTTGAAGCCTTACTGAATATGTAACTGATTTCTATGCATATGTTGGGTTTCTGCTATCTTATAGAAGGTAGTGATTTTGGTTTGAAGGACTGAGGTGGTCTGGTTAGGGAGAATTGAAGGTTTCAGTTTTTTTAAAACAGAAAACACTTTTGAGAAATTGAGGTTCAAAATGTATATTTTTTAAACGACCATTGCACTTGACCTTCTGGGCTATTACTCACTTTGAAACTAGTTCACAGTCAAGGAATCAAGTTTCACCATTAAAGCTCAAGCTTTAATGCAGTTTTTGGTGGGTTTTTTTTTAACAAAGGTTGTTTCAGACGTAAAAGCTTGATCCTAATGAGAACAAAAAAGACAATTGGAATTGAAAAGATAAGGTTTAACACTTGTATACCAGATTGGAGGGAAAATTCAAACTTCGGACATACTCAATGGGCGTTTTTTATTGTTGGTGATCATGGGGTATTTATAGTAGGAGGCGAGGGAAGGTCATTGGAGCAGAAAAGAGGTGGATTCTTACTTTGTTCAAGAAGACAAAGATGTGGGGACTTGAACTTAAACATGGTTACATGGTGTAATCATGTGATTTTGGCTTGTTCTTCCCATGTGGGGCTGATGTGGGAGGGGGTAATGTGTAAATGCTAGATTTTATGTCTTAGTTCTCAATTTGAAAGTTTTATATTTATTTGGTATTATATATAGGATTTTTCAAAGTTTTAGGGAAATTTTTGTAATTTCATGAATGTTCAAGGGTTAGGATTATAAATTATAATTAATTGAAGTCTAGAGATTTAATTTGATATAAAATGTAGGTCTAGGGGTTTTGTATAGGTTGAGTTATGCTTGTTTGAAAAGTTCAAGGGATATTTTGGTAAATTTAAAACTCGAGGGATAATTGGGTTATAAAGCAAAGTTATAGGAGTAATGATGTAGTTTCATCTTTTTTAGGATGTTTCTAGATTTAAATAGCATACAAGGGAGATAATGGTAATTTTATATATATGTTGATACTAACTAGCTAGGTTAAAATGTACGGGGGTTACATCTTTACTCATATACCAATACAAAACCTCAAGTACATCAATTAGGAAAGGTATAAGACGTAGTGGACTTAGACTCACACATTAGTTATTTATTTTTACAATTGAAAAATATTTTAGAATTAGCCTTATTTGGATAAATTGTCAAATACACTATGCAAATATAATGTCATTCAAATGAAAATGAAAGGGTTGTTTGAACGAACTTCATAATCTCGAATGAACGACATTGAGGCTCGTTCAAATGACATTATGAATTTCGTTTAAAACGTTCATCAAACGAGCTTTGAATAAAATTACCTTGTAAACATAAAATTCTCGTTTAATTCCCATTAGAAGGTCATTTGAACTAATTTCACGTTCTCGTTTGAACGACAAATATATCTTGTTCGATCGAATTGTTAAATCTCATTAGAACATGTTGAAATCTCGTTCGAACGACTTTTCACAAAAAAAATATTTTTTTCTTTTAAAATCATTTTTTTATGGGCAGTGCCTCAAACATGTTATAAAACAACACCCAATGAATATCTAAAGATAAAAAATTAATACCCATTCATACCTTATGACATCTATAGATGTTGAAGATGAAACGAGGCACGAAACACGACACATTGATTTAGATGCTCTAACTTGGCCGCTATGATCTTCAATCACATATTTTATAGGTTTTTAAGGATAAAACAATGCAAGTCCTAATCTATAACTCAAACGATTTTTTCCAAATAGAATTAAATCAATATATACAAATTGACTCAATAGGAAATTTGTCCTTACAAGTATCCCCCTTTGGCTATTTCGGGACAAAATACAAAAACCAAAAACATATAAGTTGTCAACCTCTCTAAGGACTCAGTATCAACCCAAAAGAAAAAAGTACATACATTTGACTGCCACAAACCTTGATTTTCTTTTCTCTTGTAAAATTTTGGCACATTTTTGCGAACCTGCACATTTATACACACCTTTTAAATTCAAAAAGAATTTATAACAAATATAAATCTGCTTATAGACTCCCTCCTGCCTAACAATCTCCGCATAAGGTACAAATTTATCCCCGAGTTAAAGAGTTAGATATCATTTCTCTCATTATTTTTGTTCTAGAATAGATAAAGAATAAAGTGCACGATATAAAAAAATTCTCCCCCTAAATGTTTAAGAAGAACAAGTATATCATAGGATGATATAAAGTGAAACATAATTACTAATGCACTCGGGAACACAATTACAAATAACAGAAACAATGAAAGAATTGATACCAATTTTAATATAGAAATTAAAGCATTAGATACCAATGTAAATAAGCAAGAAAATACACCAATGTGATCGTAAAACATGTCAATTTGAATCGAAGATGAGTCATATGGATTAAATTCAAATGCAAAGACTCAAAATGAACCTACCATATATATAACCAGTCATATACCAATGAAGAACATAAACATATGGGTATAAACACCATAGAATACACAAACACATAAGTTTTCCACACTCATACAGTATCAATGTGTCTAAACGAAAGTGGTACGGAGTCAAGAGGTATGAGCTAGAAACTAAAGAATGATGAACCATCCACTCAAAATATGTCCATGGAGTTTTATTTGATCACATTAACTTATCAAACTTCAGTTTAGCCTCAAGTGAATAAAGAACTCATAACGGGCAAACATACATAATGCACACTAACCTATGTTGATCATTCTCAAATCAATAGCGTCAAATAATTAGATTAACTAAGACTCATTGTGCAAACCCATTGATATTGAACTTAACATCGTAAAAAAATATAGATAAAATCATTTTTCTCTCTCTTTTTCCTTTGAAGATATCAATTTTGAAGAATCAATTAAAGACATAGCCTTTGAAATATATTATTTTATTTTGACTCTATTTTCTGTTTGTCTCTTACTAATGGTGGCCTTTCACGAAAGGAAGATTTCTTCTTTTGTATCCCTTTTCCATTTCTCACTCATATTTTTCAAATAAATAAACTCTAAGGCAATGTTTCTTACATGCACAAATATGCCATAGTCAAATAGATATGTCTATGATAAGATTGATAGGAGAACGCCTCACTTATCTCATGCAACATAGGTTTTTATAATCCAAAAGATCTCGTGAAAAGTGTGTGTGGAGTTATATGCAAAGTGAATCCATTAAGAAAATCAATTTTGAACAACTCCATGCTACCATGATTAAGAAAAATCCTAAGTATTGAAAATGATATTCAAATGTCCTAGCCATACGAAAATAAGGAATGAATGGGATTCAAAGACATCGATATGCCACACAAAATATGTAAAACCAAAACACACAAACAAAACAAAAATATTTTTGAGTTTTTAAAGTTTTTAGAAAAATGACACTAATTTCAAAATCAACTCAAAAGACAAACAACATATTTTCGTATTTTTGCAATAAGACTCAATAAAAGGAAAATCAAAATACAAAAGACTCAAACATCAAACCACTAGCAATATCATATAACATGAGGCATAAAAATTAGTGTATGAAAACATGCAAACATAGTCAACCATTAGATTTTACATGAGAATAATCATGTGCAAGCATACGAGAATCAACAAGTCTAACATTTAAAGCCTCCAAATTGGATTTTCTAAACCATTTAGGTGTAACGTGACAGTTTAGGGTTTGGTAAACCTTGGTGACTTTTATGTAAGGACCTTAAAATTTTCTTCACAACCTTAATTTCAAGTATATTGTCTCCCAGGTTAAAAGATGAGTTGATAATATCAGACAATCTCGCATAAAAATCATCAAAGTTTTTAATCTTCTCCATCCTAATGGTTTCAAAATGAGTGGTAAGGTTTTGGAGTTTATAATTTTTAACTGCACTAGATCCCTCGTGGGTAAGTTGCAGTATGTCCCAGGCCTATTTGGATGTCTCACATGTCATAATACGATGGAACTCCTCATGTGTGACCACACAAAACAAAGAATTTATACCTCGAGAATAGTAGTTATATAACTTGAGCTCATCCTTACTCTAACTATCAATGGGTTTAGGCACAAGAACATCGCCTACTAGGGTTTTAGGTAGTATTCACCCCTAACAACAGCTAATCATAACTTCTCATTAATGGACTTAAGGGCAGATTTCATACACCCTTTCCAGTACACGTATTTCGATCCATCAAATAACGATGACCTAGAAAAAACATTATTCCATATATAAATCTCACGAACACATGTCTAAACAACTTATAGACACCTACTCCGATACCAATTTAAAAACGCAAATTTTAATATGGATTTCCAAACACATACCAATTTCTAATTATATCAAAATTAATAACCCAAATAAACTTGCACCAACTAAACTGAATGTTGTGTTAAATAGTTTACAAAATTTTATCTTCCCTAAGCATGCATTTAGCTAAATATATAAAGAGAAAATTAAATCAATCACATAACGTCCAATGTACGAGGAAAACCAAAATGGGAAAAACATGGGATGGCCTAGCCACACAAATTAACTATGATAAGGATTACCGAAGGACAACAGATGACTTACACAACTGACTTGACTCCTTCAAGCCTAGACACTTCTTCATTCATGCGACCTCCTACACAACGAGACCTATGAGTCAACCTATGCATAACCCAACATGTGATCCTCACACGCCTTGGTATCCGACAATCTAGGATCATCAATCGTCACACCAACAAAGTGTCCAACATGTTAAACAACAACAAGTCCGGAGTCTACTACATAAAACGATACTCAACAACATGAAGAGTATATAAACATTGGTGCCAATAATGGAGATCTCCAAAGCATAAATGAAACTTGGATATCAAATGGTTTGGGTGTAAATTTGGATTTAGAAGCACAAGATATGTTCATGGAAACTAATTTCGCAAAGACCTATAAATAAAAACTAATGCCAAACATAGGAAACACAAATTCAAGGCGACAAAAAATATGAGGGATCGTTCGAACGACATTATGAATTTCATTTGAAACGTTTTTTATATGATCTTTGAATGAATTTTCCTTCAAGAAAAAAATTCTTATTTGATTCCCATTAGAAGGCCATTTGAACGAATTTCACATTCTCATTCGAAAAAAAATATATACCTCATTTAAAGTTACACTTAAACCTTGTTGGAATAGGTTGAAATCTTATTCGAATGACTTTTCACAAAAAACATTTTTTTTAAAAACCTTTTTATGAAAAATGCCTCAAACATTAAACAATACCCAATGAATATCCAAGGATAAAAAATAATATACCTCCATACCTCAAGAGATCCATGTACGTTGAAGATGAAACATGGGACGGAACACGAAAGGATGACGTAGAGGCTATAACTTAGCCGCTACAATCATCACTCACACACGCCAAAGGTTTTTAAGGATAAACCAATGCATTACCTAAACTATGACTAAAACGTTTTTTTCCAAATGAAATTAAGCTAATACGTACATATTGACTTTATTGGAAATTTGTCTTTACATAATGATTCGTTATCTATTTTTTGGTTTGATTAGCATGTTTTACTCTCTTAAAATTCTTTGTCACTTCATTTCATTATGTGATTAGTTCTTTCCTTTGTCTCTTTCAATGACAAAATGAGGATGAAGTTTGTAGATAAGGGCATTATTATTTTCAAATCATGATAGATTGTTTAGATTTCTTTATTTGCTATACCATATATAGTGAGAAGAATTATATACTTTAGGGGTAGTTATTTTAGATAGATAAGGTTTTCATATTCTTATTGATATATTCATATGTTCTTCTTTATTATATTTTCTTATCTTATTTTTTGAAATTTGTATTTTGATGAGTTTGCTAATGTGTGACATGAAAGTATTCATGCAAGAAGCTCTTTTGATCCGTGAATATGGTTGAGTCTCTTACAGTGATTATTTACTTGCAACAAAATGTAATTTTGTATTTTTGTATTAGCCCTTGGCCAAGTAAGTCCTAAAATGGTATATTTTTTTTTATTTTCTTGTAATTATTATCTTTATATTTTGTCTCGAAATTTGACAAATAGAGAGATTGTAAGAGTATACTATACTCAATGTGCTCCATGGAGTAGATTATCTAAATTACATGCCAAAACATGTTTGAGTCTTTGTCCAATATGTTACCAGAAATCTTCATTAGCTTTAATCTCGATTCATTTAAACCTCAAGTACACTATAGAGTGTGACACCCCACTTATTTAATCACAGATGATAAATAAATCATTTACCAAAATAAAATAAAAATCTCATATGGTTCATTATTAGCATCACAGTCGAAAACCAATTAACTGCTAATAACATATTACACCTGGTATCAAAATTTTAAACTTCTAACTTACGTAAAAAAATTCCATTAATCAACACCAACTATGAAATTAATAAACTCACACAACTGGCATAAATAAAATTTAACCAATAACTCTCTGTAAAATTCATATTACAATTAATCTGAATAACGAAAGGTAAAACAAATGAAATAAAACAAATAACAGCAACTGGGTAACATGCCCAAATATAACTCTGAAATACCTCCTATCTATATATAAAGGATAGAAGCGACTAATTAAAACCGAAAGCATCCACAGCTGTTGCAATATCGACACCTAAAGTTTTTGAAAATATGTTGCATATGGGTCAGAGCCCAAAACCTTCTGAAAATATTTAGCAAGTGTTAAAATATATTAATAAATATGTTATGCAATCTTTCATATTTAAACTAGTGTCGCACTCCCAAGAGATACTCCTCAACCCTTATCTAAAGTGCACACCTAACGCATGTATTTTAAACACCCTAGTTAAACTACCCATCCTAACTAGTACCACCCACCATCTAAGTCCCATACGCCGCCTTATGCCCTGCATATATTATTATATACTTAGAAATTATTTTTAACTGTTCGCCTCAGCTTATTCATTTACAATTTATCAATTTACTTCAAGTAACTTTCACTAGTTATTTACCTACTATTCACACATTAGTGTCATTAACTCGTATATATTTTCATTTTTCTATATATACGTATATCATTTAGCATTCTGAATTTTATCCTCTCGGATGTACATAATTTATTGCTCATTATATTCCTTAATTTGTACGTATATATATTTCACACACAAATATATATAATATACTAATCACATCAAGTATATACATACTTATATATCATCCAATCATATAAGTATAACTGTCATCCCTCAGAGTAATATCTCATTGGATGCGAATAAATCACATAATCATAAATATAGCGCTATGACCTAGGGACTATAGTCTCCCTACATTCACTAGCCAAGGGATTCACCCACGTCGCGTAACCTCCCATGATAGCACTAGAGGGGTATATTTCACATAAATATATCATACACACATAGATATATTTATATACATATACATATATACTCTCTCTATACCCGTGTATATCAAAATCTGACTAACCGTGCATATCAGTCGTAGCACTAGCTTGTCCATCCCGAATATAAGTCCAATTAAATTTCATAAGTATTCACTTACTTATTTATATAACTATCTCATTAAATTTTATTCTGAATTACAAAGCTTATCACGCTAGCCCGTATCACAAATCCATCCAAAATTCCCATTTGAATCCGTTCATATATTTTCGACATATATTTTTGAGTGTCGTTCATCCTAGACACTCCTAAATCCATGCCCCGAATTCATTCCCATCTAATCCAAGGATAAAATAATTTTACTAAGTACTTTACTCAGTCCTACGCTCATATACGGACATCTCAAAATAACCCGAGTTTTATTTCCTCCTAACGATGTCGGTCTCACACACCCTTTCGTAGAAAATCATAACTAAGTAAAAAAATCAGAAAAATACAAGGTGACGTCCACGCGTTCATATCGAAAAGATCTAAATTCATGATCTGGGACAAGCAGATGATACAAATCGATTCGTCCATATGGAGAATCAATTCGCTCCTGCTGAATATCCAAGACGGGCTACCATGACTTTTATGCCTTTTCACCTAATTTCTCCACCAAAATCACTCCCAAAAATCATCCCAACACAATATAATCCTACCCTATAAACATAGGCCATACGGTTATATGTTTCTTGATTTAATTCATCAATTATACATCGAAATCATATGGTTTAATTTCACATTTCATAAGTTAAACTCATCAATTAATTTTATGAAATCATTTCACGAAAACCCATTTTCTCACATAAATCCCAACCCAAAATTTCATATTTATCACCAACTATAATATACATTATAACACACATAATATCAAAGAAAGATAAACACTTGCCTCAAACTGTAGATGATTTTATCTTTTTCTTTGTGTGTTGAATTAGTTCCGAAAATGTCATCTTGATTCCTCTTCTTCTACTTCCTCTTCTTCACCCTCCCCCCCCCCCCCTCTCTTAGAAATGAAATGGCTGCCCTAAGCCATTTCCCCACCCCTCTTTTGCTATAAATCCCGAAATTGGGTATTAATCCAATTTTAAAATGCTTGTGTACCCAAATGCAAGTTCCGACTAGTCTATAAACCCCTCGGAACCCAAACACTACTCCCAGGTACTTAATTGTGACTATTTTGACCCGTTTCGAATCAACCGTGCGCTCGAAATCACCATCCATGTCACTTATAAAAATTCACCATTTTATTCCCAACACGACCCCCGCGCTTGTCCCGAATAAGATAGTATCAACCCATCCCTTTTACCCACTTACGACGTGATATAAAAATAACACAACTTCATTTACTTACCTCACAAGTAAATATAATACACATAAATATTAATCCGATACTCGCCAATTAATATTTAATCCATTCACTTTATTTCTCAAATTATTAAATTTCAAGCACTCGTGTAACTTAAATACCCACAAAATTATGGGGTGTTACATACTTCCCCCCTTGCAAAGGAATTTCGTCCTCGAAATTCGGATATGCCCAGTACTAAGACTTAGGTTCCTAAACAACACTCTTGTACCCAAAATCAAATAGTGATAACATTACGATGCCCTCACTATATACATTCTAGTGGTACCCACGTGTCTAAAGGTCTACCCACTATGGGCCAAGTTTAGCGATAAGTCCGTTCAATTCATTTCATGCTGACATGCTCCATCATTCCTAAGGTCTCACCTTGATGACAATACACAAAGCACATTGTGATCCTGTTAAACATATTCCACTAAGACAAGCCTACACATCACTAGCTCTATCGTCTCAATATTGATAGAGAGTCCCATATCCCTATGTGCCAACTTCCCTTATTTGCCAAGCCACAAAACTCTTCTAATGAGAGAAACCACGATAATGCATGACCACTCATGTCAGCCCTTAAAACTTCGATTCGTGGTGATGTAACTCTTACGACATTTCTAAATTACTCGAAATTGTTTCTGATTAACTCAATCCTTATCGACGGACTCTGAATCATGTCTAACCCAAAAATATTGTTATCCCGTCATCTCTAATCAACCAGAGGTTAAACGATAAGGCCTGCGGACAAAATCTCAAAAGGTTCCTTGTTAAAGATAAAATGGTATGAGTTATTTCACACAACGCCACCAATGGTAATTACTCCTCCACGTTATACAAAAATTCAGAATATGCATTCCTCGCAATCACCAAAATTTTAATCACCCCTCGCCTAACCATCGGGCTACTTATGACACGTCTTGCTCAAAATAAAACTCCATCCATGTCGCCTCCTTGTAATACCTATCAGAGGTGGGATTCAAGAATCTTTTCCAGATTCACAACAATGTTAAGCAACACCTTATGCCAGTGTAATCCCTCTTTTCAAACAAATATTGGGCACACTATCTGATAGTATTATTCACCCAAAAGAATAACAACTATTCCTTCCCCGTAAATCCATTTCATAAACTTAAAGGAAATCTTAACCTTCCTATGATGTTGGTAACCCAATAATGAAATCTATCAGTTTGACAGTCCATTCCATCATTGGAATGGCCAATTTGTTAAAAATAATCTGCTTGATCATCTCGGACCAACCTTTTTCCATCTACATGTGGTACACCCTAAGACAACTTCACTATGTCTCACTCAACACCGATACCCACGTTCAATATTTCACATTACGTGTAACATCTTACTCCCCTTTCATGGGGTATACGAAAACCATGGCACGTGCATCTTCTGTAAAACTGCACACTTTCTGGGTCCTTTTCATCTTATAGTAATCAACATTCATCTTATGTGCAATCCACCCTCTGCATTTGACCAAGTAAGACTCTTCTCTACTTTCCCATAATATTTTGGTCTTCTCTTGTAAAGAGATATCTTTTACAGGTCTTTCAATAATCTTTCAATCCATCTCGGGTGTGATAGTTCTCCTTGTACATACATATTCGGACCATCGTCTTTCTCAAACGAAGTTCAACCCATTTTACTTTTCAATTCTATTTTTACTTCCCCACCGGCATACTTACAACACATTATAACCACATCCCCTTATCTTGGACGATGTTTAAAATCAGTTAACCAGGGCGCCCATACACCTTATATCCCGTGCATGTTTGCACAAACATCACCAAATTCACATTCGTAACATACTTATCCCAAGGTCAGCCTCGCATACTCAGCATGAATATATCATACATTTATTCTCGATCGTCCTAGAAATCACAAACTTAATTCTTCTTGATATTGTCCCACCATCAACTCATTGTGAGGAAAAAAAATTCTAGTGCTTTTTACACGGCACTACGGGCTCCATTGGCCTTATATCTTACAATATCTCTCATCTCAAACTATTTTCTCTACACATTCCATGATTAACGTTCAAAACTTATTCCCTACAATCCATCAACGTCTCTCCACTCCCGATATTCATTAAGGTTCGTGTGTGAAACATCCCGCAACGAAACTCAAACAAGCAACTCCTCAAATGCATTATCCCTTAGAATTATCGATCATCGAGTTTCATAGGACCAAAGAGTATAGGACACTCAAAATCCTTTACCCAAATATGTAAGTCTAAACATAAACTCCCACATCTCTAATGGAGTTCCATAATCATGTGCTCGCACTATCACTAAGTCCTTAGCGCTAAATTAATAATGAGCTTAATATATTTTCTCGATGATAAACACAATACACCATAAATCACATCAGTAAAGTCCTTATGCGCCGGGATCAAATATGATGAGACAAATAGACTCTCTAAAGTCTCCTCTATAATATAATATAAACACGAGATCAATCCTCTTTTAGATGAGACATCGTAAAACAACACATCCTGCCTTGGAACAATGAATATGATAGCCATAGTTTAACAGCCCACCATCACTCAAACCATCGCTAACCAGTCCATACCGAGGATAACATCATACTCGCATCGCACATCTCTAAAACGAGTAAATCCATTAAAACATATTATCTCAGTGTCTACACCCACTCCCCTACGGATTGAACCAAGGAGATCCCCTCTACTCAACGGTAACTATATACACACTATAGTAATATTGACGATACTTCCACTAAACTTGTCTTACATGCGAATCTAGTGCTCATAAAATACTCTGACTCCTCGTGTTACACAAACCTCACCCCATTCGCCTGGGGATAAAACTCATACTTTCAATTGACAATAGCACTAGTCGTTCAAATGGTTCCTAGACATAATACTCTCGTCCAAGAAAAAAAAATAATTGTTGCCCCTACTAGGTGAGATGATTTTGTCCATTTTTACTCTTTGCAGACAAGATTGGCGTATGATGTCTTTCTCTCCTCGTATATAATATCTCCCTATGTAATTCCCCTATGTATGGCCCCGCTGGCCATGTTAGAGTTGTCCTTTTCTCGTAACAGATAGCCTCGACGCTGATGGCTACCCTCGCCATCCCCTTGGCTCAGCTAGCCTAATCGAACACGCTTCTGGACTTGACAGCCCTATTTGAATCCACCATCACTCTGTCATAATTTTCTTGATCTAAATTATTTAAATGGGTCCCGTGTTGGGCAACCCCTTATGGTGCCTCACTAGCACCGTTACTTCAAGTCTTACCCTTCTGACTAAATTCCCTAAACCTCCTAGCTATATTCTCATTGAAGCATTGATACAATTATTATAAAGTACGACATTTATGTCATCTACATAGGTCACCCAAGATGAATTTTCCATAAGTGCTAGCGACTTCTACTCGTGAGTCCATTATCCGACTTAAGGACTCTTTTCTCCTCTATACCTACCTCATTGGGTACAAAGTTCGTTAAATAAGTAAATTTTTTCTCACAATTGGCCAATGTCCGGCCCTTTTGTGATAAGTCTAGAAACTTCATTCGCATCTCTATCTAAACACCAGATGAAAAAACAATTGTTCAAGCCGCTCCCAACATTCCTCAATTATAATAGCATCTCTCTTCTCATAGGTGGTCACTAACTCCCACCATTGTAACACTGCTCCCACGAGCTAGATATTTTTTTCCCTGAATTTGTTTCCGAGTGTATTATGATCCACTATATACTAATGCCTTTATATGTCCTCTTTTCATTGGCTAACTAATACATCATCCGTATTTCTTATAAACTCCGAAGGATGGCCCTTTTCAAAGGCCCCTCTGACACACTCCATTATTAACTGCACTAGGTGAGCCTAAATAGACGCCATCGTCTGTTGTGGCAATGCTTGGGGAAACTATTGAAGCCTAGCGATCATCGTGGTATCAATTTCCTGAGCAATAATAGTGGTGATCTCTGCTACAGTCACCGTCCCCTGTATACCTCTCGACTCCGGATGAGCCTCACCTCATGCTGCCATCATAACGGCCCTCGCTGGTCGTCTTTCATAATTTGACATACAAAACCCAACCGAACTCATATAAGATTCATTATAATCATACAATAGTAGGAGAACATAATTCATAATAGGAACCAACAATCCTAAGCATAGGGATCTATATCAAAGAGAAAGCGACACTGAAAACGCAGTAAGTCTGCACAGATCCTAAGGACACTAGAAACTGGTGCTTTGATACCATCTCTGACACCCCGCCTATTTTAATCACTGTTGATTTTTTTTTACCAAAATAAAACATAAATGTCATATGGTTCATCCTTATCATCAATGACGAAAACCAATTAATTACTAATAACCTATTAGTCCTGGTGTCAAAATTTTAAAATTCTAACTTACGTAAAAAAAAATCCATTAATCAACACCAACTATGAAATTAAAAAACTCACACAACTGGCATAAATAAAATTTAACCGATAACTCTTGGTAAAATTCATATTACAATTAATCTTAATAATTGAAAGTAAAACAACAAAAATAATATAAATAAAAACAACAAGACAACATGACCAAATATAACTCTGAAATACATCATATCTAGATCTCAAGGATTGAAGCGACTAATCAATCCCTGCAAGCATCCCCAACTACTGTAGCATCGTCTCAATAGATAATGATTCATCCAGGTGTCCCTATGTCCGGACACATAAAGGTTTTGAAAATATTTTGCATACGAGTCATAGACCAAAACCTATTGAAAATATTTAGCAACTATTTAAAATACATTAATAAATATGTTATGCAATCTTTCGTATTTAAACTGGTGTCGCACTCCCATGAGATACTCCTCACCCATCATCTAAATTACACACCTAACGCATGTATTTTAAACACCCTAGTTATGCTACCCAACCTAACTAGAATCACCCAAGATCTAAGTCACATAGGCCTCTTATGCCCTGCGTATATGATTATATACTTAGAATTTATTTTAAGCGTTCGCCTCAGCTTATTCATTATAAATCTAATTTATAATTTATTAATTTATTTTAAATAACTTTCACTAGTTATTCACTTACTATTCGCACATTAGTGTCGTTAACTCAAATATATTTTCATCTTTCTATATATATGTATATCATTTAGCATTGTGGATTTTATCCTCCCAGATGTATATAATTTATTGCTCATTATATCCTTTAATTTGTTCGTATATATATTTTCACACACACACACACACACACACACACACATATATATATATATATATACACACAACATACTAATCACATCGAGTATATCCATAATTATATATCACGCACAAATATAAGTATAACCGCCATCCCTTAGAGTAATATCTCACTGGATGCGAATCTCTACAATACTATCATTATCCAGGGAATACCCACATCATCCTGGTTACCAGTGGTCGGACTCTCACACGGACTTGGTAAAACAAATCACAAACGTATTGTAGGTTGCCGTAATCCTTAGACAGTGAGTCATAACCACACCCACAATTACCTAAATGAGAATAAATCACACAATCATAAATATAGTGCTATGACCTGGGGACTATAGTCTCCCTCCATTCACTAGCCAGGGAATTCACCCACATCGTGCAACCTCCCATGATAACACTAGAGGGGTATGTTTCACATAAATATATCATACACGCCCATATATATTTATATACGTATACATATATATATTGTCTCTCTACCCGTATATATCACAATCCGACTAATCGTGCATATCGCTCGTAACACTATCCTGTCCATCCCGAATATAAGTTCAATTCAATTTCATAAGTATTCACCTACTTATTTAAATAAATATCTCATAACATTTTATTCTGAATTACAAAGCATATCCCACTATCCCATATCACAAATCCATCCAAAATTCCCATTCGAATCCATTCATATATTTTTGACATATATTTTCAAGTGTTGTTAATCCTAAACACTTTTAAATTCATAACCCGGATTCATTCCCATATAATACAAGTATAAAATAATTTTCCAAAATACTTACCTAGTTCTACGCTTATATACGGACATCTCACAATAACCCGAGTTTTATTTCCTCATAAAGATGTCGGTTTTACACACCTTTTCGTAGAAAAATCATAACTAATTAAAAAAATCAGAAAAATACGAGATCAACGTCCACGCGTTCGTATCGAAAAGATCTAACTTCATGATCTGGGATAAGTATAACAACCCACTTAATTAAATACCAGGTGGCCAATCCTTTATCCAATTAATTCGAATTATTCAGTTGGCTCATTCTTAGCATCATTGTCGGAAAATAAATTTTTTTCTTTCATTATTAACCACCTAGTAATCAATTAAGCTAGTGTTAAAACTTTTAATTTTAAATAAAACTCCTTTTTAATAATAGCAATCATTTATCATATAACCCAATCCACAACAATGAATAATAAATAATATCCATCACAACTTATTTAATATAACTAGAATAAACATCCCAGTTTAAAACATATCAATATAATAAACCAAGTCAAACCAAATGTATCTAAAACCAACATAACTAAAACTAGTGACTGCGATAGAATGAAAATGACAAGGATCCATTGACAATATGCCATCGAAGAAAATGACTAAAGAGTACAGGAATCAACAAAATGATGCGTCTAATGCAAGGTACACCCTCCAAAGCATCCATAACGAATAAATATGCGATACTATAAGTTGGGCGTCCCTGTGGCAAGACACCTGATATAGAATATACAAGAGGGAAGAGAATATGCAAGAGACAACGGGTCAGATCCCGAATGTAAAAGATTTTAAAAACAGCAAGTGAATAAATGCTACAATTAGCAATTATTATATACATGTTAGATCCTGGAAATCTCACTGGATATTCTCACCTCTCAACTAATGTGCACGCCTAACGTATTTTCAATTTATTCTAGTTACTATTCCCACTTTCACTTGAATATCTCACTGTATCAACTAACCATGGCCCTTATCTTTCCCCACGTATTTCCTTCACAATACATGTAATAAATAAATATATTAATTCAAATCTCAATATAATTAAGTGTTCTCATACATAATTAATTTCATATTTCTTTATCTTTCACGTCTACGTAAATCACACAGTAGATAATATCACATGTATATATATACATTCACTCTATTATATATCAATATACAATATTGCACCCCGAGACACAGCTGCGGTGTACACAGTAAATCTAGTCCCAGTAAATCTCGTCACTGTATAAAGGACTGTTGGTTCAGTATCTCACTCGAACCATCATCACAAATCACACATATTGGAGGAGAATATAGTTCCAAGCCTATGGGCTACGCACATACCTTCGCACCCATATGACCGTCATCACTATCATTATCACAGATAGCTCGTACCTAGGTTTTATATTCTGAGGCACAAGTCAAAAATCCCCCCAAAGGGTCATCGAGATATGATTGTCCTCAACATGCAAACCTCCCATCGATAGCGAGTAAACTAGGTATGTCATACACATAAATCATCATATAGGTATACACTCAACTTATATATATATATATCAACAATACGGCATAAGCACATCGCCTATCACAAATCTCATATGTAGTATACTTATTTCTCGAATATCCTACATATCATGGTATTTTAAACCTCAATTATATTATAGGTATTCTCTTCACGTATGTATATATATCAACAAATGGTTATACTCTCATCCCATATACAAATTCCACACGTAGTATATTTCAAGTTTATCCCATAACTAATAATTCACATTTTATTCACATTTCTCATTACTCCTAACATCTCTTATTAACCAAAAAGATTTAATTAATTATTCCAGCAGCTACCTTCAATTCATACTTATTTGTTCGAAACCCAGAATCATTATAACAAGCCCGTATTATATTTTAACTCCCAATTATACTTTTTATCGATAAAGTTACAATCTGCCCAAAAATAAAAATTATAATTTTGAGGTTTTTCTTCTCCGAATTACAATTTTGATTTTATACAAAGACTCGCGAGCACACTACCAAATTCCACTTAAAACATTCCTAAAATTATCATACAATGTTCGTCCTTTTTCTACATATTTCTACCTACGGGTTGTAACATAATTCATCTTCAAAACCTCCACTGAATGATACCAAACTCCTTATAATTCATCCCAAATGATATACCCATGTATGTACATGATTTATAACATCAAATCATATCAAAATCATCATGGAATTTCGATGAATCATACTAATCTTATTTTAAATTCAAGAAAATCTACATGATAGAATTATTTCTCAAGAACACATATGAACCCTAAATTTCTTCATCAATTAAACTCAAAATTTAATGGTGTTAATTCTAATTTCATCAAAGGAATAATCCTAAATAATTTCCATTTCAAGAATTACATCAAAATCATCAAATTTTCATCTTTGATTTATAGTTTTCATGGATATTTATCCCTTCTAATTTACCATGGATATTATACTCACTACTTGAAACAAGAATTACACTTTCCTTAAGATGTAGGTCTGATCCTTTGGCGAAGAAGTATGTAGGATTCTTTCTCTTCCTTTTCAATCACCTTTTCAGTGGTGGTGCAAGGTGGTGTAACCCTTGGTTTGCTCTAAAAGCCCCTCCTCTTCCTAAAGTTCTCTCCCTTCCTCTCCTTAGCCTTTTGGTAAATAATCTCTTGGTTTAACACACTCTAATCTTAAATAATAAAAATCCAATCCCATGGGTACTATTCACCTCCCCCAAAAATGACCAAAATACCCCTCCGGGGTGTCCTTTTGGTTCCCAATTGTCCCTAGACCCAAATCAAACCCCCAGGTAGACTTTTCTGCATATTTCAAAGCTTTCGGACTCATTATCGCGGTCTAAATGACCATATGGATGACTTAAAAATAATTTCCCTTTTAATTTAGTCCCGACACGACTTACACACGCGGCTCGACTTAATTTCAATAATTCGCGTATTATTCACTCGCAATAATATAATCATATATTAATTTTAATCACTAAGTAATATTCAATATCAATCACATATTACTTTATTCTCTAATAATATTCAATCCGAATTAATTCTAATCCACATTTTACTTTTAATTAATCTTATTTTAGAAATCATTAAAATTATGGGGTATTATATAGTTCCCCCCTTACAATGGAATTTCATCCCGAAATTCAAAAAAAAGTATACCAGATAAAAACAACTCTGGCTATATATTGCGCACCGCATCCTCTCGCTTACAAGTAAAGTACTCCATACCGCCCATACAGTACGCTATCAAATACCCTTAATAATGAACACCTCACGTACGTTCAAGTCCTGGGTGTTTCTACACTTCACCCTAAATAATTGTATTTGGATTTATTCATTCACAAGAGTTCTTCCGACTCATTCACCTTTCACTGACAATGCTGGGTAGGTTTTGAAATGGCACAAACGTCATCCATGACGATTCCTGGAAACTACCACTCCCAAGCGACTTCTTTACCATCCTCAGCCTTAACAACAATTTTAGTGGGTTCCATCTAAATCACCATTTCCAAAATCTTTTAAGTCTTCGGTTGATTCCTCATCTTGCTATTGTTCTAACGACCCTAGCTAGTCATTGATGCCTGACCGAACTCGTATAAGAATTACATCACTTTTATTTCCTGGCAAGAGCACGTAACTCATAATACGTAGAGGAATATAATATCCTAATAATGGGGGTCTTAATCAAAGAACGCTACACGGAAACCTAGAAAGACGTACAGATCCTAAGGACACTAGAACCTGATGCTTTGATACCACATGTAACAACCTACTTAATTAAAGTCGGGTGGCCAATCCTTTATCCAATTAATTCAAATTATTCATTTGGCTCATTCTTAGCATCACTGTCGAAAAATATATTTTTTTTTCATTATTAACCGCCTTGTAATCAATTAAGCTAGTGTTAAAACTTTTGATTTTAAATAAAATTCCTTTTTAATAATAGCAATCATTTATCATATAACCCAATCCACAAAAATGAATAATAAATAATAACCATCATAACTTGTTTAATATAACTGGAATAAACTTCCCATCTTAAAACATCTCAATACTATAAATCAAGTCAAACCAAATGTATCCAAAATCGACATAAGTAAAACTAATGACTGGGACAGAATGAAAATGACAAGGATCCATTGACAATATGCCATAGAAGAAAATGACTACAGAGTACAGGTATTAATAAAATGATGCATCTAATGCAAGGTACACCCTTCAAAGCATCCATAGCGAATAAATATGTGATCCTCTAAGTTGGGCGTCCCTGTGGCTGGACACCTGATATAGAATATACAAGAGGGAAGAGAATATGCAAGAGAAAACGGGTCAGAGCCCGATTGTAAAAGATTTTAAAAACAGCTAGTGAATAAACGCTACAATTAGCAATTATTATATACAGGGTACATCCTCGAACTCTCACTTGAGATTCTCACCTCTCAACTAATGTGCACGCCAAACGTATTCTCAATTTATTCTAGTTACTATTACCACTTTCACTAGATTATCTCACTGTATCAACTAACCATAGCCCTTATCTTTTCCCATGTATTTCGTTCACATTACTTGTAATAAATAAATATATTAATTCAACTCACAATATAATTAAGTGTTCTCATACTTAATTAATTTCATATTTATTTATCTTTCACGTGTACGTAAATCACACAGTAGATAATATCACATGTATATATATATATACATTCACTCTAATATATATATATATATATATATATATATATATATATATATATATATATATATATTGCACCTCGAGACACAGCTGCGGTGCATGCACTACTTTGCTATCTAGTCCCAGTAAATCTCGTCATTGTATAAAGGACTGTTGGTTTAGTATCTCACTCGAACCATCATCACAAATCACACATATTGGAGGAGAATATAGTTCCAAGCCTATGGGCTACGCACATACCTTCGCACCCATATGACCGTCATCACTATCATTATCACAGATAGCCCGTACCTAGGTTTTGTATTCTGAGGCACAAGTCAAAAATCCCCCCAAAGGGTCATCGAGATATGATTGTCCTCAACATGCAAACCTCCCATCGATAGCGAGTAAACTAGGTATGTCATACACATAAATCATCATATAGGTATACACTCAACCTATATATATATATATATATATATATCAACAATACGGCATAAGCACATCGCGTATCACAAATCTCATACGTAGTATACTTATTTCTCGAATATCCTACATATCATGGTATTTTAAACCTCAATTATATTATAGGTATTCGCTCCACCTATATATATATTAACAAATGGGTATACTCTAATCCCATATAAAAATCCCACACGTAGTATATTTCAAGTTTATCCCATAACAAATAATTCACATTTTATTCACATTTCCCATTACTCCTAACATCTCTTATTAATCGAAAGGATTTAATTAATTATTCCAGTATATACCTTCAATTCATACTTATTGGTTCGAAACCCAGAATCATTATAACAAGTCTGGATTATATTCTAATTCCCAAAAATTCATTTCTTTTTATAAAGTTACAATCTGGCCATAAATAAACATTACAATTTTGAGGCTTTTCTTCTCTGAATTTGAAAAAACTTAAAACTACAAAGTTGTGCAGAACGTGATTTAATATGAAAAACGTGTGCACACTACCAAATTCCGTTTAAAACATTCCTAAATTATTATACAATGTTTGTCCTTTTTCTATATATTTCTACCTACGGGTTATAGCATAATTCATCCTCAATACCTCCACCAAATGATCCCAAACTCCTTATAATTCATCCCAAATGATATACCCAAGTGTTGATGTAAAAAGTTAGATTATCTCTAATTTATCAATCACAGATAAAAATAAATAAGACAAAAGGTTTTTAAAGTGGTTCAGCCTTATAAGAATGGCCTACGTCCACTGTATTTTGTTATTGCTGACTGTTTGCAGAATTCTCGATAATGGGTTTGCTAAGAAATTCCGAGTTCCCTTCTAATGAGGAGGTTACAATGTATTTATAGCCTTGAGGTTGCACAAATGAAAGGACAATACGCTGTTACCCAGTAGACATGTACATCTGTACTATATTAATGAGCATTTAATGCGCAATTATATCCTAGATTCTCTTGATTTGGATACGTTGTATGCTGAGTAGCTCGGACCGCTTAAGTTGCTCGCACCGCTTAAGCTGCTCAGAGCGCCTGAGTTCCTCGTGGCTTCTTAGTTGCTCGGTGGTCTTGATTTGCTCATCTGGAGTATTCTTACTTACCATACAAAAAGACACGTGTCTTCAAGTGATTGACATCCTCCAATTGTTATTTTTCTTCTTTACCATTACCACATTTTCTAGCCAGTCAGGATATTTAACATCCTCAATGAAAGAGGCCTTTTGCAGCTTCTCTACTTCCTCCTCTATAGCTTGATTTTTCTTAGGGCTGAACACTCATCTTTGTTGCTTTACGGACTTTATTTCCTTGTTCACATTGAGCTCGTGACACAAGAAATTCGGATCTATTCCTGGCATGTCTTCATTACTCCACGCAAAAGTATGCTTTCTTTGCCTTAGGAATGCTATCAATTCTTGTTTTATTATTTCATTCAAGGATACACCAATTTGAGTTGTTCGTTCTGGATACTCGTCGTCCAGAATGACATTATCAGTAGCCTCCATAACCTTCCCTTTCACGAGTTGGGACTCGTCTCCAGGGTCTAATGTTTCAATCTCCGCATCTTCTATTTGGTAGGTAGTAGTCTTCTTTATTGATTCTTCATGTTCTTCCTGTTCAGCAAATGAATAGTAGATTTCCCGATTTACTTGCTGGTCGCCTTTCACAACTCCTACCCTAAAATTGGTTGGCAATTTTAGACATTGATGTACAGTAGAGGGTAAGGCTTCAAATTTCATCAGACCTACTCTTCTCATGATGATGTTGTAAGTTGATTGGACATTTTTATCCATTACAAAAAAGCGTAATCTTTATGTTCGACAAGCAGGCCATGTACCGATAAGCATATACAACTTGATCGTCCCAAGTGGAAAAACCTTCTCTCTAGTAAAACAAAGGAGGGGCCTATGTTATGGCTCCAATTGGGCTAGCTTTAGATTTAAACTGTCAAAGCACAGATAGAGCATGATATCTACCAAGCTACCATTATCCACCAGTACTCGTGAAATCACCACCTCCCTCATTCTCATCTTGATCACTAAGGGATCATCATGAGGATATAGTACACCTTCCAAGTCGTTCTTAGAGAAACCAATGACCAGCTTATCCTTATTCACCTTCCTCGGGCGATCATCTTCAGCCAGATTTATCCGTTGAATGTACGAGCAAGCCTGAGCCTCATTGAGGTAGGTTTTCTCTCAGCAGTCATATCTCTGCCTCCTGTATCTCCACCTCTAATGACATTACATTCAAATGATCCAAAATGGATAGAAAATACCTCACGTTCTGGATGTTTTGGTCTTTTGGGGAGATCGGGGTTGTTTTGGTCATCATCCGGGTCCTCTTCGTGACTTCTCTTCTTATCTTCTTTTTCTTGACGAGGATAACTAGACCTCTGTCTTGCTCGATCGTTGCCCTTTCCCTCATTTCAACGATCAACATACTTGGCCAACTTTCCTCGTCTGATGAGTGCTTTAATTTTATTCTGAAGAGCTATGCAATTTTTGGTCATGTGGCCATGGTCTTTATGGAACTCGCAATATTTTGTCTTATTCCTCTTGTCAGGATCTGTCTTCATTTTCTTTGGACAGTTTAGCTCCTCATTGTTCTTGATTTCTTCGAGAACGTGGTTTATGTCTACCTTTAAAGGAGTATAATTTCCAAATTTCTTCAACAGTTCCCATGATGGCTTTGCTTTTGACTGCTTGTTACCACCATTATTTTTCTGCTCTTTCTTTTCAGCCTTATCAACCTCAACCTTGGTCTCTTTGGTTTCCATATTCTTCTTCGCAGCTATAGCCTCCTCGCTTTCATAATCTTCGTTGCCTTTGCCATTAGTTCTGCCATGGTTCTAGGAGGATCTTTGGCTAGAGTATAGTATAATTTATCTAGCAACAGTTCGCTCATCAGAGCAGTAATTGTTGTCTTTTCCTCGTAATCAATAACTTCGCACTTCTCATTATTGAAACTAGTTATATAATCCCTGGTGCTCTCACCTTCTTTTTGTCTAACACTTAACAAATGTGCTACTCGTTTAACTGGTTTTGCTCCAAAATAGAAATTTCTGATAAAGAGTTTGGCCAGTTGAAAGAAAGTTGAAATCTTCCCTCGAGGAAGATTGTTGTACCATATTTGAGCAGATCCGGTAAGAGTTCCAAAAAATTCCCTGTATCTCATCTCATCTGGCACGGCATAGATATTAGCAGCAGCTTGGTATTATTCTATATGAAGGACATGGTCAGTTTTTCCATCATATTTAGGAGTCATAACAAGTTCTTTGAGCTTTGATGGTGTAGGAAAATCCACAATTTCCTGGATAAAAGGTGTCCCTCGAACAAAAGTTCTTTGTAGAGGATTCTTGGCTTTAGCTATCTCCCCTAACCTATCTTCCAACCTCTGAATAGAGCCCTTCCATGCATCATTTCCCTCCTCGGGCCTGTTGGTTCGAGCAACTGATCGTGTTGAGTTTGCTTCCTAGGATCTTTCATTACGAGCAGGTGGTCGTGATTGAGCAGAGCCTTCCCTTAGATCGGATGGTCGTTGAGAATTCCTCGACATAATCCTAGGAGGACTTCTATTCCTCCTAGGGCCCAAATGATCAAAAGGAGAGACCCTACTTAACCTCTCAAGTGCACTGGTCCTTTCTGGAGAATGAGTGATGTTTTGTTGAGTGTCTGTATCTCGTTCCGAGGAAGTCCGTCCAAGTTGATAAGAGGGATCATTAGATCTATCAGTGCGATATGACTCGGTGCGTCCTGATCGAGATTCCTCTGGGAATAACGTTCGCCTAGTACACGAATAAGGTAAACGGGTTTTTCTTTGAATGCTTCGTTGTCCTGAATGGGTAGATACTCCATCATGGACAGTTTGTATGAGTTATCGTATGGTTTCTTGCATGACTATCTGGCCTTGGGCTAGATTAGCCATTATACCAGCTAGATCTTGAACATTTGGGGGAGCAGACGGATTTGGGGGGTTTCCAGCATTTCGGTTACTGGATTCAGGATTATCATCCATTGGTGATGAATTGTTTTGATGAAAAACGATAATTACAGTCTTTTTCCACAGACGGCGCCAATCTGCTGATGTAAAAAAGTAGATTATCTCTAATTTATCAATCACAGATAAAAATAAATAAGAGAAAAGGTTTTTAAAGTGGTTCAGCCTTATAAGAATGGCCTAAGTCCACTGTATTTTGTTATTGCTGACTGTTTGCAGAATTCTCGATAATGGGTTTACCAAGAAATTCTGAGTCCCCTGCTAATGAGGAGGTTACAATGTATTTATAGCCTTGAAGCTATACAAATGAAAGGACAAAATGTTGTTACCCAGTAGACATGTACATCTGTACTATATTAATGAGCATTTAATGCGCAATTATCCTTGATTCTCTTGATTTGGATACGCTGTACGCTGAGTACCTCGGACCGCTTAAGTTGCTCACACCGCTTAAGTTGCTCGGAGCCCCGGAGTTCCTCTTGGCTTCTTAGTTTCTCGGTGGTCTTGATTTGATCGTCTAGAGTATTCTTACTTACCATACAAAAATACACGTGTCTTCATGTGATTGGTCCATGTCAGCAGACTAAATTTGGTATCAACAGAAGCCCCCAATGTTTCGTAGTCTGATGTTGAAGAAAAGTATGGAACATTCTGCCGCTTAGATTTTTGGTTTGTATGGTTTTTAGGAGAGCATTCGTTGTATGTAGCTCCTTTTTAAATGCATAGTATCAGACCTCTTAATTATTTTGAATTTCCATAATCGCCTCATTTTTTGTGCCCCTTTTCTTCTTTTTAGCCGTCGGATACGTAATCGTCCGTCTTGGTAATCATTAATTTTTCTGTTCCCGAGGTAAAGTATTTAAACACGGCAAAAAGCCTATCGTCTTTTACTTTTCAAACCTGTGTCTTCAAACTTTTCATTTCTTCTCCATCTTGTGTGTTCGTTTCTTCCATTGTTCATTGTCAGCTGATTCATTATCCTCCTATAAGATCTTCTTCCTTCTCTTTTATTTTGCTTTCATCATCATGGTTTATGTTGTTGAATCGCTTGATAAATTTTGTTCTGAATTTTCAATTCCTTCATGGGTCATTTTGGAGGAACTTTTTGAACCTTCTGACTATTTCTCTTTAGCTGAGGGACATTGGTTCCCCAGTCTCTTTGTGGTCGAATGTGGCTTTTCTTTTCCTCCAAATCCCCTATGTTTGGAGTTCTGTCAATACTTTGACGTTGTACCTACAAAAATAGCTCCCAATACCTGGAAAATAGTTAATGGAGTCCATAGGTTAAACCAAATTCATGGAACCCGTTTAGGAATTCCATAAATTATGTTTTGTTATAGATGGGTTGTCAGCGATAGTACTTTTTATTTAAACACTAGGTTTTTACATAGGGCTTTAGTTGTTAATCTTCCAGATGCCAACAGGGATTACTTCGAGCATGGGATTGTTATGAAAAATTAGCAACATGCTCCATTAAATGGAGATGATGTATATCAGGGTCCCAGGTGTCCCCCTTATGGCAATGGAATAGGTTGTTTTTATTTTTTGAAATATTATTTTCTTGATGTTTGACAAAATGTATCACTGATATTTAATTTTTACTATTTGCAGTTGACAGCAAAAGAAAGTCTCCAAAGGAGACATAGGTTAATTTAAGGCATTTGAAACTTATCTGGAGTTTGTACCAGTCTGTAGCCGAGGAACACATTAGGTCTGCCTCTTATTTGTTGCAGTACAAGAGTTACACTTCATCCTTTACTACTCGTCCAGTGGTGGTTGACATTGGCTAAGTTCCAGCTGCTGATACTAGTGTAGAGGGTTCTTCTTCAGAGTCAAATATTCCTATTGGCGACATAATGAAGAGAAGAAAAGTTCCCTCTTTTTTCGACAAGTCTAATTCTCCTACTGTGGAGACAAAGAGAAGTAAAAAAGATGTCCCAGAAAAGAGGAGGAAATCTACCGAGGTACCCTCTTCTGATGCTACCAAGAAATTCAGCGAGAAGCCCTCTGTGGCTCCGAGCAAAGTTGTCATTGTTTCTCCTCCAAGTGAGGTCATTGTTATTTCACCAACCAAGACAACATATTTGGTTGAAACTGTTCCTGCTCCCCCGAGGAGATTGAAGAAAATTTCGTCTGAGAGACTAGCAGAACCTGTCTCTCAGTCTTTGAATGTTGAAGGTGGTGTTCCCACTTTTGTTCCTCCGAGCTCTGCTATGGGCTCGGTGAGGTCTTGGATTATCCCAAAGGTCCAAGGTATTGAAGATACTCTTACTCGTTATAGGGTCACCACCTTGGCTATTCAACATATTGCCTCAGTAAGTATCATTAATATAAGCTTTCATTTTTCAATGCTATGTCCTCACACTGACTCAAAGTTATTTTTTTTTTTCAACTGGTAACATGTTTCAACACTATTCTGAAGAAGGATGAAGCTATCAAGGCTTCAGTCTCCTCGGGAGGTGTAGAAGAAGCTTTTATTGGATTAACCCAGTCTTTAAAGGAATCTCATCAAAAGTATGAGGAGAATAAAATTGCTTGGGAGAAGCAGGTTAAGTCTGTCGAGCACGAGAGAGATCGAGCTGTGGAGGCCTCCAAGGATTTGGAGAAGAAATTGGGGGAGTTTGAGAAAAAGAATAAAGAGCTTAAGGAGAAACTCAATAATGCTAGAGAGCTTGAGAATACACTAAAAGCTACTGAAGAGGAGGTTGGTAGACTCCGTGATGTTGATCACCAAAAGCAGGAGGTGGAGGAGAAGCTGAAAATTGCCGAGAAACTTCTTATTGAGAGGACTTCCTCGGAGAAGGTTAAAAGGAAGAAAGCTGTCAAAAAATCCTTCAGCGTTGGTTGGGACAAAGGATGGAATAAGTGTTTTGATGCCATGTCCTCACAAATGGAATATTCTAGCCTTAAATACTTTAGGTATGGATGGATAGCAGCCCTACAAGAGCTGAAAGTCACTGAAGATTCTGAACTATTTCAGCAACATACTCATGGCCCTCCTCCCTCTTCTGGAGAAGAAGAAGAGGATGAAGCAGCCTCAGAAGAATCATCCATGGTAATTGGAGATCAGGCCCTTATTGTTCCAGCTGTTCAATCGTGCTCCGAGCAACCCCAACCAACTATTACTCCTACTGAGCAGCTACCCGTGTCCAGCGAGCAACCATCCTCTTCCTCGAAACCTCCTGAGGAAGTTATAGGAAATAAAGAGAAGGTGTAAAGTAGTTTGGTTGTTTATTTTGTCACTTTATTGGATGTAGCCTCAACTTTTGTATTTTCTTTTATGATGAAATGAAAATTCAAGCTTTTGGTTGTTTATCTTGACCTTTTCCTCTTCTTGCTCTGTCTGCATTCTTATTGATTCTTCTATCTCTTTTCTTTACTAGTTTATGGCAAGGATGGAGCTCTTGTCAGCTCACGATACTGAATTGATGAAAAAATGCAATGACTACTTCAAGGCTGGCCATGCAGATCTGAATGAAGCTCAAATCATTGACATCCTTGGTCCAGATACTTCTGAACGAGCAATCGAAGCCTATCAATATCTGAAGTGCCTGCTTGACCATGCAGTTACCAATAATGTGGCATATTATGAGATGATTGAAGCTCTTCAGGGTACCATCGAGGAACTCCAACAATAATATAAGGAGTCTTGTACCCTTTTGCATCAAGGGTATGAGAAAAAATATCAACAACTAAATGCTGACAAAGGATATGATAAGTTTATCGCTGCTTATGAGAAGAAAGAGAGCATTTTGAAACTTGAGGTTGAAGAGCACAGGAAGATCGCTAAACTGTTGGAGCAGGAAAACAATGTTTTGCAAAAAGAGATATCCCAACTAAAATCTGCAGCATCTTCCTCGGGAGCCTTGGTCCCTGTCAATAATGAAGGTTTCTCTTTCTTGGAAGTTAAAAATGCCAATTTGAGAGATGAATTGGAAACCTTAAAGAGGACTCGACCCTATACTTCTGTTCGCGGACGAGCAAGAGGTTCTCAGGGACGAGTAAGAGCTGTTAGGGTTACTGTTGAAGAGGCAAGAACTCAAGCAGCCTTAGAGAATCAAGCTTTCCAATTGATGGAGAAGAATCAGGCTTTGTCAGAGATGTCCAAGAAGATTCTAAACCTCATATAGCAACTTTCCACACAAAGATTCGCCTTGGACAATAAAGAACATCTAGTGAAGAACCTTTATAAGCAACTGGAGAGGTTAACTTACCAGTTTCACAAACAGCCTAGTGAGTTTTGGATGGATGGATATAATGAAGCCCTTTATCATCTCGATGATCGGATCCAGAATTCAAATAACAAGGGTTACAAACAAGGATGGCTGAATGCACTGGGGGTGTTAAAGTTGGAGCAGGGCCATTATCTATGGGATTACTATGACCCTGGATTGCTCGAGTTTCCCATGCCACCTTTTAAACTTGATATGAGATGGATTCCTGCTCGGGCAATTCCTTAGTGCTTAATCTCTAAGTACCTCGACGACTACAGTCTTCATTCTAATTTTGAGATATCTCGCCCGGAGTACTTGCTTGATCGGCCATCTGTGATGAATGTCAGGATGCTTCGAGATCTGGACTTTATAAATTCCCTTTATGCCTTAGATGATCCTCCTGCTGGAGTAGAACTTGTTTCAAAGGTAGAGGGAAAGAAACCAGTAGAATAGAATTTTTATGTAATGGTTTTTTATTTTTTAAGCATATGTAATCCTTCTCGATTTGAATGAAAAGTTTTGGTCTTTTGTCATTTCATTTTCTTCTAAGTAATTTACAGAATGTCTTTGCTTGTTGGTTGGTAAGTATATATATGTTTATGACATACTTATCTCCTTGTAGTGATTTATCAATCTTTAATTCTAAGCAATAAAGCAACTTACATTCCACGGTATTGCTTAATTTAAACAACCGCAGTTGATTGAAATTGGATTACCGACCAACCGTAGTTGGTGGATTTTTATTCCCGACCAACCGGAGTTGGTGGATTTTTATTCTTGACCAACCGGAGTTGGTGGATTTTATTCCCGACCAACCGAAGTTAGTGGATTTTTATTCCCGACCAACCGGAGTTGGTGGATTTTTATTCTCGACCAACAGGAGTTGGTGGATTTTTATTCCCGATGAACCGAAGTTGGTGGATTTTTATTCCCGACCAACCAAAGTTGGTGGGTTTTATTCCCGACCAACCGAAGTTGGTGGATTTTTATTCCCGACCAACCAGAGTTGGTGGATTTGTATTCCCGACCAACCGGAGTTGGTGGATTTTTATCTGGACTTGATGCGTGATTATTCTGAACTTGACCAACCAGAGTTGGTGGATTTTTATTCCCGACCAACCGGAGTTGGTGGATTTGTATTCCCGACCAACCAGAGTTGGTGGATTTTTATCTGGACTTGATGCGTGATTATTCTGAACTTGATGCGTAGTGTGTAGCACTAGTACTCTGAAAAATTTTAACAAAAGGAGAGAATTGGGTAAAACATTAGAAACTTTATTCATATTGAAGAAAACTGCATTACATAGGGATTTTAACTACTGATAATATTTGCGCAGATGCTCTGCATTCCATGCATTCTTAAATTCTTCTCCTTCTAAGGTTTCAATCCTATATGTCCCCGGTCGAACAACTTCTGTTACTCTTTAGGGTCCATGCCAGTTAGCTCCAGTTTGTTGTGCTTTTGAATTACTTTCTTTAGAACATAGTCCCCTTCTTTCAAATCACACTTCTTTACCCTCTTCTTGTAGAACAGAGTTGTTCGTTGTTGGTATGCAGCATTCCTGATTGCTGCTTCTTCTCTAACTTCCTCGAGCATATCCACGTCTAATCTTCTCATCAATTCACTGATAGGAGAATTAAAATTCAGTATTCTGTGTGTGGGCAAACCCAATTCAGCTGGTATGACGGCTTCACTTCCAAATGCTAGCATGTATGGAGATTCTCCTATTGCTACTCGTGGAGTTGTACGATAAGCCCACGGCACAGAATGTAGCTCGTTAATCCAATTTGCCTTTGCATCGTCTAGTCGTTTTTTCAAACCATTCAGCAGCGTTCTGTTCGTTACCTCGGTTTGTCCATTACTCTGGGGATGGCCGGGTGCAGAATGGGTTTTTAATATGTTGGACTGATGACAATATGCAGCAAACTCCTCGTTATCAAACTGATTTCCATGATCTGTGATGAATGCATGGGGAAGACCATATCTACAAATGATATTCTTCCAAATAAACTGATATACCTTATCATAAGTCATATCAATAAGAGGCTCAGCTTCCACAAATTTTGTAAAGTAACCCACAGCGACCACGAGGTATTTAAATCTTCCCCTGGTTATTGGAAGTGGCACGACCAAGTCTATTCCCCACATAGCAAATGGCCAAGGGGACGTGGTGGGTGTTAATAGTGCTTGTGGAGTTCTTCGGATAGAATAGAAGCGTTGACATTTGTCACATTTTTTGGCATAGGCTATACAATCAACCCTCATCATTGGCTAATAATATCCCTGCGTCATTACTCTTTGCAAAAGCGTCTGACCTGCTACATGGGCTCCACAGGACCCTTCATAGACCTCTTCAATCAAATCTTTCACCTCGGAGGGATACACACATGTTTGCAAACCTGCTATAATTCCTCGTCTATATAAAATACCATTAGTCAATACATAACAAGCAGCTTTAAACTTTAGTTTCTTGGCTGCGAGTTTATCAGTTGGCGAAGCCCCCTCTTCAATATATGCTCTGATGGGATCCATCCAAGATGGTCCTAAATCAAGGGTAATAAAATTCATCATCAGATCTTCGTCTATGCTCCTACTAGCCAAGACTTCTATTGGGATTGTTCTTCTTACCTCAATGCGCATTGCTGAAGCTAACCGAGCTAAGGCATCTGCTCTTGCATTCTCTAATCTTGGTATTCTAATTAACTGTACTGCAATAAGGCTTGATACAATCTCCATTGCTTTTTCATGATACTTGATCATTAATTCTTCTTTGGTTGCATATACCCCCAGCATTTGATTTACGATCAATTGTGAATCCCTGAATACGATGACCTACTCAACCTTCATGGTTTTTGCCAAACTAAGACCAACAATCATTGCTTCATATTCATCTTCATTATTAGAAGCTTTAAATTGAAAGCGCAGAGCATATTCCACATCGATCTCATCTGGGCTTTTTAAAATAATCCTTGCTCCACTTCCTGTAATGCACGAAGAACCATCTACATACAAATTCCACACAGGTATCTCATTATCAAACTCTTGGTTAGACAGAGTTCCTCGGTGGAATATTTGATGCTTTCTTATATCCTCCTCCAGCACTTCTTGCTGCTCGTCGACCATCTTTTCTTGTTCGTCTACCGACTTAAGTTGGTCGGGGTTTAAGTTTGATGTTCAACTTCTGCTCTTCGGAGGTATCTGGATAGGTGAATTATGTGATAAAATCTTCCACTAATTGCCCCTTAAGCGACGAACTAGGCTCATAAATTATGTCATACTCATCAAGTTCTACTGCCCAGTACATCAATCTTCCTGATTTCTCCGGTTTGTGCAGAGCTTGCCTTAACGGCATATCTGTATACACAACTATAGTATGAGCTTGGAAGTATGGCCTCATTCTTCTACTTGCTTCGATAAATGCTAGTGCTAATTTTTCCATCCTTGGATATCTGATTTTTGCTCCTCGGAAGGCCTTGCTAGTGTAATAGATTGGTTTTTGCACTCCATCCTCCACTCTTATCAATGTCGAGCTTACTGCATTTTTTGAGACTGCCAGATATAAGTATAGTCTTTCTCCCATCAATGGCCTGGATAACAATGGAGGTGCTCCCAGGTATTTCTTCAATTCTTGAAAGGCCTTCTCACATTCGTCGTTCCACTCAAAAGTCTTTCGGAGTGTTTTGAAGAATGGGAGGCATCTATCAGTTGCTCGTGACACAAATCTATTAAGTGCTGTAACTCGCCCTGTGAGGCTTTGTACTTCCTTCTTCGTAGTTGGGGATCGTAGATCCAATAGATCCTTGATCTTTTTAGGGTTCGCTCAATTCCTCGTTGATTTATGATATATTCGAGAAACATGCCTTCTCGTACTCTGAATATGCACTTGGTGGGATTCAACTTCATTTTATATTCCTCTAGTTGATCAAAGGTCTGGCCTAAGTCAACTAGATGATCAGAAGATTTCTTGCTCTTCGTTAGCATATTGTCATTATAAACCTCCATGTTATGACCGATTTGCTCTGCAAACACCTTGTTCATCAATCGCTCATAGGTAGCACCTGCATTTTTAAGGTCAAAAGGCATAACATTATAACAATAAGTTCCCCTTGGGGTAATAAATGAGGTACTCTCCCTATCTTCAGGCTTCATTTTAATCTGGTTATAACCAGAATAATCATCCATGAAACTTAATAGTTCGTGCCCCGAGGTAGCATCCACCAGTTGATCAATTCGGGGAAAAGGAAAATGATCCTTTGGGCATGTCCTGTTAAGGTCTGTAAATTCTACACACATCCTCCACTTGTTATTTTTCTTCTTTACCATTACCACATTTGCTATCCAGTCAGGATATTTAACATCCTCAATAAAAGAGGCCTTTTGCAGCTTCTCTACTTCCTCCTGTATAGCTTCATTTTTATAGGCTGAACACTCTTCTTCACTGCTTTACTGGCTTGATTTCCTTGTTCACATTGAGCTCGTGACACAAGAAATTCGGATCTATTCATGGCATTTCTTCATGACTCCACGCAAAAGTATGCTTTCTTCGCCTTAGGAATGCTATCAATTCTTATTTTATTGTTTCATCCAAGGATGCACCAATTTGAGTTGTTCGTTCTGGCTACTCGTCGTCCAGAATGACATTCTCAGTAGCCTCCATAACCTTACCTTTCACGAGTTACGACTCGTCTCCAGGGTCTAATGTTTCAATCTTCGCATCTTCTATTTGGTAGGTACTAGTCTTCTTTATAGATTCTTCATGTTCTTCCTGTTCAGCAGATGAATAGTAGCATTCTCGATTTACTTTCTGGTCGCCTTTCACAACTCCCACCCTAAAATTGGTCAGGAATTTTAGACATTGATGTACAGTAGATGGTAATGCTTCAAATTTCTTCAGACCTACTCTTCCCATGATGATGTTGTAAGCTGATTAGATGTTTTTATCCATTATAAAAAAGCGTACTCTTTCTGTTCGATAAGCAGGACATGTACCGATAAGCATATCCAACTTGATCGTCCCAAGTGGAAAAACCTTATCTCCAGTAAAACAAAGGAGGGGCCTATGATATGGCTCCAATTAGCCTAGCTTTAGATTTAAACTGTCAAAGCAAGGATAGAACATGATATCTGCCGAGCTACCATTATCCACCAGTACTCGTGAAATCACCACCTCCCTCATTCTCATCTTGATTACTAAGGGATCATCATGAGGATATAGTACACCTGCCAAGTCGTTCTTAGAGAAACCAATGACCAGCTTATCCTTATTCACCTTCCTCGGGCGATCATCTTCAGCCAGATTTATCCGCTGAATGTACGAGCAAGCCTGAGCCTCATTGAGGTAGGCTTTTCTCTCGGGAGTCATATCTCTGCCTCCTACATCTCCACCTGTAATGACATTACATTCAAATGATCCAAAATGGATAGAAAGTACCTCACGTTCTGGCTGTTTTGGTCTTTTGGGGAGATCGGGGTCATCTTGGTCATCATTTGGGTCCTCTTCGTGACTTCTCTTCTTATCTTCTTTTGCTCGACGAGGAGAACTAGACCTCTGTCTTGCTCGATCGTTGCTCTTTCCCTCATTTCGATGATCAACATACTTGGCCAATTTTCCTCATCTGATGAGTGCTTCAATTTCATTCTGAAGAGCTATGCAATTTTTGGTCATGTGACCATGGTCTTTATGGAACTCGCAATATTTTGTCTTATTCCTCTTATCAGGATCTGTCTTCACTTTCTCTGTCCAGTTTAGCTCCTCGCTGTTCTTGATTTCTTCCAGAACGTGGTTTATGTCTACCTTTAAAGGAGTATAATTTCTAAATTTCTTCAACAGTTCCCATGCTAGCTTTGGTTTTGACTGCTTGTTACCACCTTTGTTTTTCTTCTCTTTCTTTTCAGCCTTATCAACCTCAACCTTGGTCTCTTTGGTTTCCATATTCTTCTTCGCAGCCATAGCCTCCTCGCATTCATAATATTCGTTGCCTTTGCCATTAGTTCTGCCATGGTTCTAGGCGGATCTTTTTCTAGAGTGTTGTACAATTTATCTGGCAACAGTCCGCTCATCAGAGCAGTAATTGTTGTCTTTTCCTCATAATCAATAACTTCGAGCTTCTCGTTATTGAAACGAGTTATATAATCCCTGGTGCTCTCACCTTCTTTTTGTCTAACACTTAACAAATGTGCTACTCATTTAACTGGTTTTGCTCCAAAATAGAAATTTTCGATAGAGAGCTCGGCCAGTTGAAAGAAAGTTGAAATCTTCCCCTGAGGAAGATTGTTGTACCATATTTGAGCAGATCCGGTAAGAGTTTCCAAAAATGCCCTGTATCTCATCTCATCTGGCACGACATAGATATCGACAGCAACTTGGTATTGTTCTATATGAAGGACAGGGTCAGTTTTTCCATCATATTTAGGAGTCACAACAGGTGCTTTGAACTTTGATGGTGTGGGAAAATCCACAATTTCCTGGATAAAAGGTGTCCCTCGAACAAAAGTTCTTTGTAGAGGATTCTGGGCTTTAGCTATCTCCCCTAACCTATCTTCCAACCTCTGAATAGAGCCCTTCCATGCATCATTTCCCTCCTCGGGCCTGTTGGTTCGAGCAATTGATCGTGTTGAGTTTGCTTCCTAGGATCTTTCATTACGAGCAGGTGGTCGTGATTGAGCAGAGCCTTCGCTTAGATCGGATGGTCGTTGAGAATTCCTTGACACAATCCTAGGAGGACTTCTATTACTCCTAGGGCCCAAACGATCAAAAGGAGAGACCCTACTTAACCTCTCAAGTGCACTGATCCTTTCTGGAGAATGAGTGATGTTTTGTTGAGTGTCTGTATCTCGTTCAGAGGAAGTCCGTCCAAGTTGATAAGAGGGATCATTAGATCTATCAGTGCGATATGACTCGGTGCGTCCTGATCGAGATTCCTCTGGGAATAACGTTCGCCTAGTACACGAAGAAGGTAAACGGGTTTTTCTTTGAACGCTTCGTTGTCCTGAATGGGTTGATACTCCATCATGGATAGTTTGTATGAGTTATCGTATGGTTTATTGTATGACTATCTGGCCTTGGGCTAGATTAGCCATTATACCAGCCAGATCTTGAACATTTGGGGGAGCAGACGGATTTGGGGGGTTTCCAGCATTTCGTTTACTGGATTCAGGATTATCATCCATTGGTGATGAATTGTTTTGATGAAAAACGATAATTACAGTCGTTTCCTATAGACGGCGCCAATCTGTTGATGTAAAAAATTAGATTATCTCTAATTTATCAATCACAGATAAAAATAAATAAGACAAAAGGTTTTTAAAGTGGTTCAACCTTATAAGAATGGCCTAAGTCCACTGTATTTTGTTATTGCTGACTGTTTGCAGAATTCTCGATAATGGGTTTATCAAGAAATTCCGAGTCCCCTACTAATGAGGAGGTTACAATGTATTTATAGCCTTGAGGCTGTACAAATGAAAGGACAATACGCTGTTACCCAGTAGACATGTACATCTATACTATATTAATGAGGATTTAATGCCCAATTATATCCTGGATTCTCTTGATTTGGATACGCTGTATGCTGAGTAGCTCGCACCGCTTAAGCTGCTCGGAGCCCCTGAGTTCCTCGTGGCTTCTTAGTTGCTCGGTGGTCTTGATTTGCTCGTCTGGAGTATTCTTATTTACCATACAAAAAGACACGTGTCTTCATGTGATTGGTCCATGTCAGCAGACTAAATTTGGTATCAACACCAAGTATTTACATGATTTATAACATCAAATCATATCAAAATCATCATGGAATTTCATTGAATTGTACTAAACTTATTTTAAATTGAAGAAAATCTACATGATAAAATTCTTTCTCAAGAACACATATAAATCCCCAATTCCCTCATTAATTAAACCCAAAATTTAATGGTGTTAATTCGAATTTCATAAAAGGAATAATCCTAAATAATTTTCGTTTCAAGAATTACATCAAAATCATCAAATTTTCATCTTAAATTTATAGTTTTCATGGATGTTTATCCCTTTTAATTTAACTTGGATATTATACTCACTAATTGGAACAAGAATTACACTTGCCTTAAGGTGTAGGTTTGATCCTTTGGTGAAGAAGTATGTAGGATGCTTCCTCCTCCTTTCCAATCACTTTTCCAGTGGTGGTGCAAGGTGTTGCAACCCTTGGTGTGCTCTCAAAACCCCTCCTCTTCCTAGAGTTCTCTCCATTCCTCTCCTTAGTCTTTTGGTAAATAATCTCTTAGTTTAACGCATTCTAATCTAAAATAATAAAACTCCAATCCCGTAGGTACTATTCACCTCCCAGAGAAAATGACCAAAATACCCCCGCTGGTTCCTTTTGGTTCCCAATTGACCCTAGAAGTAAATCAAACCTCCGGGTAGAATTTTTTGCCTATTTTGACCCTTTTGAACTCATTGGCGTAGTCGAAATGACCATATGGATGACTTAAAAATAATTTCCATTTTTTCCCTTTTAATTTAGTCCCTACACGATTCACACACGCGTCCCAACTTAATTTCAATAATTCGCGTATTATTCACTCCCGACCATATAATCATATATTTCTTTTAATCACTAAGTAATATTCAATATCAATCACATATTACTTTATTCTCTAGTAATATTGAATCTAGATTAATTTCAATTATTATTCATACTTAATTTCAATTAAGCCCCATTTTACTTTTAATTAATCCTATTTTAAAATTCATTAAAATTACGAGCTATTACAATAAGCATGTGATACTAATCGATTCGGCCATAGGGAGAATCAATTTGCTCCGGCTGAATATCCAAGACGGGTTGCCATGGCTTTTATGCTTTTTTTCACCCAATTTCTCCACCAAAATTACTCCCAAAAATCATCACAACATAATATAATCCTACCTTATCAACATCCACCATAGGGGTATATGTTTCTTGATTTAATTCATCAATTATACATCCAAATCATAGGGTTTAATTTCACATTTCATGGGTTAAACTCATCCATCAATTTTATGAAATCATTTCACCAAAGCCCATTTCCTCACAGAAATCCCAACCGAAAAATTCATATTTATCACTAAATATAATATAAATTAAAATGCACATATAATATCAAAGCAAGATAAAGACTGCCTCAAATTTTAGATGATTTGATCTTCCTCTTTTTGTGTTGAATTAGTTTCGAAAATGGTATCTTGATTCCTCTTCTTCCTTCTCTCTCTCTCTCTCTCTCTCTCTCTCTCTCTCTCTCTCTCTCTCTCTCTCTATCTCTATCTCTCTCTCTCTATCTATCTATCTATCTATCTATCTATCTCTATCTCTCTCCCCCAATCCAATTGTAAAATGAGTCGTGTAACCAAATGCGAGTCCCAACTAGTCTCTGGAACCCAAAAACTACCCCCGGGTACTAATTTCAACTATTTCGGCCCATTTCGAATCAATCGTGTGCTCGAAATCACCATCCGGGTCACTTATAAAAAAATCATCATTTTGTTCCCAAAATGACCACTACGCGTGTCCCGAATAAGATACTATCAACTCGTCACTTTTACCTACTTACGAAGTGATATAAAAGTAACCCAACTTCATTTATTTACCCCACAATTAAATATAGTACATATAAATATTAATCTGATACTCGCCAATTAATATTTACTTTTTTCACTGTATTTCTCAAATTATTAAATTACAAGCACTCGTGTAATTTAAATACCCAAAAAAGTATGGGGTGTTACATAGAGTAAAGGTATCAGACTTAGCGGACTTAGATTCAAACTTTGGTTAATTATTTTTAGAATTGAAAAATCTTTTGAAATTAAACGTGTTTGGATAATAAGTCAAATACACTATGCAAATATACTTTTCTTATAGAAAAATCTATTGTCCTAGAAATTGCATCTATTTCGTGTATTTTAAATATGGATGTTCGTAATTTGGACAATCATACTTAGAGATTTGCCAATATTTATTTTTATAATATTTTTAGGCAAAACTAGACAAAATCCTTTGATAATCTCATGGGCTCCATTGCAGCAGCGATGCACTTCTTCGATGCAATAAACAATCACCACTGATAATTTTTTACCCCGTGCTTTTTTTGTGGATGATCATGGAACCGCATCGCTTCTAGATCACCACAGGGAATAATTTCCACTCTGCAATGATGCCATCAGTTACCCCGTCTCACAATGTTAAAAGCACCTTTTTACCAGATCTTTCCTTAAGATCTTCTTGATTTGTATACTAAGTATACCTTTTTTACTGACTTGAACTTGAAAATAACTACTTAATACCATGGGTGGGGGACACTTAACCTATTATCCTTCCAAACATTTTCCAATTAGAAGTATATACAGTAATGTGTTCCATATTTTTCCAAACCAACAATGAAATTATTGAAAAATCTTTTAGCTGAATAAAACATTTTAAAATATTTGAGAGCATATTTTTCATTTCTATTTTTTGATTTCTTCAAGCTATTACTTTTGAATTTTTCTCTTTGATAAAACCTTAGATATTTATTTACTTATCTTTGTGTTCAAAACTACATCAACTCCTGTGAATGGTCACGGTATGGGTGTCACGACCCATAGCCGTGACCAATTGGTCATGGCCCAGAGCCGTAACCATATCCAAAGTTTGCGTGACCAAGTCCATGACCCAGTGTGGTCATGGATCGTCTTGCATCTGGTCGCGTACCAAGCCCATGACTAATATGGTTCACAGACCATAGCCGTGACTTGTGCATGACCATTATTGCGCAAGGTTTCCCTTCAAGTGTGGATGCGGATGGGGTCATGGTCCAAGTCTGTGACCATAAACCAAAATACACACTAGCCTAGTCATGTCTTGGGACTATGACCATCCTACGAGTTAAGTCAAGGGTTTGGGTCGTGACCATAGTCTTATTTCCACGCTGACGTGTTAAATTTTAAAGGGGTCACATCATGTGGTCACGACTGAGGGTCGTGGCCAGTGTCTTTATACAAAATTCCCTAGACGAGTTTTTCATTTTCCCTTAAAAATTTCTAAACCCTCTCAAGTTTTCCTCTCTCCGAAGATTTCATCTCTCTCTCAATCTCAATCTCAATCTCAATCTCAATCTCAATCTCAAGTTTTTATAAACCCTCTCAAGGTGATATTTTGTGCATTTGTATATGTGTGTGTGTTTTTTGTGTGTGTGTGTGTACATTTCTGTGTGTATATGTGTGTGCGCGTTTGTGTGTATACGTATGTGTATGTATATGTGTATACATGTGTGTATTGTGTATGTATGTGTGTATACTGTATATATGTGTATTGAGTATTATGTGTGTATACTATATATGTACATTGTATACATGTATGTGTGTGTATTGTGTATGTACATGTATGCGTGTGTGTATTCTAGAAAAAATACATATCTATAACTAATGTTGGTTTAATTTTATGGATAGTGTTGGTTTAAGTTTCAAACTAGGGTCAGTTTTAATTTTATGTATATTTTTGGTTTAAGTTTGGGGTTGAAATATAAAAAAATATCTCTCATTTAATATTGATGATAAATTCGAAATTAATTTTAGGGTAATGTTTGTAAGGGGTTAATTTTATGACTAATGTTTGTAAGGGTCAATTTTAGGGTTGACGCTAGGACTGATTTTAGGGATTGTTGGATTAAATGACAAAAGTAGGTATTCCAAACCTAATAAATTAACGGTGAGATCCACACACATACACGCGATTCACGCTCTTGTACATAACAACTAGTTAATGATTCATTAGAGCCATTATTTATAGGAATCATATTCACGCCCTCGTTCATTTTTCTCAGAAAAAATGAGTCACGGTGATAATAAATGGTAATAAGAGGGGGAAAGGTTGTAATTGGACCGCACTCATACATCTTTCATTAATGAGCCTCATTTGGTGGGTACTCCGGTTTATTGGTATGGGAATAGGAAGATCGAACGATTTAATTACCTTATAAACCGTGGAGTTCATCTCCAGCAAGAGTACTTATACAATAGTATTTTCTTTTCCCTACCAGAATGCTGGGACAAAGCTGTACAATATATATTTCACGTACCTAATCCCGATAGAGAACTGACCCGGGTTACGTTTTTAGAGAATGGAAAAAAAAATCACCCATTATGGATAGAATTAGGTACAAAGAGCATTGACGAAGACTGTAATGTCTCGCGACATATACACGTCAAACTCAATCTTGCCAATAGGCTGAAGAGGATGAGATTCCTAGTTCATTTCACTAACATCTATATATCCATTATAGTTATGCTTCCTCCTATTTGGCCACGGGAAAGTTTTTAAAAACAACTCCCGATAGGATGGAGATCAGGCATATTGAACTTTTATTAAAGTCTTACCATGAAAAGGTAGATTATAATATATGGTCAAAAAATATATTTTGTTAGTTATAATTTCATATTAAAGTTTGAAATTATGCATCTATTATTATAGATACACACTGAACTTTTATTATTTTTGTACATAATGTCGGGTTGTAATGGAAACAACGCTCTAACTTAGGACGTGACACCACCACGAGGAGAATTTTCATTACCAAATGATGAGAAATACTCAACTCCACCAATGGTTCACTCCACTACTCCAAGTTGTATCCGGAAAGGTACTACCATTAATCCAACAAACACACATGCACAATGCTCCTGAAACTGTCGAGTTAGTTAGGAAGAAGCCCATTGGGTTCTCTCTATTGGGAAATAACCCCACAGGGGATAAGAATCACGTTCAAAATTTTAAAGCCTAGTGTTTGTCCTTGGAAAAAAATGAATGTGGGAGTGGGAGGAGCTGACAATTAGAACCTCATAGATAAAGCTATTAAATATGACATCTACGAGCAACAAAACAAATAGTTTTCATTTTTCACAAACTCAAAAAATAAGGTTCTTTCTCGGGTTGCTGAACAACTCCAAACATATCGGAGAAACCTTAGTCAGAATTATTGCTTAAGGAAGCATCGAGCTCCGACATTTTGGCGCTTAAAGACAAAGTTCCTTCAAACATTGAGATGCCAGTCGGCCAATGGAATGATTTTCTAGAAAATGAGGTGAATGACACAAAAATGCTACAAAGGTAGAAAAATAAACAAAATAGGTCCAAAAAAGGTGATGTCCACTGGCTTGGTTCCAAATCTTATGAAGATTTAAAGAACGAGTGATCGAGCAAGACAAAAGGCATCCTAGATAAAGTAAAGATACCAAATCGGGACAATTTGTACGTGCATTCAAGACGAGACAAAGATAATAAATCCCCTCCTCACTTAGTTAAGACTCTATAATCAATAGATTCTATGAGTAATCAGTAAGTTTCAAGCCCGTTCAACGACCTTGAAAATGATTCCCTCGCACAAACCTTAGTGAAGGACCGTAGAAGGAGGGCGAGAGGTTTGGGGTCATATATATCAAAAACAAGATTCAAACACGCCGCATATCTAGTGGACGAACTTTCTTTTGTTAATAAGCATTTCTCGTCCAACGATGAACATCATTCTAGGACTGAAGGGGATGTAATGGGGTTTCAAAATGAATTGGGAGGGGTGAATGATAAACTTTCACAAATTGTGTCCCTTTTAATCGGTTGTATGCCCCTACAGCCACCAATGCATTCCGGTTTCCCTTTACCTCCTCAAAATTTTCCTCCTTCTCCATTCCCCTCACTAATGTCGGTTCATCCTTGAACATTCCCCTTATCAGTGCCTCGGCATGTCACATGTCTTGGATCATCGTCAACAACCCACGATAATTATAGTGAGAAATACTATATGAAGGACCTGAGTAGTAAAATTTTCATTGGGGCGTGCACGCTCATCTCCACTCAAATAGGAACTTCAGTACATAATCGGCCTTTAAAGGAGGGTGAGTGTCAGATCCTAGTTGATAAATTATATGGCAGTTGCAAAGATGCTCCAGTGCACGTTGACAGTAGATAAGGGAATGGGTTGAAAAATTATTTAAACTCTTTTACCACTTGGCTAGTTTATCGTTTGATGAAGATGTAGTAATATTTTCTTATGTTGTAATAATATCACTAGACAAATTTACTTAATTTCATTTTAATTGGTTGTGTAGTATCATTGATTGGTGTGTCATTGTATTTAAGTTATTGAATAGTTTGATTGATTGGTGCGTTGTTGACACTATATTAGTGCTTTGCTTTGACACTATATTAGTGCTTTACTATGTAAAATGATATTTATTTAACATGATATTTATTTTATCATGTTAACATAGGACTACAATTTGAAGATTATTAAATGGATTTTCCATAATACAAAGAGTGGATGGGAGAGACTGACCGAATAGTTAATAGTTATGTTAAAGGCGTCCAAGAATTTATTAGCTATGCTTTTGAGAACCTTAAAAATGAGAAGCTTTCGTGTCCGTACACCTATTGAATGAGTGAAAAATATAAATCTTTAGAATATCTTGAGCTACATGTCATAAAGTGGGGAATTTGTCAAGATTATCTGAAATGAACATACCACGGTGAAAAACATATACCTTATGGATAACCAACGAGTGGAGGTGGTAAATGATTCACCAACACATCATCCATTGACCGACCTAATTGACGATGCTTCGGAGTCCACCGCGACCAAAATCACAAACCTATGGAGACAAATAATGCGCACAATGAACAATTTGATACTGAACTACTAGGAGACAGAGAATATATATGGTTGAAAGTCGATGCGTCTAGACATTTGTATAAAGATTGCGATGAAGATCACTAGGTATTATATGCAATGATTAGTTTGGATAATTTGAAGAGTCATTTTGGTTTTTTTAGGAACAGTGTAACCAAAATTCTTAAGTGGGTTAAAGAAATTCCCCCAAAAGAGAACACGTTACCAGACAATTATCCTAGAATGAAGAAGAGATTGAAGGGTTTGGGATTGAAATACAAATCTATTTATGCATGAAAGTATGATTTCATATTGTATCGCAATGAGCACAGAGAGAAGCATGAATGTCCAGTATGTGGTGAGCCTAGATATGTCATTTGTGAGAAGGTAAAGGACAAACTTGCAAAATATCAAAAGTGATCGCAAGTCCCTAAAATTGTTTTTAAGTATTTTCCACTTAGGCCACGGTTAAAATGATTTTTTACTGTACCGTGGCTAGTAGGGGCCATGACATGACGCGTTCGATACGAGAAGGGTGGGAATATGATGCATTATCCGATTGATTCACTCATCTAGAAAATTTTAAACGCATGACACCATGAATTCACAAATGAACTGCGCAACGTCCATCTTGCAATCTCAATAGATGGGTTTTACCCTTTCGGTAATTTAAGTACTAGTCAGAGTTATTAGCCAGTTCTCATGACGCCTTTAAGTCTCCCTCCAACACTGTGCATGAGAAAGCAGTTCACATTATTATCTTTATTGATACCTGGGTCGAAGGCTCCAAGCGATGATATTGATATATTCTTAGCCCCATTAATCTAATAACTTAAAGAGTTGTGGGATAAAGGTGTGATGGCGTTCGAATCTCATAAGGGTGAAGAGTTCACACTTAAAGCAATGGTGATGTGGGCGATGCACGATCTTCCTGCTTATGTGATCTTGTCCGATTGTAGTGTTCATGGTTATTATGGATGTCCCATATGTGGGGAGGAAACTGAAGACACTTGGCTACAACATAGTAGTAGAGATGAGTTACATGGCTCATCATAGATTTTTGTCTACCAGTCACCCTTTCAAGAATGACAAGTCTAACTCTTATCCTATTGGTCACACGTGTCGGATGCCACCTGCTCGACTTTCTGGACAGTAGATCGACGAGAAGGTGTCAACTGCGACTGCGGGGAATAGGTACATAGGAAAACACCCCAAGTTTTTAAACCTAAAGTGTAAAGCAAGGGGTGATCCTAATGACCTTAGTAAAGAAAAATCATGATCCAAGCTTGAAAGATCACCGAGTAAGGCATGTAATTCATGTGATGTACACAAAGAAGAATATTGCAGAATATCTGATAGGAACATGTCTGGGTGGATCTCATTCCAAATATGGAGAGCGAGCCCATCGAGATCTATAGGATATGAAGATAAAGAAGAAACTCTGGTTAAAAACGATCCTACAATAGGAAGAATTTCTACCCCTTCGGCTGCTTTCACTTTGACTACTAGACAAGTACTAATCATGGGATGTTTGAATGACAAATGTAGAAGGGACTCGAAGGTTCATCAATGGGGGATCTGCTCATTGATGACCTAGGGTGTTCAATGTTGACAGATTAAGATGCCATGCCAAATTGAATATCTAATTATAAAGAAACAATCGAAAGTGATGAAGGAACTGATTAGAAGGAATATAAGTTTTGACTGAATGACTGAGGTTTATAATAATCATATTAGCAGTGAAAAGGGAAGGATTCTAGATCTACTTTGATACCATATTACAAATAGAGTTCATAAAGAGAAAATCTTGATTCATTTTATTCAACTTACTTACAAATGAGATTACATCGAAATATTAATAGAAAATTATCTAACTAACTTTTAAGTAACTTCTATATAAGTATCTAACTAGATTATAACTGTAACGGAAAAGAGACCAACTCATCTAATCTAACTAACTACTTACATGAAGAATCTAATAATAGTATTTAAAGACCCTATTTATAATTATCAAATTATAAAGAGGTATCCATTGATCCAATTGGGGTTATAAATATCAAATATACATTAAGATAAACTGGATTATATCTTGTAGCAACTTCATTATTTGAGTTTATTAATAAACTTACAGGTTTGAAACAACATCTATATGTTATAGTAATTATAAAGAAATCTCGAGGGTGTTAAATCTTAGAAGTATTTAGGACTTCAATAAGGTTATGAAAATTTACAAATCTGTTGAAGAAACACTTAAGAAATTTTGTAGGAATTTTCTGTAAAAGGTTTGGTATTCACCAAGAGAAGGCTATAAATGTGAGTTTTCTCAAGCACAATATTGTGAAGTGGAAAGGGTTAAAGGGTCACCTAACCACTATAAATATTTCTCTCCAAATCTCTTATACTCTGTCTATATACCTTCATCTATATTGTAAGTATTTGGCATCATTATGCTAAATAAAAAATGAAGATATTTATTTAGATATTCTATACATTCTCATCAACCTTATTCACCTGGGTAGGATTCATCTAAGCGCAACATACTAGAGGGGGGAAACCTTATCCTAGAAAATTATCCATATGATATTTAGGTTAAATACATAAATTAAGCGTGTGTATAATTATTATAATCGAATTAAATGTCTGATTTTCATGAAAGTTCAAAAGTTGAAGGAAAAATGGTGAAACCTTCTCTTACTTTTTCTTTGTATGGAATATAATTCTTTAGGTTGATATGAAATTCTAGTCATTAAATGGAGAAAAATATAAAACACATTCCATAGTTAAAACTATTGCTTCCATAGAATACTTCCTAGGTGAACCAATATAAAATTAAAGAGAAATGAGTGAAACTTATGATTTCCATGAAAAAATATGACTACGCTCATACTTATTTAGAATATTGAACCATTATATCTTCCTTAAGAATTGTTCAACATCGTGTGGTTTTATTCATTTAACTTTTCTCTTACAAAAGTGGATCTTCAATAACCTCATTCCTACTTTCTTGTCATTTTCTGTTGAACTCATGACTGTAACATGTATATAAAGCCATCGTGGGTGATGGTTTATCTTATGAAATACAATGGGATTCGTCTCTTTATTAAACCTCTTCGTAAACTCAGAGCCATAGGTTAAATAACATTCGTATCTTTAGCAATCTCTCATTGTCTTTCACTAAACATGAACTCATTATAATAAGTATCTGCAATTTGCTATGTTTGATTAAAACCATTAAATTATTTACTTTGAAGAAGTCAAATACCCCATCTTATGAAATAAATAAAAATAGCTTACTTACTTGAATAAGAGCCTCCAATAAAAACTAATGACAAAGCATAACTAACAAAAGAATACCAAGAATTAGAGGACAAGGATGTGTTAAAAGGAAGCTGGATTTTAACCACAATCATTGAAGAATGCATGTACCTTGTAGTAAGTTGTGAATTACTAAGTATGCATGGCAATGTCTTGAAGAAACTTATATGAAATCTACCAAAGAAATGGTATTTGAAATGACGGCGCAAGTGCATGATATCAAGTTGGAAGGCAAAACTCTTGAGCAATACATCAAGGAGTTCAAAAGATTGTGTTATGGACTAGGGGTTATTCATAAATGGCTTGATGAAGATTGTAAAGTTTGGAAACTTTGCAAGAGGTTTGGGATAAAAATACAAAAATTTATGTACTTTCATTAATATGATCAAGTGTGACCTCATTCCATGACAAGGGTCGACACATCCAAAGTCAAGTCCTCGGAGGATCTCACCAAGTCTGAACCCATGGACTTGTCTAAACGTGGTTCGGCCATGTCGTGGGCCGAGACTCTAGGTCGGCATACCCTTGGTGAAGACATGTCTCGTCCGTAATTTCGGCTGAGACCTGGTACTATCATTGAAGCTCATCTCGGCCTGACATACTCAACTAAGACCACACTCCTACCAGGACATCAAGTAAAGCTACATCAGTAACCTCGTACTCGACTAGGTCGAGACCTCTTCAGATGACACCTATAGTACAAGCAGTGCAAGGTTCCAAGATGGCATGTCCCACGTGGATGAGTTTGTTACAACCATATTATCTCCTCACGTGAGGGAAAATTGCATCATGAGTAATAACATGTGTGAGGGACATATTTCAACTAGTCATTGGGAGTCCCCTCATGCACATGCTGATTACATGCTTGGGGGAACATTACACCCCCAAGGAACTATAAATAGTCATCTTCTACATCATTGTGAGGGGGAGGGAAAACCCTAATGTTACTCTATCAAATTGGTTTTCCACCAAGAGAGACATCCTGAATGTTTATATCGAAGGCCATCTGAGCCTAATTTAGTAGATTTTACACACTTGCACAGTGGATGTAGGCCTTCAATAGGCTGAACCACTTAAATTCCTCTTTGACTCATCTCATTCTCTTTAGTGTTGTTATTTTGCTGCTTTTCTTCCATTTTTATATATGTGTGAGCTTATACATCACTTTGATCTGGTGGTACCAATTCTGGTATCATCAATATGGCTCCTTCTGTGGGAACGAGGATTATCATCTCCTTCTACTGTTACATTGTTGTATATCTACCATTATTGTACTGGTGTGAGCTCCTTATCACTTTGACCCGGTGATACCAATTTTGGTATCATCGGTCATGTTAGGTAAACCTCCTTATCCTATTTTGTCTCACTTAATTACCTATTTAAAAGGATTTGATATTCGTGAATAACAATCTTCTAAAACTCTTATAATACAGTCGCAACATGTTGATCATAATATGAACTTTGTGTCAACAAGTGATCCAAATCAATTCTACAACAAATAGCATTTTTAAAATAATAGAGGAAGAGGAAACTTTGGCCAATATAATAACTTTGGTGGATTTAATTAACATAGTCGTGGACTCAGGCTATCCGGTGTTAATAACCATTTGATTAAATCACAAAGCCTTTTTCACACATGGGACAAAGTCATCAAAATTACCCTTCCTTCTCATATCCCTACAAAAAGGCCCTTATGAATGTAGTAGGCAAGTCGCCTAATGTTAGCTCCTACCATATGTCATCAATAACTATTGGGTAGCCATCTTCTAGCATGAAAGGATCAATTAATTTTCATCATTTAACAAAAAATGACATGTGTAATACATCAACTATGGCATGCCAAATCTATGGAAGGACAAATCACACTACTGCAAATTACTACTATCGATGGGACTATTTCTTTTAAGCTCAAAGACAACCTCCAATACCTATGACTGCATTTAGTTATGAATCATTGGCGGACAATGCACTATATGTTGACCTTGGAGCTACATCTCACATGACAAACTCCCCATGTAATTTTTTAAGACTTATGCCAAATAAAGGAAATGAAAAAGGTTTCATTAGGGATGGGTCCAAACTTAATATCATACATATTGGTGATAAATAACTAACTAAAAATTTGATTTTAAAATATGTTCTTGTTGTGCCAAAAATTAAAAAGAATCTCATTTACATGAGTCAGTTATTACAAGACCATGAATGCTTATTAGAATTTTCTAGCATTGAATTTATTATAAAGAACAAGAGGACTCATCAACTGCTAGACAAGGGAACTAATAGAGGCTCTCTGTACTTTTGAAGAAGAAAATCATGAAGCCTTAAGTGCAATTCAAGAAGGAGAAGCAAGTGTTTAATTATGGCACCAAAGATTAGATCATCCCCAAGCTAAGTCTTTGAATTTTTTTAATACGTGTTATGTGTTGCATGTTGAACATTGGAATCAACCACTCACAATATGTTCCAGTTGTCAAATGGGTAAAAAAAATTGACACCCATTTAGTCTAAAGGATAATATTTCTCAATTTATATCTGAAAAGATTCACGGTGGTTTATGGGGTCCTGCTCTAATTCCCCCGTATCAATGATTTAAGTTGCATGTGATATTTTTTTATGATTGTACTTGATTTACTTAGCTATATCCACAAAAGCGTAATCCGATTTTCACCAAGTTTTGCTCACCTTTCACCAAATAATTGAGATGCAATTTGAATAAAAAGTGAATTTTTTTTAATATGATGGTTGTGGTGAATTTGGTAGTCATGACTTTATTACTTATCTGGAGAAACATGGAATTGTGAGGCATATCTCTTGCCCGGGAACACCTGAAGAAATGGTGTGGGAGAGAAAATATATCGACATATTGTTAAAACAGGGTTGACATTATTATTTCATGCTAAGCTTCCAATTTTTCTTTGGGTTGATACATTTTTTAGTGCAACCTATCTCATAAATTGTCTACATTCTTCCACATTAAAAAATACAACCCCATTTTTTAAATTTCATAATGTTGACCCCAACTACTCAACTTTACATGTTTTTAGGTGCCAATGCTTCATATATAATCATAGTAAAACTCAAAACAATTTCAACCAAAATCGTACCCATGTGTTCTTGTGGGCTATAGTTCACTTCATAAATGCTATCAGTATTATCAACGTACCATAAAAATAATTCCATCTCTCTTTGTGTAATATTTTATGAAAACACCATACCTTTTGCCTTACCCTTTTACACCCCAAAGTTCCCCTAATCCCATTGATCTAGTAACATATAAAGATTCTTTTAAAAGACCCAACTTCTTTCCTTCTCCCACTTCTAACCTTATCTCCCAAACAAACGAGCCAAGTCCTTTAACCAATGTTCCAATACCTATTTTTTAGCCTACATGCTCTACCAACCCATCACCCAGTCCAGCTACCTCCCCTACATCTCTTAAACTTACTTCCTCTCCTCTCACTAACTCAAATCAGTCCCCATCACCACCCTTTTCTATTGTTCCTACCTCATTTACTCAACCTATTCTACCATCTCCAGATTCATATCCCATCACTCTTTAAAACCCATTACCTTCTCCTGCAAACCAAATAATTTATTCTTCTCCTCTTACGGATCATTCTAGATCAAGCTTGTCCCTCTCGCCACCAACCCTCTCCCCCATATCTCATTCACAAATTATTTGTCCTTTCTCGTAGATCATAACCCAACAGGTGTTATTTTGTTTGTGGACATGTCTATCACTCCTCATCCCTCCCTGCATCCAACTCCTTCGTTATCTACCAATCATTACCATATACTTACTCTCACCAAAACTCTTCCCATTAAACCACTAGCTGCTCTCCTTATAACTACTATTCTCACCAAACCCACCTCTATAAAATATGCTCTCACATAAACCAAATGGGTGGAAGCAATGCATGAAGAACTTTAGCCCCTGCATAATAACTAGACATGGTATTTACTTCCTCCACAACCTCGTATGCATATAACTGGTTCCAAGTGGGTATATCGCAAAGAGCTCAACTATAATGGCACATTGGATAGGTACAAGACACATTAAGTTGTAAAAGATTTTAATCAAATTGGAGGGATTGATTTTCGTGAAATTTTCAGTCAGTTTATAAACTCGGCTACCATTTTCATTGTTCTCTCACTAGCACTCACTCAATAATGCCCACTTAAAAAACTTGACATCAATAATGCATTTTTCCATGGGTATATAACAGAGGAATTTTATATGAGGCATCCTCCTGGGTTTGAATATGTTACCTTTCCTCATCATGTTTGAAAGCTCAATAAGTCCATTTATGGTCTCACATAGATACATCGAGCCTGGTTCGATCGTCTCTATTTATTTTTCTCAATATGGGATTCTACTATAGTAAAGCTAACTCTTCACTATTTATGGTTCATTGTCCTCTTGGAACAATTCATATTTTACTTTATGTTGATTACATTGTCCTTATCAATAGTAGTACCACTCTCCTTTGCTCCTCACCACAAAATTAGCCTTGGAATTTTCCCTCAAAGATTTGGCAAATCTCCATTATTTTTTAGGGATTGAAGTCTTACCATTTTCAGGAGGTTTATTTTTGTCATAATATAAGTATGTCCTCTCTCTCCTTTCGAAAGTCAATATGCTTTAATGAAATTCCATTCAAACTCCTCTCTCCACTAAACCCTCACCAAATGACTCCTACACCTTTTCCTCACCACACAGTTTCCGCTCTCTTATTAGGGTTCTTCAATACCTCACCCTTACTTGCCCAGATATTATTCATGTTATTAATACAATTTGTGTATCCATGCATTCTCCTATAAATACTGATTTTCTCTAAGTTATTAGGTTGCTTCGTTACTTGCATGTTACCCCTAATGTTGGATTTCATTTACTATCCCAGTTATCCCTCGAGTTATATGACTTTTTCGATGCGGACTGGGTTAGTTATCCGCTCACTTGACGTTCCACTTTCGGGTTTCGCATGTTTCTTGGCTTCAACTGTATCTATTGGTCCTCTTAAAGGCAACCTACTATTGCTCAGTCTAGTTGCGAGGCTGAATACTATGATCTTACTTCCGCTATATCAGAACTCATGTGGTTTGCCTATATTTTCAATGATGTCGGTATCTGGTCTCCTACTCCTATTTTATATTGTGAAAATTTAAGTTCTTTTTACATGACTGCTAGTCCCCATGCTTCATGCTCTTACAAAACATGTGGAACTTTACTATCACTTCGTTTGGTAGAAATTCTCACAAGACCTTGTTATTACTCAATTTGTTCCTTATTTGGATCAACTTGCTGATATTTTTACTAAGTCGTTATGCACTCCTCAGTTTCAGTATCTTCTGTCCAAGCTTGGTGTGTGACATGCACCCCACCTTAACTTGCGGGAGAGTATTGGACCGTTGGATCTTCCTAAAGAATAGGTCAACATCATGTGGCTTTATTCATTCAACTCGTGCCTACAAAAGTGCATCTTCAATAACTTCGTTCCTATTTTCTTATTATTCTCTGTTGAACTCATGACTGTGAATTATATATAAAGCCATCATAGGTGTTGGTTTCTCTTATGAAATATATAGTATACCTCTAATACGATAATATTAGATATAATAATAGCAATTAATACATTATAAAATTATCTTTCCTCAAGATTATCAATGGTTAAAGAACGAATGACAAAGAGAAGTGTGCCTCTTGACTTTTCAAATACCAAATTAGTTAAGAAATCTCATCAACGCACCACCTCCAAATCCTTAACCGTCTCTCTAAGCATCTACAAAAACATAAACCAAAGCACTACTCTTTTTCCACACATTCAACAAACTGGCGATTGATAATAAAGAAACTGTTGTTCGTGAAATCAAGCCCAAGAATAGTAGAATAATGGTAACTCATAAAACACTAATACCCAATACCCAATTCTATCTCATTTTTTACTTATACTAAATGATTTATGTTTTATTTTGTTTTAAAGGGTGTTCGTCCTGAAGAGGAAGACAACAATTGGCACTATTTACCAAATCCGTATCTCTATATCTCTCTCTGTGCGCTCATAGACATTCTAACAAGAAAGAGGCTACCTTCAGCCGATAAGAAACCATGTGAGAAGAAACCCATTGAGGAGGAAAATACCACAGTCACCAAGAAAGCTCAGGCAGAGAAGAAAATAAAGTCCGGTAAAGAACGTCCCCAATTTGTGTGATTTTTTTTATTAAACAAAAGACCGACAATTTAGGTTTAGGTGGTTTCAAATTTTGGTTTGGTTTTTTTGGGTATATGATGCTCTGTTCTAAACTAAAAAGGAAAATACAATCATGTATCCGTGATTATAACAAGATTTAATACCTTTCTTCCATTCTTATATACATTCAAGTATGTATTGTTTTTTTTACACAAATGGGTTTGTTGATAGGAAAAATATACATAGTAAAAAAAATACAAAAATAATCTAAAAAAAGTTGGTATCATTCATGAGTCACAATTTACTGCAAGGACACATGTCTAAGGTTTTTCAGTCACAAAGTCCAAATCAGTTTTTCCTTAAAGAAAATTTGTTATGCATATTCACAATCATCAAATGCTAAAATAGAGAGACCTGAAGCAATTTGTCTTTCCGCTAACGTTATATAATTGTACCCAAAAATACAATGATTATATTTTTAAATTCTAAAATTGAGCTTCAATGGATATTTTAAAAGTTTTTTATTTGTCCCTTTCTAAATGCAAGTGATCCGAATACGAAAACACTATTAAATACATCTATATCACCACACTTTTTTAATTCATACGTAATGGATTTGTTCATTATATTACTCCATTTTTCTGATGGCATAAGGGGCAAAAAATTGTTTGTTTCTATCCTTATTTAAAATATGAAGATTAGATTTCATGTTTAAGTATTTTTTTCCTTATTTAAAATACGTAATATTCGTTTTTTATGGCTACGACTAAATTTGTTTAAAAAATCATGTTCATCTAACTTTTTTTTTGTGAAGAAAGGTGAAGGCAACTCTTGCAAATATTTTATTTTACTCTTTAGTTTATATACTAAAAATGTGTTTACTCAATCAGTGTTGTACCTGTATTTAATTATTCGAATGTATTTCAACCGTGATTATTCGACTATATGTATTTATTACACGACTATTTAATCTTTTTCACGATTTACTATGAGACAAATTTTTATAATAGCCCGTGCATCGCACAAGTTAGATGCTAGTATAATATAAATATTTCATCTCTTTCTTAAATATCTTAAATACCCACTTTAATTTGCTAATAACATAAACTACTCATTTCCCCTTTAAATTTTTTGGATAGTTTTGAGATTGTCGCTAAACTATAAAAATTTATCAAGTAAGATTGCAAATTGTCAAAACATATTTGAAATGCACCTTTCGTCAATTTTTGATCGTTAAGGCTAACACAATTAAGTTATCTTTTCTATTGTTATAAATGTAATTTGATTCAAATACATCAATTTTATAAAGAAAAAGAAAAAAATAATATATTTAACCCAAACATCTCACTCTCTCCCTTCATCCCTCCATCCTTTCCTCTCTCAGCATGCGAAACCCCTCATGTCCCCCCTCCCCCAACCCACCACTTCTTCCTTCATGTCCACAACATAGCCTTCCCTCGTGACCTGTAAAGTGCGTGATATCGATTATCCATTTAATTCGCAAATTTCCAAATTTAAACTTATTTAATTAGAGTCAATATTTGATCCAAATTAATTAAATCTTAATCATGCATCTATGTGATATAAATCAAATATGAAAATTTAAACAATCACAAAGCTTGAGTGTTGATACCAAAAATTATCCACCTACATGGACCAATCAAATATGGGCACTTGTATCCTTACGTGGAAACAATACTAGTCATCAGCCACTTCATTAGCCCCGGAGATAGTTACTCAGCAGGCATGCCGACCAACATGAAGAATATAGACCATCAAATTAAATTAACAGTCATTGCTTGGGGGAAACAACCAAAGGTCCTTCCGCACATTGTCTAGACTATCAACCATCACATTCATCATGTCCGGGTGTAATTTCTTGAATATATAAAGTCATTCCAACCCTTGATCTTCGAGTCATTATAAATACATTGTATTCCTTTCACAACAGGAAAGATAGAAGGGATTTTAGGATATTGTTCTTAACAAGAGTACCTAGCTTTCTGTAATCACTCAAATCAATACAATAATAGTGGACGTAGGTTTTCTTACACAATCGAACAACTTTAAAAACTATTTGTCTCTTGTGTGATTATGTTATTACAGCCTTATATTTTATCTATGGTTATAAAATTGGATCTAGTCCATTTTTGGACATCAACAGATTGGCGACGTCTCTGGGAACAATTGTCTAACACCATTTTCTATTATATACGTCTTCATTCAAGGGAAAATGAATGACCTTAAGAGTAATACCAGAAATGAAGGCAACACAAACGTCCCATCTACTCCGCATACAGCAGTCGACTTGAATGGAATTCTTGCCAGTATTACCAGGGGTTAGGATGTTATGCAAGAAACAATGAGGAAATTGGCTCAATCATTACAAGACAGATTTCCATCTCTTTCTAGGAAGCAAATAGTTCGTTCGCCAAGGAGATAAATGCCACCTCCGCCTTCTAGGCATAGTCGACATAGCTATTCCAGATCTTCACGAGATAGGTCTTACCATCTAGGAGTAAGTTCATCGCTCATATCCACATAATTCTATGATGGTCATTCTTTTTCTCTTGAAGGACCAAAAGTTTTGGAATGATTAAGCAAAGCTTCGCCTTTTGATCGTTTGGGATCCCGAGTAAACAGGAATCCTCCTATAGAGTTATCCAGAGCCAATGAACATCCATTCGAACATCGTGAAGCCTTATCAGGTCCGTATCCAACGTCCAATAATCTGTGCATGCCGAGAAGACTTCTTAGGAAGACAACTCAGTGCAAACACATGGTCGGGATAGCCGAGCCTCTTTACATAGATCTGATGTATACAACCCTTCATGGAAAGGATCAATCCAAAGATTAGAAAATTGACTGGTGTAAATGGCAAAGGCAAAAAATCCATTACAACAGAATTTCATCAAGGATCTCCCTTCATTCAGGGAAATGTTGATTTTCTAAATCTCTCTGAATTTAAAACCCCAATGGTTACTCCAAAATATGGTGGTAAAATCAAGTTTTACACATTAAGCAGTATTAGGCTGCAATTGACATATATCCTATTTCGAATGAAATGAGATGTAGAGATTTTTGAAGCACCATTGATGGATCGGCCCAAATATGGTACAATAATTTACCCCGAGGACAAATTGCTAATTTCAACCAGCTTGTCAACCTATTCATTATTAACTTCTATTTTTGGGCCAAGTTAGTGAAGAGGGTAGCCCATCTCTTGAGTGTCAGGCAGCAAGTAGGGGGAATCATCAGAGAATGCATCACTCATTTTAACAACGAGAAACTTGAAGTGGTTTGATAATGAAGAAAAAATAGTCATCACCGCTTTGATGAGTGGATTACTTCCAGAGAGGCTATATTACGCTTTGACAAAAGATCCTATAAAAACCATGACTGAACTGATGGCTAAGGCAGAAAAAGTCATGAATGTCGAGGAAGAAATGGCTGTAAAGCAAAGTCTTGCGACTAAGCCTGAGAAGAAGGAGAATAAGGAGCAAAAATCAAAGAAAGATGATAAGCTTAAAAATGAGGGAACATATACTCCATTGACGGTCATTATTCACCATATCCTAGAGGAAATTAATCACAATAGAGATTTACGATGGCCCGAGAAGCTGAGGGAACCACCTAACAGGAGGGATAAATCAAAATATTATGAGTTCCATAAGGATCACGACCACACAATCGATAGTTATTCCACTTTAAAGAATGAAGTGGAATCCCTCATTCGCCGAGGAAATCTGAACAAATTTGTTGATCGGTGAGAAAGAAAAAAAAAAGAGGAAGGTTAAATTCTCGCTGCAAACCCAGAGACAACAGGAAAATAAACCATGAAGATGGTAATAAAGATGATCCTGACATGTTGAAGAAATTTAAACAACCAGAACTTGAACTAGTTATGGTACGTTTTGGCCATTTTGATTGTCATGTAATTATCGGTGGAGATGCAGGAGGAGGAGATCAAACTGCAAAGAGAAAGGCCTACCTGGATAAAGCACACATGTTCCTATATCCAACGAATCAATATGAATGAAGATGATCGGCCCATGAAAGTTAATAAAGACAAACTATTAATCGGCTTTTCCAAGAATGAACTCTCTGGGGTGATGTATCCCCATGATGATCCATTAGTCCTCAAGTTTAGAATTTAAGAAGCCATCATCTCTAAGGTTCTAATTGATAATTGGAGCTCGACTGATATCATGTTCTATCCCTGATTTCAGAGTTTAGGATTGAAACTTAGTCAGTTAGAACCATATTATAGGTCATTGATAGGTTTTTTAGGTGAAAATGTCTACCCCCTTGAAATAGTCAAGATAGAAGTGTTGTTTGACACTTGGCCAGCAAACCGCATCAAAATGATACGTTTCTTCGTTATGGATGAAAATGTTCAGTTTGCTTATAATGTGATGTTCGACCGGGTAGGAATAAAGAAGTTTGAAGATGTACCATCCACATACCGTCAGTGTTTGAAATTCCATACTCACTTTAGGGTCGATGTCATGAAAGGTGATCAAAGGTGGGCAGAGAATGTTATTATTCCTCAGCCGAGCAGGAAGATTTGGTTGATTTGAAGAAGATGACCATCACTTACCAGATACATACTATGGATCCAACAATGAGTCAGAATTTAATACACTGGATCCCCGAGATGAAATAGAGTTAGTCAAAGGGAAAATTGTTAAAGCCACCGAAAACATAATCCTGGATAATGAAAAATCAGAGAGAACCACTCAAATCATCTCCACAGTGGATCCACTACTCAAGTAAGAATTGATTACGTTCTTGAGACAACGGAGGAATGTGTTCGCTTGGAGTCATGATGGTATGCCTGGGATTGATCCTAAATTCCTTTGTCATGATCTCAACAGAAATAAGGATGCCCAACCAATTAAGCAAACGTGTAGAGTGTTCAGTCCAGAGAAAAACCAAGCGATACAGGAAGAGGTGGAAAAACTACAAAGGGCCCAATTCATTGAGGATGTCAAATATTCCGTATGGTTGGCCAATGTTGTGATGGTCGAAAAGAAAAATTATAAATGCCGAATATGTGTAGATTTTACTCATCTTAATAAATATTGCCCACAGGACCATTTTCCTTTGCCTAGAATCGATCAATTGGTGGATGCCACATCAAAACATGAGTTGTTGAGATTCATGGATGCTTATTTTGGATATAACCAGATAAAAATGAAACCAAAACATAGGGGAAGCACTTCTTTCATTACTAGTCGAGTTACTTATTGCTACAATGTAATGCCCTTTGAGCTAAAAAAAATGTCGTATTAACGTACCAAAGGTTGGTCTATAAGGTGTTTGAAGAGAAGATCGGGAAAAATATGTAGGTTTACGTAGATGATATGTTGACTAAAAGAAAAAAATCTTTAGACCATATCAAGGACCTCAGTTAGACTTTCGATCAGTTGGAAAAGCATCAGATGAAGCTAAATCCAATCAAGTACGTGTTCGGTGTACAAGAGGGAATGTTCCTCAGCTTCATAGTGAACCAAAGAGGAATTGAAGATAACTCTACCAAAATAAATCTCTGATAGAAATGTAGTCTCTGACCTGCAAGAAGGATGTTCAAAGACTTACTGGTAGAGTAACTGCCTGAGGAACATATAGGCGTTTACCATTCTTTCAGGTTCTTCGAAAGACCTTGGATTGGAATGGAGAGTGTGAAGAAGCATTTCAAGAGTTGAAGAAGTATATGGGATAACCACCTTTATTGTCCCGGCCTATTTTGGGAGAAAAATTATACTTATACTTAGTTATTTTTGAATATGCAGTTAGCTCGACATTAGTTCGATTGGAGAATGGGATCCAAAAACCAGTCTACTACACCAGCAAAGCATTCATAGGAGCTGAAATTGGGTACCCCCACTTTGAAAACCTGGCCTTAGCTCTCATTAAGGCCTCCAAGCGCATGGAGACTTATTTCCAAGCACACACCATAGTTGTGTAAGCTAATCTACCTCTTCGGCAAGCCCTCCACAAACTTGAGAAGTCAGGAAGATTGATGTACTGGGCACTAGAGCCGAGGGAATATAACATCGTCTATGAACCAAGGTCATCGTTTAAAGGACAAGCTTTGGAGGATTTTATTACAGAGTTCACTTATCTAGAGGTTACCAACCAGAAAAACTTGCTTGATGAGAAGACTTCTTTGGGAGAGAGCTCAACTCAAAAGCAAGCCAAAGTCATAAACGACCAACTACAATCATTGAGAACTCAAGAAATGGCTCACAAATATGAGGATTAAAGTAAAAAGATATTCCACCATGGAGTTCTGTCTGGAGAGAGCTTCAACAATGATATCCCATTATGGAATTTATATGTGGATGGATTTTCATTCGCAACTGGAAGTGGAGAAGGTATCATACTTAATACTCCAAATGATATTGATGTTGAATATACCCTTAGGTTTCAATTCAAAGCATCAAACAATGAATCTGAGAATGAAGCTTCGATAGTCGGACTGGAATTAGCACATTCTTTAGGTTCCGAGCAAGTAGTGTCACATAGTTATTCATATTTGGTTGTCAACTAAGTGCTTCGTTTGTATGGAGTCAATGGAGAGTTAATGACTAGATACTTACTAAGTCCATGGAAGTCATTTCTAAATTTCTAGGCGTACAAATGAATAGGATACCAAGAATAGCTGATGCACTTGCTCGGCTAGCTTCAGGAATAAGAATATAACTCTGGAGAAGCATTCCAATTGAAATCTTGGCAAACAGGAGCATAAATAAGGATCTAATGATCAGTTTCATTACTATAGATTTGGGACCTTCCAGGATGGATCTTATCAGATATTACATTGAAGAAGGAACCCTACCAGCTGATCTCAAAGAAGAAAAAAAGCTCTGATACAATGCAACCCGATTTGTATTAGATAAAGGAGTCTTATACAAAAGGGAATTTACTATCTCCTTGTTATGATGTGTCCATCCATTGGAGGCTGAATATTTGATCAAGGAGGTGCATGAAGATTCTTATGGAACTCACTCAGTTGGTCGATCGTTACTCTAGAAAATCAACACCTAGGGATACTACTGGCCAACTATGAGGGCAAACTTTAGGGCCTTCGCAAGAAAGTGTGATAAATGATAGAGGTTTTTTGCAATTCACAAAACACCCAACGCTGCTCTAGAACTAATTACTTCTCTTTGGTCATTGGCTATTTGGGGAATTAATTTGGTCAGCCCACTGCCGACCACCAAAGGCAGGTTCAAGTACCTAGTAGTTTTTGTTGATTATTTCACAAACTGGGTGGAAATAGAGCCATTCATAGAAATGCCTTTTGAGAAGGTGTGCCAAATCATCTTGAAGAATATCATATGTAGGTATGGCATGCCTTATGCCTTCATTACAGACCATAGAACCCAGTTTGATAATGATGAATTTTAAGCATACTATGTTCAGTCCAAAATCCATAAACTCCATCCTGCACCAGGCCATCCGCAAAGCAATGGTCAAACGGAAGTGACAAATAAAACCTTACTTAATGGATTAAATAAAAGGCTTGATGCTGCCAAGAAAAATAGGATTAGTGAACTGCACTCTGTTCTTTAGGCTTATTGAACAAAGCCAAGGAAAGCAATAGGAGAAACACCTAATATGCTCGTGTTTGGGACAGAAGCCATGGTACGTGCCGAGATAGGTCTACCAACTCACATAGTGCTAAATTTTGATTCTCCCAAGAATAATTTGATGAGAATATTAGACTTAGACATGTTGGGAAAAGATCGAGAAGATGCAGCTCTCAGAAATGCTGCCTACCAGCAAAGTATTACTCACTTTTACAATAAAAGGGTAAAGCCGACCAACTTAAAAGAAGGATATTATGCCCTCAATAAGGTTATCCAGAAAGGCAATAAGCTTAAGGACAATTGTCATGGCCCATATCTTATTTCACCAGTCATCCGACTAGGGACCTTTCGACTTGAAACACTATAAGGGGAAGAATTCAAGAACCCTTGGAACACCGAGCACCTTCACAAATACTATTAGTGACTAAAGGCATTGGCATTTACTTTATATTCAACACAACTATCTTTCAAATTTAATAAAATTCTTGATTTTAGTTTCCTCACTTGTTTCGATTTTTTTTTTGGAGTACGACGATATACATCCCTCAGAAACAACAAACAAAAAATGTCTCTTGGTCTTCAGATCTTGCCAATTAACATCCAATACTTAATCAGGTTGAATTATTGTGACACCCCACTTATTCAAATAAGAGGTGGTCAATCCGCTACTCCAATAAAAATAGGAATTTTAAATAGTCCATTCCTAGCATCACTATCGCATAATAATAATACGAGGCAACCACCAATTAATTTTTAAAACGGATGTCGTATAATTTTGAAATTTGGATAAAAGAAATTTCCATCCTTCAGTTTATAACAAAAGGTTGATATATATGTATAACAGTTTAACAACAATTTTAGGAAACATAATCGAATAACCTGTCGGTTAACAGAATAAATACAAAAGATTACACCAAGTATGACAATATATACGATTACTAAACTTGGGCAACACGCCCGTATATACAGACGGATCATAGCTAGAGTATCAACAGAAATGATGCATCTACTATAACAATCCTACAACATCCGTAAAATGTCCTAGCTCCTTAACACTGGGAAGGAAAGTCAAAGCGAACACCCATGCGGTGGAGCACCTGAACATATATAAGAACCGCATAAGAAGAAGAAATATAAACGGGTCAGGGCTCAGTTTGATATGATAAACATGTGAATAAAATGCATGACAGTTATCACAGATACCTTCATAAACAAGAAAAATTCTCTCTTCATTCAAAGAATCATCCTCACCTCTCTTCTAAGTGCACATCCTAACGCTTACAATTCATGATAAGTTAAATTGTCCATAAACTTTGTAGGACTAGCCTAACTCTATTTATCATGCCAAGTCTACCAACTTAATATGACCATAAGAAACAAAAATTATTAGGAACCATATGTAATTAAAGTTAATACGTAGTTTCCTTAAATCAATTTACTATTCAAGTGAAATACCAATACAATGAGAACAGTTACAATCATATAATAACGGTTCTAAGACCATCCTTTCGGGAGTCACCCCACTGGATGCGCCCCTAAATTCAATCATCTTTGAGGGCCTATAACTAAGACCACCTGGGTATCCTAAATCAAAACGCATAGGAAGTGGCCATATACCTTCGATAGTCAGTCATAACCATACCCGAAATTACCTCACTTCGAACAATACAATCATACAATGTAACAATCGGTACCACGGCTTGAGGACTGTACTCTCCCTGCATTATTAGCCAAGGGATTTACCTCTATCGCGTACTTCCCTTATGATAGCATTTAGAGAGGTATGTGTAAATGTGTCATAGTCACACACTATATTTGTTTAAACATACGATCCTTATTTTTGAGACCATATGTGATTACAAATTTGGCTACAAGGGATAATTTTTATCATACTCGCCCCTTAAGGTCCAACACAACACTACCCGACTCTATACTAATCCTACTCTCATTTACTAGACGAAAGGAAACATTATACTCCTATAATTATTCCCCGAAATGAACTCGAACACTCCCTTACTATCCTAGAGTGCCACTCTCCTTATATTAGGTCATAATACTTTTTAATACATCCTAAGAGAAGGTTCTTAGGCCTTAAACCCAAAATAAAAGGAGTAGAAATCAAGTTCGAAAATTTTCACAAAATAATAGGATTTTCGAATCGATTCACCTAAAGTCGAATTGATTCGCACAAAAAGATAATCGATTTGACTAAGGAAACCAACCTTTTGTCTAAGCCCGAATCGATTCGTCCTTAACCCAAATCGATTCAATTTCTCAGACCTGTAGCCACCATCTTAGCGAATCGATTCGCTAAAGAAGGCGAATCGATTCGCTAAGGAGGGTGAATAGATTCGCCCTGGTCAGGATGCCCAGTTGTGGATATGGGTTGATGATAACCCTAAATCCCTAAAACCTATTTTCTTCCATCAAATCGAACATCATCAACTCATAACTTCTATAAATAAATTAACCAAGTTAACCTATTAGAAGAGACCATTTAAAACAAGTTTAAATCATCTAACATAGGATTTAAACAACAAAATTATCAATCTCCATTAATGGATCAAAATCAAGAACACTAACTATATATATACAAATTATTCGCACCCAATAATACATTTATGCAAGTTAAAAATGTGCCTCAAGATTGTAGTCCCAGATTCTCCTTCGTAGCAACGATTCCAAGCTCAAAATGGCAAATCTCCTATTTTCTCTTCTTTCTCTCAAGCTCTCACTTCTCTCTAACTCTCTAGGTTTAGAAATACACAAATGAGATATAAATGCTCTTGCAAGACTTAAATGCCCAAATGCATTAAGTCTAACATTAAATTCTACTACTTGCTTAAAGTGACTCGTAACATCATATATATGTCATAACTGGCCAAAAGTATCCCGGAACCCAAAAACACACCTCGCACTTTTTTTAACTATCCCAACCATTCCTGGACTAACCGTGCCCCTTTAAACTGATATCTGGGATATAGTTCGTTATTTCCATTTCCAACGTCATATTAACATTGTAATAATAACCCAAATGGAATATAGATAATGACCATCGCTTTAAAGCCCATCGACTCAACCTAACATAATATTACACTATTTACATCCGCATAATGGTAAATATGCAATACTCATAAATATTAACTCTTAAATTACTTAGATTAATGTTTACTTCCATTTCCTTTATTTTATATAACTAACCCACATGGAAATTTAATATAAAAATAATTACTCAAAAGTAAGGGGTATTACATACTCCCCCCCTTACAAGGGAATTTTTTCCTCAAAATTTAGGCGTACATGGTAAAAAGAGGTGTGGGTACTTTTCTCGAATATCCTTCTCTCATTCCCAAGTTGATTCCCCGACATTGTGGTGTCCCCACTGAACTCGAACCAAGGGAACCACTTTGGATCTTAGTCTACGCTCACCGTGGTCTAGAATGGCAACTGACTGTTCTTCATACGAAATATCAGGTTATAACTCGATATCGTCTAATGGAACATGCCAATGAGTTCCTTCACATCTTTTATACCTCTTTAAAGATGAGACATGGAATACATCATAAATTTGTCGTAGGTGTTCCGGCAATGCAAGTTGATAAGCTAAGGGGCCTACTTTGCAATAATGGGAAAAGAACCTACATAGCGTGGCGCAAGTTTACCCTTCTTACCGAATTGCATCACACCTTTCATCGGGGACACCCGCATTAAAACTTGATCCCCCACTTCGAATTCCACATGCCTCCGATTTTCATCGGCATAGCTCTTCTGGCGATCTTGTGCAATTTGTATGCGATTTTGAATGAGCTCACTCTTTGAAGAGGTGTCTTGGATCATTTCAGGTGCAAGAAGCTTATTATCTCCTACTTCTAACCAACAAGCAGGTGATCAGCACGATCGGCCATACAGTGCCTCATAGGGTTCCATACCTATTATAAATTGGTGCGAATTATTGTATGCAAATTTGACCAAAGGAAGATATTATTCCCGCCCTCCTTTAAAATAATGTATGCACATGCGAAGCATATCTTCCAACATTTGGTTGACCCTCTCCGTTTTCCCATCGATTTGCGGATGGTATGATGTTCTCAACCATAATTCAGTCCCTATTGCTTCTTGGAAACTTCGCTAAAAATGGGATACAAAAATTTTGTCTCAATCCGACACTATATTTATAGGCACCTCATGAAGTTTCACAATTTTTTCAATAAAAAGTTGGGCATAGTGTGTCGTATTATAATTCATCCATACCGATAGGAAGTGTGCCAATTTGGTGAAACGATCGACAATTACCCAAATAGAATCACGAGCACTTTGCGATGTCGGAAATCCCGTGATAAAATCCATTGAGATACTCTCCTATTTCCACACCGGAATTTCTAACGGTTGCAACAATCCCGTCGGCCGCTAGTGGTCTAACTTCACTAATTGACAAGTGGCACATTGGGAGACAAATTTAGAAATGCCCATTTTCATTCCCACACACCAATATTGATGACGCGTGTCTTGATACATTTTGTCCCCCTGGATGTACTATAAATCTTGAACTATGGGATTCCATCACGCACGTCTCAAGTCTCCCTTGTCTGGAATTATAAGTCTTCCGTGGAAATGTAACCCACCCTCAGAACTAATAGAGTAGGACTCCACTCCCTTGGTCAACAATTTACGTACCCGGTCTTGACAGTCCGTATCTCCTCCTTGCACTTTTACGACTCGCATCACGATAGCAGGCATAATGGTCAACACCGACATACATGCTCTGGCTACAGCATCATCCTGGCCAAGTTCTTTCCACTTATCTTTCCATACTTCCACTAGATGTCCCATGGTTCTTCGACTTAGCACGTCAGCTACCACATTTGCCTTGCCTTGGTGGTAGTGAATATCGAATTGACAGTCCTTTACAAACTCCAACCACCTCCGTTGCCGTATATTTAGATCTTTTTGCAAGAATAAATATTATAATGACTTATTGTCCGTGAAAAGACTAAATGTCTCACCCAGGAGGTAGTGCCTCCATATCTTCAAGACAAACACCACTACGGCAAGCTCTAAATCGTGCGTAGGATAATTCTTTTCATGGGACTTAAGCTTGCGAGACGCATACGCAATGGCTTTATGCTCCTGTTGTAGCACACCCCCTAATCCTTGTAGAGAAGCATCTGTGAAGACCAAATATTCTACTCCCGATCTTGGCAACACGAGTACAGGAGCAGTAGTTAATTTATCCTTTAGCTCGTTAAAAGCTAGCTGATAGGAGTCATCCCAAACAAATCGTACTACCTTCCGGGTCAAGTTCGTTAAAGGAATAGCAATTTTGGAAAATCCCTTAATAAAACGGCGATAATACCCCGCCAAAGGCAGAAAGCTACGAATCTTAGTTGGCATCATGGGCTAATCCCATTCCCTCGACACTGCAACCTTCAGCCACCGCGATATGCCCCAAAAATTGCAATTCCTGCAACCAAAAGTCACATTTCTCGAACTTGGCATAAAGTTGATGATCCCTTAGTGTCTGAATGACCAATTGAAAATGTTCGGCATGATCAGCTTCAGTTCGAGAATAGACTAGAATGTAATCAATAAACACAATCACAAACTGGTCTAAAAAGTCTCGAAATACTTGATTCATAAGGTCCATAACTACCACAGGAGCATTTATTAGCCCAAAAGGCATAAACAAGAACTCATAGGGCTCATACCTTATCAAGAATGCGATTTTCGACACGTCTTTCTCTCGAATTCGGTATTGGTGGTATCTTGTCCTCAAATCTATTTTAGAGAAGTACGACGCTCCTCTTAATTGATCAAACAATTCATCGACTCGAGGTAACGAGTATTTATTTCTGATGGTTACCTTATTCGATTCACGATAGTCGATGCATAACCGGAGGGAACCATCTCTCTTCCTTACGAATAGTACATGGACACCCAATGGTGATGTACTACGCAGAATTAACCCTTGCCCCAATAGTTGCTGAATTTGATCCCTCAACTCCCTCATTTCCAAAGGATCCATGCGGTATGGAGTTCGTGCAATCGGCCTGGTTCTCGGAATATAGTCAATTACGAACTCAATTTCACAACTTGGACGTAAGCCATGGATCTCCTGAAAAACATCATAAAATTCCTTGACAACCAGAATCGAGTCTAAGTAAATCAAGATTTCTTGTAAAGTCTCCTCCCTCATACAATATAAGTGGGTGTTTAAACCTCCCTCTGGAAGAGGCATAGCTACCAAAAACATTTATTGCCCTGGAATGGCAAAAACTGTACTCCTCCCGTAACAATTTACCATGGCCCAGTACTTCGCTAACCAATCCATTACCAAAATAACATCATACCCAACCATATCTAGGATGATTAAGTCGGTCTCGAAACGCAACCTATTAAGGTCTATTCCCACCCCTTTACAAATAAAAAGTATAAGTGAACCATCACCCATAGAAAAATCAACACTAGTGAAAGTACTTTCGGCAGACTTAAACAATCCCGTCGAAATAGCAAATTGCCTAGAAATAAATGAGTGTGTGGTTCCAGTGTCAAATAACACCCGACCCACAAATTCCTAGATGGGAAACTTACCCTCAATAGCTAGCGGTGCTAACGGTAGTGGAGGAAACAAAACGTTTTGGATATTATACATATGTCCAAACTGAAGTTGTCCCTATTGCAATGGGACCGCGGGAATAGGTGTTGGAGGTTGTTGTTATGCCTGCATATTCTGAGGGACTCCTAGAAATTTCCCCCTATTCAACTATGGACAAGCTTTCTTCATGTGACCTATCTCACCACACTGAAATCAACGGCCCACAAAGTTCTCCAGGTGTCGGCCCCGATTGTTACTTCGAAACTGCCCCGCACCTTGGCCCTGCTGGCCTCGACCCCCATTATTCCCTCTACCCGGTTGGCTCGATTGACCAAAGTGTTGATACTGCTGAGCACCTTGACCGTGCCTAAAACCACCTCCGCCAAAGTTGAAACCCCCAAAGCGTTGCTTCTTAGCCAAGTCCTCTGGTTGGAGGTCCCTCTCTTTCTTTTTATTCCCACACTCCTATGGTGGTGGTAGTGATCCACCGACACCATTCCATCCTTGTTTACTAGATTGACCAGAATTTCTTATCTTCTCAATCACCTTCAAATGAAGGCGGTGATCCTGGCAATGGAATAAAGTTGCATTCATCACATCGCCAAAAGTTTGCAAAGTCGGGTTCCCCAACAGATGATGCCTTATCCTCCAACTCAAACCCCTAATAAATTTTAAATCCTCCTTTCTTTTAGATTTAACTCATCCGACATAAAGTTTACCAAGTGAGTAAATTCTTCTTCATATTCCTCCATTGTTCGCTCTCCTTGAATCACATCCTGTATCTTCATCCTCGTCTCTTTCTAGACAGCTGGAGGAAAGTACTTTCGATCAAATAAAGTCAAAAATGCCGAGATAGTCATGATATCCCTTTTTTCTGGAGTGGTCACTGACTCCCACCATTGGAGAGCTGCTCCCACGAGTTTAAAATTGGCGAGAATCTGTTTTCGCTCTTCTCTATATTCCACCACGCAAAGATGGCGTTGAATATCCTTATTCCATTTATTTGCAACAATCACATCAGTGCCACCCTGAAATTCTGGAGGGTGACCTTTCAGGAAGAATTATAACTCTTTTCCATGCGGAAGGTTCCGTATGGTCTTGAGCCATCGGTGCTACCGGTTGTCGAGCATGGGGAAATTGTTGTGCCATAGTGGTCATTGTAGCATTTACCGCCTGGGCCATAATATTAGCCACCTCCATCGCATTTATAGTGTCTTGCAGTGGTGGAGGCTCTACTTCATCTACTACTCGATTTACCCCTGTCGGGCGACCTCATCTTGGCAGCATCTGAGATAAAAAGCAACTGAATCAATATACAGTTAAAATAATTTATCCTTATGGGAAAATTGTAAACGCGGATAAACAAAACAGTCCTGATAATAGGGCTCTATATCAAAGAACTCTACGGTAGAACGTGATAAGTCTGCACAGATCCTAAGGACTCTAGAACCTGATACTCTGATACCATTTGTGACACCCCACTTATTCAAATAACAGGTGTCTAGCCCGCTACTCCAATAAAAATAGGAATCTTAAATGGTCCATTCTTAGCATCATTGTCGCATAATAATAATACGAGACAACAACAAATTATTTTTTAAAACGGATGTCCTATAATTTTAAAATTTGGATAAAAGCAATTTTCATCCTTCAGTTTATAACCAAAGGTTGATATATATATATATATATAACAGTTTAACAACAATTGTACGAAGCATAACCGAATAAGTTGTCGGTTAACAGACTAAATACAAAAGATTACACCAAGTATGACAGTATGTACGAATACTAAACTTGGGAAACACGCTCGTATATACAGATGGATCATAGCTAGAGTATCAACAGAAATAATGTGTCTACTACGAAAATCCTACAAAATCCGCAAAATGTCGTATCTCCTTAACACTGGGAAGGAAAGTCGAAGCGGGCGCCCATGTAATGGAGCACCTGAACATATATAAGAACCGCACAAGAAGAAGAAATATAAACGGGTCAGGGCCCGATTTGATATGATATACATGTGAATAAAATTCATGACAGTTATGACGGATACCTTCAGAAACAAGTAAAATATACTCTTCATTCAAGGAATCATCCTCACCTCTTTTCAAAGTGCACATCCTAATGCTTACGATTCGTGATAAGTTAAACTCCCATAAACTTAGTAGGAGTAGCCTAACTCTATTTAACAAGACAAGTCTACCGATTAATGTGACCATACGAAACAAAAATCATTAGGAACCATATGCAATTAAAGTTGATTCATAGTTTCCTTAAATCAATTTACTATCTAAGGGAAATACCATTACAATGAGAACAGTTAAAATCATATAATAATGGTTCTAAGACCATCCCTCTGGGAGTCACCCCACTAGTTTCTCCCCTAAATACTATCATCTTGCAGGGCATATAATCAAGGCCACCTGGGTATCCCAAATCGAAACGCATGGGAAGCGGCAATATACCTTCGATAGTGAGTCATAACCATACCCGGAATTACCTCACTTCGAACGGTGCAATCATGCAATGTACCAACTAGTACCATGGCCTGAGGAGTGTAATCTCCCTGCATGATTATACAGGGGATTTACCTCTATCGCATACTTCCCTTATGATAGAATTTAGAGAGGTATGTGTAAATGTGCCATAGTCAGAAACTATATTAGTTTAAACATACGATCCTTATTTTAGAGACCATATGTACATACAAAATTGTCCACAAGGGATAGTTTTTATCATACTTGCCCCTTAAGGTCCAACACAGCACTACCCGACTCTATATTAATCCTACTCTCATTTACTAGACAAAAAGAGGCATTATACTCCTATAACTATTCCCTGAAATGAGCTCGAACACTCCCTTACTATCCTAGAGTACCACTCTCCTTATATGAGGTCTTAATACTTCTTAATACATCCTAAGAGAAGGTTCCTAGGACTTAAACCCAAAAGAAAAGGAGTAGAAATCAAGTTGGAAAATTTTGACAAAACAATAGGATTTTCGAATCGATTAGCCTAAAGACGAATCGATTCGACCCTGAAAGCGAATCAATTTGCACAAAAAGAGAATCGATTCGGCTGAGGAAACCAAACTTCTATCTAAGCCCGAATCGATTCGGACTTAATCCGAATCGATTCGATTTCTTAGACCTGTAGCCACTATCTTAGCGAATCGATTCGCTAAGGTTGGGATGCCCAGTTGTGGCTATGGGTTGACGATAACCCTAAATCCCCAAAACCTATTTTCTTCCATCAAATCCAACATCATCAACTCATAACTTCTATAAATCACTTAACCAAGTTAACCTACTATAAGAGACCATTTAAAACAAGTTTATCTAACTTAGGATTTAAACAACAAAATCATCAATCTCCATTAATGGATCAAACTCAAGAACACTAACTATATATATACAAATTATTCACACCCAATCATACATTTATGTAAGTTAAAAACTTGCCTTAAGATTGTAGTCCTGGATTCTCCTTCGTAGCAACGATTCCAACCTCGAAATGCCAAATCTCCTATTTTCTCTTCTTTCTCTCAAGCTCTCACTTCTTTGTAACTCTTTAGGTTTAGGAATACACAATTGAGATATAAATGCTATTGCAAGACTTAAATGCCCAAATTCATTAAGTCTAACATTAAATGCTACTACGTGCTTAAAATGACTCGTAACATCATATATAAGTCATAACTGGCCAAAAGTATCCCGGAACCCAAAAACACACCTGGAACTTATTTTAGCTATCTCAATCGTTCCCGAGCTAATTATGCCCTTTAAACTGACATCCGGGATGTCGTTCATTATTTCCTATTCGTACGTCATATTAACATTCTAATAATAACCCAAATGGAATATAGATCATAACCATTGCTTTGAAGCCCAACGATTCAACCTAACATAATATTACACTATTTACATCCGTGTAATGGTAAATATGCAACACTCATAAATATTAACTATTAAATTACTTTAATTAATATTTACTTCCATTTCCTTTACTTTATATAACTAACCCACATGGCAATATAAAAATAATTACTCAAAAGTAAAGGGTATTACACTTATCTGCCGATCAACAGCACATATTGAATCAGGTTGAACTTATTTGCCGATCAACAACAGATACTTAATCAGGTTGAACTTATTAAATCCGAGATGCACCAATAACTTTATGCACAACCGAATCTCTCCCAAGTTATTACTTTATGTATAACTTCGTATGTATAAGTCACGAACAAAAAGTTATTACTTGATGTATGACTTCGTATTAACAAGTCACAAACAAGAAATATTACCCGGCCAAGTTAAATACATGAATACACTCCTAACACACTTAGTCGACACTAATAATTTACTTCGTGTATGACTTCATCTTTAATAAGTCAAGAACAAGAATTCTCTAAAACTTCGTATACAACTTTAATAGTTAAAAATAGTTTTACCCGACTAAGTTAAATGCAGGAAAATATATAAACATTCCTAACCATTGTAATACACACATATATTCCTCATACACTTGGTCATCATTGATAACTAATGCTAAAATTGGATCAATAAAACTATTTGTAGCTTCATCTAAGTGCATTAATAGAATCTATGGCCCTACAATAACAGTTTAATAATTCATTATTAAACGATAACTTAGTTGACTAGTTGATTAACTAATCATAAAATGACAACACAAAGTATGATTTTTTATTCAAATACTAATTGTATTAGATTCAAGATCAAATGATTATAAAAATACAGAAAAGTTATTCCGCTGGACATTTTACTTGAGCTTTGGAAGTTTGTGGCACTCTCTCTTGTTGCACTCTCTCCATACCAATGGGAGGATCATCCAAACTATAAGGGGAATTGATGAAGTTAAAATCCCTCAGCATTTACCTATTACTGTTGCTCATCACATTGATCAGATGAGGAGGATGAACTATTTCATGCACATCATAAAGACCATAATCTCCCAGGTATTTGGTGATTAAGCACTGGGGAATGGCAACAGGAGGAATCCATGATATGTCGAACTTAAATGGGGTCTTATCACAATCTAGCAAACCATTCTCATTCCAGTACCATAGCTCATTGTTTTGATCATATTTCAATAAGTTCACCAAGTTAATCCATCCCCATCTGTAACCTTCACGATGACTCTAGGCAAGGTGATCATCAACATGGCTAAGGGCCTCATTGTAGCCTTCTATCTAGACCTCCCTGGGTTATTTATGAAATTGAAAGGTTAGCCTTTCAACGTGATGTTAAAGTTTCTTCAAGACATCACTCTTCACTTTCAACTGAATAAATTGGTTGGAGATGGATTTATTCTTAGCTTCCAGCTGGATAGACAAATTATCAATGGCTTGACTCTTCACCTTTAGCTAGGAATCTTGGTTGGCTAAGGTTTTTCTAGTTCTTACCTCTTCTACGATTCTTCGGATAACCCTTTGTTTCCTGGAAGTTTGCCCAGGCTTGGCTTTCTACAGTGCTTCAAGTTGTTCTACTAATCTGGCATTCTCAATTTCTAAGAAAGAAGCACCCTCATTAGCACCATTAGAAGATGACTTCTTCAGGTTATCTAACTCATTTTTTAGATGATTGTTTTCCTCTTCAAGAAGTTTAGCTACCTCTCGAGCTTTATCTACTTCTCAGTCCAATAAAAAATCTTTCCTTATATGCATAAAGGCATACTCTGCAAGCTTCTTCTCAAAGCCCCAACCTTCACTAAATTCTTTATACTTAGCCTCATAGTCGGCATGGAGAGAAGCCAAAGAAAACTTATGGTCTTCTTGCACATCTTCAATAATCTCATAATAAATAGCATTATTTGTCGCTGCCATATCCAGCAATCAGTGAATGTGAATGTATTACTCCTTAACTTGGTCGAACAAATCTAGACCGAGCAAGCTGATTAAGTCTTCTTCGAATAAAGTAATATGGCTAGCTTCCAAAAGATTTCTACTCCAATTGAGCAGGTCTAATTCAGCAAATACTATGGCCTTTTCCTAGCATTAAACTGAAAATTACAAATGTAAGAACACAAGTGTGATTACTGAGCAAACATAACACAAAGTGCGTGATTTTATGAAGATAATTCAACCAAGCAAGAAGGCATAAGTATGGTAAATATAACACATTTATCCAAGAAGAGAAATGTTTTCATTGATAAGCTAAAAAATGTTGCATACTACAGATCATATTACAGAGTTGATGAACAAAAAGAAAATAAAGGAGTTAAACCTTCTACTTATCTTGAATATTAACATGAGAGGGTAGGTCGGTAGAAGGGATGGCTTCATCAATGGGCTTTAAGGTAGACCCAGCAGGATGAATGAAGGATTCTCCAGACCCTTCCTCATCATTAAAATCTTCCTCCAAGTTTAGAGGAGATTCTAAATCATGCCTCTGAAATAGCTAAGAGTCTTCAACTGTAACGACTTCCTTAAGGGCATCCGACCAACCATCCTTAAAGGACTTTTTCCTGGCATACTCAATTTGGGCTAAGGCAGCCAAAAACTCCTTATCCCACCCTTTATTAAAGGAGTCTTCCTTTATCTTCTTGTTCTTGGCCTTCTCTATAACCAGATCATCAGTAAGACCAACTTTTTTCTCCTTGACAGACTTGAGGATGACTTTATTCTCCACCAACTTGTCTTCGGCCACCTTGGCCCTATTTTTAGAAGTCGTCAGTTTCCCTTCTGTAGGTGTGGCTCTATCATTATCCTTCTTCAGTTCTTCTTCCTAAGATTTTTGCTTAGACTCCAACACTTGCCTTGAAGTCTCCACAGATTGCCTTAGACCTTCATAGGCCTCTTCTACATCTCCTCCCAAATAACGTATTTGATCGTCCTTATCCATTAATTGGTTGAAATTCACTAAAAACTGCACAAAGGAAAAGCATCAGATTATAAAAAGAAGAATAGGACATTAAGAGCAAGCAGTAAAAGGGAAAAAGTTACAAAATCCAAACTTTGGAAAGCATTTTCTGCTAACTTAATTGTGGCAGAGAAGCAACAATTTCTCTACTAGCAGAGTGAGTACCAGTCTTGATTAATTTCCTCATCGTGCCAAGATTAATAACAACAGAGGATGACCCTGAAATAGCCATGTCCTCTTGAATTTTCTCGACCAACTCCTAGTCGGTAGAACTCTTCTCAACCTCCATCTTAGAATGACCTTTTCTTAACCCCTTGAATTGAGGTACAATAGTATCAATCGCCCCAATAGTGATGACTTGGGGAACTTTTACACCAACTTTAGGGGTTTTCTCTAGCTTCTTAGAATCAATAACCTTTACAGTCTTCTCAACAGCTCTCTTAGCAGTGGGAAACAAAGCTCCAATCATCAAGTCAAGAATTTTCTCTTTTCTATGTCAGCAAGTGGGGAGGTGGGAATAATAAAAATGTCCAATGACTCAAAAGAAGATGAAATCCCAAAATCCTTCTCTAGACCTGTAGATTCCTTGACTGAAGAAGTAGGAGATGGTTCCTCCTCAAGGTTTATGGGGCTAAAGTTGTAGTAGTGGTTGGCCTAGAAACAAAGGCAGTAATTGAACTCATATATTGCAATAAGTACGAGGATGATCTGGAGTGTTCCTCACTAATCCTCTCATGAATGCTCCATGGGAATTTTAATTCTTGAAAACTGGCGTCCTCTTCTTTAGGATACTTTTTCTTGCTCTAAACTGTGCAAAACAGGATAAGAAAATACTAGTCAGCATATCATCAAATAGTTGGTTAGCAAAAAAGAGGAATACAGTAATCAGAGTTAACAACCTATGCCATGTCCTACTTGAGGGCATATGGTCCCATCTCACACTTCTCCACTTTGAAGAGGAACATGTTTCCAATTGTTCACAATAACCCTATAATCAAAATATTCTTTATTGGAGTCTGCCAGATTAAGAACCAGGGCTCTATCGGAAAACCTAGTTTCATATAGTCGGTTCTGTTACTAGTAATCCATATGTAGCAAAACATCAGCTCAAGGATGCCAACGTGGGTTTTAGGTATTTAGTTAAGCCTATAAATCCCATTCACTATTCTCCAACTATTGGGGGCTACTCTAACAGGGACGACATTAAAATATTGATAACACTCTAGACATAAATGGTTGGGGGGAAAAGTGAAACCACACTCTGCTATGAACAAAGAGGGAATCCAATAACCCTCTGGTAGTGATAACACTTCAACATGTGGTACAGGCATTTCTAACTCTACCCAATCAGGAATGTTCCTTTCCTACCTAAGTTCATTCGGAAAATCCTCGTGAACTACGTAAACCATGGTTACAGTAAAGAAAGAAAGAAATCAAAAAGAAAGGGAAGAAAAGAGTTTACAGAGAAAATGATGGCAGAAGCAAAGGTAGGACACAAAGGAGATCTCAAAGACAGAGAACTTGGAGAAGAAGGAAAGTTTGAAAGCTTGGAAAAGTTGTGGTAAGAAATTGAAACACTCTCTTATTTTATATCTTACCTATAAAACTTTGCAAGAAATGATTACTTGTATCGACGGTTCACGTTCTGATGGCTATACAGTTCTAAAAGCGTGAAAATACCAACATACCCTCTGGCGGTATGCTAATTTTCAAATTATTTACAAAAATGACTCCACAAGATGAAGGCATCTAAATTTTCACAAGTCCCATAAGTCGGCTTACGCTGACCAGCTTTGAATAAAACATACTCTATCCTTTCAATAGAAATATCGAGAATGAAGTATTGGGGGCTTCTGTTGACACAAAAAATTATCCACCTACATGGACCAATCAGATATGGGCACTTATGTCCTTATGTGGCAATAATCCTAGTCAGAATCCACTTCATTAGCTCCGAGGATAGTTGCTCGACAGGCATGGACACCAACATGAATAATACATACCATCAAAGCAAAAGTCCAGCACAACTTGGGGGAAACAACCAAAGGTCCTTCCGCACGTGGTCTAGACTATCAACCACCGCATTCATTATGTACGGGTGTAATTTCTTGCATATATAAATGCATTCCAACCCTTGATCTCTGGGACACTATGAATACATTGTATTCCTTTCACAAAAGGAAAGATAGAACGGATTCTAGGATATTCTTCTTAGAAAGGGTACCTATCTTTCTGTAATCACTCAAATCAATAGAATAACATTGGACGTAGGCTTTCTTACATAGCCTAACCACTTTGAAAAATCGTTGTTTCTTGTGTGATTATTTCATTACAACCTTATATTTTATCTGTGATTATAAAATTGGATCTAGTCGATATTTTGACATCAACATCGAGGTTCGGGAAAAAAAATCTTTCGGGTAAAAACTTTATTTCACTCTATAACGTAAATCGCAACTTACAACTTACATAATTAAATCTGCAATGAATTTACCGCAACAAACCTACATAAATCGCAGCCTATCAACTAGCAAATATCCCCTCGAGAACCTCAATGACCGCAGTCATCAGCTAGCAGCTCCCGTAAGAACCACCAATCAGTAGTAGAGATGGCACTCCATAAAAGATAAACCTCCAAGAAGTATTTTGGGTTCGACAAATGATTCATAAAATAATTGGGAGGTTTGGTGAATCAAAAAATAAGGTTTTAACCCTAAAAGATGAAGACTAAAGGTCTGCCAAAAATTAGTTTTCATGTATCAATCTTAATAAAAAAGGTTTTAAATATGTATTTATAGCTGATCAAAAATCTTGAGGCAGAGTATGTCATTAGAAGTCATTCGAATGACATGTCCATATCATTTGAACGACATCTGATGTCGTTAAAAATGACCTTTAAAAAAAACAAAACAGTACGGGTTAGTTTGAAGCAAACAAGAAACGACCCTTCAAACAACGTTGCATGTCATTAGAAGATGTCATTTAAACTACATGTCAATGTCGTTTGAACGATATTTTCTTGTCGTTTAAACGACGGGAGCAAGAAATATTATTTTTAAAAGCTCTCCTACAGGTCTTAAAAAATTATTATGACTTAGAAAAAAGGCCTTAAGTTTTTAGAAAACAGTTTTGAAAAGTATCCCAATACTAAAGTAAAATATTTATGAAACTTAAGCATATCCTATAGGAAATTATACCTCATGTCGTGCATATGTTCAAGATGCTTGAAATTAGGATCCGTCTTCATGAATGTATGAACGTGAACTTCTTCAACGATTATAGCGGCATACGAAATATTCTATGTAAACTATGGACTATGGAAAATATGTTCGTACATGACCCTCGCTGATAATATTTTCAATGGGACTCTTACAATCAACTAAAAATGGAAATAATGATTTTCGATGGGCATTTTGAAATACAAATAATATTTTCTATCCCTTCTCTCTCTCTCTCTCTCTCTCTCTCTCTCTCTATATATATATATATATATATATATATATATATATATATATATATATATATATATATGTGTGTGTGTGTGTGTGTGTGTGTGTGTGTGTGTGTGTGTGTGTGTGTGTGTGTGTGTGTGTGTGTGTGTGTGTTAATATCTTGGCTCCATATCTGATGGTCTGTCCATTAGGAAGACAACCCACAAAACCCTCCATACTTTCTTCCATGTTTTACTCCATGTCTCCCTCCACACATCCCATGTCTTTGGCCAAGAATTCCTATATTATATATGATATTAATTCAGTAGAAGAACAACACGATGGAGTGTTAGAAAAGAAGGGAGTTAGCGAGTGAGAAAGAGAGTTCATTTGGAGTGTTTTAATTATACACATTTGTATAGAAAAATGCACACCATATTTTTCATTTGGAGTGTAGTTGTGAGCCATCTATTGTAACTTATTTGCAATAGTGAATTGATCTGAGTGTTAATGGATGTAGCCAAAGTGGTGAACCACTTAAATATTATGTCTTTTTGAGTGTGTGTTTTTACCCATATACATTGTGTTTGTGTCATATTATTATTTAGGGTAACAGTCAATATCATTTATTGACATGCCTCCACACAACATGTATGTATGTATGTATATTAGTGACAAAACCACTTTATCAAATTTGAATTCAAATATGAAAACAAACTAGTCATACCCAATACCCAATGCGCGCGCGATAGCGAACGAGAGAGAGAGAGAGAGAGAGAGAGAGAGAGAGAGAGAGAGAGAGAATCAGGTTATGACAACAAACTAGTCATACCTAAACCACTTTATTTTTGTTCGTTTTGTAAAAATATAGGCCAATTACTATTTTAGCCTTAGAGTGTTGCAATTTTTATTTAACTCTCAAATTGGTACACGATATTTTATTATCCAAATTAACGGTCAAAATGGACAGAAGGGCCACTTAATTTTTTTTCAATAGTTTGAGGTGTAAGTTATACTTTTTATAGTCCATGGGTCATAGTTTACACGTTAAATCAATAATGTAATCTTTTTAATATAATATTATGATCATTTTTTTTATTTAAGAATGTAACATTACCTAGGACACAGGCAACGATGATTCTTATAGCAGGGAATGACTTATGGATTTCCATTTTATTCTTAGTGGATTGATACATACTTGGACATAAAGTTGAGTCGTCAAAATTTGTTGGTTAGTATTATGTGTTTGGATTGGCTGTGTTGGGTATATATACTTCTTTTGAATGAAATAAATGATTTGGGGTAAATGGCCAAGTGGGAAGTTTGAGGGGATTTATAGTTGTTGTCTTGAGTTCAACCCCTAGCAGGCACACCAAATATTTGTAGTATTTGATTAGGCATTGGGATCATCTAACTTGCCTCATTTTTTGACATCTTTTTAATTACATTTTAATTACTTTATAAACACGTTTTTACATTTGACTGATTCTTTTAACTACCTGTTAGTAGAGAGATAGGTAGGGTAGTGGGTTAAAACCGTTACCCACATTTTTTTAATATTTTTTATATACATTTGGGTATCCAACCTTCGAAAAAAATTGTACAAGAGATCCTTATTTCTCTATTTCGTTACATAAAATAATTGTGTTTTCTCAGTAATATTTCTTTTATGATTTCCATTATTTTTTTGGGTGTGGAGTATCGTGAGTGTTCCTAGATTCTCTATTGTTACTGGTGTTAGAATTTGATTGTTGAATCCTAAGACATTTTTGTTCAAGAGGGCGACAACATCAATATCAACGGATAATATCATCTTTAGGACGTTGTGTCAAATACAAACATCGATCGATAAGTTCTTTAAATTTTAACTGTTTAAGAATCTTGAGTTTTTTTTATCCATTATGCAATTATTATTTCCAACAAATTGTAGGTCCAATATCAACTCAATTATAGTATATGTTTCATAATAAAGAAAAACTATTGTCAATATATTTTTGACTGTTGTGAAAATGGTTTATAGTACTCCATCCATCTCAAATTAAGAGTTTACTATTTTATTTTTGATTGTTCTAAATTAATAGTTCACTTTAATTTATTAAATATAATCAACGAACTAAATTCTACGAGGATACACAAGTTTTCATCTTGACTATTGATTCACTACAAGAAAAAATAGAATTGGCGACATCAATATTTTTGTGTTGCCAAAAGGTATACTTTTGGCAACATATAGAGTTTTTGTGTCGCGAAAAGTTTTTATTTTGGTGGGCGCTCTACTAACATTTCCCCCCAAATGTCATTTACATACCGCGACATCAATTAAATGGCGCACATTTAGTCCCTTATTTTCGGTGACATGGGTATCATGTCGCGAAAACATCACTCTCGTTTTGCGACATGGGTATCATGTCGCAAAACGGTATACACTTTTAGCTTCAACATATGCATGTCGCGATATGTATTTTAACTTAATTAAAAAACTCAAAATTTATATCCCTCTTTTTTTAAGCGAAAATTTTATTTCCCCCCTCAAAAACCTCCACAACTCCTGCTTAAAAAAACCTAAAAGAACACCAAATTTTTTATCTCTCTCCTCACCCCCAATATCTTCTCTCTTCTTTTTTTCTCTCTCCCCCGATCTCTTCTCTCAAGCATCGGAACTAACCAACATCGAAATCGGAACCGAAACTGGAACTGGCCTCAATCACCGAAACCGGCCAGTGTTATACCTCCAACTAAATATTCGACCAGCATTATACCTCAAGCACTGAAACTGGCCAGCATTATACCTCCAACTGGAATTGGAACTGGAATCGGCCTCAATCCAAAATATTTGGTCCCGACCTCCGACCCCTTTATACCTCCAACTAAAACCATTGCTCTTATGTGAGGGTGCCGACCCTACGTTGCACAAGAACATTGTTACATAATTCCTCTCAAATCCTCCCATTTACAATTCAATTTGTAAGTATATCCCTATCGTTTTTAGTGGTGGTGAAACCTATTACGTGAAGAAATTAGTCAGTGGTAGTTGGAATGCTTTGGGACATCTTATTTCCGCATTGTTTTCTTTGCCTCAGTTTCGTTGAGGTTTTATGGATTTAATTGTTTAATTATTGATATTGGTATTGGGTTTTTTATGGTGCAATGACTTTTCAGTATTTTTTTCTTTCTTTTTGTTGAGAACCCAGAGATTTCCATTTCTAGGTCTTTTCTTATAGCTATCTAGCTAGTTCTGATATGATTTTTAAAAAATCAATGTTAGTGTTTATTTGATTTTATTTTTGTTTAACATTAAAAGCATAATCAAAATGAAATCAGAAGATTTGAGTTCCAAAAGAATCTTCACGAAGATTTAGTTCCACCGTGCCGAACAAACCTCCCAAATCAAGGTATTTTGGGGATTTTTTTAGTTGATCCTATTGTTATGCTGGACTTATTTTTTGATTCATTTGATGATGGTAACCCCCTTTTTTACTTCTGTTGCAAATTTTGTGCTATTTTTTCAATTAAAATCATAAAACAAATGATATATGTTTTTATCGGAACTGTTTAATTAGTCTAAATTAATGAGTTCGTTGAAAATCGGGTTGTTCGTTAAAAGTTAACTGTGTAATGTTATCACAATCTTTGGGCACTAGTTTTTTTAGTACAACCTTAAGTAACCTCAGTTTACCATAGTATACACAACATAAGTATAACCTTAGGTAAACTTTTATTTTTTAAAAAAATAAAAACATACTTGTTCTTATTAGGATTAAGATAAGTAATTATCAAAACACACTAGAATTGAGATCTTTATTGGTATTTAAACTCAGATTTTTAGTGTGAGAATATTGTCTCCTCATTTTGAGATTTTATTCTCTTGTCACTAGTTGAACTGAGAATTGTCATATTTATGTTATGCATATCTTTGTGAAATTATGAATCATTTAATATAAAAATAAGGGAAAAATGCAAAAATCCCATGTACTGTGCAATTTTTGGAAGAAACCCTCTAAACTATTTTACCTTAACACCCCCCCCCCCCCCCCCCCCCCCCCCCAAACACACTCATGGCCTGGATTTTTGTTGGATTTCATTTTAGTTTTGGAATTGTTAGATAGCTATAAATGTTTAGTGTTTATTTGATTTCAAATTTATGATTGATGTCACTTGGACTGATAAGGAGTTTTTGGTAACCTTTACTATTTATGATTGATAACCTTCAACACGTAATTTTTACATTTTTTTCATCCATGTGAATATCGTACTACAATCTTAATATTTACAAACTATGATTGATATAACTTTTCCTTTTTATGTTTTAAGGATCGGTCTGACAACAACAAAAAAGCACGTGCACATTTGCCTTGGAACCATGCATGCGGGTCACGATCATTTGTGTCTACGATGTCAATCCAGGTGATGCATTTATTAATTTCTAAATTATTATATAGTTATCAACTTTATTCTAGCCTTACCAAATTTGATTTCAATTTACATGTCACAATAATATTCTTGATATTGTGCATACTAGACATGTTTCACACGCATCATCAACTAGTATAATCATATTCTTACATGCATTAATTTGAAATTCATGAGCATGAAATCGGAGTGAAACCTGGCATCGTGGGATTCTTCAAGATATCTCATTGGAGTAAGAGAAAGGATGATTGGATGAGTGAGAAGTGCAAGGAGACACATGTATATTTCAGTTCTTTCCCCTTTTATCCTTTTTGGTGTTTTATAAGACAAACCTTCTATTATAAGTTTTCTTATCTTCATATTGTTTGTTCACCTAACATTAGTTTAATGGAAAAAAAAACGTTATATATATATATATATATATATGTGTGTGTGTGTGTGTGTGTGTGTGTATATATATGTGTATTTATTTATTTATTTATTTTAAAAATTGTAGGAGGAGTTTCTAAAGTTAGATGCGAGATTGAAGAAGCTCGACACGGGTTCAAGTGTCACAGGAGGAGATAGCAAATGAGGTACCTGGGAAGAAGTCGGGAAATTTGAGAGGGTTTGGTGTCAATCCAAATCCCTCTGGCACTTCAATAGTCATAGAACAATACCAGTCTCATTATGAAGAGTTGAGAAACTTGAAAAATATGATATCGTCTCTTGAAGAACTAAACGCTGCTCATAATAGAAGATTTGAGAACCTAATGACATTGTTGGAGCAATATGGTACACTTTCGAGAAGCCATGGTGGGAAGAGTTCATCAGATGCCTGTCAAAAGGCAAATGAATTATGGTTAGTCTCAAAGCCTCAAATTCTCTTTAAAATTGCAGCATTAAATAGCAAAATGGCAAGAATAAATAGGCCAAAACGTCTCCGTAAATTCTCTTTAAAAATTGCAGCATTAAATAGCAAAGTCTACGTATTTCTCCCACCATATGCCTAGAATAATTAGGCCAAAACAATGAAAACAAAAACATAAATAAGAGGTCAAAAAATAGCAACATAAATAGGCTAAAACTAAAAAATAATTTATTTTCAGCCCAAAACAACAGTAAATTTTTGCCCAAAATTGGGGCTTATTTTTTATCAAAACGGGGGCTTATTTCTTCCCAAAACAGGGGCATGTTGCTACCCAAAATTAGGGCATATTGCTGCCCAAATACAACAATATACATTGGTCAAAACAGGGCCAAAATGCGGCGAAAAAAGCAACTACTTATGTTAGAAAAATTATACAATAAATAAACAGATTTTACAAATACAATTTATGATAAAATGTTATCTTGTGTTGAGAAAGTTACCTCACGTTCACCATTGTAAATGATAGTGTTGTAAACTTTTTTCATATACTTATGCTTAAAACATGCCTTTAGTGGGTGAAAACCCAAAATAGCCCACAAACGGTCCCGTAAGAGGCACGAATACCTCCCATGGGACCAACATAACACGTAAGAACATACAGCGTAGTCACGGGACTTTCGATTTGAGAATACGATGATAATTTGCAAAATTCTAAACTTACGCTTAAAATTTGCCGTTAGAGGGTGAAAATCAAAAAATGCCTACACGGCCCCGTAAAAGGCACGGACACCTCGCACAAGACCAATATAACATGTGGGAACTTACATCGCAGTCACGGGACTCACGATTTGAGAATTGGACGATAATTCGCAAAAATCTAAACTTAGGCTTAAAACATACCGTTAAAGGGTAAAAACCCAAAACAACCCCCAAACGATCCCGTAAGAGGCACAAACACCACCCATGGGACCAACGTAACACGTAGGAACTTACAGCGTAGCCATGGGACTCCAGAATTGAGAATACAACGATAATTTTCATAATCTAGACTTAGGCATAAAACATGCCGTTAGAGGGTGAAAACCCAAAACAACGCATACGGCCCGGTAAGAGGCACGAACACCTTGCACGAGAACAAAAAAACACGTGAGAACGTACAGTGTAGTCACGGGACTTTTGGTTTGAGAATGAGAAGATAATTTGCAAAAATCTAGAAATATGCTTAAAATATACCGCTAGAGGGTGAAAATAAAAAATAGACCCCGAACGGCCCCGTAAGATGCACGAACACCTCGCAAGAGATCAACGTAACACGTAGGAACTGATCGCGTACTCACTAGATTTCTAGTTTTAGAATACAATGATAATTTACAAAAATCTAGACTTAGGCTTAAAAACATGTCGTTAGAGGGTAAAACAACGCCACACCGCCCCATAAGATACACGAACACCTCACATGGGACCAACGTAACACGTAGGAACTTATCGCGTAGTCATGAGACTCTCGGGTTGAGAATACGATGATAATTTGAAAAATCTAGACTTAGGATTACAATATACCATTAGTGAATGAAAACCCAACACTACGCCCAAACGGGCCCATAAGAGGTATGAACACCTCGCATGACACCAACGTAACACATCGGAACTTACCACGTAGTCACGGGACTCGCTGTTTGAGAATACGACGATAATTTGCAAAAAAACTAGACTTATGCATAAAAACATGCCGTTAGAGGATGTAAACCCAAAACAATCCCCAAACGGTCCCGTAAGAGGCACCAGCACCTTCGACAGGACCAACGTAACATGTAGGGACTGATCGCGTATTCACAGGACTCTCGATTTTGAGAATACGATGATAATTTAGAAAAATCTAGACTTGGGCTAAAAATATGCCGTTAGAGGGTGAAAATTCAAAACATCTCCAAACGGCCCGTAAGATGCATGAACACCTCGCACGGGACCAACGTAACACGTAGGAATTTATCACGTAGTCACGGGACTCCCGTATTCAGAATACGATGAGAATTTAAAAAATCTAGACTTAGGCTTAAAATATGTCGTTAGAGGGTGAAAACCCAAAACAACGCCCAAACGAACCCGTAAGATGCACGAACACCTCGTACGAGACCAATGTAACACGTAAAAATTACCACGTAGTCGCGGGACTCTCGGTTTGAGAATACAAAGATAATTTGCAAAATCCTAGACTTATGCTTGGAAACATGCCGTGAGAGGGTGTAAACCCAAAATAACCCCCAAACGACCCCGTAAGAGGTACCCACGGCTCCCACCGGACCAACATAACACATAAGGACTGACGGCATATTCACGGGACTCTCGATTTTGATAATGAGATGATAATTTACAAAAATCTAGAATTATGCTAAAAACATTCTGTTAGAGGGTGTAAATCGAAAAAAAAAACATAAGAGGCACCAACACCTCCCCCGGGACCAACATAACACGTAGGGACTGACCGCGTATTCATGGGACTCCCGGTTTTGAGAATATGATGATAATAGGGAAAACTCTAGACATAGGCTTAAAACATGTCGTTAAAGGATGAAAATCCAAAATAGCTCCAAACGACCCAGTAAGATGCACGAACATCTCGCACAGGACCAATGTAACACGTAGGAACTTACCGTGTAGTCATGGGAATCTCGGGTTGAGAATACGACGATAATTTGAAAAATCTAGACTTAGGCTTAAAATATGTCGTTAGAGGGTGAAAACCCAAAACAACGTCCAAACGGACTCGTAAGAGCCATGAACACCTCTACGAGACGAATGAGGCACGTCAGAACTTACTGCGTAGTCACGAAACTCCCAATTTGATAATGCAATGATAATTTGAAAAAACCTAGACTTATGCATAAAAGCATGTCGTTAAAGGATGTAAACCCAAAACAATCCCCCAAACGGCCCCGTAAAAGGCACCAATACCTCCGACGGGACAAATGTAACACGTAGGGACATTCCGCGTATTCACGAGACTCCTGGGTTTGAGAATGTGACGATAATTTGGAAAAATCTAGACTTAAGATTAAAACATGCCGTTAGAGGGTGAAAATCCAAAACAACTCCAAACGGCCCCGTAAGATGCACAAACACCTCGCACGGGACCAACGTAACACGTAGGAACTCATCACGTCGTCACGGGACTCCCAAGTTAAGAATATGACAATAATTTAAAAAATCTAAACTTAGGCTTAAAATATGTCGTTAGAGGGTGAAAGTCAAAATAACTCCCAAATGGGCTCGTAAGAGGCACGAACACCTTGCACGAGACTAATGTAACATGTAGTACCTTACCACGTAGTCACGGGACTCCCGATTTGAGAATATGATAATAATTTGCAAAATCCTAGACTTATGCGTAAAAATGTGTCGTTAGAGAGTGTAAGCCCAAAACAACCTCCAAACGGCACCGTAAGAGGCACAACACCTCCCACGGGACCAACATAACACGTAGGGACTGACGGCGTATTCACAGGACTCTCGATTTTGAGAATGCGAGGATAATTTTCAAAAATCTAGACTTATCCTAAAAATATGCCGTTAGAGGATCTAAACCCAAAATAGCCCCCAACCGACCCCATAATAGGTACCAACACCTCCCAAGGGACCAACATAACACGTAGGGATGGACCACGTATTCACGGGACTCCCGGTTTTAAGAAAGCGATGATAATTGGGAAAACTCTAGATTTAGGCTTAAAACATGCCATTAGAGGGTGAAAATCCAAAACAGCTCCAAACGACCCCGTAAGATGCACGAACACCTCGCACGGGATCAACATAACACATAGGAACTTACCGTGTATTCAAATGACTCTCGAGTTGAGAAGACGATGATAATTTGAAAATTCTATACTTAGGCTTAAAATATGCCGTTAGAGGGTGAAAAACAAAAACAACGTCCAAACGGGCTCGTAAGAGCCACGAACACCTCGCACGAGACCAATGTAACACGTCAAAACTTACCACATGGTTACGGGACTCCAGGTTTGAGAATACAATGATAATTTGCAAAAACTTAGGCGTATGATTAAAAACATGTTGTTAGAGGATGTAAACCCAAAAAAAATCCCCAAATGGCCCCGTAAGAGGCACCAACAGCTCCGACTGGACCAACGTAACACGTAGGGACAAACTGCGTATTCACAACACTCCCAGTTTTGAGAATGCGATGATAATTTGAAAAAATCTAGATTTAGGATTAAAACATGTCATTAGAGGGTGAAAATCCAAAACAGCTTCAAACGACCCCGTAAAATACACGAACCCTCGCATGGGACCAACGTAACTCGTAGGAACTTATCTTGTAATTACGGGACTACCGAGTTGAGAAGACAATGATAATTTAAAAAATCCAAACTTAGGGTTAAAATATGCCGTTAGAGGGTGAAAACTCAAAAGAACACTCAAACGGCCCCGTACGAGGGACGAACACCTTGCAGAAGACCAATGTAACACGTAGGAACTTACCACATGTCACGGGACTCTCGGTTTGAGAATATGATGATAATTTGCAAAAACCTAGACTTATGCTTAAAAACATGGCGATAGAGTGTGTAAACTTAAAATAGCCCCGAAATGGCTCCGTAAGAGACACCAACACCTCCCACGGGACCAATGTAACACGTAGGGATTGACCGTGTATTCACGGGACTCCTGGTTTTGAGAATTCGATGATAATTTGCAAAAAATTTAGACTTGGGCTTAAAACATGTCGTTAGAGGGTGAAAATCCAAGACAGCTCCAAACGGCCCCCTAAGATGCATAGACACCTAGAGCGGGACCAACGTAACACGTAAGAACTTACCGCATAGTCACGGGACTCCCGAGTTGAGAATATGATGATAATTTGCAAAAATCTAGACTTATGAATAAAAACATGCCATTAGAGGAATGTAAACCCAAAACAATCCCCAAACGGCCCCGTAATAGGCACCAACACCTCCCACGGGACCAACATAACACGTAGGGACTGACTGTGTTTTCGCGAGACTCTCAGTTTATGAATGCGATTGTTGATATCAAATTTAGTTTGCTGATGTGGAACAATCACTTGAAGACACGTGTTAACCTACGTGGAAAATACAAATACTTTAGACGAGCAACTCAAGCGTACCGAGCAACTCAAGCAGTCTGAGCTACTTAGCGTGCAGAGCAACCAAATCAAGAGAATCAAAAGACAACTACGCATTAAATGCGCATTATTATCGTATAGATGTATATGTATACTAGATAATATAGCATTATCTTTTCATATGTACAACCTCAAGGCTATAAATACATTGTAACCTCCTCATAAGTGGGGGACTTTGGATCTCTTGGTAAAACTATTATAGAGATTCCAAATAAAGAGTCAGTAATACAAACACAGTGGAAATCCTTTGTCTTATTAATTTATTTATCTGTGATTGATTAATTAGAGATAATCTAGTTTTTTACATCAACAGATTGGCGCCGTCTGTGGGAAGCGATTGTACTTAGCATTTTTCACCAAAACAAGTCATCATCTATGACTGAGAATCCAGAATCCAGTAATCGAAACACTGGGATCCCTCCAAACCCTTCTACTCCCCAAAATTTTCAAGATCTGGCTGGTATAATGGCTAATTTAGCCCAAGGCCAAACGGCCATGCAAGAAACCATGCGTCAACTTATACAAACTGTTCAAGGTGGAGTGCCGGCCCAATCAGGACAACGAAGTGTTAAAAGAAATACCCATTTTCCATCTTTGAGAACTAGAAGAACGTTATTCCCGAAGGCTTCTCAATTTAGACGTACTGACTCATATCATATTGAAAGATCTAGTAATCCTTCGTATCAACCAGGCCGTACTTCATCAGTACGAGCTACTGATTCCCATCAAAATGTCACTCTCACCCCAGAAAGGACTAGTGTTATAGAGAGGCTGAGTAGAGTATCTCCTTTTGATCAATTGGGCCCTAGGAGGAATAGAAGTACTCCTAGGATTGCGTCGAGGAACTCCCAACAACCATATGACCTAAGGGAAGGCTCTACTCAATCATGCCCAACAGCTCGTAATGAAAGGTCCTAAGAGGAAAACTCAACGCGATCAGTTGCTCAGAAAAATAGGCTCGAGGTGGGAAATGATGCATGGAAAGGCTCTATTCAAAGGTTAGAGGACAGATTAGGAGAAATGGCTAAGGCCAAGAATCCTCTACAAAGAACTTTTGTCCAAGGGACACCATTCGTACAGACAATTATGGATTTTCCCACACCTTCAAAATTTAAAGCTCCTATGGTGACGCCTAAATACGATGGAAAAACTGACCCTGTCCTTCATATAGAACAATACCAAGCTGCTGCCGATATTTATGCGGTCCCAGATGAGATGAGATGTAGGGCATTTTCAGGAACTCTCACCGGGTCAGCCCAGATATGGTACAACAACTTTCCTCAGGGGAAGATTGTGACTTTCTTTCAACTGGCAGAGCTCTTTATAGGGAATTTTTGTTTTGGAGCAAACCCAGCCAAACGAGTAGCACACTTACTAAGTGTTAGACAGAAGCCAGAAGAAAGTACTAGGGACTACATTACTCGTTTCAATAATGAGAATCATGAGGTAATTGATTACGAGGAGAAAATAGCAATTACTGCTTTGATGAGTGGGTTGTTGCCAGATAAGTTGTACTACACTTTGGCCAAAGATCCGCCTAGGACCATGGCAGAACTGATGGCAAAGGCAGCTAAAAATCATGAACGCTAAAGTTTAGCCATGGCTGCGAAAAAGAGTATAGACACTAAGGAGACCAAGGTTAAGGCTGGTAAAATCGATAAGAATGATCAGAAGAATAATGGTGGAAACAGGCAGTCGAAAGGTAAGCAAGCACTGGAGCAGATGAGGAAGTATGGAAATTATACTCCCTTAAAAGTGGACATAAATCACATTCTGGAGGAGATCAAGAACAGCGAAGAGATAGCCTGGCTAGAGAAAATCAAGCAGATTCTGACAAAAGGGACAAGTCCAAATATTACGAATTCCATAAAGACCATGGTCACACGACCAAACGTTGCATAGCTCTCCAAGATGAAATTGAAGCACTCATCAGGCGAGGAAAATTGGTTAAGTATGTTGATCGCCAAAATGGTGGAAAGACCAACGACCAAGGAAGGTAAAGATCTAAATCTCCTCGTTGAGCAAATGAAGACAAGAAGAGAGACCACGAAGATGATCCAGAAGATGACCCCGATCTCCCCAAAAGATCGAGACAGCCAAAGCATGAGGTATTTTCAATCCATTTTGGGTCATTTGAATGTAATATTATTACATGTGGAGATGCAGGAGGTGAAGATCTGATTGCAGAGAGAAAAGCTTATGTCAATGAGGCTCAAGCTTGCTCGTACATACAGAGAATAAACATGGCTGAAGATGATCGCCAGAGGAAGGTGGATAAGGACAAACTGGTCATCGATTTCTCTAAGAATGACCTAGCAGGTGTGCTATATCCTCATGATGACCCATTGGTAATTAAGATGAGAATGAACGAAGTGGTGATTTCACGGGTACTGGTGGACAATAGTAGCTATGAAGACATCATGTTTTACCCATTCTTTGATAGTTTGAACCTGAAGTTAGCCCAGTTGGATCCTTATCATAGGCCCCTCCTCGGTTTTACTGGCGAACAGGTCTTTCCACTTGGGACGATCAAGTTGGATATGCTTATTGGAACATGGTCGGCTTGTCGAACAGAAATAGTACGCTTTTTTATAATGGATAAAAATTTCCAATCAGCTTACAATATCATTATGGGAGGGGTAGGTCTAAAGAAGTTCGAGGCAGTACCATCTACTGTACATCAATGTTTAAAATTCCCAACCAACTTTGGAGTGGGAGTTGTGAAAGGAGACCAGAAAGTAGCTCGGGAATGCTATTATTCATCTGCCAAATAGGAGGAACGTGAAGAATCCAGGAATAAGACTACTGTGGCCATCCCCAATCCTCATCGTGCGATCGGGTAGTGTGGAGGAAATGATCCTTCGGGTCCCGCGCGTCTCTCTCTAGAGCGCTTCGACCTGCGTCATTTGTGGTGTAAAAATGTAGAGAGATTCAGAAATGCTAGTCTATTTTACTCAAAACAGACAAAAGAAAAAGGGGAAGCCACCCCGAAGGATGGCATCCAAAGACATACTGGTGCGTGCAAAACCAAGATCATTCGAGAAGGGTTCGGAAGCTTAGTTATGAAATGGGAAGGTGTTAGGCACCCATTCCGCCCTTTCGATCTCTCATGAATACTTGTTATTTTCCTTTTGTTTCCCCCCGTGATATGTGTGCATGTGTATATATAGAATGGAGGTAAGAATCCTCGACTTGTATCATGGAAAAGATAAAGCGAGTCATCCGTAGGAAGATATAAGAATAATATTAGAAGAATAAGATTTACGTAATTACCCCTACGTTGACCATTATAATGGAACGATAATGCATATGGATCAATACCTTACTAAGGGAAAGTATATAGAATATAGGAATATTATATTTAGAGTAAATAGGAAGATGATAGAAAAAATGGGAAAAGGACTCGAGTCTCGGGTTTTACCCCGAGACGCCTACGTAGCTTATAAAGGAATCAAAGTCCACGTAGTTCGCATACAAAATGAGGAGTGGGGCTTATCCCATAAATCCAAATGGGGAATCTCTTATTTGTGAGTGTGTGTGTGTGTGTGTAGAAAAAGTGTTTTAGTTGTGAGAAAAGTGTGGAAAAAAGTGTGAGAATCCCTACTCTGAATTTATGAGCAACCCCTCTTTTTCTTGTTTTTTGGGTTTTATGAAAATAAAAGATTTACAATAATACTAAATAAAAAGTATATTAGGATGTGTGAGATGAGATAATAAAAGTGTTAAATAAGAAAACAAGTTATTGGGAATTTAAGAGAATTTAAGAGAGCATTTGAGAAAGTTGGACCTTATTGAAGATCTTGAACTTGATCTTGAATGTTGGATAGCAGCCCTTGCACTTGGATGATGATGGAGAGTGGCTAATTCACCAAATTTGATGAAAAGGATGATGAAAAGTGAGAGTAAAAAAGGGATTTGGAAGTTGAAATCATGCTGCCTTCGAGAGAGGTTTCTGCGATTCGTTCAGAGAGATTTCTATCAGATCTAGGCTCCCTTTGCAAATGAGGTGAAGGCCTGCTTTTATAGGCCCAGGTGAGTGCCGATCGGCATAGACCTGTTCCAGCCTATTGACAGGTGCCGATAGGCAGGGTCTAGAACCTGCCATTTGGTAGTGCGCTTCAGGATTTTTCGAAAAATTGGTCGTCGAGGGCAAACCATTGATCAGAATCGGGAATGGGTCATACCATTGTAAAGGTAATTCAGATATCTTTGAAAGTCCTTGGGACCCCTCCCGGATTCGAGAGTTGACTTCAGGTCAAATATGGCTCGAAAGCATTTGTCGGTCCATTGGGCGAGGAATCGTTCGGACGCAAATGGATCATTCGTCCGCATGGTAAGTCCAAATCATGCACGGGGCGGATCGTTGGAAAGGTTAGGAGATGTACTTTGACATTCCAAAGAGTTTGACCCGGTTTAGAGAGTTAAATTTGGTCAATCAGGCCCGAGAAGTGTTCGGTGACCTCCCGGAGTCAAACGGATCGTTCGTCCGCATGGAAAGTCAGAATCACGCACGGGATGGACCATTGGAAAGGGTATTAAGTGCCCTTAGAAGATTCATTCAGCCTCGGTTGAGTTTAAGAGTTGACTTTGGTCAAATAGATCCCGGGAGTGCCCGGTGGCCTTTGGGTCAGGTTTCGGACGCAAACGGATCATTGGTCTGCATGGTAAGCCAGAATTATGCACGTGGCAGACCTTTGGAAAGGGTATTTAATTCCCTTCAAAGATTCATTCAGCCTCGATCGAGATGAAGAGTTTGACTTTTGGGTCAAACTGAGCCAGGGAGTGCCCGTTGGCCTCTAGGTCCGTACTCGGGACATGACTTGGGTTTGTAGTGCTGGAGGGGGGTACTAGGGACCTAAGGAGAGTTAGGGGGTAACAGAATGAGGTGTCTATAGAGCCCCTCTACGGGCGAGTTTGGAACAAATGATGATCGTCGAATAGACACCACATGATTCTCTTGAGGGAGTATGACCGATTCAGGGGGTTGAGGTCGATTTTGAGGACCTAAGGAGTGAGCTAGGGATGATCAATTCTGCGAGTCAAAGCTGAATCCACGGGCTCAGGGTAAAGGTCTAATAATCGAGGTCAATTTCGACCTAAAGAGTGGTGACGACCGAGGACCGGGGTCAATTCTGACCCAACTCAGGTGACGATCCAAGACCGAGGTCAATTCTGACCTAAAGAGTGGTGACGATCTAGGACCGAGGTCAATTCTAACCTAACTCATGTGATGATCCAAGATTGGGGGCAATTCTGACCCAAGAGTGGTGACGACTGAGGACGGAGGCCAATTCTGACCAAAGAGTGGTGACGACCGACGACCAAGGTCAATTCTAACCTAACTCAGGTGACGATCCAAGACCAGGGCCAATTCTGACCTAGGATTGGTGACGATCGAGGACCGAGGTCAATTCTGACCTAACTCAGGTGACGATCCAAGATCGGGGCCAATTCTGACCCAAGAGTGGTGACGACTGAGGACCGAGATCAATTCTGACCTAACTCAGGTGACGATCCAAGACCGGGGCTAATTCTGAACCAAGAGTGGTGTCGATCGAGGACCGAGGTTAATTATGACCTAGCTCGGGTGATGATCCAAGATCAGGGCCAATTCTGACCCAAGAGTGGTGACGACTGAGGACCGAGGTCAATTCTAACCTAACTCAGGTGACGATCCAAGACCGGGGCCAATTCTGACCCAAGAGTGGTGACGACCGAGGACCGAGGTCAATTCTGACCTAACTCGAGTGACGATCCAAGACCGGGACCAATTCTGACCCAAGAGTGGTGACGACCGAGAACCGAGGTCAATTCTGACCTAACTCAGGTGACAATCCAAGACCGGAGCCAATTCTGACCCAAGAGTGGTGACGATTGAGGATCGAGGTCAATTCTGACCTAACTCAAGTGACGATCCAAGGCCGGGGCCAATTCTAACCCAAGAGTGGTGACGACCGAGGACCGAGGTCAATTCTGACCTAACTCAGGTGACGATCCAAGACCGGGGCCAATTCTGACCCAAGAGTGGTGACGACCAAGGACCGAGGTCAATTCTGACCTAACTCAGGTGACGATCTAAGACCGGGGCCAATTCTGACCCAAGAGTGGATAAAGGTTAGATTTTTATTCTGCTGGCGAAAGATCTTTATGATTTTGATCTGAGCTAGGGAGCTGATAGCTGGGGAAGCTTTTAGGAGACCTCGTAGGGGGGATATCCTATTGTGGTTGCTGTAAGAGAATTCTGCTGGGGCAGCGATCAGGTGATCCTTAGGCATCCTCCGGAGCTTTGCCGGGAGGAGTTTTCACCTATTTTTTTTAGGATTCCGCTGGGGAAGAGGGGTTCCGCTTGTGGGAATGTGAAATTTTCTTGGTAAAAAGCCTTTAAATCCTTCCTGGGATTTTTGGGAACTTTTCGGGGATTTTTTGAGGTTTTCTGGTATTTTTTGGGAATTTATGTACGAAATTTAAGGGTGGTGTCGGTCAGCATAGTATGAAGGGTGCCATTCGGCAGTGGCACGGACTTTTGGGCTACCTCAGGAAGGCAAGGGGTCAGTGCTGATCGGTATGGTAGGGGGAGGTGCCGATCGGTAGACCTGGCAAAATGAGGCACGACACGATAACACGACACGAACCGACACGAAGTTATAAGTTAATGGGTTGACCCTTAATGGGTTCGGGTCATATCGGTGCCAACCCGATAAGACACGATAGTTAACGGGTCGGTTTAGGGTTGACCCCCTTCACCCGTTAATACCCGATAAAACCCGTTAATACCCGATAATTTAAGTAAATGAGATATTTTTTTGGAACTTATAGATAATTTATGTAGCATAATGTTAATTTAATCATAATGAATTTTACTAAATGAGAGATTTAGTAATGTCAATGAATTAATCGATCTATTTGGGTTCAAATATGAGATAATATGTCAACTTGTATACAATTAAAAGTAATTCATTATCCTAATGGGTATTAACGAGTGAACACGACACGAAACGATAACATAACGGGTCGGGTTTGGGTATGATTTTTTCACATGAATAAAAAAGTCACCCGTTTATACACGAACCCAATAAGACCCGAACACGATAAAAAACGACACGAACACGACTCGAAACGACCCATTAACAGGTCTACCGATCGGCATGGCGCTTGGCATCCTATATAAAGGGGGCGAATCCCCTCATTTTTTTCACAGCTTCTTTTTCTTTCTCTCTCTCTGCGATTCTTCTGCAAATTGTTATATCATTTCGATCTTCAAGAAATGGGCGCTTTTGTGAGCACTGCAGTCCACCGGGAGTGGTTGATCGTTGATGATTGGGCGAATGTGGAGTGGAGGGCTAGGGTGCCTCTTACTTTGGGGAGTGAGAACTCCTTTGATGCGTTTGAGCCTATTGCGGATGAGCGGACCTTGCTGCGGGATCCATCGCGTCATCGCCCTTCGAGAATGATCCCCGACGGTTATGTAAGTAACCCGACCTTTGGCATTCTTCTCTTTCTGGTGATTTTTATTTCTTGACTTTTGATGAGACTTTTATTTTTTCTAGTCTGATATTTCTTTGAAGAACATGCGCGCCCGCGGGGCTCAAAGATGTCTGGGAGCACCTCCCACCAGTGGTGCACTGGGTGGTCTCATCAGCGGATTTTGGGTGGTTGGCATCGGCGCTGGATGAGACGCCTCGTTGGATAGAGGTCCTGTGCGATTTGGGAGAGAGGTGGTGGGATACTACCCACACCTGTCATTTCAGATTCGGGGAGATGACTGTGACTCCCATAGACGTACACTAGCTGCTGGGGCTGGATTGTGATGGAGAGCAGATAGATGTGGATCGCTCTTTACGGGTGAGACCGGAGGCAGTGCGTGCGGCACTTGGTGATGTAGGGAGGATAGTCTCTAGGGATTCTATTTGGCTGTCCCTGCTGAAGGATGTTCTGTTGGGTAGGGAGATCGATGTGGAGGCCAGACTGCAAGTGAGACAGATGTCCCAGTTATTCATTCTGCTGGTATTGGGAGGTTTTATGGTTGCGTCGAGCGGCGACATCGTTCATTTGTGGTTTCTATCGTATTTGAGGATGTTTTCGAACATCCCTTTCTATGATTGGGGGAGTCTGACCTTAGTGACCCTTTACTTTTCTCTGGATGCATTCAGCCTGTGCTGCCGGCATACCTTTACTAGGGCCACGTACCTTCTTGAGGTATTCTTCAGTTTGTGCATTTCTTTTCATGCATTCGCATTTTCCTTTTATGCACTCGCATTTTTCTTATGCGTCTCTTTTTGCTTTTGAATTCAGACGTGGTTCTACGAGGTGATTGGGTTCAATACCCCGCTGATTGCTTTGAAGGATGACACTATTGGGGACTTATATCAATTGTATCGATGGCGTAAGGCCAATCGACAGTCGAAGGTATCTCTTTCCTTGGAGGCGGTGCGTCAGGTCTTGAATGACCTGACTCGTGGTAGGGTAAGACTCTTTCCATTTCAATCTTGGTTTTTGCTCCTTCTGATCTCGTATTGATTTACGCTTGCTCGGAGATTTTTAGGTGATCTTTTACCCGTGGGGGACAGCCATTCAGGATGCGGGGGCGATCGGGGTGAACGTACGGATGAGGCATTTGCTGGTGCATGAGTTCGGCCATTCCTGGTACCTCGGGGAGAGGGTGGTTCGTCAGATTGCTGAAGAGGAGGTGGTGGTGCCACCCGCACAGCCTCCTACGTCTATGAGACAGGAGCGACTGATGTTAGAGGATGAGAGGATCGCGACGATGATCGGTGAGTCCTACTTTCTATACATCGATACGGCTGCGCCGTATGACTATATGGATTTTGTGACGAGCTGGTTAATAGCGCCCACCATATATGATGTGCTGCCCTTCCCTCCGGTGGGTTCGAGTCGAGCGGTGGGATCTTCCCACAGAGGTGGTGGTCCGTCGGCATCTGCAGGGAGGCGACCTTGAAGATCCCTTTTGTACGACTGCATACCCCTTCATATAACATTCGGTGGGCTGATGGAGGGATGGTGCCTATGCTGCACCGTCCTCATGCGATGGATCCGGAGGAGTTGGGTTTGATAGAGGAGGTCCTTCGACCTGCGGTATACCTTTCTGTTCTTTTTTTTCTTTCTTTTCTGTTTTGGTCATTTCCGCTTTGATACTGATTTGGACTTTCCTTGCAGCAAGTTCGGGTGTCGACCACTTGGCTAAGGGACATCAGAGACTGGATATCTTCGGTGACTGCCCATATTCGGGATGCGGTTCCTGTTCCTTATTGCTTGGCGCCGTCTTCCTCATCCGGAAAGGACTCTAGTTTCGGTAGTGGTGGTGCGTCATCTTGCCGTAGGGGGAAGAGAGCACGCCGCAGGGGTAGAAGCTCTTTAGAGAGAGAGAGAAAAAAAGAATGTGGGTTCGGGTTGAGTCCCGTTGTTTTTGCTTTTTCTTTTTATTTCCTGCAAAATGATGTAACACAGAAAACAGATATATGCAATGAATGCAATGGATTTTTTTTTTTTTACTATCTTTTAGTTAATGATGAATGAATGCATGCACATGCGCTTTTTACTTTGCTGCTGAGACCGTAAAAAGGAATATTTTGGATTTTTTTTTGAAGGAAGGTTTTCGATAAAAATGGGGAATTAAAGGGATTTTGAAATTCTGTTGAGAATATCAATTTATTTTTATTGAGTTTTTTGATTTGACAAAAGAGGAAAAAAGGGAAATTTCTAAAAATTGAGGGGTTGTCAATCGGCAAGCACCCTGACCTGCCTATCGGTAGTTCAGTCCAGTCCCATCAATTCAAAGCTTTGAATGGTACCCTCTTCAGCCTTTGGTACCTTGTGGGGTAGGATTCTCTCTGATTTATGAAGGGATTATGTCCCTTGTGATGATTTTCAAGTATAAAAAGGGGTAAGGGTGGAGTGTTTTCATCACACCTTTGCATTCTTACCTACTTGCCCACCATCTCTTAGCCTTGCAAGATGGCTCTCCCTGGTAGCACCGAGTTTGCCAACTACCTCGAAGCCTTGGAAGCTATGTGCTCTTATAATGTCGACTACGATGCTTTCAACATGCGTCGAGTCTCCTTGTGGCGCAATCGTCCTATTGAGTGGAATATGCTGATGGCGGCGGTACAATTCTGGTACCCCGAAGACCATGTATTCAGCTTTGGGTTGGAAGAAGTTTGTCCTACTTACGAGGAATTTTCTTCCATACTGGGTGTAAATCCCAGTGTTGCTGCGGCTTTGCCTAAATTTTCCCGTTCTCCTAGGGATTTGTTGGCCGGGCTTCTTCATATTTCACCTTCGACGGCCAGATCATTGGTTACTGGAGGAATGATCTCCCTTTTGACGGTGCTGCGATCCGTGCATTTGCGGGAAGTAGGTGATGCTGGCTATGCTAGAGCCGTGGTTCTAGGCCTAGTTTCAAAATTGTTGCTGGTGACTGGGGAGGTGCAAGTGGACCCACAACTTGCAGCCATTACCTTATGGATGTCATATCGTCGCAATCCTGCAGCGGTAATACTGGTGGAGACCCTGAATGGCCTGGATGCCTAAAGAGAAGGCCGTTCAGACTTTTTGAGGGGTAGCCCTGTGATGCTGTTCATGTGGTTGTCTGAAATATTTCTCTTGTCAACTCCTCCAGAATATCCCTTGTCGGCCGTACCCAACTTTTTTTTGCGCTACTTCATCTGCATTGGCCTATATGTTGAAAACTGGGAGAATTGGCTTGTGGATCATGGGGCTTGTGGTCTGTATTGGTCAGTGCCTTAGTGGGGATAGTTGTAGCCTGTTCTAGATCTAGGAGAGTATTCATATGTACGGTTGGTTGGTCTCAGACAGACCTCTTTTTATTTCCCTTGGCGGCTTTTGCGCCAATTCGATTGGGCGAAGGGTCGTGCCCCCTCGGACCTCAAACTTCTTTTCGGTAGAAGATTTGACTGAGCGCCTACGTCTGTTGCTTGGGTATCTATGTGAAAATCGGCATCCGTCGACCCATACCTTTCAGTCTGTCGGGAAGGTTTGCCATATCCCCAAAGATTATATGAACTGGTTGTGGAGGAAAGTAGTCAGCAAGATGTTGGCAATGGAGACTGAACAAAGATGGTTTGTTTTACCTGACTCTATGAAAGGGGGTGTTGTGGTTTTTTTGAAGATGGTTAAGGCTCATCGATCCATGGAATGTTTACGGCACTCTATTCAGGCAGGGGAAACTTTGGGTCCTCAGGATGTAGATGATGAGGGTGCAGTCCCCTCTGGTAGTTGTGGGTAGGACTTCTGGGGAGTTTATTTGTGTGATAGGTGTGGGGATTTTATTTGGCTTTTTACGGTAGTGGGGAAGGGAGTTATCTGTTCCTTTTTCTTATGTAATCCGTACTGTAATTTCTTATTAATGAAATAAATAAGTTTATGAACATCCAGCTATGCCTTTCGATGAATTTTGTATTTTGAATTATCTATACTGATCGCTAAGGCATACATAATCCTTTTGTTCAAATAATTTTAGAATGAACCGCCGTTCTCGGAGGTAAGAAAGGAATAGTATTTTGTGAAAAAGAAAGGGGTCGCACTCATGTGAGGTGCAAGAGTTGCCTACGTACCTCTGGGGATTTTTGAAAATGTTTTAAAATAGTTTTTGTAGAGGATCAGGCCCACGTAGTTCTGGGTAGAGGGAAATGAAGAGTTTTTTTTAGAATAGAAAGGGGATGAGAAGAGTCATAGCACGTCGAGATTTCGGACTAGAGGTAGAATTTCTTGAGACGGTCAACGCTGACTGGATGAGCCATATCCTCCCCATCTAGGTCAGTGAGCATGGAGGCACCGCGGGATAATATTTTCTTCACAATGTAGGGGTCGCTCCAATTGGGCTTGAATTTCCCTCTGGGGTCCCAGATGGGTTCTATTATCTCTTTGAGGGATAAATCCCCCTCCCGAACATCGCGGTCCTTGACTCTCTTGTTGAATGATCGCGTTATTCGGCGATGGTACCCTTGTATGTGGTAAAGTGCCTTTACTCTTCTTTCATCTAGGAGGGCTAGCTCATCAAGATGGCTTTGGCACCAGTCTTCTTCACTAACTTTGCTTTCGAGCATGACGCGTAGCGAGGGTATTTCCATCTCCACAGGTAGGACTGCTTCCATGCCGTAGCCCAGGGAGTAAGGGGTAGCCCTAGTAGAGGTTCAGATTGAGGTTCGATAGCCCCAGAGGGTGTACGGGATCCAGTCGGCCCAATCCCTATAACTTTCTGTCATCTTGCTGATGATGGCTTTGAGGTTCTTGTTGGCGGCTTCAACTGTACCATTGGCCTGAGGTCGGTAGGGAGAAGATTTGTGTCTATGAATCTCGTACTCGTTGACTACTTCTGTGACTTATTCTTCGAAATGCAACCCATTATCTGATACCAGCTCGTGCGGGACACCATATCGGTAGATGATATTTTTCTTGAGGAATTTGGCCCTTTTTTTGGCATTCAATACTGTGTATGACTCAGCCTCGACCCATTTGGTGAAGTAATCGATGGCAACCAGGATGGACTTATGTCCGTTTGAAGCCTTTGGTGTAACCTTCCCTATGATGTCGATACCCCAGGTGGAGAACGGCCAGGGAGAGGTCATGTTGTATAATTCTCGTGAAGGTCAGTGTTGAAGGTTGGAGAATTATTGGCATTTGAGGCACCTCCGGACATAGGCGGTGCAATCCTGGATCATGGTGGTCCAGTAGTAGCCCTGTCGAATGATCTTCTTGGCGAGCATTTGACCATTCATATGGGGTCCGCATTGCCCACTGTGGATTTTATGTATTATTTTCTCAATCTCAGCCCCTGCGATGCAGTGTAGATGAGTTCCATCGAAATTCCTTTTGAATAGAGCTTTATGACAGATGATGTACTGGGCGGCCAGTCTTCGGAGGGTTGTTCGATCTCTCTTTTTGGAACCTTCGGGATACCTACCATGTTTGAGGAGGCACCAGATATCATAGTACCAGCAATCGGCTAGTTCGGGATCTTCAGTAGAGACAAGCTCAATATGGTAGCAATGGGTCAGTTTGTCTTGCTTTTGAACTAGGAAGGGGGTCATTGTTATTCCTTCAGGCATGTAGACCATGGAGGCCAAGGTGGAGAGAGCATCGGCTAGGTTATTCTTTGCTCGGGGTAGCTAATGGAAGCTGATATCTTGAAATTGGGAGGCTAACTCTTCTAATTGGGCATGAAAGGGTTGGAGCTTTTCGTCCTTGACTTTCCACTTTATGAGCACTTGACCGATGATAAGGGAAGAATCCCCGTAGACATCAAGGTATTAAATACCTTTCTTGAGAGAAACCTTGAGGCCCACTGTGCATGCCTCGTATTCCGTTATGTTGCTGGTGCAAGGGAAATCCAATTTTATGGCGATGGGAGTGTGGGAGTCATCTGGGGCGATCAGAAGTATCCCAATACCATATCCCTTTTTGTTGGCAGTGCCGTCAAAAAACATTTTCCATCAAAGGCGTTCTTGAGTGGTGCAGAGGATATTTCATCTGAGAATTCGGAGATCCGGACATCTGCTTCATCTATGGGGTAATCGGCGAGGTAGTCAGAGATGGCTCTTCCTTTAATAGCTTTATGTGTGACGTACATGATGCCGAACTCGGTTAAGAGCATCAACCATCGGGCCATTCGACTGGATAAGGCGGGTTTCTCAAGCAGGTATTTGATGGGATCCATTCGGGATACTAGTTTGATGGGGAAGGCGAGCATGTAGTGTCGCAACTTTTGGGTGACCTAGACAAGTGCGACATCTGCCTTTTCTAAAGCAGTGTAGTTGATCTCGTACCCGGCCAATTTGTGATTGGCGTAATAGATGGCTCTTTCTTTGAGGGAGTCTTTAAGGTATTGAGCTAGCAAAGCCCCAACTGCAGTGTCGGTTATGGTTAGGTATAGGAGTAAAGGGAGACCAGACTATGGTGGCATGAGCACTGGAGTTTGGGTTAGGTATTGTTTGATTCGGTCAAAAGCTTCTTGGCAGGCTTCACTCCAAACCTTGGTTGAATCCTTTCGAAGGAGCTTGAAGATCGATTCACAGATGGAGGTAGCTGGCTGATGAACCGGCTGATATATTGTAATTTCCCAAGAAAACCTCGAACTTTTTTCTCTGTTTGGGGTGGTGGCATCTCAAGTATGGCCTTCAGCTTGCAGGATCTGCTTATATCCCCTTTTCGCTGACCATGAATCCCAAGAGTTTTCCCTTTGTAGCGCCGAAGCCACACTTCTATGGATTAAGTCACATCTGATACCTTCGCAGTCGTTCGAAGAACTTCCGGAGGGTGGGAACATGACCTTCTCTAGTTTTGGACTTGATAATCATATAATCCACATAAACCTTGACCTCTTTGTGAATCAGATCGTACAGGATGGTTGTGGCAGCCCTTTGGTAGGTAGCCCCAGCGTTCTTGAGACCAAATGGCATGACGGTGTAGCAAAAGGTTCCCCATGGGGTGAGGAATGCGGTTTTTTCTTAGTGGTCTGGGTACATCTTGATTTGGTTGTATCCAGCAAACCCGTCGACAAAAGACTTGAGAGCATGACTGGCTGTGTTGTCCACGATCATGTCGATATTGGGTAGTGGATAATCATCCTTCGGAGAAGCTTTGTTTAAATCTCGATAATCTACACACATTCGAACCTTCCCTCCTGATTTCAGCACAGGTACAATGTTGGCTAGCCATGTGACATATTCGATCACCCGAATGAAACCCACGTTTAACTGTTTGACCACCTCTTCTTTGACCTTGAGCGACCAATTGGTGCGGAGTTTTCTTAATTTTTGTTTCACTGTCTTGTAATCTGGGAGAGTGGGGATCTCGTGCTGAGCTATTTTAGGATCGATGCCGGGCATATCATCATAGGACCATGCGAACATATCTACGAACTCTTTCAATAATTCTTCGAGTTGTGCGCGCTCATTCTTGTCAAGTGTGGCCCCTATCCTAATCTCGCGCAGTTGGCTACTAGAACCGAGATTAATAACAACAGTCTCTTCTTCATTAACTTGAACGCGATTATGTTGTTTATTATTAACCGTATTTAGATCAGTTCAGAATTGTTCATTTGCAAAATCATCATCATCAAAAGTTTGATTAGAATTCAAGCAGTTAATGTAAGGCACAATAAGATACTCAAAATCTTCATTTATTTCATTGATAGGAAAAACAGCATTGAGAACCTCATCAAAAGAGGACTCGATTACATTTGAGCAAGGATAGACAATAGAAGAAGAAATAGGGTAAACATTAAGGTCAGGGGAGATTTCACGAGGTAAAACTGGCGCAGCATGCCAGTTAAGGAGAGGAGTATCAGCAGCTTTAATTAGACGGGATGGGTCCATTGATGTAGTGCCTAAATGAACCATGCAGAGTGCTAGTCCCAGTATCTGTAAGTTGGAGGAATCTTCAGAATCATTTTCCTCAATCTCTTCGGCATCTATTGAGCGATTGTACTTGGTGTGGGAAACTTTCGGCCCATGAGTGGCTGTCTTGGAAAAAGATCTCCATTCCCGACCTCATCTTCTTATCTGTGTGGTCATACCATGGTTCAGGAAAATCGCAAAAAGGGAAGTCTTCACCTTATTTGATGAATCGTCCATTTAAGGAGTCTCCTGAGATAGTTCGGATGCAGTCTGATATTCTCTTTGGTCGAGATCGGCGGATCATTCTGAGCTCTTGTTCTGATGGTTGATACCCCAAGCCATAAGGAGGGAGAGATTTCCTTAGTTCGATAGGCTCGAGTATTCCTTTGCCTTTGCCCTAGTCCCAGTCCGGGAATGAAGTGCATGTTTCTGAACATCTGAATCACATTGACATTGCCATGAGGGTTATATTTCAGACAAATCCTTTCTTTGAAACCGTCCCCTGCCGGGAGTAGTAGTGATTCAACTCGGAATCCTGATAGGAGCATATCATTTTACTTGTGCTGTATCTCGAGAATTGGACTGCTAGTGTTTGACGCGCCCATCGGGGAAGAACTTCAATTTCTGATGGAATAAGGAAGACACACCCTTGATATTATGGATCCAGGGTCGTCCGAGCAACAGGTTGAAACAAGCTGGGATGTCTATGACTTGGAATTCAACGACGGGGTTTATAGGGCCAACCCCTATTGTAAGTTTTATGGACCCCATCACCTCATGACGGGTATTATCGTAGTCACGCACAGCGGTGGAGGTTAGAGCGAGGTCGCTTTCTTTCAGGCCTAAACACTTGAAAGTTCTCAGAGGGAAAATTTTCAAGGCGGATCCGTTATCGACAAGAGAGAGTGGCACGGCCTTTCCCATAACTTCGACGGAGATATTGAGTGCATGATTGTGATTTAGCCCAATTCTGGGGATTTCTCCTTCAGAAAATGATAGCATTCGGGTAGATGTTAAGGATCCGACCAGATTTACCACTTCTTCTGGTGTGGTAGAGGGAGGAACTATGGGTCCAGTGAGTAATTTAATTAAATCATTTCTGTGCAGCTAGGAAGACATGAAAAGCCCCCATAAAGTGATGTTAGCTTGGGTTTTCTTCAGTTGATCGAGGATCTTTCTCTCCTCGATGGTCATCTCTAACATAGGAAGGTTTTCAACGCCCTTCCCTTTGTCATTTGTTGGTAGTGAGCTTGGAACCTGGTAATGTTTCCCTGATCTAGTCATGTGATTTACTGAAGAAAGAAAGAACATGAATCCCATTTCTTCGTCAATCTCAGGTTGTGCTGCTACCTTATTTATTTCTCCGAGGAGTTCTTCAAATGATATCATCCCAAATATGTTAGCTATTGGGCCAGTTCTTCCTGAAGCTTATTCTTCACTCGAATCTTCGAATTCTTCCCCCCATCCGGTGGTAGCAACTCTGTCTTTCCACGTAAAGTCGATGCATTCCATAACTTCAACGGCTTCTTCATACAAGTTCTCCCATTATGTGGGGATATGTGCGATTGAAGGGACCAATCACCCTTGTAGCTTCAAAGTGTCAAGTAACCCAGTGATACTGCAAATGCTGTTGGTTTGCCCGAATAATTATGCCATAGTCTGGACAACATCATCTAGGCTAACTTCGTCGGTTGGTACCACCCATTTGTCTGAATCTCGAGCCCATTTTCGTGCCTCCAAAAACAGTGTGCTGAACTTCTGGCAATCGATGACCATCTATGAGGGTAATTCCAGCCTGAACTCTAGGACTTGGTTTAACACGTCTGACAATTCCATACTTCCATTTTCAGAACGGGTACGGACAGCGATGCATGCTCTGTTAAGGAGTGACAATGCCTGATCAGCGAGGCTAGTAGGGTGTAGGAGGAAATATGGGCAAGTTTGAAGAGGTTTAGGAGAGTATATGGGTGTGATTTGAGTTGAAGGATCGAAATATGGGTTTTCTTCTAAGAAGATGGCATTGGTGTGATTCGAAAGTGGATTGTGAGTAGTGTTTAGCTTAGGATTGGCTGGTGGGGCAATGGTACCCCGGTCAATGAGATCTTAGATTACGTTCCGGAGATGAAAGCATTGGTCGGTGGTATGGTCAAGAGTTTGGTGGAAGGCACAATGAGCATCGGCCTAGAAGTTTCTTGGGAGTGGATTTGGCAATGGATGGGGATCCAAGGGTTTGATGAGGTTTCGGCTTAACAAGGCTTGGTAAAATTGGGAGAGGGGAGCATGGAGATCAGTGTATTCCCTTCGGACGGGGGCAGGGCGGCTTTCTGGTGCCCATGATGTGGTTGGTTGAGAGATGTTGTTGATGGTCAAAACGGTAGCACTGGAAGGCTTGTCATACTTTCTAGGGGTGAATTGTCGGGACACTTTATTTGGTTCAACCTCTGTTTTAACGAGGCTTTCCTCGATTTCCACTCTAGCCTCTCTGAGAGCTCGGAAGTGGGGATAGTATTGTCCTCCCATCGTTGCTCGGACATGGGGCAAGAAGTTCTTCTTCACTATGTTGACCTGTTCTTCCTCGGATGGCCGGTTAGTCATGGTAGCTACTTGCTCTCTCCACCGAGTTATAAAGTTACTGACTGATTCTCCTAGATTCTGTTTGATCAGCTCTAAATCACGATGGGTGACCTCAAGCTCTTAGTTGTATTTGTACTGCGATATGAATTCTCGGGCTACATCCTCCTAGCTACGGATTTTAGATTCCTCAAGAGATAAAAACCATCATAGGGCACTATCCTTCAAAGTTTGCTGAAACAATTGGGCCATCACTTCTTCAGAAGCCCCTAGTAGAGTCATATAATGATGATAACTGTGAAGATGAAAAATTGGGGGTCCACTCCCTCCGAACTTCTCGATATATATCATCTTGAACTTCTCGGGTAACCTCACTTTAGGATAAGGAGACATGTGGGTGTAGTCCATGTAATTCCCAAAGATCCTGACCTGGTCAAACTTCTTGGTGATCATCTTGAGATCCTCATTGACTTTATTCAATTCCTCCTCCTTTGGATTAACTACCATAGGCAGGTTAGTCATAGGCTGGGCAATGTTTGGCATTGGAAGTTAGGCAGGCGGCGGCCCATTGGCAGGACGGGCACGTGGAGCATGCTGATATTCTTACGGAACCCAGATGGGATCGGGTGGACCCATAGCACGAGGGAATAGGGCCTCGGGCTCTTGAGGAATAGGAACTTAGTTTCATTGCATCTCTCGGACCTCGGTTTGGAGGTTGTCAATCTTGGACACGAGCTGGGCTAGGACTGTCGTCAGATCCAGCTGTATGACTGGTTCTTGATCTGTATTCTCCATGGAAGATAGATGGATTCTGGACTCGAAAGAAGTAGTAGAGGAACGGATGAAACTCCGGGGTGATTTGACTGAAGACCGAAGCCAATAGGGAGCCGGGCCAAGGGCTTGCAATCGACCTGAGAAGGCGTAGGATGAGATTTATTTTTGAGAAAACAGGAAGAACTATTTTTGGATTTTCGATAAAGAAGGGAGAAATATTTTTGGATTTTTGATAAAGAAGGGAGAAATGTTTTTGGATTTTTTTTTTAATAAAGAAGGGATAAATGTTTTTGGAGATGGAACTCAGCATGATTATTACGATTATTATATTTTCACTTGTATTTAATTATCCTAAATGCAATGCCGGACGGGAATCGAGCCTGGAAAAGTGGGGGTCTTAATATATGCAAATCTACGATTTGGACTTGTAACCAGGCTCACGGACAGGGTCCCATTTTAAAAATGTCCGAAAATTGGGCGGCGGGCCGACCCGGAATTTCGGCAGAGTTTCGGGTTGAAATCGACAATCTAAAGTGCGTGTCCTAGGTCTGACACCTATATGCGGGTATATAGTTGGTTGGGTGAATCGGCATGGGTTCCCTCCTTTGGCGTGACTTCCACGATATACGTCTTGCTCTTGCGGGCAATCGGTACGTGTGGACAAGCCATTTGATATACCTGAGTGTACGTGAATTGCCTCACCATATACCTCGTGGGGACGGTACGTGTGAGAGCGAATTCGATATACTCGACGTGCATGAACGAATTCCCTGCGAGATACCTCCCGTCATGACTTCGGTCAGTTGGTACGATGCGGGAGAACCATTCGATATACGTCGAAGGTACTTGGACAATGGAAGGTGAGAGTCATAACGCTTAGGCTAACTGTGACCTGCCGGACCAGCGCCCATCACGAAGTAACCCTCCAGTTACTGGGTAAAAATTTGGTCAATATCAATGCTCTTTGGTGATGTCGTGTGAATCATGCATGATTCTATTATTAGTATCTTATGATGAGAATGCCTTTTCTTAATTGTGCCAAATAGGGAGCAAAGTATAAGTACCCCAAAAGGTACACTAAGTATGGATGTGTGATGCGTGCAACATGTGGATATACATGTGATCCTAGGTTCATGTGGTGTGAAGTGTATATGGAGAAATTTCTACAAGTGTGTGAATATAAGCATAAGCATGGGATACATATGAGAAAGGGGAACATGCAAATATGGGGGAAACATAAGCAAATATAGCATTCATGTAAATAGAGTCAAGCCCACAAACAAAACACATGTCCCCAGCGGAGTCGCCATTGTGGCCATCCCCGATCCTCGCCGCGCGGGTGGGTAGCGTGGAGGAAAGGATCCTTAGGTTCCCGCGCGTCCCTCTCGGGAGCGCTTCGGCCGGTGTCGTTTATGGTGTAAAAATGTAGAGAGATTCAGACTCGTCAGTTTATTTTACTCAAAACAGATAAAAGAAAAAGGGGAAGCTACCCCGAAGGATGGCATCCAAAGAAATATTAGTGCGTGTGAAACCAAGATGATTCGAGAAGGGTTCGGAGGCTTAGTTACGAAATGGGAAGGTGTTAGGCACCCATTTCGCCATTTCGGTCTCTCATGAATATTTGCTATTTTCCTTTTGTTTCCCCCCGTGATATGTGTGCATGTGTATATATAGAATGGAGGTAGGAATCCTCGACTTGTATCATGGAAAAGATAAAGCGAGTCATCCGTAGGAAGATATAAGAATAATATTAGAAGAATAAGATTTACGTGATTACCCCTACGTTGACCGTTATAATGGAACGATAATGCATATGGATCAATACCTTACTAAGGGAAAGTATATAGAATATAGGAATATTAGATTTAGAGTAAATAGGAAGATGAGAGAAAAATTGGGAAAAGGACTCGAGTCTCGGGTTTTACCCCGAGACGCCTACGTAGCCTATAAAGGAATCAAAGTCCACGTAGTTCGCATACAAAATGAGGAGTGGGGCTTATCCCATAAATCCAAATGGGGAATCTCTTATTTGTGAGTGTGTGTGTGTGAGTGTGTGTGTGTGTGTGTAGAAAAAGTGTTTTAGTTGTGAGAAAAGTGTGGAAAAAAGTGTGAGAATCCCTACTCTGAATTTATGAGCAAACCCTCTTTTTCTTGTTTTTTGGGTTTTATGAAAATAAAAGATGTACAATAATACTAAATAAAAAGTATATTAGGATGTGTGAGACGAGATAATAAAAGTGTTAAATAAGAAAACAAGTTATTGGGAATTTAAGAGAATTTAAGAGAGCATTTGAGAAAGTTGGACCTTCTTGAAGATCTTGAACTTGATCTTGAATGTTGGAGAGCAGCCCTTGCACTTGGATGATGATGGAGAGTGGATAATTCACCAAATTTGATGAAAAGGATTATGAAAAGTGAAAGTAAAAAAGGTATTTGGAAGTTGAAATCACGCTGCCTTCGAGAGAGGTTTCTGGGATTCATTCAGAGAGATTTTTATCAGATCTGGGCTCCCTTTGCAAATGAGATGAAGGCCTCCTTTTATAGTCCCAGGTGAGTGCCGATCGTCATAGACCTGTTCCTGCCTATCGACAAGTGCCGATAGGCAGGGTCTGGAACCTTCCATTTGGCAATGCGCTTCAGGATTTTTTGGAAAATCGACTGCCGAGGGAAAACCGTTGGATAGAATCGCGCATGGGGCATACCATTAAAAAGGTAATTTAGAGACCTTTGAAATTCCTTTGTACCACTCCCGGGTTCGAGAGTTGACTTCGGGTCAAATATGTCTCAGAAGCATTTGTCGGTCCATTGGACGGGGAATCATTCGGACGCAAACGGATCGTTCGTCCGCATGGTAAGTCCGAATCACGCACGGAGTGGACCGTTGGAAAGGTTAGGAGATGTACTTAAACATTCCAAATAGTTTAACCCAGTTTGGAGAGTTGACTTTGGTCAACCAGGCTCGAGAAGTGTTCGATGACCTCCCGGAGTCAAACGGATCGTTCGTCCGCATGGAAAGTTGGAATCGCACACGAGACGGACCGTTGGAAAGGGTATTCAGTGACCTTCGAAGATTCATTTAGCCTCGGTTAAGATAAAGAGTTGACTTAGGTCAAATAGATCTCGGGAGCACCCGATGACCTCTCGGTCAGGTTTCGGATGCAAATGGATCGTTCGTTCGCATGGTAAGTTAGAATCGCGCATGGGGCGTACCTTTGGAAAGGGTATTCAATGCCCTTCGAAGATTCATTTAGTCTCGGTCGAGATGAAGAGTTTGACTTTTGGGTCAAACTGAGTCGGGGAGTGCCCGTTGGCCTCCAGGTCAGTACTCGGGATATGACTTGGGTTTGTAGTGATAGAGGAGGGTACTAGGGACCTAAGGAGAGTTAGGGGTAACAGAATGGGGTGTCTACAACTACTACCTATCAAGTGGATGAAATAGAAGATGCAGAGATTGAAACATTAGACCCTAGAGACGAGTCTCAGCTCGTGAAGGGCCATGTCATGGAGGCTACCGAAAATATCATCCTAGATGACGAACATCCGGAACGAACAACTCAAATTGGTGCATCACTAGATGTATCGATAAAATAGGAATTGATAGCATTTCTAAGGCGCAGAAAGCAGACTTTTGCATGGAGTCATGAATACATGCCAGGGATAGACCCGAGTTTCTTGTGCCACGAGCTCAACGTGAACAAGGAGGTCAAGCCAGTGAAGCAGCGGAGATGGGTTTTTAGCCCTGAAAAGAACCAAGCTATACAGGAAGAAGTGGAGAAACTAAAAAAAGTCTCTTTTATTGAGGATGTCAAATATCCTGATTGGCTAGCAAATGTGGTGATGGTAAAGAAGAAAAATAACAAGTGGAGGATGTGTGTAGACTTCACTGATCTTAATAAGACATGCCCAAAGGATCATTTTCCTTTACCCCGAATCGATCAACTGGTGGATGCTACCTCGGGGCATGAATTGTTGAGTTTCATGGATGCTTATTCTGGTTACAACCAGATTAAAATGAAGCCTGAGGACAGGGAGAGTACCTCTTTTATCACCCCCAAGGGGAACTTATTGCAATAATGTTATGCCTTTTGGACTTAAAAATGCAGGTGCGACATATCAGCGGCTGATGAATAAGGTGTTTGCAAATCAAATCAGTCATAATATGGAGGTTTATGTTGACGATATTCCGACGAAGAGCAAGAAAGTTGCTAAATCATCTAGTTGACCTAGTTCAGACCTTTAATCAACTAGAGAAATATCAAATGAAGTTGAATCCCATTAAATGCATATTCGGAGTACGAGAAGGCATGTTTCTCGGATATATTGTTAACCAATGAGGTATCGAGGCGAACCCTAAAAAGATCAAAGCCCTATTGGAGCTGCGATCTCCAACTACGAAGAAGGAAGTGCAAAGTCTCACAGGGCGAGTCGCAACGCTCAACAGATTTGTGTCACGAGCAACAGACAGATGTCTCCCATTCTTCAAAACACTCCGAAAAACTTTTAAGTGGAATGATGAATGTGAGGAGGCCTTTCAAGAATTGAAGAAATATCTGGGGACACCTCCATTGTTATCTAGACCAGTGATGGGAGAAAGATTATACTTGTATCTAGAAGTTTCAGAGAATGCAGTTAGTTCGGCATTGATAAGAGTGGAGGACGGAATCCAAAAATCGGTCTATTACACCAACAAGGCTTTTCGAGGAGCAGAAAACAGATATCCAAGGTTGGAAAAGTTGGCACTGGCACTAATCGAAGCGAGCAGAAGGATGAGGCCATACTTCCAAGCCCATACTATAGTGGTGTATACTTATATGCCATTGAGACAGGCTCTGCATAAACTAGAGAAGTCAGGAAGATTGATGTACTGGGTAGTAGAACTTGGCGAATATGATATAGTTTATGAACCTATATCATCAGACAGTAGAGGATTTTATCGCAGAGTTTACTCAATCTAATACCTCCGAAGAACAGGAGTTTAATACAGACCAACCCGTGGATGTTATGGGATCATCAAATTTAACCCCCGACCAACCTCCTTCCGTGGACGATCAAGAAAAGATAATCAACGAGCAGCGAGAAGTGTTTGGGAAGACAAAAGGAAGCGTCAAATATTCCACCAAAGATCTCTGTCTGACGAAGAGTTTGATAATGAAGTACCTGTGTGGAATCTGTATGTGGATCGCTCTTCGTGCACTACAAGCAGTGGAGCAGAAATTATTTTAAACAGTCCGAATGAGATTGATATGGAGTATGCTTTGCACTTTCAATTTAAGGCTTTTAATAATGAGGCTGAATATGAAGCTATGATCGTGGGTCTAAGTCTGTCCAAAACCATGAAGGTAGAGCAGTTCGTTGTATTTAGTGATTCACAATTAATCGTAAATCAAATTATGGGGGTGTATGCAGCAAAGGGAGAATTAATGGTCAAGTATCATGCAAAAGCAATGGAGGTTGTATCGAGTTTTATTGCAGTTCAGCTGATTAGAATACCGAGATTGGAGAATGCAAGAGAAGATGCCCTAGCTCGATTAGCATCAGCCATATGCACCGAGCTACGAAGAACAATCCCTATAGAAGTCCTGGCTAGTCGGAGCATAGACGAAGATTTAATGATGAATTTCATTGCCCTTGACTTGGGACCTTCCTGGATGGATCCTATCAGGGCCTATATCAAAGAAGGGATTCTGCCACCTGATAAACTCTCAGCTAAGAAACTAAAGTTTAAAGCTGCTCGTTATGTATTGACCAATGGTATTTTGTACAGAAGAGGAGTTATAGGAGGATTACAAATATGTGTCCATCCCTCCGAAGTTAAAGACTTGATCGAAGAGGTTCACGAAGGGTCCTGTGGAGCCCATATAGCAGGTCGAACGCTTTTGCAAAGGATAACAACACAAGGGTATTATTGGCCAACGATGAGAGCTGATTGCGCAGCTTATGCCAAGAAGTGCGATAAATGCCAATGTTTCTCTTCCATCTAAAGAACTCCCCAAGCATTGTTAACACCCATCACGTCCCCTTGTCCATTCGCCATGTGGGGGATAGACCTGGTCGGGCCACTTCCAATGACCAGGGGAAGATTCAAATACCTCATGGTTGCTGTGGATTATTTTACTCAATGGGTGGAAGCTGAGACTCTCATTTATATGACATACGACAAAATCTATCAATTTATTTGAAAGAATATTATTTGCAGATATAGTCTCCCACATGCATTCATTACTGACCATGGAACCCAGTTTGACAACGCGGAGTTTGATGCATATTATCATCAATCCAATATACTGAAGATCCACTCTGCACCAGGTCATCCCCAGAGCAATGGGAAAACTGAGGTGACAAACAGAAGACTACTGAATGGTTTGAAAAAATGATTAGATGATGCAAAGGCAAATTGGATTAACGAGCTACACTCTGTGTTGTGGGCTTATCGCACTACACCACGAACAGCAACAGGAGAGTCTCCATACATGTTGACATTTAGAAGTGAGGTTGTCATACCTGCTGAATTAGGTCTACCCACACATAGGGTGCTTAATTTTAATTCTCTTTTCAGTCACTTGATGAGAAGATTAGACCTGGATATACTCGAAGAAGTTAGGGAAGAATCAGCAATCAGGAATGTAGCATATCAACAACAAACAGTTTTGTTCTACAACAAAGGAGTGAAGAAGTGTGATTTGAAGGAAGGGGATTATGTGCTGAAGAAAGTTATCCAAAAGCATAATAAACTGGAACCAACTGGCATGGACCTTACAGAGTAACAGAAGTTGTTCATCCAGGGACATACAGAATTGAAACTTTGTAAGGAGAAGAGTTCAAAAATGCATGGAATGCAAAGCATCTGCACAAGTATTATCAATAGATAAAATTCCTATGTAACACAGTTCTTTCAATATGAATAAAGTGATGTTTCTTCTTTTGTTGAATTTTTTTCGGAATATTAGTGCTACACACTGCACAAACCCAAATCCAGAGAGCAGCATACCATCAACTCCGGTTGGTCGGCAATTCAATTACCACCAACTCGGCAATTCAATTACCACCAACACCGGTTGGTTGGGAACCAATTACCACCAACACCGGTTGGTCGGGAAATCAATACCACCAACTCCGGTTAGTCGGCAAATCAATTACCACCAACTCTAATTGGTCGGGAACTCAATACCGCCAACTTCGGTTGGTCGACAAATCAATTACCACCAACTCCGATTGGTTGGTAACTCAATACCACCAACTTCGGTTAGTCGAAAATTAATACCACCAACTCTGGTTGGTCGGGATCTCATTACCACCAACTCCGGTTGGTCGGTAACTCAATACCACCAACTCCGGTTGTTCGGCATCTCATTACCACCAACTCCGATTGGTCGGTAAATCAATAACCATCAACTTCGGTTGGTTGGTACCAAACTAGGCAAGAAGCTGGACAACCTCCTGGGGCGTCCACTGTCTAGGAAACCAGGTAATCCATACGAGATTACTACAACTAAGCAGGAACATGGGATAAAAATCATTTTATTGCTTAGGCCCAAAGAGTGACAAGTCACTATAATCAAACAACAAATGGGATAAGTATGGTGTATATATATACTTATTCACCAACCAACAAACCAACAAACAAGGACATTCTATAAATTATTTCGAAGAAAAATGAAATTGTCAAAGACTAAAAATTTCTTCATTAAAATCAAATAGATTACATATGATATGAATTTTGATTCATTACATATACATATCCTATTCTATGGGCTTCTTTCCCTCTGCTTTTGAAACAGATTCTACCCCAGCTGGAGGATCATCTAACACATAAGGGGAATTTATAAAGTTTAGATCTCGCAGCATTCTGACATTCATTATGGATGGTCGATCAAGCAAGTGTTCTGGATGAGCTATCTCAAAGTTTGCATGAAGACTGTAATCACTAAGATACTTGGAAATCAGGTATCGAGGAATTTCACGAGCAGGAATCCAACTAATATCAAGCTTAAAAGGAGGCACGGGCAAATCGATCACTCTAGGCTCATAATAATCCCATAAGTAGTATCCTTGTTCCAATTTTAGCATACACATAGCGTTCAAATATCCCTGCTTATACCCCTCATTATTCGATTGCTATAAATGAGCATCAAGATGATATAAAGCTTTATTATACCCAGCCATCCAAAATTCCCTAGGCTGTTTGTGAAATTGTTAAGTTAACCTCTCAAGTTGCTCGTGGAGTTTCTTCACCAGAATTTCTTTACTTTCCAGAGCAGAACTTTGATTAGAGAGTTACTCGATGAAGTTCAGAATCTTCTTAAATATTTATGCCAAGGCTTGGTTCTTCACCATCAACTGAATGGCTTGATTCTCTAAAGCCGACTGAGTTCTCACTTCTTCAATGGTGACCCGACTAGCCCTTGCTCGTCCACGAGAAGATCTTGCTCTACCACGAGTAAATGTCGAGGGTCCAGCTCATTTCAAAGTTTCTAACTCATCTCGTAGGTTAGTATTTTCTACCTCCAAGAAGGAAAAACCTTCATCATTAATGAGGACCAAGACTCCCGAGGAAGAGGCAGCAGATTTGAGTTATTTTATTTCCTCCTGCAAAGCAATGTTCTCCTGCTCCAACAAGTTGGCGATATGTCTCTGCTCTTTAATTTCAAGCTTCAGAACACTCTACTTTTTCTCATGAGCATAAATGAACTTGTCATATCCTTTGTCAACACTCAATTGATGGTATTTTTTCTCATAACATTGATGTAAAAGTGTTGTAGATTCTTTGTACTGCTGTTGAAGCTCCTCGATCGTTCCTTGAAGATCTTCAATCATCTCTTAGTAGGACACATTATTGGCTACAATACAATCAAGTAAGCACTTCAAGTATTGGTAAGCTTCAACTGCTCAGTCAGAAGCACCTGATCAGAGGATATCAGTTATTTGGGCCTTATTAAGGTCTCCATGACCAGCTTTGAAATAGTCATTGCATTTCTTTATCAACTCTATATCATGGGCTGATAAAGATTCATCCTGGCCATAAACTAGCAAAGAGAAGAATAAAAAAAAATCAACAATGGTGCGATCAGAGCAAACAAGAGCGAAATTCCAGAGCAAGTAAGAGAGAAATTACAGACGAACAGTAGAAGTTCAAATTTTATTCATAATAATGGAAAACATAGTTCAAGGTTACATTCACGAAAACAGCAAAACAAAAGACCCGATCAACTTTACACCTTCTCCTTATTTCCTACGACTTCTTCAGATGGTTTGGATGAAGGGGTTGGTTGCTCGAAGGGCAAAGGCAGCTTCTCGGTAGATGTGCTAGCTTGCTGGACTTGTTCTAAGGGTTGGGCAACAGCAATAACAGCGACCTATTCTCCTGTCATTAAGGAAGACTCATCTAAAGCTGCTTTATCTTCTTCTTCTTCTCTAGGAGGGGGAGGAGGGCCATGAATGTGCTCCTGGAATAACTCAGAGTTTTCCGCAACCTCCAATTTCTTCAAGGCTTCTACCCATCCATCCTTAAAATATTTGACACTGGAATACTCCATTTGAGAAGACATGACCGCCAGACCCTTGTTCCAACCTTTGTCCTAGCCAACACTGAATGATTTTTTAACTGCAGCTTTCCTTTTTGCCTTCTCTGAGGAGGTCCTTTCCCTAAGGAGCTCTTCGGTAGACTTTAACTTTTTTTCTACCTCTGTCTTGTGGCGCTCAACATCTTAAAGCCTAGAAATATTTTCCTCAGCATATTTAAGCTTGAGTTCAAGCTCAGAATTATGTTGTTTGGCCTCCTTCAGTTTCTTCTCCAACTCTTTGGATGTAGTCATAGCCTGGTCTCGATTTGTTTCAACAGACTTGAATTACTTCTCCCAAGCATCTTTCTCCTCCTCGTACTTCTGACGAGATTCCTTCAAAGACTGGGTTAGTCCACCAAAAGCTTCTTCTACCCCACCCGAGGAGCTGGAAGCCCTGATAGCTTCATCCTTCTTCAAAATGCTATTGAAACACGTCACAAGCTGAAAAAAGAAAGAACTTTAAGTCAATATATGAACATAGTATTAGAAAATAAAGGACTCAGGCTAAAAATACTTACTGATGCAATGTGTTGAGCAGCGAGAGTAGTAATTCTCTCATGAGAAAAATTATCTTCAATGTTTTGGACCTCTGGGACAGTCCAGGATCTTACCAAGCCCACAGCAGAGCTCGGAGGAACAAGAGCTGGAACACTACCTTCAACATTTGAAGGTTGAGAGATATGTTCAACAGGTCTCTTAAAAGAGCTTCTTTTAATCTCCTCGGAGGAGCAGGAGCATTTTCAATTAAAGATGTTGTCTCTATTGGGGAGATGACAACAGTCTTACTCGGAGGCACAGGGGGCTTCTTAACAGTTTCTTTGGCAGCAATGGAAGGGGGTACATCTGTATTCTTTATCCCTTCATCTGGGACATCTTGTTTATTCTTCTTTGCCTCATCGGTGGCAAAGGCAGACTTATCAAAAAAGGTAGGAGCTTTCCTCTTCTTTATTAGATCAGTAATAGGAATACTCAAGTCAGAAGAAGAACCTTCCACACTGGTCTCATAGATTGGTTACTGATCAAGATCAACTACCACATGACAAGGACGAGCAATGAAAGACGAGGTGTAGCTTCTGTATTGCAACAAATAAGAACCAGATCTAATATGCTCCCCAGCAACAGATTGATGTAAGCCCGAGATAAGTTTTAAATTCTTTATATTAACCTCGGTTTCTTTTGGAAGTTTTCTTTTACTGTCAACTGTAACAAACAAAATCAAATGTCAGTGGTGCATTTCATCAAATACAAAGAAAACAAGATTTCAAAAATAAAAACAACATATCCCATTTCCATAAAGCGGACACCTGGGACCTTGGTACACGTCATCTCCACTTAATGGAGGGTGTTGCCAATTTTTTATCACAACCCCGTGATCAAAATAATTCCTATTGGCATCGGGAAGATTGACAACTAACGCTTTATTCGATAATCTAGTTTTTAAATAGAAAGTATTGTCACTGGTAACCCATCTGTAATAATACATAATTTCTGGAATTCCCAAACGAGTTCCATGAAGTTAATTCAACCTATGTACGCCATTAACCACCCTCCATGTATTTGGAGCTACTTTTGTAGGTACAATATCGAAATATTGGCAAAACTCCAACACAGGAGATTTGGCAGGAAAGAAAAGCCACATTCAGCTACAAAAAGACTTGGGAACCAGTGTCCCTCAGCCAAAGAAAGTAAATCAAAAGGATAAGAAAGTTCTTCTAAAATAACCCACGAAGGGATTGAAAACTCAGACCGAAATTTATCTAACGATTCAACAAGATAAACCATGGTGAATAAAGAAAATAAAAAAGAAGGAAGAAAATCTTACAGAGGAAATAGAGATCAGTTGTCAATGAACGATGGAAAGGACGAAGGCACAAGATAGAGAGAAGATGAAGGGTTCAGAGATACAGATTTGAAAAGTGAAAAGCGATAGGATTTCTATCGCACTTAAATACTTTACCTCGGGAATAGAGAAAAATAATGATTACAAGAAAAGACGTTTGCGTTTCTGGCGGCTAAAAGAAGAAAAATGCACAAATATCGAAGTGATCGTGAAAATTCAAAATATTTATGAAGCTTGATATTATGCGCTCAAAAAGGAATTATATATATTGAAAATTTTCCTAAAATCCATGAAGATCAGTAATCCAAGAAGTTTTCAAACAAAATGTTCCACACTATCCATCAACCTCAACTGTGAAACATTGGGGGCTTCTGTTGATACCAAATTTAGTCTGCTGACGTGGACCAATCACTTGAAGACACGTGCCAACCTACGTGGCAAATATAAATACTTTAGACGAGAAACTTAAGCGTACCGAGAAACTTAAGCGTACCAAACAACTTAAGCGTACCGAGCAACTCAAGCGATCCGAGCTATTTAGCGTGCAGAGCAACCAAATCAAGAGAATCAAAAGACAACTACGAATTAAATGCGCATTATTATCGTACAGATGTATATGTCTACTAGATAACAGCGCATTATCTTTTCATATGTACAGCCTCAAGGCTATAAATACATTGTAACCTCCTCATAAGTGAGGGACTTTGGATCTCTTGGTAAACCTATTATCGAGATTCCAAATAAACAGTCAGCAATACAAACACCGTGGACGTAGGCCATTTTCATCAGGCTGAACCACTTTAAAAATCATTTGTCTTATTAATTTATTTATTTGTGATTGATTAATTAGAGATAATCTAGTTTTTTACATCAACAGCGATGATAATTTAGAAAAATCTAGACTTAGGCTTAAAACATGTCGTTAGTGTGTGAAAATCATTGGAAGGGATTTGTTGAAAATTTATTTATGGCTTCTGTTGAGTGTTCTAAATTGATTAATTCAAACATAAGTTTAGGAAACATCTTGAGAATTGGGAGTGGAGCGTGAAAATCACATATGATACTAAAGTAAGGCTATTGTTGGGTCGTGCGAGACATATGAGACTATTTTTTAACTATGGTCAGGAGTCCCTTGAACCTTTATATCGATTGAGTTATTTATGAGCTTATTTATGTTAAATCATTGCAAGATATTTGTTGATTGTTTATTTATGACTTTTGTTGATGTCATTGAGTTTATTTAAATGTTAAAACAGGTTGGATTTCTTGAATAAACAAAGGAAACTATGCCGAATTTTTTAAAATTATTGAGTGTTCTAAAGTGATTAACTCAAACATAAGTTTAGGAAACATCTTGAGAATTGGGGGTGGAGCATGAAAAATCACATATGATACAAAAGTAAGACCATTGTTGGGTCGTGCGAGACACGTGAGACTATTTTTTAACTATGGACACGAGTCCCGTGAACCTTTATATCGATTGAGTTATTTATGAGATTATTTATGTTAAATCAATGGAAGAGATTTGTTGATTGTTTTTGTATGGCTTTTGTTGATGTCGTTGAGTTTATTTAAATGTTAAAACAGGTTGGATTTCTTGAATAAACAAAGGAAACTCTGTCGATTTTTTTTAAATTATTGAGTATTCTAAATTGACTAACTCAAACATAAGTTTAGGAAACTTCTTTAAAATTGGGGATGGAGCGTGAAAAATCACATATAATACTAAAGTAAGACCATTGTTGGAATTTTTTAACTATGGACACGAATCCGGAGAACCTTTATATCGACCGAGTTATTTATAAGTGTATTTATGTTAAATCGTGGGAAGATATTTGTTGATTGTTTATTTATGGCTTTTATTGATGTCATCGAGTTAAATTTAAATGTTAAAAACAAGTTGCATTTCGTGAATAAACAAAGGAAACTCTATCGAAATTTTCTGAAATTATAAAGTGTTTTAAATTGATTAACTCAAACATACACGAATTTGAAAATTGAGCCGCGGGAAGCAAAAATATAAAACGACTATCAAAATTAGCAAAAAGAGGCACACTTATGATAAAAATAGTTTTTTTTCATATTATGTAATCCAATTATGGTTAACACGTGTTTATTTGTTTCCTGTCACAGATCAATGATGGATTTCGTTGGATATCATTGGGCTAGTTGATTGGATGACTCAGAAGTTTGTCGCGAAGTGTGTTTTATTTTTGCATTTGCTGTTATTTTGAACATTTGTTGTTTGGGCTAGTCGAGGCACACTTATTTTGAACATTTATTTAAATGGAATGAATTGAATCTTAACGAGTAATTATAGAATTGAATATGGTGTCATTTTGTGTGATAGTTTGGATGCTAAATTGCTATGGATGCACATTTATACATGTTATATCATGGCAAAAATTTATATATACGCATCTTGCAGTCTTCTTTTGAAATTGTTTATTTAAAAAAAAAACTCTTTTAACGACATAACGTGATGCGAAAAACATATTCGGAATAATGACTTTTAGTGGCACTATAAATGACATTTAGTCACATACACTAAGTTGCCTAATAGATGACATTCCGCGACATGATATACATGTCGCCTAAAAGAAGACATTCCGCAACATGTATAGCATGTCGCCTAAAATATGACATTTCGCGACATGTATGGCATGTTACCTAAAGGAAGACATTCCGCGACATGTCATTATGTTGCGAAAGGTGATGTATTATTTAATATAAAAAATAAATATTAAGATATATTTTTATAAATATATACATTTCGCGACATGTATCCTGTCGCGATTGGTAAATACATTTCGCGACATAGATGTGTATGTCGCCTAAAACATTCTCAGACGGGGCTACCGCGATACAGGGGCGACAGGCAGTTAGTTGTATGTCGCGAAATCTCTTTTGCGACATAATTAATAGATTTCGTGACATATTTTTAGTGTTGCGAAATGTGTTTTTTCTTGTAGTGATTGAGTATACTCTTAGGGTCCGTTTGATAGCCAACAAATTCCAAGGCAAATTCATAAATGTTGGAAAATTCTGGTATTTTTTAGCTTTTTGGGTGTTTGATAACCTTAATTTGCCTTGGAATTTGTTTTCTATGTACAACACCCCTTAAGCACAATTTATTACCCTACGGTGGAATTCAATTCTTTAGGGGGAGGGGCAGGTTTTTGTTTGCCACCTTTGGGTGGCAATCACTCAAAACTAATATTTTTTTTATAACTCTGTATATTTTATAAATATGTATTGTTAATAAATATGTAAATATATATATATATATATATATATATATATATATATATATATATATATATATATATATATATATATATATATATTTCATATATTTATATATTTCGTACATTTATATAAATTATATAATTCATATATTTTAATATATATTTATATTTCATATATATATATATATATTATATATATACTAAATATATATTATTTACATAATATATAATATATATTTAGTATATATATATTTTTTCGTAAATAATTTAATAATAATTATTTTATATATACTAAATATGTTTTTGTACATTTAATAATATATATATATATATATATATATATATATATATATATATAATCCATAAATAAAATTTTCACATTTATATCTATTTTTCAAGTTTTGTGTTTGCTAGAAAATATGAAATTGATGATTTTTCAACTTGTATCAAACACACATAAGTTGAAAAATATTATTTACTGTGGAATTGTCTGTCCTGAAATCAAATGTCGTGAAATTATTTACATTTTTTTAATTTTCTATCAAACGTAACCTTATTTTATACAAAAAAAAATGAATAGAAACTCTTAATTTTACAGGAAATGTATTTGTAAACGGGGTCAAATCCTACAAAGCTAAGGCAGAGGCAGTAGTGGCAAGAGTAGAAGTTTATTTGGCTTACCATTTCCTTTGAAAATATGTTGTCATTGCTTTGACAATATCTTATTACATTGAAAAAAAGTATCCAAAGTGCACCATGTGTTCTTGAGAATGACAATTATTATTTACGTATACACACATAAAAGTTCAGTGACAGTTAGACTATTCAAATCAAAAAACAATTTAGACACCTTTTGAATGAGAGAACGCTATTAAACAGTACAAATAATATATCGTGATGCTGACCTAGGCCAGCTGCATTTCCTTTTTAGCCATCGTCGAAGGTTATTTAATGAGAGATTCTAGGTATACCGCCTCGGAGCCCTCCTGGTTGGATTGCGTTTTTTTTTTAACATCTGATTTTTCTGATATTCGATCTGATATTCTTTTATTTTGGATTGTATATAAAGTTTTCGATTTTCGATTTTTCAGAAAAAAATCGGATTGAAAATTGAAAATAATTCTGAATTTTCGATTTTTTGATTTTTCCGAAACTATGCCGATCCGATTTTTTCAATTTTTTCTGAAATATTTTCTGATTTCCAATTTTTTTAAACATTTTCATGTGTCGTACATCGGCTAGGAGAGGAAGAGAGGCAAAAAAAAATCCTCTATAAAAGGAATATTACCCTTATATATTTACATGTTGGGTTAAATCTTTTTTTCGATTTCTTTAAAATGAGAATTTCGAGTAATTGAAAATCATATATTAATTTTTTTGAAATTTTGGATATTCCAAAATTTCTGAATTTTGAGTATATTTTTTGAATTTCAGATTTTTTTCCAATTTTTTCGAATTCGGTAACTTTTTTGATTTTTCGAAAAAATTGGATAGGAAATCGGAACAAATATTTTATTTCCAAAAAAATCGGAATTTTTTCCGAAGGGTCATTTTCTATCCATCCGAAACACAGCCCTACCGCCTGGCGACCGCATTTGACTTTATTTGTATTTATTTGTTTTTTCTAAGTTTTTTATTGTTTTGTTGATATAAAACCAGTTTTTTATATAAAAAAAATTCCTATCAGTATAAAAAAAGTTCCTATATAAAAATTCCTATTAGTATAAAAAAATTCCTATTAGTATAAAAATTTCTATTATCAATAAAATATCACGATTAATTAGTGACTCACATTCAACAAATGATGTGGCTCCGAAAATATGGATCCGCGTCAATGGGTCCGAAAATATGGCTCCGCGTCAACGGCACTAATTAGTCACGATATTTTATCAATAAAATATCGCGATTAATTAGTGCCACAGGGGCGGACCAACATTCAACGTATGATATGGGTTCGGGAATGTGGATTCACGCCAGGGGCAGTAATTAATCGCGATATTTTATTGAAAAAATATCGCGATTAATTAGTGGCGTTGGCGCGGACCTATATTCAACAAATGACGTGGGTCCATGAATGTGCATCCCCACCAGCGGCACTAATCAATCGCGATATCATGTTAATAAAATATTAATAAAAAACTTTTTTAATTTTAATTTTAATAAAAAACTGTTTACTTTCAATAATAAAATATCTTTTTTTATATTAATAGAAAAGCAGTTTTTTTTTAATATAAAAAACTGTTTTTATACACACACACACACACACACATATATATATATATACTAGCGGAATGCCCGTGCCTGAAGGCACGGTAAAAATTTTCAAAGTAGGTAATCGAAAAACGGCAAAAATATTGTTCCCCCAACAAAAGAAAGTTTCATTTAAAAAAAATTGGCATAATCTCCTTTGTTTATAGGACTATTCACCCTGCTTAACAAATTGTCCAACAATATTCAAATAGTCTAAATTCATCAAACAAATTTACATATAACATGATTTATACAGTATTCACCAATCGAATTCACATTGTGACTTAAATAAATAAAGTGTAAATTTAAAAAAATGGACATAATCTCCTTTGTTTATAGGACTATCCACCCTCTTAAGGGATAACAACCAATCCAACAATATTCATAGATCCCAAATCTATCTAACAAATACTTCCACAAAACAAACTTCGTAAAAAAAATCACATAATTGTAGTTGATTGTTAAAGAAGTGCCAAACTAATGCATCGATAAAATAAAATAATAAAGAATAAATAAATAAATATGAGATTTTAACTCTAATATTGTTACTATAATCCTTAATACAAATTTGAATTCTCATTTACTTACTCATATAGCTTGTAATTATAGCCTGCAATTGAAAATAAGGTAATAATTCATTAGTAGGAAAAAAAAATGCAATCCAGTAATTCATAAAACTAATAGGAATATTGTAGAGCTACATCTATCTAATAGGGAACCATTGGATTTTAGCAGGTGGACAAATTTAGAACCTCAAATTACTTTTATAAGAGGTGAACGGTAAAACAACCGAATTAAATTAAATTGATATCAAACCGAGCATTCAAAGCATACTGTGTTAAATAAATAAACTTTATTCAAGCGAAACCATAAACGCAAAAAAGAATAATAACAGCTGAATTACAAAAAGTAACCATTATATAATGTTATAATATAAGCGTCAGACTCAGTTTCAGCAAGTCGCATTCACCTGAAATAAAATTAAAATATAAGATAAATTATTGCAAGTAGATTTCAAATGACAGTGTCATCATAAATGAATATTGCAACAAAAAAAAAAAACATCCCCACTAAATGCCTTAGATGGAATATGAAAAATGAAAACATGTACTTTCCCTAACCAAACAAACCCAAAAATAATGAACTTTTTCCACAAAACCAAAATGTAAGCTAAATAGAGAGAACAAAATTGTACCAGGTATTCGAAGAGTAAAAATGATTGCAACAAAATCTAGGAGTGTTTTGTGTCAATGGGTACCATTCACGTTCCTTGAGGTTATATTACAATCAAATCTCGAAACAAACAAAAAAGTAGTATATTACGTAAATTGAACATGAGTAAATTGAACATGGAACTTTAAAATACAAAAGACAAATAGATGAAGAGAAAAAGGGAAGTTTAGATAATAGTGTAAACATAATAAACAATATACCAAATGACTTATCTTGGAACTAAGTCAAACATAATAAACAATCTCCCAAGTAACTAACATACAAAAAGTCAATATCAAAGTAAGTAACTAAATCAAATTGTCACTTGGTTTAACTTGGCAAAACAAAGTTTAGTCTTACTTGGCACTGCATAGTAGTATTTTAATTTTAAACTCTATCAATCCAATAATAGTCGTGCTAAGCAACCGTGTTAACTTCCTTGAACGTCATCGCGGTCATTTAAGCAACCAAATTCCATATAAAAAATCCTAGCTTCTTCACACAAAAATCAACAATCATGGATCTATATTGAAATTCAAAGAGAATAATTTAATAACAATGAACATGCAACTCAATCACCAAAAAATAGAGATACAATTTCATGTAAGAATGGATTTATGGTTTTAATGTAAGCGTCATTAAACCAAGTGAAAGAATAGACATCATTGACGTGTAAAGCTAAAAACACTAAAGCACAGTTGCAACTCAATTTAAGTGAAAGAAAATAGAAAATGTACCTTAAATGCTTCGTAGAACGCAAGGTGCCCAACGATAGCTTTTAAGGATAGACCTCACTGTTGTTGACTGGAAATTTTCTTCATGAAGGATAACTTTGTAGAAATCATCGCCTAACTAATCGGCAATAGTAGGAGTGTCTTTCCCCATCGTTACATCTTCCACCACACCACCAACCACTGCTGCACCAACAGCAGCAACGGTAAGCCCGACAATCGCGGTGGGACCCGTTGCACCCAACGCTAGTGCTCCAATAGCCCCAGATATACCTGCTCCCACTCTAGAAGCTGTTGTTGAGTCGGATAAATATCAACAACATTGCTAACTCATGTGTCTACTGGAATTTTAATCACTTTGCTTCCAGGAAATTTTGGGAAGGATGAAACTTGGATTTTTTTAAATGTCGCAACTAAATTTTCCTGCAATGAGTGTGGCAGTTTATTTCTATTTTGAACCATCTCAAAATATGCATCACAACTTGCAACCTTAAGACTTGCCTTTTTCCCCTCTGCTTCTCCTTGAGCTTGTGCCATATCTATACACCTCAATGGGGCTGGAGTTTGAGAGATCTGAGCATCGAATATTTTAGAAATGATGATTTATCAAACTCTTCAATGTCATCATTTTAAACCACTAAGAACGCTGACAGAAACATCTGCTATTTTCACCTCCTCACTATGGTTAGACAATCAAATATGAGGCCGAACAAACAGCAATTTAAATAGAAATGTCAGTGGCACCTCCGAAACAGTTAACTGTCGTTCATCCATGAAATGTAACCACTCCACGCATCCAACCGAATCAATTGCCGAGTATTGTCAAGCAGGTAAAAAACCCTTGAAATGTACAAACACAATCCTTTAATAGTCAAATTACTATTGGAAAACATAAATTTCATCATTATAACTTCTATAACCTAACTGAAAAGTGTGTAAGACATGAACTAACTGAAAAAAATTACTGCATTATGCTTGGCATTTTGCCAAATACCTTTTATGCAAGCAAGTCTGAGATCCATGTGTCTCTAAAGTCGAAAATCATAAAAAATGTTGGATCTAAGAATCTGAACAAATCAAAACCATCCAAACAACCAAGTAATCATGTCGAGAATCACCAAAAGTTTGATTAAAATAAATCTGAACCGCAATTTGCCTTGAAAATAGAAGCTTCAAAAGAGCAAAAATAAAATGAATATTGAAATAGAAAAACACAAAATTAAACCCACATATCAAATTTTTGGACCATTGCTAGATGTGTGTAGCTTTCAAATCACCTAACTCCCCATTTCACACAACTCCTTTCAAATCACCTCATTTTCACTGTCCAACTGTCAGTTTTAAGGGAATGTAACATGAAAGATGCATGACTACATTGAATAATAAACCTATATCTATCACACTCAAAATAAACAATCTATAGGTATTTATTGAAAGAAGCACAAAACCTTTTGAGGAGATGTTAAACCATCATGTTTTTTCCCTGCACAATCTCAATTAAAACATGAGTAAAATGTTACTTCCCCTGCAGACAGACACAAACACATATAAAGAATCAAGACTAAACCATTGATTGCCTATATGGTTTGGTTCGAATAAGAGATCGGACACAAATGTGAATTCAGAACCAATCATTTAAAAAAAATATCCCTTAGAGGTTGCGTTGAGAGAGAGAGAGTCTGAAAAAAATACGATAAAAAATTTAATTAAATGAAGAAATCTACATCAACAATGAAAAAATCTAAAAGGTTAACCCCACATTTAGGTTCCAAATCACAGACCTGCTTCATGAATGCTTTATGAAAGACTGTAAAAAAATTGAAGAACTTTGTTATTAAAAAACTTTGTTCAGTCCACTAAACCAAAAAGGAAAGCAAAAATGAGTTTGAATGTTCCAAGAGACTAATCAGATTGAAACCTATTTCCTTTAACACGTGAAAAAAACTCCTTTATGCTACCTTACACACAGGAATTCTCAAAAAAGAAAACAGAAAACTCCTTTATGCTATCAGAATCGGTGTCAAAGTAGATTTTACCTCAGCATTACGTGGTCAAGTTGGATTCCAAAGTAACTCCTGGTCAATTGAGGTATGGCAGCAGCAAGAACACTTATTCATCAACCAATTTTTGGGCAGTTGGGGTGAAGAACGCCACAAAAACGGGATAAACTCCACCAAGTGTAGCAACCAATTTCTCAGTTGATCAATCCAAAACCTCTTCAACACCATTGATCACTCCAAAAGTTAATTAAAAATTTATTCGTTGTTGCAGCTAACCTTCTACTCTATAATCAACAGCAAAAAATAATCATCATCAATACTTTTGGAGTGTATTAATTAACAACTAACCTTCTACTCTATAATCATCATCAATACTATTAATTAAAACTAATGACCACAAAAAATATGTGTTTTGTTCATTGAACCCAATAAGGGAGATTCATTAGGTTGAAAGTTAACCAATAGATATTACCAAGGACTGTATGAGCATTGTTAGCCAAGTTAGCTGAATAGGGGCCAACATGAAAACCATCTCCAATCAGCTCCACAAATACGATCTTTGATATGATGATTTGTATGATCCTATATACAATCTGGACATAGATTGAATATAGATTGATCGAGTATAGGAACTTATTTTATAAAAGAGGACATTTTCAATCCATAAAATCAATTCCTAAACTGAATCAATCTATATTCAACCTATATCAATCTATAAAATCAGTCCGTAAACACCGTTGAAGTTCCTAAACAGCCGATCAATCTGCATTCAATCTATATTCAATCTAATGCAGATGTGGCTAAGCTAGGTAATATAAACAATACTAACATATAATCAGTTGATATGTTCAATCAATAAAATCAGTTCCAATCAATCTATATTCAATCAATTTATATAATACAGTTCCTATATAATCAATCTACATTCATACCGTTGGAGTAAATTGAGTGTTTAGGCACTTCAACGGTGTTTAGGGACTCATTTTATATATTGATATAGGTTGAATATAAATGGAATATAGATTGATCGATTATAGGAACTAATTTTCTAAAAGAGGACATTTTCAATCAAAAAAATCAGTTCCTATACTCAATCAATTTATATAATCAGTCCGTAAACACCGTTGAAGTTCCTAAACTCTTAATCAATCTATATTCAATCTAATGCAGATGTAGCTATGCTAGGTAATATAAATAATACTAATAGATAATCAGTTCCTATATTCAATCTATAAAATCAGTTCCAATCAATCTATATTCAATCAATCTATATAATGCAATTCCTATAAAATGAATCTATATTCATACCGTTGGTATCAAGGATAGCATGGTACTACAATTATTTTAAAACCTTAGCAATAAGGAACAAATGTTTAGAAACCTGAGCAGAGGAAACATTAACAGGTGTAAAACCTTGAGCAAATGTAATAACAAATTTAGTACCTAGACTTGAAAAGCCCAATTCGTTACACCACTGCTCAGGCTGCCCCTGAGATTTTGTATGCATCTTTCTCATATAGTACTCTTTAATTCTGCAGTAGACAGTTGCAATGAAGTAGCCATATTGGTCTACAACTATTAATGTTTGGGGAAAGAAGAGTAAATGCAATGCAGTAGACACAAAGTTATCTAATTCTTTGGGGGGAACTTCCTTGTGTTATGTAACCTCCAATTAAATGTATGAATTTTATACTTTAATAGGATATTTCTCAATGGAATAAGATATCACTCCACTTCCTTTACTGTGAACCAACATGATCGAGTATAGCTTTTGTCTTCAAAAACTTCAATCTGTGGAAAGGTCAGCACGCATTAGCCACATTATCAAACGTGTGGAAATATTATCAAACGTGTTCATACTACTACACTTATGCAACACGAAAAATATTCCACGATTACAACAAAGGTCTGCACACATTAGCCACATTAGCCATATTACAACAGCAGTAGTGGTGGTGGTGGCATCTATAACATAAGTCACAGTTTACTTTATTTACATTTTTACAGAAAAAAGTTGATCCCCTTTAAATAAAATCAGCATTGGTACATAAGAGAACATAGAGCTATAGGAATAAAAGCATCCAATCTCAGTATTTCGTTATAAAAAGAAAATAAAAAAATGGAAATCTTATAACATAAAACATCCAAATCCCAGAAAATAGAGTAATCACTTCGAGCCCTCTTTGGTATCTACATGTGTCAAAGAACTAATGCAAGCTGCCCAACATAATCATAAGAGTAATCACTCCCAAACATCATTCTAAATATAGTGGAAGGATCCACTATGAGTTCTTGTGATATTCCAAATTCTCCATAGTTTCCTTACGCTTCACTCTTTTCTGGATCACTCAAGACCTGATGTGTTTACACCACATCATTTACACACACAGAGAGCACATTTACACACACAATAACACAAACCTCATGTCACTACTTTTATTACCATTGTAAATGATGTGGTGTAAAGCTTATTTCCCTCGTCTCATGCGCTCAGAGAGGACACACCTCATGCACACACTCACACTACACAAACTTAGACACTCGATGCGTATGCATTAGTACCTAGGAAATTATTGATGAATAGAGATCGTAATGCCAATTTTAACCGCCGGCGGCGAGAGATGGCAGAGAAAGAAAAAATGCCTAAAATGATTATGAATGTGAATAAGGTTAAGTGGAATAAAAGTACAGTAAATGATGAAAACTAAAGTGTGAACACACGTACATTTATTACATTAGTTACGATTTCACACAATCCATCAAAATCGTCAATGTCATAAGAAATATGAATTATGGAAATGAAAATATGAAATTACTGAGATGAAAACTCATCAATTTGATTCATGATTAAAAAAAAGTCAAACATAACTCAATGTTAAATTGTCTATAATATTACACAAACTCACACTCACCCAACATTAAAATAAAAAGTAAAGCAAAGTTGAATTAATCTAAAAAGGTAAGCACACTCATAACTTGAAATTATAGAAAAGAAGAAAAAAAATGTCTAAAAATCAAACAATAGAGACATAAATGAAGAATTTATTGCTATAAATGCAGAATTCCAAAACCTTGTTTTAAATGTCGAACCCCAAAACCTTAATGTTAATGAATAAATTGTACAGACTTACAAAGAATTACCAGATATATATAATAGGCAAACATCTCCATCCACTAGTGCGCTATTCACAACGTTAATGGTTCCAATACATTGCCTCATTGCGATAACCTGACATAAATCTCAATGAATCAACATATCAAACAACTTGACCACATAAATCTATATAAACAATATAGATAAGATAACAATAGCAGAGTATAACAAAATGTTAACCGAAGTCCCGTGTTATCAAACATATAATAGGGAACGACCCAAAAGAACAAACCATGATTCAAATAGTGCCATAAATGTACCTGCGCCAAAGCAATTGAATATTAATCACCAAATAAGAAAGCTTCAAATAAATAAGAATGTACCAAACATAGCTTCATACCCATTTCTAATAAAAATAAAATTTAGTATAGAACTAGTGGCGGATCCAGGATTTTGTGTGAACTGGGGTGAAAGTTTCAATAGTTGCCGGGGGTTCGGGGGCGGGAGCCCCTGAGGCGATTTTTTTTTGGGGGGGGGTCGATTTTTTTCGAGCATTTTTTGGGCTGTTTTTACTTTTTTGGGCATTATATTCATTTTCAACACTGATTGAAGTGGGAGATGATTGAACCTCAGCTTCAGATACGGTTGGTGCATTGTCTTCTCTTTTTCGTTTAAAAAATTTCTCTATTGATTCCCAATATTTACAAATTTAATTTAATTTCACATATAAATTTAATTTCATATAAATTTATATAAATTTACACAAAAATAAATAAACAGGCACATATAAACAATACACAAAATAAATTTATAAATTCACATTATAAATTTAATTTCATTTTAGTATAAATAATTTTAGTATAATTTCAGTAGTATAAATATAATTTCACATATAAACAAACACATATAAACAAATATACACAAAATAAATAAATGATGAAATAGGGTTTCAACACACATAGATGCAAATATTTTATGGAGAGCAGGGCAGCGGGTGGAAAGCAGCAAGGCAGCGAGTGGAGAGTAGCAGGGCGGTGGTGGAGAGAGCGGCGGGTGGAGGGAAACGGGTGGAGAGAGCGGCGGACTCTTTAGAAAATAGGGTTTTTCTGTTACTTTGGTACGAGAGGAGAGAGAGCACCATTTTAAGTTATGTTTTTTTTTGTTTATTACAGATTTTTCCCTGAACTTTTAATATAATTACAAGTCACCTCCAGGTTTAATTTTTTACCAAAAAAAAAAAAATTTTTTTTTTTTAAAAATGAACTGGGGCGGCCGCCCCGCTTCGGCCCGCGCTGGATCCACCCCTGTATAGAACTATTATTGACTTATTACTATATACTAAGTTAGGAAAGGGTGGTGGTGGTTTAGTTGGCAAGGGAGGCTAGGCGTTCATGTTCAGGAACCACCTTTGCCCCAAAGTACCCATCAATAACATTTTGGTGTTTTTCGTAAAGACCCCATAAGTTAGCAGCTTTCACAGCATCTTGAGCCATTAATCTAGAGAACTTATCATAATCATATTGCAATGCGACTCTTCCACCAAACTCAATGGGAAGGTTATATATATATATATATATATATATCAAAATGTGATCTCATAAGTTCCACGTTGTCTTTATTTTTTGAATTTACGAATTTCACCCTATGGAATGTTTCGAGTCCTAGAAATATTTCACCACCTTCCAAAAGGTTTCGAAAATTTATTATAATGCCCAAAAATAATAATGGGGTCATTTATTATAATGCGAATAGTGGGGTCATTTGAGCATTTAGACAAACACACAGTAGGCCATTGTCTCCTACCCACATAAAAAATAAAAGAAATCGTACTTCAACACATATGTATAAATAAGGTTCTCAAACACAAAAATCACAAACCAACCAAACAACCCTAAAAAAATCAAGATATGAAAAAATACCTGGTGGTTGCTAGCGCTGGTTGGAGAGTTAAAGATGTTGGTCCAATATGTATGAATCCATGGTCAAATATTGAAAATGAAACAAAAGAATTGTTGATCTAAAAACTAATTCAAACATATAGAACTAAAACATTGGTAGATCAGTGTGTGTGTGAGTGTGTATGTGAGAGAGAGAGATAGAGAGAGAGAGAGAGAGATTACCATTTGAAACAAACTGCTACTAACATGGAATGCAACGAGTATAGGTTGGCCATCATCATTCAACAAAAATCCATGTGATGTTCATGAGGTTCATAATGGCGTGGGAGGCTTTGGGATAGATGAGGACATGGGAGGGCGACAATGTGGGAGTAGGGCGTGGAAGCAGACGAATAAGGGAGGACGATGGGTTTGGTAGATGGAAAAGGTAGTGAGTTGGTCAAGGGTTACTATTTTATCCCCGTGTTTGAATTTTGGGAAAGAATGAGAAATGAAAGTAAATGAAAAATAGGGGGGAAATCATATAACAAAGGGACAAATAAGGAAATGAGGGTTCTTTTTATCTCAACCATTGGATCCCACTTTTTAAGAATCAATCCCAACCCTTAATTAGCTTATCAACTTATGAAATAGTGTTACACTTCTACTCCTTATTATATATATATATATATATATATATATATATATATATATATATATATATATATATATATATATATATATATAAACACAAAAGAATAAGAAATTTTAAAAAAAATGCGGTCACTGCCAGACAAGAGGTGGGACATATAAAGTTTCCCTTATTTAATACTCAATATTTCTATGGTAGCGCTATTGGCACTACAACAAAGTTCTCCCACACTCCACTTTCTTTCCAAATATAAATGAAAGACTCGTATACCCTTGTTATTAATCCTTCCTTCATTCTCTCTCTCATACAAAATAATAAACATTTCCCCTACCTCAAAATTGTACACAGAAATAAAAAGTAAAATTTACTATTAATTTGAAACACATAAAAAAAAGTTTACAATTAACTGTTTTTTATAAGAAGAAACTGTTTTATTAAAAAAATCACTTTTTATTAAAAAAAAACTGTTTTGTTAAAAAAACGTTTCAATATAAAACAAAGTGTTACTTTTAAAAAAACATTTAAAACTTATATTTTATTTGAAAACAATACTAAATTTTCATTAAAATTTTAAATATTTACGTATATTTAAATATTTATTTTAAATATAAAATATATATCGTGTCATATAGATCTCCTGTTAAAATTATGAGTTGTGTTAAAATCATGAGTTTCGTCATTTTATGCTCGTGCTATAATTAAAACTCGTGTTGTGTCCTGCACTAGTTAAAAATATGACTCTTATCGTATCGTGTTTGTATTTGTGTTAAAATTTGGACTTGTGATTTCAACACATTATGAATGACATGTTGACTTATGTGTTAAAATTATGACTTATGTGTTAAAGTTATGACTCATAGGCTAAAATTTGTGATCTGTTTTTTTATTAAAAAATTGTTTATAAAACCGAAAAAAATGTTTTATATAAATAAAAACTATTTTTACAAAATAAACCATTTTAACTATTAAAAAACGTTTTAAAAAAAATACACAATGCGATTATGAATCATATTTTTTAAGTAACACGATCATGGCGCAAATAAAACCCGGCATGGCCCAAATAAAATGCAACCCAAATAAATCCGAGAAGAAAATTTGACAAAAAAGACAGTTTTTTTGTCCCCTTTATAATACCGCTTATACATATTGCTGGCGCGGACTAACATATTAGAAAAAAGGTCCGCGACAGCGGTATGTATAGGTGGTTGGTCCGCCTATACATACCGCTGACGCGAACCATTCATTCTAAATAATAAAAAAAATATTTTTACAATAATAAAAAATGTTCCGCGCCAGCGGTATGAAAAAAAAAATACGACTCTGTGCCACGAACACAATCTAATTATAAAAAAGGATTTCATATCGTGTTGTGTTAGTTAAAAAATAAAATTTTGTATCGGGGCGTATCGTGTCGCTTTTATTTAGGTCGTGTTGTTAAAAAAAAATCTATTGTGATATGTCGTTTCGCGTTTTAATTGGATCGTGTTCGGGTTCGATTATTAAAAAAATTGTGTTTTGTCGTGTGGCTTTTATTTGGATCATATTTTTGTTAGGTAAAAAATAAAATTACATATCATGTCGTATCGTGTAATCTTCTAATTAGATCGTGTTTGTGTTGGGTAAAAAAATGAGTGGGTACTAAAGTATAAATTAATTAATGAATACGTTGTGAATAACTATTATCCGGAGTGGGAATTTCTTTTTTATGCTTAAACTTTATTTAATTATTAAATTAAAAAATAAAACATCCTTAACTTCGGTCAACATTTTCTTCCTTTCCGTTGATGGTTAGTTCCCATAATTAAGAAAGAGATGATTTATCAAAAAAACAAAGGAACAGATCTATATAATTAAAAGGGCTTAACTGTCATTTATTATTTGTAACTTTCAAATTGAAGGGCAAGATGAATATTGGGAGCGCCAATAGCGCTATCCTATTTCTATTGTTGGGAATTTTGTAAGACATATTAAGTGGCAATGAGTGACCATAACAAGCAACTTTGTTGGGTAATGAACCCTTTGGTTCACTTTAATAACATTGTTAGGGTGGCTCATTTGTTGTTCACCCACATGGCTTAGGGTGAGAGAGATTTTCTCGGCGAGTTGGAAGGAAGAAAAAAAAAGCATTATGCTTTCATAGAATAACATGTAGCCGACAAACAAATAAAAGTGGCGGTCTTAGTGGGAGATGATTTCATTCATTTCCTATTTAAAGGGCTTTTGCTGTTTTTCTTATTAAAATTACTTTTTTGTTCCTTCAAGTGAGCGTCAGCTTTCCGTACAATTAGTTTGATTTTGTAACGTGGGTTTGACAAACAACAGAAGGGCGTGACTAAATTAGAAATGACGACAATCCGAAGTGCAACAAATTTAGATCTTAAATTATGTAATCACAAAAAAAAAAAAAAAAAAAAAAAAAAATTTGGGCAAAACCACAGTACATGCCAAGAGAAAAATTAGTAAAGGTTGTTAATGAGTTCTTTTCTTCGGGCCGTTCCAGTGGGAAGAAAAAGAGTTTATTTTTTTACTTTGACCACTCATAATTATATCTAAGTAAACCTTAAGATTTTTCTTTCCTATTTTGACTTTAGCAACAAAAAATTAAATATACAGGCTTTAGTTCCATTTCAAAAAAATTTGTGGTTCCCATCTCATATATTTTTAAAATTATCATCAGTTCCACAATTACTAAAAATCGTCTCATAATCATCTTTATTTTAATAGAGAATGAACCGTGTCTTGTGTTTATTAAAACAAGAACAATTAAAAAAACAAAGAGTTTTGATTAATTACAGATATAATTTTAAAATTAGGACTAAATAAATGATCAACTTCCGTTAAGTTAGGTTTTCTTATCCAATAGTAACCTTAATACTAAATTATAATATTCCACAATTATTTTTTTTATCAAGTCACTTTTCCAAAACTAAATCTCCCATTCAATTCGTCTCCCCGCTTTTTCCTACCTTTCTGTTGATGTCCTCTCCTTTCCTGCACTGTTAACTTGGAACTTGATGGAAAATGTGTCATTTGATTACTTTCGGCATACTTTATTAACTTATTTTCTATATTTCTATTAAACTAGTACTGTTGCAAGACATTGTAGTTGAATTCTTGCCCCTTTCTGATTGCTCTGAAATCGAAAATTTCTATAAATCATAAACTAATTGGTAAGTAAATGGTAAAACATTTTCTTCATCTGATTGGAAACATGTATAAACTGAGATAATAAAACATTCTTAAATTGAAAATTGAAGTACTAATAGCATTTCACCTTTTCTCTTAAGTATTTAGTCCCATTTTTTAAGATTAACTTATTGTCACTTTCATATTTTTATTTTTTTAATTGTTGGATCTATTGTAACAACTATGTGGCAAGTATCATTCTCTCCGAAAAAGAAGAGAAGCTGTTATAGTACTCTTGGCGATTTTTTATGATTATGAGATATATTACAATTTTAAAATTACATGGCATGGGAGCCTAAAATATCTTTTGGGATACGACTAAAGCCAAAAAAAACTATATATAAGGAGAGAGAGAGACGTGCATGTACATGCTCAATACATAATTCTTGTGCGGACCTATTTTTTAACACAATAAAAAAATATTTTTTTCAGTTAATTTTTTGGTGGCATATTTAAACAATTAAGGGAATAACAAAAAAATCAATTCAAAATTAATTTTTTTGCTATTTAAAAAAACATTCAATATAAATACCAGTTTATAAGATCCTTAAAATATTTAAGTTAGTCTTTTAATTAAACTTAAGATAATTAAGTTATTACCAAAATAAATATAATCAATTTATTCTATTACTAGTTATTCTTTGTGCGTGGCCCTTGAGTTGATTTTTTTGAATGGTTAACATTAGGGTTGTGTTTCGGCTTGATCGGGTTGGAAAATGCCTCTTCGAAAAAAAATTCGATTTTTTTGGAAATAAAATAACTATTCCGATCCGAATTTTTCGGAAAATTAAAAAAAATTCCGAATTCAGAAAAATCGAAAAATTGGCAAAAATCGGAAATTCACAAAATATATTAAAAATCTAGAAATTTAGGAAATTCTAAAATTTCAAAATAATAAATTATGGATTTTCGATTACTCGAAATTCTCATTTTAAAGAAACAAAGAAAATGACTTAACCCAACATGTAAATACATGAGGATTTGACCCATTTTTTCATTTGTGTAGAGGTTAGGAGGATACTCTCCTTTTATAAAGTATATTTTGGAGCCCTCTCCCTTTCCTAACCGATGTGGGATATGAAAAACTTTCAAAAAATTGGAAAAGAAATCGGAAAATAATTCCAAAAAAATCGAAAATAATTCGAAAAAATCGGATCGTCATAATTTCGGAAAAATCAAATCGGAAATTTAGAATTATTTCCGATTACCGATCCGATTTTTTTCGGAAAAATCAGAAATCGAAAAATCGAAAATCGGTAAACTAAAATTGCATTCCAAATTCGAAAAAAATCGAATTGAAAATCGAAAAAATCGAAAAGTTCGAAAAAAAAACACAACCCTAGCTAAAATATTTGAAAATAGGGATCAAGTTTTAGTCCCAATTTTAAAGATTCTTCATATCAATCTCAAGTTTTTATTTTTTTAGTTGTTGGTCATGTTATAATTATTATGAGAGAAGTGTCATTTTTGACAGAAAGGAAAATAGACGGTTACAAGACAATTTTGGGAGCTTGTGAGACCTGAAATGATTTTTAAAAAAATAACATGAGATGAGAGCCTAAGGAAACTTTGGAAATCGAACTAAATCCAAAAAATGAGTTTAAAATCAGAACACGTATTGATCCATGCATTCAAGTCAGGTAGTGTTACATCTTTAGCCGTGGTCCATCCCGGGGAGAAAAACTAGACTAATGGAAGAGTTACTCGAAGCTGGCTTACTGTCTGAATTTAGTTAATAAAATTTGTATAATGTGGTTAAACTTGATGCTATTGTTTTCCCTAAATTCCTCAAGAGTCAAAGAGGGATAATGCAACTTTTATGTATAGGTTCTAATTGAAGAGATTTTTCATAAATAAATCTTATTGTCTTGTCAGTCATCAAATATGGCCTATTTATATATTTTTTTGGAATTCTTATTTGACAAAATTATCCCATTTAAACCAATCAAGTGTAACTAATGAGGGAAAATTAACTTTATTTTTTCCTATCTTTTAATCTTCTAATGAACATTGATTTAGAAATCTATTTTTTACAAAATTACTATTTATGAAATCAACTCACTGAGATCTCTCAAACAAGATCTATCAACACTATAAATTTCTAAAGAAAAAAAATGCACATACAACTTATATTTACTGTATTCACCAGAAATTGAAATTATTTTATATCTGGAACGTTTTTATAGATATTATACCTTTACTGTGCTAATACTATCTGCGTAAAAATTGAAGACCACAAATCATTTATATATATTTTTTTACTATTTTCTATTGAATATAGATCTTAGTTTATAAGGCTCAATTAGTAGATTTAAAAAACATCGATTCCGTAAATTTTGGAATTGTATATCGAAAGTTGTAGTTCTATAAAGTTTGAAAGGCAAAAAAATAATTACCACTTTAAATTTGAAAGGAATATTGGGAGAGTTGTATATTAATAAGGAAAAAAATTATAAATTCAAGAGTAAACTACCCTATAGGTCTCTTACCTTTCCATCTGTTTCAATTTCATCCCTATCCCTTTTTTTGTTTCAATTTCATCGTCAACCTTTCATTTCATCTCAATTCCGTCCTTGTCATTTTTTTTGTTTCAATTTCGTCCTCAACCTTTCATTTTGTCTCAATTTAATCCCTCTGTTACCTATTTTAGATATAATTGACTCTTTTACCCCTCTTATTGAAAAATAATAAAATGGATGTTATAAAATTTGAAAAATAAACTATTTTATTATTATTTGGGGATAAAAAAATAGTCTTTTATCCAAGAATAATAAAAAAATACAGTTTTTATTTTTACTTTATCGCAGTTGTTTTTAATTTCTTTTTAAAAAACTGGAATAATAATTTTAATAGTCAACATAGTTTTTTTATTTATAAAAAAATCATTTTTTTTAATTTTAGTTAAATTTTTTTAATTTGATGTCTTAGATTTTCGGTTGATAGTGCCGCTAGCGCGGACCTACATCACATAATTTTTTTTATTTATCAATTATAGATGGGGAAAAAATTAATGTCTTAGATACGCGATTTGTTAGTTCGTTAGATCGGATCCACATTAATTAAATGATGTGTGTCCGCTCCAGCGGCACTAATCAATCGTGAATCTAAGACATCAAATTAAACATTTTCAATTAAAATAAAAAAAACTATGTTAACTGGGATAAAGTAAAAATAAAACTTATTATTATTATTATTCTTTGATAAAAAACTATTTTTATCCCCAAATAATAATAAAATAGTTTATTTTTCAAATTTTACAACATCCATTTTATTTATTTTCAAGAAGAGGGGTAAAAGAGTCAATTATTTCTAAAATAGTTGACAGCTGGGCTAAATTGAGACAAAATGAAAGGTTGATGATGAAATTGAAACAAAATAAAGGATATGGACAAAATTAAGATAAAATGAACGGTTGAAGATGAAATTGAAACAAAAAAAGGGAGATAGATGAAATTAAAGTAGGTGAAAAGGTAAGGAATCTATGGGGTAGTTTACTTTAAATTCAATAATAAAACTTAATTAATAGTTGACTTTTTACTTAGATAAAAAAAAAACTCTTCAAATAAGACACACATATAATAATTTTTTTTGAAAAAATTCACTTGGACGCATTGAAGTAAATTATAGTGTCTCTTTATAATCTCAACCCAACGGAAGGTCGCCATCCTCTCTACCCTTAAAAAATAATTATTTCTTTAAATTCTCTTATCCTCTTTTCCCTATACTAATTAATCGGAATTTAAGAGGGGTAGTTTTTAGTGGTCAAATTTTATTCATCTACTTTTCTTTTCCATTTTCCAGAGTGCAAAGTTAGGTGTTGAATTTTGTCAATTCAAATATGTTAAGGGAATGATTAATATGCATTCCTAGAAATTCAAATTGCGTGGGCGGTGATGTACCTTCCTTTGAATGCAAACCGACTAGGTTTTGACTCAAACACATGATTTATGCAAGAAAGATAGCATTGTTTTTCAAGATAATGTAAAAAACATGAGAGGAGCAAATCAGTCCTTAAAAATTCGGGAGAATCCTTTGTTGCCTAGCCTACCGGAAGAAAATGAAAGTGGAATATCAAAACTTGTTGCATGCTTGTGCGATTCCAAGGAAATACAACATAAACACATTTACCCGTGACAATACTGCAATGGTAGGCCCTGGGGATTGGGATCCTTAATTCACCACTTTGGATACAATCTGTCACAAATGATGTCCCTTAATTATCTCGGTTTTTGTTACCTGTTAATGTTATTAATTATCATTATATTTTTATTTATTTCGGAGCTAGTGTGAATTGATAATAAATTAAAATAACACTACAATTTTTGTTATATAAATTTAGTTCCTATGGATATAAAAATAAAAATTGTCCCTCAAAAGTTGAAAATAATTATTAGAAAATTATTCAGCCAAGTTTTTTTTACCAGCGGTTAAAAAGTCTTATTAAAAAGGAGCATTCACATCTAGATCCTATTAAATTTTTTTTTAGACATTCTAATCCCACCATGTTTTTTCCTTACATATAAGTCATACTCCTAATTTTTTGGAACTTTTTTTCACAATTTTACCCTTTTAAAACCAACCATCCGTTACATAAGTGGTTGAACTTTTTTTTTTTAATATTCAAATTTACATAATTTTTGATTCACAAATCCGTTTTTCGTAAAATTACTATTTTTGAAATCTGCCTTACGAGATCTATCAAACAAGATCCATAAACGCTATAAAATTCCAAAGAAAATTTTTTACACAAACAGTAAACTTTACTGTATGTACTAGAATATGAAATAGTTTTATATATGTGACATTTTCACAAACATACAGTAATATTTACTGTCGTAATATATATATATATATATATATATATATCCGGTGGATCAAAACCTTCTTTTTTCAAAATTACCTTATATTTAAAAGTCCGCGCTAGCAGTATCCAATCCTTACCACCATTGTTGTAGCTTCAACGACTTTCGTCAGAGCTCCGATTTGGAATGCGTAAGGGTGGCATGTGGTGCCGCTGACGCGGACCTTTGAAAATAAGAGACTTTTGAATAAATGGGTTTTGGATCCACCAGAGTATCATGGGGTGCCGCTGGTGCGGACCTTTGAAAATAAGATTGGATAAATGGGATAGGGATCCTCTGGAGCACCGGTTTGGGGTGAGTAGGGGTGGCATTAGGTGTCGATGGCGCAAAACTTTAAAATATGAGCATATATATATATATATATATATATATATATATATATATATATCAGTCCTGCTCTTGTGCGGACTAATCCGCATTTTAAGAATGCGGACCAAACATGTGTCACCTGGCGGTGCGCCCAGAAAAGAGAGAGAGTGTGCCTATAATTTAGGTGATAATTTCTAGGTGCACCGTTAGGTGACACATATTCGGTCCGCATTCTTAAAATGCGGACTAGTCCACACAAGAGCATTATTATTATATATATATAATGTGATAACACAGTAAATGCTATTGTTTATAAAAATGTCATAGATATTAAACTTTATTGTATATACCAGAAAATAAAATAGTTTTATATCTGTGACATTTTCACAAACAATAACACTTACTGTGTTAATATATTTAGGAAATAGTTTTATATATATAACATTTTCACAAACAGTAATATTTATTGAGTTAATATTACACAATATATATATAACATTTTCACAAACAGTAACATTTACTGAGTTAATATTACACAATATATATATATATATATATATGCACGGTAGATCCAAACCTCCTTTTTTTTTCAAAATTACCATATTTGTAAAGGCGTACGCTAGCAACATTCAATCCCCACCACTACCCACCCCCATTGTCGGAGCTTCAATGACTTTCATCAGAGCGATGATTTGAGTGGGTAGTAGTGGCATAGGGTGCCGCTGGCGCGGCCTCTGAAATTAAGAGAATATTAGATAAATGGGGTTTGGATCCATCGGAGCTCCGATTTGGGGTGAGTAGGGGTGGCAATTAGTTAGGTTTATATCTATAGCATTTTCACAAATGATAACATTTACTGTGTTATAACATAGTATATATATATATATATATATATATATATATACGTGAAAATGCGTTTAGACCTTCTTAATATATTTTAATATTTTTAAACCATAACAATGCTATTAAAATATTAAAATTGTACATATCATAAAAATATGTCTGAATATATGAAATTAAAATACAATTTGATTATTTTGGATGAGATAATGGTCTGATTAGTTAAAAAATTCTTTAAAAGGCGATATCGTTTCACTAAACCATTGTTGTTTTTAGAAAAAAGTACGCCTTAAGGGTTTTACTAAGAATAAGGCGTAAAAAACTTAAGGCGAGGCGTTTCGCCCAAGCCTTAAGCCTAGGCGTATTTTTTAGAACAGTGATATATATATATATATACACGGTGGATCCAAACCTCTTTTTTCTGATATTGTCTCATTTTTAACGATCCGCGCTAGCGGTATCTAATTCCGACCACCACCAACCCCAATGGTCGGAGCTCCAACAACCTTCATCAAAGTTCTGATTTGGGGTGACATGGAGTGCGGCTGCCGCGAACCCTAGGAAATAAGAGAATATGATCAATGGGATTTGGATCCATCGGAGCTCCAGTTTGGGGTGAGTAAGAGTGGCATTGGGTTAGGTTTATATCTGTAATATTTTCACAAATAATAAATGTTACTGTTTGTGAAAATGTTACATCGGCATCTCATGCCACCTCAAATCAGAGTGCTGATGAAGGTTGTTGGAGCTCCGACAAAGGGGGTGGGTGGTGGTGGGGATTAAAATGAAGCTGGCGCGGACCGTTAAAAACAAGAGAATATCAGAAAAACGAGGTTTCGATATATATATATATATATATATACACACACTATGTTATATGAACACAGGAAATGTTAATGTTTGTGAAAATGTTATAGATATAAACCTAACCCAATTCCACCCATACTCATCCCAAATCAAAGCTCCGGTGGATCCAAATCTCATTTATCTATTATTCTCTTAATTTCAGAGGTCCACGCCAGCGGCATCCTATGCCACTACTACCCACCCAAATAATATCTCTGATGAAAGTCGTTGAAACTCTGACAATGAGGGTGGGTACTGGTGGGGATTGAATGTCGCTAGCGTAAACTTTTAAAAATATGGTAATTTTGAAAGAAAAAAAAAGAGGTTTGGATCTACCGTGTTTGTATATATATATATATATATTATGTAATATTAACTCAGTAAATGTTACTGTTTGTGAATATGTTATATATATATATTGTGTAATATTAACTCAGTGAATGTTACTGTTTGTGAAAATGTTATATATATAAAACTATTTCATAAATATATTAACACAGTAAGTGTTATTGTTTGTGAAAATGTCACATATATAAAACTACTTCATTTTCTGGTATATACAATAAAGTTTAGTATCTATGACATTTTTACAAACAATAGCATTTACTGTGTTATCACATTATATATATATATATATATATATATATATATATATATATATATATATATATATATATATATATATATATATATATATATATATATATATATATATATCCAATATGTTCTAATTTTTAAAGCTCTGCGCCACCGGCACCTAATGCCACCGCTACTCACCCCAAACCGGAGCTCAAGAGGATCCAAATCCCATTTATTCAAAAGTCTCTTATTTTCAAAGGTCCGCGCCAGCGGCACCATATCCCACCCTTACCCACCCCAAATTGAAGCTCTAACGAAGGTCTTTGAAGTTCCAACAATGGTGGTAAGGATTGGATGCTGCTAGCGCGAACCTTTAAATATAAGGTAATTTTGAAAAAAGAGGGTTTGGATCCACCGGATATATATATATATATACTGTGTAATATTACCACAGTAAATGTTTCCGTCTGTTTGTGAGAATGTCACATATATAAAATCATTTCATATTCTAGTACATACAGTAAAGTTTATTGTTTGTGTAAATTTTTTTCTTTGGAATTTTATAGTCTTCATGGATCTTGTTTGATAGATCTCGTCAAGCAGATTTCAAAAATTGTAATTTTACGAAAAACGGATTTGTGAATCAAAAGTTATGATCATTTAAAGATTAAAAAAAAAGTCCAACCACTTGTGTAACTTCCTAAATGAAGTTACGGATCGTTAGTTATAAAAGGGTAAAATTGTGAAAAAATTCCCTAAAAAATTGGAATAGGACCTATATGAAGTCAATAGGACTTATATGAATATTGACCCGACAAATGGGACTTAAATATAATTATCTCTATTAAAAATCCTAAATTCTGATTTTTAACTTCCATTGCCAATAATATGGACGGTATCGAAAATCAATGAAATTGTAGAAGCAAGTCTCGTAGAAAAGTTTGCATAGCGTCATTTTTTTATCATTGGTAGAGATGTTTAAACTACTAATGATGATGTTTTTTTAACAATGAGTATTATAATTGTTTATCTACTTTTGATAAAATTATCAATGAGGTATAATTTAATATCTTTTTAGCAAAAATAAATTTTATTTTACTACTTTTCGGATGCATCTATTTATTGGTACTCTACTTTAAAAGATATCCTCATATATGTGAGTTTTGAAAAAAATTCAACATACAAGTCTTCAAAAGAAAATCATTTTCACTAAGCCAAGCCCACTCCAAGATAAAATGGTTTTACTCTCTCTCTCTCTCTCTCTCTCTCTATCTATCTATCTATCTATTTATCTATCTATCTATCTATCTATCTATCTATCTATCTATCTCATCCAACACCCCCAACACTCGGTCAACAAAACAATGTGATCATCAAAAGTAACCATATAAGTCTAGCATGTATTGTTAATTATTTGAGGTACTTTTCCAACGACAACGATCCTAGCTTCTAAGACGAAACCAAGAAACGACTATTTCGTGTCCATATATAGAAATGCTCATTTTTCTTGGATGCACACTTGCTATAAAAACACCCCCAACAATCCATCCTCTTTCGAGTGAAGATCAAACCACAACAAATAAACCTTGTAGTGTCTATAAACTGCTTTCAATTGCATTTTGGGCTAGCAATCACACCCTTGCTCCATCTTTGTTCGACTCTTATTCTTCTTTTAGGGTTTTATACTTAAAATTATGTTTAATAATATTTATTATTTATTAATACGAGATTGTGTGACCTCATTTTGAGATATGAATTACCCTTTTACGAATTCATTGTATATATATATATATATATATATATATATATATATATATATGTCAGATAGTATTGTATATGCCATATAATATTATTTACTAGAAGCTTTGGTGAGTTGAATTTGACCCTATCACAAAAGAGTAGAATTTCAATTCCCATAAAATTGAACATTTCACAACCTAGATAGGAAGTTGATACACTATTGGTACATTTACGTGTACCAGTTTATCTTTACTACGAAAACCTATATTGTGATTCAAAAACTTATTCGATAGTTGATGAAGATAATAGTGGTATATAGAAATATATTGAACAAAGATTTAAGTTTAGGTGTTGACTAAATTAGACTTGCGCAATCTCATGATTTGTTAAGGGTGAATAGATTCTTAATCCCGAGGATTATACGGATTGGGATATTCTCATTATTCTTGCTTTGATTTACTATAGGTGAGATTCAATTTATTGGGTCAATAATCTCCATAGGTTAGAAAATCATAGTAATCTGACCGAGATTATAATCTAAAGGAATTCGCTTCCACGAGATATTCTAGATTATGATATCCTTTAATAAACTTATAAGTTTTGATTCTACCAGTTAATTTGATCAATGAATTTATATTCGGTAGAGTATAGAAAATTAAATTTGAGATCATCGAAAAAAAAATATGTGGGTGAAAATTGATTCGGGGCAAAATAGAATTTCACAAAGTCTGTAGTGAAAACGTAACACAAGAACTCATATCATGTGCTATATTACTTTGCAAACAAGGAAATGAAGTAACTTTGAGATAATTAAATATCAGGGCAATTGTAACTATTTTGAGAAATTAATTACAATTAAACAGAAAAGAAAATAAATTACAGTACATAATTTGGTGTTTTTATATCTCTGCTTAAGTTAATTTAACTATTATAAATTGTTCCCTAGTATAGTCCATATACTAAGAAGTAAGTCCATAACTCACTGTAAGCCCTAATTGTCCCAAGCCCACTTCATGTACCTATATATATGGGTATAGAGAATGGGTATAAGATACATTAACACTCTTAAAGGTTAGAGGGTGAAATTAAAATACTATTGAGTTTTTTTGTGGGGGCGTGAGGAGGCAGAAAATTAATTTTTTGTTATTTTGTCTAGTTTCCATCTCCAAAAGTGAACACAAATAGACTGCTTTCGGTGGATCATATACTGGAAGATCGTGATTTTTTTCTCTCTTAAGCAAGGATGAATGGGGTGAATCACCAATATCTTTTTCTCCATCTATGTCTCCTATATCGGATCACCAAAACGATCCGTAAAGGTATGGTGACCTAAACCCTATATTTTGTTTACATTTTATATTATGAATTGTGATAAATCAAATTTCTTAGGATTAAAAGTTTTAAAGATCCATGTTCTCCACTATGAAACCCTTGTTTTGCATGTTGTACGAATATACATATTTTAATATGTTATTGTATTAACATGATTTTGTAAAATTATAATGATTATATCTCTTCCATTATGGTCACATGAATACTTTTATATGTGAATAGGCCATACAGTTATTTATCTGTAGTTAGTTTTATTTGGTTTGGTTGCATAATTTAATTTATGAAATCATGTACTCAGAGGAGTTTGTGAGGGGATATAATAGTTTTTAATTGTTAAATTCATATATTTGATGGGGTTTGGTAATGGGAAAAGTTCTATGGATTTTAGTGAAATTATGCTTAAGCTTGGCGGTTATTTTATGCCTTTGCGAAGTGGAGATGGAGATCAAAATAACATATTTCTGCTATGAGAGAATCGATTTTGTTAAAGAAGATAATTAATTAGCCACTCCGAGAATCAATTCTCAATCTAATAGAATTCCAAAAGTAGATTTTTGTTGGTCTCTTAAAGTTTTCTATTTGAGATGATAATTGGTGCATCATATTAGAAGTTCTAGAAGTCACGTTCAATAAATGCATGTGGTTGGATTTTATTATAATTCTTCCATCACTACTCATGTTAATAATTATTGCTTACTAATTATTTCATTAATTAGGGTCCCACATTATTATAGACAACATAAATTATTATTTTAACTTGCCTAGATTACGCTTTTTCTAGAAAATAAAAAAATCTTTCAAAATTAAATTACATCATGTAATTAAATTATCACACAAATTAAAATTCATTATGCAAATCCTCTCTAATTAAAAAATATTATTATTTTAGAAAATTGGAATAGAGAGACTAGCAATTTACTTCATTTAAGAAATTAAGATATTATCATTAATTTGATCTAGAAAATTAAAATTGAATAATTATGTTTTATAGTCAATTCAAAATTTTACATAAGAGAGGAATTTCAAAATTAACCCCGCAGTGTCCATCAATATTTTAAAAGGTGAGATTCTTAATTCTTTGTGTTAACTTGACTTTCCTTCCCAATGAAGAAAATTAACCATTTTATTACGAAAGTTTAAAATTTCTAAGTGATTTATCCCCCCAATAGATAAGTGTTATACGAGCATATTTAATTTTAGAGAATAAACCAATAGTACATAATTAAACAAAAGTAATGATATGCTCCCCAATGGGGTCATTATCATTAATTTTGGGACCAAAAGACGTCGTAGATTAAGTTATGTTAGATAATGGTTTCTAGGTTGTCAGGATAACATACTTGGAATGTTAAATGTCTGCCTAATTCAGGTTAAAATGGTTTAATATCCCAATGAGAAATTTCACTTTAAAAGAAAATTATCATGCTAGCTGGGATTAATTCTAATTACAGGTAATTTAATCTTAAGTCTAGTTCCCACATATTTCATGGACAGTGGTTTTGCACATTTGTATTGATCATAATGGAAAAAAATTAATTATAAAGAATTTCATAGAGTGGAAAAAAAACTTCTATATTATCCTCATTACTCAGGATTATATTTTTTTTTATGAACCATGTCTTACCAAGACTAGTGATGAGGCATCCTACTCGGAGGTCCTGGATTTCAAGAAGTGTCAGAAAGTTGATTAGATGGAGCATTGCTATACAATGGCCTTTGTGACCAATGTATTGCAAATAATATGTCATGTGATAATAACATGATTCTTAACCTTGGGGACATGTCTGAATATCATAGTTGTGTCGCAAGACCAGATGGTATGGCAAGGTTGGTAAACACAAAGATAATTGATGGTACTCTAGTTAGTGCCCACTGTTATACCTATATAATCTCAGCAGAGAATAAGTTCTAAATAATCCAAGGGAATTAACAATTGTGCTCAGCTTCATCTCCAAAGGAGGTCATCTCAGTATTGGACTACTCAGCCTACCTATTTATTATAAGATTGGACACATATGTACTCCTGTGAGAACATACACACGAGATATACCTCATTCATCACGTGGGATTACAACTGCCAAATTGGTTATCTCATGATTATGCGAACTCCCATCACCAAAATTATTCCATACTTCAAGGTGTCCATATTTATTATGATAAGCATGTATCAAGATATAACTACCTGACTTATAAGGGCACTCCATCTCTTTCTTTGTAAATATCTTCTAATCACATATAAATAGGGGATGAATTCACGTAACAGGGGGACACATTTTGATACATTCTCAAGCCTCGAGTTGTATCAGAAAACCCTAAATTATAACTGTACCAACAAGTGAAATACCAAAGCAGTACCACCGTGGATGTAGGTTTCCCCCAAGGGCCGAACCATGTAAAAATCATTGTGTTTTCACTGTCTCTCATCCCCATTCTTCATAATTCTTATTTCTCATAAATTATCTCTCTTGATTATTTGTTGTCTCCATTTTTAGACATCAACATATTGGCGCCGTTTGTGGGAACGGTTGTAACAAGACATTAGAATTCCTACCCAAAAGAACTCATTCAAATCCTCAACGGAGACAGTTTCGAATGGCGAATAGCCCCAAGAGTAGTCCTATGGCAGAAGTTCAGATGCCACCTACCCCCACCAAGGCAGGTGACCTACACAGCATACTAATGAGTCTCGTCGAGGGGCAAGAGGCGATGCACGAGAGTGTCAGGCAGTTGACACATACCCTCCAAACCAAGCCAGTGCCACTCAACCCAGATAACGTAACTCCTGGACCCGAGGCATCTAGGAGTGGTGACAAGCGACTTCTTCCAGTGTCTCATAAGGAAAGGCATTACGAACAGCGTTGGCGAGCAATGGAGAATCCCAGGAGATTGAGACAATTCTCAAGGGAGCTTTAAGGATCACTAGTAGAGACTTTAACTTATGAGATTCGTGTCTTTCACTCTTTTAAAGTGTTTTACGCAATATCCGAATCACAAGTTGATTCAACTTCTTTTAGGTGCGCATTAAATCGTTGTATAATCTCATTATTTTTCATAAAATTTTTGGTTTTATCACTGAGAACGACATCACCTTCGAGTTGTAAGAAACATGTGTCTTGAAATTTGTCCCGATATCTAGATTTTCACCCATTCACTTCACCGATTACCTTCCCATTGTCTTCTATATTCACATATTTCCCCACACCATCCATATTTCATTTTTGAGAAAAAAAGTGTTTTTTAAATGTAAAATATCTTCAGTGTTGAGAGAATTAAAAAAAAGAAAAAAAGAAAAAAAGGAAAAAAGAAAAAAAGAAAAAAAGAAAAAAAGAAAAAAAGAAAAAAAGAAAAAAAGAAAAAAAGAAAAAAAAGAAAAAAAAGAGAAAAGAAAGTAAAGAAAAAGAGAGTTGCAGTCAAGTTCTTTAAAAAAACATTTATGCCTCAAGTGTGATATGTTCTTCTCGCTCATCCACCAAACCATCCATCATATCACTATCCCATCCTACCTACCTCATTTCATTTCCCCTTCACCCATATCATCCTTATTTTCCCTAGGTGTTCGGGCAAATGAATGTCAACGTGGTGAATAACCCGATGTTCTCACTATAGTGATTAGGATTCTTTCATGAGATCATTTTTCTTTCTAAATGTTCGTTCTTTCTTATATGTGTGTGAGACGTTCCTCCTCACACACAAGAGGGATAGACTAACCCAAATCTCATGAGTTCATATGAGAGAGCTATATCCCGTGAGATTTTAAAGTTGAAGCGTTCATTTCGAAAGGCAATCTAGGAATTACTCTTATGATACTCAACCTGTTGTGACTGATTCACACTACACACATTGAGTTCTAGGAAGGATGTGCCTTGAGTATTTACTTACCTAAACTTTTTAGGCAATTCTAACTTGTATTTCTCAATATATTTATCTCATGATGGATTGTGCAATTACTCTATGTCTAATAAGAGATAGACTGCCTCGACAAATAAAGAATTTTGTGTGCAAATTCCCTACCAACCCTCACGATACACAACTCGTCCTATAGGGTAACCTATAGGTTTAAAGGCTTATTGCACATGCTAAGTGCAATCGCAAGTGCCCGCGAAAATGGTGCACTTTTGATTTCTTATCTTTCTCATTCTCTCTATCTTTTTGCTCGAGGACTAGTAATGTTCGATTTAGGGGTGGTGTGATAAGCACCCAAAAGTGTACATTTTATACCCCGAATAGACATATTTTAGTTGCTAATTCTCGACAAATTAGGTCTTACATGCTTAATTATTTAATGTGCAGGCTTGATCGCCGTTTGCGGAGTTCAAACACTTATTTCATGGCAACTGCACGTTGACTGGAGCTAATTCGCCAGTTCCGTATCAAACCCGAGCCTAAACCTAATCTTAAACAATCACCCAAGCCCCGTGTGCGTTTAGTTTGTGGTTTTTAGATTTTTTTAGATTTTGATTTTGAGTCGTATAATTTTTTTTTAGGTTTTATTTTAGATTTATTTTGAATTTTCAAGGATTTATTTTCTATTTATTTTATTTTTATTAGTTTTTAATTTTTATTCTTTATTTTATTTTATTAGAGTTAGTTTTTTTAGGAGTTATTTTTAATTTTATTAGAATTTACATTTTTTTAAAACTATAGTTTTTATTTTTATTAAGATTTTTATTTTTTATTTTTTATTTTTATTTCTTTAGTTGAGTCTTTTATTAATTAGATTAGAACTTTTTTTTTTTATGATTATTTTAGTTTTTCATTTTATCCTATTTTATTTTCATTAGGATAAGGTTATTAATTTTAATCTTTTTAAGTCTTTTTATTTTTAGATTAAACAATTATTTTTTTTGTTGATTTTGTGTTTTAGATTTGTAAGTATTTTTAGGAATTTAGTTTTTTTTTATGTAGATTTTATTTTTTTAGTCTTAGATTTTATTTTTTTAGGTTTAATTATTTTAATTTATTATAAATTAAGCACACACGTGTCACTGACACACTCACCTACACCAAAATATTTACTCACCTACACCCTAGCCTCCATACACCCTCACACACCCTACATCCCGGTACTCATGAACTCTAAACCGACGTGATAAGTGCGCAAATTTTTTTGAGTCTAGAATTTCATGGTGCAACCTACCTTGTTATGTATTACATAAGCTATAGAAAAAAAAAAATCCTCTAGCTCGATTCCTAGACTTAAAGGATGGATGGTAGAAAATTCACATCAAATGAATGAGATGAAAGAAACTGCACGAAAATTTAAAAAAAATCAGGTTTTAAAAATCAACATTTTTCAAAAGAGGTACGATTTTGATAAAATTCCCCACCCCCAAACAAAAAGGAACATCGTCTTCGATGTTAAGTGAAATGATTTTTAAAATTGAGAGCATAAGGTAGGGAAGAGATTACCAGAATCAACTGCTAATGAAGTGCATTAGATGAAGCCAAGATGAAACCTGAATAAATAATAAGATAAAAATGCGTACATATCTGTAAAGCATAGGGTGATGCGAAACATCACCCCAAACATGATGAGACTCATACTAGAAACTGAGGGCTACCGCCCGATAGCGCTAAGTTTAATGTCTTTAGCCAGACAAAAGGTAACTCACCATAAGGATAAGATCTAGGAAAGTGCGAGGCGACAGAAAAATTGGTTGACAAGACTGAAGCGCCAGTCTTGTTAGATAAAGCCTAATGGTTTAATGCACTTATATGGCAAAGTTCATCACACGATGCAAAGCATCGGTAGACCATGGGCGGGTGGGAATTAGCGTAAGGGAGAAGATGTATCGGTCTCCGGCCTTCTTGAGATGGAAGATAAGGGCAACAAGGGACCTATAAGCATGATGCTCAATTTGATGGAGAAGGCGAAAGGGTTTAGCAATAGTCATGTGATGGGGCTCATAGAAATCACACCACCGTTCTATAAATGGACGATGATAATGGTTGCGCTGTGACACGCCAGGGAGTTGTCGATGGGAAAAATAAACACCACAAGAGAGTGGTGGGAATAGAGTAACAAGTTCAGTGTCATGGAAGTGGAGAGCAGCACCAAATATACTCTCATGGAAGGTGAAGGTTGGTTTTAGGTAAGGATCTAAAAATGAATATGGAAACATGAAAGGTGTAAAATCAAGATCCAAACCAGGTGGTGGGGTGGAAGGTACAATAGGTGGGTCGGGTGGAATAAATGGTGGATTGGGCGGGATAAGTGGTGGATCGGGTGGGATAAATGGCGGGGGGAGATGATCCAACTCAAGATTTGGGGACACACACTCCTCATGAGGCACGCAGTGATCCTCAAGGGCACTCGTAGGAGGAAGTGTGGAAATAAACGAGTGAGTGATCAACTCATCCACTATTACGTCACCACCCGTGAGACCACCACATTCTAACACTCAAAAATTCCACCTAATCGGCATTGATGGGAAGGATATCCACATCCCTGTTATTAAAGCTTCATACTCGAATTCGTTGTTGGAAGCTGTGAAGTTAAATCGAAGAACGTATTCCACATTGGCACTCTCCGATATTTTGATAATTAATCCTTCCCCACATCTTTCCTCGTTTGATGAGCTATCCATATGGATCATCTAAATTGGTTTTCTTTCTTTAGTTTGTTATATTGTCCTCCCTCCCTTCGTCCGAGAATTCCATGACAAAATCAGGAACGGCCTGCCCCTTTAGTGCCAGCTTTGGGTTGTATCGTATGTAAAATTCCCCTAATTGTACGAACCATTTCATGATCCTTCCGGTGACTTTTGCTTTGTGAAAAACCTTCCTTAAAGAGAAATCTGTCAGAACCACTATTATGTGAGATTGAAAATACGATCGTAGCTTTTGAGTTATTATGATCAAAGCGAATGCTAGTTTTCCCATGATCTGGTATCTTCCCTCCTCCCTCTGAATACACTGCTTACATGATATACCGGGTGTTGGGTCCCCTCATCATCTTTTATCAATACTTAACTGACTGCCATTGAGGAAATAGTGAGGTAGATATACAATTCCTCTCCCAACATCGATTTTAATAGTAGAGGAACATATGTCATGTTGCTTTTGTGTTACTAAAAAACATGTTTGAACTCGTCCATCCAGACAAATGCCTTTTTTAATGTTTTTAAAAAGGATATGCACTTATCTTTAGCCTTGTTTACGAATCGGTTCAGTGCGGCCACCCTTACTGTTAGGGATTGCACCTACTTCACTATTCATGGGCTCCTCATGTTCATAACTGCCTAGATCTTTTCGAGATTCGCCTCCATCCCCTCTATGTTACCATGAAACATAGAAAGATTCCTAAAGCCAAGTCAAATATGCATTTCTTAGGGTTGAGCTTTTATTTGGTATCGATCAATATCTTGAATGTCTCCTCTAGGTTTGCCACGTCTTAATCTACCTTCAGACTTTTTATCATCATGTCATCCATCTAGACCTGCATTATCTTACCTATTTTATCTTTAAACATCTTGTAGACTAAGCTTTAGTAAGTTTCCACGGTGGTTTTCAATCCGAATGGTATTACTTTAAAGCAATAGGTCCACCAATCGGTCACGAATGAGTTTTTTTCCTCGTCCCCTTGGTGCATCCTAATCTGGTTATACCTGGAGTATGTGTCCATAAAGGAGATTATTTTGTGGCCTGCTATAGCATCCATAAGGGAATCAATTCTCGAGATAAAATATGAATCCCCTGGGCATGCGTTGTTCAAACTGGATTAGTCCACGCATAGTCTCTACTTTGCATTTGTCTTCGTCACTATCACCACATTGGACACCCACTCAGGGTATTTGACATCTGAAACAAACTCTTCTTCCAATATATTTCCCACTTCAATGTGGTCTGCTTGATTCCTCTCTGATGCAAATGCCCTTTTTTTCTCATGAACAAGTCGCTTTATTGGATCCACCTTTCCTTGGTGGATCATTACCATAACGTCAATGCCTGACATATCATCGTGGCTCCATGAAAACGTCATATGATGTTCTTTAAAAAATTTCTATCAATCTTTCTCTTTTGTCTTCTGATAGCGACAAGCCCACATATACTACCCCCTCTGGTGGCGCTTGTACAGGGGGATTATATCATATCTTCCACCGGATACCCCGCCGTAGTCTCTTGGCTTGGGTCCAGCCGGTCGATATTAAAGGTTTCTTTTCTCTCTTTAAGGATGAGAAATAACAGTTTTTGGCCCATGACTAGCTTCCTTGCCCCGTCCCTTTTTCATTTGGTGCTGGGAACTGAATGGTCAGGGATTTGATCGACAAGACTGCACCAAGGCAGTTGAGGGTGGCTTATTGTATGAGTACATTATAAGATGACGAAGATCTGATCACTAGGAATCCCACCTAAAGGGTAACTAACTATTTACCTCTTTTAATGGTGAACCGAAATTCCATTGAGCCCTTTAGGTATACCTTCTCTTCGTAAAATCCTAATAACGAGCCTTATACTAGTTTCAAACATGCTCCTTTTATCTTCATTTACTTAAAGCATTCGTAGTAGATTAGGTCGATCAACCTTCTTCTATCAATCATAATTTTTTCCACCGTCTAATTGGATATTTTTGTTGCTATAAATAGGGGATCATCGTGGGGTATGCATATAATATCTTCCTGATCTTCTTTGGGTTTACAGACTTACATTTATAATAATTCCCTTATTTGACTTTGATAATATTTTCTGGCCAAGGTTGACTCCTCCTTGGCTGCGAATCCCATGGATATTATTCCGATCTTCCTTCCCTCATCAATTGTGACTACATCACTTTTGTATTTTTTCTCGTGGCTCTCTTTCTTTGGACATGCTTCTTCTTCTCTTGTCTCGCCTCTTTTTGCTCCATTTTTCCTATCGAGGGACACCCATTGGAGAAGTTCCCTTAGGTATCCTCTCTGTACCAATGACTTGATCTTGCTCTTGAGATGAAGTCAGTCGTTGGGGTCATGGACATATTCCCAATGGAACTGGTAGTCCAAGTTATATTTGGGCTTTATAGGGTAGTTCTTTGCCTTGTTCGGCTATTTCAGCATTCTTGGATCTGCCATAATGTTCAGAACCCTCACTACGATGATTCACTTGGGGTCCTCCTATCGGTTCCTATGACCTTCGTATTACTCCTTCTTCGTACCATGTCTTTGCATGCTCCTCATCGTACCTCCCTTTTCCTATATCTTTGGAGAGGCAACTCAATTGCTGATTATTGAGAGTGTCTCCGACATAAATATGCTTCTCTAAATTTGTCATGAGCTCTATCATGTTCATGGGTGGATTCTTAGATAGTAAATAAATGGCGTTCCTACTAGATAATCCCCTTCTAAGGCAGATACAACCACCTTTTCATTGAAATGGTCTATGCTGATGTAGTTCGTTACTGAACATTTTGACATATTCCCTGAGACTTTCGTTCCCGGACCGTAGAACATTAAACACGTGATTTAAGGGCTTTTGATGGATTCTTCTCTCGATAAATTCGAACAAAACATTCGGAGATCTAACAAAAATAGGTGATGGAGTGGGGGGAAAATCGGTTAAACCATGTCCTTATCAACACCTTCAGCGTGGTGGCGAATACTATTCACCTTATTTGGTCAGGATTGGACATAAAGTCCACATGTGCCCCGTAGTGGTTGATGTGGTCCCTCGGATCGGAGATGATATCAAACTTTTCCATCCTGGGCAGCTTGAAGTTTGATGTCATACAACAGATCATAACTTTCAGATCGAACAATAAATCCCGATCGGCATCTCCGATAGCTTCATTTGTCGATGGGGGCCCAATGCCTCGGGCTATTGATTCTCGAGGAACAATTGAGGAGATAATTGAGTATTGTGGTGGTCGCACTGGGTTCTCCTGGATTTTCTCACTATAAGGATCTTAGTCTACCTGTTGCTCCAGCGGCTTCTGCGGTTAAGGCATATTGTTTAGTAGCTTCGCTAGTTGATTCTAGAGGGCATGTTGTTATTCTTTGAGATCTTTAATAGTCAATGTGGCCTAGTTCTTATTCATGGCTCTAGAAATATTCGTTCCCACAAATGACACCAATTATGTTAGTGAAAAAATATGATTCTCTCAAACCATAATAAATTTCTAATGTTAAATGAAATATAAGGAGATTAGAGATAAAGAAGAATAGGGCATATACGTGGTTCGACCACACTTGACCTGCGTTTGTGGGTGAAGGGAAGGGGGAACATTTCTTTATATCAATAGGATATCACTACGCGAGGCTTTATATACACAACCTACTACCACTTTCTCCTTTATTCTTAGCATGGCCGTTTAATATATTTAAACTTGGATGCGACACATGTTCAAATCTTTCAAGATACTTTCCCATGACAATAGAGGTCATGCTAGCCATTGAGAGAACCTACTTTGATCAAGTCTTCAAAGATTTAAATATTCAATAATTTTCAAGGATGATTCTTCAGCTGAACCCCAACAATCTTCGGTTATGCTTCACCTTACTATGGGCAAACGTTGTAAACAAAAAGAACACTAATGATGCCAAAGCCATTTTAGCCGGAGCAATTTATATTTTGGAGAAGTACTTTCCCCATTGTTCTTTGACATCGTCATCCACCTTCTTGTGAATTTATGCAACGAGGCTTTATTATATGAACCCATTAGGTATTATTGGATGTATCTTTTTGAGCGATTGATGAAAACCTTCAAATACTACATTAAAAATACAAGGTATATTGGAGGGTCAATTACGAAAGAATACATAATAGCTAATTTATCATTATGTGTATGGGAACATATGCTTCAATAAGAGCCTAGGAGTTTTAATCCCCATAGAGAATGAGTGATTGAAGAACCTAACGAGTTTGAGGATGAACTGCCTTTAGGGAACCCTAAATAGGTGAGACTCTCCAATGTATAATATAAGCAAGCAACTTGTTATGTCTTAGAATCCTAAGTTGAAGTTGAAGACTGAAGAAGGTAAGTAACTAAATATAAAACCTATTTTTGTTTGTTTACTTGTATTCAATACATTACAATCTAAACTCTACGATTTCATGAACACATTTAGAATATACGAGCATGAAATGGCCAAAAATCAATGAGAATTGATTTTAGGGCATGGGTATCAAAAGAGGTAATTCCAACCTCTTCTATTGCGATTATTTATGTATGTGTTGTAAAGCATGTCCTCATACAAATCTATTTAAAAATGCATCATTTAAGGAAAGGTGATATGTTGTCAAGGCCTTCACCCCTAGCCAAAGGTCCTAGTTTATGTGCGAAGGAGTTTAAAAAATTCAGCGTCAATGGTTTTGATTTCATCTCATGCTCGTGCGAGGAAAAACTATTGATGCAAAACAACAAAAATACAATTTATTCCTTGATTTCTTATGTAGATAGAAAAAGAGATAAAAATCCAAAGGACACAATGTTGACATATTATGGGATTGTCCAACAAATACTGGAACTAGATTATTTAGACTTCAAATAAACTATCTTCTGTTGTGATTCGGTGAAGGTGGAGGACACTATGAATGGTTATAAAGTTGATATTCCCTCAAAACTTTTGATGGTTAATTTGTCTAAGATATAGAGGAATGATCACTTGATTGAAGAGTCTTTTATTTCTACCTTTCAAAATGTCAAAAAGGTATTCTGCTCTAAGTGCACAAATGATTACAATTGGTCTATTATTATGCATGCACCGAAGGATTTGACTACTGAAGCAAACGCAACAAAGGTCCCTAAAGAGTTCCAGATTACCTTGATAATAATCCTAATTTGGCCTTTCTTTTAGTTAATTTAGACAAAAATTGAGTTTTAAAAAATTACATTATTTTATGACAACCCTATTTATATCGTATGCATTGGAACAACCCTTGTATATAATTAAGTTTGTGTATCTTCTACGGAACTCTCGGTTTGAGATTATGCTGATAATTTGCAAATCTATGTACTTAAGCTTTAAAAAATGCCATTAAAGGGTAAAACCCTCAAACAGTCCCCAAACGGCCTGTGGAAGAGGCACGAACACCTCGAATGAGACCAATGTAACTAGTAATAACTGACTGAGTGACCCCTCACAACTCTCATTGTTTGAGAATATGACAATAATTTTCAAATCTCTAGACTTACCTTTAAAAAATGCCACAAAAAGAAGAAAATACAAAATAACCAACAAATGGCCTAGATAGAAGTATGAACACCTTGCACGGGGACTAATGTAACTTATAGGAACTAACCGTGTCCTCACGGGACTCTCATTTTGAGAATATGATGATAATTTTCAAATCTCTAGACTTGGGATAAAAATAATTTGTTAAATGGCGAAAATCTAAAATAACTACTAAATGAACCAAAAAGATATACGAATAGCTCACATGGGACTAATATAACTTATATGAACTGACCGTATAGTCACGAGACTCATAATTTGAGAATATGACAATAATATGTGAATCTTAATACTTAGGCTTGAAAACATGTCGTTAAAGGGAGAAATACAAAACATCCACCAAATGACCCTGTAAGAGGCATTGACACCTCGCACGAGACCAGTGTAACTCGTAAGAGCTGATCGTATTATCATGAAACTCTCGGCTTGAGCATATGATGATAATTTGACTATATCTATACCTAGTCTTGAAAATATATCAATATAGGGTGAAAACCCAACACAGTCCCTAAAAGGCCTCGTAAGAGCTATGAATGCCTTGCACCGAACTAATGTAACTAATAGAATCTGACCGTGCCCTCACGACACTCCCAGTTTGAGAATATGAAAATAATTTGAAAATTTCTATAAACCTAAAATAGACACTAACACCTCACATGGGACCAATCTAACTCTTATAAACCTAAAATAGTCCCCAAATGGACCCATAAGACGTAAGAACACCTTGCACAGGACCAATGTAACTAGTAGGAGTTGAGGATGCCCTCACGGAACTCCAGGTTTGATAATATGATAATAATTTGCAAATTTCTAGACTTTGCTTGAAAACATGTCGTTAAAGGATAAAATGTTAAAAGACCACCAAATGGATTGAGAAAGAGGCACAAACATCTTGAACGGGTCCAATGTAACTCATTGGAACTAACCGTGCCCTCACGGGACTCCCGATATGAGAACATGATAATTTTATTTTGATCATGTGTCATTATCATCGCATGTTCAATATATGTGTGGTTACCTCAATTAGTTGTTTGTTTTATGTGATGTTTACTGAGACATAAGGCATCAAAGTCTCTTATTTGTAATACTAATTACATTTTCTTATATTATTCCATTTTTAGATTGTATCACTAATCCATGGTTTTTATTATCATATATACATTCATATATATTTTCATAAATAAAAAATCTAAAAAAGGGGGCTTATACCACAATTCTCAATATAGAGTGTTCTCACAATTTTCTACACTTTCAACACATTAGACATACACTTTCTTAAATAAGAAGAGACACCCTAGATTCGAATTATGGATTAAACTCCAATCTTGTTCATCTTACGAACTATGTGGACTTTAATACCATTTTTAGCTACGATGGTGACAACTTATGTGACCATTCAAAATTGTCACACTAGGCGTCACATTTTTGGACCGTGACCCCCACCGGACCATAATCCCCATATAGGATAACGATTTTGGACCCTGACTCATGATTTTATCACCCTCAATATCGTAATGGTCCAAAATCGTGATAATTGGCCTGTTTTGGTGTAATGTAGATTCACTTTTATATTTTTGACCGAGATCAAATTGTTTTGAAGATTTTCAGTTTTCATCTCCAAAACAACTTTAAACTCTTCACATAAAAGTAGATCATTTTTATCTTTTTCAATTGATAAAATAAAAAAAAATATTTCCTCTTGAATTTTATACAAACTCTCACCCTCTTCTTTTGAAACAATTCCCTTATCCTTTAATTTATGAAGAAAATATGAAAGATCTAAAAAAGAGACTTTAACAACTTTATCTTTTAAAGAGGATCGGTACAAGTGCGAGCTCATTAAAAATGTCGATTTTCTCACTTTCAGGTGTTTCAATATTTTTATAATAAGCTATACCTTTCAATGATTGCTATACACAAAATATGTCTACCAATGGACATTTGACATGTGGCATGGAAACCCGTGTAAGCACAATGAATGTATGTCAAAGTACTGACCAAGGACCGTAGCCTATAAACAAGGACACAACATGTACCTAACCAGGACGCATAGTGCACTCTATATCCCCTTTAAACACCTAACTCCATTGAAGGCCTACATCAAAGGTCCATGGACATGCTAGTAATAGGTCGCAGCCCCTCGGCTTCAACACATCCTCGATGTCTAGGCCACAGACCCTGACAAGTCATTAACAACCTACCAGATTTCCACCTTCTAGAAAGATTCCTTCTCAACAACACTTATCCATAAATCATGTGTACCATTCATGTGACACTCCCACCAACTACTATAAATAGAGTTCCCCACCTCTTCATCTGGGGCAACATTGATGAAGCGAAGACCTACCAAATTCTCTCCAATATCTCTTTACACTAGATTCCACACTCCAGTTCCCTGTTCCTATAATTTAACCACTATAAGTTGAAGCCTCCCTTAGCCTAAGCTATAGAGTCCACAACTTCATCTACACATAATATGTATATTATGCATTTATCCTATCCCTATCCTATTGTATGATTCTAAATCCCTCTAATCTTGTACTACGACTTTATATAATGATAATCAAGCTTCATAGTGGACATCGGCTCAATTACATGGTCGAACCATTCTAAATATCTTATTATCTCTCTTTTACTCTATTTTCTATGCTTTGACTATTATGAATAACTTTGTGGGTATGATTTACTTTGGTAAGCCATTTTTAGATAACAATATTTCGGCATTGTCTGTGGGAACAAGGTTCTACGGAGCTTACATCCCTTATTGGCTTAATAGGTCGTGACCTTAATGTTACTATTTACACGACCGCATCTCTTTGTTACTATATTCTCAATGTCTTAATGCCTACTCTATCACACTTAGATTTCTCACTCTGTTTAGTTTGTCTCAAAGAAAAGATTATCTAAAGAACCAAAAATATAAAGAGAAGAATCATGAATGGCAGCTTAGGATTAGGACCCCAACACACTGAAGACCTGGACCAGTTAATGAGGTGCATCAACTATCTATATAAGGGTCAGACATCCCTATAGGGCCAGATTAACCTCCTTGGGTGGAGAATTCTTATACTTGAGTCTGCAGCCTACAATAACACACTGGATGTTGAACACTCGGTAGTAAAGACTCTGTCCGCGACCACTAAGAGGAAGGGGACAACAAGATCAATAAAAGATAAGAAAAAGGAAGAATGACGACCACCCAGAAAAGCCATGTGAGTAGTTGATCCCTCTAAAATGTGACTTAGAGGATATCTTAGCCTGTATCAAAGGAGAGAACATCTCAAATATCCCGCGAAGGTGAAATTACGACCTAGAAAGCGAGAAAAAATCAAGTGATGTAACATCCACAAAGACATTATACACACGACTAACAAGGGCCAGTGCTTAAGGAAATAGGTTAAGAGGCTTTCAAGACAAGAAATGTTGCAATAATTCATACAGGCTACAACCCCCAATTTAATAGACCATTGCAAGGTTACAGCTCTTCTGAAAGTTCTTAGGGAGAGTTTGTATTACTTTGTACTTCTATAAATCACACCAAAGCCACAAGTTATATATTAATTTTGTATTCAGTAAACAGATATATCAGTGAAAAGTTGTATTTTACTTTAATGCATTTACAAATTATCATCCACGCATTCAACTATAGACCTAACATCCGTCAGTCATTAAGGTAACATCTAGCACAATTGTTCAAACCACAAAGAAGGACACAACCAGGCTAGAAAAATAGGCTTAGAAAACCTAATCTGAATGTAGAAAAGTCTTACCAAATTTCTAAGGAAGAGATGTTAGTTGGTAGTAAAAGAGGCTTAGAATACTTCTAAGGAAGAGAACTTAGCCAAAAGCAAAAAGGCTTAGCAGACTTCTAAGGAAGCGAATTTCACTAACCCCTAAAGAGACTTAGTATAATTCTAAGGGATATAACTTAACCAATTCCAGAAAAGGCGTAGTAGACTTCTATGAAAGAGATGTCAATAGTAAGATTAGCTTAGCAGAGTTCCCCAAAAGAGAATTCAGTAGAAAAATTAATCGAGAAGACTTCTTTGGAAGAGAGATTAGTAGTAAGAACAATCGAGAAGATTTTTTTGAAATAGATATTAGTAGTAAAATCAGTCGGTAAGATTTCTTCGAAAGAGAGGTAAACAGTAAAACAGTTAAGCAAGCTTCTCCAAAAGAGAGCTCAGTAATAAAATTAGTCTAGTAGACTTCTTAAGTAGAGAGCTCAGCAGTAAGAACCACAAATCAGACATCTTCAGAAGAGAGCTCAACAGTAAAATTAGCCGAGAATACTTCTCCGAAAGAGATCTCCATAAGCTCAACAATAAAAACAGTCGAGCAGAATTCTCCAGAAGAGAGCTCAACAGTAAGAATAGTCGAGCCAAGCAGAGGCAATCCAAAAATGTTGATCGAAATAGATATAAAAGCCTATGATATAGAACAGATGAAAAAAATTCTTCAAGAATGGGGATACTTCTATAAATCAAGTGGGTCAACTACCCAACAGGTCTGCAAATCATAATCTAAATTTTGTGGCCATTACACCTCTTAAGTTTGCGAATATACTGTCTACATGCATTTCATTTTCAAGGATGCGGGCACAATCAAGCGATGTAATTAAATATGATTCATGTTCAAAATATAAGACTACAACTGTATGGGAAATAAGGCTGCTGAATATTAATTCATTCTAGAAGTTTAAGGATGAAATATGTAGAACAATGCAAACAAGGCTACATAATACAAGTTCATTTCATATGTTTAATACAAGCATTATTTAATAAATATAATTACAATAAAAGGAAGTAAGTCTACGATTTTTAATTCTCCTCATCATCACCATCCTACTTGTCCTCCAACACACTATCCGTCTCTTTATCCTCATCTATAGTTCAGGTCTCCTCCATTTTTTTCCTAGCCAACTCATTTTTAACTTGCAGCTCCTCCACACATTGAGTGTGTTAGACATTAGTAAACCTCCATGCATAGATGTTTTCTTTGGCCTCTGGGTAATATTTGGCAACCTTATGGTTTATCTCCTTATAGTCGCGGATATACGTTTTATTTTGGCTAATGAAGAAGTCTTGAAACTAACCACGACATCCTCAACAGCTTTCTTCAAGGCTGCAACATGCTCTTCAGTCATCTTCTTCACGTCTGCGGCATGGATTTAGGTTTAGGATTGTATCTTAATATCATGTTGGACATCTTTTTATTCACTAACTATGGTTTGCCTTGCAGCCTCCGGGCACTTTGCCTCATGAACCTTAAGAGCTTCCGTAGACCACGATAACATCATCTTTAGCATGGTCAGTGTCCTCCACCTGGAGTTTGACATCCTTAAAAAAATCCTTTGCGAACGCCTTCCCATTATCAAAAGAAGAGGCTCTATCACTTTCCACCTCCGCCTAGTGGGACCCCTACGTGGCCTTATGAAGATTGAAGAGCTCTTCATACTTTTCCCTCTAACTTATGATAGCCTTCGTGACCTTGAATAAAAAGAGCAGAAGTTATTCATGTGAATATGAAATAAGTGAAAAAACACTTAGGCGAAAAATGATTAAAAATGTTAACCAACTTTTTGTAAACCATAAATTTTTTGAAGAAACCTTTAAACACAAAAATATATTTAAAAGATAACACAAGATGTGTAACGTAATGTTAAAGTTGATTCTATTTGTAAAAAAAATATTTTCACAAATTTTAACAAAATCAATTACACTAACCAGTCGGACCAAGAACTATTCAACAAGTAAAATAAGAAACATCCACACCACAATGGTTAGACGTGGTAAAACCTCCCTAGAGGAAACATCCACGAGGGCCTCTACGTCCCAAAATAAAAAAATTCACTAATAAACAGGAAAAGTTTACAAATCAAACAAATATGAGAAATAGCTAAAAAAGTATACCTAATTGAGATTCCTTTCTTAAGTGTAGATACAAGCTTCTGAATGTTAAAACAAACTGCTCCAAGTGTAATGGAAAAGGAACACTTCCAAACATCAACATATCACATTAGAATTTATGTGATGTGTAGTGAAGTTTAAAAATGCATTTATAAGACACGCACAGATTTAATTGTTACACATATATATCAGCACAAATTACAAGGATAATTCTATATGCAACTAAACTATTTCACAAATTTCAAACCAGATCTCGGATTATCAAAAACCAATTTCAAATATAAGTTTTAACAAACTGGATCTTAACAAAAATAAACTCAATTTTTAAAATAATTTTGAAAAATAAAATGTTTTCTTTAAAATAGTTATTAATAAACTATATACGATCCTAGAACTAAACTCGTTTCAGAAAATAAAAAGTTCTGATTTCAAAGAGTTGAAATAAACAAAAATGTTTCAAGAGTTTCAAAAATAGTTTTCAAGAAGCTTTTGGTTTCGAACAATAGAAAAATATTTAGATCAAAACACCAAACAAACCTAGATATGAATATAACGAAAATATAGTCTAGGTTTAATTCTCTGATTCAATGTATTTGAATAGAGAATATGTAAACCCAAGTGAACTCTTTTCTTTCCTTTGTTTTTCTTTTCTAAAAAAGAAATCCTAATTTTTTTACCAAAAGGCTCAGATGATTTGGGGGGATGGTTTATATACTAGATAATAAGAGAAAGTTACCACTAGTTGATTTGCATGGATTGGATTGAAAGTGTACGATCGAGAGTCAATCCAAAGGTTAATATGAAGGCGTCCAAGTAAATCTAAACCGGATGAACAAGTTATAGATAATAGGCAACTATTCTCAATCTAAGTGAAAACCCTGAATCTCAACCTCATCTATTGATTTAAACGATCTAATAAGTGTAAAGAGATAGCAAATGCAAACATATGAGAAACACAACTTAAGGCCAACAAACACATAAAACACACCCTAAGATTTAGAAATGCTCAAAATGTAATTTCTAATAAATTAAAAGGGTTAATATGTTTAATTAAAAATACCAAAAAATAATTTTAATTCATGAGAAATCATGAAAAATAGTTTTACACATTATTATCTAAAAATATCATTTTTTTCACAATTTTATCATTATTAAACATAGGATTAAACTATCTAATTAATTCCTAGGTTAAATTAAATTAAATCAATTTTAATGCTTAAAACATTGTTAAATGATTTTTGAAAAAATTTATATGCATGTGGGTGAAAACTTAAACAGTGTAGTGTGTTTTTATTATATTCTATTGTGCCTTCTTTACCAACTAGAAACTTGTTGCAGATAGGGTTACCCTTTAGGGTCTTCAATGTTGAATGAATCTTGAGCAGAATCTAACCTCAAAATGTTTTACACAACTATCCAAACTAGTTGACCACTTAGTAGTCTAGAGTAAGAAAAATCCTAATAAAGTCTTATGTCAAAAGTTGTTTTAATCTCTCTCTTTGAATATTTATGGCAAAAATCCATCGAGTAGAAATGTATTCCGTGAAATGCTTTTGAGCACTTTGGATAAAAAAATCCTAACCCAGACAAAAATCTAACTCCCCCTCCTAGAATAAAAAATAAGAAGAAGGGTATAAAATACAACTCAACTAACAACATTTGATCCTAGACTCAAAGAATAAAATATCTCTCACAGAATCTGCACAAAAATATTTACCTTCAGATCAATTGAGTAATGTTATGATAAGCATAAAAAAGATAAAGTGCAATATATAGATGTACTCTAATCCACCATTTTGGCTCAAATAGACAAGGGTGTAAAGTAATGAATAAATAAACGAGTCTTGACAAGTGTTGATCTTATATTAACAAGATATGGGGGGTGCCTTTTATCATCCATAAGAATCCATTTCCCATAACCTCATGTAGCAAATTATAAAAAAGACAGAGATAAGAATGAAGGCTCATGCACAAAAGATATATCAATCAAGCATAAACATCCCTATTTCTCTTCCTAAACTTTCAATATAAATATTACCTAGAGGCTTAGTTAAAAAATCAGCGAGTTGATCTTCAGTGTTAACATATTCGATTAAGAGTTCTTTAGACTTTACTAAGTCTCTAATAAAATAATGATGAATTTTTATATGTTTTGTTCGAGAGTGATGAACAAGATTCTTAGTTATACTTATATCCCTATCATTATCATACAATAAAGTCGCTTGAGTTTCTATAATGCCTTAGTCACTTAGCATCTGTTTGATCTACATTAATTGGGAACAGTAACTACAAGCCGCTATATATTTTGCCTCAGCAATAGAAAAGCAAATACAATTCTATTTCTTGCAGCCCCAACCAATCAAGTTGTTTCCAACATAATAATAATCACTAAAGGTACTCTTACTATCATCTGAATAACCTACCAGTTGGCATCACTATATCCTATAATAGTACTAGTTGTTTATTTTATGTACATCAATCCTAAATCTTAAGTCCCTTTTAACATATTATAGAATACACTTAACGCCCTCAAGGTGACTTCCTTTAGGAGTAGATTGATAACAGGAACACACATAAATAGAAAATATGATATCGGGTCGAGAAACAGTTAAATACAATAATCTACCTGTCTTGCTTCTATATCATGTAAGATCAATGCATTTACCACTTTCATCTTTAGTTAATTTCGTTGTTGTAATCATAGGTGTTTGGCCTATCTTGGCATCATTTAATTCAAACTTCTTTTTTAAGTATTTAGTATATTTGGACTGGGATATAAAATAAGTCATCATACGATTGTTTTACTTAAAGTCCGAGGAAATATTCCAACTCCCACATAAGCGACATTTATATCTCTCCACCCATAAAGTTGGAAAAAAATTGACTTCTTGAGAGGAATTTGAACCAAATAAAATGCCATATACCTTAACTTGTGCTATTAAAACTTTATTTTTAATTTTTCGGATGAATAATGTCTGGTCACTGCCATAATGTTCAAACCCTTTATTGAGTAAAATGGTTAAAATGCAGTCTTACTAGGCCCGAGGGGGTCGCTTTAAACTCTACAATTCCTTTTTGAGTCTAAATACATGTACATGGTATTTAGGGTCAATAAAACCTTTTGGATGCTCAATGTAAACATCATCTAATAAAATACCATTTAATAATATGGATTAAACATCCATTTGAAAAAGTTTAAATTGTAAATGGTAGGCAACATCTAAGAGAAGACGGATAGACTCCATCCGTATAATCGGCGCGAATGTCTCATATACGCTTCTCCCTTATATATGACTGTAATCCCGAGCTACTAGCCTGGATTTATATCTAATTATCGCCCCTATTTCATTGGTTTTTCTTTTGAAAATTCGTTTATATCCGGTTACATTACTATTAAATGGTCTAGGAATGAGATACCAAACATCGTGTGTTTGAAACTGTTCTAGCTCATCTTGTATATCATGTATCCAACAATAATCTTGAAAAGCTTCATTAATATTTTTATGTTCCATAAAAAAAACAATACATGAAAAGTTTGCAAAATTTCAAAGTTGTGATATCGTTCAAATCGGCTCTAATACTTCACCAACAATGTTAGTGGTGGGATGATCTTTAGAAACCCAGTTAGGAATAGTTGGGGTTTCAACAAGTAAAGTATCTGTGGCCATCCCGATTCGAGCTTGGGCAGCTCGAAGAGGTCTCGCGTCCCGTTCGGGGGCTCTTTGGTCGTCGTTGGTGTGGGGTAAATGTAAGGAGATAGAAACGCCAGTTTATTTTGCTCAAAATAGATAAAAACAAACATGTCATCGCCTCGAGAGGACGTCATTAAAGACAAACTGATGCATATGAAACCAATAGCTTGGAGGATTTGGGGGCTAAGTTACAGAATGGGAAGATGTTAGGCACCCATCCCGCCCTTTCAGTCTTTCATGGGCTTGTGTTATTGAGTTCCTTTATTTCTCCGTGAAATGTGTGTGCGTGTATATATAATGCAGATAGGAATCACTCAACTCATATCATGGAAAAGATAGAGTGAAATCATCCAGAGGAATGTTCCCAAAAATAATATATATATATATATATATAGAAAATATGATTTATACGCTTATCACGATATTGACAACTATGGAGAAATGACAATATATGTCGGATGGAGCACTAACAAAGAATTACGAAGATATAGTAATGCAAGAATATGATGAAATATAGGAATACAGATTTTTATGAAAATTAGAAAATAGGAAGTTGGACTTGAGTCTCGGGTTTTAATCCGATCAAAGTTCACATAGTTGTATGCAGCGTGAGGTTGGGGTTTGATCCCATATATTCGAATGGGATTTTATTATAAAAGTGTGTGTGAAAAAAGTATTTTAGTTTTGGAAAAGTGTGAAAGATGAATTCGTTTGTAATTTATGGGTATAACCCTTTTTTGTTGATTTTAGGTTTTTGTAGAAAATAAAGTATGTGCAATGTACTAGTAAAAATGTAGAGATTAATATGTATGAATTAAGGTAAGAACTAGATTATGAATCTAATATAACTAATGCAAACTAAGAAATTTAAAGAGATAATGGAAGGATTTGGACCTTCTTTGACGAATGAGAGCTTTCCCTTGATTTTGGATGAACTCCCTTGATGCTTGATATGAATATTTAATGAGATCTTGCCAAATTGAGTATGAAATGGATAGGAATGTGAACTTGGGTAAAATTTCACATAAGGGAACTTTGCTAATTAAGAGAATGTTATTGAGATCAATGGTACTGATGGATTTGAGTTGTAGGGGTGCTTTGGAGTGAGTTCATGCCCTCCTTTTATAGGGTCAAGGGGTTGATGATCGGCACAACCCTGATCCTAACAATCGGCAGGTGACCCTAGGCACACTATCGATAGGCAGGGTCTGGGACCTGCCAATTAGTAGTCTCGTGCAGATTTCCCAAGAAAAATGGTCGTAGAACATAATATGTCGATCCTAATTATGCATGGGGCATACCATTAGAAATTTAATTCAAAGACCTTCAAGAGTCCTTTGGACCGTTCCCAGGTTCGGGAGTTCACTTCGGGTCAAATATGGCTCAGAAGGACACGTCAGTCCTTTGGACAGGAGATCGTCGGATGGAAACGGATTGTTCATCTGAATGGTAAGTTAGAATTGAGCATGAGGTGGATAGTTGGAAGGGTTAGGAGATTTACTTCAACATTCCAAAGAGTTTTTCTCGGTTCGAATAGTTACCCAGTAACCTGTCGGAGTAAAATGGGTCGTTCGTCCATACCGTAAGTCAGAATTATGCACGGGGTAGTATGTTGGAAATAGTATTCAGTGACCTTTGAAGATTCATTCGTCTCTTTTAAGATGAAGAGTTGCCTTTGGTCAAACGGAGTTCGGAAGCGCTCGATGGCATCCGAATCAATTTTGGGGGAAAATGGATCGTTTATCCGAACTGTTATGTTGTTTTGTACACGGGGTGGACCATTGGAAAGGGGTTTCAGTGCCCTTAAAAAAATTAAAGATATTTCTATCTGATGATAAAGTTTATTGAGGTTAAATTGGGCCCCGAGAGCGCCCGATGTCCTCTAAATTGATTTCCAATATTAAAGTGGTTCGTTCATTCGGACTGTTATGCCTATTCATACATGGGGCAGACCATTGGAAAGGGTATTCAGTGATCTTCAAAGATTCAAAGAGTATTTTCTCTGATAAGAGGGTGATCGAAGTCAAACAGGGCCTGAGAGCGCTCGATGGCCTCTAGATCGGTACTCAAAGTATAACCTAGGGTTTGTGGTTAATTGGGGAGGTGCTAGGGACCTAAGGAGAGACACGGGGGATCATATAATGTGATGTATATAGAGTCCCTGGATGGATAAGCTTAGAACAAGTGATAGCTGTCGAACATACCTCAGATTATGTTTTGGAAAGAGGTCGGTTCTGCGAACCTAAGGTAATGATGGGGATGGATAAGCCGAGGTCGATTATGAGGACCTAAGGCGGGAGCGACCAATTCTAAGTTTTGAGCTTAATTCTGACCTAAAAGAGGCGATGACGATAAATTTTGACCTAAAGAAGGTAAAGAGCGAGGGTCGAGGTCAATTCTGACCTAAAAGAGGTGATGACCAAGGGTTGAGGTCAATTCTGACCTAAAAGAGGTGACGAGGGGCTGAGTCAATTCTGACCTAAAAGAGGTGATGATCGGGTTTGAGGTCAATTATATCCTAAAAGAGGTGACGATCAAAGGCCGAGGTTAATTCTCACTTAAAAGAGGTGATGACCGAGGGCCTAGGTTAATTTTGACCTAAAAGAGGTGACGATCGAGGGCCGAGGTCAATTATAACCTAAAAGAGGTGACGACCGGGGGCCGAGGTGAATTCTTACCTAAAAGATGTGAGGACTAAGGGCAGAGGCCAATTCTGATCTAAAAGAGGTGATGATCGGGGGCCGAGGTCAATCTTGACCTAAAAGAGGTGACGATCGGGGGTCGAGGTCATTTCTAACCTAAAAGAGGTGATGACCCGGTGCCGAGGTCAATTATGACTTAAAAGAGATGATGAACGAGGGTCGGGGTCAATTCTGACCTAAAAGAGGATGACCAATACTATAGGGCGAAGCCGATTATGAGGGCTTAAGTTAGGATCAACTTAGGAGGCTCCACTGGGGAAAATTTTCGTGCGGTTTCGTATTTGATTTAGGATCCGCCGGGGATGTGGTTTTTCTTAGCTGGGGAAATTTTTATTGGAGACATCAATCAATTTTGGGCATTCCACTGGGGAGGTGAGAGTTTTACTGGGGAAATGTGCATGGAAAAAATGTGTTTCTTGGTAAAAAGGTTCTAAAACTCATTTGGAAATTTTAGGAATTTTTTGAGAATTTTTCATGATTTTCTGGCATTTTTCTAAGTTTGTTGTTCTAAATTTCAGAGGGGGAGCCGACCGACATGGTTTGAGGGGGGCCAAATGGCATTGGCATGGTCTTTCGGGCTACCTCGATTAGATGGAAGGTCAGTGCGGATCGGTGGGTGGCAGGGCACTGTCGATCGACATTCCCCTTGCCATCTATAAAAAGGGGTCGGGTTCCCCTCATTTTTCACAACTTTCTTTCGTGTTTTCTTCTGCATTTGTCTTCTGAAAACCATTATAACATTTTGAAATCGAAAGATGGAAAAATTTGTAAGCAATGTGACACGCATGGTGTGGGTTAATGTTGATGATTGGGTGAATCTGGAAGGAAGGGCTAGGGTTCCCCTTACTTTGGGCAATGAGAACTCCTTTGATTCTTTTGAGCCCGTGGGGGAAGAGAGTAACCTTATCCGTGAGCCGACGCATCATCGTTCTTTGAGGGTGGTGAAACCTAGCAGTTATATAAGTGCTAATGCCTTCTTTTTTTGTTTATTATTTTTTTTATTGATTTTTCCTTGATTTCTTGAATTTTGACAAAGGGTTTCTTTTGTGCTTTGAAAAACTGATGTTTTTACGTCGAGTGTGTGCGCTCGGGGGATGATAGGTCTTAGGGATGTTTGGGAGAATTTTTCACCTCTGTTGTAGTGGGTGTAGTCCTCTGCTGGGTTTGGGATGTTGGCGTTTGCGCTGGAAGATACGCCTCACTTTATGTCCATTATGTGCGCCTTGGGGGAGAGGTGGTGGGACACTACCCACACTGTTCATTTTGGTTTCGAGGAGATGATGGTGACTCCCATAGATGTACAACAGCTACTGGGGCTTGAGTGTGATGGGACGCAGGTTGAGGTTGACAGGTCTTTGAGGGTGATGTCAGCGGCGATGACGGTGACGTTGGGCGATGTGGAAGAGGATAGTTTCTGAGGACTCTATCCATGTGTCTTCTTTGAGGGATTTTTTGTTTCATAGGGTGGTTGATGAGGAGGATGGGCTGCAAGTGTGACAGACGACCTAATTATTTATTATGCTGGTGTTGGGAGGTTTTCTCGTGGTGTCGAGCGACGATGTCGTTCATTTGAGGTTTTTACCGTACTCGAGGATGTTTTCGAACATTCCTCTCTATGACTGGGGAGCCTGACCTTCATGACCCTTTATTGTTCTCTGGATGCATTTAGTCGGTGTTATCGACAGGCTTTTAATGGATCCACGTATCTTCTTTAGGTATCCTTTAATTTTCTCACTTTCCTTTATGCATTCGCAATTTCCTTTACTTTCGAATTTCTGATTTCCGACCTTTGTCCTTTGCAGATATGGTTTTATGAGGTGGTTGGGTTTAACACCCAACTAATTTCTTTGGAGGACGAGTCTATTGGCAACTTATGTCGGATGTACCGGTGGCGGAAGTCCAACCGACGGTCTAAGAAGCCTCTTTCTCTGGCGATTGTACATCAGGTCTTGAATGGCCTGATGAGCGAGCGGGTAAGTCCTTCTTATTTTTCTTTTGACCTTTTTATTCATGATGACACTTTCTGATATTAATCCTTATCTGCTGGGTAATATTATATGTGACCTTCTACCCTTGGGGGATAATTATCGAGGATACGGGGGCAACCGGGGCAAATGTGCAGATGCGATATTTATTGGCACATGAGTTTGGATACTCCTGGTATCTCGGGGAGAGGGTATATCCAATAGATTGTGGAGGAGGAAGTGGTGGTGCCACCGGTGAAACCCCCAGTGTACATGAGGCGGGTGCGAGAAATAGTAGACGATGCACGGATAGCAACAATAATGGGCGAGACTTACTCGTCCTATCCTAACACAGTGGTGTCATATGATTATCTAAACTTTGTGTTGAGATGGATGATGCCTCCCAGCATATATGATGGGATACCTCTCCCCCAGGCAGGTTCGAGTCGATCGGTGAGATCTTCCCATAGTGAAGGAGGTCCGTCGACATACACTGCAGCGACATCCTCAAAAGATTTTTTTGTACAACTGCACTCTCCTACTTACAATATACATAGGGATGATAGAGGGTCGGTGCACATGTAGCATCTCCCTAATACGATGGATCTGGAGGAGTTAGGCTTGACAAAGGAGGTCCTTCATCCCGAGGTATAATTTTCATCTTTTTTCCTTTTGATTCTCTGATTTCTTTCTTGGTTTCGATTGACTAATTCGTTCTTTCTATTTTCTCACAGCAGATCCACGTGTCGACCACTTGGCTGAGGGATGTTCAGGACTGAATATCTTTGATGACTGCCCATATCCGGGATGTGATTCTGGTGCCTTCTTGTTTGGTACCATCTGCTTCATCTGAAAAGGTCTAGCTCGGGGAGTGGAGGTACGTCGTCTCACCACCAGGGAAAGAGAGCGCGTCATAGGGAAGGAGGTTCCTAGAGAGATAGTAGAGAGAAAGAGAGAAGATGTGGGTGCGGGCTGAGTCCCGTTGTTATTTCTTGTTTCCTCCAAAACTTTATGTAACACAACAATATATATATATATATATATATATATATATATATATATATATATATATATATATATATATATATATATATATATATGTATGTATGTAATGGTGTTTTTGTTAATTTTATTGCCTTAGTGACTTAATGCGCATGTTTTTTTTACTTTGCTTTTGAGACCGTACAAATAAATTATTTTGAGAGAGTTTATTTAAAATAGGGTGAAATAAAGCACAAGGATACGGAAATTTTAGAATATAAAATTATTTTTATTGAGTTTTTTTATTTTGATAAAAAAGCAAAAAGGGAAATTTCCCAAAGTAGGGGGTTGTCGATCAGCATACCCCTTGTCCTGCCTATCTACATGTCAGTCCACTATAATCAATCTAAGGCCTTGATTACACTTTCTTTAATGGGTTAGTACTTGGTGGGGTACGTTTCTCTTCGATTTTTGCACGATTATTTGTCTTTGTTTGAGCCTTTCTAAGTATAAATAGGGGGCAGGAGTTGAGTATTTCCTCACTCCTCCACATTCCTTCTTCTTTATAGTATTTTTCTCACTATCTCTTTATTTACAATATGGATCTCCCTGGTAGTGTTGAATTTTCCAACTACCATAAGACTTTGGAGGCAATGTGTTCGTACAATGTTGACTACGATGCTTTCCATGTGCATTGAGTCTCTTTATGGTGCAACCAGTCCAAAGAGTGGAACATGCTAATGGAAACCGTGCAATTCTGGTACCCTGAAGACCAGGTGTACCGCTTTGGATGGGATGAGGTCTGTCTGACCTATGAGGAATTTTTTGCCATGTTGGGGATAAATCCTAGTGTTGCGAAAGCTATGCTTGAATTTTCATGGTCCCCTATAGAGTTGTTAGCGAGACTTCTCCATATTTCTCATTCAGCAGCTAGATCACTGGTAGTGGGGGGAATGATCTCTCATCCTCATATGCTACATACTGTGCATATGCAAGGTGTTAGCGACGTTGGCTACATTGGAGCCATCATCCCGTTCCTGGTTTTAAAACTGTTGTTGGTGACTGGGGAGATTTTGGTGGACTATGAACTTGCAACCATTGTTTCCTGGATGTCGTACCATCTCAATCCTGTGGTTGTAGTACTGGTAGAGACTCTGAATTATTTGGATGCATGGCGGGAAGAACACTCTGATTTTTTTAGGGGTAGCCTCGTAATGTTGTTCATGTGACTGTCTAAGAGATTTCGCATGGTGGTCCCACCCGAGTATCCCTTTCCGTCTGTACCAAACTTCTTTTCGTGCCACTTCATTAGCATATGCCTGGATATTAAAAGCTAGGAGAACTAGTTTGTGGAGCACGGGGTTCGAGGCTTGCGCTTGTCAGTGCATTTGTGGGGGGAACTTCTACCCATTATAGAACTGGGGGAGTAACAGTATGTTCGGTTGGTTGGCCTCAGGTACACCTCATTCTACTTTTCCTGGTGGATCTTATGCCAATTTGACTGGGAACAGATTGTGCCACCGAGGACACTAGATTTCTTCCCGGAGGAGGACCTGACAGAGAAAATGTTTATGCATTTTGTCTCTTTATGCGAGAATCGTCGACCATCATCTTGTCCTTCATAGTCTGTTGGGCGGGTCTGGCATGTCTCAGGGGACTACATGAAGTGTTTATGGAGGAGGGTAGTTGCCAAGATGCTGGGGATGGAGTCCGATCAACGGTGGTTCGTCACTTTTGACACCAAAGAGGGAGGCGTCGTGGTTTTTCCCAAGCTGGTCCGAGCTTATCATGCTATGGAGTATCAGTGGCATTCCATTCAGGCAGGGGAAGTTTGGGGGCCCTAAGATATGGATAATGATGATGGGGTTTGCTCCTCATGCAACTACGGGTAGGGTTCCTTAAGAAGTTTATTTGTGAAGCTTTTGATATGGTGTTTGGCAGTATATCTGGTTATTTTGGTTGTGTTGTGTGGGAATAATTTTGAAAAGCTTATTTTTAGGCGTGGCTTATTTTGGGGAAAGTAGGAGTAGGTTGGTAAGGGAAGTCATTTGACTCCCTACACCGATGTAATTGTACCAAAATTTTCAAATAATGGAATAAAAAAGTTTTTGATCATCTAGTTGTGCCTCTTGATGAGTTTTGAATTTAAATTATCTTTATTAATCGCTAAGGCATACATAATCCTTTTGTTTAGGTATATGTTAAAATGAACTATCGTTCTTGGAGATGGGAAAAGAATAACATTTTCTGAAAAAAGAAGGGGGTCATTCTCATGTGATGCGTATGAGCTCTACGTACCTCTGAGGTTTTTTAAAAGTTTGGTTTTTGAAAGAAAAAGGTTTTTGTAGAGGATCAGGCCCCATGTAGTTCTGGGTAGGGAGAAATGAAGAGATTTTTTTTATAGAATAAAAGGGAGATAAGAAGAATCACAGCGCATCGATATTTCAAACTAGGGGTAGAACTTCTTGCGATGGTCCAGGTTGACTGGATGGGATAACTCTTCTTAATCAAGGTCAGAGATCATAGCGGCACCACCTGACAGGGTTTTCTTCACGATATAGGGGCCTCTCCAATTGGACTTGAATTTCCCTCTGGGGTCCCGGATGGGTTCTACTATTTCTTTAAGAGCTAAGTCCCCTTCTTGGACATCGCAGTCCTTGACTCTCTTATTAAATGATCGCGCTATTAGGCGAAGGTAGCTTTGTATGTGGTACAGAGCTTTCAATCTCCTCTCATCCAAGAGTAACAGCTCATCGAAATGGCTCTCATGCCAGTCTTTTTCGCTGACTTTGCTTTCTAGCATAACTCGGACTGAAGGAATTTCTAGCCCCACGAGTAGAATTGCTTCCATGTTTTAAACCAAAGGGTAAGGGGTGACCCTAGTAGAGGTTCAAACTAAAGTGCAGTAGCCTCGGAGGGCATAAAGGATCCGGTCGGCCCAATCCCGGTAACTTTTAGTCATCTTATTGATGATGTCTTTGAGGTTCTTATTGGGAGCTTTTACTGCATCGTTGGCTTGAGGTCGGTGGGGGGAGGATTTGTGTCTCTCAATCCCATATTCGTCGACCACTTCTATAACTTCTACCTCGAAATGCAACCTGTTGTTTGATACCATCTCTTGCGGGACCCCATATCTATAGATGAAATTCCTTTTGATGAACATGGCTACCTTTTTTACATTCAGAACGGCGTATGATTCGTCTTCCAGACATTTTGTGAAGTAATTAATGGAAACTTGGATGAATTCATGTCCATTGGAGGCCTTAGGTGTAACCTTCCCTATGATGTCGATGCCCCATGTGGAGAACAGCTAGGGAGAAGTCATGTTATACAATTACCGAGGAGGCAAGTGCTAAATATTAGAGAACTATTAGCAATTAAGACATCTCCGGACATAAGAGATGCAATCCTGAATCATGTGAGTAAAATACTAACCCTATCGAATGATTTTCTTGGCGAGCATATGATTGTTCATGTGAGGTCTACATTCCCCGATGTGGATTTTTTGCATCATTTCTTCAAGGTCAGCCCCTGCAATGCAATGTAAATGGGTTCCATCGAAGTTCTTTTGAACAGTGCTTTGTAACAGATGATATACAGGGCAACCAGTCTGTAGAGAGTTTCTTGGTCTTTCTTATCAAAGCCTTGGGGATACCTACCATATTTGAGGAGAAACCAAATATCATAGTATCAGCAGTCGATCATTTCAGGATTTTCCTCCGTGAATGGTACTAGTGGGTTGGTTTGTCTTTCTTTTGGACTAGGAAGGTGCTAATTGTTAGTCCTTTAGGTATGTCAACCATGGAGGCTAAGGTATAAAGGTCATCGGTTAGGTTGTTCTTTGCTCGAGGCAAGTAGTGGAAGGTAATATCTTGGAATTTAGAGGCCAGCTCTACTAGGTGGACATGGAAGGATAAGAGTTTCTCGTCCTTGACTTTCCATTTTTGAGGTCTTGACTAATGATGAGGCCTGAGTCCCCATAAACATCTAGGTTTCGAATTCCTTTCTTAAGAGAGACTTTGAGGCCAACTGTACACGTCTCGTATTCAATCATGCTGTTGGTACAGGGGAAATCCAGCTTGGTGGTAATGGGAGTGTGAGAGTCGTCAGGAGAAATTAGGAGAATCCAAATGCCATATCCTTTTTTGTTGGTGAAGCCATCAAAGAATATTTTCCATTAAAGGTCTTATTGGGAGGTACAACGGATATTCTCATCAGGGAACTAGGCAATCCAGACGTTGGATTATTGCATAGAGTAATCAACAAGATAGTAAAAATGGCTCTTCCTTTCATGGACTTCTGCGTAACATACACAATATTAAATTCGGTTAGAATCATCAACCAGCAGGCCATTCGGTTAGAAAAGCACGCATTTTGAGCAAGTACTTGATAGGATCCATTCGAGATACAAGTTTGATGGGAAAGGCAAGCATGCAATGCCGCAGCTTTTGGGTGACCTAGACAAGGGCAACACACGCTTTTTCAAAAGTAGTGTAATTGACATCGTACCCGAATAACTTGTGACTGGCATAGTAGATGGCCCTCACTTTGTGGGATTATTCTAGGCATTGTGCTAGCAAAGCCCCAACTTCATATCTGTAACGAATATGTATATAAGTAGGAAGACTACGCTGCGACAGCATGAATACCGAAAGTTGGGTTAGGTATTGTTTGATTCGATCAAAGGCTTCTTGGAAAGATTCGTTCCAAATATTGGTTGAATCTTTTCAGAGGAGTTTGAAAATGGGTTCACAGATGGAAGTCAACTAGCTAATGAACCGACTGATGTACTGTAATTTCCCAAGGAGTCCTTAGACTTCTTTCTCTGTTCAGGGTGGTGGCATCTTGAGTATGGCTTTCAGTTTGGCAGGATCTGCTTCTATCCCTTTATTAATAACCATGAATCCCAAGAGTTTTCCTTTTGTAATTCCGAAGACACATTTCTTGGGGTTGAGCCCCATCTGATATTGTCGCAGTCGCTCAAAGAACTTTCGAAGAGCGGGAACATGACCTTCCCGGGTTTTGGAATTAATAATCATATCATGCACATAGACCTCAACTTCCTTGTGTATTATATCAGGCAAAATGGTTATGGAGGCCCTCAGGTAGGTTGTCGCTGCATTTTTGAGATCGAATGGCATAACGGTGTAGAAAACGGTTCCCCACGGGGTGATGAATGTAGTTTTCTCAATGTAGTTTTCTCTTGGTGATTCGGGTGCATCTTAATCTGGTTATACCCGAAAAACATGTCAATCAATGACTTAAGAGTGTGACTAGACGTGTTGTCTACAATCATGTTAATATTGGGTATTGGGTAATCATCCTTTGGGGAGGCCTTGTTCAAGTCTCGATAGTCGACACACATCCGAACCCTCCCTCCCGATTTTGGCACGAGCATGATGTTGGATATCCATGTGGGATATTTGATCACAGAAATAAAACCCACATTCAATTGTTTGTCCACTTCTTTCTTAACCTTGAGCGACCATTTGGTGCGGATCTTTCGCAGTTTCTGTTTGACCAGTTTTCATTCCAGGAGAGTTGGAATCTCATGCTGAGCTATATCAAGATCAATGCATGGCATATCGTCGTAAGACCATGTGAAGACATCCACGAACTCTTTAGTAATCCTTTGAGTTTCACGCGCTCATGCTCGTCAAGGGTGGCCCCTATCCTTATCTCTAACAGTTGGCTACTAGAACCGAGATTAATAACAACATTTTCATCTTCATTAACTTTAACGCGTTTATGTTATTTGTTATTAACCTTATTTAGATCAGTTAAGAATTGTTCATTTATAAAATCATCATCATCAAGAGTTTGATTGGAATGAAGACAATTAATGTAAGGTACAACAATATACTCAAAATCTTTATTTATTTCATTGATAGGAAAAACAGCATTGAGAACCTCGTCAAAAGAGGTCTCTATTACATCGGGTTGGGTCGAGTTTTGTCAGGTGGAACTAGTATATCATGCCAGTTGAGGAGATGTGTGTCAATAGCTTTTATTAGGAAATATGGATTAGATATTATAGCCCGTGAGTGGATAATGCAAAGTGACCTTCAGAGTCAATTTCTTTAGAATCTCTGACATTTGCTATGGTCTTCTTAGTGAGCGGTTGCACATGATGCTGGGAACTCTTGACCCATGAATAGATGTATTGGAAAAATATCTTCATTCCAAGTTTTATCTTCTTAGCCACGTGGTCATACTAAGCTTCAGGATAGCCACAGAAGGGGAAATCTTCACCCTATATGATGAATCTTCCATTCAGGGAATTTCTTGAGATTATCTTAACACATTCTAGTCTTCTCTTCAATGGATGGTGTATCATCCTGAGTTCTTCTGGTGACGGTTGATAGCCCAGACCACAAGGAGGAAAAGATTTATTCAGCACAATGGGATCGAGTATCCCGTGATGTTTTTGCCCAAGCCCCAGTCCAAGCATGAAGTTCATGTTATTGAACATCTAGATCACATTGACGTTACCATGGGGGTCATACTCTAAACATACCCTGTCTTTGAAATCATCCCCTGCTGGGAGTAGAAGTGGCTCAATTCGAAAATCGAATAGGATCATATCATTTGACCTATGTTATATCTCAAGTCTGGATTGATGGTGCTCGCATCATTGGTAATATTATCGTCACCCAAGATGGTAATGACTTGTCCATTAGCGAAGAACTTCAGTTTCTAATACAAGGAAGAAGAAACACCCTTGATACTGTGAATCCATGGTCGTCCAAACAACAGATTGAAATAATATGGGATGTCGATGACTTGGAATTGTATGATAGGATTTATAGGGCTAACCCTTATTGCAAGCTTTATGGATCCCATCACTTCTCAATGAGTATTATTATAGGCCCTTACAGTGGCAGAGGTTAGAGCAAGGTCGCTCACTTTCAGTCCCAAACAGATGAGGGTTCTTAGCGGGTAAACATTCAGAGAAAACCCATTATCGAAAAGAGAAAGTGGGATAGTCTTTAACATGACTTCGACAGAGATATTGAGATCATAATTGTGGTTTGGACCGACCTTGGGGATTTCTTTTTCGGAGAAAAGAGCATCTTATAGAGTTTAGCGATCCAACCAGATTCACTTCTTCTTCTAGCGTGGTAGATGGAGGAATCGTGGACCCGATGAGTAGATTGATCAAAGATTTTTTGTGTTGTTGGGAAGGCATAAACAGTCCCCATAGATTGATGTTAGCATGGGTATTTTTTAACTAATCGAGGACCTTGCTCTCCTCGAGAGTAATTTCTTGCATAGGAAGATTCTGAACACCCTTCCCTTTATCACTTACTGATGGAGGGGGGTTTGGAACTTGGTAATGTCTCCTTGACCTAGTCATATAGTTCACAGAAGAGGGGAAAAATAAAACCCCCATTTCCTCATTGATCTCGGGTTATTCGACCACCCTGATGATCTCTCCTAGTATATCCTTGAATGATATCATCCCACATATTTCAGCCACCAAGCTAGTCCTTTATGAACTTTGATCCTCATCCGAATCATCGAATTCATCTCCCCATCCGATGGTGATAATATTTTATTTCCATGAAAAGTCAATACACTCCACAACTTCAATGCATTCTTCATATAAATCCTCCCATTCGGCGGGGAGGTATAGAGGTGAAGGGACCAGGATTCCTTATAGTTTCAGAGCATCTAATAGTTCAGATATGATGCTAATATCACCAGTTTATTGAAATAAATCTTCCATGATCTGGACGGTATCATCTAGACTGACTTTATTGGGAGGTACTACCCAACTATATGATTCCTAGGCTTATTTACATGCTTCCAAGAATATCATATTGAAGCTTTGGTAATCGATGATCAACTAAGAGGGAAATTTTAGCCCGAACTCAAGGAGTTGGTTCAGTACTTATTACAATTCCATACTTTTATCTTCAGAATGGGTACGAAAATCTATGCATGCTATGGTAAGGAGTGACAGTGCCTGGTCGGCGAGGCTGTTAGGGTGTAGAAGGAAATATGGGTAAGTTTGGAGAGTACATGGGTATGATGGGTAATTATCTTGGTGTAATCTGGGTTGATTGATCGAAGTTTGGGTCTTCTTCCAAGAAGATGGCATTGGTATGATTTAGGATCGAATTGTGAGTAGTTTTTGGCTTAGGATTGGTTGGTGAGGCGATGACACCCCAGTCGATTAGACCTTGGATCACGTTTCGAAGGCAAAAACATTAGTCGGTGATATGGCCAACAATTTGATGGAAGTCACAGCAGGCATCTAGTTTGAAGTTTTTGGGAAGTGGGTTTTGTAACGGGCGATGATCCAATGTCTTGATAAGGTTTCAGCTAAGGAGGGCTTGGTAAACTTTCGAACTGGGACAGGGTGGTGTTCTAGTGCCCATTAAGTGGTTGGTTGAGAAATGTTGTTAATGGTTGAGACTGCAGCACTTAATGGCTTTTCATACTTCCTAGGAGTAAACCATCCAGAAACTTTCTTCAGTTCAACTTTCGTTTTGACAAAAGCTTCTTAAATATCCATTCCTGCTTCTCGGAGAGCTCTAAAATGAGGGTAGTGTTTTCCTCCCATCGTTGCTTGGACATGGGGTAAGAAGTTCTTCTTTACGATGATGACTTGCTTCTCCTAAGACGGTTGGCCATGGTGGTATCTTTCTCTCTCCACCTTGCTATGAAGGTGCTAATTGATTCCCTGGTATTTTGTTTGAGAAGCTCTTAATCTCGACGGGTGACTTCTAACTCTTTATTATACGTGTACTGTGACATGAATTCCCGGACCACATCTTCCCAGCTATGAATTCTGGACTCTTCGAGAGATAAGAACCAATGAAGGGAGATATCCTTCAAAGTTTGCTAAAACAATTGGGCCATTATTTCTTCGGAAGCCCCTAGGAGAGTCATACCTCAGTGATAACTTTGAATATGAATAATCAGAGGTCCTCTACCTCCGAACTGCTATATGTTAGGAATCTTGATCTTTTCTAGCAACCTCGCTTTCGGATAGGGAGACATGTGGGTATATTCCATGTACTTTCTCAAGAATCTGACTTGGTAAAACTTCTTGGTTAGCATCTTGATATCCTCTTTCACCTTGTTTAATTCCTCCTCTTTCGGATCAACGGTCATGGTGGCTGGGCGAGATTCAATATAGGAAGTTGGGCAGGCGATGACCCATTAGCAAGAGGAGCACGTGGAGAATGCTGATATTCCTCAGGAACCTAGATAGGCTCGGTTGCGAGCGGACCCATAGAGTGAGGGAAGAGGACCTCAGGATCTTCAGGAATAGGGATTCGATTTTGTTTTATTTCATGAGCCTCAGCTTGTAAGATATTAACCTTGTAAGTGAGCTGAGTAAGGACTCTCATTAGATCTGGCTGCAAAATCGGTACTTGATCTGTGTTCTCCATGGAAAGCAAGTGAATTTTAGACTCGGAGGAAGAGAGAGTACTGACGGAGTTCCGGGGTAGTTTTACTGAATATCGAAGCCAATAAGGAGACAGGCCAAGGGTATGCGATCAACCTGAGAAAGAGGAAAATAAAATTTATTTTTGAAAGAGAAAAGGGAAAGACCGTTATTTTGAAAAAAAGGGAAACTATTTTTGACATTTTGGAAAAGAAGAAGAAAAAATGTTTTGGACAAAGGGGATGAAAAATATTTTTGATAAGAGAAAGGGGAATTTTCTTTTATTTTTATAAAGAAGAAAGAAATGTTTTTGATATTTTCTTTGGAAAAGAGGGAAAAGACGAGAGACGGGTCTCAACATGATTATTATGTTTATTATGTTCTCACTTGTATTAGGTTTACTTAAATGCAAAAAGAAATATCAGATGGGACCCGATCCTGGAAAAATTGAGTTTGAAAAATACGTGAAAATATGGTTGGACTTGTTACCAGGCTCATGGGCAGGATCCCATTTTAAAAATTGCGCAAAAATTTCGGCGGCATACCGACCCATCATTTCGGTATAGTTTTTGGTAGAAACCGGAGATTAAATATGAGTGTCCTAAGTCTGATGCCTATATGAGGGTATGCATTTGTTGGGTTAATTGGAAAGGGTTCCCCCCTTTGTCATGACTTCCATGATGTACGTCATGCTTTTGAGGGCAATCTTTAATATACCTAAGTGTACATGAATTGTCTCACTATATACCTCATGGGGACGGTACGTGTGAGAGAAAATTAGGTATACTCAAAGTACATGAATGAGTTCCCTATGATATACCTCCCGTCAAGACTTCGATCAAGCGGTACGATGTGGAGGAAACTGTTCGATATACGTCGAAGGTACTTAACCAATGGAAGGTGAGAATCATATCGCTTAGGCTCACTGCGACCTGCCGGACCAGTGCCCATCACGAATTGACCCTCTAGTTACAGGATAAAATTTGGTCAATAGCAATGCTCTTTGGTGATGTGGAGTGCAAAAAAGCATGATTCTTTGATTAGTGTCTTATGGATAGAGTATCTTTATTAATGACACCATGCCAAGTAGGGGATCATGTACAGGTGTATAAAGTAAATCTATACTAAGTATGGATATGTAAGAGTGAGTGATCTGTAACTATCCACAAGTGAGTGTGTGGTAGTGAACCTAAGTATGGATCATCTACAAGTGGTGTGTAATAAGTGTGAGTGTGTGTTAGTGACACCTAAGCATGGATTTCTAAGTGACGTGTTCTACATGTGGATATAAGTGATCCTAAGTGCACATGGTGTGAAGTGTACATGGAGAATTTCTACAAGTGTGTGAACGAGTAGTGATATAAGTATGAGGTATATAAGTGCAAGAAATAATGGAGGAGAAAAAAAGAATAAACAAGTAGGTGCATACACACACAAGGAAACAAAACAGCCATGCAAACAGAGTCTATCCCTCTTATAAAAGTCCCCAGCAGAGTCGCTACTGTGGCCATCCCAATCCGATCTTGGCAGGCTCGGAGAGGTCTTGCATCCCGCTCGAGGGCTCTTCAGTCGTCGGTGTGGGGTAAATGTAAGGAGATAAAGTCCCTAGTCTATTTTTCTTAAAACAGACAAAAGAAAATGTCACCGCCTCTAGAGGGCGACATCAAAGATAAACTGATACATACGAAACCAATAGGTCGAGGGTTGAGGTATAATTTACGAAATGGGAATGTGTTAGGCACCCATCTGGCCCTTTTGGTCTCTCATGGGCTTATGTTATTGTTTTCCTTTATTTATCCGTGAAATGTGTGTGTATGTGTGTGTGTGTCTATATAATGGAGATATGAATCACTCAACTCATATCATGGAAAAGATAGAGTGAAATCATCCAGAGGAATGTTCCCAAAGATAATATATATATATATATATATATATATATATATAGAGAGAGAGAGAGAGAGAGAGAGAGAGAGAGAGAGAGAGAGAATATGAATTATGCACTTATCACGATATTGACTGCTATGGAGAAATGACAATATATGTCGGATGGAGTGCTAACAAAGAATTATGACGATATAATAATACAAGAATATGATGAAATATAGGAATAGAGATTTTATGAATATTGGACAATCGAAAGTTGGACTCGAGTCTCGTGTTATAATCCAAAATGCCTACATAGCCTATAAAGGCATCAAAGTACAAGTAGTTTGCCTACGACGTGAGGTTGGGGTTTTATCCCATATATTCGAATGGGATTTTATTATGGAAGTGTGTGTGGAAAAAAGAGTTTTAGTTTTGGAAAAGTGTGAAAGATGAATTCGTTCGGAATTTATGATTATAACCCTCTTTTTCTTGATTTTGGATTTTTTTGTAGAAAATAAAGTATGTGCAATATACTAGTAAAAATGTACAGATTAATATGTATGAATTAAGGTAAGAACTAGATTATGAATATAATATAACAATGCAAAATTAGAAATTTAAAGGGATAATGGAAGGATTTGGACCTTCTTTGAAGAATGAGAGATTGCCCATGATTTTTAATGAACTCCCTTGATGTTTGATATGGATATTGAATGAGATCTTACTAAATTGGGTATGAAAGGGATGGGAATGTGAAATTGGATAAAATTTCACATAAGGTAACTTCGCTGATTGAGAGAATGCTGTTGAGATCAGTGATGTTGATGGATCTGAGCTATAGGTGTGATTTGGAGTGAGGTCATGCCCTTCTTTTATAGGGTCAGGGTTTTTTTGATCGGCATAGCTCTGGTCTTGCCAATCGACAGGTGACCCTAGGCACACTACCGATAGGCAGGGTCTGGGACCTTCCATATGGCAGTCTCATGCAGATTTCCTTGGAAAAATGGTCATAGAACGTAATCCATTGATTTGAATTTTTCACGGGCATAGCGTTAGAAAGGTAATTTAGATACCTTCAAGAGTCCTTTACACTTTTCCTAGGTTCAGGAGTTGACTTCGGGTCAAATATGGCTCGAAAGCGCACGTCAGTCCTTTAGACTAGAGATCGTCAGATGGAAACAGATCGTTCATTTGAACAATAAGTCAGAATCGCATATGGGGTGGACCATTGGAAAGGTTATGATATTTTATTTGACATTCTAAAACTTTTGCTTGGTTCGGACTATGGACCTTGATCAACCGGGCCCCGAAAGCGCTTGGTGACCTGTTAAAGTTAAATGACTCATTCGTCCGTACCAGAACTCAGAATCGTGCACGTGGCAGACGTTTGGAAAGGGTATTCAGTTCCCTTTGATGATCCATTTAGTCTCAGTTGATCTGAAGAGTTGACTTTGGTCAAATGGAGTCCGAGAGCGACCGGTGACCTCCGGATCAGTTTTTGGGGGAGAACGGATTGTTCGTCCAAATGGTTATGTCGTTTTGCACACGGGGTGGGCCATTGGAAAGGGGTTTCAGTGCCCTTAGAAGATTCAAAGATCTTTTGCTTTGATGATAAAGTTGATTGGGGTCAAATTGGGGCCCGAAGCGCCCGATGTCCTTCAAATCGAGTTCGACAGTGAAATGGTACGATCATCTGGACTGTTATGCCGATTCACACATGGCTCAGACCATTGGAAAGGTTATTAAGTTACCTTCAAATATTCAAAGATATTTTGCTCTGATGATAGGGTTGATCGATGTCAAACGGGGCCCAGGAGCGCCCGATGGCCTCTAGATCGGTACTCGGAGTATAACCTAGGGTTTGTCGTGAATTGGGGGGGGGGGGGGTGCTAGGGACCTAATGAGAGACTTGGGGTGTCCTAGAATGTGGTGTCTATAGTATCAGTTTCTATAGGTGAGTATATTTTTAAAAGTTTCAGACTCATACTTAGAAACTAGATTCCACTGCACGCGTCAGTTATTTAAACCCAACTATCGAGGTGGGGTCTTTTTCTCCATTTAGTAGTGGAATGAGGAAGATCTATAATTCCACGCTTCTTTTACATTAATCATTGGTTGCAGTGTCATCTACAATTACGTTGATTGACTCCATAATGTACATGGTTCTTAAATTGTAAACCCTATAGGCATGTCTGTTTTGAGATTAGCCAAGAAAAATGCCTTTATCACCTCGGGATTCAAATTTTTAAATATTTTTTCTATCATGACACATGTAGTAAATGCTTCCAAGGGTTTTAAAGTATTATTAACATTGGGACTTTTATTATACCAAAGTTTATATGGAGTTTGTTTGGTATTTTTAAGGAGGTTAATTTTATTTATAGTATGGCAAGCCATTTGGAAAGCTTCAACCCAAAAATATTTTGAAAGTTCCTTAGCATGAATTAATAAAATGAACATTTCTTCTAGAGTTCTAATTTTATGTTCAACTATTACATTCTATTGGGGGGGGGGGGGGGGGGGTCTTAGGAGCACTAAACTCATGAAGGTACCCATTTCCACAATAGTATTAAAAAATGACAGTGTATTCAAATTCACCTCCCCTATCACTCCTTATATGTAATACTTGGGTATCCTTTACATTTTCAATTTTTAGAAGGATTTTCAGAAACTCTTTAAAAGTATCTGATTTATTTTTCATAATGGTTACCCATGTAATATGAGAAATTCATCCACAATAACTAAAATATAAATATTACAACAAAGGCTAATAGTTCGAGAAGGACCCATTAACTCCGTGTGGTCGAGGTCAAGGGGATTTAAAGTTCAAACATCAAGAACTTTCTTATGAGGGTCCTTAGTTATGTTTCCCACTTGACAAGGTCTACAAACTACATTTGGACTCGTTTAACTTTTGAGCAATCCTTTAAATTTCTCTTGTCTCCTCAATCTTCTCAGGTTTTTAAAATTAGTGTGACCAAGCCTATTATGCCAAAGATTGATAATATCAAGCCTAGTCAATAGATAGGAAGCAGAATCAAGAGGAACTATGTAAAAATTCTCCTTATTTATATTTCTAACTATGATGACATTACCAGCATTGTCAATCATTTTGCACTCATTTTTTGGAAATTTAACAGAGTAATTTTCATCTTATAATTAATTTATACTCAGAATATTGGCCTTTGCCCTTTATCAAAGAAAACATCGTTAAGAAGCAGTAACCCTTCCCAAGAGAGTGTTCATTTTTCTATGATTTTGGATGAAACTCCGTCTTTAAACATAACTTTGCCACCAAGGTAGTTAGTCAGGTTTTTCAACTTTGTTTTGTCACCTCTCATATGCCTAGAACACTCGCAATTTAAATACCATAGATTTGAGCTGCTTTTGACTTTATGTGTAGAAATCGTAACATTGCATCTCAATTTTGGTAATAGATCATCTTTTCTAACCCAAATAATCCTTGTTTTAATTTTTTTTCCTTTTGAGTGTTTGGGAGGTTTGTCGGAGCAACTGCCCTAGGTTTTGTTGATTACGTGTACAAATTGAACTAAAAAAATATCATGTATGTAAAACCCTATAAAGAGAAATTAGGGTTTACCTTCGAGATCTCTCTAATTTGATCTCATCTCAGCATGAATAGTATGTGATGATGATTGATCTAGGATGTACGCTCGATACACCCAATGATCTTTTATTTTATTCGTGACATGATGAGTCACGAGAAGAGTGTTGGCTCTTCCTTTGTGACAATCTTCTCTTCTCATTTTTTTCTCTACGCTACATCTCTTTCTCATAAATCTGAATTAGGAGTTTGAAGAGTGACAGTTGGCTTAAGGAAAAAGTAACTTAGGTTTATATATATAGGCTACGATAGGGAACCTATTGATAGAGAAGGATGTGGCTCTTAATAGACTTGATAAAACCTAATCCAACTTAGATTCTAATCCTAGGACCTTAATTATAATTAATACCACTACATAATTATAATTGCAACTCCACACCTTAAGTCAAAATTATATTTCGAGCTTTTATCATTAATTACTTAATTCTCTCCATGTTAAGATTACATATACCCATTAATAAAATAAATTATTGATAATTTATGTGATTAACCTCTTTAAGTCCTTAACTAGTCCAACTTAACTTATTTGTAGTTATGGATTAACATAATCCACCTGTAGTCTTTATTTATTTTTTTTTCCCTCAAAATAATTTTGATTTTATCTAAGGAGTACATAACTAGTATCCTTCATGTGAGAGTAGTTAAAGTTTTGATAGATAGACATGTAAATTCTTTTTAAAAAATAGTTCTCTAAGTTATGTCCATAGACATCACAGTCGGAACAATATATAACTGACACGGTTTAATCCTAGTATCTAGTCCTTGAATTATAGGTTTCGAAGTAGCTTGATTTTTAGGGTTGATTGGACTAAAGCCAGTGTTTTCCTTACTTGTAATAGGAGGACATACATACTTAGGTTTAGGTTCAGCCTTTTGTTGGGGATTACAAGAGTTTTCTACCACCTATGAGACTTGATAAGTTTTAGTAAAACATCCCTTGACAAAAATAGTTTCTTTAATTTTAAGGAATTTTTGTTTTCAACAAAATGAATTTCCTTTTTGTCATTATCTTATCTCATTTCACTCGGCAGAAGTACTTATTGTTTTGTTAAGGCTTCAAAGTCTTGCTACTTTTTAAAAACTTTAGAACATTTTGCCTTGGTTTCATTTAATTCAATTATAGTGGCCTTGAGTTTTTAGTATAAAATAAAACAGTTTTTAGAAAGCTCATTTATTTTAGATTTGAATTCTTTAATATCAGTCTCATGAGTTAAGAATTGACTCACGTAGTCTTAATGTTTTGCTTAATTGTCCTAGCCGGACTTTCAACCAGATTAGACAACTTTCTCACTAATTTCATAGACTTAGAAAATATCTTTAAAGTTATAGAATGTAGGTGATAAAAATTTGGAAACATGACATTGTCATTTGCTATCACTGAAAGAAGTGCGTGTTGTGACTTTTAAAGATTCATTTTTATTAACGGAACTCACACACATATATTATATTTGTCAATATTAACATCACTTTAACTCACGCACCCATGAGTATCATATTTAGAAATATCATTATCATGAGTAATACTACAACAATATCAAGAGTATTATTTGCATATGTGTTACTAGAAAAAGAATTAACAACATTATTAGCAGAAGTAGTAACATAATCACAAGCAGACTCATCATCATTGGAATCACTTGAGTCGTCCCAAGTTTGGTAATGTGAGCCTTAGGTGTTGTTTGTGGTTACTATAGAACCTATTACCATAATATCTTATTTTACCACATTTTTCACATTGTATATAGGACTGATTTGGCTTAGGTTTTTTGTTGTATGAGTTTGGGGATCTATAATGATTTAACTTTAAGTCCATGATGGCCAAGTTATCCTTTACGAGCAGTATTAGTATTTTTGTATTTTAAAATTTTCTTGAACTGCTTGCTCATTTGGGTATGAGGGGTTTGAAGGTCTGATTCTTAGCTTAAGTCACTGTCCAAGTCAGGCATGACTAATTTAGGTTGGATCATTGTGGAAGTGAATCCTATGTTTCACTCACCGTGCCTTTTAGTAATTGAGGACATTAATTTTTTGTACTCGATTTCCATTTCCATAGTCCTCAATTTGCTACTTAAAAGCTCAAGAGTTAAATTAGGGTCATCAATTTCTTCAATGACATACCTTTTACGGTCAAACGTAGGAGAAACAGATTTCAAAATTTCATCACAATGTCCCTATTATGATGATATATACCATTAGCATGCAGTTTGGTGATTATGTTAAAGAATTTAAAGAAGAATTCATCAAAGATTTCTATGTCAGACATTGTAATAGAGCTATATCTTTAGACTAGCATTTGAGTTTTAACATCTTTAACACGATGATCACCTTCATGGGCAGTGATCATAATGTCCCAAGATTCCTTAGTAGTGGTACAATGAGATATGCATTTCAATTTATGTTCGGTAATGGCCATGAAAATACAATTACGTCCTTTGTTATTATACCGAGGTAAGAGTTTTTCATCTTTAGTATATTCACTCAGTATTTTGCTTATTCTCATAGTACTTTGCTCAGCTACTGGTCTAGTAGGAGTTTGATAAACAGTTTGAATGATATCCCAAACATAATTCACCCAGTTGTTCTTGAATAAAGGACATCATCCTAACTTTCCAATATGAAAAATTGCCTCCACCAAGGCAGGGTCTTGAAACATTTCTATGTTTTGTTATAAAAAATTGTTATACATTTTTATGAGAAAATTTCCAGTCTTGAAAGTTTTCAATACAAAGATCTAATACTAATACTTAGGCAAAAAATGATTATCAAGGTTAATAAACTATGTTTTTTGTAAACGCAATTTTTTTTAACAAACCTTTAAACACAAAAAAAGGATTTAAAAGATAAAACAAGATGTGTAAACTAATGTCTAAACAGATTTTATTTGAAATTTTTCTTTATAAAAAATTAGAAAAAAATTATTAAACCAACTAGCCAGAGTAAGAACCATGCAAATAAGTAAAAGAAGAAACATCCACAACACAAATATTTAACATGGTAAAACCTCTCTAAAGGAAATATTCATTAAGGCCTCTACGCCCAAAAATTAAAAAAATTCACTAATAATCAAGAAAAGTTCATAAAACAACAAATATCATAAAATGTTAAAGTAGTATACCTAACTGAGATTCCATTCTCAAATGCAGGTATAAACTTCTGAATGTTGATGTAAACTACTCCAAGTTTAATGGAAACGGCACGCCTCCAAATATTAACAGATTACAGTGGAATTTGTGTGATGTGTAGTAAAGTGTATAAAATGCACTTATGAGGCACACATACACTTAAGTGTCATAGACATGTCATAGCATAAATTACAAGGATAATTCTATATGCAACTACACTGTTTCATGATTTTCAAATCAGGTTTCAAATTTTGAAAAATAAATTTTAGATCTAAGTTTTAACAAACTGGATCTTAACAAAAGAAAACATAGTTTTCAAAACTCTTTCAAAAAACAAATTGTTGTCCTCAAAATAGTTATTAACCGACTATATACGGGCTTAGAACTAAAATAATTCCATAAAATGAAAAGTTATTATTTCAAATAGACGAAACAAACATGAATGTTTCAAGAGTTTCAAAAACGATTTTCAAGAAGCTTTTGTTTTGAAAAATAGAAAAAGCTATAGATCAAAACACCAAAACAAACCTAGATGTATATCTAACGAAAATCTAGTCAAGGTTTAATTCTTTGATTCAATAGATTTGAATAGAGAATATGAAAGCCTAAGAGAACTCTCGTCTATCATTTTTTTCTTCTATCTCTAAAAGAAACCCTAATTTTTTACTAAAAGGATCATATAATTTCAAGGCTAAGAATTATATACTAGATAATAAGAGCATGTTATCACCGGTTGGTTTCAATGGCCTGGATTGAAGGTATACGAACGAGAGTCAATCCAAAGGTTAATATGAAAGAGTCCAAGGAAAGCTAAATTGGATGAACAAGTTATAGGTAATTGGAAATGATTCTCAATCCAAGTGAAAACTATGAATTTCAACCTCGACCATTGATTTTAATAATTTAACATGTTTAAAGAGATAAAAAATTCAGACACATAAAAAACACGACTTAAGACCAACAAACACAACAAAAACGCCCAAAGATTTGAAAATGTTTAAAATGTAATTTCTAATGAATTAAAAATGATAAAAAATTCAATTAAAAATACAAAAAAATATTTTTAATTAAAAAAAATTATTAAAAATAGTTTCACAAATTATTATCTCAAAATATCATTTTCCCATAATTTTACCATTATTAAACATAGGATTAAAAAAATTGATTAGTTCCTAGGTTAAATGCAATTAAATCAAATTTAAAGGCTAATTTTTTTTAAAATGAATTTGAAAAAATTTATATGAATGCATGTGTGTGAAAAAATGAGTGGTGCAGTGTGTTCCACTATATTTTGTTGTGTCTTCTTTATCAACTATAATCTTCTTGCAGTTGGGTTCCCCTTTAGGGTCTTTAATCTTGAATGAATCTTGAGAGGAATATCAACTCTTAATATTATTCACAACTATCCAAACTAGTTGAGTAATTGATAGTCTAGACCTAGAAAAATCCTAAGAGAGTCTTCTATCAAAGGGTGCTTTAACAAGTCACGGAGGCATAAGGTACAAATACTTATTTTGGGAAAATAATGGAGAGTGAATTCCTTAAAATCTTTTGTATCACAATCAAACAGATGGTTGAGGTCGTCAGGGTCCACAACCCCCACCTCATCAAAGGCACCGCGGTAGCAGTAGTGTCCCATGGATATTTTGGGTTTGCTTGCCTTATATCAGGTCACAAATGAGAAGGCACACCCTACTTTACGGAGTTGGCAGATTCAAATTCATGAGAATAGCCGTCCGTGGAGGGGAATTTATAATAGAGATGTGGCTGGAGTTTGAGGTGTAATACCCCGTATTTTTATGCTATATTAATTTGGGATTTTATTAAATTTAATGTGAATGATTATTTAATAAATATCCGAAAAATTTAATTATGTTATAATTATTAACGTGACGAGAGTTAGTAATTATATAAAATTGTCGAATATTACTAATGAGCATAGTAATATATGATATGGGTTATATTAAAGGTCACAAGTGAATGAAATGTCAATTTTGAGAATTTTAGTCGGGACGCGCCCGTGTCGCGTCGGAACTAATTATTGAGATATAAAAGTAAATATTTTATAAGTTGTTCGTATGGTCGTTTTGAGTGCGCCAACGCGTCCGAAAAGGTCGAGATAGTCAGAAAAGTGTACCCGGGTGTTTAGTTTGGGTCTCGGGATGTTTTTAGGCTTAATTAGTGACCCGGGAGGGCATTTTGGTCATTTTACAAAATAGGGTAATTAAACCCACGAATTTCAGCCATCCTTAGCAGCCATTTAAGTCAGCCTTTTAGGGTTAGAACATTCAGAACCCTAGAACGGCCATTGGAGAAGAGAGGAGAGAGTTCTCAAGGTGATTCAAGGCCCAAAACACCACCGATTGCACCGCCGTCACCACCAATGCGTAGATCGCGAGGAGGAGAATGCAACCACACCAATATCAGCAGGAAACCAGACCTCTGAAATCCCAGGCAAGTGTTTAACTTGCGTATTTTTCGTTGGTGCAATATTCATATTAGCGTAGGAATGATTAGGAGCGTAATCAATGGAAGAAAACCCCAAATTTTGATAGGAATTTGCCTGTAGAAAACATTATAACCATATTCTGGAAATAGTATGTGAAGTAGATGATTAACCCACGAATTTTGATGTTATATTAGAAGGAAATTATGGAGAAAACTGATTAGAACAAAAGTTAAGAAAACATTAGGGTTCTTGATGTTTAAATGAGATTTTGGGTTGTTTAACAATGTTTAATGATGGATATACGCATGCTTAACGTTAAAAGCATCTGGAAATATGTTATTATGTTTGTAGTAGGAGTTTTGGGACGATTAGTGTTGGGAAATATTGATTTGGGTGAAGAATTTTGGTAAAACCCGTAACTGCACTTCTGTAGGATTTCGCAGACATGCTTGATCGATCGATCGAGCCTAGAGCTTCGATCGATCGAAGGTTCGATCGATCGAGCCCCAGACCTCGATCGATCGACCCTTCCTGGTAGACTCTTATTTCCCCTTGTTGAATTAATTGAACATGATTCATCGTGAAATAATTTTGGACTTTATGAATAAAATGTTTCGGGATATAGGAGAGACCAGTAGGACATATGATTAAGTGTTGAGAACCTTATTATGAGACGATAATTGTATCTTAAGGACAATTATTTGAAGAACGAGGAAACTACGTAATTCAAGTGAGAGATTACGTCAAATACTTACGATAATGAATAGACGTTTACCTACTGATTTTGCTACTTGGATGGATAGAATCCACGAGTGTCACGTAACTAGTGAGAAAACCCTTCGAGTTAAGGTTAGAGACGAAACCGTATACGTAATCATAATAATGGGAAATTAAGGATAAATGTTGTGACTATGGGTAACGGGAAGAACATATATTAATATGATGAATGGGTATATTTATATGATTGTGTGTACATATATTATATACATGTGAAAAACGTACCCGCGCTACTTGCTATCCCTGAGGTTACCGTGCTGGGACGATCTTATCCTGTGTTGCTTTATGGGGGATATTGATTCATACCCTAGAAGTTAAAGATCCTAGGTACGGGCTATCAGATTGATAGTCGGACGGTCCTAAGGGACGTGTGGGTATGTACTGACCTCTTGGACTTGGAATCTATGCTTCGCCTCAACGTTGTTTTGTATATGTTAATAGAGTTCGAGAGTGATTTCGAACTTGTATTTCCCTTTGTGTGAGCGATACGGGGATTGGATAGCAGAGTATGCCCGCACCATAGTTTAGTTGGGGTGCTGTTATATATATATATATATATATTATACGAGTAGTTAATATATATATGAGGTTATAAACTTTAAAGTGTCTACTGTGATTTGATAAGTAGAACATGGTTGTTGACTCAAATTATTAAATACTTGTTTTGAGAAAGTATAAAATGTCACGGGAACTTTATTATTTTTATGAAGTTAAAAATAGAGAATTTTGGGCTACTGTTGGAACATCTTTTAAAGTGGATATTGTGTATTATAAATCTTGCGAGTAATTTAAGTTAAGTTAAGGCTGTTAGAAAGACTAGTAGGTTAGATGCTAAAACAAACCGTTGGGAAGTTTAGTACGATAGGTGGGCACATTAGAAGAGAGGTGAGTATTTCTCAAGAGAGAGACGCACTAATATGATTTGCATTGGCCTGTATCAATTTAAATACTTGCTTAACGTATTTTAAAACCAAACACACTTTCGGGCTCTGACCCGTTTCTTTTTCCTCTCTCTCCCTCTTGTATATATATATGTATATTTTTAGGTGCCCAGCCACAGGGGCGTCTTGCTTAGGATTCCTTGAGAAAAATGAGCTGCAGCTTAGGTGGGAGTTGCAGGTCACTTGAGTAGACGGCTTCTGTTATTGACTCCACTCCTATTATTCTCATTTATTGGGCACGTGTCGCCCTTTTCATCATTTCATTTGTTGCTGGGATTTTGTATTTCATTTATTTCCAGTATTGTTCTATGGGATCTATTCAGGATGGATTTGTGGTTTTAGTTCCATTTGTTAACATTCTATTGACGAATGTATTATGTTATTTGGTTTATTGTGGTGTGATTCTTTATTGTAGAAATGTTGTTTTTAATTAAAATAAATCTTTTTCTTTAATTAAAATTTGGAAAGTTTTGTATGGAAAATGTTTTGACACTTAGCTTAATTATTTAGGGTGTTAAATTGAAAAAAAAAATTATTTTTATCGACAGTGATGCTGAGAATGAACCAACTGTTTACCTTGATTTAATTTAATAAAGGAGTGATCGCCCGGTATTTAATTAGGCGGGGTGTCACAGGTGGTATCAGAGCATCAGGTTCTAGAGTCCTTTAGGATCTGTGCGGCCTATTATGTTTCAGCGTTGCTTTCTTTGATATAGAGCCCTACTACTAGGAATGTTGTGTCTATCTCTATACTTTGGAGTTTCGTACTCTTGCGATTTGGTTATTTGAATGATGAACTCATCCAAATTTACAATTTTTAGATGGATCGTCAAGAAGAACTAGCTAAGACGATTAAGGGAGTCATCGAGCAAGATCGACTCACACCTCAGGTATCCCCAGGGAGAGTATCAACCGCCGAGTTAGCAGGTATCGTGGCACAAGCAGTTACCACTGCAGTTCTACAATACCAAGAACGCTGCCTACAACTTAAAGGAGGCAAAAGACCTAGAGAGGTTAACCTAGTGCATGTGACTGACGTTGGGAACTGTGCGAAGGCACCAAATCTGCGGCAACAAAACAATCAAGATAGAGTCAGTTCCAGTAGTAACGAGATTTTTGTACAGAGACAAAAGTGTCAGGGACAACGAAGCCAGGTTTAGAATGAAATCACCAAGAGGTGTTTCGGTTGTGGAATGGAGGACCCCAAACGTAAATCTTGTCTGAATCCGACTGGGGATAAACTACAACCTGACCGGCAAAGAATTTTGAAACTCTGCTATAAATTTGTACAACCGGGTCACAAGTGGATGGATTGTCCTCGCCCTGACATAGTTTTTCCGCAGATTTCCCCTCAAGGCCAGCAAGACCAAGGAAAAAGAGAGGCTAGTCAATACCGTAAGGAAGGAAAGCAGTTTCGGGGGAGGTGTTTCCAATGTGGCAGAAATGGCCATAGGCGTCAAAATTGTCCAGAGAAGAATAGGGCCCCACGGCAGGAATGTGCTGACAATGTACCTCAGAAGCCAACTCCGCCATCTTTTCCAACAGCCTCAGTTCAGCAGAGAAAGCTACAGGGCGAACGTGTCTATAATTTCCCACATGCAGCAACCCCGCAGGCGCCACCCGCGGTTGAGGGTATGTTTTTCTATCCATGTTACCATGAGTCGAGATTTGTTTGTTACGAGTGCAACGCACTATTTTATAAGCTAAATTTTTTTGCGAAAGCCTTAGGGTTGTTAGCTACGGCAGTGAGCTCAGTGACGTGTGTAGACTCACCATCTTGGGAGTGGGTCTTTTATTTTCTTTATATGCCCGTGAGTGGGGGTAGAGATTAGTAGCTTAGTATTACCTATATATATGTTAGTCTTAGACATACATTAGCTTGATGTTATATTCAGTATGGATTGGCTCGCCGCTTATAGAGCCATGATTATCTACTTCGGTGGAGCATTGTTTTTGCCATTTCGGGGCAAGAGATGTTTGTAGTGGCGATGCCTCGCCCAGAGGGAGGTTCGACCTCTCATTTGTATTACATAGAGGAGGATACCTCTAAGGAGGTTGTGATTCCCTTAGATTCTATCCCTATTGTCAGGGAGTATTCCGATGTGTTTCAGGAGATACCTGGCCTACCGCCCAGTCGTGAGATAGACTTTGTTATAGATTTATTGCCAGGTACGAGACCTATAGCACGCGCACCGTACCGTATGGCTCCAGCAGAGATGCGAGAGCCACGAGATCAGATTGAGCAGCTGTTAGGTCAGGGCTTCATTCGTAGGAGTACCTCACCTTGGGGCGCTCCAGTCTTATTTGTAAAGAAGAGAGATGGTTCACTGAGATTGTGCGTGGACTACCGGGAGTTGAACAAGGTCACGATACGGAATAAGTATCCGTTGCCTCGAATCGATGATCTATTCGAGCAGTTGAGGGGAGCAACTTTCTTTTCGAAGATAGATCTGAGGTCGGGGTACCATCAGTTACGGATTAGAGAGCAGGATGTTTCAAAGACTGCCTTCATGTCGAGATATGGGTCCTATGAGTTCAGGGTGATGCCGTTTGGACTCACAAATGCCCAGTCGTTTTTATGGACTTGATGAACCGAGTATTCAGAGAGTTCTTGGATCAGTTCGTCATTGTCTTCATAGATGATATCTTGATATATTCACACTCCGAGGAGGAGCATGCCGAACACTTGAGGCGGGTTCTTCAGACCCTACGAGAGCATCAGTTGTATGCTAAGTACGAGAAGTGTGGATTCTGGTTGCGAGAGATACAATTCTTGGGCCATGTTATTTCTGAGCAAGGGATAGCAGTTGACCCGAGCAAAGTGTCAGCGGTGAGGGAGTGGGGACAGCCCACGACACCGACAGAGGTACATAGTTTCTTGGGGTTAGCCGGATACTAAAGGAGATTTATTCGGGGATTCTCCAAGATAGCGGGTCCGTTGACGAATTTGACTCGCAAAGGGGTACCATATGTCTGGGATGACGCTTGTCAGTTGGCTTTCGACGAACTGAAGGACAAGCTTACTTCGGCACCAGTCCTTGCTTTACCGAAGCCGGGTGTGGAGTACCTGGTTTACACAGATGCGTCCTTACGAGGACTTGGGGGAGTACTTCAGTATGAGGAGAAGGCTATAGCTTTTGCTTCCCGCAAACTTAAGCCGCACAAGAAGAATTACCCCACCCACGACCTAGAGTTAGCAGCAGTAGTCTTTGCATTGAGAATTTGGAGGCACTACTTATTGGGCGAGAAATTCCGTTTGTTCACAGACCATAATTCACTGCAGTACTTGTTCACTCAGCGAGAGCTGAATATGCGTCAGCGCAGGTGATTAGAGTTTGTGAAAGATTACCAGTTCGATATACGGTATCATCTGGGGAAGGCCAACGTAGTTGCTGATGCATTGAGCCGTAGACCGGTAGAAGATGTAGCGGACATCTGGAAAGCAAAGTAGAAAGAGCTGGGTCACCAAGACGCCGTAGCACATTCTTTCATATCCATGATGTCAGTCACACCCGAGATTGTTACGAGGGTGATACAGGCACATACCACAAACCCGTGTTGCCAGGAGCAGATTGTGCGACTTTTAGCCGAGGGTGTCGAGTCCTATTCTGTTAGTTTCGATGGAGGTTTGCGGTTTAATGGGAGATTAGTGGTTCCAGAAGTAGCGGAGCTACGACATGAAGTGATGACTCATTCTCATGGGTCCCGATTTGCAGTACATCCAGGAGGCGATAAGATGTACCAGGTCATGAGACGACAGTACTGGTGGAGTGGGATGAAGAAGGACATTGCTGAGTTTTTGGCCAAGTGTTCTACTTGCCAGCTGGTTAAGGTGGACCACCAGAAATCGTCAGGATCGCTTCATCCATTGGAAGTACCCGCGTGGAAGTGGGGAAGTATTTCCATGGATTTCATTACCGGGTTGCCTACATCACAGCGGGGCCACGATTCTATCTGGGTGATTGTAGACTGTTTGACCAAGGTGGCTCATTTTCTGCCAGTGAGGACAGATTATACCACGGGTCAGTATGCCCAGTTGTTCATCGCTGAGATTGTCAGATTACATGGGGTGCCCCTGAATATTGTGTCAGATAGAGACAAGATTTTTGTGTCACGTTTCTGGGAAAGCTTTCAAGAGGCTATGGGTACAGAGTTGAGACTGAGTTCAGCTTACCACCCACAGACAGATGGTCAGACATAGCGTACTAATCAAATGTTGGAAGATATGCTACTCATGTGTGTTCTCGATTTCGGAGGAGGTTGGGAGCCACACCTTCCACTGGTAGAGTTTGCTTATAATAACTCCTATCAGTTTACGATTGGCATGGCTCCATTTGAGGCTTTGTACGGCAGGCCTTGTCGTTCTCCAACTTGTTGGCTCGAGGTGGGGGACAACAAGTTATTAGGACCAGAAGTGATCCAGGAGACCTCCGCGAGGATTGAGATAATCAGGAGTCGTATTCGGGTAGCCCAAGACAGGCAGAAGAGCTACGCCGATGCGAAACGGTTCTTCCGTGAGTTTAATGTGGGAGATCAAGTGTTATTGCGTGTATCTCCTATGAAAGGAGTGATGAGGTTCGGGAAGAAGGGGAAGTTGGCTCCGAGGTATGTAGGACCATTTCCCATCATCGAGAGAATTGGGCCGATAGCATACAGGTTGGGACTGCCGGAACATTTACATCGCATTCACGATGTATTTCACATCTCGTCGTTGAGACGATACCTTCGAGATTATATGGCCCATACTCACATCGCGATAGAGGAGATCGACTTACAGCCTAATAGCTCTTACGAGGAGAGACCAGTGGCTATTCTAGACTATAGTAAGAGGAGATTGAGGTCGAAAATAGTTCCACTTGTGCGAGTTCAATGGGAGCATCATAATGTGGAGGAATCCACTTGAGAGCGTGAGGCAGATATGCGCGAGAGATATCCAGAGTTTTTTTTACCAGGTATGCCTTATTTTCCGAATTTCGGGACGAAATTCCGTTATTAGGGGGGAAGTATGTAATACCCCGTATTTTTATGCTATATTAATTTGGGGTTTTATTAAATTTAATGTGAATGATTATTTAATAAATATCCGAAAATTTAATTATGTTATAATTATTAATGTGACGAGAGTTAGTAATTATATAAAATTGTCGAATATTACTAATGAGCATAGTAATATATGATATGGGTTATATTAAAGGTCACAAGTGAATGAAATGTCAATTTTGAGAATTTTAGTCGGGACGCGCCCGTGTCGCGTCGGAACTAATTATTGAGATATAAAAGTAAATATTTTATAAGTTGTTCGTATGGTCATTTTGAGTGCGCGAACGCGTCCGGAAAGGTCGAGATAGTCAGAAAAGTGTACCCGGGTGTTTAGTTTAGGTCTCGGGATGTTTTTAGGCTTAATTAGTGACCCGGGAGGGCATTTTGGTCATTTTACAAAATAGGGTAATTAAACCCACGAATTTCAGCCATCCTTAGCAGCCATTTAAGTCAGCCTTTTAGGGTTAGAACATTCAGAACCCTAGAACGGCCATTGGAGAAGAGAGGAGAGAGCTCTCAAGGTGATTCAAGGCCCAAAACACCACCGATTGCACCGCCGTCACCACCAACGCGTAGATCGCGACGAGGAGAACGCAACCACAACAATATCAGCAGGAAATCAGACCTCTGAAATCCCAGGCAAGTGTTTAACTTGCGTATTTTTCGTTGGTGCAATATTCATATTAGCGTAGGAATGATTAGGAGCGTAATCAATGGAAGAAAACCCCAAATTTTGATAGGAATTTGCATGTAGAAAACATTATAACCATATTCTGGAAATAGTATGTAAAGTAGATGATTAACCCACGAATTTTGATGTTATGTTAGAAGGAAATTCTGGAGAAAACTGATTAGAACAAAAGTTAAGAAAACATTAGGGTTCTTGATGTTTAAATGAGATTTTGGGTTGTTTAACCATGTTTAATGATGGATATACGCATGCTTAACGTTAAAAACATCTGGAAATATGTTATTATGTTTGTAGTAGGAGTTTTGGGACGATTAGTGTTGGGAAATATTGATTTGGGTGAAGAATTTTGGTAAAACCCGTAACTGCACTTCTGCAGAATTTCGCAGACCTGCTTGATCGATCGATCGAGCCTAGAGCTTCGATCGATCGAAGGTTCGATCGATCGAGCCCCAGACCTCGATCGATCGACCCTTCCTGGCAGACTCTTATTTCCCCTTGTTGAATTAATTGAACATGATTCATCATGAAATAATATTGGACTTTATGAATAAAATGTTTCGGGATATAGGAGAGACCAGTAGGACATATGATTAAGTGTTGAGAACCTTATTATGAGACGATAATTGTATCTTAAGGACAATTATTTGTAGAACGAGGAAACTACGTAATTCAAGTGAGAGATTACGTCAAATACTTACGATAATGAATAGACGTTTACCTACTGATTTTGCTACTTGGATGGATAGAATCCACGAGTGTCACGTAACTAGTGAGAAAACCCTTCGAGTTAAGGTTAGAGACGAAACCGTATACGTAATCATAATAATGGAAAATTAAGGATAAATGTTGTGACTATGGGTAACGGGAGGAACCTATATTAATATGATGAATGGGTATATTTATATGATTGTGTGTACATATATTATATACATGTGAAAAACGTACCCGCGCTACTTGCTATCCCTGAGGTTACCGCGCTGGGACGATCTTATCCTGTGTTGCTTTATGGGGGATATTGATTCACCCTAGAAGTTAAAGATCCTAGGTACGGGCTATCAGATTGATAGTCGGACGGTCCTAAGGGAAGTGTGGGTATGTACTGACCTCTTGGACTTGGAATCGAGGCTTCGCCTCAACGTTGTTTTGTATATGTTAATAGAGTTCGAGAGTGATTTCGAACTTGTATTTCCCTTTGTGTGAGCGATACGGGGATTGGATAGCAGAGTATGCCCGCACCATAGTTTAGTTGGGGTGCTGTTATATATATATATATATTATACGAGTAGTTAATATATATATGAGGTTATAAACTTTAAAGTGTCTACTGTGATTTGATAAGTAGAACATGGTTGTTGACTCAAATTATTAAATACTTGTTTTGAGAAAGTATAAAATGTCACGGGAACTTTATTATTTTTATGAAGTTAAAAATAGAGAATTTTGGGCTACTGTTGGAACATCTTTTAAAGTGGATATTGTGTATTATAAATCTTGTGAGTAATTTAAGTTAAGTTAAGGCTGTTAGAAAGACTAGTAGGTTAGATGCTAAAACAAACCGTTGGGAAGTTTAGTACGATAGGTGTGCAGATTAGAAGAGAGGTGAGTATTTCTTAAGAGAGAGACGCACTAATATGATTTGCATTGGCCTGTATCAATTTAAATACTTGCTTAACGTATTTTAAAACCAAACACACTTTCGGGCTCTGACCCGTTTCTTTTTCCTCTCTCTCCCTCTTGTATATATATATGTATATTTTCAGGTGCCCAGCCACAGGGGCGTCTTGCTTAGGATTCCTTGAGAAGAACGAGCTGCAGCTTAGGTGGGAGTTGCAGGTCACTTGAGTAGACGGCTTCTGTTATTGACTCCACTCTTATTATTCTCATTTATTGGGCACGTGTCGCCCTTTTCATCATTTCATTTGTTGCTGGGATTTTGTATTTCATTTATTTCCAGTATTGTTCTATGGGATCTATTTAGGATGAATTTGTGGTTTTAGTTCCATTTGTTGACATTCGATTGATGAATGTATTATGTTATTTGGTTTATTGTGGTGTGATTCTTTATTGTAGAAATGTTGTTTTTAATTAAAATAAATCTTTTTCTTTAATTAAAATTTGGAAAGTTTTGTATGGAAAATGTTTTGACACTTAGCTTAATTATTTAGGGTGTTAAATTGGAAAAAAAAAATTATTTTTATCGACAGTGATGCTGAGAATGAACCAACTGTTTACCTTGATTTAATTTAATAAAGGAGTGATCACCCGGTATTTAATTAGGCGGGGTGTCACATGAGGATTCATTATCGTTCTCCCCGATAGAAGGGGAAACCAACCCATCATTAGCCATGTTGGACATGGTTTCATCATAAAGTTGCACGTTTGAATCACTATTTGTGACCTCAATTTGGTTCCTAAAGGGGACATGAGCTATTGGGGCATCATCTTTGTCCGATTCCCTCTTCCTCCTTTTTCCCTTACCCCTTCGCGAAGCTTGATTCAAATTTTGGACTCCCTATCCAGCTCATCCAACTATGAAAGGAGCAATTCCCTATCAATCTCCATCACTAGATACCCGTTCAAGAAATTACCTATACAAGAGTTAGCACAGTCAACGCCGAAAACTACAAATCGCAATACATGCCATGACCTTTCAAGTTTATTTGGTTACCTCATAATGCTTGCCTCACAGGTGCCAGATGGGCAGTGTAGTCTCCAAGCTCATACAAAGCCCTATTGGTGAACACCTCAATAAATTATTTCTTCTTATCAGGAATCAAGGCAGCGGCCTCAATCCTCTTCATTTGATGCTCGTTAGGGGTTAAACCTTCACGAACTGTAAACTATATGTGGTCAATATTAGTTGAATGAATATCAAAGGCTACAAACATATATTGTTAATTAGATAACTTCCATAGGGGGAGTCCCTAGGTCCGCCGATGCCTATAATATTTCTCTCTCTCAAACTCCTGGGCATGCATTTCCTAGTTATCGCCAAAAATAAAGAAATATCTGCCTTTCCAATTTTTTGTACTAGAATGTTGTCCCCTCATTGGGTATCTGTTACTATTCTTCATCCCCATGTAATTGCACCATGGATTTTCCACGGAGTTCTCTTTTTGCCTATAAAAATTGAGGACTCTATAGTCATTTTATCTCTCTCAAACTTCTTATACCAAACTACCAAGGATGCCAGGATAGCCCTCCGCCCATGGGATAAACATGGGTTGAGGCTAGATTCATCTCCTTTAAAAATTTTCCTTAATAGTATTGTTTGGATTCACAGTCCTAGAGAAAGGGCATCTAAGGGGAAGCAAACCCCATCGTTTGGGATCGTGAGAGATGATCGCAACTCCGCATAAGGCAGTGTACAGATTATACCCTTGGGAAACTCGCAGGACTTAGCCAGCTGAGCAAACTATTCCTTGTTCATTATATAAGGATGAATGAGGATTACAGGATTCCTTATCATCTCAGTACCACGGCTGGATGACCCAGCTTCAACATTCATTACTTCTGCATGCCTAATTGTGGTCATGAAATTCCTCTCAATTAGCACGTGGTTGTTTGTGGAACAGGTATATTCCTCAACTCTTTGGCTACCATCTACAACCTTCATTGGGTCCCTACAATTAAAAGTATCTTCAAAGTAAAATAAATGCATATGTAGGCTGGGCACCCTTTTAGCTTACAATTTCCACTTGTTTTTAATGGTTTTATGTGTAACATCGTGGGAGGAGGAACATCGAAATGCCTGATCCACAAGTCCTCTAAGTACTCCCAAGTATTTTAATAAATAAAGACATGACAGGAACCTATAAAAGTAGAGGAAGATCCCCAGTTAAAGTGCCACAATGGTTATGAGTAAAATACATAGCAAGCACAAGTTTCAAAGACCACGTCCACATGATCAAAGACCTCATCATCAAATAAAAGATCCTAAGGCACTTATAAAAAATGGAGGAAGACATGGACTCTTATGTGTCTGTGGCATGTACCACATAATTTGTAGGGACTATCTACAGAGTAATGGTAAAGAAGTAAAAGGCCGCATCTATTAGTTAAATGTCGTGGACTCCTATATGTGAAACTACAACCATCACGGGAAATGCCACAACCATTAGAAAAAGGCCGTAGCCAGAACAGACAAACACCTATGGTCTAACTTATACAATTTCACAATATCAAAAATGGAAAAAATAAGGGTTTGGGCAAAGAACAAATACGAATAACAATTTGAGTTCTTGGCCCAAAACCAACCGAAAAGTGCAAAAATCGACCCCAAACCAATTCCAGTGGACTAGCTTCAACTCTAAGTTAATCTAAAACCATTATTGTACATTAGAAACCTATAAAATCCAACCAAAAACCAAAAATCCAATCGATTTTTAACTAAACTCGAAAACAACGAAATCTAACAAAACTCAAAAACCCAATTTATGAATTGGAATCAATCTAAGGGTTTATGACTGCAATTTGATTCAGGTCCGAGTATGATTTTAGAATATGAATGATTTCAGAGGTGGGGATTACTGCAACAATAATAACTAAAACTAAGAAAAATCCCAAAACCTAGTCGGGTTCCACCTAAAAAGTAAGAAACCCAATCGATATTTAAGAACATAAACATAGAAAAACCCTAGATCTACATTGCGACGATTCAAACCAAGGGTTATTTGTGTAACTAATGAAAGAAAATACAATGCAAACTAATATATGACAAAATTGCAGAAAGGATCAAGGAATACCAATGTTAAATAAAGAAAAGAATATATTGGAAAATATACTAAGAAAATAATTGGAAATCACCTTAACTTTGCCAAAAATTGGCTCTGTTTTTTAGATCTAAGTATTGAACAAGATAATGAGGCCATGGCCTCAGCCCATTTATACAAGAGGTTGTAAAAAGATAAACCGTCAGAATTTGAAACGCCTAAACTAGTAAGCTGTGACATTCACAAATCTCATCATCAACATTAGCTACAACCGTCTCAAACGTCTATGGCCATGCTAGAAATAAGTCGTAGCCTCTCGACCTCAACACATCCCTAGACGTCCAGCTCATAGACCGTCAAACATCATCAATAACTTACTCACTTTTCACCATTTAAAAAGATTACTTGTAAACAAAATTTATCCATAAATCGTGTGCAGGATGCACATGACACTCCCACCAACTACTATAATTAAAGGTCATCACTTCCTCATCTAAGGAAACATTTATGTAGAAAAACCCTGCCAAATTCTTTCCAATATCTCTCTACACCGGAATCCACACTCCGATCATCTACTTTGGCATCTGAACCACTATTGATCGCGGCCTCCCCTTGCCTAAGCTATAGAGTCTGCTTCCTTGTCTACACAGAGGTAGTTTGTTATGCATTTATCCTATCTTTCTACTCTTTATGCCTCCAAGTCCCACAAAACTTATACTACTACGTGTATATAATGAGACTTAGGCTCTATAGTGGACGTACGTTAACTTCAATGGACAAACCACTATAAATCCCGTGTTCTCTCTTTTACTCTATTTTTTGTACTTTGACTGTTGTTTATAACGTTGACATTATGATTTACTTTGGTTAAAAAAATTTTAGACAACCCCACAACAATGATCAATCGAGAAGAGGAAAAATCTTTATTATAATAGATGAACTTTTCTTCTTTAAATATTTTTAGCTTAAAAGATAGGATCACATTATTTTCCTGTAGTCTTTTGGATTCTATACAAAGCTTGTCGTAGGAAGTTTGAAGATCATCTTCTTCACTATCACTATTAATACTACAAACATTAACATCTTCATTGTTAGAAATATAGTTATTCAAAACATCAGACAAGATCAAAAGTACGACAAAAGTATGGTAATTTGGCATACTAATTAAATCACAAATATTATCGCATATGCTAAGATCAATCTTCAAACACATAAGATCTACCTGAAGGTGTTTAAACCTAAAAAAGTGAGGTTTAGGTCTGATACCAATTAAGAGTGCAAGTTCTCAAAATCGAGATGGACGAAATGTATTAAAAAAATTCTTATAAAAAAGAGATAAGGTTTTATTTTAATGTTCAAGATTGGGTAGAAAATATAAAGCCTAAGGTCTATCTGACAAATTGTTTACCCATTAGATTACACTAAATTTTATCTTCGATATATAGGTGACTTAATATAAATGTGAAAAGATAAATAGTATAGCACAACAACAAGGCGTATAAGGAAAAACTCACAGCGGGAAAAAACCTCGAGTCGATAGAACAACAAATGTATAATTTTAGAGTTTTATAACTACAAGACATAGACTTAAATTCTCTTAATGCTATTCCAGACTAGATACTCTTTCCCACCATATCCTCCGTATAGAGCGCCAATACGACCACGACCGATTTTGGTCGGCAAAGAATGTCGTAAAGCCATCATGCCAAACAAAGTCTTCGAGTTAGGGTTTCACCACCTCCTCCTTAGACTTTAAGGTTCTCCCAAAAGTGTTATGCTAAATGGGTTATCTTAATAAGAGATATTAAACTACTAATCACGAAATTAAGCTTAGGACCAAATATTGCTCTGACTAAACACGCTTAAAATATGCTATGAATGGATCAAAACTTGGCCTAATTAATTTACTAACCCAACAGACTTAAATTACACTAATTTAAGTGGAAAATATACTTTATAAGTATCCTAAAAGTCAGCCCAAAATAGAACATATTTAAATAAATTAAATATCTCATTAAATATATTTATAAGTCAACACAAGTTGATAAATTTCTAAAAATTTAATTACAAAATTGTTACGTCTATCTTGGCATTATAAGAAAAAACTTCAAAATCTGTGAAACTCGATACCAAGGGAATAATCCAAACAAGGAAACTCCCGAAGCCTATTCTTGTCCATATCATAGTTGCCTAAAATACTAATGTGACACCTCGCTTAATTAAATAGCGGGTGATCAGGCCTTTATTAAATTAAAAATAGAATATCTAGATTGGTTCATTCTTAGCTTCACTGTAGAAAAACTTTTTAATATTTACTAACCACCAAGTATTTAAAAAGCCGATGTCACCTCTTTATGATTAACATGCAAAGATTTAAAACAATTAAATATCACATTCACCATACTAAATTAATCAACACCACAAATAATAAAATATTGAATCAAATAAAATATAACAGTAGTAAACACCTCAGTGTGAAACTCTAATACAATAATCCATATAAAAATAAAATCCAAAACTGAATAATAAAAGAAGTACAATGTCCCCAGAACAACTACAAATGGAAAATGGGAAACATTCCCTATTGAGATAAAGTAATGAGTGCATCAAATCTGCAAGAAAATGGAGGCGTCTATCAAACTAGGACCTGCAATCATCCACAACAACGAAAAATATAAATGAACTCCTATGATGGGCCTCCCTGTGGCTTGGCACCTAAAATGGTTTTGCACAAAGAAAAATAGATTTGGAAGAAATGGGTCAAAGCCCGAGTAGAAAATAGTTTAAGACATTTTATCAAATATTTAAAATGCTTAAAAGAAAATATTATACACATGTTATTTTCATGGGCTCCCATTTGAGAAATCTCACCTCTCATCTAGTGTGCATGCCTAACGTACTTCTAGACCATTCTAGTTACTGCTACCACTCTTAACTAGTTTAAGTACGTTAGCCTTTTTGAACTATTACTCATAGTTTCCACCCGTATTTCACACATTACATTATCTCATATTTCTAGATCTTTCAACTCAATACAAATTTTCCCAATTACCAATTAAGTGTTCACATACTTAGGTTATTTAGATTTCACTATCTTTCTTATCTACTATGTACACACAGTAGAATAAATCACAAGTGCATATATATATATACATACTTATACGGCACCCCTAGGCTCAGTTGCGATGCATACATACTCTGCTATCATGTCCTGGTACACCACGCACTGTATAAAGGACATGTGGTTATGTATCTCTCTCAAACCATAAATACAAATCACATATATTGGAGGCGAATATAGTTCCAAGCATATGGGCTACGAACATACTTACACACCCATATGATCGCCAGCTCATCGTTCTCACAGATAGGCCTTTTCTAGGTTCTATATCCTAAGGTAAAAGTAAAAAATCCCCCCAAAGGCTTATCAGGATATGACTGTCCCGACACGAAAACCTCCCGTGATAGCAAGCAGCATAGGTATGTCATACACATAAAAATAATACAATATATATACACACAACCCATATATTTGTATCATTGATAAAAGCACACGCACATCTTATATCATAAGTCCCATGCATAGTATGTTTATATCTCAAATATCCCATGTATTAGTAAATCACTATTTTACTTCTTATCGTATGTTCCCGAATCTCTCTCACCACTCGAATTGTATACATCATTTTATAACATAGTATCAGTAGGTAACTCACTCATATCCTACATATTTAAGTCATCATTTTTCCCGAATTCTTGTGACTCGAATTATTCTTCAATTTAGATTTTTCCTCTCGATTAAGCCTAATTAATTTAGCACTTAATTTGCCCTCATAGGGCCAAGCCTAAAACCAAACCTAGGCCTACTAGTACATAAATATAATTCCAATTATATTTAAATTTTAATCCAATAAGTGACTCCCGAAGATTCTAAACAAAAAGATAAAAGTGGCCAAGAACCGAATTGATTCGCTCCCTACAGGTATTGTCTTCTTCATTAAGAAACTACGGGTTTTACCATTTTTTAACACCAAAACCTTAATTAATCATTCCCAAACTCCCAAACAATTACACTAAACATTATACCAACATATATGAATGATTTCTAATGTACAAGAATCATGAGATCATCAAGAATCATCATTTGATCAAATTAATTCCAATTAAGTTCTCAAAAAACCCTAGTTCATCACTTTTATTCAAGAAACAATTATATAACCTAGATTTCTTCACATTTGGATAATCCCAATTCATCAATTTCATCCTACACAACTCACATAATTTAACCTAACATGATATTAACTCAAGAATATAGTTTAACCTTCAAAGATTGATTTAATTCTCTATAAATTCATGGGAATAGTCATCCTATTCTAACATGGATACATTATATACTTATAAATTAGCAAGTTTAAACACTTGCCTTTTATAATAGGTCTGATACGTTTTAGATGATGGGTATGGTGGTGTTCCTCTTCCCCCGATCTATGCGGTGGTGGTGGTAGTGGTGTAATTGGAGTAGGAATTGGTGGTTCTAGCCTTTAGAACCTCCTTTATTCTCCCTCTTATGGCCTCTCTACAACTCTATGAACTGTAACTCTCGAAGACTCCTATTCCCAGATGATATAAACCTCTAAATTTCATAGGTCATATTTTCTCAAAAATACAAATGACTAAAATACCCTTTCGGGGTGTCGGTTTGGCCTACAAGTGCCGAGAACCAAACTAAACTGTCGGGTAGAATTTTCTAACTATCTAGACCCTTCCTGACACATTAACGCATTCGAAAATACCATTCAGATGACTTAAAAATAAATTACTTTTTATTTCATTAAATTGAGTCTCGATCCTGACTAGATTACTGTAACTATCGTATTTTTCACTCGCAAAATTTTTAATATATTCATAATCCCATATTACTTTATTCACTAAGTAATACTCAATATAATTTACATCAATAAATACTGACCCTTATCTCGCTAGTTAATATTTATTTTAATCCGGATGAATTTTTAATTAATTTATCGTATTTAATTTAATTTAATTTAATTTAATCAATCCCATATTTAAAATCAGTAAAAATATGGGGTGTTACGACTAAATGACTTAAAATATTTCTCTTAATGAATTATTATTATTAGTTCGCTAATATCCAAAGCAATACAATCAAGTCAACTAATAACTTAATCGTAATATAACATATGCAACCTCTCATGGTCACTTCTCAATATACAAAATGACATCTCAAAATTCCATCATCTTAAATCATATAGAGACATATCACGCATCACATAATATTTCATCCATATTCAATAATAAATTTCATAATTTATTAAGTGTAAGAAAAATACGGGGTATTGCAAATCATCTACTGAAGAGGAATGACATTCTTTATGAGCAATACAATGTCATAAGAAATCTCTTACTGAGAGTACTTATTGGATTAGCGAGCTGGAAAGCAAGTTGCAGTAGGCGATAACTTGCAAAGAGAAGGCGGTGGAAAAGGTGGAACGTCTTTAGTTGGAGTTCAGCAAAATTTACACCAAGGTGGAAGCCCCTTAAAAAGTCCTTTGCGTAAAATAATTTATAGAAGCTCATTTTGCAAAGGTAAAAAAGGTCCCATAAGGCAAGTCGGGAGGCCAAACGTGAGAAGTCCTTTGACGAGGCCAATGTGAAAGAGGTTGTTGCACAGCTATACTATCACGAGTCAAAGGCCTTGAACCTTGGATGGCTTGCTAGCCTTTAAGAGGGCATTATTTATGAGGATTACCCAGCATACGCCAAGCATCCCTCGGATAAGCCCATTATAGGGTAATGGGAAGCTTCCCTTGCATCTATCCAAGTGTCCAAGCATATGGTCATTGAACCTTCTTCTCCTACAAAGGTGGTTGTCCAAGAAGACAATGTTTCTATCGACTAAGAAAAAATTGCTACTAATAACCAGGGGAGGTCCCACCTAGCTTCCTTAGGTTTTTTGCTACTCTTTTAGTATTTTTTAATTTTTTTTTGTAAGACATTTGGATAACTCTTATAGGACTTGTCACATTTTAAGTTGCAGATTAGTGGAAGTTTATTCTTAGGTTCCATTGTTCTTATATTGTTTAGTTTTGTAGATCATTTTTTTTAATTAATCAACCTAATTATTTTAACCAAGACTTGCTCGCATTTAACTTAAATGGAAGTGGGTGGATTTTGGAATGTGACCGACTCCAATGGATTATAATATCAAATCATGAGGCTAAGTGACTAATCAATATATTAAAACTAGTGAGTTAACATTCTGATTTAATTTATTTAAGAAATTGTACCACTTGGTTTGGTTTTATGCCCGATCTTAGGTGGCCAACTTGTTTTTAAGTTTTACTGCGTATTCTTAGTGGGTTTATGCCTATTCTAGGAAAACCAGCCCAACTTGGGTTGTACTATTATTTTCGAGTGGGTTTGATGTCAAATCTCTGGAGACTAACTTATTTCTAAGTTGTACCCGTAATTCTAAGGTGGATTTATGCCTATTCCAGGTTGACCAACCCAAGTCGTTTGTAACAACACTTTAAGGTGGGGGTTGATACCAAATCTTAGGTGAACAGCTTGTTTTTAAGTTGTACCACCCAATCTTAGGTGACTTTATGCTCATTATAGGTCAACCAACCCAAATTGGGTTGCACCACCATTTTTAGGTGGTTTTGATTCCAAATATTAGGCGACCAAATTATTTTTAAGTTGTACCACCCATTATTAGGTGGTTTTATGTCTATTGTATTCCCACCAATCCATGTTGGGTTCTACCGTAATTTTCAGGTGGATTTAACTCCTAATCTCAAGAGACCAGTTTATTTCGAAGTTTTACTACCACCAATTCTTATGTGGGTTTATGCCTATTGTTGGTTGACTAACCCAAGTCGGGTTGTATCGTCATTTTCATGTGGGTTTAATGAAACATCTTAGGTGGCCAACCTATCTTTAAGTTCTACCACCCAATCTTAGGTGGGTCTATACCAATTCTAGGTTGACTAACCAACGTTGGGTTGTACCACTATTTTCTGTTGGGTTTTGATGATGGAGTTTAATTTTGGAGGTATAGTTAAAAAGAAAAATATTTACTAACATAAATCATCTTTAATGAATTGAAATACTTTGAAAAAGTAATCTTTCTACTAAATGATAAAATTTTCTAACGTTCATGGCATTACATGACCTAGGTAATGCCTTGCCATCCAAATCTTCTAGGTGGTATGATTTGCCTTCTCCCTTAGGCCCAAATTTGGTGCGATTTCTATTTGAATGATTATTGGAGGCCGTCGAGAGATTTCAAAGCCATAGGTCACCAACATGTAATTATTTAACTTTGATCTTCCTATAGGGATGTTTGGAGAGATCCTATTGATAGGCTATAAGGTGGATGAGATACTACTCTTCTAGTTCCTCTAATAATTTAAAATCATGAGTCATATGATCATCCCTGTGGCCATCCTCAAAGATATCAATCCTTAGAGTTGGAAGGACACTTTTCAATGGGAGAATAACTTCCATACCTTACGGCAAAGAGTGTGGGATTTCTCCCGTTGATCGTGTGGGGATTTTTTTATAGGACGAAATGACTAATGGAAGCTTGTCCACCCATCTTACTTTCATATTTTCTAATCGCCATTTGATTCCGGTGAGATGAATCTTATTAGTGATTTATGCTTGCCCATTTCACTGTGTGAAGACCACTTAGACATAGGGAATTCTAATCTTATATTCTATGCAAAAATCACTAAAGATGTCATTGTCAAATTGAGTCCTATTTTCTCTTACCAAGGATACCAAACCTGGTGATGATATTTATCCACTAAAACCTTTTGGCATGGGTGTCTTTCATGTTGGTTAGTATTTCATCCTCCACCTATTTTGTGAAGTAATCTGTGGTGGTTGTCAGGTATTTTTTATAACTAGATATTGCATGTAGAGGCCCCATATTGTCCCTTCCCCATTGAGCAGAAGTCCATAGACTTACGAGCCATTTTAAATTGCCATCCAGCTGTTTGACGATGTAGCGGTTAGACATATGGAATCTAAGGGACTTCATTCCTCTTCTCCTATGACATTTAAGGTTATGGGAACAAGACCCATATTTTTTTTATTACTCTGTTAGCAACCTTTGTATTTGTGTTATTTCTTCATCTCATTCGTTTGTTCAATTATTTTTTTTATAATGCTTTACCAGTCGAACATTTCTTTATAAGTGAGGCCTTCCACGGAGGGTTTAATCTCGTTGTCTTGGACCAGACATTTGTGTCATGCAACCTCTTGACCTTGTTTCACTAAGATATGAAAGGAGTCTTGAAGGAATTTATTTCCTCCCTGTAGCTCATACTTCAGAGGAAATCTATTTCCTAGCATGTGAACGGCAAGAATAATGGGCACTCATATTAAACAAGGGTCATTATTCTTTAGTGGTGGGGATTCAAACCATTTCCCATAGATAATGCCAAATTATTGGGTATATCGATCCTAATATAATTGCAATATACCAAATCGACCTACATATATAAGTGTAATATGAAAAAGACACACAGGTTTATTTGGTTTGATAGGTCGGTCTGTTTACATCCACAGAGAAGGGATGAAAGATATTTATTAATGGAGAAAAGAAAAGACGACTTGGAAGTAGGTACTATAGTTGAGAGTCTAAGACGTGGGTACAAGATTGTGTTCAATCATGCCCCAAGTCATTAAAGTCATTATTATTTATAGATACTAGCTCATCATAGCTCTAAGTCTCTTCTATGGTGATCGGTTATCAACTTTGGTATGATCTTTGATGTATTAGAATAAAATTAGGTATGTATCCATCTAAATCTAGTCTCCATCTCCCTTAATTCTTCGTTAGAAGGTTTGTGATATCCAAACGACTACACCGCTAGTTCTTTAATGTCGTGTGTCATTGTGCATTGCATCTTAGCATAATAATCCCTTCAATTATCTCATCCTTAAACCCAAACCCTATATATAATTTACATTTTTCTATATTTCAAAATGTGATGAATCAAAGTTCTTAGGGAATAATTAATTTATTTTCAATCTCGATCATCTTTCATCCTGCCCAGTAGACGTCCCTTACTGAACAAGAATGACATGAAATTTAACTACCAAGAGAAAATCAACCATTAAAATTAAATACCTCCACATAAACTTGTGAATCAGTATCCCCTATAGTTCTTAAATGAACAAACCCAAGAATTGTGGATTGACACAAAACATTTATTTTGGATTTGACAAACACCTTATGTGCACCAGGGGCTCTAATACCAATTGTTACCCCGGGTGCTCTAATAACAATTGTCGTGCCTTGATACATAATTTTTAAAGTAAAACTCCTATAACATGTCGTATTTTTATAGAATTAAATAAATAACTAAAGTGGAAATTTTCATTTTTAATGAATTTAAAATGTAATTTTGAAATATTAATAATGATAATATTAATATTTGTTTCATAATTATTGGAATTAGATAAGTTGTGTAATTTAAATTGGTATCTCGTTATATTAGTTTGGGCCTTAAACAAATGATGATTAAGTTGGGATTATTGGGCTTGTCTTGTGTGGGCTTGAATAATTTGAAAAGGTTATAAGGGGCATTAGGGTGAAACCCTAAGGGTAGGATGCTATTTAGTGCATTTATTGGGGAGAAATACTAGGGATTGGTAGATTAATTCATGCGTAGAAAATAAAAAATTGAAATAAGTTAGGTTGTAGGAACTGGGCCACGACCGTGGGTATTTTGGTAGCAGCCGGGGGCCTGGACATGCGACTACGGGAAAACACCCCATGGTCGCCAATGTGTTGAGACACAGCCTTCTCGTGGGCTAGTCACGGAGGGTTCTATTTGGGTTCCATTTTGTATTTGATTATACACAAAATTATTCATTTTAACATCACATTTCACATAAGACACTCTCTCTTTTAATCTCTCTCTCAAAGCTCAGAATCCCTAATACTCTCTATAACATTCTCTCAAAATAAACAAACACATAAAACACAATAATGAAGATGATTATTCCAGAGTAGGGATGAAGTGATTGTGACAACCCGCTCACCAAAATAAGGGGTGGCCAGCCCAATACTCCAATATAACGGAATCATGGATGGAATCATTCTCAGCATCATACAAAAAATATAGAGTATCCAGGATAACCACCCAATATTTCAGAAAACGGGTTGCCAAAAATTTTGATTTGAAAGTAAATAAATGAAAACAAACAACCCAATTCCTGAAAGATAAGGGAAACCCCAAGACATATATAAATAATACAACAAGAATACGATAAAAAGACCGAATAGGTAACCGGTCACTAACTGATACACCAATAATACGCAAGTACAATAAGTTACTTATTACATTACATTAGACATTTACAAAAGCTTGGGCCTCTCGCCCGAATAAAAGACTTGATCTTAACTAGAATAAAAAGTGAAAACGTCTATACCAAATGTATCCCGTAATACCCACAATGCATCACGCCTCGTCGAAAACATCGGAATCGGAATTCAAATCAGGCATCCTTACGGAGGAGTACCTGAGCAGAGACAAGATGAATATGCAACAAGAAAAGTAACCAGGTCAGGGCCCGGTTCTATATGATTACCAGATGAATAAAGAGTATGACAGTTATGTATAATAAATCGTGAAGAAAGAGAAATAAGAAGAAACCTATACAATTTAAAAAATAAGCTAAGCAGGAACAAAAATAAGAAGCATTAAACTAAAGACTTCACCAAAGGTGCCAATTATTTCATATATCTTTTCCTTAGCAGGAAGTATATATATATAATCAAAATCTTTTACTCTTTAAGGAGATTTTATCTCAATTTTACCTTTTGTAAAAATCCTTTCCTTATCAGGAAAATAATCATTTTCAAATGCTCTTTGTGGCATTTACATGTGCTCTTTGTGGCACTCCATCATTCTCTTATGGAATATCAAATACATCAAGTCCCACTTGATTATGAACTGTTATAATTATATACATATAACGAATTCTAAGACCGCCCGTCCGGGTTTCCCCACTGTGCGCGCCCCTAAATGACCATCATCTTCCAGGGCCTATCATTAGACAACCTGGGCACCTATATCGCAAGACTTAGGGAAGCGGCCATGAGCCTGCGGGGTAGTCAAGACCACACCCAGAATCTCCTACCCATCGCAGAAAAATATACAACAATAAGCGCTCCCATGGCCTAGGACTATATCCACCCTGCATTCATTAGCCAGGGGGCTTCACCTCGCGTGCGGACTTCCCTTATGATGTCATTTAGAGAGGTGTGTTTAAGCCATTTTATTTATCATATCGAAAATCAAGTAAACCATTATTTACCGGTTTCATGATTAAGTAAATTATCATTTACAAATATCAATACCATTTCCATTTCATTTCCATCCCACGTATATGTTTCATTTTATTCGAAACCCTTTCTATTTATTTTGTAAATAATCTAACTTACCATCCATAGTCATACGATAGCTTATATCAACACTACAACCTCAAAGGAGTAAATAAACTCTTCATTATATCCAAGCATTCTAGGAGGTTATTTTAGAACCCCAAGGTTATCATCTTTTGAAGGAATGAAATGACTTTCAATTTATTCTCCAAACTCACCTTTATGGCGTTATTATGAACCACCAAGGTTAACATAGTTCAATCGAACTTTTAAAATCTCTCAACATTATTTTGGGGTGGTAATATAAACCATCAAAACTAGTATAGCTTAATTACGCTCCTAAGGTCTCCCGAACATAACACTACATCTCCCAGTTTTATAATAATTAACTAGAAGAAAAGAATGCCTTATCATTAATAGGCCTAACCCCGGAAAAATCCCCGCATAACCCATTCCTAATGTAGGGTAGACATCTAACTCATCTCACACTCTAGGACTCTAAGTTTACTTCATTCAAGAAGGTTCCTAGTCCCTATATTAAAGAAAAGAATTGAAATTGAGTTATAAAAATTAACTCAAAACAGCAAGAAAACGAATCGATTCGCCCAAGGACCGAATCGATTCGCCCTAGCGAATCGATTCGCCCAAAAAGCGAATCGGTTCGGACTACTAAACCAACTTTCTGCAATTGACCGAATCGATTCGGTTTTAACCCGAATCGATTCGGGTCATGCAGACCTGCCAATTTCCCTTAGCGAATCGATTCGGACCTGCAAATCTGTCAAAAATGGCTACGAAGGGTTATGAACCCTAAATCCTCCAAACTTCAAATCTCTTCCTTCTCATACACATCCAACAACAAAAATCTACCCCAAACTAATCTACATGATTATTAACCATCAAAACCCACAATTTCTTCAACATAAATCAAGACTAGGGTTTAAATCCTACAAATTCTACATTTAAGCCATAAATGTAAATACACAACTATCATACAATTTATGCATCCTAAATCACATATTAGCAAGTAGAAAACTTGCCTTGATGTAGGGAATATCAGATTTCTTTGAGTTGGAGCATCAATCCATCTTCAATATTCATTTTCTCTTCCTCTTTCTTTCTCTCCTTTCTCTCTATGTTCAAGACATAAAATGATGAAAAAATAAGGGATTTTGCATACTAAAATCGTGGCTTAAGTTAAAACTCCCAGCTCAAATGGTTAATACCACATTAAAATGACTCCCAAATACGCGTATAAGCTAAAACCAGGTAAAAGTGCCCGGAACACAAAAATACAATATGGCACTTATTTTGACTGTCTCGCACCTTCCGAGACTAACTACACCCTCTAAACTGGCATCCGGAAATTTTATAAATTATTTCGAGTTCCAAAATCATTTAAACTAAAAGGCCATTTAAAATACATGACACTACAGACATGCAACCTGATGTTATTTACTTTCACATGCAGTAAATATGCATCAATCTAGTAAATATTAACTTTCAATTCATTAAATTAATATTTACTCCAGTCCCCACATTTTATATAATTACCTTATGCGGTAAAATCAGTATAAAATGAGCCTCCCAGAATCGAGGGTTGTTACATACTCCCCCCCTTAAGAGGGAATTCTGCCCCCAAAATTCGGGCATACCCAAATCCATTAAGGGTATACTACTCTAAACTAGAATTTTACCATCCTAATCAAACCCCTCGTTATCGCAACGCCCCAAATGGACCCGGACTAAGATCGACCCTATCGATCTCAATCTACATCATTTGTGCTCTAGCATAGCACAAAGCGTTCCTCACTAACTATGGATCCTATCTTCCTACGGCGAAAGGCGATGTCCTCGCGACTCGGCAAAATTAGCCGAATCTCTAGCATCATGTTACATCACACCTTGGGGCATTCGTACCAACTCTAAGTGGCTTAGCCCTAACGCTACTCAGCTATCCCCCGCATCGACGTATCTCATCAAGGCGTATGGCTTAAAAGCCAAATCTCTAAAGAAATGTTCCGAGACCACTCCAAGTCCAAGGAACATATTACCCATTGGTTCCATCCAACGAGTATACGAATTACTAAACCGACCACGCTAGGCCACTCACGAAACCAGCCTTAGGAAATGGTCCATAAGACCACTCCAAAACCTAATGGTTGCACGAAAATCTCCATCCATACCATTACTGCTCCCATCTACTATGTATACTAAGGCCCACGTTCGTAATATGCCTTTCGGCATAAGTAAATTTCCTCCATTTCATCCATCCACTTTAGGGTGGTAGGATATACGCCATTTCCATACGGTTCCCATTACTTCGCGGAAACTTTTGCTAAACCTTCGACACGAACATTTAGTCTCGGTCCATCCTATTATAATAGGCATATCCCACGGTTTTTTACTATTCCTCCATCGAGAACGGGGTATACTCTTCTACAAGTAGTCCGTCCATAATGGCCGAGAATGCAACAGTCCGATCAAACGATTAACCATTTTTCTCAAATGGGATCATGACCAGTTCGACGTCGGTAGTTCCATGCAGGCGTCTATGAATACCCTTCTTCGTTCCACTACTACTCTCTTTACGCGAGTAGGTGAAATGGTCAATCACAGACAGACACGCTCTTACTACCGAGTCTTCCTATTCATGCTCATTCTACTTGGCCTTCCATGCCATAACCATTATCTCTGACGAGTTCTCTACTCGACACGTCCCCTACCCCAATCGCATTTCCTTAGCGAATGAGAAAATATCCAATCACTAGTTCTTCTGAACCCCGAGCACCAACTCAATTCCTCCCACAACATATTGCAACAACTTGTTGCTTACGAGAAGGACCAAATTTCCTGCCCAGGAAGTAGTGCCTTATCTATTTAAGGTGATCACTACCACGATGAATCTTAATTCAAGCACGGGATATTACTCTCCACAAGTTTAAGCTTGTGAGATGCATAAACAATAGGTCTATGCTCCATTATTATTACTCCCCAATCCTGGCAGAAACTTACTCATTAAACTCACTCTCGAGCTTACAATCATGACTCAGGAGTGAGGATCCACCCGTCCTTATTAACTCCCCGGAAATGAAGTTACCAACGTAACCTTATCTCTAAGAAATGCCTCATCTCCTTCGGCCGAACCTACCAAACCTCTCGAGACCCCTTAATCTCGCTCCTAAGGGATCTAATCTCTTATAGAGTTAACCCATAACTTATTCGTGGTCAACTCCCTACCTCTTTCCTAAACTAACACCACCTACCCTCAAGGTCTTACATCCTAAAAATCCTAAGGTCTATTTATATATATCCTACCTAAATCGTAAGCATATAATACCAAAGACATCCCTAGTGCCCAAGACCTTACTCAACTTCCGACATTCGCTCGGGTTCATGCGTGGGACGTCTCGCCGAAGCGAAATCCAGACAAGGAACCCTCCCGTTACACTACTACCTCGCATCGTCGGTCCTCGAGATATGACGGTCTAAAACACATGATCGGGATCGGTAAATTTAACTTACAATTCTACTAATAAGATTCTACTTCTAGACTTCACCTTAGCATTCTATACACGAAATAAGAGAAAGGAAATATGGCATCTCTCCACTCCCAACGTCGTTAAGGTTCACGCGTGGAGCGTCCCGCAAAAGCGGAATCCAAACAAGGAACCCCTCCTATGCATTACTGCTTAACTTTGTTGGTCGTGAAGATAAGTCATAACACCCACATACAATGCAAACAAGCAATAAAACACTCAGACCAGGTAACACATATGACACATATACATGAAAATATTATCACTCGCTTCATAACGAGTGAAGAAAAGATAGAACTTCCATACCACGGAAGTCATATAATTACCCTTCGATAATAGCATAAATACTACTACAAGCTCAATATACACACCCGAGTCTATCGTAGACACAATACTACTAAATCTTATCCTAAGGAATACACACCACCCACCTATAAGGTAGAATTCCCTCCACAATTTGCCAAGCACTCCGGGTCAATACTAATGGTTCTCAGACTCCATATTCGAGCCTTACACATACCAACATTATCTCCACCAACTCCCCAACCAGGCATTTTACTCTTGCCCTTGCTCTCCACTCAACGAAATTTAAAATGAGTGGTTCTACTCTCCACATCATAACCGTTATTCCGACTCTGGCTAACAATAATTGCCCATGCAGTCCCTCTTACTTTCTCAGTAAAAGAGGACACACTCTTGGCCTCCTCTTCCTCAGTTTAATGAAACTTCCCCAGGTGGGTGTCCACCGATGGGGTTTCACGATTCTTACTCCATCAGAAGTGTTAACAACACCTATTGTGGAGCCTAACACTTCATGGTGCATGATCTCGTCTCCCTAACCGTACAACACCTTATTCGCCATTGGTCTTTAACCGAACGTCTTGTGAACATTCGGGAATCCACCTTCTCCTCAGTCCAGTTATCCCAGAGAAACTCTCCATTGCAAGTATCCACAGGGCTTCTCTATGGGTCAAACTTCTGGCACCCACGAATATAGTGACCACATTTTCATCACCACAACACTTCTTCTATGGGTGAAGGATTTTCCTCCATTCTACTACAGGGCACTTCTCCACTTCAATATAACATCGTGTGAATTCTCAAGTTTAGTACCAATTTCTACTTCTAACGGTACTTGGGAAACTACATCAACTGAAATTTGTAGTCGTAATAGCACGACAAGAAAGTTCTACAAAAAGGGAGCGACCTCTAAAGCGGTCCCCCTCCCCGACCACAACTTACAGTTCTCCACACACCTTCCCATAATGCCCTTCTTCTATCGACCTATTATTCTCACACGAATACGCAAAAGATTTTATAGATTCTACCTCATGGTAGAAGAACGAAATCTCACAAGAGAAATCAACGATCTTAATCCTAAGGCTTTACATCAAATCAAGAGCAACGCTGAAAACTTAAGGCGCCCACATAGATTCCTAAGGACTCTAGAACCTGATGCTCTGATACCATCGGAAATGAAATGGAAATGGTATTGATATTTGTAAATGATAATTTACTTAATCATGAAACCGGTAAATAATGGTTTACTTGATTTTAGATATGATAAATAAAATGGCTTAAACACACCTCTCTAAATGACATCATAAGGGAAGTCTGCACGCGAGGTGAAGCCCCCTGGCTAATGAATGCAGGGTGGATATAGTCCTAGGCCATGGGAGCGCTTATTGTTGTATATTTTTCTGCGATGGGTAGGAGATTTCGGGTGTGGTCTTGACTACCCCGCAGGCTCATGGCCGCTTCCCGACGTCTTGCGATATAGGTGTCCAATTTGTCTAATGATAGGCCCTGGAAGATGATGGTCATTTAGGGGCGCGCACAGTGGGGAAACCCGGACGGGCGGTCTTAGAATTCGTTATATGTATATAATTATAACAGTTCATAATCAAGTGGGACTTGATGTATTTGATATGCCATAAGAGCATGATGGAGTGCCACAAAGAGCACATGTAAATGCCACAATGAGCATTTGAAAATAATTATTTTCCTAATAAGGAAAGGATTTTTACAAAAGGTAAAATTGAGATAAAATCTCCTTAAAGAGTAAAAGATTTTGATTATATATATATACTTCCTGCTAAGGAAAAGATATATGAAATAATTGGCACCTTTGGTGAAGTCTTTAGTTTAATGCTTCTTATTTTTGTTCCTGCTTAGCTTATGTTTTAAATTGTATAGGTTGCTTCTTATTTCTCTTTCTTCACGATTTATTATACATAACTGTCATACTCTTTATTCATCTGGTAATCATATAGAACCGGGCCCTGACCTGGTTACTTTTCTTGTTGCATATTCATCTTGTCTCTGCTCAGGTACTCCGCCGCAAGGATGCCTGATTTGAATTCCGATTCCGATGTTTTCGACGAGGCGTGATGCATTGCGGGTATTACGGGATACATTTGGTATAGACGTTTTCACTTTTTATTCTAGTTAAGATCAAGTCTTTTATTCGGGCGAGAGGCCCAAGCTTTTGTAAATGTCTAATGTAATGTAATAAGTAACTTATTGTACTTGCGTATTATTGGTGTATCAGTTAGTGACTGGTTACCTATTCGGTCTTTTTATCGTATTCTTGTTGTATTATTTATATATGTCTTGGGGTTTCCCTTATCTTTCAGGAATTGGGTTGTTTGTTTTCATTTATTTACTTTCAAATCAAAATTTTTGGCAACCCGTTTTCTGAAATATTGGGTGGTTATCCTGGATACTCTATATTTTTTGTATGATGCTGAGAAAGATTCCATCCATGATTCCGTTATATTGGAGTATTGGGCTGGCCACCCCTTATTTTGGTGAGCGGGTTGTCACAGTGATTCAAGGGTTAAATAAAGAAGGATCAAGTAATTCAAGGCTGACTTGGAAGTGGTGTAATATTTTGTTAAGTCAAGACTTAATTTAAGGCAAGATATTAATATAATTTTCTCATTCATGTGTATAAATGTTAGATTCACCTAAACTAATGAAGTACTTATAAAATTAAATAAAAATAAATAGGATTTTTATATTTTCTCATCTAACTCTCCCTCATGTGTTGAAATTGAATTAGGATTTGCATGTTTAGTATAAATTAATGTTTACTTAATGTATTTTTAATCAAATTAGAGATAATTACTAACAATTCTCATAATAGGATTTCACAATTTGGAAATTTATATGTTAATTTATTTGACATGAAATAAAGGTTGATAATCCCAATGTTAGAACTAGGTGATTTTGAAATTTATTAAAAGTCCATGCAATACTTGTAATTTTAGAATTATGTGTTGTACTTGTGTGTATAAATACCTAATTCTTATAGGCAAATGCATTATAATAACTAATTACCCATAAATTCATAGGTTATTGTGTAACTCATGATAAACCTTGTGTTTTAGACACTTTAGAAATAAATTGAGATTTATCCACATGTTAATTAAATAATGAATTGGTTTGTCAACTCACATATGTTCCTACTAATGAAATTGAACCCATAATTGTAAATGAATGAATTGGGGGTGTTTATGTTTTCCTTAAGAACTAATGGGGTAATTTAGTAGTTTGTTTGGTTATGGATTAGTCGAATTATAATTTGTCTATAAGTTGGTTGTTGATTGGTAAATTGAATTAGAATTTGGACAAGAACAATGACCCTCAATTATATACCTTAGAAGTAGGAATGCATTAACTAACTTAAAAAAGTATGAATTTCCCTTATACTCGTGAATATGTTAAAAGTAGGATTGTCGTCTTATAAGAACTAGTTCTTGAGGTTTTGAGGTAGCTTTAATTATTGAAAATCCCTGCGAGAATAGGCTTGTATATGTAAGTACTTATGTTTGATTTATAATGAAATCGACAAAAGTAAATGAAAAACTTTGATTGTAAATTGATTCTCCCTCTTGGGTAGGGTAAATAGGCATTGTATTATTATAGCTTGGGTAATGAGTAATCATAAACCCTGTAATAAGTTGTTCATGGCTAATTTTACAAAGTTAAAGATTAAAAGAGGATAACTAATTGAGTTTATTAAATTAACTTGTCTCGTGAGAGAACACCATATTTGTGTTTACTCCTTAATTCTAGTATTTATCTATATTGAGGACACACCAAGATGGGAAACAATTTATATGTTGTGCCACATGTGAGAGTCGGGCTCGTGGAGTTGGACGATGGGTCCGGATATAATGGCGCTTTATTATTTATATGTCATAAGTTCTTTGTGGGACCATGTTGTGATGAAGATGCTTGGATGTTGTAATGGTTCTTATTTGTAAGTACCGCGTGCTGGTTGATAGGGAGAAATGCCTAGATGCGATTACGATTTAATTAATTATGGGATTAACTGATTGTTGAAACCTAAGTTAAACAACAATGAAGATATTACTTATATTTATGAACTATTGGAGTTATTAAACTTTTATATCTTGTTAGGCTGTGGCCCAATTAGTTTCGTGGAACATTTCTGATGCTCGAGCTGGGCTGAGAGAGAAATATTCACTCTAGCCTGCACAATAATGTCATTTGTATTTTAAGTAATCATCCACATGATCTTGAGATGATGTGTTATTAGTTTTTATTAACCTTTTTCAGTCTTGTGAGTTCGTGTTGTATTCCTTTTCAATTAGCATGCAACAGTTGAGACTTTTGAGGCATGTATTATGTATTACAGTTGGGTTGGTGGATACTATGAGGTTTAGATTTTGTTATTGAGACTTTTATGAGATGGTGATATTGAGACTTTTCTTATTGGTGTTAGTTGATGGTGATGATTCGGGTTTTTCACTATTTGAGGTTTTATTATTTCTCAGTCTTTATCTTCCTGCATATTTATTATGTTGATTCTTTACACGATGAGAATGATATTTAATTTTTTTAAATAATTTGTATATCCTAATATCTTGTCATGATCAAATATTATAATATACAAGTTGTTACACCATCGATCAACCATTACCCTGCTATAATCATGATAATAAGAAAATAATATACAAGCATATAAAAATGTAAAGCAATCGAGACAACAAAAACTACTATAATATATGTGGTTTCCAATTTTCTACATCCCCGAAGAGGCCCAGTTCCACTATATTCAAAGACATTACAAGTACAATAGAGAATTTACTAAGATAAAATCACATAACCTATATTCTCCTATATAAATATTGAATCCATTTTACACCAATTCCTCACTCAAGTGAATCCATGTTCACATAAAAGAACCCTCGCAATATTATGACCGCAAGTGTTTCACATCTACTGAATCTAGTGTATCTCTTTCCCCATGTAACCCAGTGAGAAGCGACACACACTAAACATATTGATAACATCTATCATTATGAAATATTCAAACTCACCACATTCTTCCACCTTTGAGAAATATTATGGGAAAAGGGAATATCCCTCACCTCTCACCCAAAACCTCACCTTTGGATAAATCTCTCTCTCTTTAGATCTCATATGGGTAGCCAAAGATTAATTTTAAAATCCCCATATGGTATTTTTATAAGTGAAATACATTTTTAGGAAAACCTCCTTTATTTGAGAATTTCAAATCCATAAATACCCAAAGTTCTGTCCCTTCTCCTAACCTACTTCGTTGCTGTAAAGCTTGCCTATTTTGCAACAATCTCTACTTCGCTGAATCAAATGACCATGGGATGGTTTATTATGATCCAAACTCCAAACGTGTCCACCTTGGCGAGAAATACCATAAACCACAATACCAGAACTCCAACCTAATATGAAATACCATCAAGTTGAATCTATTATTTCAATGACAACCAAAAGAACCATCATTGATATTTATTTTACAAATTACATCTATCTGTATACCGTTAAACACCTCTTCAAAGATCTAAATAACCTTGAAAATTTCCCTTGGAGTATACACCCCTTTGAAAATATACTTATTACAACTTTACATATCCAATTGACCTTCTTGGTCATCTTTTGATGTTGAACACATGGGTTAATGTCTATATATAGCTATAACTAGTCGAATATGCCCATAAGCTTTGGAGAGAAACATTAACCCTAACCCTTTCCTAGAAAAGTTCCTCTCACCATCACTTGTCGGAACATACACCATGTTTATTGGTTGTAAACATGAGCATTTAAAAGTCCTTTCATACTTTTGTACTTTGTTCCCAATATATCATCGAGATCAATATAGATGACGGTTGGTGTCCAAAATTGGTATAATGATTATGATGAGTCTTAGCTTAGCTATACCAATAATTATATTTCACAGATAGAGTATAAAATGATATGGGCTAGAGAGAGGTGAGAGACAAATAAGGAGACATAATTTTTTATGTGGTTTAGCACAATATGGTTCCTACATCCACAGGTATGAAGCCACGGAGTATAAGGGTTGAGTATAAGATCTCAATAACTCTTTAGGCTTAAGTGTATACTATTTTTCTCAGTTACTATACATCTGAGGGGTGTGGTTAGCTATTTACAGTAGTGGGGGGAGAAGAGGAAGAATACCTTTATACATTAGGTATTTACACCCATTTACATTATGGATAACAACTTAGCCTATCCTCACCTGCATGTGCATGGGTGATTAGAGAGATTCCCACATGTGCTTGTTCACCTTATTGATGGTTCGCATTCTCAAAGGAGGTCGGCCATTATGACGACCCGAGGGGATAGTAAGATGACTACATTAACATCGTGGTATTAGGACCACTTGATAATATGACATGTGTCATATTATCATTGGTCCGTGTAGCATTATTATTTTTAAGTTAAAACAAAAGCCCCCAATACTTCATTCTTGATTGGAGTGAGTAATGACTAGCAGAGTGAAAGGATTTAGTATTATCCATTAGGAGTTGCTCGACTTTATGAAAGCTCTGATCGGATGCCAATCTCTGGCAGTTTGCAAATTTCTGAATTTTTATGTCAATGGAAATTTTATAAATAATAGTAAAAATAGCGAATTGTCTGGGGGTACGTTGGTCATTTAGTTCCTTGGGAACTGACATGCCATCAAGAAGTGAAGTGGTGGGTTTAATCATTTCACTTCGTGCAACTCAGGAGACGTCACTAAGTTCTATAAAATGTCAGTTCCATCCTTTGTTCACTTCACCCTAAATTTCAAATCCTTTTCTTCCCTCTCAAGATTTTCTTTCATCATTTTTTAGAGTTGTTCTTCCTTGCTATTTTGTTTTCACTATAATAATCCTTCACTTTCTTGTATTTCTTCCATCTTTGTTGCAAAAATGGTGTATAGAATTGATGGGAGTTCTTTTGATCTCTTTAAGACTACCCGCATAATGCCTTCTTGGGTAAAAACATAGTTATTAATAGGTCCTTGTAAACTTTGTGCTTTGGAAGAGGGTCACTGGATTGACACACTTTTTATTGCTAAATATGGGGCCACATTCCCCCCACCCCCCCATCATTTATTTTTATAGTTTTGTCAATATTTTGATGTGGTCCATGTCCAAGTGGCCCCAAACACTTAGAGAGTTTTGAATGGAGTAAGCCTCATTTATGCGTGGTATGGGACAAATATATGAATAAAAGGAGTTGATGTATTATTACAATTGGGGGACCACTAATGAGAATATTTATTATTTGAAGACATGATTCTCCTACAGTGCTATTATTGTGAACTTGCATGATTCCAATAAGGATTATTATGATCATGATTTGATATTGAATGATTGGTAATTTACCCCTCTAACTAAGGGTCATAAATATACTGGGCCTCATTGCCCTAAGGAAGGACAGGGCATAGGTCAGCACTCACACATATTTGTATATTTTTTCATATTTTTTAACCTTCTTTTTATTCTATCACTTATTTCATATCCTTATCTTTCTCTTTTACAGAGAAGAAGAAGAAATATATTCCCTATGTCTCTAAGGTTAATTTTTTCGACCTGAAGATTATCTAGTATATATATAATAGAGGATTGGGGAAGCTCATCTTATCTCATCTTCATTCCTACTTGGCTATCACATCTCCATTACATCATTTATTGCTTTCCAAACATAGGACATAATGGCAACCCTCATCAGTCTAGAAGATCCCACTTTTTCATCTTTTGTTATTGAGGTTGAGTCTCCGCCACAAGCATAAGGGAATTTCTTAGGGAAGAGTACTTCATCATCCCTCTGGACATATCACATATGCCTTTCGACCTTACTCCAATAAAAAGGGTGAAGAGAAAGATCACCAAACTCTTAGCTGGCTCCAAGTCTCCCCATCCTGCTGAAAAGAAGTCTGCTATTAGGGGTTTCAACAAACCCGTTGTGGTTGAAATTTCTTTGAGTAAAGATAAGGAACCCCATTTCAAGAGGTTAAAGAGGGATCAAGCCCCCACCTTGGAGTTTTATGGAAATGGTAAGGTTGAAAAGGTCTAAGATAGTGCCCATTCTATTAATGTGAACCCTGGCTTGGCTCGCAGTTTGATTGGAGCAAGGGTCGTTTTAATTGATGAGGCTGCAGTATCTTCCCTCTCTCATATAAGGCTAGTTAATCGGGCTAACCATAATCTGGATCTTATGAGTATCACTTGATAATTTCTTATTCGCCATATTTCATTATTATTTTTTGCTAATGCTCTTAAATGTTTTTTTTTGCAGTTCTTAGTTGACTATGACCAGCTACTGAGGAGAAATTACAAGCTGAAGGAATATTCTTCGAATAAGGAGATAACTTTTAACGACATGTGAAAATCCTTGGAGGCTTCTAAGAGTGCCCACTATGATGATAAAAAGAAGATGGATGATACCATTAAATAGCTAGAGAATGGGAAGACTCGGACTGAGTAGGCTACTGGTGATACTGTGAAGAGGGATGAGAAGGCTGAAAAGGTCATCGAGAAGGTTAACAAGGTTCTAGAGTAGGCTAAGGACCAGGCAGTAGATATGAAGGCCATGATCAAGAAAGACAAGGAAGATAACTATACCTGGGGATGGGATAAGGCCTTTTCCACTACTGTTGATTGAATATTTTAAAAAGTCCTCCTTCAAGGAGGGTTGGGATGTTGTTCTGACTTGAGTCATCACAGTTTTTGATTCAGACTTGTTTTTCCAGCATAATCCAGGTACTCCTCCATAAATTGAGGAGGAATTTAAAGATAAAGAGCAAATGGCTGAGTCCGTGGTGCGTTAGGACCAAGGGGGTGGCTGCTCTCGGCAACGAGAAGGTGTGATGATAGGATCTTTGTTATATTTATTTTATGTATATCTAGTGTATTTTTCTAATTCCTTTAACCGTAATTCCTTCCTATTTTCAATAAAAGTTTTTCTTTTTATATCATAATTTTGAATAATTTGGTGCATTCCTTCTTTCATCCCACTATTTCTTTACAATCATGTTAATTTCAGTTTGATTCCAGAATGGCCAATTCGGTTGCCACTGAAAGTGAACTTTTCATAGGGATTAATCAACTATTTGGTGTCGGTCACGAAGAACTGGATGGGAAAGAGGTGGAGGAATTGATCGATTTGGATATATCTATCAAATTTAAAGAAGCCTATCTTAGTGTCTGTAGGTTATTTCACCAAGATGTAGCGACCAACACTTCTTACTATAAGATGATTCTCAAAATTTTGTGGGACTACAAGGACGTTGTCTCCATCTTATCTTCTGATTACAAGGTGAAGTTCTTTATTCTTCGAAGTGACAATGGATTTTATCAAAACCTATAAGATTTGGCTTCGGCATACTTTAAAAAGGAGTTTATGTTGTAGTCAAATTTAAAGAGTGCTCGGGAGGTGGCTAGTCTTCATAAGCAGGAGATAAATATATTGAGGAATGAGCTAAAGGGACTTAAGAAGTCAAGTACATACGATCAGAGTGAAGGAGTTTCATTTATGGAACAAGAGAATGCGTGTCTTATGGAAGAGTTGGAGAAATCAAAGAAAGCAAAAGGAGGAGGTCATTTTTCTCAACAAGTGGTTAGGGCTCTCCTGTCGGTCGAAGAAGAAATGTCAAAGAAGACTTTAGCTGACCAAGCGAGTCTGATAAAGAATCAGTCGGACACTATTAAGAGGTTAAATGAGAAGGTTGATCGTCTTACTTATCACTTTCATAAATAGACTCGTACGATATGGATCTATTCTTATGATGAGGTGCTAGCACATTTGAGTGAAAAACTTGAGCAGGACCGCGGAGAGGGTTATAAATAGGGGTGGATAAATGATCTTTCTGTGATGAATCTATCGATGGAAGAAAAGCTCTAGTATTGGAATGACCTCATTTACCTAGATGAGCCTAATCCTCCATTCAAGTTGGATACCTCTTAGATTTTTACGGATGAAATCCCAACTAGCTTCATCAAAAAGTATCTTAAAGACTATGGTTTACATGGGGATGATATTCTTAGCCGACCTCTACATCTTGTGAATAAGGCAAGTTCTAGACATTAATCAAGGCTTAAGGATCTGAGCACAACCGTTGTTCCCTATGCTTTGAATGTTCCTTTTATTAGAATGGACAAGGCCTTGGGAAAACTCCCATCCAATGAGGAGTAGACATTTTATATTTAGTTTTCATTTTCATATTACTAGTTATTTCTATATAATAAAACTTTGATATCTGGATTATCAATATATTGATGATTTGACGGTGTAATTATAGCCTACCAGTAGTTTAGTCTTGCAATTATGCAGTCGGAAATAGGTCGACTAATCTTCCTTACTGGTTACCGGTTTGGAAGAAATTTTGGTAGCATGCCTTAGGTTCTACTAACATGTAGTTTTTTTTTGTCGCTTAAATGGATTTTTTCATTTTTACCAAGTTCTAGCGTTAGTTTCCATTGGTGATAAAAAGTCTTAAGATTATTCCTTAATTTGGTCTGGTAAAACTTCTTGTTCTTAACCATGGAGTGGTAAATGAAGTATTCTACTTGGGACTTCTTATTTTTGACCTTGTGGGGTCATAAATAAAGTCACACTTCTCGTTCATGACTTGTTCAAAGATGAAGTCATATGATAGGTTTTGACATTTGGATTTTTCATTGTTAATTGATATTTCGTTGCTTTGAATTATAACACATCTCCTACTTGAAAAAAACATAAAAAGGGGATAATCCTTCCTAAAAATTGATGATCTTTATTAAGAATTGAAAGCAAATTTCAGGAAATTAAAAGAGATTACATTTTGTCTTATCACATAATATATTTTCTGAAATGCTCGATGTTCCTAGGTTTTTTTAATAGATCTCCTCCTATGGTTTCGATCAAATAAGTTCCTAGTCGGACGACCGTAGAAATGAGATAAGGACCATACTGATTGGGTTCTAACTTGTTCCCTTTTTGGAGGACTTTCTTTAGTACATTGCTCGGCTTAGCTCTCCTATTATAAAACTGAGCAGTTCTTTACTGCTATTCTACCATACGAAATGCAGTATGTTCTCTAACTTCCTCAACCAAATACAAATCTAACCTTCTCAGGATATCACTCTTTGAAGAATTGAAATTGAGCACTTTGTGACTAGGCAGACCAATTTCTATAAGGACCACTGCTTCTATCCCGAAAGCTAACGTGTAGGGGGTTTCACCAGTAGATATCCTTGGCGTGGTCCTATAATCCCAGAGTACACTTTGTAATTCATTCATCCAGTTTCCTTTGGCATTATCCAGTATTTTCTTCATTCCACCGAGTAAAGTTTTCTTGATCACTTATGTATGCTCGGTATATTGGGAATTCCAAAGGACTTCATGTTCTTTCTGGATTTTGAATTGAACACAATAATCTTCAAACTCTTGGTTATTGAACTATGTTTCATGGTCGGTGATGAAGGCATATGGCATTCCATAGCGACAAATGATATTTTTCTATATAAAATGGAAGAACTTGTCATAAGTCATATCCATAAAGGGTTTGACTTCCACCAACTTTGTGAAATAATTCACTATAACAACTAAGTATTTGAACCTTCCCCTTGTCTTCGAAAGAGGGTAGACCATGTCAATCCCCCACATGGAAAAAGGCCAAAGGGATGTGATCGGAGAGAGTGTAGCCCTCGGCGTCCATGGATTGTATCATATTTTTGGCATTTGTTGCAATGTTTTGCATAGTTGGCACAATCTTCCTTCATAGTGGGCCAGTAATAACCTTGTGTAGCCATTCGCTTGACTACTGATCTTCTTGTTGAATATGCCCCATATGAACCTTCACATATCTCCCTTATTAGGTTGGGTAGATTAGCTAAATGGACACATATGAGTAACAAAATAATGAATCCTCTACTTTATAAGATCCCTCCTTCCATGATGTATCTAGCTGCTTTATATTGAAGCCTCATTGCCTCCTTAGGATTAGTCGGTACAATGTCATTCTCTAGGTAGTTCCTTATCGGATCCATCCAAAATGGACCCATATCCAATTCAATTATGCCGAGGTTTCCTTCGTCGATACTCTAATTAATGAGTATCTCTACGAGGATTGTTCTCCTCAATTCTGTCTGGGTCAAGAAAGCAAGTCGAGCAAGGGCATTTTCCTGAGCATTATCAATCCTAAGAACCCTGATTACTTTTATCATAAAAAAACTTGGATATTATTTCTTATACTTTGGCTAGGTACCTTTTCATGAAATCTCCCATGACTCCATAGACACCCAACACATGGTTTCTAATCAATTAGGAATCTTTATGCGCCTGTATTTATTCGTCAACTAAAAAGAGAGCTAAGTCAAATCTCGTTATCAATGCTTCATACTCTGCCTCATTGTTGGAGGCCTTAAACTAGAACTTGGGGGCATACTCAATGTCTATTTTGTTCGGGATATTGATTACTATAATGACATGCACATATAATACTTCGGGACAAAATACTATAATGACATGCACACATGCACATATAGTACTTCGAGACCAAATTTATTTTTACCATCCACTTTAGGATGATATGAAAAATTTAATATCCAAATACCGGAGATCATGGGTATAATAAAATTGTATGCTTAATATATGCAAAAGCATTGGGGGACTTTTCAATCTGTTTGACTAATGGATATGATTTAAGCATAAACTATGCTCGATCTGTAGGTCGAGACAAGAATTAGTTACCCCAAGGTCATCCATTTTTGAATTTCTTATTTGGATATTTTTTATTTTAGTTGATCTCTTCAGGAGCACATCCATTTAAGGATATTATTTTCATTTCAATTGAGCTCTTCAGGAGCACATCCATTAAGAATATTTTATAATCGTACATTTTCATATATGGTTGTTTTAATACCATTTCTTAGACAATAATATACTAAGACGGTTGTACCTATATCCATTTGGATTGCTTGCTATACAATGAACGTCTTAGTGCATTTGAGTACATACTCCTTATCGTTGCTTCAGGCAAAGAAAATCCTTCCAGGATTTTTACATATATTCATTGCATAATTCCCGTATATATAAACAATTATAAAATTCACGAGTCTCATAGAATATGCATAAAAAAACTTCTAAGCTAGTCAGATATCTGAAAAGTATTTATGACTGAAACGGGATGGTATGTTCATATATAATCAATTTTATTTCTTTAGGAAAGATTGTGCAATAAATCATTCACTTTTTAGTGAGTTTTAACACTTCACATTCTTATAAACACCCATTCATAACCTTCAAGGTTAACATTTTTTAGGGTTTACTATAGGTCCAAATACACCACGTATATTAAGACACTCGAATTATGTCATCATGGCATTTTTTTATTTTGGCCAATATATTCTTTGTCGACATGTATTCTTATAGTACGTGGATTTGTAGTATCATTGCCCTTTGACTTTAGTGTAGCTACAACATATATACTTATATCATCGATGATTATCTTTGTTTATCCCACTTTTCTCTTTTATATCCATAAAACATTGAGATCTCATTTAATATTATGTACCTTTATCAACTTCAAGGGCTTTATAGTCACTTCGAGGACTTGTGTCTTTTCCCAGATAATAACCTCTGAAGCACCTTATACTCTTGACTCACTTGATTCTACATTGTATAAGTGCCCATCTAGTTTTGAAATTATGACAAAATTAGAGTTCCATTCCCTAGATACCAAAGAGCCTCAGAATCTTCTTCTTATGCCATGCTTGATTTAATTGAAGGTATAATGCTCATTCACACACACTAGGGTTGCATACATTGTTCATATATTGTATTATTTGATTGTGTGTATTTAATCCCATTTAAATTGATTTTAATAATTGTTTGTGAGTTTTTAATAATTTTCAAATGATTTTTTTTTAATTAAAACTTGGTTTATAAAACTTTTGGGGTCATTTTGTAATTACTAGTTTTATGTTTCATACCTGAAAGTTGAGTTGGGAAGGATCCGAATGCACTTGAGACTTGAGGATGAGTGTGTAATTATTCTTAAAACACATGTGTGAGTGTTTATCTGGGACTTACACTTGTCTCTTGCACAACGGTCTGATTTGTGTTTGTTAATAGACTCATAATTCGTACACCTTATCAGCCCTTGGATCTCTTTTATCAGTGTTCTGCATGCGTCCTAACTCAATCCCTGTGAACCTCTCTAGACCAATCAACATTTGCTTAATTCATTGCTGATGTTAAACCGTTGGATCAAAGTCAAAAGTCCAAGACCAAATCTTAGCCTTTAGATTTGCATCAACCTTCTCGATCCTTCCTTGCCTACTATATAAGGAGGCTTACCCTCAGCATTTGGGAACTTTTTGGCAGTTCGTCTAAATAGAGAGAGAAGAGAGAGAGAAAAGAAATAGAGAAACTAGAGAGAGAAAGAAACCCTAATTCGTCCAAATCCTATTTTGTTTTCAAACCCTAAACTCATTTCTCCTAAACAGCTTTTACCAAACACTATACCTGTGTGTTTGAGAGTATTGTTGGTGGGGGTTTGAAGGTTATTTAAATAGTTTTATCCTCTGAGTTTGAGATCTTGTTTCCAACTTAGACATTTCACATTAAATCTCTATTTCTCTTTCATAGAAATTGTAGATCTGATTATTGCATGTCATATTACACTTAGATCTGCATATTTTAGTTTCTCATCTTGAGAAAACACATTTGTTGATTACTGGTATGTAAATATTTTTCAAAACGTTTGAATCAACAAATATATTTTCTATTTCTAGTTCTTACAAAACAAGACTTTTGACCTAGTTGGAATCGCAATTGGTGGTTTTCAATTTCAAAATTATTTTCAAAACCTTTTGAAATTGGATATGACCTTGGCAGTCTTTCGAGCAAGGTAACCTTGGATTCTGGGATTATTTGAAAGGTCAAATAAAGTTTTTTTTTTGTTTTTAAAGAAGAGAGAAACTGAAAACAACATCATTTAGATCTGATCTGTAACTTGCTAGAACTTGTTTGAATAAATAAGTGTGTGTGTGTGTGTGTGTGTGTGTGTGTGCGTGTGTGTGTGTTAGAAGCACCTTCACAAACACTTAATACACTACAACATAGAAGTGTTGGCTATAAGATCTTGAATTAACAAAAGTCGACGTAAAGACTAGAACAAGTTGGAGAAGTTGGCAAACTGGGAAAGCCACATCAACTTTAGAACTCCAGAAAAGTTAGAATCAAACTAGTAGGTACATTTCTACACTTGTGTAGGTCTGATTAGTTTGCATGTGTGTTAAATAGTTTGTAACTTGTATATTTTGTTTTAGTGGATTTTTGGTTTGTGACTTAGAAGTCACCGTGGATGTTTCCTCAGTTGGGTGAGGTTTTAGCATGCTAAAAACGCCTTGTCTTTAATCTTTCTACATCTCCTCATCTCATTCTTCCTAGTGTGCTGATTTAAACCTTTTAGTTTAGTTTTTCAAAACTAGTTGCCTAATCTTGAACAAGTCTCATGCATGTTTTATTAAACACATCTTGTGATTAATCTATTTTGATTTAAAGAAAAGAGTTTATTCAAAAAAATAGTTTGGAGTTACTTTAATAGTTTAATCTTGTATTAATCAGCCTAAGTAACAACTTTTTTAATTGGTATTAGAGCTTTGAAAATTTTCTTTAAAGATCTTGTGTTTCTGAAATTCTTTTCTTAAAATCAAACAATGGACGAGAAAAATGAAAGATTTGGTAACTTGACCAGACCCCCTCTCTTTGATGGAAATAACTTTGCTTACTGGAAAGTAAGTGCTGATACCAAAATTAATATGCTGATGTGGACGAATAATACGAAGACACGTGTCAATCTACGTGGCACGATAGCAGCGAGGAAGTTCATTTCCCGACCAACCATGCTTCTTTCCGAGCAACGAGGATACACCGAGGAACTCTAGCGCACCGAGGAACTCTAGCACACCGAGGAACTCTAGCGCACCGAGGTACTCTAGTTCTCCGAGGAACTCCTGATCAGCGAGCAGCTATGGCGGTCCGAGCTGCACCTCGGTCGTATCATTAATTGCCAGATAATCAACAGTTCAGATATTCATTGAATGCCTATACTCTTGACGCGCACGCTGCATTAAAAGTATTACCCTTTCACATGTATATCATTTAATGTATCGAACCTTTCATGTACAGCCTCAAGGCTATAAATACCTTGTATCAAACCCATTCAAGGGGACCGGAATTTCTTGAGAGAACTTGTAATCAAGAATTCCACAAACACTCAGCAATAACATAACAGTGGACGTAGGCTTTATTCCTAGCCGAACCACTTTAAAAATCTTTGTCTTATTTATTTATCTGAGATTGAATAACTAGAGCAATCAAGTTTTTTACATCAACAGATTGGCGCCGTCTGTGGGAAACGACTGTTACTATCGTTTTTCGCAAAAATCAGTTATTATCAATGGCAGATAATCCAGAATCCAGTAATCGAAATGCTGGAAATACTGGAAATCTTCCAAATCCATCTGCATCCCCAGATCTGACTGGAATTATGACAAATCTGGCTCAAGGACAAACCGTCATGCAAGAATCTATGAGGCAACTCATTCAAACTCTTCAAGGCGGTGTACCTACCTATTCAGGACAACGGAGTGATCGTGGGCAATCACGATCCAGACGTACTGCGTCATATCGCAATGGGGAGTCTAATGATTCTTCTTATCAACCTGGGCGAACTTCATCGATACGGGCTACGGATACAAATCAACCTATATCTCTCTCTCCGGAGAGAACCAGCGCTTTGGAGAGATTAAGCAGGGCGTCTCCTTTCAGTCGATTAGGACCAAGGAGGAATATGAGTCCACCTAGAGATCAATCGAGAAGTTTTCGGCCACCATCAGGTTTGAGAGAAGGATCAGCACAATCACGACCAGCTACTCGTCGAGATAAATCTCAGGAAGCTACGTCAGAACAATCAGTTGCTCGGACTAAGCGGCCTGAGGAAGGAAATGAAGCATGGAAAGGTTCCATTCAGCGGTTGGAGGATAGACTGGGCGAAATGGCTAAGGCAAGAAACCCCTTACAGAGAACTTTTGTTCAAGGGACACCTTTTGTGCAAGCCATTGTGGATTTTCCTACACCATCGAAATTCAAAGCACCTGTGGTGACCCCCAAGTATGATGAAAAGACAGATCCTGTACTTCATATAGAATAATACCAAGCTGCCGCCGACATATATGCCGTCCTCGACGAGATGAGGTGTAGAGCATTCTCGGGAACTTTCACCGGATCTAAACAGATATGGTATAACAATCTTCCTCGGGGTAAGATTTTAACTTTTATTCAATTAGCCGAGTTGTTCATTGGGAATTTTTGTTTTGGGGAGAAGCCAATAAAGCGAGTAGCACATTTGTTAAGTGTTAGACAAAAATCAGGTGAAAGTACTAGAGACTACATAACTTGTTTTAATAACGAGAAGTTGGAAGTCGTAGATTACGAAAAAAAGACAGCAATCACTGCTTTGATGAGTGGTTTACTGCCTAATAAGTTGAACTAAACCTTGGCCAAAGATCCACCTAAAACTATGTCTGAGTTGATGGCAAAAGCAGCCAAAATTATGAATGCCGAGGAGGCTATGGCTGCGAAGAAGAATATGGATATAGAAGTAAAAGTGGAGGTCGACAAGTCAAAGAAGAAAGATCAGAAAGGTAATGGTGGTGACAAGCATTACAGGAATAATAGGACAACGTTGGAAGTCCTAAAGAAGTACGATAATTATACCCCATTGAAAATGGGTATTAATCATGTTTTGGAAGAAATCAAGAATAGCGAGGAAATCAAGTGGCCAGAGAAACTGAAGACAAATCCCGATCTGAGGAATAAGGCCAAATATTGCGAGTTTCACAAAGATCATGGCCATATGACCAAAAATTGCATAGCCCTTCAGAACGAGATTGAAACACTCATTCGAAGAGGAAAGTTGTCAAAGTATGTAGATCGTAGAGCTGAAAGGAAGAATGATGACAGAACTAGAGAGAGATCTAGATCTCCTCGTCGTGCAGAGGAGAAAAAGAAGAGGGATCATGAAGATGATCCAGATGATGACCCTGATCTTCCCAAGAAGCCAAGGCAGCCTGAACGAGAGGTATTTTCCATTCGTTTTGGGTCATTTGATTGTAATGTTATTACAGGAGGAGATGCAGGAGGAGGAGACCTTACTGCAGAAAGAAATGCTTACCTCGGAGAGGCTCAAGCTTGTTCATATATTCAGCGAATAAATCTGGCCGAGGATGATCGTCCGAGGAAGGTAAACAAAGAGAAGCTAGTGATTGGTTTTTCAAAAAACGACCTGGCAGGTGTTCTTTACCCTCATGATGATCCTTTGGTGATCAAAATGAGGATGAAGGATGTGGTCATTTCAAGGGTGTTAGTAGACAATGGTAGTTCGGCAGACATCATGTACTATTCATGCTTTGATAGCTTGAATTTAAAATTATCTCAATTGGAACCTTATCACAGACCCCTTCTGGCTTTTGCTGGTGAGAAAGTTTTTCCACTTGGGACGATAAAGTTGGATATACTCATTGGAACTTGGCCTGCTTGTCGAACAGAAAGAATACGCTTCTTTGTGATGGATAAGAATGTGCAGTCAGCCTACAACATCATAATGGAAAAAGTTGGATTGAAGAAGTTCGAAGCAGTTCCATCTACAGTACATCAGTGTTTGAAATTCCCAACGAATTTTGGAGTCGGAATTATGAAAGGTGATCAAAAAGTAGCTCGGGAATGCTATTATTCGTCTGCCGAGCAAGAAGAACTTGAAGAATCAAGGAAAAAGACTACTAGTTATCAAGTGGAGGAGGGTACAGAAATTGAAACTCTTGACCCTAGGGATGAATCTCAACTTGTAAAAGGACAGGTGGTGGAGTCTACAGAAACTGTTATTCTGGACGACGAGCATCCCGAACGAGTAACCCAGATAGGATCGTCGCTGGATGTTTCAATAAAACAGGAGTTGATAACTTTTTTGAGAAACAGGAAGAATACTTTTGCTTGGAGTCATGAAGACATGCCAGGTATAGATCCAAACTTCTTATGTCACGAACTCAATGTGAATAAGGAGATCAAGCCTGTGAAGCAAAGAAGAAGAGTGTTTAGTCCCGAGAAGAACCAGGCCATACAAGAGGAGGTCGAGAAACTTCAGAAAGCCCAATTCATTGAAGATGTGAAATATCCAGATTGGTTGGCAAATGTGGTGATGGTAAAGAAGAAGAACAAGAAATGGAGAATTTGTGTTGATTTCACTGATCTCAACAAGGCATGCCCAAAAGATCATTTTCCATTGCCCAGAATTGATCAACTAGTGGATGCTACCTCGGGACATGAGCTACTCAGTTTTATGGATGCTTATTCTGGCTACAATCAGATCAAAATGAAGCCGGAAGACAGGGAAAGTACTTCTTTTATCACCCCAAGGGGAACTTATTGTTATAATGTTATGCCTTTTGGTTTAAAAAATGCAGGTGCAACATATCAGCGGCTGATGAACAAGGTTTTTGCCGAACAAATCAGTTGCAATATGGAAGTCTATGTCGACGACATGCTCACCAAAAGTAAGAGAGCTACTAATCATCTAGTTGACTTAGGCGAGACCTTTGATCAACTGGACAAATACCAAATGAAGCTCAACCCGACGAAGTGTACCTTTGGAGTACGAGAAGGAATGTTCCTCAGATACATCATCAATCAACGAGGTATTGAGGCAAATCCAGAAAAGATCAAAGCTCTTTTAGGGCTGCGATCCCCAACGACGAGGAAAGAAGTACAGAGTCTTACCGGACGAGTTGCAGCGCTCAACAGATTTGTATCCCGAGCAACTGATAAATGCCTCCTATTCTTCAAAACACTGCGAAAAAGTTTTGAGTGGACTGATGAATGTGAGAAGGCCTTTCAAGATTTGAAGAAGTATTTGGGAGCCCCACCATTGTTGTCTAGGCCAATAACTGGAGAGAAGCTGTACTTGTATTTGGCAGTATCAGAGAATGCAGTTAGTTCAGCATTGATCAGATTGGAGAATGGAGTCCAGAAACCTATCTATTACACAAGTAAAGCTTTCCGAGGTGCAGAAATCAGATACCCAATTAATTGAAGCAAGTAGATGAATGAGGCCATACTTCCAGGCCCATACAATCATTGTGTATACCGACATGCCATTAAGATAAGCCCTTCACAAGCCAGAAAAGTCAGGAAGATTGATGTATTGGGCAATAGAACTCGGTGAATATGACATTGTGTATGAACCCAGATCATCATTGAAGGGGAAAGCTGTGGCAGATTTTATAGCAGAGTTTACATACCCTGATACCCCCGAGGAACAAAAGGTACTTGCTGACCTACCTGTGGACGATACAGTATCAACAGACACAAATCCAGACCAACTAAGGTTGGTAAAAGGACTTGTGGATATAGAAAAATCATCATATTCAAACCCAGACCAACTAAGGTTGGTAAAAGGGCGCGAACAAATGACCGATGAGGAACGAAAGATACCAGGGAATGATGAAACAAAACAGCAGATATTTTACCGAGGAACTCTGACGGACAAGAAATTTGAAGACAAGGTACCTACATGGAAATTATATGTAGATGGATCATCGTGCACAGCTGGTTGTGGAGCAGGAATTGTTTTAAACACCCTAGATGATATTGACATGGAGTATGCCTTGAGATTCCAATTCAAAGCTTCCAATAACGAGGCTGAGTATGAGGCTATGATAGCAGGTTTTCATTTGGCGAAAGTTATGGAGGCACGGCAAATAATTGTTTTCAGCGATTCTCAATTAATTGTGAATCAAATGATGGGAATATATGCAGTTAAAGGAGAATTGATGGTGAAGTACCATGCGAAGGTGATGGAGTTATTGGCAGAATTTGATGCTATTCAATTGGTGAGAATACCGAGGATGGAGAATACTAGAGCAGACGCATTAGCCCGATTAGCGTCAGCTACGCGCACCGAGCTACGAAGAACGATACCAATAGAAGTATTAGAAAGTCGGAGCATAGAAGAAGACCTGATGGTAAATATAATAACCCTTGATTTAGGACCATCTTGGATGGATCCTATCAGGGCATACATTGAAGAAGGAAAATTACCAGAGGACAAGCTAACTGCAAAGAAATTGAAGTATAAAGTTGCTCGGTATGTGTTAACTAATGGTGTTTTGCATAGACGAGGAATTATGGCAGGTTTGCAAAGATGTGTGCATCCATCAGAAGTCAAAGAATTGGTTGAAGAAATCCATGAAGGATCTTGTGGAGCTCATGTAGCAGGTCGAACACTTTTGCAAAGGGTAATGACACAGGGATATTACTGGCCGATGATGAGGGCTGATTGTATTGCCTATGCCAAGAAGTGTGACAAGTGCCAACGTTTTTCCTCCATCCAAAGAACTCCACAAGCATTGTTGACACCCATAACTTCACCTTGGCCATTTGCCATGTGGGGGGTTGATCTGGTTGGACCACTGTCGACGACCCGAGGGAGGTTCAAGTATCTCGTCGTGGCAGTGGATTATTTTACTAAGTGGGTGGAAGCCGAACCACTAATTGATATGACGTACGAGAAGGTATATCAATTCATTTGGAAGAACATCATTTGTCGATATGGTCTCCCCCATGCATTCATCACAGACCATGGAATACAATTCGATAATGAAGAATTTGCTGCCTATTGTCATCAATCGAACATTTTGAAGTATCATTCAGCACCAGGCCATCCCCAAAGCAATGGACAGACTGAGGTGACAAACAGAACATTACTAAATGGTTTGAAGAAGAGGTTAAATGAAGCTAAAGCAAATTGGATCAATGAGCTCCAATCAGTACTATGGGCTTACCGAGCAACTCCCCGAGTAGCAACTAGAGAATCACCATATATGCTAGCATTTGGAAGTGAGGCTGTGATACCTGCCGAGTTGGGTCTCCCAACGCATAGAGTACTGAATTTTAATTCCTCGGTCAGCGATTTGATGAGAAGATTGGATTTGGATATGCTCGAGGAGGTTAGAGAAGAGGCAACCATTAGGAATGCTGCTTACCAACAACGTACAGCTCTGTTTTACAACAAAAGGGTGAAGAAATGTGAATTAAAAGAAGGGGATTATGTGCTAAAGAAAGTCATTCAGAAGCAAAATAAGTTGGAAGCAAACTGGCATGGACCATACCGAGTTACAGAGGTTGTTCGTCCAGGAACTTACAGAATAGCAACTCTAGAAGGAGAAGAATTTAAGAATGCGTGGAATGCTGAACACCTACGCAAGTATTATCAGTAATGTAAAATGTAAAGCATTCCCTTCATTATGAATAAAGCGAGGATGTTTCGCCATTTTCTTTCTGGTTGAAAGTTTTTCGTGGAATACTAGTGTAATACACTATGCACACAAAAAGTGCTCTAAGGAGCCAAAAAGTGATCTAAGGAGCCAAAAAGTGCTCTAAGGAGCCAAAAGCTCTAAGGAGCCAAAAGATACTCCTTTGGTTAGGAGGCGCTCTAAGGAGCCAAAAGCTCTAAGGAGCCAAAAAATACTCCTTTGGTTAGGAGGCGCTCTAAGGAGCAAAAAGTGCTGTAAGGAGCCAAAAAGTGCTCTAAGGAGCCAAAAAGTGCTCTAAGGAGCCAAAAGCTCTAAGGAGCCAAAACTCCTTTGGTTAGGAGGCGCTCTAAGGAGCAAAAAGTGCTCTAAGGAGCCAAAAAGTGCTCTAAGGAGCCAAAAGCTCTAAGGAGCCAAAAAATACTCCTTTGGTTAGGAGGCGCTCTAAGGAGCAAAAAGTACTCTAAGGAGCCAAAAAGTGCTCTAAGGAGCCAAAAGCTCTAAGGAGCCAAAACTCCTTTAGTTAGGAGGCGCTCTAAGGAGCAAAAAGTGCTCTAAGGAGCCAAAAAGTGCTCTAAGGAGCCAAAAGCTCTAAGGAGCCAAAAAGCGCTCTAAGGAGCCAAAAGCTCTAAGGAGCCAAAAAATACTCCTTTGGTTAGGAAAAACAAAATATTCCAAAATACACCAAGTATAGTTGGTCGGGGATAAAGACCCACTAACTATAGTGGTCGACGAGGACAAATTATTGACCTTAGTTGGTCGAACACATTTTATGAAAATATTTGAAATTGAACCAAGTATGGCTGGTCGGGGATAAAGACCCATCAACTGTAGTTAGTCGACAAACATTATTCATCCATCATGGTTGGTTGGAAACAGTTGGAACAATTTATACTCATTACTTTATTATTAAGTGATTGAACAACCTTGATACTTGTAACTTTTTATTAAGTTGCTCAATGAACAATATTATTGTTATCTTTTTAACAGATACATATGCATAAGTGTAAAGTGTTTGATAAAACACGAGATAATACCGATACAGATTTACAAACAAAGATGAAGTCTTTCATTAAAAATTCAAAATAAGTTACATATTACATGTATGTGCTGACTATTACATTAAGATTCCTATTCTATTGGTTTCTTGCCCTTTGCTTTTGAGACAGACTCTTCGCCAGCAGGAGGATCTTCCAAGCAAAGAGGAGAATTAATAAAGTTTAAGTCCTTCAGCATTCTGACATTCATTATTGAAGGGGTATCCATTAGATGCTCTGGACGAGATACTAAGATTCCTATTCTATTGGTTTCTTGCCCTTTGCTTTTGAGACAGACTCTTCACCAGCAGGAGGATCTTCCAAGCAAAGAGGAGAATTAATAAAGTTTAAGTCCTTCAGCATTCTGACATTCATTATTGAAGGGGTATCCATTAGATGCTCTGGACGAGATACTTCAACTTGGGAATGAAGGCTATAATCACCGAGGTATTTTGAAATTAAGCTGCGAGGAATGGAACGAGCTGGGATCCAGGCCATGTCCAATTTGAAAGGTGGCACAGGCAAGTCAAGTAGCCCAGGAGCATGATAATCCCATAAGAAGTGCCCTCGCTCCAATTTTAACACACCCAGTGCATTCAACCATCCCTGTTTATAACCTTCATTATTGGAATGTTCAATACGAGCATCCAAGTGAACAAGGGCTTCATTGTATCCTGCCATCCAGAATTCCCTTGGCTGTTTATGGAATTGGAAGGTTAATCTATCCAATTGTTCATGAAGGCTTTTGGCAAAAAGATCCTTATTATGCAGAGCAGATTTCGTCGCTGTAAGTTGATCTTCCAAAGATAGATTTTTCTTGGACATTTCTGATAGGGCCCGATCTTTGACATTTAATTGGAATGCTTGAGTTTCCAAAGTAGATTGGGTACGAGCCTCTTCAACATTGCGACTAAGAACACTTGATCGGCTTCGAGAAGCGACTGGAGAGCTTTGCTCCTCGACAACATTTTGAGCAGCTCTTCCTCGCCCCCGAGAACCTCTTCCTCGTCCACGAGCAGTCCCAGAAACAACATATCTTCTTAAATCATCCAGTTCTTGCCTTAATTTGGCATTTTCGACCTCTAAGAAAGAGAAACCTTCATCAGTAACGGGCACTAGAGCAGTGGAAGATGATGCTGCAGATTCATATTGAGCCAACTTTTTCTGTAAATTATTATTTTCTTGCTCTAGGATCTCGGCAATCTGCCTGCAAGCTTCAACTTCACCTTTTAGGGTCCTTTCCCTAATATCATATCCAGCAATGATCTTCTTATGGCCTGTTTCAAAAGAGAGCTGCTGGTATCTATTTTCATAATCCTTATGCAATGAAGCCAATGATGCATTGTGTTGATTTTGAAGATCCTCTATGGAACCATGAAGGTCCTCGATCAATTCGTAGTATGCCACATTATTGGCCACAGATCTATCAAGTAAATCCTTCAAATACCGGTAAGCCTCAACTGCTTGTTCTGAGGCATCGTGACCAAGGATGTCAACAATCTCTGATACACTTAGGTCTGTATGACCAGCTTTATAATAGCCACTGCATTGTCGCATCAATTTAGTATCAGGAGCAGATATCAATTCCATTATGGCCAAAAACTAATAAAGAAGAGGAAGCAGGAGTTAATAAATAAAAGCAGACAGAGTATCAATAAAGAAGAGAAACGAAGATGTATTTTATTAGATCATCAAAAAGTTACATTGTTCGATTACAAGTAATGAAATATAGAAATGATACCGAACAACTTCACACCTTTTCCTTGTCCCCCAAGACTTTCTCGGGAGGCTGGGACGAGGAGCTCGGTTGCTCGGTGGTAACAACGGTTTGATCAGCAGGAATCTTCTCGGCAGGAGGAGGCATGGAAGAAATGTCCTCGTTGACAGAGGGTTGAGAAGCAGAGACTGGGTCACCCGTAGCCATAGAAGATTCATCTGAGACAGGCTCATCTTCTTCTTCTTCCACAATTGCTGGAGGAGGACCAGGGAGGTGTTGTTGGAATAGCTCAGAATCGTCTTGGACCTTCAACTCTTGCAGAGCAGCTACCCAGCCATCGTGGAAGTATTTCAACTTCCCATATTGGACTTGGGATGTCATTGCAGCAATCCCTTTATCCCATCCTTTCTCCCAACCAGCACTGAAATGTTTCTTGATTGCGACCTTTCTCCTCAACTTCTCCGAGGATAGCTTCACATCCAATTCCTCTTTTTTGACCTTGATATCTCGCAGGGTAGATAACTCTTCCTCTGCCTTTTTCAGCTGGTCATCATATTCCTGATGTTTAACCTCTAAACCTTTTACTTTCTCCTCCAAATTCTTGGAGGTTTCGGCCATTTTCACCTTCTCAGCTTCAGCCACAGCTAATTTCTTCTCCCAAACAGCTTTTTCGTCAACATACTGTTGACGAGATTCCTTTAAAGACTGGGTCAAACCCAACAGAGCATCCTCTACACCTGACGAGGAGCTTGAAGCTTTAATAGCTTCATCCTTTTTCACAATATTATTAAAACAGTTCACCAACTGAAAGATGAGAAAAATAGTAAAGTCAATACAAAATGCAAGCTTTCAGAGAAAGAAAGAAAAACCAGAAGTATAAGAAATTTACTGAAGCAAGGTGACGAGCAGCTAAGGATGTCAACATATCCCTAGGAATTCTTTCATCAATACCATGGACCTCGGGTACGACCGAGCTCATTGCAGAACTTGGAAGAATGATGTTTGGAATATCAGTACCACCAGCAGGTAGGGAGGAGGCAGTTTCAGCCGGAGTAACTAAGGATGATTTCCTCAATCTCTTCAACGGGCGGTCAGAACCTTCAACCAAAGAGGTCTTGGTCGGAGAGATTGTAATTACATCTACAGGAGCATTTTTCTTGCTCGGAACCATTGGGGGCTTCTAGGTAGCTTTAGAAGACCCAGCATCCACTTTTTTAGTCCCCTCTGGGGCATCAGTTTTGCTTTTCTTGGCCCCAACAACAGAAGTAACATCATCAAAGAGAGCAGGAGGAGCTCTTTTCTTACCCATCCTTTGACTTAAAGGAAGATGAGAATCTGAAGATGAACCTTCTGGAGTTGAAGCTGGTTCAACAGGGCGAGCAGTATAAGAGGTTGTGTAACTCTTATACTGTAGCAGATATGAGGCAGACCTGATGTGTTCGTCTGCAATGTTCTTGTGCAAACCCCAGATAAGTTTCAGATGCTTGATATTAACCTCTGATTCTTTTGGAGTTCTTCTTTTGCTATCAACTGCAAATAAATACATAACGAGATATCAATCATACATTTTGTCAAACATGATGAAAGCATAATTTCATAAATAAAATAAAATGAAAAATAAACTTATCCCATTGCCATATGGAGGGCATCTGGGACCGTTGTATACGCCATCTCCAGCTAAAGGGGCATGTTGCCAATTTTTTATAACCAATCCATGTTCAAAATAATCCCTATTTGAGTCAGGGAGGTTAACTACAAGGGCTCTATTTAAAAACCTAGTTTTTAAGTAATAAATATTATCTAGAGTGGCCCATTTATAGCAGTACATGATCTCAGGGATACCAATACGAGTCCCATGAGTTAGATTTAATTTGTACACCCCATTAATTATTCTCCATGAATTGGGGGCTATTCTTGCAGGGACAAGATCAAAATATTGACAAAATTCGAGACTCAATGGATTTGGTGGAAAGGAAAAACCACATTCAGCAATAAAAAGACTGGAGAACCAATGTCCCTCAGCCAAATGAAAGTAATCTTGAGTTCCAGAAAACTCTTCCAAAATTACCCAAGATGGGATGGAAAAATCAGAACGGAATTTTTCAACAGATTCAATAACATAAACCATGGTGAGTAAAAGAAGAAGGAAGAAAAAGCTTACAGGAAGAAGGGAGAGTTGTCAACAACGAACGAAAACAAGGACGAACGCACAAGACTGAAAGAGAGAATAGAAAGCTTGAAAGCAGAAAATTGGGAAAAGTAGAAGACGGTATGGTTACCTAAGAAGTTTAAATACTTTGCATTGGGAAGCGGCGAAAGAAATGATTACCAAAAAGAAACTATTGAACTTCCGGCGGCTAAAAGGACAAAAACTGCACGGAGATCGAAGCGCTTATAAAAAATTCAAAAAAAGGGCGGAAGCTGAGAAATGAGAAGGAAATTTGAACACAATGTTCCTGAAACCCAGGAAAAGTCATTTAATATTGCCATATACCGAGAAAGAATGTTCCATACTCCTCAAAATTCGAGATATGAAACATTGGGGGCTTCTGTTGATACCAAAATTAATACGCTTATGTGGACGAATAATACGAAGACACGTGTCAATCTACGTGGCACGATAGCAGCGAGGAAGTTCATTTCCCGACCAACCATGTTTCTTTCCGAGCAACGAGGATACACCGAGGAACTCTAGCGCACCGAGGACTCTAGCACACCGAGGAACTCTAGTTCTCCGAGGAACTCCTGATCAGTGAGCAGCTATGGCGGTCCGAGCTGCACCTCGGTCGTATCATTAATTGCCAGATAATCAACAGTTCAGATATTCATTGAATGCCTATACTCTTGACGCGCACGCTGCATTAAAAGTATTACCCTTTCACATGTATATCATTTAATGTATCGAACCTTTCATGTACAGCCTCAAGGCTATAAATACCTTGTATCAAACCCATTCAAGGGGACCGGAATTTCTTGAGAGAACTTGTAATCAAGAATTCCACAAACACTCAGCAATAACATAACAGTGGACGTAGGCTTTATTCCTAGCCGAACCACTTTAAAAATCTTTGTCTTATTTATTTATCTGTGATTGAATAATTAGAGCAATCTAGTTTCTTACATCAACAGTAAGGATGGTTGCTTTCATACAAGGAACCTTGGGAGATGATGTCTGGGATATTGTTGAAAATGGATATATTTATCCTACAAAACCAGCCACTGAAGGAAGTAATGAGAGGATTAAGAAAGTATTAAGTGAATTCACTCAAGAAGAGAAACAGTTTTCTCGAAACAATAACAAAGGACATAATGCCTTTTTTATGTCTATAAATGAACATGAGTTCAAAAGGATCTCATCTTGTGCCACTTCTAAGGAAGCTTGGGATACACTGATTACTGCACATGAAGGTAACACTAGAGTTAAGGCTTCTAGAGTACAAATGCTTGTCCAGCAGTATAACTCTTTAATTATGTCAGACTCTGAATATTTTGATGACTTTTACACGAAACTGACTGACATTATGACTAAATTGCATGCTAATGGGATAACTTATGATAGACATGAAATTGTCTCTAAAATTTTAAGATCATTACCAAATAAATTTGATAACAAAAGATATTCTATTAAGGAAATGAGTGATCAAAATCTCACTCCTAAATTACTCAGTAGTAAACTGAGAACTGTGGAAATGGAATTAAAATTTAAGAAACAATTGACCCAGCCCCATAGGAAACAAACTAGTTCCAATTTGATTTTTTCTTCTAAGCTGATGAAACCTGAGCTTATTATTCCCAATAATGACTCTGATGAGGAATGTGAGATAGATAGTTTAGATGAACAAATTGCCTTGATGTCAAAACAGTTTAAGAAAATTGTCAAATTTAAAAATTAAATGGCAAACAAAAAAGGCAAGACAAATTATCCAACTCAGTCTAACCACAAACCTCATGAGAAAGGTCAAGACAAACATCAAAAGGACATTCATACGAGACCTAACAAAGACTTTATGAATATTGAATGCTTTAGATGTGGAAAATTGCATATAGCACAAGACTGTAGAGTTAAACTGAACACGACCAATAAACATACTAGGGCCAATATTTGCAAGACATGGGATGATTCAAGTGACTCTGATAATGAGGAACCTGAGTCATCTGATGTTTTTGATCCTTGCATGTCCTTCTTTTCCAAGATAATCTATAAAGATGATATGCCTGGTCCTTTGTATGAGAATGATGATAATAGCTCTACTTCTGTTGTTATGAATCATGTTGCTACTGGTTTAGATGCTTTAATTTCTGAGGACATTGCTAATTCTATAGCGGGGTGTGTGAGTCAAAGGGAAAGCGATAATGACGATGTCAATGGGTATGTGAGTTCAAGAATTGAATCCTTAGGGGTCACTTCACACACTACACTTAGTGATTCGAACACTGAAGACCTCCCTGATGTTCACACACTTTATGCTAAAACTCTCAAGAAAAGCTCTAAACTAGAAAAGATAGTGAAAGAACTTACTAGGAAACTAGAGGACCTTAGTCTAATGGTAAAACTTAACACTGAAGAGTATACTACCCAATGTCTAACTCATGAAAATGAAGTCAAATTTTTTTATCAAAACTTGAAAATTTTGATTGAAACAAATGAATCTCTGGAGAAAAAAAAATATAAAGGGACATTATTAGAATTGGAACAAGCTAAAGAAAAGACAGCAAGTGTTTTAAAAAAAATGCTAAGTTTGAAAATAATTCCAACTGTTTTGATGATTTTGTTGCTGACTCAAAAACCAATTCTGATGATCAAACTGGAATAGGATTTTTGCCCAAAGCTAGAGAGACAATCTAAAAACTTTGAATCAATCAAGTTCGTTTCAGGTGGCAAAAGACCTATAGAAACTTGCCCAGATTTTCATTCCCTAAAAGATGAGTTTGATGGAAAACAACAAAAGTTTGATATTGGGGAATCTAGTTACTATAAGTGTGATAGTCAACCTAAGGCTAAATACATCTGCCCCCCGATTAGGAAGAGTGTTTCTGCTTTTCAAACTGTACTCCCTAGGAATAAGGCTCAACATCAAAATCCCACGAAGCCTATGTTTAGAGACTTTCCTAAGGAGATACCCTCTTCAAGCAATCTATATTGATCTTACTATGATATATACATTCATTCTTTTAAAGGTTGCTACTCTAGACGTTTAGTAAAACCTATCTATAATACTCCTCTATACCATAACTTTAACTACTCTAGGAGAAGTCGTAACAATTATGTTCTGCCTAGACAACCAGAAAAAAACTCTAACTATAGAAAGAGAAAGACAAAACCTAAAAGATCATTTACAAGAAGGAGTCCTAAATACTTTCCTAAACCGAATGCTCATATTTTCCATAAAATTCAAACTCATGCGCAAAACATTTTTCAACAAAAATCTAAAGCTCGCAAATTATATCAAATGAGAGCAAATATGCGCAAAATAAAAATAAGAGCTATTTGGGTTAGAAAAGATGAGCTATTTTCCCAGATGAAGTGTAACATTGTGATTACTGCTTTAAAAACTGAACACACCTCTTCTGGATTGTATTTAGACTCTGGGTGTTCAAAACATATGAGATAATACAAAACTTTTAAACAAAATCAGCTTTGCTGGAGGAAAAGTTATTTTCGGTGATGGTGTGTCATCTCAAATCATTGGTAAAGGAACACTCCAAGAAAAAGGATTACCCATACTTGACGATGTTCTTCTAGTAAAAGATCTTAAGACTAATCTATATAAAATCTCGTAATTTTGTGACTCAAATCATATTGTCACCTTTTCAAAGAATAATTGCAAAATTTTAAATGAAAAAGATCAGTGTATAATTATAGGATTTAGAACCCCTGACAATTGTTATACTGTCATGAACAGTACTGAAATTTGTAACATTGCCAGAATGGATGATAATGAAATATGGCATAATAGGATGGGTCGCATAAATTACGATAACCTGAGTAGATTATCCTCACAAGAGATAGTTAGAGGAATTCCAAAGATCAAACCTATTTCTAACATTGTCTGAGTAGATTATCCTCATAAGAGATAGTCAGAGGAATTCCAAAGATCAAACCTATTTCTAACATTGTCTGTGGACCTTTTCAGGAAAGAAAAATTGTTAAGGCACCTCATAAAAAAGTTAAAGATATGCTTACCTCTAAACCCTTGGAGCTCATCTATATGGACCTAATGGGTCCTTCTCGTACCGTGAGTCTATGTAGACATAGTTACATTCTGGTTATGGTTGATGACTTCACCAGGTTTACTTGGGTGGCCTACTTAAAACAAAAGTCTGAAACTTTCCAAACCTTTTTGAAAATTCTACTTCGGATTGAAAATGAGAATGACACTTAAGTGAATTGAATTCGTAGTGATAGAGGTGGATAATTCATAGATAGTGGTATTATAGAGTATTGTGAATATAATGGTTACAAACATGAATTTAGTCCTCTTAAGACTCCTCAACAAAATGGAATTGTTGAGAGAAATAATCGTACTCTTCAAGAGATGGCACGTGTTATGATTCATGCCAAGTGTTTACCTAAGTATTTTTGGGTAGAATCTATTTGTACTACTTGTCACATTATCAATAGGGTCTATCTTAGGAATAATTCTAAACAAACTCCTTACGAATTATGGTATGGGAAAAATCCCAATCTTAAATACCTTAGAACATTTGGTAGTACGTGTTATGTCTGGAAAGAGATAGAACACTTATCCAAATTCGAGACTCATGGAGATAAAGTTATCTTTCTAGGATATTCTCCTGATAGTAGAGCATACCGTGTCTATAATCTTCATACAAAGACCTTAATAGAATCCATAAACGTTATTGTAAGTGACACTACTGTTGAGAGTAAGACTAGAGAACTAACTATTGTGGAGTCTGAAAATGTTTTAGAAAATGACTCTTCTGAAATGGATGATTCTTTTCCAACTGAGACACCTGAAGTACCTATCTGGGTTTCTAAAGATCATCACATAGATAACGTTGTTGGTAATCCTAGTGAGCCTGTACGTACAATATCTTAATTAAGAAACTACGCCCATTATGCATGCTTTGTTTCCCTTGTGGAATCAAAGAATGTAAATGAGGCATTGAATGACCCTCATTGGATTTCTGCCATGTTGGAAGAACTTCTTCAATTTGTCGTTCATGATGTTTAGTATCTTGCACCTAGGCCTGGTCATAAAAAGGTTATTAGCACACGTTGGATATTTAAAAATAAATCTAATGAAAGTGTGATAATCATTAGAAACAAAGCCAAATTAGTGGCTCAAGGATACTCTCAAATTGAAGGAATAGATTTTAACGAGACTTTTGCACCTGTTACTCGCTTAGAATCTGTTCATCTTCTCTTTCCAATAGCATGTTACTTGCATTTTACGCTTTACCAAATGGATGTAAAATCAACCTTTCTTAATGGAATCTTGATTTAAGAGACCTATGTTGAACATCCCAAAGGGTTTATTGACCCTCAGTATCCAAACCATGTTTATCGTCTTAAAAATGCCTTGTATGGTCTAAAATAATCGCCAAGAGCCTGGTATGAGCGTCTTTCCAACTTTCTCTTAGACAAAGGTTTTAATAGATGTTGAAATGATCAAACCCTTTTTGTCAAACATTTTGACAAAGATATTCTTATCGATCAAGTCTATGTCGACGATTTCATTTTTGGATCCACTTCCCCTTCAGAAGTTAAATCTTTTTCTGAAATTATGCATAAAGAATTTCAAATGTCTCTTATGAGGGAGTTACAATTTTTCTTGGGTCTTCAAGTCAAACAGAATTCGGATGGTTTATTTGTATCGCAATCGAAATATGCTTTAGAGATTTTAAAAAAGTTTGGTCTTGAAAGTGCCAAAGAACCTAAAACTCCCATGAGTACGACGGTCAAACTATCTAAAGATGATAGTGGTAAACCCATAGATCCTAATTTGTATCTTAGTATGATAGGAAGCTTACTATACCTTACTACCTCGCGTCCTGATATTATGTACGCAGTTTGCGTGTGTGCTCGTTATCAAAACTATCCTAAAGAGAGCCCCTTAGTTTGTGTAAAAAGAATTATTAAATACATTAAGGGCACTCCAAATTTAGGACTTTGGTAGACCAATGATACTCCTAGTACTATAATAGGATACACTGATGCCGACTGGGCTGGGTGTACTGATGATAGCAAGAGCACATCAGGAGCATGTTACTATATCGGTAATAATTTAGTAGGATGGAGTAGTAAGAAACAAAACTGTGCTCGATCTATAGGTCGAGATAAGAATTAGTTTACCTCAAGGTCATCCATTTTTTGAATTTCTTATTTGGATATTTTGCATTTTAGTTGATCTCTTCAGGATCACATCCATTTAAGGATATTTTTTTCATTTCAATTGAGCTCTTCAGGAGCACATCCATTAAGAATATTTTATAATCGTAAATTTTCATATATGATTGTTTCAATATCGTTTCTTAGACAAAAATGTACTAAGACGGTTGTACCTACATCCATTTGGATTGCCTGCTGTATAATAAACGTCTTAGTGCATTTGAGTACGTACTCCTTATCTTTGCTTCAGGCAAAGAAAATCCTTCTAGGATTTTTACATATATTCTTTGTATAAGTCCCGTATATATAAGCAATTATAATATTCACGAGTCTCATAGAATATGCATCAAATAACTGCTAAGCTAGTCAGATATCTGAAAAGTATTTACGACTGAAACGGGATGGTATGTTCGTATATAATCAATTTTATTTCTTCAGGAAACCTGGTGCAATAAATCATTCACTTTTTAGTGAGTTTTAACACTTCACATTCTTATAAACACCCATTCATAACCTTCAGGGTTAACATTTTTGGGGTTTACTATAGGTCCAAATACACCATGTATATTAAGACACTCGAATTATGCTATCATGGCATTTTTTATTTATTTTGGCCAATATATTCTTTGTCGACATGTATTCTTATAGTACGTGGATTTGTAGTATCATTGCCCTTTGACTTTTGTGTAGCTACAACATATATAATTATATCATCGATGATTATCTTTGTTTATCCCACTTTTCTCTTTTATATCCATAAAACATTGAGATCTCATTTAATATTAGGTACCTTTGTCAACTTCAAGGCCTTTATAGTCACTTCGAGGACTTGTGTCTTTTCCTAGATAATAACCTCTGAAGCACCTTATACTCTTAACTCACTTGAGTCTACATTGTATAAGTGCCCATCTAGTTTAGAAATTGTGATAAAATTAGAGTCCCATTCCCTAGATACCAAAGAGCCTCAGAATCTTCTTCGTATGCCACACTTGATTCAATTGAAGGTATAATGCTCATTCACACACACTAGGGTTGCATACATTGTTCATATATTGTATTATTTGATTGTGTGTGAGTTGTGTGTGTTTAATCCCATTTAAATTGATTTTAATAATGTTTTGGGAATTTTTAATAAGTTTTAAATGATTTTTTTAATTAAAACTTAGTTTATAAAACTTTTGGGGTCATTTTGTAATTACTGATTTTATGTTTCATACCTGAAAGTTGATTTGGGTAGGATCCGAATGCGCTTGAGACTTGAGGGTGCATGTGTAATTATTCTTAAAACACGCGTGTGAGCGTTCATCTGGGCCTTACACTTGTCTCTTGCACAACGGTCTGATTTGTGTTTATTAGTAGACTCATAACTCGTACACCTTATCATCCCTTAGATCTCTTTTATCAACGTTTTGCATGCGTCCTAACTCAATCCTTGTGAACCTCTCTAGACCAATCATCATTTGTTTAATTCACCGTTGATGTTAAACCGTTGGATCAAAGTCAAAAGGCTAAGACCAAATCTTAGCCTTTCAATTTGCATCAACCTTCTCGATCCTTCCTTGCCTACTATATAAGGAGGCTTACCCTCAGTATTTGGGAACTTTTTGACAGTTCGTCTAAATAGAGAGAGAAGAGAAAAGAGAGAGAGAGAGAGAGAGAGAGAGAGAGAGAGAGAGAGAGAGAGAGAGAGAGAGAGAGAGAAAAGAAAGAAAGAAACTAGAGAGAGAAAGAAACCCTAATTCGTCCAAACCCTAAACTCATTTCTCCTAAACAGCTTTTACCAAACACTATACCTGTGTGTTTGAGAGTGTTGTTGGTGGGGGTTTGAAGGTTGTTTAAAGAGTTTTATCCTTTGAGTTCGAGATATTATTCCCAACTTAGACATTTCACATTATGTCTCTATTTCTCTTTCATAGAAACTGTATATCTGATTATTTCATGTCATATTACACTTAGATTTGCATATTTTAGTTTCTCATCTTGAGAAAACACATTTGTTGATTAGTGGTCTGTAAATGTTTTTCAAAACGTTAGAATCAACAAATATTTTTGTGTTTCTAGTTCTTACGAAACAAGACTTTTGACCTAGTTGGAATCGCAATTGGTGGTTTTTAATTTCAAAATTATTTTCAAAACTCTCTGAAATTGGATATGACCTTGGCAGTCTTTCGAGGAAGGTAACCTTGGATTTCGGGATTATTTGAAAGATCAAATAATTTTTTTTTTTTTTAAAGAAGTGAGAAACTGAAAACATCATCATTTAGATCTGATCTATAATATGCTAGGACTTGTTTGCATAAATAAGTGTGTGTGTGTGTGTGTGTGAAGCACCTTCACAAACACTTGACACACTACAACACAGAAGTGTTGGCTATAAGATCTTGAATTAATAAGAGTCAACGTAAAGACTGGAACAAAGTGGAGAACTTAGCAAACTGGGAAAGCCACATCAACTTCAGAACTGCAAAAAAGTTAGAATCAAACCAGTAGGTACATTTCTAAACTTATATAGGTCTGATTAGTTTGCATATGTGTTAAATAGTTTGTAACTTGTATATTTTGATTTAGTGGATTTTTGGTTTGTGACTTAGAAGTCACCGTGGATGTTTCCTCAGTTGGGTGAGGTTTTACCACGTTAAAAACGCCTTGTTCTTAATCTTTCTACATCTCCTCATCTCATTCTTGCTGGTGTGCTGATTTAAACCTTTTAGTTTAGTTTTTCAAAACTAGTGACCTAATCTTGAACAAGTCTCGTGCATGTTTTATTAAACACATCTTGTGATTAATTTATTTTGATTTAAAGAAAAGAGTTTCTTCAAAAAATATGTCGGAGTTACTTCAATAGTTTAATCTTGTATTAATCGGCCTAAGTAACAGCTTTTTCAACCTCTTCTGGGGTTTTTGAGAAAGTGGATATTTTGTTCCTAACCCCTTCTAGAGCATTATATATAACCTCTTCTAGAGCGTTATTTGGGGATGATTTTATTTAGCCTCCACTTCTGGGTAGTCAAGTAGTTAGGACCTATAGGTTTGCGATGCATCTGACGTGCAATGAATTTATTTACTGTCGAAATTATTTTATCCTTTTGGGATAATGATTTTGGCAAGCACATTTGAAACTATCCATGTGACATCTGATGTTGCAATATAATTTTTTTCACTTTAATTTCGCATTGACCGATACAAGGGATTATATGAGACAAAGTGGAAGTATTCAACGATAATTCTCATCGTTCTTCAGGAATAGACCGCTATTTAAATATAATTTGTACTTCTAGTACGTTCTATCCTCCCCCTAACGGCGAGAATAGTGTCTCATCAAAACAAAATTGAACATATACTATAAATATTGTATTTATCAATGGTTCAATAAATGGTGAGTCATAAGCACCATATATACCCTTATGATAAATATCATTTGCAGTCACAACGTCTTATAAAACTGATTAAGGTGACCAAAATGGTCATCGTATAATAATAAATAATTGAACAATGGATTTGCAGGCTCATGTCAAAGTGTAATTTTACAATGTTAAATGTTGTACAGTATATCCCCTAAAATAATGTAATGATTATTTGTTAGTGTAAGCTTTTTGCTCATAACACTAGAAGTAACATAAAATTATTTTTTGTATCAAAACTTTAGGTTTGACTAGGGGTAATTTTTTTAAAGAATCTTCGAAACAAGTAACAAATAATTTTTTTTATTAATTCCATCCAATAATAATCAACCTCTTTATTAAAAAAATGAGGGGATTAACTTTTTTCACATTATCTACACATTCTCAGGACTCCAATGTATATTAAATAATTAGAATATGAAAATGAGTTAAAATTAAATAGCATAAAAAGTATAATTTAATACTCAAATGAAGCGAAAGATCAAGAGCCAAAAAACTAACGGTGAAATCATTAATGGGATAGTTAAGGGACCATTAATCACTATAAGAGTATTAAAAAAATATTTCATTCAATAAAGAAAATAAAAAGTCAGTTGAAAAGATATGTTTAGATACTCAATTTATTTTGAAACTAATCCCCTAAAAAATAATATATTTGGAGCTTCAGGTCCAAATTATAAATAATTATTTGAGAACTTTTAAAATTCATACTCTGTGAATAATCAAAACTTCAAGTTTTTGATTTATGGTATATTTTGTTGCAGCTTAAAGTCCAAATAATCAGAAATAACATGAGATCTTGTAACTACATATTTTATATCCTAATTTAAAAAATATTTTGTGAACTTCTTGTCACAATAATGAATATGAATTTTCATATCACAAATCAATGATAATTGGGGGAATGTTGGTCTATACATTTTCAATTTGACAATGAAAACTTCAGGTTTGATTGTGATATATTTTCTTTGGACACTTTAGGTCCAAATAATTTTCGTTCTCCACGTCCCAAAATTTGAAAGGAGAAAATTCAATTTTCGTATTTGAATAATTATTGAAAAACTACAGGTCCCAATTATAAATAATTATAACAACTTCATATCACAACATTAAATATTTAGGGACTTTAAAGACATTGCCCAATTATATCCAACTTCAAGTTGGATAAGGGATAAAATAATTTGGAACCTCAGGTCCAAAATAATTAACCAGTATGGAACATTTAATATCCTTACCCTTATTATATAAATAATCAAAACTTCATGTTTAATTATAAAATTATTGAAGCTTCGGGTCCAAATTATAAATAATTCTTATGAGACTTTTAGTATCCCTTGCCCTATTATAGAAATAATCAAAACTTAAGGTTTGATTTTAGGGCGTGTTGCATTTCCATGTCCAAAAATTTGAATAATAATTGAGAACTTTTAGTTCCAATATAAAATAATCTGGAAACTTCTAGTCCCGAAAAAGAATTTTACCTGGGATCTTTTGGTCCCAAATAAAATAAATTATATAGGATCTTCGGGTCTCAAGTTAAAATAACAATCAGGGAACTTCATATCCCAAAATGTAGATAGCCATTGGAAACTTCAAGTCCCAAAAATTTAAATAAGAATTGGGAACTTTACACTCCAAATTTTAAATATAATTGATAACTTCAAGCACAATATTAATGATTTTCAAATTTTAATTATCAAAATTGTAATAATCTAAAAGTTAAAGGATACATTAAATATAACTGAAATAAATCTATTAGAATATAAAATTAAACCAAATCATTGGTCTCGATATTCAAGATTAATAAATTGATGATCTTGATTACAAAATAGTGCATGTTAGTAACATGGTAATATCCATGAATAAAAACTAGATGGTAATACCATTCACGTCAAATTTATGTGCAAGAGGTATGACATGGCTTTTGTATTATAAGGGCATAAAATGCTCTATGTATATATATAATAGGGGCATTTACGTTTAGATCCTATTAGACGTTCTTATATACATTCTAGTCCCATCATATTTTTCTCTTACATATAAGTCCTATTCCTAATTTTTTGGAACTTTTTTTCTAATTTTACCCTTTTAAAACCAACAATCCGTAACTTCCTTGAGGAAGTTACATAAGTGGTTGAACTTTTTTTTTTAATCTTCAAATGATCATAACTTTTGATTCACAAATCCGTTTTTCACAAAATTACTATTTTTGAAATCTGCTCGACGAGATCTATCAAACAAGATCCATAAAGGCTATAAAATTCCAAAGAAAAAAATTTACACAAACAGTAAACTTTACTGTATGCACTAGAATATGAAATAGTTTTATATATTTGACATTTGCACAAACAGACAGTAACATTTACTGTGCTAATACTACACAGTATATATATATATATATATATATATATATATATACGGTGGATCCAAACCCTTTTTTTCAAAATTACCTTATATTTGAAGGTTCGCGCTAGCGGTATCCAATTCTTACCACCATTATTGGAGCTTCAACGACCTTCGTCAGAGCTCCGATTTGGGGTGGGTAAGGGTGGCATGTGGTGCCGCTGGCACGAACCTTTGAAAATAAGAGACTTTTGAATAAATGGGCTTTGGATCCATCGAAGTATCATGGGGGGCCGCTGACGCGGACCTTTGAAAATAAGATTGGATAAATGGGATCGGGATCATCTGGAGCTCCAATTTGGGGTGAATAGGGGTGACACAAAACTTTAAAAATAGGAGCATATTGGATACACACACACACACACATATATATATATATATATATATATATATATATATATATATATATATATATATATATATATATATATATATATATATATATATATATAGTTTGTAAAAATGTCATAGATATTAAACTTTATTGTATACACCATAAAATAAAATAGTTTTATATTTCTCACATTTTCGCAAACAATAACATTTACTGTGATAATATATTTATGAAATAGTTTTATATATATAACATTTTCACAAACAGTAACATTTACTGAGTTAATATTACACAATATATATAACATTTTCACAAACAGTAACATTTGCTGAGTTAATATATATATATATATATATATATATATATATATACACGGTAGATCCAAACCTCTTTTTTTTTAAATTACCATATTTTTAAAGGTTTACGCTAGCGACATTCAATCCCCACCACTACCCACCCCAATTGTCGAAGCTTCAACGGCTGTCATCAGAGCTATGATTTAGGTGGGTAGTAGTGGCATAGGGTGCCGCTGGCGCAGACCTCTGAAATTAAAAGAATATTAGATAAATGGAATTTGGATCCACTGGAGCTCCGATTTGGGGTGAGTAGGGGTGACAGTGGGTTAGGTTTATATCTATAATATTTTTACAAACGTTAACATTTACTGTGTTATAACACAGTGTATATATATATATATATATATATATATATATATATATATATATATATATATATATACGGTGGATCTTAACGTATGTTTTTTGATATTGTCTTATTTTTAACGGCGCGCGCTAGCGGTATCTAATCCTGACCACCACCAACCCCAATTGTCGGAGCTCCAACAACCTTCATCAGAATTCTGATTTGGGGTGACATGGAGTGCCGCTGGCGCGGACCTTAGAAAATAAGGGAATATTGGATAAATGAGGTTTGGATACACCGGCGCTCCAGTTTGAGGTGGGTAGGGGTAGCATTGGATTAGGTTTATATCTGTAATATTTTCACAAATAATAAATGTTACTATTTGTGAAAATGTTACATCGGCATCCCATGCCACCTCAAATCAGAGCTCTGATGAAGGTTGTTGTAGCTCCGATAAAGGGGGTGAGGATTGGATGCCCCTGGCGCGGACCGTTAAAAATAAGATAATATCAGAAAAAAGAGGTTTGAATATATATATATACTGTGTTATATGAACACAGTAAATGTTAATGCTTGTGAAAATGTTATAGATATAAACATAACTCAATGCCACCCCTACTCACCCCAAATCAGACATTCGGTGGATCCAAACCTCATTTATCTAATATTCTCTTAATTTCAAAGGTCCGCACCAGCGGCACCCTATGCCACTACTACCAACCCAAATCATAGCTCTGATGAAAGTCGTTGAAGCTCCGACAATGGGGGTGGGTAGTAGTGGGGATTGAATGTCGCTAGCGTAAACATTTAAAAATATGATAATTTTGAAAAAAAAAATAGTGGTTTGGATCTACCGTGTGTGTGTGTGTGTGTGTGTGTGTCTCTCTCTCTCTCTCTCTCTCTCTCTCTCTCTCTATATATATATATATATATATATATATATATATATATATATATATATATATATATATTATGTAATATTAACTCTGTAAATGTTACTGTTTGTGAAAATGTTATATATATAAAACTATTTCATAAATATATTATCACAGTAAATGTTATTGTTTGTGAAAATGTCACAGATATAAAACTATTTCATTTTCTGGTGTATACAATAAAGTTTAATATCTATGACATTTTTACAAATTATATATATATATATATATATATATATATATATATATATATATCCAATATGCTTCTATTTTTAAAGTTTTGTGCCACCCCTATTCACCCCAAATTGGCGTTCCAAATGATCCCGATCCCATTTATCCAATCTTATTTTCAAAGGTCCGCGTTAGCGGCACCCCATGATACTCCGGTGGATCCAAAGCCCATTTATTCAAAAGTCTCTTATATTCAAAGGTCCGCGCCAGCGGCACCACATGCCACCCTTACCCACCCCAAATCGGAGCTCTGACGAAGGTCGTTGAAGCTCCAACAATGGTGGTAAGGATTGATGCCGTTAGCGCGAACCTTTAAATATAAGGTATTTTTGAAAAAAAAGGGTTTGGATTCACCGGATATATATATATATATACTGTGTAGTATTACCACAGTAAATGTTACTGTCTGTTTGTGAAATGTCACATATATAAAACTATTTCATATTCTAGTGCATACAGTAAAGTTTACTGTTTGTGTAAAAAAATTTCTTTGGAATTTTATAGTCTTCATGAATCTTGTCTGATAGATCTCGTCGAGCAGATTTCAAAAATAGTAATTTTGCGAAAAACGGATTTGTGAATCAAAAGTTATGATCATTTAAAGATAAAAAAAAAAGTCCAACCACTTATGTAACTTCCTCGAGGAAGTTACGGATGGTTGGTTTTAAAATGGTAAAATTGTGAAAAAATTTCCTAAAAAGTTGGAATAGGACCTATGGGATTATTAAAAAGTCAATAGGACTTATAAGCTTGTTAACCCGATAAATGGGACCTAGATATAATTACCCCTATATAATATTCATATAAGCTTAAGACACTTACATAAATAATTATACAATTATATTGGCATATAATGCATAGTCGACGCCCCATATAGTACATTAAACAATTTGTAATCACAATCACATGTGCACACAAATTGAAATATATACAACTTAGATATATTGCTTAAGTATTTGTTGCACATGAAAAAATATTGAAAGCATGTATACTTCAATCTAAAAATCGTGAGGGCACTAAATTCAGTTGATTAATCATTATCAAAGTCAAATTATGATAATTTTATTTAGGCAATAATAATGAAAAACCGTTTGAGATTTGACAAAAAAATACATATACAGCTAAACCGTCGTATAGATATCTAATTCCATAATTAAAATCAAACATGTGAATTTGTGGGTTAAAGAAAATGAAACCTGATAAGTGGAAAGACACTATGGCTTCTGTAATATTAGCATAAAGATAGTCCATCGATGGTACATATAAAATAATAGAGATTTCGTGCTGATAACTTGTCATAAAATGGAGGGAACACATATAGAATTTAGAGGGAGTGATTATTTTATTTTATTAATATGTCAATGCAAAAAAAATATAATCCATATTTATAATACACAATAAAATAATACAATAGACCCCTTAATAATTACAAAAAATCTTTAATAAACCTTTTTATACAAAAATGTTAAAGTAAACAATTTGTGGACATATTATGTCTATTAATAATATTTGTCTATAAAATCTTTTGCAATGATTCGTGTGTGGCATATAAAAAATTTCTTGTCTAAAGGCAGCAGATGCTGGGACCCACGATGAGTCGCTGACATCTTAGTCACTTTTGTGCAATACAAATACGCACTCATCCTTCCACATATCCCTCATATTCAATCTCCTCTGCTTGTCATCTGTTTTCAGCTTACGCCCCTCGTTCTGAAACTTCTCTTATTCTCTCAGTTGTAAATCTTTTTCTAAAGAATTTCTCCATCACCATGTCCACAGTAGTTTGCCAAGGGTTTCAGTCATGTCTGGAGTCTCAGCCCATAGAAACAACCACGTTGAGGCTCAAATTGGCCGCCACAAAATCCACAACAGCATTAGGTACCGACACCAACATAATTAGAGAAAAATGCCTTAATGAGGACACAAACAACAAAACACCCTCAAATCCTGAGTTAGGTACTTGGAGTTTTCTCCATTCTCTATCAAATTCCTCTCAAATTCCCCAAACTGAAAAACCTTATGTTAAGCCATCTTCGTTGCTGAGGCTTAGTGAGAAGAGCTTAGAATTGTGCACTGAAAGCTTGGGAAGTGAAAATGGTAGCGATTCTTCCGATATTAGCTGCGATTTGTTCGACTTCTCTTCCATAGATTCCTTGAATAGAAAATCATCAACGAATCCCCGTCGAAATATCTTGTCTAGGAAGGTAAATCCTCCAAATTTTCCACCACCATTAACCAGTATAAGTGGGTCCAGCTCTCTCCAAGTTAGGACACACCGTGAAGGTGGGAGATTAGTTATGGAAGCAGTGCGGGTCCCACCAACACAAACATGTTTTAAAGCTGAAAGAAGTGATGGCCGCCTTCGCCTTGGCTTTTTGAAGAATTATGATTCCGACCAACAAAATGAAACTGTTGAAAGCCAAGAAGATGAAGAAGAATATGCAGAAGAATTTGATGGGTCATACATGGGAGAGGAGATGGATGGGAATAGTGGGGAAGCTGAGGTTGGAATGGGAATGGGAATGGGAATGGGAATGGAAAAGTTTGGAAGGCCAAGCAGGTGCAAGGAAGGTGGACATGGGGATAAAGGGTTGTGTAATTGGGAGCCTTTTTGGGTGGCTACTTCTTAAACTTTCAGTTTTCGATCTCTCCATTTTCATATTTTTAAAATTTCTTTTGTTTGTCCTTAACCACTTTCTTTTTCATTCTTATTCCTTAATTCCGTAATATATGCTTCGGGTTGGTAGTTATTATCGTTATTTGGACGGACTGACTCTCTCTCTCTCTCTCACGTGAACACAAACATAAGTTCCCAAACCTTTTTGATATATTGAGGTAAATAGATAAATTGCAACCAAGAACTTGAACTCAAACATAAAGCAAGCTTTAAGTGGAAAGCCGTGTGGATATGAACCTAACTAATCTTTTAGGTTGTTTTGTTTTCCAGTTAAAGTGATTCATGTACTAGATCGCCAGACCTTATTTCATAGGTAATGTCGTGAGGAATGTTTTTTATTTTCTATTTTTATTTTACCAAAACGTGCTTGCATGGTTGGATGAAAATCTGTGAATAATATGATGACAAGTCAAAATATTATCATTTCTTATTGTGAAAAATGATGAGAAAACTGAATTTACATTGACCTCATTTCGATCAAACTTTCAATGTGTGTTCACCATCATCTTGAAAGATCACCCGTTTCCTCCACTTCTTGTATCACTCACTATTTATGCGTTGAATACTTTTCCTTTTATGTGAATTAACCATTGAAAGGCTCTCACTTCTCTCTAAAAAATACAAACCCAACCTGTCCTAGATTTTCAACACTTTCCTCCGGCCATCCCTCCCCCCTCTCACTTCCGGTGAGAGTAGGAGAGACCCAAATAAGTCCCTCAAATCCAAAAGGTGTATATGCTGCGATAAAAAAAATCGAAGCCCGTCTCGTGAGTCTTCCCCGATTTGGTCAGTTATAGTGGTGAGTCGAGTGTTTCGGGCTACTCAGATCCGCTCATGGAACGGATTGAAAAAGTTGTGACAAAAAATACCCTTCTAGTGGTAGATCGACCTTGTTATTTTGAAGATATGTTGTTTGACTATGTTTTTTGTTTTAATTGTTATCTGAAGTCTCCGTTTGGAGCCTTTTTTTTCGTCTCATTTGTGAGTGATCTATCTTTTTTTAATATGTTTGTCATGTTTTTGGGGCTTTGGTTCAACTGTTCTATTGGGTGTTCCTTTCGCGCTGGAACCCAAAAAGACTTTGGTCTTTTTTGGGTTTCTCCCACTTTTACTAAGGTGTATCTATTTTTAGGTCCCTTGGTGTTTTAGTCTCGCTCTTTAGCGCTGTTGCTTTTGACATGTTTGTCTTGTATTATTCCACCGTCTGTTTGCCTTATGCACAACTTTTGTTATGGGTCACTCACCCTCTGATGTTTTCGACATTTGTCTGTTGATCTCTTTACTGGAATGTGTTGTGATCGAAACTCCAAACCTGTCAGGGGTGCTAAAATTTTCTCTCTAGGCTGTTGTTCTAATTTTCTTTTATGTTTTCTCTCTTCTCTATCCCTAGCTTAATTTGAGCCTGTTTGGATTAAGTGATTCTTGATTTATTGTTACCGTTGTTTACTTGAATGAAATCATTTGGGATGTTTAAAAAAAAAATTAAATTAGATGACCAAGCCCAATAAACCATCCTCAAGTGTGATGCTTGCCACTTAAATGGTCAAAGCCTCACATATATATTGCGTTGAAGCTCTTCAAAATCAATGTGGGACTTAGGAAGTGAGTCACAAAACACTTTCCCGACATTCTAAACATTTGATCTATTGGGTACCCCGTGTACATTGATTTCAGCAACTCCACCTTGACTCTTTCACCTTAAATACCAGTCATCCACATATTTAAAAGACTTCAATATTGGGCTCCACCTTGTGTCTGCTGGTGGTGTTCTCGTTGAGTTTTTTTTACCTTTGGGTATGGGTTATTTAGCTTTTAAAATGACATTAACCATCATGTATCTCTTATTAGTAAAATCACTGAATCTCTCTATCGGCGCCCGTGGAAACACATCTCTAACATTGCCGAAATTGGTTTCCAATCTTTTCAAATTCAATAATTTCTCATCACACACACACACGCGCGCAATAGATGAATTGTTGGCAAGCAAAAATTGATTTAATGAAATCAATTCTACTGATTTCAAATTTGATTGTTCAAATTGATTGTTAAAATCATTTCAAATTCATAAATCAATTCAGAAATTCCTATTTTTGAAAGAGTTCTATTCCAATAGACCTTGGTTGGTATCACGCTTTATGTCTACCATGGTGGATTTTGTTTGTATTGTTATTTCTCTGGGTTCATGGCAATTTAGTCTGTGAAGTTGGGTATTATATTCACTTTAGTATCTAAAGTTTTAAAAGTAAACATAAAACCCAAACATTACTGTTGAATTACTTTGGCCAGAAATCTAAGAAACGGTTAAATTTTAGACAGAATTTGGCATGGGGGCGCGCATATTTCATATTTCACATTTAATTAATTAGTTAAATTCTTTGAAAAATCGAATTTTTTTTATTTCAAATTCAAAACAGTATGAGAAAAATACCGCTACTTGACGTCTCGTACATGTTTTATATATAAAAATTTATTAAATTTTACATATTCTTGATATACTTTATATTTTCGGCCTACGTGTGTTGTATATTTTATAAATTGTCAGCTTATTTGGTCAAATTTTAGAGTCAATTTTAATTAAGATACATATGTTAAAAGTGACGTGTCTTAGTACCAATGTGCTCCTTGTAGCAAAGAGATTAATTTGGTATACTCACTTGTTCAAAATAGTGAAGTAATGAATGAAAATTTTGGACTTAAAGTCGCCTATTTGAGTTTAAGCTAGATGGTGTAAGATAGTTAAGTGGGTTTGTCCCACATTGGAAAAGTGGTAGAAAAACTTGGAATTAATATCCACAAGTTATGAGACTAAGGCTTGGATGCCTTGGGATATCCCAACTCTTTGAAGGGGAGATGACCTACACTATGCATGTGTTGGGCTTGGCCCAAAAGCCCACACGCGCGCGCCGCCGTCCGCTCGGGTCTTGGGTCTTTCTTGAGCAACTATTAAATTTTAATTGACCTTTGGGCTTTAAAATTTATTTTCTGAACCAATAAATATGAATTAATTACGAATTAATTATTTGTCGCATTAATTAATTACTTAAAAATACTGTCGTTTTTAATTAATTAATTAAAACGCTAAGTTGCTTTATTAGATAGATGCAACTGTACAAACAGTCATGTCTGTTCTGGAAAAAGCCATGAGTTGCAGCCCTTCACCACTTATAAAAGGGACCTTATGCAGTCCGTTTAAGAGATTAAAAAATCTACCCAAATTCCCTACTACGGTCCTTGTTCCCTTCCTACTGTTTGAGAGAAATTCGCCATTGTTGGTTCGTGGGACTGTTGCACTGAAGTGCTTTTTGCAACAGTCGTTGACCGTTTCATCCTGGGAGGCAGACGCTCATTGAACCTGCCGTCAGCACCGTAGCGGGAGCGTATTCTGTCTTAAGGAGAGATAGTTCAACTTTCGACTTGGTCAAAATTCTACAAGTGATTGTTTCAATCACAAACTCTATGTTCTTCTTATTTCCCTTTACTGTTTTTTTTTGGTAATTAATTTTAATTACTGTTTATATTTATTTAGTGATATATATATATTCATTTTTCGTGATCCGGTAAACAACAATCTCAAGACAGAATATTATATATAATTTTTGTGTTTTCACTAAATAAAAAATTTTCTTAATTGAAGTTAGATTGGAAACGTTTTACCTGTTTTATTTACATACTAAAACGTGTTTACATTGAATATCCTTTTTTCTTACAATTTTAATTTTTGAAACAATTTCTATTCATTTCAAAAATTGCTTTTGTGTTATTCAATATCAGAATAATAGCTACTGAATCCTCTGAAAATGTGATGTCCGTTCCACAAAAATGATGTGACGGTTAGTATTCCTAATACCGTTCCTGCTCATTTAACTCATGGAGAAAAATTCGAAAAGTTTTATGGTACTGATTTCAAACGTTGGCAACAAAAGATGTTGTTCTATTTAACTACCATTAATCTTGCGAGGTTTTTTAACGAAGATGCTCCTATGGTTAATGAAAATGAAACGGATAAGACAACTTTGCTAGCTGTAGAAGCATGGAAACATTCAGATTTTATTTGCAAAAACTATATCCTTAATGGATTGGACAATACACTTTATAATGTATATAGTCCAATCAAAATCGCTAAATTGTTATGGGAGTCTTTGGATAAAAAATATAAAACCGAGGATGCCGGCATGAAAAAATTCGTGGTCGGTAGATTTCTCGAGTATAAAATGGTTGATTCAAAGACTCTCATAAGCCAAGTCCAAGAGCTTCAATTAATTTTTCATGACATACTTGTTGAAAATATGGTCATAAGTGAAACATTTCAAGTTGCTACGGTAATTGAAAAATCACCTCCTTCTTGGAAGGATTTCAAAAATTATTTGATGCATAAACAAAAAGAAATGGGACTTAAAGATTTAATTGTTCGGTTAAGGATAGAAGAAGATAATCGTAAATCTGAAAAAAAAAATGGTAACTATGCTATATCTGCAAAAGCAAATATTGTTGAGGATGGACAAAAATTCAATAAAAAGAGGAAGCACAAAAATGAAGGCACAAGTCAACAAGGCGGTGCTAAGAAGTTCAAAGGAAAATATTTTAATTGCAACAAAGAAGGTCATAGGGCCATGGATTGTCGCAAGCCAAAAAAACAAGAGAACTTCAAGAAGAAAGCACCACAAGCCAACATGACAGAAGTTGATGCATTATCCGACGATGTTTCCAATATTTCTCTCTCCGCAGTTGTATCTGAAGTAAATTTGGTGGGTAATACCAAAGAGTGGTGGGTTGATACCGGCGCTACACGCCATGTATGTTTCGATAAAAGTATGTTCACAACCTACCAGCCAATTGCAAATGGAGAACAATTATTCATGGGAAACTCCTCCACCTCGAAGGTTGAAGGTAAAGGCAAAGTAGTGCTGAAAATGACTTCGGGGAAGCATCTCGCACTCAACAATGTATTGCATGTGCCTGACATTAAAAAGAACCTTGTTTCCGGTTCCGTGCTAAGCAAGAAAGGATTTAAGCTACTCTTTGTTGGAGACAAATTTGTACTAAGTAAAGATGGAATGTATGTAGGGAAAGGATATATGTGTGATGGGATGTTCAAATTGAACGTCATGACTGTTGTACCTAAAAGTAACAATGATAATAATAAAATGATATCTTCTGCTTATATGCTTGAGTCTATGGATATGTGGCATGGTAGACTTGGACATGTTAATTATAATACTTTAAGTAAATTAATTCACTTAGAATTAATTCCTAAATATAGCATTGATACAAGTCATAAATGTGAAACATGTGTAGAAGCTAAATTAACAAAAACACCTTTTCATTCAATCGAAAGGAATAGTGAACCTTTAGATTTAATTCACACCGATATATGTGATTTAAAATTTGTTCAAACTAGAGGTGGGAAAAAGTACTTTATTACCTTTGTGGATGATTTCACTAGATATTGTTGTGTTTATCTTTTAAGAAGCAAAGATGAAGCAATTGAAGCTTTTAAGCAATACAAGATAGAAGTTGAGAATCAACTTGGTAAAAAGATTAAAGAATTAAGAAGCGATAAAGGTGGTGAATATGAATATCCTTTTAAGGAAATATGTTTAGAAAATGGTATTATTCACCAAACTACCGCACCATACTCTCCTTAATCAAATGGGATTGCGGAACGTGAAAATCGAACTTTAAAAGAAATGATGAATGCATTATTAATAAGTTCAGCATTACCCCAAAACATGTGGGGGGAAGCACTGCTTTCAGCTAATTACATTCTCAACCAATTGATTCATAAGAAAACAAACAAAATACCCTCTGAGTTGTGGAAAGGACGCAAGCCTTCCTAAAAATACTTAAAAGTGTGGGGGTGTCTTTCAAAAGTACTAATTCCTGAACCTAAAAAGGTGAAAATTGGTCCAAAGACTATTGACTGCAAATTCATTAGTTATGCACATAATAGTAGTGCATATCGATTTCTTATGCATAAGTCTGATATTCCTGAAATTCATGAAAATACAATCATAAAATCTAGGAATGAATCCTTCTTTGAAAATATCTTTCCTTGTAAAAATACACAAGAAACAACTTCTAACAAAAGAATGCTTGAAGTTACAAATGGTGAACCTCAAAATATTATTGAGGAAGCACCTAGACGTAGCAAAAGAGCTAAGATTTCAAAATCTTTTGGTCCAGATTTTCTAACATATATGTTAGGAAGTGAACCTCAAACGGTAAAATAAGCTCTACCCACTCCAGAAGCCTCATATTGGAAAGAAGCTATCAATAGTAAAATTGAATCCATGTTGCAAAATCATACTTGGGAATTGGTGGACCTACCACGAGGGACAAGACCGTTAGGGTGTAAATGGATATTCAAACGAAAAATGAAAGCTGATGGTACCATTGATAAATATAAGGCTAGACTTGTAGCTAAAGGATACAAGAAAAAAGAGGGAATAGATTATTTCGACACCTATTCACCCGTTACAAGAATTACATCCATTAGAATGTTAATTGCAATTGCAACAATACATAAATTGGAAATACACCAAATGGATGTTAAAACGGCATTTTTGAATGGTGAATTATATGAAGAAATATATATGGAACAACCGGAAGGTTTTAGATCCCCTGGAAATGAAAGGAAAGTATGTAAACTTGTGAAGTCATTATATGGGTTGAAACAAGCACCTAAACAATGGCATGACAAATTTGACAATGTCATGAAGTCGAATGGTTTCAAAATAAATGAGTGTGACAAATGTGTTTACATCAAAAGCACTCAAGCGGGACATGTGATTGTATGTCTATATGTAGATGATATGCTAATAATTGGTAATAATAATAATAATGTTATCAATTCTACTAAACAAATGTTGACTAGTAGATTTGAAATGAAGGACATGGGATTGGCTGATGTAGTCCTAGGAATTAAAATTATTAGAACCCCTCAAGGAATTAGCTTATCTCAATCACATTACGTTGAAAAAAATACTTCAAAAGTATAATTAATATGATCAAAGTCCAGTGAGAACACTTGTAGATCCAAGTCATCACCTCTTTAAAAATAAAGGTGAAGGTATATCTCAATTAGAGTATTCTCGTATTATTGGAAGTTTGATGTATTTATCAAATTGTACTCGACCTGATATAGCATGCTCAATTAGTAAGCTCAGTCGATATACGAGTAATCCCGGGAAAGATCATTGGAAAGTATTGATAAGAGTTCTTTGATATCTTCAATACTCTTTGGGGGATGGGTTTAACTACGAACGATATCCAACTGTACTTTAAGGCTATAGTGATGCAAATTGGATATCTGACTCAATTGATTCGAAATCCACAAGTGGATATGTATTTACCCTTGGAGGTGCAGCCGTATCTTGGAAATCCTCGAAGCAAACGTGTATTGCAAGATCCATGATGGAATATGAATTTATTGCTTTAGATAAAGCTGGGGAAGAGTCTGAATGGCTTAGAAACTTCTTAGAGGATATTCCAATATGGTCAAAGCCCGTGCCACCTATCATAATACATTGTGATAGTCAATCGGCAATTACTAGGGCTGAAAATAATAACTATAACAGTAAATCACGACATATACGTCGTCGACACCAAACCGTTAGACAATTGCTCTCAAATGGAATTATTTATGTTGACTATGTAAAGTCAAAGGAAAATATTGCGGATCCACTAACTAAAGGTATACCTCGAGAGAAAGTTGTAAGTTCATCACGTGGAATGGGCCTAAAGCCTATGAAATTCGAAAGAGTCGTCTTAATGGAAACCCAACCTAAATGACTGGAGATCCCAAGAAATAGGTTTAAAGGAACAACCTAATTATGATGACTCAGTATGCACTGAGAAGTAATACTTTAATTACTTCCTCCCATTCTGAATATGAGTCAGTGCACAAATTGCTGCGTGTATAAGGATAAACTGTGTTTTTAATGATTTCTATATCTTGAGTGTATAGGTCAAGTGTGGTATTAACAGGATACTCTTTATAGAAATCACCTATGTGAGTGAAAAGGGGCCGCTTCTATGAGAATAACGAAGGCTATTTCTCTAGCACACTCATGAAACCAGGAGGTGTCCAAGGCCAAAATGGACACAACAATGAGAACCAATAAGGTTGGAAAAACATTGTGTGAATACTATTGTCTCAGTTTACACAAATGGTCGATCAATTCAAGACATCACGTTCATTGATTGGCTAGTAAGCTCGATAGTATCTCACCAGGAAAGATTCAAAGCCACAGGCTATCTTTTTCGATGCAATGTTTTTTCCTAGAACAACTCTCTGTTTGCATCTATATTCGTTTGATTCTTCCAAATTTCATTCATGTGGGGGATTGTTGTATATTTTATAAATTTCCAGCTTATTTGGTCAAACTTTAGAGTCAATTTTAATTAAGACACATATGTTAAAAGTGACGTGTCTTAGTACCAATGTGTTCCTTGTAGAAAGGAGATTAATTTGGTATACTCACTTGTTCAAAATAGTGAAGTAATGAATGAAAAATTTGGACTTAAAGTGACCCATTTGAGTTTAAGCTAGATGGTGTAACATAGTTAAGTGGGTTTGTACCACATTGGAAAAGTGGTAGAAAAACTTGGAGTTAATATCCACAAGTTATGGGACTAAGGCTTGGATGCCTTGGGTTATCCCAACTCTTTGAAGGGGAGATGGCCTACACTATGCATGTGTTGGGCTTGGCCCAAAAGCCCACACGCGCGCGCCGCCGTCCGCCCGGGTCTTGGGTCGTGGGTCTTTCTTGAGCAACTATTAAATTTTTTGGACAAATTTTAATTGACCTTTGGACTTTAAAATTTATTTTCTGAACCAAAAAATATGAATTAATTACGGATTAATTATTTTCCGTTTAATTATTTAAAAAACGCTGTCGTTTTTAATTAATTAATTAAAATGCTAAGTTGCTTTATAAGAGAGATGCAATTGTACAAACAGTCATGTCTGTTCTGAGAAAAGCCATGAGTTGCAGCCCTTCACCACTTATAAAAGGTACCTTATGCAGTCCGTTTAAGAGATTAGAAAATCTACCAGAATTCTCTACTATGATCCTTGTTCCCTTCCTACTGTTTGAGAGAAATTCGCCATTGTTGGTTCGTGGGACTGTTGCACTGAAGTGCTTTTTGCAACAGTCGTTGACCGTTTCATCCTGGGAGGCAGACGCTCATTGAACCTGCCGTCAGCACCGTAGCGGGGGCGTATTCTGTCTTAAGGAGAGATAGTTCAACTTTCGACTCGGTCAAAATTCTACAAGTGATTATTTCAATCACAAACTCTATGTTCTTCTTATCTCCCTTTACTGTTTTTTTTTTGGTAATTAATTTTAATTACTGTTTATATTTATTTAGTGATATATATATATATATATATATATATATATATATATATATATATATATATATATATATATATATATATATATATATATATTCATTTTCGTGATCCGGTAAACAACAACGTGTTAGTTAAAAGTCACCATACACTACCCTATTTACAAATTTTTGATTCATTCTTTTATACTAACACGTTATAATCGGTAAAAATATATTTTTTAAAAGGAAATATAATATTATTTATAATTTTAATTAAAGAGTCATAAACTACCATGTTAATTTTATCATGTATTGGTAACGATATTTTCTTATCGAATATAAGACTCGAACCATGGATTAAAGATGTTTATTATTGTCTGAAGAGTCCAAAAGCTATTTTTAATTATTTATTTCCTATATTAATAAATTTTAAAAATATTTTTTGATAATATTTAATTTTTAATACGTTTTTTAAATTTTCAAATGTATTTGCTATGATTCTCAAAATTCTAATGATAGATATATTATATTTAGTTTCCAATATTTTTAATTAAAGGTATAATATGTTTAATTTATTCTATATCTGTAATATATAAAATATAGCAAATCAATAATTGAAAATAGGTTTTGGCCTATTTAGATAATAACAAACATCTTTGATAAAGGGTTGAAGTCTTAAATTTCACAAGAAAGTAGTGTAACTAATACATGATAGAATTAACAATGTAGTGTAAGACTCTTTTTTAAAAAGATATATATTTTTTAAAATATCAATTTATTGATTATAACATGTTAGTACAAAAGGATGAACCAAAACTTGGTAAATGTTGTGCCTCGTATTTTAAAGGGGATTTAATAATTGATTAAATACAAGGCAATCATGCTAGTTAATGAAAATTCATATTAGTTATAATTTGATTTTGTTATTTGAAATTAATTTGGATGCTAATTATGTAATTTTAAAGTTAAGATGGGTTAAAATTGAATTCTAGAATTTATTTGGTAAGTTGTGAAAGTTTTATGGGCTTTGGTTTAATATTTTAGAATTTTGGGTTTAAATTATAATTTGTGTAAATTGAAATGGAATATGGAGAATTTAGGAAAAATTCCAAGAGACATTTGGTCTTTTGAACATATCTTGTAAAGAAGTTTAGGGTTTTGAGGGAAGAAAACGTGGTTTTTATGAAATGAAAAACAAAAATGAAACGGGGTCATTTAATCTAATATGTCAACCAACGAAGCAAGCAAGAGGAACCTCTATACCGGGTTCCAAACTGCTGTAGTGGGTGTGAGAGGATTTTAAGCAGGTTTATTCCCCTTGTTATCTTATTTTACATACCCTTAAATCTTCTTTCCCTTATACAAAATCCTTGTATTTCTTTAATCCCTCATCCAAATTAACAACTAATTTCTTAATCAAATTACAAGAGTTTTCAAACACATATTCAAGCAGGTTTCAAGAACAAAAGGAATCATATTCAAGCTTTTTCAAGAGGTTTTCAAGGACGTTTAATTTTATTTATAAGGTGTCTACATTTCAACAATCTAATAATATTTTTTTGAATATTTTGAGGCATGTTACTAATCTACTCTCCTCCTTTTTAGTGTACAAAAGATAATTTCATATAAATCTAAATTGTAAGATTAAAATTTAGTAGAAACACTTAGGCTTTAAAATCCTTTATTCTATTGCCTCATTGTTATATAAATTGAATGAATTCAAATGGTTTAGATTGGATTTGGTTGTTAATTGAATTATAAATTATTGAGTTATATTATTGGCCCATGTGGTAATTTTGTACAAGTAAATCACACAAGGCAAATAGAGATGATAATCATAGAAATGATGAAATCGCACAAACACAACGCAAGATGTATGTGGTTCGACAATGTACCTACATTCATAGGGTGCTAAGGTTTATGCAATATATCTAAAGAACTCAGGTCGGTAGAGTTGTAGTACTTCTCGATGTTACAATCATTCATGCCATGTTTATGTGGGGCGATTTTATATATATAAGAAAGCTTAGGAAAATCTTAAGCTCGTTAATATCTATCCCTAATAGTTCGAATTTATCACAACACCATAAATCGATAGTGGTCACGACAAGTGGGTCACGGCCCAGGCCCATGATCAGAGCTGAAAGCACATGACAAAGACCGCGACCAAATAAAAGGGTGACATTCAATGGTTGCGGTCATGGTCATAGATCGTGACCACGAGGGTCATGACCTTGGTCCGTGACCACATCCACGACCAAATGAGTGCAAAAACTCCCTCCAGAGTGGGTTACGGCCTTGGACAATGACATATATGTTGATAGATGTTAGGGTTTTAGATGAGATGGGTCACATTCACGAGTTGTGATTATTTCGAAATTTTTATGGGAGCTAGTCAGGGCCATCGGACATGACCCCTGGATGTGACCTTTTATTTTTTTACACAATGTGTAAAAAAATAAATGGTCACATCCTACGGTCACAACGCCGGACTATGACCACACCCTTTATACATAACAATCCCCAATCTCTTTTTTCATTCCCCCCCCCCCTCTCTCTCTCTCTCTCTGGCTAATATTATTTTTCATTTCATGATTTGTACCTTTTTTTAAAATTAATTGGGTATTGTTAATATTAATTGGGTGTATTGATTTATGTCTACAACTTTTTTATGTATTGTTATTTAGGGCATAAATTATTTGGGCATTATAAACATTTATTGAATATTGTTATTTAGGGCTTAAAATTAGGTTGAATGTTATTATTTAGGTTTGAAGATGATTAGGTATTGTTGATATAAATAGAGTATTATTATTTAGCACCCAAAGTTTCTTTTATTTGAAAATATTGGACGTTATGCATTATGATAGTATAATGGAAATTTACATCAAATAAATAGAAGGTTAAGATTCGAGGCATTCAACTCCATGTATATATAAATATCATTTTAAAATTCAACTCTTTATAAACATTTATATTTGGTGTAATAATTACACATTAGTTTTAGTGTTACTGGAATGCTTACAATTCGAGAGCTTGTGCAATTTTACTTGCATATAGTCTATAATTATATTATATCTAATTACAATTAGTAAATAATAAATGCACTTCATGAATATGTAAAATTAGTTGGGTTATCATGAACTTCATCAATATATTGATGAATTTAGTACAAAAATGTTATTTAGTGAAAAATATATAAGTTTGTTCATGTGTTGCCTTATGTTAAAACTTATAGCTAAGAGTTTGTTGAGTGTAACCATATATGGTGGAATTATTAGCAAGGGTCATCAAAGCACCACCACTAAAAGTTTATTGTTGTAGTTGAATTAATGAGTCCAAGTGTTGAAATAGTTTAGATAAATCCTACATAATTCCTTGCCTAATATGTCAATTTATTTATGAGGTCTTGTGTAAACTTTATTTTAGTCACTTTTGTTGGTGACGTGTAAAAATTTAAATGGTCACGGCTTGGGGTCACGATTCAAGATCGTGACTAGACACCAATACATAAACTTACAATTTGTTAAGTAAAATTAAATCTAACACTATTCTTGCCAACACCCTCCATTCCATGGGTATAAAGAACGTAGAGCATCTCAGTCATGTGACATCCTAGCCTTTTTAAATCAGGCTTAATAAAAACTGAATAATTTTCTTCAATCGAATTTGAATAATAAAGAATTATCACATCACCTTTTAATTATTCATTTAGTATATTGCTAAAATTAACCATTAAAAGCCTCTAAGTGGTCATTTTTTATGAATAATAAAAAGTATGTGTGCGATTAGGGTTGATTGATCTGGGGTTTAGATTTTGAAACCAACTATGTTATGGTTATGTAACCTTTTTGTGTGTGTATGTGAACCCTAATTTTAATTTCGAAATTGAGTTTTTCAATCACACCGTTTATATTTTCATCCATTTTATACCAAAATGAAATATATTCATTTATGCTATAACAAACTTTATATTTTTTCAAATATTGTATGTGTGTGGGGGGGTATATGAAATATTTTTTATGTGTGTGCGTGTATATGAGTATGAATTAGTGTGTATGTAAGATAGAATGGCAATGTAGAAAGTGTTTAAGAAAGACACATACACACGTAATTGGTTAATTATAACGAGTAAATGGATGATTTGATGTGGCCCTAACCTTTTATATATTTACCCATGTATAATACACACACACACACACACATACACAGATATATAAATATATATATATATATATATATATAAAATAAAGAGTAGAAGTATTCTACTATTCCATAAGAGGATAAGATAATTATGAGTGAGGATTATGCCACCAAGGTGGGAATCCAATGGCTGATATGAAAATGAGAAAATTTAGAATGTATTTTTGACTATATATATCTCTCACCAACTACGCATTCACCTTGTTTAACATCCCGCCCAAACATTTTCACCTCTCTCTTACTTTAATTCAAACTTGCTTTGGTATTATCCTTCAACGGATTCTCTCTCACCTGATCCCTCTCATCCTCCTCACCCTTAACTCTTAGCTCTGTCACAACGAAGGTAATCACACGAGCTCCACCATGGTTCTATCTCTATCTTTTAATATATTTCATATTTTGTATTTTTTTCAATTATGGGGGTATTTTGTAACACTAATATGGGGTTTATGTTTGAGTTTCCCGATCTCATAACATTAGGTACATTCATTATTATATCTCACCCAAGAGTCAACTATCTCCTGGAGGAACTGCCATAAACTTCAATAGAGAGGTACCGAGTATCTCCCTCCATATATTTAACTTTTCCCTCTACCACCTTTTTCACTATCAGGTGTCAACTTTAATAATTTTGACTTTTAAAATCAAGGGTTTTTAGTTTAATTTCTCAATTTTTTGTTACCAACTGCTTTAGGCTCTGAAATTTTGGGCCTAATACTTTGAATTAAGGTGTGACTGTTTTTTTGTTTCCATATCAATTGAGTTTTCAACTTTTTAAGATTTTTTGGATACCCAAATTTCAAATATGAGTGTGACCTTATATATTGGTTTATGAATATATTTGCTGATTTCTTTAGGGGCTTATTATCACTGTTTAAATAATGAATTTTTTTGTTTCTTTGATCTTTTTATTTTTTATCTATATTTCTCACCCTTTTCTTGGAACATCAAAAAAGAAGTGCAACCAAGAACAAACTAATGATATCTCTTCATATACATATTAAATTATAATTCTACTATAGAGGCGTTTGCTATTTATTTTATGACGGGACCTTGAATTCTTATTAGTTCACCTAATTCAAGTATAAATTGGATTTTTTACACTCTATCTTAAAATAATTAGAGTACCTTAATGAAATGTGACTAAATAACATTGCACATAGGCCTAAGTGCTTTTGTTTTGGTTGATCTTTTGGGTGAAATCATCTTTTTTTTTAGCATATTAGTTGCAAATCTAAAGAAAGTTGAGCACCAACAAAAGAGAGAAGAAAAACAATATGATGATAGGGAAAACAAGATCAATGACACATCAAATGGAGGGAAATAGTTGACTAATCAGTATCAAACTTCAATAGTGGAAGATATATAGGAAGACAGTGACAAGGAGATTAATGAAGAGAAGATGAAAGATGAAGATTCATTAGTCCTAACCTTAATATCTCTCCAAGAAGAATGACATCTCAAAATCAAAATAACTCCTAAGGATTTAATAAAGTTAGAAATAAACTGAAGAGGAAAAAAGAGTGACTAGTGAAAAATATTTGGATTCTCAGACTACTCAAAATAAAACTCAATCAAAATCCTAATGACTATGTTTATGATACGGAATGTATGGTGGCTATACAAAAAAAGAGAAGTTGGGAGAATCAAAAGCCTGAATCAAAAGCCTAAACAAAGTGCCTATAGAAAGTACAAAAAGGATTTAATGTGATTGCAATTCGAATTAAAAGATTAGTCGAAATCCTAAAGACAAGGGGGTAATAAATATTTTTTGGACAGTCAAGCAAACTCTGGATCCTAAGTAATATTTCTTGAACTCGCATTTATGGTTGAATTTGATTGAAATTTTCATCGAGATCAATCAAACTCTATCTCAAGAAATCCTAGGCATTTTGGACTGTCAATCGAACTCTAGCTCAAGCAACCCTATAGACATTTTGAACTTGTAGTTGAATTTATTGCTGAGAATGTTAACTGAAATCTGATATGGTCTATTTCTTTTAGTGATATTGTGTACCTATTTCTAGCAGTTATGATAATATAAATTGTACCATAATTTATTCCATTGTGAGAACTAAGGATTGTTCAGTTTTAAGTGTAATTAGTTATTTTTAGCTTAAAAATAGGATAATGTCAAATTGAATGCTTTGTTCATCAATGGCCATAATGTTTAACATGGAAATGGAAGATTAAAAAGGAATTTATAGTCGTGGATTATATATATACAATTGGTGTATCATTTATTTAGTTATTTGCTAGCTAAATGTATCATAATCATGCGCACTGCACATAAACTATTCATATTTGCTTTGTTTGTTTCTTTATAAATGAGATATTTTCGATTTTCATAATTGTAACTTTATTAGGTGAAGTCTAATGAAATTTCTTAAATACTTACTACATTTATCTCTAACACATGTTCATATGATATTTTTCTCAAAACTGTTTCTTTCAAGGGTTTTAGGATTATTATTCTCACATATATGTGTTTATTTTGAAATCATTATGTGAAAACGAATATGTTGTTAGCAGTCTCTATTAATGTTAACAATAGAGATGACAATTTTAACAACGTTACATTCAATATGTTACATCAACTCTATTTAAATTCATCTATGTGTAAACTACACTTGCACCATTAAAGGCAACATTGTCTCCACTCTGTAATAGTGCATTTGTGAGATAGAGAATGGATTGGACAAAAAATAGAGGAAAAATATAATTAAGTGATTGTCTTTTTTTTATTAGTGTTAAAGATATTGTTAGATACATAAGATAGACCTAAAGGCTTATTATAGGTAATAGACACATAAATATAATCTTTGTCCTTTTTCATTAGTTTTATTTTCTTCTTCTATTTTTATAAATTCTAACTTGACAATGGACCCGTGACAAGTGGTATTTTCCCTTTTTTGTTATTGTCCGCACTATTATTTTCTTGTCATTAATTGCTTTTGATTTCTTTTGCAGATCTATTTAGAATCTAACAATTGATCTTTGACGCAATAGCATAATAACCAAAGCTTAGACACTTAAAAGAGGTATAATGTTTGATTATATATATTAGTTATGCAGTGTATTATAGGTAGATGCAGCCACGTAGTATGCACACGTCAAACTTTTCTTTCCCCTTTTACTAATGATACCTTATGCTCACCACTAAGCGATATACGTCCATTTTTAAAATATGGAACATATAAATCCTTTGTTTATGTATGGGATATATAAATCCTTTATTTATAAGTTAGGTTCATTAAGTTATTTATGCATTACATGCAATAGATAAATTATGGAAGCACAGAGCACTCCCTATAGGACATCACTAACATAGATGAATAAGAAAGCTAGGGACACGGATTTGTGTATAAACTATGAACTATAATAAAAAGTATTGATTCCTAATTTTGGAATGATATTTATTTTTGGAACAATGAATCTCATTTACATAGCTAACATTGCTTTAATGTTTATTACTTATAATGTTGTTGCTTGGAAACACCGTAAGTGTATCTATAATTCTGTTTTAAAAATATTTGACTCATTTTAGTCTGTTTGCAAGGACAAAATGGTCTATGATTTATGGTAGACAGTATGATAGTGCATAGCCAACTTTTTCAAGATCGTGTAATGGCATGCTTTTACGCGCATAATGATAGCTATATTTTATATTTTATATTTTATATTTGATTCAGTGATTATTCTATATTTTATATGAGATTAATTTTACATATGATAGCTATACATCACAAGCTTAGGTGAGAGAATATAGAAGGAATAATATCTACCACAGAGCATGCAATACTAGCATACTGTATGACCCTGATACTAGCATCAACATCAATGAGTCCTGATAGGAGAAAAAAGAATAGCTTTTGTACATAACCTGATTGTTCGACTTTTTAGCATTTGGTGAACCCCTTAGTTCCGGGACATCGACGATCAATCTTATCGGAATGACCAATGCGTATACCAATATGGGAATGACCCATTTTGTTGGGGTCTTGCTACTAATATTCAAAATTAGTATTTTGTGGATACCCACAAGCATTCCACCTATAAATTCAGGAGTTGAAGTTGAGGGGTGAAAAAGCTTGGGATGTTTTCATGGTGAAATTGATGGTAAGTTTTATGGATCCCAGTTGTATAACAGTAGTGTGAAAACATTGCATTGACACATGATAACTATAAATATAAAATTTGATTCAAAATCACATTTTGCATACAGATTTTGTAACTTATAAACATGTTGATTTACAACGTGTTTGCCAATATCAGAGAAATACATATTGAACCTATAAATATATTGCTTTCATATTAAATTAAAAATATTGTGTGTACCCCGAATCTATATTTTCTTACCCGATTTGTTTTTATTTTTATTTTATGATGGGTGATCATAACTTGCTTACATGTTAAAAAATAACCTCTGAGGTTGATAAAATTCTTAAAAGTAATTTCAAGGTTGGTTCACTACTCAATTTGTTATTTTTTCTTTATCCTCAATTTGTGTTTCAAGACATGGTTAGTTGATCCACATATTTGCTTAATGAGGCATATTGAGTATTTATAGTAACTTTTGCATATCGGCGTCCAAAGGAGCTCTGGAAGGAATTTGAAATGTGAAACTTCCTCTTAGTATCATTGTTAGTTTGTGCTTATTATGCACATATATTTTTCCTAAAGTTAGTTTTGAGACTAGATGCGAAAAAGACATGTATTTTTCTCTAGGTGCCATACTTGGTCAGAGGGTTGACAAGCGCCAGCACGTCATTTATTATGCTAGAAGAACCCTCCATAATGCTCACTCCATTACACGACCACCGAAAAGGAGTTGCTAGCTTCCGTATTCGCACTCGATAAGTTTAGGTCTTATTTCATCGGTTCACCTATCATCATTACACTGACCATGCCGCCTTGAGGCACTTTCTTTAAAAGAAGGATTCTAAGCCACGTTTGATATGGTGGATTCTCTTGCTTCAAGAGTTTGACCTCAAAATTTGTGATACGAAAGGGTGCAAAAATTTGGTTACAGACCATCTCTTCCAACTCACTGTTACGTTTAAATCTGATCCTGTCCCTATTTCTAAAACATTTCCCGATGAGCAACTTTTTGCTATCGCCACCTTTCCTTGGTATGATGATATTGTTAATTTCCTTTTTACCGACCAGCTTCCCAATCATTGGTCGAAACAATAGCGTTCTATGTTCATAACCCAGGCGAAGTTTTACTCTTGGGATGATCCCTTCTTTTTTAAGTATTGCCCTAATCAAGTCATGTGCCTCTGTGTTCCTAACCATGAACAGTCCAGTATTCTCTACTGTTGTCATAATGGTGCCTGTGGTGGCCACTTTAGCTCCAAGAAAATCGCCACCAAAATTTTGCAAAGTGGTTTCTACTGGCCCACTCTTTTTCGAGATGCCCACCACTACTGCCAAGCTTGTGCTAAATGCCAAAAATATGGGCGTATCTCTCATCATCACATGATGCCCCTCTCACCCATTCTCATTGTTAAAATATTCGATGTATGGGGCATTAATTTCATGGGTCCTTTTCCCTCATCTCATGGTTTCCAATATATTCTCATTGTCGTTGATTATGTTTCCAAATGGATAGAAGCCATCGCTTGTCGCACCAATGACCATCGCATTGTGGTCAGTTTTCTTAAGGAGCATGTCTTCACATGTTTTGGTACTCCCAAAGCTATCATTAGTGATGGGGGTAAACATTTTTGTAATCGAGTCTTTGAACATCTCGTAAAAAAGTATGGTGTTACCCACAAAGTTGGTCTCTCTTACCACCCTCAGACTAGTGGTCAAGTTGAAGTTTCCAATCGTGAAATCAGCAAATCCTAGAAAAAATAGTTAATCCTAATAGGAAAGACTGGTCCTTACACTTGAACGATGCTTTGTGGGCATATCGTACTGTTTTTAAGAGTCCGATTGGCATGTCTCCTTATCGCTTGGTCTTTGGTAAACCATGCCACTTACCTTTCGAGCTTGAACATCATGCTTATTTGTCTGTCAAAGCTCTTAATTTTGATATCGACTAGGGTGGCAGTTATCGAAAGCTCCAACTTAATGAATTAGAGGAGATACAGAATGATGCCTATGATTTGTCAAAGAAGTACAAGGACAAAATGAATTGGATCCATGACCAAAGCATCATCCGTAAATAATTCCACCCTGGTCAGAAAGTGTTGTTATATAACTCCCGTCTTCATCTCTTTTTTGGAAATTTAAAAACTCGGTGGTCTGTACCCTTTGTTGTTGAATCTGTTACTCCCTATAGTTCTATTATAGTTCAAAATCCTAAAGATAGTAGCCTATTTCAGGTCAACGATCAATGATTGAAGCCTTTCTTAGAGCTCGGCCCCTCTCACATTGAAGAAATTGACCTTGTTGACCCCATTTATGAAGACTAACTATTCAGTCTTGTTTGAGGGTGATTCTCATCGCCTCATTTTTTTGTCGCCCCATAATTTCCTAGTTCTTATCCTTAGGGTGAGTTTCTATCGGTCTGTCTTAAGACGTTAAACTTAGTGCTACCGGGAGGCAGCCCGCCTTTCCCTATTTCCGAGTATGAGTCTTATCCTGTTTCGGGGTGGTGTTTCACACCACCCAATGCTTTTCACATGCTTTATGGACTTGTACATATTTTTGTATCTCATTTGTTCTTTATGTTCTATCTCTACTCCACCATGCAGTACATTTTCATTTGCGGTTCATTATGGTAATATCTTTCCTCCCTTGTGCTTTTATTTTTATATATGGTTTTAAACATCGAGGACGATTTTCTCTTTTGTTTGGGGGTGGGAAATTTATCAAAATCATACCAGCTTTGAAAAAATTCCAGAAACAAGTAATTTTAAATGTTTTATGCAGTTAAAAATATTTTTTTATGACATGAACTGTCTATTATCCCACTTTTAGAAGTCTCGAAACACCCGTGTTCGACCTAAAATTTCATTCTTTTACAATAAATAAATTAATACCTATTTAAGCGTACTTGCACCATGAATTCCTAAACTCGGCAATTTTGCACTATCACATTTGTAATCAAAAGTTGAAGAGTAACTATATTCTTAAGAGAGCCTTAAAAGATCACTAGTTGCGACTTAAACCCGTGAGATTTGATCTTTTCACCTTTTTGAGGGTTTTTACGTATCTCCGAGTCACGATTTGACTCAACTTTTTTTTGGTACCACATTTAGTCGATGCATGGTCTCATCATTTTTCAAATTTAGCTCAATCACTGAGAATGACATTACTTAGAGTTGTATGAAACATGTGTCTTGTAGTTTCTCCGATCACTAAACCAATTTTACCACACACTTACCATTTTCCCTTATCACACTCCATATTACCCTTACCCATATATGTCCAAGATACCATCCATATATCATTTCCCATCTCTACCATCAATTTTTTGAGAAAACGAGTGTTTGAATCTATCAATGAAAATTTTCTTCATTTATGTTATGAAAAGAAGAATGTATCGCAATACAAAAAAAAAGAAGAAAAAAAAAGCAAAGAAAAAGAAAGAAAGAAAAAAATAGAAAAGAAGAAAAAGAAAGATGCGATCATAAGTTCAAAAGATGAAGGCAATAGTCAATCAAAGTGTCCCACACTCTTCTCAAAATACCCCATCATTCATCTTCTTCATTTTCCCCTCATACCTTTCATAAAACCAATTTTTACCCTTGGTAAAGTATTCGAAAAATTGAGAAGTCTATATGGTGAATAACTCGACATTCTCGATATAGTGGTTAGCATCGTTCATGAGATCAGATTTTTTTTTCATGTATCCGTCATTTTCTATAAAGTGTGTGAGACCTTTGAACTTGTTTACATTTACTTACATCCTCACACACTAGAGAGTTACATTTACCTAATTCTCAGAGAGTTCGATTCAGAGAGATATATCTAGTGAGAATTGAAGTCAAAACATTGTGATGGAGAAAGGATAAAGATCCTACTCCCCCACTCATTGTGATGGAGAAAAATATTGCTCATAAGGGAAATATTATTGCCTATTCTCTTGATGCACACCTTGATCTAGATCGGCGCTTAATATTATTGATGTTCTTTCCTGGTTATAGGGTCGCTGCCACTGCCTTAACCTATGATCGTATGGTGGAATGCTCTAAACATAACCTCTCCATTATGAGTTGCCTCTATATAAGTATTTTTCTATGTCCCTTTAATGAGTTGAACAAAGCCTTAATTACTTGTCAGGCAGTCAGTATAGGTTAGGCGGTAAGAAGGAGAAGATGAACTAAGAGGTTAAGATCTTAGAGGTTGAGGAGGACAACCTCCACAATAATGCAATTTAATAAGGATTTGGCCGAGCTAGCTAAAGAACGAGGATTTTACCATAAACTGGTTGATATTAATTTTGCACATGCCAGGAAGACCTTCATTCTGTAAGCCGACCTCCCATGAGCAAGGGAGATTGTTAATTTTATAGATGGGGGAAATAATAAGTTCTTACCATATAAGTAAAAGATGGAGAGGGGTCTTCCTTTCTTGAACAAGGGAATTGGAAACTAAGAGAATCTCTGGAGAAGGACCAAAAGTCCTTTCAAAATAAGGATGCGACCATAAAAAATGTTTATCTTTCTCTTATGATAAGTTGAGTGGTCGGATAGGGAAGAAGCTGGAGAAGACAAATAATTATGCTTATGACAAGTAGGCAACCATTAAGAGGTTTCCCGAGAAGATTAATTACCACATATTCTAATTCCATAAGAAACCTTGCCTAGTATCGATGTATGGTTACGATAAGGCTCTTCTCAGTCTAAATGATGATTTGAATGATGCTCGAAACATTTCACATAAGAATGTTTGTCTCAATAGCATAGCAGTTATGAAGGTGCCCAAGGACTGGTTTCCACGGTTATCAGAATCCTCCTTAAAAGCTTAGTTTTGTGGATCCGAATGGATCCCTTCCTATCAGCTTGATAAAGAGGTACTTAGCTGACTATGAGCTTGATGGTGATGATGGGCTTCACCAACCTCCATACTTGGTCAATAGGGTGACTCCAGGAGGGCTATTGAGAATTAGGAACTTGGCTTAGACTTTTAGGCCTTTTGCGTCACTTTGGTTGCACAACTAATCCAATTATATTTACTTCTTCATTGTAAATTATTCTTTTTCATAATTACCTTATAATAACTTTATATATTAATGGAAGTTTTTACATTTTTCATTCCTTTAAGTTGTTTGGTCTATGGTCTTACCATTTAGGTCATGTCGTCACATCAAACTTTAGGCCTAGAGCTAAAAAAGAAAGAACTTGTGGGACATCTCCCACCTATGATTTTTTTAACGTCATCCATCATGGGTGTCTAAGGTTTCTCATTAGACCTTTCATCGCTTGCGAGTAACTATGTTATATTTTGTTAAACATCAAAACATTTTGGGTTAGGTTGGTCATCGATTGACCAGCTAATCATTTTGTATGCAGAAGTTTCAATTAATATTGGTCTGTAATAAAAAAATTTAATCAATTTGAAAAAAAAAACATTTAAAAGATAAGTGTCCCTGCTAAAGGATCAAATGGTGGTATTTGGTCGACCAACCAATCAGTTTTGAAGAAGATAGTTGAAAGAAGATAAATATTAAGGTTATAGAGAGTATGTAAAATTTAATTCATTTGATTAATCGATATTCATTATTAAATACTCATTGCTTGCCTCTTTGAATAATGCAAATATGTAAATTCTGGGAACTTCTCTACCCTGCATTGTTTCTGAGTGGTAGGGTCCAATGACTTTTAATGTACTTTCCTAGTTAGGACTGAGTTTTTCATTTGAATGCTTCTTTATGTTGCCCACTATCTTCCTTAGCTCATAGTCTTCGACTTTGAAGCTCGTCATTTTGACCCCTATTGTATTTCTTGGCCAACTGGATTTATAAGGGATAACTCTCTCTTTTTGTTAGTTAGGTCAATCTCTGCTTTGATTGCTTTGCTATTGATATCTTGGTCGACCAACGAAGAATTCATAGTTGACAGACCCATTTCTAGTGGAATGACAACTTTTATTCCATATTCTAAGGAAAATGGCATTTTTCCCGTTTGACCTCGAGACATAGTTTGGTACGACCAGAGAATGTGGGAGAGTTGGTCGACCCATGCACCCTTTTCTTTCCAACCTATTTCTTATCCCATCGATGACAGTTTTACTAGAAGCTTATGCTTTCCTATTGATATGGAGGTAAGCCAGGGAACTGTAGCAGTGTCTGATATTATCCTTATTGTAGAAACTTTGTAAATTTCTGCTTTTGAATTGAGAAATGTTGTATGTTGTGATGATTCAAGATATTCCAAATTGAGTCATGATATTCCTCCAGATGAGTCTTGTCATGTTAACATCTCAGGTATTTTCCAGGGGTTCTCCTTCAACCCATTTATAGAAATAGTTTGTGCTGATAAAAATCTACTTTGTACTGCCAAATGCAAAAGGTGGTAGACCAATGATGTTCAGTCCCCATTGTGCAAAATGCTAAGGAATTATAAGGGATTTTAGGTTATTAGCAAGATTATGCACTAATTATGATAAGAGTTGGTAATTTTTGCACTTCGAAACGTAGGTGACTGCATCTTGCTGCATATATGGCCACCAGTAATTGTCTTTTAAATTCATGAATTCCAGTGATCTACCCCCTGCATGGATTATACATATCCCCTCATGCAACTCGAAAATGGGTTGGTGGATGTCCTCTTGGTGAACACATTACAAGTATGACCCTCACAAAGAGCGTTGATACAACTTATCATTCAGTGACAAATGGAATAGAGAAAACTTTACTTGGAGCTTATGTGCCTCCTTCTTATTGTTAGGCAAAGTATCCTCTTTCAGATAACCGACTATCAGATCCATCCAACTTGGGGACCTATCGATGGTTGTAACTTGCTCGGTAAACTTCCATCGTTGATGTTGGCACTATTAAGGCATTCCACTTAAATGATTCGATTTAGATCTCCCTTCGTAGCTAAATGATGTGTGACTAAGGCATCTCCATGGTTGGGGTTCCTTCTAGGGAACTTCTACACACACACACACACACACACACACACACACACACACACACACATATATATAGACCAAATAACTAGGTATTAGGTTGTTTCAAGGTATGCAACCATGTGCTCACATCCCAGTGTCGTAGTATTCTAATATCTTATTTGATACAATCCTTAAGTCACAAAAAATACTTCAATGTGATAGGCACCTAAGGAGATTTCCTTCTTCAAGTCAACGATTACTTCTTCATATTTCTCCTTGTTGTTAGAGGATTCAAATACAAATCATATCACATGCCCAATGGCCATTTTTTGATAGTTTCTATCATTATACCTACTCATGCCCCCTTAGAATCAAAGGACCCATCGACATAAAGGGTCCATTTTTGGCCTTCTTTGACCAGTTCTCGAATATTCTCTTTGCCTTCTATGGTAGCCTCCACTGGTGCTTAGTCGTTGTAGAATTAGGGGATAAAGCCATCTAGGACTTGCCCCTTGATTTCCATCTTGGCCTGTAATTGGATAATGAACCTTCCTAATTCCACCAACCACTTGGACATCTGTTCAAATAGATCAACCTTTTGAAGCATTATCTTTAAAGAGAAGATGGTCAGGACGAATATGGTGTATGCCTTAAAATACTTCTTTAACATTTAAGAGGATATCACAATAGCGTACGCAAGTTTTTCTAGTGGGTGGTATCTCTTCTTAGCATCTAGCTAATTTTTTCTTGCATAGTAGATAGGGGCTTGACTCTGATCCTTCTTGCAAACAAGAGATGAGATAACTGTGTGATTGGATACTTCAATATATAAGTACCATGACCCATCTTCGTCTGGAATCATACGTCGTTTCAATCATCTTAAGTACTTATTCGCTTTTTCGAGTGCCTTGGTATATTTTTCGTTCCATATTTTCTTCTTTTATATCCTTTAATATATGAAAAAATTGGCATCTCTCTGAAGATCTTGAAATGAACCTATTTAGTGCGTATAATATGCCTGTCTATTTTTGTTCCTCGTGTACGGTGCTTTCAAGTTATACCTTCCTTATCACTTTGATCTAAACTGGGTTCACCTAGGACCCCTTAGACTGACTAGATACCCAAGGTACTTCCCTGAATGTACTCCAAATGAGCACTTAACTATATTCAACCTCATTATCAAGTAGTAAAGGACTTCAGAGTTCGTATCTAGGTCTGCACGGTGCTCCTCCTTCTATATGCTCTTTATGAGCATTTCATCTATATACACCTCTACTACTTTTCCTAACTACTGGATAAAAAACTTCATAATCATCTCTTATAGGTTTCCCAAGCAGTCTTTAGTCCAAATGGCATCACCCTATAGCAGTACATTCCTAAAGTAGTGATGAAAAAGGTCTTTCTTAGTCAGGGAAAAATAGTGGGATTTGGTGGTACCCTGAGTAGGCGTATAGGAAACTCAAATGTTGGTGATTGGCAGTCGCGTCGACGAATTAGTCTAAATTAGGCAAAGAAAAACTAATGTTGGGTCATGATTTGTTTAGGCCACTGAAGTTTACGTAGACTTTACACTTTTTATTACTCTTTTACACAACCACAGGTTGGGTCACAGGTGGATGCGATGGATCCTCATGGAGCCTATGACACATGAGATCTGGGTCTATTCCTTGAATATCGTACCATTGTCAAGAGAAAATATCTTAATTTCTTTTAAGGAAAAAAACCAATTCTTTATTTTCTTCTTCATCAAGGGTGCTTTCAATCAAGAATTTCTTCTCAGTTTGATCGTTGTCAAAATCACCTCTTAGGAGGTTCTATAACCCAATTAGCAGGGGCAACCTTGGTTTTCTTAACACCAGGTTGCCCATACTTTAATTTCTACTTAGAAGGAACAGAGACCTTAGTTGGTTTCACATCTTTCTCTTTATTCTTCTCCTACTTTAATGAGATGGCATCTATGAAGAACTTTCATGAAAGGGAATGATTTCCCTTCATCTACATTATCCCCTCCTCAGTGATGAACGTCAACTTGTGGTGTTAGGCAAAAGGCAGTTCTCTCATTGCATGCATCCACCCTCTACTAAGTATATCATTATAGGGGTAGTTTATGTCCACTATGAGGAACTCAATAAGTTTAGATATCCCACTTACTCAGAGAGGGAGAATAACATTTGTAAGGGGTAAGGTCATCTTTCCTGCAAAGCTGACCAGAGGCCTAGTCATATTTTATAGGACTTTTGCTCATATAGATCAGTTTGTTAAATAATTTAGGTCCATAACCTTTGAAGAGATCCTATAATCCACTAGTATTTTATCCACATCCTAGTTAGCCACATTAGGATTGATTACTAAGGATTTATAATGGAAATTCCTAACTCTGACCAAATCATCACTGATGAATACTATATGCTTGGAGTAACCAATCTTTTCAGGTTGCTGATGTTTTCCCACAACGGGCTTAGTCGGGTCAACCGAAAATACCTCCATTATTGTTATACGCTTCTTTACTCCCATCCTATGGGCATTACTTTTTATGAAACTTGGTTTTGAGGCCCTATGAATTACTACAAACTCATGTCCCATGTCCTCTACTAGTATATTTTGTATCCTCTAGTTCTACATAAGTTACACCCGACTTTCTTTATTTTCCACAAACTCATCGAGGTGTCCTACCTAGGCTAGTTTTATAAGATTGGATTTTAGGGCCTTGCAATTCTCTATATTGTGGTCGTGATATTTATGGTACACACACCTTAGTGTCATGTTCTCTTCTTAGGATCACTTATAATCTTTTGGTGACACTTAAAGTACTATTGACCTCTAATCTTGTAAAAGATATTGTAAATGGACTTAGTAAATACCATGATGATGTCCTCAAACACATTCTATGGATCCTTCTTCTCGATTCCCTTTAGCTTCACCTTCTTATGTTTCCCTATTTTTTGATCGTTTCTTCTTTATCCCCATTTTTAAATTGCTTTGCCCAATCAACATCCTAGATAACTTGAGCCGTAATATCTTCCACTTTCGCATACTTCTCAATCCTCACTATGAGGTCATCAATTGTAATATACACCCTCTTGGTGAGAGATTGATGGAACATGGAGTTTCTTAGTAGCCCAATCTTGAAGGAAGCCACCATGACCTGCTCAGTGCAGTCTTCCACTTTGTTATACACCTCTTAGTACCTTCTTTCATACTCTTGTAGTATTTTATTAGGCTTTTTTTTATCAAAAGAAGTAAGTCCATCCGTTTAGGATGGGTACTAATCGTGATGAACGTGGCTATATAGCACTCGGTAAGTTTCTTAAAGCATATGACTAATCGGGGTGGTAACTTCTCAAACAACTTTTGAGAAACGTTTCCAAGAGTGGAGGAAAATATATGGCACATTAGAGTTTCATTGTTGTTCCAAAGACTCATGGACCAAATATACTGTAAGACATGGTTGGTGGGAACTATCTTCCTATCATATATCTCGAATCGTGGAGTGGAAAACTTCTTAAGAGTATGGAACTACTTAATGGAATAGTTAAACAGTGATCTTATTTTCCTAATAATGCCTCGACTAGTGAGCTCTTTGGTTATTAGGGATCTTTGATGGACAGGGTGCCTGTCCACTTCTCTCCTAGTTATATCACATAGATCCTTTTATCCTAGCCTCTCGTTAGAGTAGTATCTTCATATTGGTGACCTCTTGCGAGGAGAATTTTTCATTCCATTGTAGGGAACTCCTCCCTTAACAATGAGCTATGCTCGCCTGAGGACTAGGAGTACGCGAAGTGAGAACATGCTTACATTTATCCTTCGGAGCCATTCTCTTGAGCCTATCTAAACATTGTTGGAGCGCAACATTATGGTCTTGTTGATATTTGGTGGTGACATTCTCATCTCGAAGGTGCTTCTCATAGTTGTCAATAATCCTTCATATATGATTAGATTATTGGGGCTCATTACTCTCGCATGTCCTTTCCTCTTCAAGATGATAGTGGGCATTAGTAGATTGGTAGTAACAGTAATCTCTGATCTAACCCTTTAGGATGAAGGAGACGATTAACGAACCTTCTGGTCATTATGACTGTCATACACTAGGTAGTGACCCTCTTGGTCGCCATGGCTATGCTATTGAAGACCCTCCTGCTCATTAAGATTTTGATCCTCTTAGTTATGTAAGTGGGACATCATAAAAAATATGTTTAGTGGAAAAGAAATAAGATCGTTTCCACAGACGAAACCAATTGTAGGCGGTACTCTTCTAAAATAAATTATATTCAATGCACGCAAGCTAAGAAAAGATGATAATCATAGAAAGGATGAATTCACACGCATTGAATATTATAGTTATGGGTTCACACGCACACAAGATTATAGTATGCACACCAGATTAAGGAAACACGTATGGTTATAGTAGGAGTGGGGATTAAGGAAACCTTTTAATTAACATATTTATATTAATAGTAATCCTTAATCAATAAAAATCACATTCTAGTTATATTCTCCTCTGTATTTCAAGAAAAACCTTAAAAAATAATGAAATAACGGAACTCATAAGTTAGAGGTTACTTTAATATGATACGATGAGCTATTGAATGGAATACAATAATATTATTACTTGAGTAATAATTCAATGAGAAGCGTAGAACGATATCTAATAATGGTGATAATTATTAACTTAAATGAGTAAATCAATATAATTTGGGGTGTGTGGCTAGAGAGAACTTTATACTTGTTGCGTGCCGAATGGAGCACGATCCTATTTGTATGCCACACTTAATATTGTTGTCATGACTATGCTATTGAAAGGTGCTGTCAAGTTTGTACAACAGGTTCTTATTCGTACATCACACAGGTTGTTAAAGTTTATAGTTCCGACCAAGATAGAGTATGCACTATATAATTTATCAAAAAATTTAATGGTCCCTGACAATTACAAACAGAAATGATCATGATCATGGACCGTGACAATTTTTAGCATGCCATTTTGGGGGTCACAATCATGAATCATGGCCATTTTTATGGGTTTCAATCATCGCCATAACATAAAATTTAAGCCTACATGGTAACTTGGTTAGGGACGGTGATCATGACTGGACTCCTGACCAAAGTTTAAATCATATGTCATGGAAATAAATAAATTGGTAATGGTTCTGGACCATGACCAAAACTATGATAATAGGGGTATTGGTCACTGTTTATGACCGTGACCGATTACTTTACCTATGAAAATCGTCACGGATTTGGTCAAGGTTCCCAACCATGATCAATAATAAATTTCTTTTAAAAAAATTTGATTTGTTTTCTTCTAAAAAAATTCTTGTAAATGTTTCCAAACCTGGCATACAATTTCATTATAGAACTAATTAATACATTAATCTAAAATAATGATTTAAATTTATTAAGATGTCAAATTAATTACATGACTAAAAAATTAATAATATTAAAATCCAATAAAACGTCTATTCCCTAAAGCATATGAAGACTTATTGTAATCGACATCCGCGTCCACCTAACTAGAGCTACAAATATTTCAAAATATTCCAAATCTTAATATCATATGACTCGGACAATAAAACGTTCCTTACCCAAAGTTACAAATATTACAAAATGTATTGTACATAATTTATAAGCAAAGAGATATTGTTTTAATGTGTTACCATGTTGTTATATCATAACTACATAACACGAACCATTATCTTAATAAGTTTATTATGTTAACCTGATATTAACCAAAACCCAAAATGACTAAACCAATTAACTTATAATTTTATTTTGTGTTATCGTGTTAGTTCTATGCACGAACGAGACCGCTAAGAAGAGAGTAAAGAAATAAGTAAAAATGACTAAAATGTAAAAGACAAAGTAATAGATGCAAGAGAACTAATTATGAGTAGAAGATGCTAACTACATGCATGAGATGATAATATATGAAGATAAACAAAAAAAATTGGTAAGAAAGGACTTAAATCCCAAAATGACATCGGGATGCCAACATAGCAAAAAAATGGTATCAAAGTCTTTAAACAACATGATAATATGACACAAAATTAGAAGTTAATGGCCTATTGCTAATTTTATTAGTGTGATTAATGATGCAAACACTGAAGGAAAAATCTCGCTATCATCAACAAAGTGTTGTGCAAAAGGAATTAATCTTACTGTTTATCATGAGTGGTTCTAATTGATATTTTGTGGAACCCATCAATTGAAATGTGAGATATTAGCCGGGATTATAGGCTCGGCCAAATTTTAGTTACACACAACCTTGTTTCGGACAAGCCTATTATCCTTACCAATATCCTTCTTTTCAATTGATGGGTTCCACAAATCGAGAGTGTGAATGTTTTGTTAAGAAAATTTCTAATCAACACGGATAGTCACAAATTTAGTTTTAGTATTATGTGAGTATCCTTGAAGTTTTTATTTGAACAATATAACCAGTCCAACTCATTTGGGGGTCCTAGCTTCATAACACAACTATGACATAACCTTGTTAAGATTGAAATTACAAATGCATTCGACGGATTATATATTGAAGAAAAACATCAAGGGTACTCAAATAAATCTAAATTTAGATTTGTGAGTACCCTTCTCTAATACCTATTTTCTCAGGAAAAAAAACAATCGCATTCCCAATTTATAGGGCCCATCAGTTGAAACAAAGACCATTAGATGGGTTAATATACTTGGCGTAAATAAGGTCGCGTATAGCTACAATTTGGCCAATACTATAAGCTAGGGTACTATTATGTGTTTAATCGGCGGGTTCAACATAACATCGATTAAAACCACTATTTATGACACAACCAGATTAATTCTCTCTCAAATTTTTTTTATACAAGAATGATTTTGACTTCACTATTTGGATCATTGAAGATATATATCAAATTACAAATAGCACATTAGTTTCTAATTTTGTATTGTGTTATCTTAACGGTTGTATAAAAATTACTAACCCAAATATTGTTGTCTTATAAGGGTGAAGTAAATAATAATAAGATAATGTATGAAAACTCAATCTTCATCTAAATTAAGTAAAAGATTATTTAAATTAAGGTTTTCATCAAGATTGGGCTAAAACTCTATAGGGGTCGTTAATGTCTTTGCTTGAGTTATCAAACCATTTAGCGCATGCAAAATAATAAACCAATTGTTATCTATATGCACTTTGAGTAAAATGCATTCTTCAATATTATAAGGCATAAAAAGGCTAGTCGACCATGAGATCTTTGCTCCGCATCTATGAAAAATCTACTATGACAATGTTTGTGGCATGATCAACTTTAAAACCAGTACTAGCATCCCCCACTTTCACCGAGTCACATTAGAAGAGTATGTCTTTGAAATCTATGTAATCTTGTTCTAGGATCTGTTAGACAATCCCATAATTGGTTAGCACCGTATCCTTTGGATTTTTATTACTTTTCCTACCCACACAAGAAGCTAAGATAAAAATTGAACTTTTCTTATTTTTTATTAATAGTTTTCCTTGCATGTATCCACAATGAATGAATATTTTTTCTTCATTTTCTAATAGTTTCCTAACTACAATGTACAATCGGGGTTATGAATTCAAAATTTAGTCATCATTGCCTTATCCCAGCATTCAGTCAAGGAAAATAGTATATGATCGAATAAGTTTGGTTGCGAGAGATTAACTTCATGATTTATAAGGTAATTAAACTGTTCAATTTTCCCATACGGGTAAATAGGAGTCCCCTTTACATAACATGTACTAGTAAAAGAGATTTTTGTGAAAGTAATAATTACCATGGCTCTTTTTTTCCTTGAGAAGACATATTAGAGGGGTATAAATATGTCTAGTGTTTTATAAGGTAAATGAGAAAAAGAAAAAGGTATAAAAGATTTTTTACATGTGTGACAACATACAAATACTAGGGACAAATCCTCTAATTAATCCTATTATTACTATGAGTCCACCAAGTAATTAATGTTTTTCAATTGGTCAATCAAACACAAAAAGTCTAATTTTAGTTTAATTAATCCTAGAATTACTATGTGTCCACCAATGATAAAGCCCTTCCATAATTTGTGTTCACCCAAACATCTACCACTTAAGGAAGGGGTGAACATGACCACAATATTTAACGAGGAAGATTTATGCACTAATAAGAAATAAAATAATACACGAACTCTTAAGAAAATGAAGGATCACCCTTCAAGTGAAGATATCCTTCATTCACATAATATCAACATTGAGTAATTAATATTTTTTAATTAATCAATGAAACACAACAAGTTCAATTTTAGTTCAATTACTCCTAAAATTATTATGTGTCCACCAATCACAAAGCCTTTGCACTAATTTGTGTGCACCAAAACATTAATCATAAGTAAGGGGTGAACACGACCACAATAGTCAACCAAGAAGTTATAAATATATATAAGACTAATTTACATAAAAAAATCATTAAAATTACCTGAATAAAGAAATCGGCTAGAATTAGTTGAGTTTCAATAATTGGTCTTTAATTACATGAGCACATGGAACGAGTAGAATTTTTTTTAACAAAAGTACAACTGCGATAAGAAAAAAGTGGTAACAAATCCAACTTTAACATGCCATGGAAAAAGAGTAAATTCATCTTTAATAACTAACTATATCATTTTCACTCACATGATGTAAACTTATGGCTAAATAACTTTATCCAATTTGTAATTAGGGCTAAGTAACATATAATTCAATAAGAAATTGAAATACAATTATAAGAACGTATAACATATGAATTAAAGAATAATAAATGTTAAGTCTTCAAATCATAAGGGTTTCCATTAACTAAATAATACAAAATGAATTGATAGTTATTTTACTATCAGATCCCGTTAACCAACAAAAATAAATTCAAATATATGCAATTATTACAAATCCAATTATATGCAATATCAATTTAAAATACATATATTTATCATGAGAATTATCATTAATTTACCCTAATCCAACTATGAACCAAATCAATTAAATGCTACTTTATATATTGAGAATATTGGGGATAGGGGATAATACGTGGAGTTCATTAAACAAAAGAAAATTTTTAATTTTTTAAATTAAATATTAAAATTAAACAGAATTAACTCGAAGCACCAATTTAAAATGATTGTTGTGTTCAAGCAGATTAACCAATTTTATCTTTATTCGAAAGCATGCACCTAGATGATAGTAGATAAAATGAGATGAATCACATAATATATCGATGTACGAGAAAACCCACATTAAAAAAAGCTCAGATAGCCCAGCCACACAAATTCATTATGAAGAGGAATTACAAAATTCGATAGATTACTTACAATACAGACTAAACGCTCCCACAAACCTTGACGCATCTTCAATCTTCAACCTCTCCTCCATAACTATACGCAGGAGTCCACCCACGCAATTGTCATAACTTGTGAGTTCACACATGCCTTGGTGTCCACCGATAAGGCTCAACAACCTTTTACGTATCTTAAACAATGAGTCTACCGCTTCTTCACTGAAACCCCACAAACACAGAGTACACTGTGTAAATAGAAAAGACGGATTCCACCATATGAAACATACTCAACAATGATGATGATGTGTAAAATCTTGATACTAAATGAGATCTCAAAGAATATAAAGATTGAAACTGGGATCTCAAGGAGTTTGGGTGAAAATAAGGTTTAGAGGCTTTTAGATTCTGATTAGAAAGTGATTTTCGCCAAAATTCTTAACTTGAAAAGTTCCTACTATGCCTATTTATAAAAAAACATAATTTTCGAGGCAAAGGTATCTTATCCGAATGAAAACAGGAGTTTGTTCGAACGAAACAAAATATCTTATTCGAACCAAAACCAAAGTTGTTTGAACAAACATCTCATCTCACTTGAACTTGCTTCTAGCGAACTTGAAATGATATTTGTTCTTCTAATGGATAAATCTCATTTCTTGTTCATTTTAAGGTCGTTGGAACTAACAACCAATCTTGTTCGAATGAAGACTATAAAGTTGTTCGAACGATTTTGTCCAAAAAAAAATTCTTATAAACATCTTTTATGAAAAATAGCCTCAAACATATGAAATAGACACCCGATGATATCCAGGAATCAAATTAAAATGCCTCCATACCCTTTTGAGATTCCTCGGATGTTAAAGAAGAAACGTGGTACACATGACACGATAACGAAGTCTTTAAAATTTTGCCTTTGTATTTTCAATCAAACACGTCATAGTCTTGACAGTTTGAAAAACTCACGTCCTAACCTATGACTCAACGGTTTTGTCCAAACACGAAATAAGGTACAATACATATTTATTGTTACAAATATCCCCTTTACTATTTCGGGATAAAATACAAAATAAAATCCCTATGGGCCATCAAGCTCATCTAAAAGACTCAGTCCCCAATTCTAAAAGAAAAAAGTACAGACTTGACAGATACATACTCTGAGTAGCTTTGCTCGTTTGTAAACCTTATCGCATGTTGAAAAACTTCACACTTAAACACACCTTCAAATGCAAATATAATATAACAACATATAAAATTTGCGTAATAATAAATTCCTACTATATTTAATGATACCCACCTAGGCCATACATCTCCCCATAACATAAAGATCTCCTCCTAACACTAAAGGAAATATTCCATTTTTTTTTGGAATATATAAAGAGAGAATACATAATAAACCATTTGTCCACCATAAATATCTCCCAAAAAGTGAGAGCATATGATACAAATTGAAATTAAGGAAGAAATAATAATATCATACGATGGTGTGAAGTGCAACAAACACAACATGGCAACACAAATAATGATTAATCAATACCAATATTAATTCAATAAATGATACCAATTTGAATATAATATAAAGCATGAGATACCAATATAAACAAACAACAAGAGATACCAAAATGATCATATAGCATGCCAATTTGATTCAAAGATAGATAACATGTCAAACATGGATTAAATCCAAATGCAAAGACTCAAAGAAAATGATACCGTATATAAAAATATGAAAAATATACCAATGAGACATCGACACTCTATATAGGTATAAAGGACTATAACATGACACAAAATACATAAGCTTTACACACTAGCATAGTATCTATGTGTCTAAAAATGTGCAAAAGAATGAAGGGGCATGAACTAGAAACAAATGAATTATGACGCAATCACTTAAAAATGTCCAAGAAGTTCCATTTGACTGCAAAACTTTGTCAAACTAAGATTTAGCCTTAATGTCAGATAAAGTCAACTCAAATAATAAGCAATCACAATGCACACAAATCTAGAATTTTGATGATTCTACATCTCAATAGGATCATGACATGGTAAGCGTAACTAGGATTAATTGTGAAAATTTGTTGATCTTCAACTATAGCACCTTCAAAAGCTAAACAAATATCATATTTTTTCTACTCGATTTTTGAAGATACCAATTTTTAAAAATCAAACAAACAAACATGTTAGCCTTTAATATTTTCTATTTGCCTCTCATTTTTTTAGGCTCTTGCTAATTGTAGCTTTTCTGTAAAGGATATTTTCTCCTTTCCTCGCCCTTTCCCGTACACCCTCAAATATTCAGTAAAAATCAATGTACTCATGGGCAGCGGTTCTTACATGCACAAATCCCCTGTAGTCAAAAGATATGTTGATGACAAGATTGATGGGAAACCATCTCACTTAGATCAAATATGTCATGTGACGTTAAATTTCAAAAGAGCTCATTCATGTGTGCGTGGTGGCATATACAAAGTGAATATATTAAGAAAAAAAAGTTGAACAACTCCATGTAAGCATGAATAAGAACAATATAACCATTGAAAATCATAATAAAATTTCCTAACCATATGAAAACATGGAATGAAGTAGATTCAAACAACCCAATATGCCACACAAAATGTGTAAAACTAAATTGCAAACAAACCAAAAATATTTTTAAATTTTCAAATATTTTTTAAAATTATACTAATTTATCACAAGCAGCTGAAAAGACAAACACAGTCTTTCGTATTTTTATCAATAAAATGCAATAAAGGAAAATCAAAATACAAAAGACTCAAACCACATACAATTAGCAAACGCATATAACGTGAAGTACAGAATCTAATGTAGGTAAACATATGGACACAATCAATCATTAGATATAGAATGAGAAGTATGATGGGCACCCACGCATTCAATAATAATAAAGTTTGACATGTAAAGCCTCGAAAAAATATTTCTTAACTCACTTATAGATGATATGACACTATTGGATTTTGGAAACTTAATGACTCTAGACTTAGACTTTCTAGGCACATTTCTAATATCAAAGAAAAAATGCCAAATGTGACCTTTTCTACCGCAATATGTACATGTCTAGACACGTGGAATATTACCCTTGGGTTAAACTTTTCTAATGTTCCTAGCAACGAATGACCCTCTCAAAATTATGGTCTTGTCTTTAGTAGCGGAAGCATTTTTGTCATCGAAGCCAATCCCACAAGTTTAATCTATGATTCGAACAGTGCCTAACATCTTTTCAAACATTTTTGACCTAGATTCCAAATAAAATTTGACATTACTTGAGTCTCTCAATATCTATTCTATCTCCATAATCTTAGATTCGAGCATACAACAAGACTTAGAAAAAATTAGGGAATCCTTCTTCAAAATCTCCATTAATCACGAAGGTTATCTCACTCCCCCTCAAAAAATGTAAGTGGTTCCTTAAGAGTCTTCTCACATTCCCTAAGATAGTCAATCAAATCACTCTCATCATTACCTACAACATGTTCTTTCAACCTAGTTTCCAACTTTAAGTTTTTCTTTTTCTATTTTATTATTTTCATATACCAGGAAACTCGAAGTTCACTCTTCTCCTTCTCTTCTTCATCTCCACTCTCTCCGCCATCACTCACTTTGGAATAACAAATAATGGGCTCGAAAGAGTCATGCTCAAAATTATCTTCATGGGAAGATTTTTCATCAAGGCTCACATGACTAGCTATGAACACGATGTAGTTACGCTTAATAGGGGATTCGAGTTCCTCTTTTGGATCACTATCACCAAGGGTGGCATTGGAAACCTTATACTTCTTTCCCTTATTCCTTATTTTAGTGGGAGACTCAACTACTCTATGGCCATAACCCTTATACCCAAAGCATCTATCTGACTCATCCCTCTTAAAATTATCATTATAATTTCTCAAAAAATTGATCAAACTTATTTTTCTCAAACTTTCTTACATCTTTCAATTGTTTATAAAACATGAGAAGTTTAATAAACTTCTTAACATTCATGGCCTTATCATCGAAATTGATGTCATACTCATTATTCAAAACTTGTGTTTCTGATACAACGCAAATATTGCGTATTTCATCCCTCGAACCTACGCATTTGAGCCCCCTCGGGTGCCTTAATCTCTATATTTAATCCCGTTAACCAGACAACCTCGGTTTATATTGGTAACATTTTATATGAGGTATAATTGGTCTTTTGTAGGTATTTAGGTACTAAGTATGAAGTTCAAACGCATTTCCCTCAAATTCCGTATGCAGTCACACGTTCAAGGGCAATTTAGTCTTTTCACAGCTTGGTCACCTGGACCAAGATCTTCACGGAAGTTGTAGCCCTCCTTGCAAGATTCGTGGGGCCACAAGCGGTGCGCGATTTCGAGTCCGTATGAAAAAGTTACGAGATTTTTAGCGGAAGAGAAATCCTTTCAAACAAAAACAGCATGCACCTTGTGCAGACCTGTAGCTATCGATCGATCGATCCTTCAGTTTTTTCCCTCGACCTGAGACAGTGGGCATGATTTTCAACCATCGATCGATCGATCATTTTGATCGATCGATCGATCGATCCCCTATTTTCTACAGATATTTTGCCTTTTCTTTTCTTTTTCCTTTCCTTTTCTAATTTAATTCCTTTTACTATATAAAGGAATTTTGTTGTAAATAACAGAGATAATCGATTTTAGATTAGTTTAGCTTAGGGTTTGGGAGTTGAGAGCTCTTTTCTTCTTCCTCATTTGGTGTGACAACATTTGGGTTTGTAAGATTGAACTTTTCTTATTCCCTCTCCATTAATATAGTTTGCATTCCATTAATTATTGCTTTGTAGTTTAATTACCATGCTTTACTTACATGCTTTGATTTAGTTTCTTTCTAGTGTAGTTTTACCGCTTTCCTTTACCGCATTTTTAATATGCTTTCTAGCTAATTTAGTCTAGATTGTGCCGAACTGAAATCATTCCGGGTTGACATGTTGCTTTGCTTTGCTGTTGTCCTACTTATTACGCCTAGGAGATTTTACGGGGCATATCATGTATGTCCCGTGCTTACGACCTTGCGTGCATAATTTTTGGGGTATTTGTTGACGCCAAAAATTGTATTAGGTTTTAATGCGGATTTAGGGGCGTGACAACCCTTGGTTCAATTAACTGTCGAAATGAGACGCATTTGTAATAACTCGTCGACCCATGTAACTATTTTATACTAATTAACTCGGATGAGTGATATTCTATGCAACCTATAGTTTTTACTTGCTTTCTTAATCTAGCTTTATTTTCACTTGACTAGATTAATATTTCCCTTTTTCGCATCTTTTCCTTTTTTGTGTATACTCATTTTTTACACTTTTATTTAGGAATATTAAATCCTATAAATTCAAACAACTCATCTCTGTGGATTTTCGATACCCGACTTACCGCTATAGTTGTATGGAAAGTGTAGTTATAATTTAGGTTTGTTTGTATTATCGCAGTGAAACGAAAACAACGATTGTGTCCTTACACGAACACACTTTTTACGTGCAGATCTGTTTCCTTCTCTCGAGTTTTTAAAGCAATGCCTTATTTTTCTTCGCTTTTTTGGAGAAAAACATGCCAAGCTCATAAGTTTGAAAATCACCTACAAGCTATTCAATTTTTTAGAGTCTGAAGTACCCAAGGAATTCAAAACTATCACTTTTGAATTAAATATTTCACGTAAGAACCTTAAGATTTTCTTGACTATGAGGGTTTCGGGTATTCTCTCTCCTAAATTAATAGACGAGTTAACGATATCTAACATAGAAATCATCCAAGTTTTCACTCTCCTCCATCCTAATGGTTTCAAACTAAATGGTTAGGTTTTAAACTTTGGAAGCCTTAACATCACTAGTACCTTCACTCTAGTGTGATCGCACTAAATAGAGCATTTAAACCTCATTAATTGTAATTTGCTAACCCATGCTCTTCCTCATTCCACGATTCTACGAGTTTGGGAATCCTATAATCATGAACAAAGGTTGTGGGTGGGTACCAACCCATAATAGATGTTTGCTATTCCCGCTCATCTATCGATTTAAATGATGATTTCATACGCACTTTTCAATACACATAGTTAGACCCATCAAACAATAGTAGTCTAGAAAATGCTTGACCTTTCGAATAAAAAACTAAAATGCATGCCTCAACACAGATATAGCACGATAGCTTAGTGTTTTACCTCTGATACCAATTTGAGAACATTGGGGATAGGGGATAATACACCGAGTGGTCTAAGCAAAAGATAATTTTTTATTTTTTTCAAATTAAATATTAAACTTAAAAATAATTAACCCTAAGAACCAATTTAAAGGATTGATGTGTTAAAAAATATTAACCAATTTTATCTTTATCCTAAAGTATGCATTTAGGTGACAGTAGATAAAATAATATCAATCGTACAATACGCCGATGTATAAGGAAAGCCTACAACGAGAAAAAAACTTGGACGTCCCAGCTACATAAATTCACCATGACAAGGAATTACAAAAGTTGACCGATGAATGACAAAAACTCAATGCCATCACAAGTCTTAATGCATATTCAATTTTCAACCTCTCCTCTACAACGGCACAGAGGAGTCCACTCGTAAAATTGCCACAATGTGTGAGTCTACACATGCCTCAATGTCCATCAATAAGGCCCAACAACTATATACAGATCTAGAACGCAAAGTTCACCGCTTCTTCACCATAACACCACATATAAGTAATTCACCGTATGTAAACAACAAACAAGGAATCTACCATATGAAGCATGCTCAATAATGATAATGAGTAAAACCTTGATTCCCAATGATATCTCAAAGAATATAAAGATTGAAACTTAGATCTTAGAGAGTTTGGGTGAAACTAGGGTTTGGAAGCTTTTGGATTCTGACTAGAAAGTGATTTTTGCTAAAATTCTAAGATTTAAAAGTTCCGAGCACGCCTACTCATAGAAAATATGATTTTTGAGGTTGTAGAATCTTGTTAGAATGAAAATAGGAGTTTGTTCGAACGAAACAACATATCTCATTTGAACCAAAACCAAACTCATTCGAATGAACAACTCACCTCGTTTCAACCAACTTGTAACAAGCTTTAAATGATATTTTTTCTGCTAACAGAGAAATCTCGTTCGATGTTCATGTGAAGGTTGTTTGAACGAACAACCAATATTGTTCGAATGGCTTTGTTCAAAAATAAAAATTTTCTTATAAAAATACTTCATGAAAAATAAAATTAAGGATATAAATAACGAATGATATCTATGAATCAAACTAAAATGCATCCATACCTTTTTGAGATTCTTCAAATGTTGAAGACGAAATGTGGCACTAAATACAATATGATGACGTAGTCTCTGAAACTTCGTTGCTATGTCTTCAATTACACACGTCATAGGCTTGAGAGTTCAAGAAACTCAACTACTAACCTATGACTCAACGGTTTTATCCAAGCACGAAATATGTCAAAATACATACAAATTGACTATATCGGAAATTTATCCTTACACACACGCGCGCGGCACACACATACACACACACACACACACACACACATATATATATATATATATATATATATAAACTCATTTTTTAAAGATCAAAATCAATGTAAATCTCCGATTAAATCTAGTGTGAAAACTATGTATATGTATATTTTTGTATGCACAAACATACTTGTATAAACGTATTATTAGTTTCTTATTTGAAATTATAAAATGATTATTTTGCTATTATTCGTCACTCCTATTTTTCTTAAGCAATTTTAAATAATATAAAATTCTTTTATGACAGTTAAATTATTTAAATTAAAAGTGAGTACTAATCACAAACCACCCATCTTTACTTTTGAACATACATATACATACATACATACATACATACATACATACATACACTGGTGTGCAATATATACACATATAGATATACCAATATAAATACACACACACATGCGCACTGGTATATTAATATAAATAAACATGCACATACATACAACTCAAAGAGAGAGAGAGAGAGAGAGAGAGAGAGAGACCTGACCACGGTAGTTGATAACTTTGACTTTTGCATATATGTCGTTGTTGAAAGCCAAGTTAGTCAAAATCTCAAATACCTAAAAAATTAATAAACTCAAGTGTAGATGTAAGTAAGGGTATCAATCCACTTCCAAGGGAGTAAGCTAGAGACAAATTCAATTGTAATTCACTTTTTATTTTCTTTTTGTGCTCTTTCACTTTTCTACTTTTTTTAGCTTTTTCAAATATTAAATCAATTGGGGGAGGTGATGATTTAAGCTAACTAAACTAAAGTGTTAGATGAAAACAACTAACTAGAAAGTTACTAAAATGAAAATTAAAGTCTAAACTAAAATAAAAGATAACGTGAGGTAAATAATTGTGAGAACAATCAAGAAATGGGATTTCATCACAAATTTTAGCTATTTTAAATAAATAATTTAATTAATTGAATTCTCCCAAATTAATACCAAACTACAAATCAACTCTCGTTTCAAATGTAATTTTAATAGTAATATTTTAGAAAATTAAGTTTAACACTCCACAACTCTAGAAAAATAGATCTACACTGCTTTTAATTAATCACCCGCTAGGATCGATCGATTAAAATTTATGTAAATCTTAGAAAATAAATTTAAAGTTGAAATTCAAGTTATAATACCCCACTTAAGAAACCCCTATCTCTAGTTCGAATCTAAAATGGGTATTATAACTAGAATTTCGATTTTCTCTCGAAAATCATTTACCCTCTCTCGAGGCGTAAATTTAAGGGTGACGGGTCAAAATTAACATTCAAATGGATCTTTCAAGTAATTAAACTAATTAAAATAAAATAGCATCAAATAAGGGCTTTACCCCACCCCTTGAAAGGGGTTTTAGCCTAACATGATATGAAATATGAATTAGTAATAATCAAAGGCATAAAATAAATGAGAAGGGAAGAGAACAATCAAGCCACAATCTCTTGAAGTGAAATTGAACTTCTAATTCTTTGAAATTAAGCACAATCCATCGAATATGAGCATCCAACAATAATCAACCCAATTGAATTTCACACATTTATCACCCACAAATATCTAAAAAAAATAAAAATAAAACTATTTACAAATATTTCTACCTAATTTATTCTAACCTAACTCTCTACTTTTCTCTAGAATTTTCTCTCTCTCTTTGATGATGAGTCCCCCCCAAATGGGATCTTGAGTCTTCTTTTATAATAGATGCATGTCACACATGGGACTAGAGCTAATTTCGGTAATTGGGCGTGCACATGTGCATGGGGTGAGGTAGAAATCATATTTGGTTAATGGTGATTGGGGGTATTTTTGGGATTGGGCACACATGTGTTTTAAATGGTGGTGTGAGGTGAGGAATGGAAATAAATGAAGATTGCTTTTAATGAGTTTATGGGGGGTAATATGGGAAAAAGCGTAAAGTGGGTTTATTTGGCATGTGGGTATTAGTTGGTTTTGGTCTTTTGTATGTTTTGTGCAGGTCACAATTTTGGCTTGAGTTAAATGCGTTCAAATGGATTTGGGTGTTATATGGGTTTTGGCTTTGAAGAAGGAATGGGTTGGATTAGAGCTTGGGCAGGTCACGAGTTTGGATTTCACCGGAGGCAGGAGGTATAAGGGGTGTGGTAGGGATGGCCGCCGAAATGGGGTTAGGCCGGGGTAAGACTGGATGGCCGGTTGGAGGGAGGTGTTAGTTGATGAGAGAGAGGGGTCATCAATTCCGGCGAGAATCGTCGCCGGTGGAGGGGCTTGGAGCGAGTCGGAGTGAGGAGGTGCGGCGCATGGGGCTACTGCCGGAGTGTGGACAGGGAGCGCTCGGGTTGGATATCAGCCCAGGTAGGTTGAGATGGGGGTGACGGTTGACCGGGGGGTCGCGGGGAGGGGAGGTCGGGTCAAGGGATATGGGGGCTGCCTGGGGATTTTAGGATAGAGAGGAAAGTGGGTTAATGGTGGTTTAGAGGAGAGAGAAAGAGATGGGAGAGTGAGGTTGAAGATGAGTGTGGTGAGGATTAGATGTATTAGGGTGTAGGAAAATATGGTGGGTGTAGGTGTGAGGGGTTGTTTGGGTATGAGTGAGGTGTTAGGGTGTGTGTGTTTAAGTTGGACCCTTAAAAGTAACACTAGTAAAATAAAATTAGTAAAATAAAATAAAAATATAATAAAATTCTATTCTAAAATAAAATAAAGACTCAAATAAAATTGAAACTAAAAAGAGAAATAAAATAAAAATAAAATTTAATAAAATTAAATAAAATTAAAACTAAAATTCTAATTAAATGTAAAATAAAATAAAACTAATAAATGAAATCCTAAAAAAATCTAATCCTAATAAAAATAAAACTAATAACTAATAAAAATAAAGATGAAATAAAAAATATACTAATAAAATATAAAAATAGTAAATAAAACCTAAAAATCCTAAATAAATAAAAAATAAATCCTAAAAAATAAAATAACTCAAACTAAAAATCTAAAAAAATAATAAAAGGCACAAATTAAACACACGCATGCTTGGGGTGATGCTTAGGGCCGGGTTTGGTTAAGGGGGAGGGAATAAGCTCCAATCTAATTGCAAATTGCTTGAAAATATAGCTTTTGACACCGTAACTGCAATTAAGCCTGCATATTGAACATTTAAGCGTATAAGACCCGTATTGCCGAGAATTAGCAACTAAAGTACGTCTATTCGGGGTATAAAATGTACAGTTTTGGGTGCTTATCACACCACCCCCAAATAGAGTGTTGGAAGTCCTCGAGCAATAAGATAGAGAGAGAAGAGAAAGATAAGAAACCAAAAGTGTACCACTTTCGCGGGCACTTGCAATTGCACTTAGCATGTGCAACAAGCCTTTAAACCTATAGGTTGCCCTACAGGACGAGTTGTGTCTCGTGAGGGTTTGCAGGAAATATACCCACAAAATTCTTTATTTGCAAAAATTTATTGAAAGGCTGTCAATCTCTTATTAGACATAGAGTAATCGTGCAATCCATCATGAGATAAATGATTTCAGAAATACAAGCTAGAATGTGTAAAAAGTTTAGCTAAGTAAATACTCAAGGCACATCATCCCTAGAACTCAACGTGTGTAGTGTGAAATAGTCAAAACGGGTCGAGTATCACAAGAGTAATTCCTAGATTGCCTTTTCGAAATCAACGCTTCAACTTCAAATCTCACGAATTTATCTCTCTCAAACGAACTCTCGAGATATGAGTTAGTGTATCGCTCTTGTGTGTGAGGAGGTGAGTAAATGTAAGCAAGTTCAAATGTCTCAAACACACAATAAAAAGAACAAACAAATCGAAAGAAATTGATCTCATGAAAGAATGTTAATCACTATAGTGAGAACGTCGAGTTATTCACCACGTCGACTTTCATTTGCCCGAATACCTAGGGGGAATATATGGATGATTATGGGTGAGTGGGAATGAAGTGGTATGAGAAGGATATGATAGGTAAGATGGATGGGATGAAGTAGGTAGGATTGTGATATGATGGATGAGTGATGAGTGATAGATGCGATAAGATTGAGAAGAGTGTATACACTTTAGGCACAAATGTCTTTATTACTAACTACAATCTCTCTTTCTTTTCTTTTCTCTCTTTTTTTCGATTTTTTTTTCTTTTTCTCTATTTTTTTTCTATTTTCTTATATTTTATATTTTTGCTAAAAAAAATTCTTCTTTTTTTGTTTTTGTTTTTGTTTTTCTCTCTCTTTTCAAACCAACAATCAAGACATTTAACATATGGAATCAACACTCTTTTATTTGAAATGATTATGGATGATATATGAATGGAGTGGGGAGTGTGTATGGATGATGAGGGGAATAAATGGGAATATGGGTGAAGTGAATGGTAAATGGTAAGTGTATCAATGAAAATTTGGTGATCGAGACAAATATCAAGACACGCGTTTCTTACAACTCGAAAGTGATGTCGTTCTCAGTGATCAAGCCAAAATTTTATGAAAGATAATGAGATCATGCAACAATTTAAGTGCGGATCCAAAGAAAGTTGAATCAACTCGTGACTCGGAGATTGCGTAAAACACTCTAAAAGGGTGAAAGGCACAAATCTCACAAGCTAAAGTCCTACTAGTGATCCTTAAGGTTCTCATGGGAATTGTAGTACTCTTTAACTCTAAACGTAATGACGTGATAAGTGCACAAATTTTTGTTGAGTCTAGGAATTCGTGGTGCAAAATGCCTTGACACGTATTACATAAGCTATTTAGAAAAAATATAAATCCTCTATCTTGATTCCTAGACTTAAAAGGATGGATGATTGAAAATTCACATCATTGATTGAGATAAAAGAAACTGCACGAAATTTTAAAAATTAGGTTCAAAAGTAAAAAAAAAAATCAAAAGAGGTAATATTTTGATAAAATTCTCCACCCCCAAACAAAAAGGAACATCGTCCTCAATGTTAAGTAAAATGATTTTTAAAATTAAGAGTATAAGGTAGGAAAGATATTACCAGAATGGACCACTAATGAAGTGGACAAATAGAGCCAAAAATAAACCTGAATAAGTGATAAGAAAAAAAAAAGGTGTACAAGTCTATAACATGGAAAGCATAGGGTGATGTGAAACACCACCCCCAAACAGGATGAGACTAGTAAAAGAAACGCGGGCAGCCTCCCGGTAGCGCTAAGTTTAATGTCTTCAGCCAGACCGATGAAATCTCACCCTAAGGATAGGATCTATGATGGCGCGGGATGGCAGAAAAATCAGGTGATGAGAATCACCGCCAAACAAGACTGAAGCTTCAGTCTTGTTGGATAGAGGCTAAAGGGGTCAATGCACTTGTATGGCAAAGTGCATCACACGATGCAAAGCATTGGTGGACCATGGGAGGGTGGGTATTAAGGTAAGGGTGAATAGGCACCGATCACAGGTCTTATTGAGCCGAAAGGTGAGGACAAATCGGGCCCTATAAGAATGGTGCTCTAATTGTATAAGGAGGCAGAATGGTTTAGAAAGTGGAATGGGGTGGGGATCATATAAATCACACGACCGTTATATGAATGGGCAAAGAAAATGGTCACGCCGTGACACACCAGGGAGCTGTTGAGAAGAAAAATCAGCACCACAAGGGAGCGGTGTGCATGGAGTAACAAGCTCGATGTCACGAAAGTGGAGAGTATCACCATAAATACTCTCGTAGATAGTGGATGGTTTCAGGTTAGGATCTAAATATATGGTTTGAAACATGCATGGTATAAGATCTATATCCAAACTAGGTGATGGGGTAGAAGATATAATGGGTGGGTCAGGTGGGATAAATGGTGGATCGGGTGGAATAAATGGTGGAGGAAGATGATCCAACTCAAGAGTGGGAGACGCACACTCATTGGGAGGAGTAAAGGAATACTCACAATGGAGTGTGGTTTCTAAAGATTGAGTTGTCAACTTCTCCAAAAAGGTAACATCGGTGAATGTGGTGGGTGGGTAAGACGAGGCACCAAGCTTAGAGATAGAGGAATCACTATAAATATCAGGCTCAACAGGAGCCATGCATGGTGGAATAGGATCCAAATTCGGATAGTTAGGAACTATCACGGATTCTATCTCGGGAAAATGGCGAACACTCGTAGCCGGAGCTAACCTAAAAGATATGGTCATGTCAGAGACATATGCAATTGGGGCATAAGGTAAAAGCTCGGGCATATTTTTGGATATTACGGGAGTGGGAACCGCAATGATGGGTTCATGTGGACATGGTGGGATTGGATCAGTCTCACTAATGGAAGGTAAGTCAACACAATTGTCGACTTGGGGACCGAACCATGGAATGGTCCCAACTTCGAGATTCTCGGGTGTAACAACCGGCCTAATAAGATACCGGGCGATCACTCCAATATTAAATTAAAACAGGAGTTTCATATGGATCATTCTTAGCATCACTGTCGAAAATCCAATTAATTACTAATATCCTATTAGGTGGCCGTTAAAAACTTTTATCTAACTACTCTTTTTTTAGCGCACAAATTAAAACATTCACAATTAAATGCGTAATGAACTGAAATAGAAAAGAAAGGAACTAAAATAACCGAACACTCGGTCCAAATGATACAACCATATCGAATGCTGAACTGAAAGAATAAATAAATGCAATTGAGCCTTTGGCTTGAGTGTTTATACAATATCTCCTATCTAGAGTACAAGGAAAGAAACGTCTACCGATAACCTGCAAGCATCCACAGCTGCTGCAGCAGACGTCTGACTCGAAAGAGTTTCCATCCAGGCGTCCCTGTGTCTGGACACCTATATATATACAATATAGAGAAAGAAAGGAGAGTAGACAAACGGGTCAGAGCCCGAATGTTTAGAAAATATTTTGCAAGTGCATAAATGTTTTATTTTTAGAAAAATAGTTTTATCTCATATTTAAATTGGTATCGCACTCTCGTGAGATACCCCTCACCTCTCCCCTAACAGTGCACACCTAGCGCATCCCTTAAACTTCCTAGTCAAGCTACCCTGCTAAACTAATCTAATAACCAACCACTATCTAACCTAGATAGTCAACAAATGTACTAAGGGCCAAACTTCACTTTAATCTCGACACTACGCCATGTTCGTGCGTGGGGTGTCTCGCGAAGCGAAATCCAAACAAGGAACCCCCCCGATACACTACTATGCAGCAAGGTCGATCTTTGAGATCCGCCAGTCCCTCAGTACAGAATGATATAAAATATATATATCATAATAATATAAGAGCACTAAGGATTAAACTTCTCCCCAGTCTCAACACAGTGCCATATTCGTGCGTGGGGTGTCTCGCAAAGCGAAATCCAAACAAGGAACCCCCCCGATACACTACTATGCGGCACGGTCGATCGTCGGGATTCATTAGACCCTCGGCACCCAATTATACATATACATACATCTACAATATACTTCCGGATAATATAAATATCCCCCGGACTGAGGATTACTTGATACATAAAGTATTTATAAATACTTATCCTTTTCATTTCAAAAACTTCCATTTCCCTTCTCATATCCAGGAAATGTATTTAAAAGCCAATTCATTATCATGAATTGATTTAATAAATCATATACCTTTTTAAAAGCCAGTTTTATTATCATAAAAATGCTTTTCCTTATCAAAATATCCCATTTCCCTTTTTATACTCAGGAAATGTATTCAAAGACATTTTCATTATCATAAAAATGCTTTGATCAAAGCATATGCTTCCACATCCCTTCTTCCATCCGGGAAGTGTTACCGAAGCCACTTTATATATATAACCCATTTCCCTTCCTATATCCAGGAAATGTAATTAAAGCAAATCCATTATTATGAACTGCTTTAATAAACGCGTTCTAAGACCGCCCGTCCGGATTTCTCCACTGTGCGCGCCCCTAAATGGCTATCATCTTCCAGGGCCTCCAAGACAACCTGGGATCCTATATCGAAACACGTCGGGAAGCGGCCATGAGCCTGCGTGGTAGCCAAGACCACACCCGGAATCTCCCTACCCCCGTAGAAAATATACAACCATAAGCGCTCCCATGGCCTAGGACTATATCCACCCTGCATCATTAGCCAGGGGGCTTCACCATACGAACGCAACTTCCCTTATGATAGCGATTTAGAGAGGTGTGTATCCTCAATTTTATTAATTATGAAAATCATTTATATTTCCATTTTGAAAATATTCATTTATATATTTTCAAAATCATTTCCATCATCATATATATATATACCTAAAACACACAGTATATATATATCCTACATATTCTTCCTAGAATATATAAACGGCCATAATGGCCTATAGCATCTAACGATGATAACATACCCAAAGATTCCCTCCGGGAATCATAATCATGCATTCATAGTCGCATGATTCTAAATCCAAAGTATTTCTTACTTTAATAATCACTATATACTTAAATCCTATTCTAAGGATTTATTGGATATCTCCAATGATACTATTATCCTCAAAGTGAAGTATATATTATATATATATACCCCCAAACTATCCTAATTATCTCTTAGGATATACTTAACGATAATCGATATAATGACGCCTTCCATAAGCATAATTATATAGGCTTATAAGCCTACAAGAAATATCCTCAGGATTTACCTCACCCGAACAACTTTAACTTAATGGGTTAAGGATTTCATTTCCTTAAACCCCAAGACTATACCTAGTCCAAATAATCGTTTAGAAGTCCCCAATTAAAGTTAGGAACCCTAATCCATCAACTTCTACAATTACTCTATTTTCCTCGAAAATATAGATTAAGGGTTATATACTTAAAACCCATAATTTACCCTCCTCAATTACCTTAAGTTATGGACCATAAAGTCCTAAAAGGTCCCTTAGGTTATCACCTAATTAACCTCAAAGCGAGATGAAATGGAATCTAACCCCTCCAAATCACCTTAAGAAAATTTTTCCTTTTCAGCAGGGGTCGATCGATCGACCCATGACCGTCGATCGATCGAAGGCTTCGATCGATCGATTCCCGAGGTCGATCGATCGATCGAGTCGGGCAGCTTCTTCTCCGAGAAGCTGTTTCGGCCATGGAAGCTTCCCCCAAGCTTCCATCTCTCCATCCAACGGCCTACAACTTCTACCAACAACAAATACACTTATAATACGGGTCCTAAACATCCTAGGACCCGGAATCACCCAATATATTTGGTTAATTACTACAATCTCCAATTTACCAATTTTAGGGGTTTATTCCTTTTATCTCCCGAAAACCCATTTTATTCACGAATACCCAACCCAAAATCATTAGGGTTTGTTATACCAACAATGATATGAGATATTTATGCTCAAAAATAAATAAAGCAAGTAAACACTTGCCTCGTGGATACAATCCGACGTCCCCGAGCCGAATCCCGCGGAGGCCAGCCGGAATCTCCCCCTTTTTCTTCTTTTCTTCCCTCTCTCTCTCTCTCTTCCTTCTTTTCTTTCTTCTTTCTTCCCTCTCTACCTCTATATATAGAGAGAAAGAGGGTTTTAACCCTAAAAACCCGAAAACGACTCGTTTACCCAATTACGAGCCTATTTAACTCCAAAATTACCCGGAACTTAATTTCAACAATCGGACACTCTTTTCCGACTATCTCGGACATTCCGAGACTCGTGGCGCAGTCGAAATTTTCATCCGAGGTACTTGACCGCAAATCACTATTCTAATCCAAAATAACTAAATGCGGTGTTCTACTCAAAATCTCACCTCTTTTGTCGCTATACTCCACGGCGACACATAAATAAAATATTTCGACCTATATGGTCCCAAAATAATTAATAACACCCTTCGGAAATCATTAAATCCTCGAAAATCTCAGAAATCACTATTTCGAGAAATTCTCCAAATTCCAAATTATACTTAATTATGGAATTTAATCGTCTCCAAAAATGACGGGTTGTTACATCGGGGTGGTAGGGTTGGTCACACTCAAAATTCTTGTCACAAGAGGACACATCATCATCACACTCGGTTGCAATGATGGGTGGATGCATGTTCGACTCTCTCGCACACTCCAATTCATTTAACCTTTGTTCAAGCCTTTGGAGAGTTTGAATTTGAGTGGCTTGCTCTTGCTCAAGTATGAACTTTTGCAAGAGGGTTTCGAGAGTGGATGTGGATGAAGGTGTTGATGGAATAATGGGTGGTGGTGGTGGTTGAAGTGAACACAACTCGCTATTAGCAGGACTATATGGAGAATACTCATATGAAGTGTGTGGGGTGGGGCCAAGTGCATCATTCACAAAAGGATCGCTTCCGTGATGGACAATTGGTTGATGCACATGGGGTACGTAGTGAGGGAACTGATCGTGAACGGGTGCACAAGGTTGCCATAACGACTGTTGGAACGTGTGAGGATCCACAACATCGGGTTGGGATTCGTATTGCGTGGAAGGTGATCAGGCCTCCACGAATAGCTCGGGTACTCACACAACTCGGGATTAGGTATCTCGGGATAGTAGGTCGAGGTGGGTTCCGAAACAGTGTCATATGGATACACATGTTCCATGGTGGGTTCGGATGACGGCTCGGGAGCACTCTCACACGTGTCGCGTGTCAATGGGAGATGACCAAAGTAGTCCCGTAAAGGACGTTCTTCGGCCATGAGGGGAAAAATATTTTTTGAAATTTTTAATTTTTTTTTTCAAAAGGAAAGAAAATATTTTTGGATTTTTCTAAAAAGGAAAGAAAGAAAATATTTTTGGATTTTTCTAAAAAGGAAAGAAAGAAAATAATTTTTGGATTTTGGTAAAATGAAAGAAAGAAAATATTATTTGATTTTTTGTTATAAAAATGAAAGAAAATATTTTTGGATTTTTGTGAAAAATAAAGGAAGAAAAATATTTTTGATTTTTTTTTTGGAAGAATAGGTGGGAAAAATAGGTGGACTCTTTGAATGGAAGAACTCACTAAAATCCAACTACCGAAAAATTAATTGGACACACACACAAGTCAAGAAAATTTCCTAACTAGCACATAGACAATTTTTATCTTTAAATTAGGTTAAAGGGTAGTCAAATTTTAATTAAGTTCGCAGGCGATAAAAAATTCACGGAATAATATGAGTGATCGCCTTTGCAAAAATGTTCTCCTAGTGGGCTACCTAGTTGATTGATTTTAAATTTAGTGATGGCTAGGATATCACACATTGGGTAAGCGAGTAAGTCGGGTGATGAAATCCCTTCTCGTGAGTGACCGGGTCTAGGTCTTAGTTATTTAATTCATCACACCATTTAAAAAAGTAAATGCGGGAATAAAATCACACAAGAGCACATAAAAGAATTGAGTCGCTAACAGGAGAGACGCAAGGGTTTAGAAATGTACCTCCCACGGTTTTTAGGCCGTGGGGTGCCGAAAATTTTGAGTCGACCGGGGGGAGATCACGCCTATCTCAGTCGTCCCCGGGAGTCCTACCGACCCAAGGTAGAGAGGCTTTTAAATCCTCATCTTTGGACGCCCTCTCTCTACCTTGTCCGGTTTCCCTATCACGCTTGTCTTCAATTATTACAATTTAAATAAAAATAAATGGTGTCCCTATGCACCGCAATACAAGCCAAGAATAGAATAATCCTAAATACAAGCCTTCTAAAAATATAAAAAATGGTACAAAAAATAATAAAAGTGTAAAAAAAATAAAAAAAATGAACTACAAGTTGAAATCCGCACGAAGTGTTTCACAATCCCAAGAATGGCAACGGCGCCATTTGATAACTTTGAGTTTTGCGTATATGTCGTTGTTGAAAGCCAAGTTAGTTAAAACCTCAAATACCTACAAAATTAATAAACTCAAGTGTAGAGGTAAGTAAGGGTATCAATCCACTTCCAAGGGAGTAAGATAGAGACAAATTCAATTGTAATTCACTTTTTATTTTCTTTTTGTGCTTTTTCACTTTTCTACTTTTTTTTAGCTTTTTCAAATATTAAAACAATTGGGTGAGGTGATGATTTAAACTAACTAAACTAAAGTGTTAGATGAAAACAACTAACTAGAAAGTTACTAAAATGAAAATTAAAGTCTAAACTAAAATAAGAGATAACGTGAGGTAAATAATTGTAAGAACAATCAAGGAATGGGATTACACCACAAATTTTAGCTATTTTAACTGATTAATTTAATTAATTGAATTCTCCCAAATTAATACCAAATTACAAATCAACTCTCGTTGCAAATGTAATTTTAATAGTAATCTTTTAGAAAATTAAGTTTAACACCCCACAACTCTAGAAAAATAGATCTACACTCCTTTTAATTAATCGCCCGCTAGGATCGATCGATTAAAATTTATGTAAATCTGAGAAAATAAACTTAGAGTTGAAATTCAAGTTATAATACCTCATTTAAGAAACCCCTATCTCTAGTTCGAATCTAAAATGGGTATTATAACTAGAATTTCGATTTTCTCTCGAAAATCATTTACCCTCTCTCGAGGCGTAAATTTAAGGGTGAGGGATCAAAATTAACATTCAAAGGGATCTTTCAAGTAATTAAACTAATTAAAATAAAATAACATCAAATAAGGGCTTTACCGCACCCCTTGAAAGGGGTTTTAGCCTAACATGATATGAAATATGACAAATTAATAATCAAAGGCATAAAATAAATGAGGAGGGAAGAGAACAATCAAACCACAATCTCTTGAAGTGAAATTGAACTTCTAATTCTTTGAAATTAAGCACAATCCATCCAATATGAGCATCCAATAATAATCAACCCAATTGAATTTCACACATTTATCACTCACAAATATCTAAAAAAAATGAAAATAAAACTATTTACAAATATTTCTACCTAATTTATTCTAACCTAACTCTATACTTTTCTCTAGAATTTTCTCTCTCTCTTTGATGACGAGTCCCCCCCCAAATGGGGTCTTGAGTCTTCTTTTATAGTAGATGCATGGCACACATGGGACTAGAGCTAATTTCGGTAATTGGGAGTGCACATGTGCATGGGGTGAGGTAGAAATCAGATTTGGTTAATGGTGATTGGGGGTATTTTTGGGATTGGGCACACATGTGTTTTAAATGGTGGTGTGAGGTGATGAATGGAAATAAATGCATATTGCTTTTAATGAGTTTATGGGGGGTAATATGGAAAAAAGGGTAAAGTGGGTTTATTTGGCATGTGGGTATTAGTTGGTTTTGGTCTTTTGTATGTTCTGTGCAGGTCACGATTTTGGCTTGAGTTAAATGGGTTCAAATGGATTTGGGTGTTATATGGGTTTTGGCTTTGAAGAAGGAATGGGTTGGATGAGAGCTTGGGCAGGTCACGGGTTGCGATTGGAGGAAGTATCGGTTGGGATTTTGCCGGAGGCAGGAGGTATAAGGGGTGTAGTAGGGATGGCCGCCGAAATGGGGTTAGGCCAGGGTAAGGCTGGATGGCCGGTCGGAGGGGGGGTGTTAGTTGATGAGAGAGAGGGGTCATCGATTCCGGAGAGAATCGTCGCCGACAGAGGGGCTTGGAGCTAGTCGGAGTGAGGAAGTAGCGGCGCATGGGGCTGCTGCCGGAGTGTGGACAGGGAGCGCTCGGGTTGGATATCAGCCCGGGTAGGTTGAGATGGGGGTGAGGGTTGATCGGGGGGTCGCGAGCAGGGGAGGTCGGGTAAAGGGATATGGGGGGTGCCTGGGGATTTTAGGATAAAGAGGAAAGTGGGTTAATGGTGGTTTAGAGGAGAGAGAAAGAGATGGGAGAGTGAGGTGTGGTGAGGATTAGATGTAGTAGGGTGTAGTAAAATATGGTGGGTGTAGGTGTGAGGGGTTGTTTGGGTATGAGTGAGGTGTTACGGTGTGTGTGTTTAAGTTGGACCCTTAAAAGTAACACTAATAAAATAAAATTAGTAAAATATAATAAAAATATAATAAAATTCTATTCTAAAATAAAATAAAGACTTAGATAAAATTGAAACTAAAAAGAGAAATAAAATAAAATAAAAATTTAATAAAATTTAATAAAATTAAAACTAAAATTCTAATTAAATGTAAAATAAAATGAAACTAATAAATGAAATCCTAAAAAAATCTAATCCTAATAAAAATAAAACTAATAACCAATAAAAATAAAGATGAAATAAAAAATATACTAATAAAATATAAAAATAGTAAATAAAACCTAAAAATCCTAAATAAATCAAAAATAAAATAACTCAAACTAAAAATCTAAAAAAATAATAAAAGGCACAAATTAAACACACACGGGCTTGGGGTGATGCTTAGGGACGGGTTTGATTACGGGAGAGGGAATAAGCTCCAATCTAACTGCAAATTGCCTGGAAATATAACTTTTGACACCGCAGCTGCAATTAAGCATGCATATTGAACATTTAAGCGTTTAAGACCAGTATTGTCGAGAATTAGCAACTAAAATACGTCTATTCGGGGTATAAAATATATAGTTTTGGGTTGTTATCAGTAGTGGAGAGAGAAAAGGTGGCGGAGGTGGTATCTGATGGTGATATCGGTGGGGGTAGCTGATGGTGGTAATGGAGAGAGAGACGTTAGAGGGTTTTTGTAAAGAGGGAGAGAAAGAGATATGAGGGAAATGAGAAAATATACCCTAACGGGTTTTATTTATTGCTGAAAGGGGGGGGGTAACACTCTTGGATCGTCATAATGGTTTGTCATTATTTTGAATTAAATTAACATGCCACTGTCAATGATTATGGTCACGGTCCATTATTGTACCCCTAGATTTTTAAAAAATATGGTCAAGATTCAAAACCATGACCCCATTATTGTGACCATAGTAATTTTATAGTTGTCATGGTGGATTGACACGATTATAGACCGTGAACATATTGCCAATATACTAGTCAAGTTCGTTAACAAATGGTCACAATTTCTAACCGTGACCACTAACATGACCTACTTGGCATCATTTTTCTCTTAAACAGGTCACGATGGAGTCATGGTTCAGGACTGTGACCAACATGGTTGTGATCCATGACCAGTAGAGTGGATCAAGGTCCACGATTTTGGATCGTGACCACCTTGTCGTGACCATTTTCGATTTTTGGCATAATGATGGTAGTGTTCAGTTGTGTGATGGGATTTATTTGCATGTCACACGATTTGTATATAGTTTCGATCATAATAGAACATTGTGGTTTCTGATTTTGCGTGACAATCTTTATTTGGGTGTGCAACATGTTCTTGAGACAGTCGGGGAGAAGGGGTGCACGACCTTTACAATATAATTGATTTAGAGGTTAATCAATTATCAAAACTAATGATTTAATTAATATATATTTTGAGGGCCCGTGGTTTATGATTAGTTATCGTAGTAAGTTTGATAACTAAGGACTTATCAATTTTTTTTATTTAAATGCTGTTAAGTTGCATATATTTGGTAATTTTTTGGGGTTTGACCCACTTATTATCATGAAGATACTTTGGGTACTAGGGGCTGGAACTTGTGAGTAGCTTTCCCTCAAACAAACATGGACTAATCATTCTATCCTCCATACGAGATCTGATATAACTTTATCTCTTTTGGTGGTTATCTTCAGTTTTAGTTGTGTGAGTTAGATACATTGGGTTTTAGTTAGCTTATATGGCAGGAAAATTTGGCATGTATTATTCACTTTCAGTTGTATGTTGGGTTTAAACTTAAACTTTATCATTTGAATTTGTTGGATGGGTTTTATGTCACGTTACTTTTGAGACACTCTTATATGTTGTTGATGGTGACATTATAATTTCAAATTTTGAGATTTATCGTATCGCATCTATATCTTGTCTTATTATTTCACTTGATCTACAGATACTAGAATGGTATTTAAATTATTTTGACAAGTTGTATATTTTAATATTAGGACGTGATCAACCCTAGGGTTAAAATATATGAATTGTTACAGCAAATATAGTAAAACTATACAGACCCTTTATTATACTCTCCTTTCTTTCCCTTTAAATAACATAAAACAATATGGGCCACATTTCCACATCAGCAAAACAAAAAAGGTTAAAATCACGCATACACAAAATAGATGAACAAATTATCGCACCAAAAAAAGGTCGTCAAAGCAATCTCCCTTAATTTCTATAGTTGTGCTCCTCTCATCATACACAAATCCACTAAAAAATTGAACAATCATTAAATTAAAGAAAGTTAATTTCATTATATTAAAAAAAATAAAAAAAATAGAGACTATCACTTAAAATCAATTCTACTGCTATAATAAAAAGTTATATTCTGGAACTAAAAAAAAAAAATCAACGCTGCAGAAAAATTAAAACTCATAACATTCTAGATATTTTTAATAAAAAAAGTTATTATAAAACTATTTCATAAAAAAGTTCTAAATAGGTGCTTGATAAAAAAAAAGTCATTTTTATTTTTAAAAATGTCCTTTTATTTATAAAAAGTATACATTATATATTTTTTTTAAAATATACAAAAAAAATTTATGTAAAAACGTTATAAGAGGTCGTTTCATAAAAGGTCACCTTCTACTTTGAAAAAATAATTTTGTATTTAAAAAAGCTTTGTTAAAAAGTTTTAAAAAATGTTTTATAAAAAAGCTGATTTTTTTTTTATAAAAATAAAGTTTTTTTTAAAGAAATGTTAGTTTTATTTAAAAAATTAACGTCTTTTTTTGGATAAATAACGTACATATGTTTTAAATTTGAATAAGATACATTTTTATAAATAGATAACTATAAGTAACCCCTAGTCAAAAGTTTATATATAACTAAACCCATATAAAAAAATATTGTACAAATGAGCCCTTACAGAGCAATGTTCCATGAATTTCGACTTCAACTATTTGTATGTGATATCTCCGGTTACAACACGATCAATTCACACTATAGGAATTATGAGATCGAAAAAATCGAATATGCCACTCATTACCTGTGTGAATTCATGCAGTTCTGTACTAATGGGTTTTGTGGTAATAGAATGATAAGGGCATATGAATGACACATTATCCATAGCAGTTGTTGATTAATAGAATAGTTGAGGTATCTGGATTAACATTCAAATATAAATAGGTATGTGTATATGTATTTGGATATCTACCTCTGATATATTTAAGTGGTTTTATGGTATCTGATCATATTGTTAGTTGGTTAGAAGGACCGGAGTCTTCAATATAAAATAACTAGGACCGACATATATATTTTAGGCCTGTCAACGGATCGGATTATATCCGAATCCGAATTCAAATTCGATCCATTTACACGGATTTGGATCACACCTGAAATTCGATTACCCGTTTATTAAATGGAGCGGATTTGGATTCATATGATCCGATCCGTTAATAATCCGATTCGATTAATATATATTTATATATATATATATAATATTTTTAATTAATATATATATATTGTATTTAGAAATTTATTAATATTTTAAATATATATTTTAATAGTTATCCGGCCCGTTTACAACGCTAATATATTTATCATATACTAGGGGTGGAATCTAACTGCCCCTTTTATAAAACATTTTTTAATCTTAAACCTAATTTTTTTGTAAATTATAATGTATCTTAATGTAAATATTAACATATATTTATATATTAATGTATAAAGATGTGATATTATAGTAATACACATTGATCATGGGTTAGTATGTTCATTTTTTGTTTAAATTTTTTGTGTTTGATGACGTGTAAGAGATGTGTTTCGCAAAGATTCCTCCAATACCACTGTCATCAAAATCCTCCGTACGACAGCCCTGTCCACTCTAGGTTAGGCTCCTCTGTTACATCAACTAGATCCACTCAAGCTAATAATAAATACTTTTTTTATTATTTCTTTGGCCAATCCCAATCTAAAATAAAGTTATCTGACGATACCTCATTTGTTTCTCTTTTCTTGCCTTATTCATTAGTGAAATGGATCTTCGAGAAAGTTATTTGGCCAATCCGGTAGAATTCGAACATATGTCGATGTTATTTCTAGCCAAACATGCTATCTTTTGACTCATATAAAAATGGTACAACACGAGGGTGTAATAAATGGTCTATGTAGTTTTACTCTCGGAATTGTGTAGTGTATACTAACATTTAACTAAAATAAATACCCAAAATAGAAAGTAGGATTAATTGTACTTGGGCTCTCGAAATTTTTTCGTAATCACTTTACCATCTGAAATTTTATTTTTTGTAATTAACCTCCTAAACTTTCAACAGGACTTCGTGTTACCTGCTACCGTCAAACTCTGTTATTTTTTGTGGGAAGCATTGGCCATATGTGTTGCACATGACTTTTTAAAGGGTATTTTAGTCTTTTTTTTCTTTTCCTCTTCTCTTTTTTCTTCTTCTCTCTCCTCAAATTTATTCTCTCTCTCTCTCTCTCTCTCTCACACACACACACATACACACACACACACACACACACACACACACACAGAGCCATGGAGACCTGTTGCCCCCTTGCTGCCCCATTGCTAGCCCCCTCCCCCTACTATGCCCACCCACCAGCCCCTGCTTCCACCCCCCCCCTACTTCCCCGCTCCCTTTACCACCACTCAGCACCCTCTCACCCGTCTCTCTTTACACACACACACACACACACACACACACACACACACACACATAGACTTGTAAATTTTTTGTTAGGTTTGGATATTAGGTTTATAAAGGTTTTGGTTGGGTTTGGATCTTAGATTTGTAAAGGTTTTGGTTGGGTTTGTAAATGTCTTGGTTGGATTTTGATATCAGATTTGTAAAAGTTTTGGATGCATAAAAGTAATTTTCTGCAGTTTTTTGTATTTTCTAGATTTTCTATTAATCGCTATATAGTTTCTAGTTTTTTTTTTATAGGAAACCTATTTTGTAATTGGAAATGGAATTTTTTGCAAAATATTTTTCAAACAATTTAAAATATTTTTTTCAGTTTTTTTGCGGATTAGTTTTATTGAAAATCTATTTTGTTATTGGAAATAAATTTTTTGCAATTTTTTTTCAAAATTTTTAGAATATTTATTCAGTTTTTTTGCAGATTTTTTTAAAAATATTTCTATGTTTAATTAATACTTTTTCTCTGTTTATGTATTTTCAATATTTTATTTCTTTTAATACTTTTCTTCATTTTCTAGATTTTCAATAATTATTGAATATTTTTTTTAATTAGAAATTTGTTTTTTATTGGAAATCTATTTTGTTAGTGGAAATTTGTTTTTTTGCAATAATTTTTAAAACTTTTTAAAATATTTATTCAGATTTTGGTCAAGTTCGAAAAAAATGTTTAATTTATATTTTTTATGTTTTTATGTATTTTCCACATTTTTATTTATTTTTTATATTTAATGTTTTTTTCCTAATTTTCTGTAGGAATTGAATATTTTTTATGTTCTTTTATTAGAATTTTTTTATTGGAAATCTATTTTGTTATTGGAAATCATTTTTTACAATATTTTTTCAAACTTTTTAAAATATTTATTCAGTATTTTTACAATTTTTTTAAGTCAATTTATTTTATTATTTTCCTAATTTTGATGTAAATCTATTTTTTAATTGCAAATATGGTTTTTTTGTTGGTAATTTTTTTTAACTATTAGAAATCTATTTCTTATTTTTTAACTATTTTTCTAAATTGAAAATATTCTTTCTAAATGTTTGTCTAACTTTCAGATTTTTAAATATGGTATTGTGCAATTTTCATTTATTTAATGTTTCAAATTAATTTTTACCAAAATACCTTCAAAAGTGATCTTGTGCAACGCACTTGACCAACATTTCCCGTTAAAAATTGATGGAGTTAAACACTAGGGGTAACTGAAAGTCATGTTGAAAGTTCAAGGGGTTAAGTACAAAAGCTAAAAGTTCGGGTGATAAAGTGACGAGGGGAATAAAATTTAGGAGGCCCAAGTATAATTAACTTTAAAAAATATATTAACAACATGTCACATTTAAACATTTATAAATAAAAATTATTTAACCAAAGTCACATGTCCTACAATATTTTTCTCCTAATTTTTTGAATTTTCTATAAGGGTCCGTTTGATACATATTGGGCAAAAGTGTTGGCATGGCAAAATTTGCCTAGACAAATTTTGCCTAGACAAATATTTTTTTCTCACATTAGACTATCAAACACCAAATAAGGTAAAACAAGTTTTTTAGGCAAAACATTTTAATAACACATTTTTCGTCCATATTAACATATATAATAATAAAAAATATGTTTTTTATTTATTTTCGTCCCAAGTCTTATTTAATAAAAAACAGTTTTTTCTTTTTTTTTTTACTTCCTGTTTTTATTTATTAAAAAAGTAACAAACTATATATAAAAAAAAAGTTTTTTACGCCAAAACTACTTACTAAAAACAGTTTTTACATTAAAACAGTTTTTAATTTTTACATTAAAACAATTTTTACGTTAAAACAGTTTTTAATTTTTTTTACATTAAAACAGTTTTTATATTAAAATAATTTTTTGCATTAAAACAGTTTTTACATTAAAACATTTTTAAATTTTTTATATTAAAACAATTTTTTTACATTAAATCAATTTTTTTACATTAAAACAGTTTTTACGAAAAAACAGTTTATACATTAAAATAATTTTTTACATTAAAACAATTTTTTATATTAAAACAGTTTTCACATCAAAACAATTTTTAATTTTTTACATTAAAACATTTTTTACATTAAAACAATTTTTACATTAAAACAGTTTTTTACATTAAAACAGTTTTTACGAAAAAATAGTTTTTAAACAGATTTTAATTTAAAACAGTTTTTTTAACTATTTAAAACAATTTTTAAAATATTCATAACAATTTTTAAAATATTCATAACAGTTTTTTTAATTATTTAAAATAGTTTTTAAGTTGTTTTTTAAAATATTAAAAGCGTTTAAGAAATTAGCAAATTTGTTGGCAAATATTTCTCACCCATATAGCAAAGTAAAATTTGCCAACATGTTATGCATAAGAGGTGTTGTACATTGGCAAATAGCTTGTAGGCAAATTTTGCTATCAAACACACCAAATTGTAAATAATGTTGGAAATTAATGTTAAGTAACGAAATTAATTATTTAATTTCAATTGTATTAAATTCCGAATTTTCCATTTATGTGGTTTTAATAAATGTCAAATAATTAATTAGGAATGTGATAAATAAAGATATTAAAAGATTTGGGTAAACCTTATCCGTTAGTCACATGATGGTTAGTGGCATTAGTGGGAGACTTGAAAGAGTCCCACCTTGATTAGGATTCCGGCCCTCTTCCCCTTATAAATAGAGACCTCTACACCATCTAGAGTCATCTCATAACACACTATTTCTGAGGTGGGAGAGAAACTCCGAGATTCCATTAGAGTGCATTTTTTCCAAGAAAGCAGATTGATGGAGCAATTAATCAAGATTGATCTTTGATCAAGGTATGTCTTATTTTCTATCTTTTAGACGTATTTTGTGAAAACATGAAGATCTAAGATCCTTTTATTAAGAACAATTGTATGTTAAACATTAATCATATTAATGTGTTCATGATTAATATTAGGGTGTTCTTAAGAATGATTTTATATGTGGTATCAGAGCTAAAGTTTAAGATCTCGTGATTTTCCTTATTGATGTTCGTCTATAATGATATATGTGCCTGAGAGTTTCTGCCACATTTTTATTTATGTCATTAAATTGCTTTTGTGCCTGAGACCTTCTGTGACGTCTTATTTCTGTCATTAAATCTGCTCTTAAAGTGTGTCTGAAATTTTCTGTGACGTTTTTCTTCTGTCGCCAATACTCACTGGTGAGAATGAAAGGTCAAAACTTGCTCGGAATTTTACGAAAATTACATGGTCGACTGGAAACGTCGAAATAAACAAAACCCATTGTTTACAATGGGCACCATCTTACTTTTGCGTTTTGACGTCGTTAAGACCCTTAAAATTGCGTTTTTGCCGTTTTTGGTAATAATGTTGACGTCAATATCTCACTCCAGAAAATTGATTTTTGAATTCCGCAAATTGTTTTGAGATCCTGGAGTAATTATCTACATCTCTGTGGTGCTAACTCAAATTTTCTATTTTTGGCAAAAATCACGATTTTTTCCAAATATTATGTATTTTTTTTTTTACCACGGGGGATGTTTTTCTTTATGTTCATGGTTGTTCTAATATTCATGTTATGTATTATTTTGTATTGATGAAAGGGTTCAATATAAAATTTTGAATATTAGATGTATGATTATGTGTTTGACAATAACATTTCGATATATTAGGTTATTGTGCATAATCTATAATTGGTTGCCCAAAGGTCCTAATGTAATTATGAATTGATGTTTCGACAATAATATTTATATGATGTTGGATGGAGAAGACATAAAAGTATCTTAATCTATAATTGTAAATATTAGATTATTGTGTATGCATTTATATTTGGACCATTAATTATACATTAAGTTTTGAGTATAATATTTTTGGCGCATTGATTTGACATAAATAATGTTTATGACTTCCAGAAAAATTATGTTTTTGAGGCATTCGAGCTACTATTGGTTCTTTGTGATTACTGATAGATTACATATTATAGTTAATATTAATGCATGATTAACTATATTTAAGTTGAGACATGTAAACAATTATTCATTTGAGTTAAGTCAAAGGCCAAACACAGGCTGAGACTGCATGTACGAATAATATACTTACATTCATTAAAGACTTATTCTAATGTTAGTTATAAAATTGGATTGAGGCGCAACACATGCTAATATCTGAATTGAACAACATTAGAACCAGTTTTGTAAAAACAGAATAGTTGACATTAAGTCCATTAATCATGGTATCAAATGAATTAGGCAACAAACACAGATGCCAAAATTATGGGACCATGATAAATGAATTATAGGGTAATATATCTTTACAATCTGAATATTATGTGATGATTAACACAGATTCCGTGATATTCGGAATGTAGATGAAATATACCAAAATTTTAGTCAACAATTCAATATTCGACCCTTGCAATTTTTATTGTGTGTGAAAATTTAAGTTTTCCCATATTTCATAAAACCTTGCTCTAATGATCCTTTTTAGTTGAATATTCGTGCGAAATACATGCCAACATATTTCATATGGTCGGATATTAGACTTGTGTTATTGTTAATATTCATATTTTGATGAATCTCGTGCCAAACATAGGCCAATGATTCATATTGTTGAATATTATGATATTCATGTTTTAATGAGTCTCGTGCCAAACACAGGCCAATGATTCATGTGGTTGAAAATCAGAATTATTGTTTATTTTAAGGCTAGTACTCCCATTAAGTTGAATTAAATGCCAAACACAGGCTACAATTCATATGTGCGGATACTAGATTTATTCGTTGCATGCATGCATATTTGAATGCATGACTTGCAAATTTTGAGACTCATAAGTAGGTATTCATTCAGTTTAATCAAATGCCAAATACAGGCTAAGATTACATGTGAAGATACTATACTTGTAGTCATTTCAGATTATCCTAATGTTTGTTATAAGGTTAAATTTAAGCGCAACACATGCTGAAATTTGAATCAAATAAACATTAGAATTTTTGTAAAAGTTAAATAATTGGCATCAATGTTAAAAAGTCATATTTACATATGTCACTAGTATGATAATTGTGATTATAACCATATTGTGCATTAGTATGACCATGAATGATTTGGGTCAATATTTCTGATTTGTTACTCATACATAAGTGATGAAGCGAAAGTAAATGATTTGTGTCTTCCATTTACTATTATTTGTGTAATATCTCATGTAAACTCTTTGTCTATTTGATTTTCACATTATGTCTAATTTTTCGTGAATTTCAAATTAAGGAATAGACAATAATATAATTATTCATGTATTACGGGTATTTTGCACATGTATGCGTATCTCTTATATTTATATAATATATGGTTTGGTGTTCATTAAAGTGCTCCATTCCAGAAGATATAAATATTGGACTAATGCATTAATATCATGCATATTCTGGTTGCCTACGGGTCCATGTATGATATTGAATGCTATGATGATGATACTTTATGATGTTTCATACATATTATTATTTATTCATTTATTGTGATTACAATAATTGAACAAAATGTTAGTGGTGATATATATTTTGGGAAGGTAATAATGGTCGTCAAACACAGATGCCATAGTTTCTTTCACTATCATATCACCAATTAAGGTTATGAAAACCATAAACATGAATAATTTAGCTTATTGATCATGCGATATGTAATGAAAATAAGTGAAAAATTTATTGACTTGTGTATGTAAGTCTTTACGTAATGTAATATTCATATTATGAAATGTTTGGTAGTCACTACAGTGACCCGACTAGAATTGCAATGAATATTAAATGTAAAGATGATGGTAGTAGTAACTCATGATGCTTATAATTGTAAAGATATTAATGGGGTATATTGAGTTCATTTCTTCAAGCAAGGTTATTCCTTACAGGGAATCAATTTTGAATGATTGAATGAACATCACAGATCACATACATTATTATAGTATGTGAAAATAAGTTGTGCACAAATGTCGTGTACAATATAATGAAATAACATTATACCCAATAAAGTAATCTACAAGCATCATATAATCGATATTTCACGGTTACTACTGACAAAAACTCACGGTTATGCACTCAATTTATCATATAATCGATGTGTGTGTTGTTAAATCAAAGCATTAATGAAGTGAGCAATTTATCTCATTATCTTATCACATATTATTGTATCCCATTTTATTTCTCTAAAATTTCATATTTAATTTGGTTAAACAAATTAAGTTTGTTTACATATTGCACACTCGGACTAATAATGATAAAGATAATATGTATCTTTTATGATTTGAAATGAGTTTTTCATCTCAGTAGAGTTTTCAAGTTATACTTACTGTGTTATAGAAAGTATCTACTTTTGATGCAAGGATTTCTTACAAAACAAACTAGAAATGCTAATAAGATTCTTTTCTTTTGTTCTTGGGGAATCAAATCGCCATTTGTTTTCATAAACCCTCAATTTCTTTTGGAAAATGTTTGTCTAGACTTGATCGTGAGGGATATGTTCTAAAGAATCTTTTGGTGTATATTTTTCAAGGGTTATGATTTTAGTTTTGATGTTTTGTACAAAATAAAGTTTGGACATAGTTCTTTAAAGATTTGTTTGATCCTGCATCATAATCGTAGCATTTTTTATGAAACTCTTTAAATCTTGTACCAAATTAAATCTAGACTCTTTTTCATATTTTTCGTGGACAAGATTTTTGTAATGTCTCTTACAAATTTTGATAATCGAGTTGTGCTCTTAAGGTATTACGATGTCTAATATAAGGATGACCTATGTGGCCCAAGTGGGAGATTATGAGAAACTTCCCTTAAAGTGGACCTACATAGATCATATAATTGTCATTGACACGTATTTATTGCATTAAAGTCAAATTCATTATGAAAGGTGAAATTAGTGGTAGTAGAAAATCATGAAATATGATTATAAAGGAAGGTAGGGTACTTATCCCATTAACGATAACCTTCTTGAATCCTTGTTCATTTAGTTGTTAGATTGTCTAAACAACAAAGAACAAATAAATGGTCAACCACTAAATGATAGTATTGTCACCGTGAGAGAAATGTAGATGAAATCATAAGGAATAGTATTAAGAAGATCCTAAAAGGTCTACTATTCTAAATGATTATGTGGGGTATCTGCATGAACATGAATTTGGTGAAGGAATAAATAATGACATGATTTTATTTTCAAAAGTCATAAGAAGTGAAACTAATGGACTACAACTAAGGTTGAAATCTCGTTGAATTACATAATTGATGCACCAAAGTCGGGTATAAGGGGGTCATCAAGACCAAACGCGACACTAACGGTAGTTAAACGAGATAAATCTAAATTGTAGTAAAATATTTCACTATTAATGAAGAAAAGGTTATAAATGAACCTTCTCAATTATATGTAAGGACATGTAATTCTTATGACATTAGTAGCTCATTATGATTGAGAGTTACATAAAGTGGATGTGAAAATTATTTTTTTGAATTCTAATAAACCATGCGTATATGTTTAGGAGATCATTTTATAAACATAAGTTTCCCACATGAGGCATTTTAAGAAATAATATCATTATTTTTTTTTAATCGTTGTATATTTGTATACACCTTAAGATCAGTGGGAGTAAGTTTATATATTTTCTCTATATACAAGCACGGATTTAGAAAGTAGAGAATCAAAATAATTTTATGGGTTTAAAAGTTGTGTATGAAGTAATGAGATACTTAAAGGACTATATGCTCACATTTATGATATATGTGTTCATTTAAATATGAACAATTATTGTGACTCAGATTTACTATTTGTACGGATGGTATGAAGTTCACTCTTGCTTAAGAATATTTGTTTTGGTTTATCAACCAATATAATGAAGGAGTGCAACACAATCCATCCATTAAGTATTGTGAAAGCTGAGTTTGTAGTATGCTTGATGCTACAACTTATGTATTTTGGCAGCGTGACTTCATTTCGGGACTTGGAGATGTCGACACTATTATCAAGTCGCTGAAATATTATGATAATGTCGCTGCAATCTTCTTTATGAAGAAATGTTAGGTATTCCTAAAGTAACTAAGCACGTTGAATGAAATACCTATCAGTTAAAGAAGAAATTCAGAAACAAAAAGTGTCAATTGATCACATTAGTACGAGTGATAACATAGCAGATCCTATTACGAAAGGACTATCTCCAAAAGACCTTATGGAACGTGTCAAAGAGATGGATCTCGATTAGTAAAATTATGATTGCTATTTGGCTTAGTTGTTTGACACTATTACTTGAATTCAATAAAAGTGTTTCTGATTTCATTTATTTCTGTCCTTTGTGAATGCATGCAATTATAAAGCGTTGTTGACAGAAATAGTCCTTATTCCAAAGGACATTATGAGGCCATTATGATACCCAATATTAAAGGCTTAGTTGAATGAAACATTGGTGTTGTGGTACATGGAAGGAACCATGCTCTTGAATAGTATGGAACCGCCATGACTCGCATCCGTGAATCATTTGATTCAGCAAAATAAATTTATCAATGATTGTGCACCTTATGATACCTAATCTAATTATGGGAATTATTAAGACCAAGTGGGAGACTGTTGGAAATTAATGTTAAGTAACGAAATTAATTATTTAATTTCAATTGTATTAAATTCCGAATTTCCCATTTATGTGGTTTTAATAAATGTCAGATAATTAATTAGGAATGTGATAAATAAAGATATTAAACGATTTGGGTAAACCTTATCCGTTAGTCACATGATGGTTAGTGGCATTAGTGGGAGACTTGAAAGAGTCCCACCTTGATTAGGATTCCGGCCCTCTTCCCCTTATAAATAGAGACCTCTACACCATCTAGAGTCATCTCATAACACACTATTTCTGAGGTGGGAGAGAAACTCCGAGATTCCATTAGAGTGCATTTTTTCCAAGAAAGCAGATTGATGGAGCAATTAATCAAGATTGATCTTTGATCAAGGTATGTCTTATTTTCTATCTTTTAGACGTATTTTGTGAAAACATGAAGATCTAAGATCCTTTTATTAAGAACAATTGTATGTTAAACATTAATCATATTAATGTGTTCATGATTAATATTAGGGTGTTCTTAAGAATGATTTTATAAATAAATGTCATATTTACCAACTTATTTACTATTTGCCATGGCAAATAATGCTATCAGATCCTAAAAGGTTATGATTTTTCAAAGTATTTAACTAATTAATTAAATATTAAAGCTGAAGCATGTGCGACACACATGCCAGTTTCCGTACATAATTTAATGGTGCGTCACTTTTATGAAAACAGAACAACTGTACATGATCGTTCGACTAAACTTCAAAGGTATATGGCCACTATTCCTTTTTTGTCCAAAAGATAGAGATTTTGGGTTTCTTGTTATTTTTAGTTTAAATCATTTTGGTTTTTCTTTACAATTTTTGAGGTTTTGAAATTATTAAATATCTAATGTGGCAGATGTCATTTAAAGTTATCACTTTGTCAAAAACTATTGTAGGCAAAGTCTTATTTTTGAATCAAAATGAATTTATGTCTAAACTCAGACAACTCCTAAATTAAACAATGATACATCATATGCACATTTTTATTTGTGAAAATAAATCTTAAAAGTTTCTAGAAAATAAAACATTTATGTGATTGTAAATCGTTTTTAGGGCAACAATTTAAAATACAATACGTTAATATTTTTTTCAGGAGCAGCACTAGTAGAGAGAATTAATTTTTAAATTCAGTTTTAAAATAGGGCTCGGCTATCCCCACTCCCACCAAGTCTTCCACCACACCATTTTGGTGCCAAAAGACAATTATATACTTACACATTTACAAAATCTAAATGTTTACTTTTTTATCTTCAACTAAAATAAATGCATTTGAAAAATAATTAAAATTTTGTATTTTCAATAAAAAAAATTGTTTTTATAAAAAAATTGTTTTTAATAAGAATATGTTTTAAAAATATTTTATTTTTAACTTTTCATAAATGATTTTAAAAAACATTTAAATTGTTTAAAAAATTTTGTTATATATTCTTTAATTAAAAAATTGTTTATAAATCATAAAAAATATTTTATATAAAATAAAAACTGTTTTTACAAAATAGTACCTTTATGTACATATGGAAAGTAAATAGTGCTATTATACAACTGTAAAATTACAAAAACAGAAATTATAAAGCTTTATTTAAAAATTCTAAAAATTACAAAAAAAATAATTCAACGAAATTGAAAAATACAAAAAAAAGCTCTGAAAAATACTAATAGATATTAAAAAAAATAATGTCGGTCAGGAAAAAAATGTTTCTCGCCCAAAAAATGATTTCCAATAACAACAACAAATCAACAACAAAATGCATTTCAAAAAGAAAGAAAAAAAAATTCGACCAAAAAACGAATTCCAACAAATAAACTATTTTCCACTCAAAAAATGGCTTCCAAGAGAAAAATAATAATTTCTAGCGAAAAAAAATTATTTAAAAAAAAAATCCGAAGAAAAAATTATTAAATATTTTTTATTACAAAACAAAAATTTAATTTTTTTAATATCTACTAGTATTTTTCAGAGTTTTTTTTGGGTATAAAACAATTTTAATATCTATTATTATTTTTGGGTGAAAAACAGTATTTTTTTTTTGGGTGAAAAACAGTTTTGATTTTTGGGTGAAAAACAGTTTTTTTGTTCTTGGAAATCAGTGTTTGGGTGAAAAACAATTTTTTACTGTTGGAAATTTTTTTGGTGAAAAATAGTTGTTTTTTCCTGCTAGACATTATTTTTTAAAGGCACTACATAGTTTTCAAATGCACATAAAGGTACTATTTTGTAAAAGCAATTTTTATGTTATATAAAACAATTTTTATGTTGGAATCGGTTTTTGGTTGAAAATAGTTATTTTCTTAATTAATTTTTAATATCTATTAGTATTTTTGAGAGTTTTTTTTTGTATTTTCAATTTTGTAGAATTATTATTTTTTGTAATTTTTAGAATTTTTAAATAAAACTTTATAATTTCCATTTTTTTTATTTTACACTTATATAAAGGCAACTATTCACTTTCCATATGTACATACAAGTACTATTTTGTAAAATACAGTTTTTATTTTATTTAAAATAAATTTTTGTGTGTTATAAATAATTTTTTAATTAAGAAAACATATAACAAATTTGCCTTCAACTATTTAATTTTTGTTTTAAATCATTACAATTTAAATGTATAAGGGTATAATTGTCCCTTGCACCAAAATAGTGTGGGAGAATTCTTCTTGGAAGTGGGGATAGCCACTCCCTTAAAATATAGTAACATGTCATCATCATCTACGCATCAATATATTTTTAAATGCTTTTGAGATTATTACCATTCCTGGTAATCCGCGAACCCCTTGATACTGATATGTATCTAAAAAAAAACTGAGTGATTTCAGCCAAGTTCATTAATTTGAATTCAACGTAATTTCTGCCTTTCTGTCGGAAAATATCTATCAAAACCCATATTTAGATTGACAAAGACATGCAGATTGGTCTAACACACTAATCAGAGCAAGAATCTCATGCATGAGCGGAGCCGCCCTCTGGGAATCTTTGGAAAAATGGTTCAACATATTCCCCAAATCATTATCATGCTGCACAGGGTGCTTTTCAAACTTAACTATTCATCAATTAGTCTATGGCATACACAATAGCACGCAGTTTAGGTCTCATGCAATGTATTCGAATTCAGGCATATTACCTATTATTTTATTACACTACATTACTACGATTTTTTATCCATGGCAAAACTAGCGTCACTTAAGGAAAAACTTTCTAATTTATTCTACTGGGTAAATACTTTTGGAATGTAACACATCTTGTCAGGGGTGTGATTCGAGCCCAATGCTATAGTAGGGCGGTTTTATTTGAAAAGCTTTCATGAGAATTGCAAGAACGAAAACAAGCCAAGATTGAGTTTAAATGAGTTTATATCCAAACGAGATGATTTCGAGTGGCTTCATTTTATAGCCCTACTTCCAAATGAACCTTATTCCATATGTATTGTTTAAATATAATTTTGGAGTCTTGCATAATTTTGTGTATCATTATTAAGAAGGGACATATACCAAATAGTCCCTCGGACATTTGTTAATACCCATTTAGTTCAAACTTTTTTATTTTGCCTCAAAAAGTCCTTTGCCACATATTTTGGAGAGGGAGTGCCGCTGGCGCGGACCTCTAAAAATAAGAGGATATTGAGTGCTTGAGGAACTAAATGGGTTAAACTAAAAATATGTGTCCTTTTAAAAAAATATATATTTATAGTAGGGACTATTTAATAATTGACCCTATTAAGAATAGGACTCTTAATTTGTGATCAAATACAAAAATTAAGGTCCCATTTGGTTGCACGAACTGTATGATTATGTAAATTGGTTCATTGTGAATTAGTGAATTACAAATGAGTGGATTTGAAATGATTTTAAATCTAATTTTATACAATGTTTTGTAATCTGAAATCGATGTTAAGATTCTATGAGAAAAAAAATAAAAATAAAAAGATTAAGAGAGTGTGAGGGGGAAGGGAGGGAGGGAGAGAGAGGAGCATGTCATTTCACGAATTTTGTGAAATAATCCAATTTTAAATTTTACACATGAGATAAATTGAAACAATTAATGAGTCATTTTATTAATGAAACCAAAGTCAATTAATGGATCAATTTATAAATGGGTCAATTTACAATTTTGGAACAACCAAACGGGGCCTAAGCCTCTTAATCTATATTAGGGGTATCGTCCTCTTTTTAATCACTTAATCAACTCATGATATTGTGAACCATCACATGTTTGCCAAAGAATCAGTCAATGTCAGAGTAAAGAGTAATTTGTTATGAATTGTACATAGAAAATTGCCGAAGAAGATTAAGAAGCAAGGGTAACTAACGTCATAGTTTTTCATCAACCACCCAATATGGTATTACTCCAGTCTTTCAACATCAATCCCTATAAATAAAAAAAGAGTACTCATTCACTTATCTACGAATAGCTCAAAAAAATTATCGAATGTCTAGTACATGTGTTGCACCTTGGTGAGTCTATGTTATGGTATAACTTATGTAAATCACTTTCGATAATTTTTCGGTACTAGTTTTAGGTATATATAACATTTGACTAAGTAAAATAAATGACGAGTGGCTCTGGAAGTGAGTCTCCAAATATGGTTCACTTGAATCTGGAAATATGGTTAACCAAACTAGATACAATAATGCAAAAAAGGGACAATATGTTTTTATAAAAGAAAACACATAAATAAAAAAATGCCAGCTCAATAATTTGGGACGTTAAAAGAGGGGTAGAAAAGTAATGCTTATACCAACATAGCACATCAAAATAAAATTCTGAAAACCATTTAACGAAAGGGACTCAGGACTAAAACTAAAACTTAAAGGAGTGAAGCCAATAAAAATTGATGAAGTAGGACTATTCTCTAAAAAACTATTGTAACATATACACAAAGAGTCCCATTTGAAAACATACATAAAATGAGTCTTTAATGTTATACCATATTTGTAAAGCATCTCAAGACTTAAAGAGATCTGAGTAAAACCCTTCAATAACAAGTAAAATAGCTCATCCCGGGATGAACATATACCAAAGTATAACCTCGGCTCAACAATGAGGTTGTCCTCCCTTCCATCCAGGCGGATGAAATCGACGCCAGTTAGGCTAACTATCAAATACAACTATGATAACGTCGTTAAAGGCTATTGAGTACCACGTGAGTAGGCTGTAAACGGATCGAATTCGGATCGGATCAGGTAAATCCAAATCCATATCAGTTTATGGTAAACATATTCGGATCCGATCCGTTTATTAACTCAGATCGGATCAGGCAAATTCAAATTCATATTCGTTTATGTTAAATGGATTCGGATCTAATCCGATTATCCGATTATCAGTTTATGTTAAACTTGATTTGCAACATTTTTATTTTCAACATTTATTTCATAAATTTATTTTGCAAATGTTCCAAAAAAATAGGTATGAATTAAAGAGCTATTTATAATAAATATTTAAAATATTATTAAATATAATATATATATATATTAATTAAAAAATATTAATTAAAAAATATTATATATATATATATACATATATATATTAAAAATATTAATCGAATCGGATTATTAACGGATCGGAGTATATGAATCCAAATCCGCTCCATTTAATAAACGGGTAATGAGGTAATTAGATAATCTGATTTTAGGCGTGATCCATTACCGCTTAAATGGATCGGATTCGGATAAAATTCGTTCCATTAACAATTGAGAGTCATCATGTGTATGAACATTCCTTCATGGATAAAAAATTAAACTATTACATTTCTTAGTTGTGCTCTATTAAGAAGATTATCCAACCCAACCAATGCTTGGGTTCTAACAGACAAACCATCATTCTCATTCATTATAAAAGGAGAGATTCCTTATTGGGATCTGGATTGGAAAAGATATTCTTACACTCTGAATTGTCAAATCACAGAGTGAACAGAGAATGAGCAATTTGTTTTATTTTTAAACCTCTAGTCAATTAAAACCTAGTACTAAAAGCTACCCTTTGGACGTAGGCTCATTCTTGAGAGTTGAATAACTCTTATTATTCTCACATCTATCTTTACATATCTACAATTTATTTCTTATTTCTTGTTTGCTATCTCGGATTGGATCTCAACATGCTAAGAAGAAATCTTGATACCAATTTTAGACAATAACAGAATGGCGTCATCCGTGGGATCGACCAAGCCAAGCTGTTTCTCACTTGATTCCTAATTTCTAATTATGAAAATTCTAATATTCCAACAAAATTCCCTCCAATTTTTATTATCGATCATCTCACTGATCAAATTAGAAGATTCTCTTCATTTCCTACTTTAAAACCTTTATTTATTGTTCCATTGTCTAACTCTGTGCAATCTGAACCTGGGTAAACTATTTTTTAGCCTAAAATAGGTTCTCCACTTTCAATTTTAGATGTTTTCAATCATACTTTGTTTTCCTGTCATAATACTCTATTTTTCTATAAATTTTGTGAAAAATGGCCAAATATCCTAAAAGTAGTAGGGATAAAGAAGTAAGACCACCCTCAACCCTATTGGAAAATGGGATCTCGCATAATTTTAGCACAACTTGGTTATGAGCTAAGAAGTTATGCAAGAAAACATGAGGCAAGTCATTCAAAGTATTTTGGCCTCACAAAACTGACTAGTTCATCAAGAACCAATTCCATTGACCCCATCTGTGTAGAAAAACCCAGATAATCGCAGGGAATCACCTTCGCTTGTCCCATACATAGATAAGAAGCAAGAAAACTGAGGTAAAGCGGAGGAAAACCCCATAAGGCTAAATTTCGGGTTTGATATGAGCAAAGATACTCAAAGAAGTGGGTTAAAACATGAAGGATCCTCCTACCAACAAGGTAAAACCTCATCCAAGAGGTCAACGATATAGGATGATGACTACACATATTCAGTCGAAAACACAAGTGCCTTTGATAGTCTCAACAGAGTACGAATATTTGATAGATTGGAAAGGCGAGGGGCACAAGCACACTTATACCCTAAAGGAAGTAAAAGATGAGAAGAATATAAAAGACATATGGATGGTGGATAAATATATTCTATTAGGGCATCAAATAAGTCCGAGAAAATTAGTCAAAAATAAGAGAGCTCGATCGAGAGTTATGAATGAGCTGATAAAGGTATGAGGGAAAATGAAGCCCAACCATAGAGGAGATAAACCCAAAGAATATAGGAACATTTGGGTGACCTTATCAAGATAAAAAAAATCCACTCTAAAGAGTATTTGTCTAGGGATAGCAAATAAAAAATTCGCTCCAAAGATTATTTGTGCAGGGATCGTCATTTGTAACCTCCGTGATTAGCTGTCACACTCTTGTAAAATTCAATCCACCTGTGATCACTTCTAAATATGAAGGCGAATCATATCCGATCTTGCACATTGAGAAGTACCAGACAACACACGACATATTCTCAATAGCTGATGAGATACATTGCAGGACTTTGCCAAGCACTCTTACATGAACTGTTCAGATCTGGTAAAATGGGTTACCAAGAGGGAAAATCTATGATTTTAAATAATCAGGCGACCTATTTGTTAGTAATATGTATTTCAGAATAAAACTTGGTGAGAGGGTAGCTCATTAGTTAAGAGTCTGTTAACATGAGAATGAAATGAAACAGGAGTACATTGTATGATTTAACATTGAAAATCTAGAGGTAGTGGACTACAACGAGAAAATTGCCATCATATCAATTATAAGTGGGTTGTTGCCTCGAACGTTGTATTGGGCATTCACTAAGAAGACTCCAAACCATATGGTCAATCTCTTGGCTAAAGAATGTGAAAACCATATGGTCTCACGGGACCAACATATCTCATAGGAACTGATTGCGTAGTGGCGAGTCTCCTAGTTTAAGAATATAACGATAATTTGCAAATATCTTGGTTACGCTTAAAAACAAGCCGTTAAAGGGTGAAAACCAAAACCAGACTCCAAACGGCCTCGTAAGAAGCATAAACACCTCGTACGGGACCAATGTAACTCGTAGGGACTGGTTGCGTAGTGACAGGTCTCCCAGTTTGAGAATATGACGATAATTTGAAAATATCTAGATTAGGCTTTAAAAATAAGCCGTTAAAGGGTGAAAACTCAAACCAGACCCCAAACGGCCCCGTAAGAGGCATGAACACCTCGCACAGGACTAAAGTAACTCATAGGGACTGACTGCGTAGTCCTAAGTCTCCTAGTTTGAGAATATGATGATAATTTGAAATTATCTAGATTAGACTTAAAAATAAGTCGTTAAAGGGTGAAAACCCAAACCAACACCCAAACGGTCCTGTAAGAAGCATGAGCACCTCATACAGGACCAATGTAATTCGTAGGGACTGATCGTGTAGTCCTATGTCTCCTGATTTGAGAATATGATGATAATTTGAAAATATCTAGATTAGGCTTTAAAAACAAGTCGTTAAAGGGTGAAAATCAAAACTAACCCTTAAACGGCCCCGTAAGAGGCATCTACACCTCACACGTGACTAATGTAACTCGTAGGGACTGACCGTGTAGTCATGAGTCTCCTGATTTGAGAATATTATGATAATTTGAAAATCTCTAGATTCGACTTAAAAATAAATCGTTAAAGGGTGAAAACCCAAACCAACTTCTAAACATCCATGTAAGAAGCATGAACACCTCATACGGAACCAATGTAACTCGTAGGGACTGACCGCGTAGTCACAGATTTAATGATTTGAGAATATGATGATAATTTACAAATATCTAGATTGGGATTTAAAAACAAGCCGTTAAAGGGTGAAAATCCAAACATACCCCCAAACGGCCTCATAAGACGCATGAACACCTAGCACGGAACCAATGTTACTCGTAGGTACTGACCGCTTAGTCTAGGGTCTCCCGATTGGAGAATATGTCGATAATTTAAAAATATCTAGATTAGACTTAAAAACAAACCGTTAAAGGGTGAAAACCCAAACCAATCCCCAAACGGCCCCGTAAGAGGCATAAATACCTCGCACGAGACCAATGTAACTCATAAGGACTGAGCGTGTAGTCACGGATCTCCCAGTTTGAGAATATGACGATAATTTGAAAATATCTAGAGTATGCTTAAAAACAAGTCGTTAAAAGGTGAAAACCCAAACCAACCCTCAAACGGCCCCGTAAAAGACATGAACGCCTCGCACGAGGGCAATGTAACTCGAAGGGACTGACCACATAGTCCCGGGTCTCTCGATTTGAGAATATGATGATAATATAAAAATATCTAGATTAGGCTTAAAAATAAGTTGTTAACGGGTAAAAACCCAAACCAGCGCCCAAACGGTCTCATAAGAGGTATGGACACCTTGCACTGGACCAATGTAACTCGTAGGAAGTGACCGTGTTATCTTGGGTCTTTTGGTTCAAGAATATGACTTTAATTTGAAAATATCTAAATTAGGCTTAAAACATGTCGTTTGAAGATGAATACTCAAATCAGTCCCCAAATAGCCCCCTTAGAGGCACTAACACTATGAGACTAATATAACTCATAAGAACTGACCACGAAATCACGAGAGTTCCATTTTCAGAATATAGTAATAATTGTCGCTCATATATGCAATTTTTCAACTAAATAAGATTTTATTTTTAAATTACTTGGTTACTAATATCATCTCTTTTTTGTATCCTAGTTTTTTTAACAGGATAACATTTTATCGTTAGCTTTTATCCACGTGGAACACATGAAGAAGTCAATAGTTTACAACAAGGGGATTATTTATTTAATGTCGCTAATATAAATGATTCAATTTTTTTGTGTTATGGCCTTGCGGGCTTTTGTTGTTTTATTGTTAACTTTTATGGCTGTGCGGGCTTTTATAATTTTATTATTATATTTTATGACCGTGCGAGCTTTACATTGCGCATGTTTTATATTAACAGGTTTTAGAATGTTCGAAAATAGAGGAAACTCTGTCTAATTTTTTTTTGCGTGTGAAAAACTAAGACTTGTAATATTTTGAAGTTTGTATGTACATTAGTTTATCAACAACGTGCGAGATTCGTAATTTGTGAATTTTTTTGTTTTCAAATATTTGTTTTCTTTGATCCAAAAATTTGGCACAGTTCAAAACCGTATCAAAAGTGGATCAAATTTCGGCACGATTTTAAACTATGCCAAAAGTTTAACAAATTGTACTCAATCTGGCACAATTATAAACTGTGCCAAAAGTGTGCCAAAATATCAAATTCTGGCACGATTTAAAACTGTGATAGAAGTGTTCCTATTTGGCCAAATCTAGCACACTTTTAAACTGTGTTAGAAAAAAATGGCTATTTTAGAAAACCCGATTCTGGCACAGTTAAAAACCATGCTAGATTTGATCTGGCACAATTTTAAACCATGCGAGATTGCTATTTTTGGTGTAGTTTAGTGTCAATTGATCTTAAGGAGGAAAAATTCTACAAGGGAAAGGAAGAGCTTAGGTTGCTATCTACAAGATTCGATCATGTCAAGATCCCATGGAACAACATAGACTACACTCACATGTATCCTTATCCCAAGCCCCTATTATCAAAGAAATTCAAAATGTTGAACATTGAGAAGTTTAGAGGCGACAAGCTTTTAATTATCCACATATACAGCTATCATCATGCCACAAATCTCATTTAGGCATAAGACGATGTAATGGTCCAAATATTCCAGAAAACCCTTAAGGAAGGTGCCCTCGGGTGGTTCTTGTCCTTCAAAGAGTCCATAATCTTTCGTTAGGAAGATGTAGCTAGAGAGTTCATGACATAATATAAGTATAAAAAAGAGTTGTCACTCATAGAAACTTAGAACTACTCAAATATAATCTAGGGAAATTAGTTAGTAGCTTCACCAAAGAGTAGATAGAGAAAGCATCTGCCATGATAAATCGACCATCAGAAGAAGAATAAGTAAGCATAGTGAAGAACTTTTGACCCCATATTCGAGCTTCAATGGGAGGTTAGTATTAACCATAGAAATTAAAGAAGGGGTCTGTTGATACCAAAATTAATATGCTGATGTGGACGAATAATACGAAGACACGTGTCAATCTACGTGGCACAATAGCAGCGAGGAAGATCATTTCCCGACCAGCCATGTTTCTTTCCGAGCAACGAGAATACACCGAGGAACTCTATCACACCGAGGAACTCTATCACACCGAGGAACTCTATCACACCGAGGAACTCCAACGCACCGAGGTACTCTAATGTTCCGAGGAACTCCTGATCAGCGAACAACTATGGCGGTCCGAGTTGCATCTCGGTCGTATCATTAATTTCCAGATAATCAACAGCTCAGATATTCATTGAATGCTTATATTCTTGGCACGCACTCTGCATTAAATGTATTACCCTTTCATATGTATGTCATTTAATGTATCGAACCTTTCATGTACAGCCTCAAGGCTATAAATACCTTGTATCATCCTCATTCAAAGGGGACCGGAATTTCTTGAAAGAACTTGTAATCAAGAATTCCACAAACACTCAGCAATAACATAACAGTGGACGTAGGCTTTATTCCTAGCCGAACCACTTTAAAAATCTTTGTCTTATTTATTTATCTGTGATTGAATAATTAGAGCAATCTAGTTTTTTACATCAACAGGGTCATAAGTCATAAAGCAGAGTCTGAATAAAAAATGCTGACTGGGCAGTTCGCTCCGTGAAAGTATAATAAGACGACCAACTCCTCTGTCTCAACTATCAATAATATATACGTACCCACCACTTCTTGGACACTTAAAAGTTGTTTTAACCCTAAAAAAAGGAGTAAAATGAACTTTTTGCTCCCCCGTCAAAAGTGTATCAAGCCCTTCTGAGCCAAAATTCCATTAAACCTTTGGAACCCCAACTGTTGCCAGATTATTTTCCCAGAAACTTCAAACATGACGCCCATTGCGACTTCCACCAAATCACTCGGCATACCACTTATCAATGCTTCCATTTCAAGAATGTTATCCAGAGTCTCGCAAACAGGGGTATCATTGGCTTACCAGCTAATATTAATCTCAATACCACTCATAATCCTCTCCCAATACACAAAACTAGGGTGAATGCCATCATTTTAGAAGGAAATCCTGAATTCGACCCCTCAACCAGAATTAAGCCCATTAAAACACCTAATCTACCTACCATCTCACCAAAACCCCTAAAAATTTGTCCTTCCTTTCTCTTGCATCCTAAAAACCCTTTCGATCAAGATCTATCACTCCTTACCCGAGCCTATACTACCATTCGTACCCGCTCAGAAAGGGGAGACATGGAACTCCTATGGTTTTTAATGAGTTTCAAAATTTCGGGTTAAAATTTCCCTTAGAGATGACCATTGACTGTGAGAAGATAAGTGTCCTATTTATGGATGCCCTGAGGTGGGCTCAAGAATCTGATGAATGGGTTGTGCCTGTGGAAGAATTCAACTTAGAAGATATTATGCAGGTCATGTCAGATATGTTCCTCTGAAAGTGGGAGATATGCATTGCCTCGGAGTTACTCACGATCCTACAACTTCAAGGGCACCTGGTTCTTCCTTCCATAACTTACCCGTTGAATGCGAAGATCTATAGGATGAAGTCGTAGAGGTTGTGTGTATCAGGTTTTTATGAAAAGATGTCATTGTTGTCACCGAATGAGGGGACAATTTTGATAGTGATGATTCAAACTATAGGTAAGACTGCTCAGTCGCTTCTTTGTTTGGACTAATATCCTTCGAATAATTTATAGGGCCTTAACAAGGTATCCAAAGCATCCAAAGTAAATGAAGATACACGACTCTTATTCTTCCCTGATTTTGTTAACCACATGACTCGATTCGAGCAATATTACAAAGATCTAATTCCTTTGTCAACCAGAATAGATATGGGAAAAGGAGTCGTTGATGAACTCCCGATGCCATAGATGACAACTAAAAAACACTCAGGCCAACATCACCCTATAGGGGCTTTCATGTCGTCCCGATTACACATAAATGCCTTGATAAAGTTCCTCATAAGACTCATAATTCCTCCCACTACAACTCCTGAAGAAGAATTGCGTATGGTTAGATCCCTGACTACTACCAGACTCCTCTCTTTCTCCGAAGAAGAAATTCTAAAGATCGGTCATGATCATAAATACGCCTTCAACATCTCCGTTGAAGTCATGGGGAAGACGGTTCCATTGGCACTTGTGGATAACGGGTTCGCCCTCATTGTCTGCCCATTCAGAACCCTTAGGCCTGTTTGGTTTGCAACTTTAATTATATTTTATGTGTTCAAATACAAATTTGGTAAAAATTTACGTTTACCTCATCTGTTTTTAAATGCCGAATTATAATATTTGTGTTATAATTAAGTTTTTCAGAAAACGACAAAAATGTGTTTTCTAAATTTTGTTTTTTTACTTTTTAACTCATAATTATTCATTCTTAATATTTTTATGCATTTATACCTTAATATATAATATACATACATAACACATTAATAAGTGTCTAATTATTATAAATAATATATATATATATATATATATACACATGTACACAAAATTACATATATTTAATTAATTATATTATATAATATACTAAGATCCGTATGTTAAATAATATTATCAATAAATACTTAATACTTATATATATTTTTATACATGTATTACTAATGTATGGAATAATGTGAAATATACATACAATACATATGTATTAAAAATATTATCAGATCATGTATGTGTATAATTTTATTGTGAATTATTAATGCAATATCATAATGTAGACATGTATATATATACATCAACACATACACATACACACACACACACATGTGTGTGTGTACGTATACATTTGTGTTGTGTATCTATGTTTATATATATATAGTCAAACTCTCCAACATAACTCATTAAATATACATAAAAATACACGATATAGTTATGCATTTATGATGTATATATATAGACACACATACACGTGCATATAAATAGGGCTGTATATCGGGCTGGGTGAGCCGGGCTTGGGGTTGCTCAGGCTCGGCCCAAAGTCACTTACCCATGCTCAAGCCCGAGCTCGGGCCGAATTATTTTTTCCCACCTATGCCCGAACTCGGCTCATAGATATTACGGGCTTCGGGACCGATTTCGGCCAGGCCCGATTTCAATTTTTTTTTGTTAAAAAAGTTTGAATTAATTTTTTTTTCTTATATTTCCATCATGGACAAAATTACACATTAAAATCTACTTGATATTTCATGAAATAAAATATATAATTATGAAATGTATTAAATTAAAACAAGGGAAATAAGAGTGAAACCTATAAATGCCTATTAAATTTCATACATTTAGCAAAATTTGATCACTAACAAATGCCTATTGTGACTTGAGCAATTATTAAATAAAATTCCCATAATGAGATTAACAATAAAATCACAAAATTGTAAATCACATGTAATCTAATGTATTATGACAAATGATTTTTTTTTTAAAGTAGTAAATGAAATAAAAGAACGAAACCTAATTAAACAATGTTAACATAAATATGTCACATTATATAAATTATTTATTTATTTATTTATAAGGGTCAATTATTTAATAGTCCCTACTATAAATATATATTTTTTAAAAAGGACACATATTTTTAGTTTAACCCATTTAGTCCCTCAAGTACTCGATATTCTCTTATTTTTAGAGGTCCGCACCAGCGGCACTCCCTTTTCAAAATATGTGGCAAAGGACTTTTTGAGGCAAAATAAAAAAGGCTTGGACTAAATGAGTATTAAAAAATGTTTGAGGGACTATTTGGTATATATCCCTATTTATAAATATGAAGTTCGGGCTTCGGGCCCAATTCGGTCTTGGCGAGGTTCGGTTCAGGCTCGACCTGAAATTCATTCGGGCTTGAAATTTTGGCTCAGGCCCGGCTCAGCTCAAACTTAAATAAAGCTCGGCCCAAAAATAGCAGGCCGAACGGGCAGGCTTCGGGCCTCCGGCGCTCAATTTACAGGCCTACATATAAATGTATAATATAAATATATACATGTTTGCCAATTTTGTCAAATTTTTAGAAAACTCTATTTAAAAACAAGTTTACTAAATGCGCACCAATATGTAAAAACACAAAAAAACTAAAATTTAAAATTTTATTTAAAAACAGTGTTTAAATTGAGTTTTCCATATTCATAACCCAAATGGGCCCTTAATTTCTTGGGGATAAAAGTTAGTGATCTCACTCTAACATCCACCGTTGTGCGTGCTGATGACAATACTCGATGAGAAGTTATGGGTTCTATAAAACTTACACTTGGGCCTGACACTATCTGCCCTCAGACATAATTTCAAGTCATCGATATACTCGCTTTCTTCAACCTGTTCCTTGGCTTTCCATGGCCCCATAGTATACGGGGGTTATCTTCTTCTCTCTTGTAAGAGAGTATTTATATTTTATTTGGCTTTGCGTATCCCGTTCCATAAATACGACATGGACACAACTTCTCAATACTCGAAGACTTTGTTGAATACCAAAGAGATTGGAAAATTTGTTCGTCTCAACAATCATGGTAGAAGATTGTGATCATGAGTGGTAAAAGGTTTCTTAATATTTTATGGAGATTAGTTATCCTTTATCAAGCTATTTTTGAAAAAAGATAATTAAATATTTTGTAAGAAAAATCGTCAAAAAAACGACGCTTCGTTTGAAGGAAGCCGACTGTCGTTCGGATGACATTATATGGGTCGTTTGAAGTCGTTCAAATGAGATGATAACAAGGAATTTTCCGATTCATCATCCCGTCTGAAGTCCTCGTTTGATGTCGTTCTAACAAGAACCATTGTCGTTCGAATGACACATGGTTTTGTTTGAACGACCGAGCAGATTTTTTTTAAGATTATCTTTCCCATATCTTTTTTGTTTATCCTTTTTATCCAAACTTTTTATAAAAAGTCTGAATGGGATTTGATAGTTTTAATTTTTTTTAAGAACAAAAACACCTTTTGAGTTCTCTATTTGTGATCAGATACCTCATATCATATTTCCCACCCCTAGGAATTATTGAAGATCACTTTACTTATCACAAGAAGAATTCTTGATGAAATCACTTTATAGAGAATTTTCTGTATTATTGAGATTGTGGAATAAGGTTTTATAGCTGAAGAAAAAGACAAGGTTGATCGGTATATACCGAGGGTAGATCGCTACCCGTGGACGTCTCTGGAGCCGATTTATATCTTTTGATGTTTTGAAGACTCTGGGCATCTAACTTAGTGTAGATAAGTGTTTTGTAATTCTGTTGTATTCAAAACTCTCAATAGTGCTGATATAAAAATATTTTGCCCTTCTTAGGGATTTTTTCTCATCTCGTATTTATTTGTGTGCTTGTCTTGGAAATAAAAATTAAAAATCATCTCGTGAGCACACCAAAATTAATTGAAGATAAAATTTGATTAAAAATTTAATTGTGTATATAGCATTTATTTATATAAATTGGTCCATTAGATCACGTGCACTTTCAAATTAATATCAAATCCAGTTACACCAAAAATATCATGTGATCTTTTTCTGAAAAAATATTTTTTGATATCATTTAAAAAAAATTGTGGATCTTTAAAATTCCTGAATTTAATAAATAATATTTATCATCGAATTCCCATTTTTTATGGTTTAAATTATGCTTATTGGAAAGCGAGAAGTAGGTCTGATTTAAAACCAATTGATGAACTTGTCTGGTTGGTTTGTGAAAGAGGGTGAACTACACCCACAGTGACTATCGACAATGTCGAAAGTCTCAAACGTGTCTCTTCCTAGATGGAGGATGAATTTAAATAAAGTACTTGCAAATCCCACAGCTTCAGTGTTATTTTGGAGATGTCACCCCTAATGAGTTCTACGACATTATGATGTGCACCAAGTTTGAAGAAGCTTGGGATACGCTCCAGCTCACTCACTAGGGAACCAATACTGTTAAAGATTCTAAGCTACAAAACCTCACAATATAGTATGAGATTATTGCTATGCTAGAGTCCGAGTCTTTCGATGAGTTTTATGCACGTTTATCAGACATAGTTAATTCATGTTCTAATTTAGGTGATAAATTTCCTGAAACGAGAGTTGTTAAAATTTTTTGAGATCCTTGCCAACCCGCTTTATTTCTAAGGTTACCATGACAAATCCATTAGGGCTACTAGATACTACTCATGGGAGACCTTCAAACGTAAGAGAGATATGTTTCCCAAAACTATTAAACCTAAGGAAATAGGTATTGCTTTGAAAACTCAACATAAGAAAAAGAAGAAAGAGAATGTTTGTGAGTCCGAGTCTGAATTGAATTTTGAGTTGGATGACTTAGCCCTTTTCGCAAAAAAAATCAAAAAATTTCTCAAAATTTTCCAAAGAAAAGTCTTTTGAGAAAAATAAATATAAGAATGAGGGCGAGAAGGTTTGTGAGAAAGATGAGATAAAATGCTATGAGTTTGAGGGCAAAGGGTACAAGACACATGAGTGTCTCATTAGGCTTAAGAGACAGGGCGAGAAAGTTGCTAATAAGGCCATTCTTAGCGATAATAACTTCGATTCGGTTGATATAAGGGGAGAATCACCACATGAATCGTACATTACATTCATGGCTAGCCACGTTAGTATTTCTAGTTTTTCCCACTCCAATAAGTACATATCGGAATGTAAAAGCCTCGATGATGTTTCGACTCATTCTAGAGAAAGTAAGAGTGCGAATGAGAATTTAAATGAGGGATAAGGTGATATCCAAAAATCTTATAGTGATCTTTACACCGAGAGTTTAAAAAAGAAAAAACATAAATAAGATTTGTCTCTTAGGATGTTATATTTGGAGAAAGAAGTGAAAGTCTTAAAAGAGTGTCAGGGGTCAGTGAGTCAACTCGAGAAGGTGAAAATTTCTTATGTGAGTAATTTAATATTTTAGGAATAGAGAAGACCGATTTGACTAACATCGTGGCTAGTCTTATGAGAGATATTCAATCATCATTGGACACTCGTGAAAAATTGACGCCCGTGTATCCCAACTCTAGATTGATCTCGAATGTGCCCTGGAGCTCAAGATCACTTTAGAGGACACATCTAACAAGGTTGAATAGATGCTCCTCTGTCCCATATTAGGTAACATTTAGAGTCAAAGAATAGGTTTTGATTGTGCATCCACTTCCAAAGACACACTCGAGCCAGTTCTCGTGTTTGTGATGGATCCAGATGGCCCTTTTCCTAACCCACCTAGGAGAGATTGTCCTAAACATTTTGAGAAAGGTGGACCACATTCCATTTATGTTTGTACCCATTTCAAGCAAAGAAATCACCTTAGAGCGTTATTTTTTAAGCTAGGTAGAGTTTCTCATACTCTTTCTCCCTCGGTATGGTCCCTCGTGCATGCACTCCCACACGTGTTACTCCGTATGCTCCCGCACATCATCATAGATATTTTGAGAGTTTTCGAGATAAAGTAACGTATTTAGTCAAGATTTCACAATATTTGATGGAGGAATTTCATAGGATGGATTCTGCTTTTGAAACTCCTCGAGAACTCCTCCGGACCTAATGATTGAAGTTGAGACTTGTTTCTAGAATAGGATGATTATCCTATTAATATATTATATCCCTATTGCTAGATTTGTATTACCATTTTATTATCATTGTATTTATATTCTCTTCATTTTGATATATTTTTTTTAAAATGCAATAAGAGTTTTTTTCATTATTTTTTCTAAAAAAAATTGAAAAAACACGAAAAGATTTTTGGTTTTAAGAAAAAGATGAAAAAGGAAAAAAGACTTTATTTTGATATAATTTTTGAAAAAGACAAAAAGTTTTTGTATTTTTTTGTCACCATATATGGATGAAGATTTAAGATGTTCGGATCACCCACTTATTCCATACTTCCATGTGACTTTTTTGTAGTGTTTTGAGACATGACATTGTTTCATTCGTGTGCTTAATAATGTGTGGAGTCATTGCATTGATACTTGAAGAATACTATCCACTTGTTAGACTCTATGTCACCTTTATTACACACGTGCACGAACTTATTTTTATCATTTCCCTTACTTGTCACTTGTCGAATACGATGTTCTTATCTCAATTTTTCTTTATAGTGAACCAAATTCAAAAAGAGATTAAGTTGTGCATGTAAGAACCATTGGTCGGATTACATTTATTTGTAGAAAATATTGTTAGATGTCCAACAATGGAAAGGGGCAATGAATTATGAAATATCTTTGCTTGAAAAGACACCATTTTAAAAAACAAACCTAAAAAGATTAGATGCACATAAAAATAGAAGTGCTAGGACAATTTTTGATTCATTGATGCTTCGCTACATATGAGCATTAATTTCTTCAAAAATATTGAGAGCTTATCATCATAAATGTGAGATTTTGAGGGAGTTAAAGTAGAATATCAATGGGGTTGCACAACTAAAATGTCTCAAATAAACATTATATAGTTTGTCGTCAATGGTATAAGAATCATTTATGTTTATGACATATTGATTATGTTGAGTCAATTTCAAACGAGTTCACAAATTTTTAAGCATAAGGTAGACTTTGAGATATTTCATTAGAAGTGTCTCAAAACTTCGTGCACACATGTTATGACTATATATGTTGATTAAGCTATGGAAAATGTTCACATCCCAACATTCGACATTCATGATTCGGATATTTTAGTTTTAATTCACTGTGTGCTGTATTTGAACATCTTATACATTTTTTTGGAAAAATGAAAATTTTCTAAAATACTTGGTGCAGATTGCCTTTTGAGATTATTATCACTTATGCTTTCTTGCTTATATTTGTGATGATATCTTACTTTTCATGAGATGCCTGTATTTATCGTCTAGTTTCGACTCCTTTGTCTATTACGGACAAAAAGGGGGAGAATAAATTATGGGAAAGTTTGTGTTTTCTGTTTGAAACTCTATGCGTCACGGTATTTTTTTTATCTCATGTGTACATGACATTCTTCTTATCATTTGGACCCAAATAGAATGAAGATAAAACTGACTAAAGGAAAGATCCGATTCATTGAATACTTGCACAATCTCTACGTTCCATTTTTTTTTTTTGTAATTTGGGGAGGATAATTATTGTGTTAGTATTCAATTTGGCTTAAGTTTGGGTTTTAAATCGGAACATCCAAAGAGGGTAACTTTTAAGAGAAAAAATAATAATTTCTCGTATTTTTATTTTATTTGGTTTGGCGTATCCCGTTACACCAACACGGCACTGACACAACTTCTCCGTACTTGAAGACTTTATTGAAGACCAAAGAGATTGGAAGATTTATTCGTCTCATTAATCATGGTAGAAGATTGTAGTCGTGCGTGGCAAAAAGGTTTCTTAATATTTTTTGGGGATTAGTTTTCTTTTACAAGAATATTTTTATAAAAAGAAACTTATTTTTTTTGTAAGAAAAATATCTGTAAAAATGATGTTGCGTATGAATGAAGTTGATTGTCGTCCGAATAAGATTATATGGGTCATTCGAAGTCGTTAGGACGAGATGCTAACAAGGCATTTTGCACGTTCCTCTGGAATCTCGTTCGAAGTACTCATTTGATGTCGTTCTAACGAGAACCTGTGTCATTTGAACGACACTTTGTTTAGTTCGAACGACCGGTCGAATTTAAGTTTTTTTAAAGATTATTTTTCCCTTAACTTTTATGTTTATTTTTTTTATCCAACCTTCTTATAAAAAGGATGAGCGAGATCAGATACTTTAAGAACTCTTTTTTAAAGAAAAATAACACCTCATGAGTTGTGTTTTTGTTATCAAATACCTTATATCATATTCCTCACCCCTAGGAATTATTTAAGATCACTTTGCCTATCATAAAAAGGACTCCTGCTGAAATTACTTTGTATAGACTTTTCTCTACTGCCGGGACTATGGAATAAGGTTTCATGGCTGAAGAAAAAAAAGAGGTTGATTGGTGGATACCAAGGATAAATCGCTACTCGTGGATGGATTTAGAGCTGAGTCGTATCTATTAGCATTTTGAAGACATTGTGCATCTAGCATAGTGTAGCTAAGTGTTTTGTAAGTCGATTGTATTCAAAACTCTTGATAATGTTGATATAAAAAGGTTTTGCCCTTCTTAGGGATTTTTCCTCATCTCGTGTTTATTTACATGATGGTTTCGAAATAAAAATTGAAAATCATCTCGTATGCACACCAAAATTAATTGAAGATAAAATTTGATTAGAAATTGAATTTTGTGTGTGGCATTTAATTATATAAATTAGTCCATTAAATCACGTGCACTCTCGTCTCGACTAGAAATTAAAGTTCTTTGCAATGGTTAAGTAATCATAATTCTAAAGGATGACTATAATTTAGATGATACCAGTACCATTAACCCAATTTTGGGGATTCGGCATGGGGCCAGTGACATGTTTCTCTCCGGTTTCAAGATCAACCCACTTACTTTCACAACATGGGGACAATTTTAAATATCGAGTGTGTCCAAAGGACAAGCCTAATAGGAGTTTTAATGTCATTAAGATGTTCAAAAGTATGCACTTCATGCCCGAAATGGGGTTAGGTTGACGCCAACAGGGAATTCTTGAGCTAAAAATCCTAAAGGAAGCCTTTCACCCATGTGTCCTCAGCTACCAACCATCACTGGATGAACTCAAGGAACTCCGTTAGTCATAGCATAAAAAGAAAATTATAAATTAAGAAGACAATCATAGGAGACTCCCTAAATGGGAGGTTTATCATGGAAGGTGAGGAGTTCCTCTTTTGCAGATTTCTCAAACCGTGGTATGATCCTTTCGAGAAAAAGATAAAATCGAGGGCGGAGATTTTCTTTGGATATAAAGTCACTTGGGATGAAGGGCATAAACATGAGGTGGAGCATCCAAAACCAAAGTCATGAAAAGCACTAAAAATTTAGGGGGAAGTGACACTGATGATTCATTCGACTTGCATATGATGGGTCTACATCTTTGCATGATCCACCTGAAAGCCGAACTATTTGACCCTTTCGAGAAGATCACCACTACCGATGCACCCTTACTAAATTAGCATGCCATTCTTACCCTGCATATGCAGGTTAACTTGAACCCCGTTGCTTATACTCTCCAAGAAATACCCATGTCTACTATATTTCTCCTATTTCTGATGTAATTGTGAAAGAGGCATCCTTTAATGAGGTCCTCAGTGTTGTATTCCCTAAAAGAATTTTAATAAAATAAATGATGATTTTAGTATCTTGTTGTGCTTTACATTAATTGTCTTAGTTCTAGTCAAAATTTTAATGAAGATGATTTAATAAATGAACAATTCTTAACTGATCTCAATAAGGGAAAAATAACATAATCACATTAAAACTAATGATGATGAGACAATCATTATTAATCTCGATTCTAGTTTCCACTTGTGAGATATTTGGATAGGGCCCACCCTCGACGAGCTTAAGCGATCGCAGTTTGAAGAGATTCTAAAGAGTTCATAGATGTATTTTCATGGTCCTATGACAACATGCTTGGCATTGACTTGAAAATATAATAGAATGAAATCCCTAACTTCCCAGAAAGAAAACCTGTCAAGCAAAAATTGAGAAAACTCCAGACATACTGGTCCGTTAAAGTCAAAGATAAAGTGTTGAAATAGCTGAACATAGGCTTGATTAGTGTGGTTAAATATCCTACGTGGATTAAAAACATCGTTCCGTGCTAAAATTGGGAGGAAAAGTCCACATGTGTATCGACTATCAAGATCTGAACAAGGCATCCTTGAAGGATGATTATCCTCTACCTAACATCGACGTGATCATATATAACACTGCCAGTCACACCCTCAAATCATTTGGCGATGATTTCGCTAGGTATAACCAGATTAAGATGCATCCTGACCACTGGGAAAATACCGCCTTCATCACCTCATGTGATACCTTTTTGCTACACAATCATGTCGTTCAGTCTCAAGAATGTGGGGTCTACTTACCAAAAGGACGCTACAACTATCCTGTACGATCTTATCCACAAAGAAGTCAAATTTTATGCCAACGATATGATCATCAAGTCCAAGACTCGGGAGGGTCACATTCTTTCCTTAAGGAAATTCTTCAAGCGACTACGAATGTACCAGATGCAACTCAACTAATTGAAATGCATCTTCAGTGTCACCAAAGGAAAACTCTTCGGATTCATGGTCATTAAGAAAAGGATTGAGGCAGACCCAACCAAACAAAAAGCAGTATTTAATATTCCACCAACCCGGACGGAGAAAGAAGTGCGTGGCTTCCTTGGTAAGCTCCAATACATTAGTCAGTTCAACATCCATCTGACCTCTATTTGCACGTTAATATCCAAGATTCTCTAGAAGGACTCAACTAAAGTTTGGAGCGAGGCATATCAGGAAGCCTTTGATTATATCAAACGACACCTCGTCCGACCTTCGGTGCTCATGCCTTAGTAGTAAGGTCTCCCTCTCCTCCTATATTTGACTATCACCGACACTGCAACAGGGGGCTATACTTGCCCAATAAATTGAGGAGTCTCATAAGGAGAGAGCAATTGACTACACTAGTCAAAATCTATTCGGGTACGAGTTAATATGCACTGCGTTAGGTAAGGTGCGTGTCTACTTGGTCTGGGTCACACAGAAGCTCGACTCTATATGCTCGAAATTACCTATCAATCTAATGTCTCGAATATATCCAATGAAATACTTATTGGATAAGCCCACATTGTCTAGCCTTATGGCCTGCTGGCTGATGTTACTAGTCGAATTTGATATCACTTATTTCACATAGAAGGCTATAAAAGGGAGAGCCATTTCCAATAACCTTGTCAAAATTCCCATGAAGGGAGCTGAGCTTTAGATTTCTTAATTCCCAAATGAACACATCCTTTGCACATCTCAAGAGGACCTCAAATGGCAGATGTTCTTCCACGGAGTTGCAAGTAAGAAAGGGTATGGTATTGGGATACTCCTAACCCCAATGATTCTTACACCACTATTTCCATCAAAATGGATTTACCTTACACCAATAACATGATAGAGTACGAAGCATGCACTATAGGGATCAACCCTTAAGAAAAGGAGTCAAACACACGGATGTCTGTGGAGACTCAACCCTCATCGTGGGGTAGATCCTTAAGAAATGTAAAGTCAAAGACGAGAAGCTCCTACACTACCACGCTCACCTAGAAGAGCTTTCCTCCCAATTCAATGATTTCACCTTCCATTACCTTCCACCCTCATTCGCAAGCTGGTTGCTCAATACGTTGTCTGTGACAAGGCACTCTTTAAAAGGAATTTCGATGGAACTTGGATTGCATAGCAGGGGCTTGGATCAAAGACATGATGTAAAAGATCCATAGTGAGGAATGTGGACCCCACATGAACGATCACATGATTACTAAAAATATTATCTGTTAGGGATATTATTGGACCACCATGGTTCAAGACTGCACTGCTTATATAAGAATATGCCTTAAATGCTAGTAGTTTGCTAACCTTCAATAATTTCCTCCATGGGAGATGTACAACACGACTTCCTCTGGCCCTTCTCCAGTTGAGGCATAAACATGATCAGGAAAGTCACTCCCACGACTTCAAATGGGCATGAGTTCATATTGTCTCCATTAACTACTTCATAAAATGGGTTGAAGCTGAGTTATACAGAGTACTGAATGCAAATAAAGTAGACAAGTACATCAGAAAGAACATCATCTTCCGTTGCGGCATCCCCCATGACTTAGTGTCAAACAATGGACTCCATTTCGAAGAAGAATTTTCATCGAATTAGTTAATGAGTACAAAATCCAGAGGCATAAGTCCTTTACTTACCGTTTCCAAACCAATAATGGTGTCGAAGCCACCAATAAAAGCCTCAAAACCATAATCAATAAGATGACTAAAATTTGTAGAGACTGGGCCAATCAAATCCTGTATGCCCCCTAGGGATATATCACCTCCATCATAACACCCACTAGGGCTACTCCCTACTCTTTGGTATACGACATGGAGGTGGTCCTCCTTGTTTAACTTAATATACCTTCTTCATAGATTATTCTCAAATGCTAAGTCAGTGAGGAAGATTGGCATCAAAATAGTTACAATGAACTTGCGTTCTTAGATTAAAGGAGGTTGAAAGCCTAATATTATATACGAGGGCAACATCACCGTATTATTTTATCATTCAATAAAAAGGTCAAGGACCACGGTGTCCAAGAACAAGATCTTACCCTCAAGGAAATCATAGAACCTATCTAAGATCCAAGAGGAAAATTCAAGCCCAATTGGAGTGGACCCTACCTCGTTAAAAAAATCATGTCTGGTGGAGCCTCTATGCTCACAGACCTTGATGGAGAAGAAATGACACATCCAGTCAACTTGGACCATATCGAGAAATTTTACCCCTAGTCTAAACTCTCATCTTGCTACGACTCTTCTCACTCTTATACTCTTAAAAAATATATTTCTTCCACTCTCTCTACTTAGAACTACATAGGTCCTGATCCTCTTAGAAATTACCCCTTTTTAAAAAAGAGATGCTCATAATTTTCAAACCCCACTGAGGTACATTGGAAGCCTATAAGAAACACATGGGCGCGGTCCTTTTTCTCTCACCAAATGCTCTTATTTTCCCCCTCTGAGAATAATGGTCTCCCTCATCATTTAAATGAACAAAAGGAGTAGTTAAGACTTAGCGATCAATACAAATAGTTCAAGCAAAAGAATTCATCAAAGACATAACAAAATACGTTGAAATCATTTATCTTTATTAAAAAAATTAAAGGGTACAACTATTATATGAGATATCTATAACGAGAATGAAAAAAAACCACTCCCTACAAGCTTCAGAAAGATCAAAACATCTCAAAACCTAAATAACCTTATCACAAACATCTCAAAACTAACACAACCTTCTCACAAGATTCACATTACCACACCACCCCCTTCTTACCCAAGACCCATTTTCAGTTGTCGGACCGATTTAATTCATCCTTGCCTGTCCCCGAAGGGCCAAGAATCCCAATACTTATTGTGACTCCTATCTGCTCCACGTAGAGATAAAACTTAATCATCTTGGATGAAATCACGACGCCTTGATCCAAAGTGTCGAACATCACAATCCTTCTCTGACTAGTCTCTTCAGTAATAATCTTTACAACCACCCTCTTTCGCATCCACTTTAAGATAATTCTCGAATACGAACCTAGCCTCCTCATAAGATTGAGATACATGGGAAGCCGGTCAGAAAAGCTATTACAAAGTCCCCAATATCATTCTCAATGACTTGATCAAGTATCCCAGGGAAAGAAGTTGGTTATACACAAAGGAGTGACTTACTCCCATCCCACTTGGCGAAAAAGCCAACGTAAAAGATAAAATGAGGTTTAAATAAGGCCCACTAACTACACATATCGATAATCACTCAATTGTAAGATAGACTACAGATTGAGCCACCATCGTATGGTCCAGCGAAGACTCTTGAACCCATCCTCTACAAGCCAATACATCTCGTTCTCTGTCGTCGGTTCAAAGCTGAAGAAAGATCAATAAAAGAAGTTAAGAATCTTCAATAGAGGGTACTCAGGAGGGGCCATCAGACATAGTCTTTCAGAAAACCACATGAGCAGCATAATAGGGCTCCCCGTTAAAAAATAGCCCAACACTCCTTCTAGGCATCCAGTCTATTAAGAGTCTCTTATAATATAATAGTACTTGGACTATAGTGGTAAGACATTCACATGACTATCATGGCTACCTGAGGGTCAATGATCATTCCTCCTATCACTAAAAGTAGCTTGAACGTCAATCATAGGGCTCTGGTACTAACAAATCCTCTATCACTGAAGCCTCTCTAACATATGAAGTTCAATACCGTTGGGAGGACGATAATTCCTCTATGCACCAGCAGTCGAACAACTGAGGGAGAAACATGGAGAAACTCGACTAGTGATACTCTAAGAGAACGAGACAAATTTGGCATTAGTACCACAACACTTCGGTTGACACGCAACATAGAAGAAAATTCTTTATAAGTTGGGCACACTTCATCCTCGTCGAATCGAAAGACATACACTTCTAGGATATCATAATTGCACCGCCGCTTCCAGAACATTCCAATATTTAAGACTGTTACGCTATAAGAAGACATGATGCAAGCTAAAAGCTTAATATTATTGCAAAAAAAAGAGGTTTGAGTTGTGGTGATGAAACGCCCCATCAGAGTCCCCTTTTATACCCACAATCACTCATAAAAGATAAAAAATTCGAGTTGTTGCCCGACCCCTTTGATCCTAAGTACTCATAAGTACACGAGAAGTGAAAGTAAAGCTAAGGAAGTGATTTTGACTTAACCCTTATACTGATAGATAAGCCAAGAGGTATTTCGATTGGCAAAACCCTATTTTCCAAAATTCTTTACTTTCCTCTTTTATCTATATCATCTCCAAAATAAAGAATTTTTTTTTTTTTAAAAGCAACCTGTTAGTAAAAGTCCATTTTTGAGTCTTTCTTCTATTGGTTGTTTTGTTCTATCTTATCTTTGAAACAAATTAAACCTTGTAAAAATTTAAAATGCATGTAAAGTATGCCACTAAATCAAGATAACCAAACACAAAAATGCATCTTATATAGTAACTTGTCAAAAATGACTACATTGTTTCTTCAGGTACATAATAAGAAAAAAAATGATGAATCGAGATGCAAATCGAACACTCTAAATAGCCAATAAAACCTGCACTTCAGGCGCCCCGACGAACATGCTTCCCCCGACGACGTACGATTGACCCCTACTCCCAGAATCGAAGATATCCTAGGATGTAGCAAGTTGAAACATGTATGAGCTGGCTGACTTCCTGACATAGTCCTCCATCGATGCCATCCAATTTTGAATGTCGTGTAGCGAGGTCATCGATACACGGATAGTCTGTAAAATAATTAAACCACTAAAGGAAAGTGAATCAGTATTGAGAAGGAGGAAATCACAAAGATGAAATAATAAAGAAGAAAAGTACCCATAAATATCTCCAAAGAGCCTCCTAGGGAAGACTCGCGAAGCCGTCTATCTCGGAATGAGGGAGATGAGGCATCGAGACCACCTCCCTACTACGCACCCAAATATGATAGGAAGGAATGTCAATATGGTGGAAAGGAGCCTCCTCCACTAACTTCGTCGCACTTCCCCCCTGTGCTATAGGACGATGCCTCTGGTATGCTTGTACCCCTCCCAGATCCCGCTATAGAAGGAGGCATATTTTCCATACCATAGATACACCGTGATATCAACCATCTAGTCACGAAGTCTATGTAATCGATATATTTAGTATAGGGATATCCCTCCATTATCTCTGCTCTCGCCTCATCGAATATATCCTTCACACGCCTAATAAATTCCCAGGGCTATGATGGTGGGACCTCCACCACACCCTCCATCACTTGCCTCACAACCCTCTATCGCAACTGCTAGACATACCCAGACTCGTGCTCTAACATACTCCTCATATGGGCATGCATTCCTGTGATAACCATAGCCCTCGAAGACAATCACCATGGGTAAAAGGTAACATGTTTACTTAGCAAGAATCGATAATCTACCAGGTCTAAAACAAACTATTGAAACCAAAAATTAGCATGCATTAGCACTTAAAAAATTCTACTCCTCAGCGGAACCTAAAATCTAAGTGTTCCTGCACTCACAATACTAAAAACCTCCTAAGTGGAGTCATAATAAAAGAACACTCCCTATTAACAATGCTTTAGGTACACATAATAGACCTAGGTCCATAAAATTGACCTCGACCTGCTAAATTGGTCGCCTCAACTTTTTAGGTCTATAAAACTGACCTCGACCCTCAAAATCGGTCATGTCAACTGTTTAGGTCTGCATAATCGGTTTCGACCCTCTGAATCAATCATTTCAACCCTTTAGATCCAGAAAATAGAAGTACATCTTCAAAATAAACCTTGACCTTCTGAATTGGTCATCTCAAATTTTTAGGTTCGCAGAACCAACCTCGACCTCCTGAATCCATCTTCTAAAATCTTTAGGTCCAGATAATAGACATATGTTTGTAGAATAGACCTCGACCCACTGAATTGTTCATCTCAACTCTTTACGTAACCAAAATTGACCTCGACCTTTTGAATTGGTCATTTTAACTCTTTAGGTCCGTAGAATCGACATCGACCCTCTGAATCAGACAGTTTAACCGTTTAGGTTCACAAAATAGACCTAGGTATGCAAAATTGACCCTATGAATTGGTCACCTTTATTTTTTAGGTCCGCAGAATCAACCTCAACGCTTCAATCTACCAACTTCAAATCCCGAGTAGGGTCCTTAACCCTTAAATATCGATAAGGTATCTATCTTTTGATGACCTCCACTTGTTCCAAGCTCACTCTTCGATTGGCTCAATATACACCCCATCTAAGTACCCCCTAAATACCTTCTAAGGTCCCTAACATTCTTCCTCCCATCAAAAGACCTTAAGTGCTAATCTCAAACCTGGTCCATAAGCCATTGAGCTATTTAATACACCAAATCCTGTTACTATGGCAGCAAAAGAACCTACATAACGCCGCTTCCTGGGTCTAAGATAGTCCTCGACATGAACCTCATTTCAGCACCTTAAGAGACCACATCCTTGTGTCTAACAGGCCGAAACCACCTACTTCATCGGTAGCATATACCCTACCGTAGACTTAGCCACCTCAGTATGCCTCTTGCTAGCTATTCACCTTCTCAAAATATTCTATCTTGGAATCACTTATCGATATGTCACATGCTCTATGCACATGACCCTTCTCTTGACTTCTATAAAAATAAGTGCTTACCTCCTCATTTAGCATGACTTGTTTGGCAACGAAGCCCTAATAAACTCTCCACCCACTTTCTCGCTCTTCATCTGAGAGATCGCTTAGGTCACTCCAGTCCCCTGAACTGCCAATGTCTACAGCCTCCCCTATAGCCTCGCTCTATAGGCCACATCCCTCTCAGTACAGAGCCCGTATGTACATGTATTTATCTCTTTATCTCTCCTATACGCCTCTAAAGGCATCCAACCCTTGTATTAATGCTAGTAAATAATGAGAATGAGGACACAAAAGTGGATGAAGACTCATTTTATTGCCGGAGTACTATACATCTCGTGTTTTGTCTCTTTTTCTTACATTATTATGCTTTCATACTTTATGATGGTTGAAAATAGCTTTGATGGCATGGTTATTTCTTACTGATCCAAATTTCGACATCATCACTCTCTTAATCCCTGTTTGACCTCGATCAACATTCCAATTCGAGTGAAGCTCGTCAGAATCTCATAGGGCTTTGAATCCCCTTTTCAACGGTCCATACCATGTGCGAATTGGACTCCCTTATAGCCTTTCTCTATAGGTCGCATACCACTTAGCACAGAGCCCGTATGTACAAGATTTAGCTCTCTATCTCTCTTGTACGCCTCTAAAGGCATCCAACACTTGTAACAATGATAGTAAATAACGAGATTGAGGTGCCCAAAGTGGACATAGGCTCATTTTATAGCCCAACCAATATCTATCTTATGTTTTGTCTCTCTTTTCTTACTTTATTATGATTTTACAATTTATGGTGGTTGAAAATAGCTTTGATGGCATGATTATTTCTTACTTAACCAGTTTTTCACATCATTATTTTGGCATATTTTGTAGGAAACGAGGTGTTCTACCAAGTTTCCTTTTAAATAAGGTCCATAACACCTTATTTGAACCATAGGGATCTCCCCACTTGTTATCCTGTGGGTGGGATTTCAGTTATTAGACCCATGTTTTGCAGACAAACCCCTCTATGGATTTTTCTTTCTAGATTTGTCTTTTAAGCCTATTTTTTATGGCTCTTGAACATATTCACTTACCCCAGTGATGTTAACTTACCTAATTTATGCTAAAAATCTTAATAGGAAATGGCCTCACAAAGGTAGGTAGCTAGGGATGTGGCCCTGTTCATCTTTCTATACACTTCTAAGCTTTTTATGCCACTTTATCTCCCATATAGTAGGAGTTTTGCTACCAAAATTTTGCTATTTTGCATAAATGGACTTTTATGTCTTAGGTTAGCTCCCGAAAGACCTTTTTGGACATGTTCTTGGGGGTGAACATGTTCTCAGGGGTGGAATCTCAATTTTTGGGCCAATTTTAGGGAAAATCCATTTCTGCACCATGGTGGATGCGGCCTGGTGTGTTATATACTAGTAGGCCAAATCCTTTATGCAACAGTTTAGCCAATATTTATATTTTTGGCATTATTATCATTTTTATAAAATAAAGAATTGGTTTATTCTAGACCGGAGATGTCGTAAAATGCTCACGAACCCCCCACAACAAATTTTATAGCTTGTGGATCAGATTAAACTGCAAAAGTCTAGGTCACGTAATTAGAAAACCGATGATTTAATGGACAAAATCAAACTAGGCAATTGCCTTAAGGATCATTAAAACTATCCAATATAGATTACGCTACCTTTTACTAACTTCATAGTTACTTTGCCATCCGAAGGAGAGAGCCTGAAAAATTGTCCAACTCGATGAAATCTTCTTGGGAAAAAATTTATGTTTTCTCATATTACTTATGGTGGAAAATTCTTCTCAAAGATAGGCCACAACAGCATGCTTATTGTCTTAAGAGGTCGCGACCTCATCCCATACTGCATTGATGACTGTAGCAGTCTGTTTTTATTCAGACAGGCCGCAGGCTATTACAAAAGGCTACATTTATATTTATACTTTCTCTTTATAGGTTTCTCTATAAATATTAGGTTCCCTCACCATGGTTCAGTTTGTCTCAGAGCATTTTTCTAAAGACTAACAGTCTATATTTCTTGGAAGGGAGTTCTGATCAGATCCCCACCAAACTAAAGATGCGACACACTTTTTGAGGTGCATCAACCACTTATATGAAGGCCAAGCCTCCCTCGAGGGCATATTAACCTCATCGGATAGAGAATTCTGATATTAAAATCCGTAGCCTTCACCTCCATGCAGAAGGTTGCGACCCAGAGAACAAGGCATTGAAGGAGAGGAAGAAAGAGGCGGAAAGGCCCTATAAGCACTTCACATTGCTAAACAGAAATTTAAAGGATATCTTTGAAAGCATCATGAAGAAGAACCTCCTCAAATGTCCAGAGAAGTTGAAGTCTATAATTCATAAAATATACTATAGCAAATGGTGTGAGTTTCACCAAGATCACGATCACACAACCAGTGGATGTTTCTCTTTGAAGAATGAGGTTGAAACTCTCATCAGGCATGGGATGCTCCAACAGTTTCAAGGGGATGCAACCACTAACTAAGGCTGTTGCATGCCTATTTATATTCCTTGGAATATTTTGTATTCTGATTTTTTTTAGTTGAAGCTTAAATTTTTGGTCTCTCTCTCTCTCTCTCTATATATATATATATATATATATATATATATATATATATATATATATCATTTCTGAATTCTCACTCTATCCTTCTAAAGTCTTTTCGAAAGATTCCTAATTTTAACAGGTTTGAAGAGAACCTAACAATTGATCATCCCGAATATTGACATTAATGGGGGATGGTGACCTCATAAGAAAAGGACATTATGACCTTTAATGGCATATAACACTCCTATTAGAGTGATAGCCTTAAATGACATATGATACCTGATACGCATTTTCTTTAAATTAAGCATTTGAACGAGTGCTTCACGCTCCCCGGTAATGGCACCATTTGATAAAGGAACTTTTCGGTATATTTCGTCGTTCCTTGAAAGTCCTCTAATCAAAACCTCAATTACCTACAAAAATATATAACAACTAAAGTGTAGAGGTAAGTAAGGGTATCAATCCACATAAAGGGGGTAAGCTAGAGACAAACTCAATTGTAATTCAATTTTATTTTCGTTTTGGGCTTTTTTACTTTTTTACTTTTTTTTTAGCTTTTCAAATATTAAAACAATTTTTGGGTGAGAAGAAGTGAAATAACACTAAACTAAAATGAGAGATGAAAACAACTAACTAAAAAGTGACTAAAATGAAAAACAAAGTCTAACACTAAAATAAGAGATAAAGTGAGGTAAATAATAGTGAGAACAATCAAGGAGTGGGACTACACCACAAATTTTAGCTATTCTAACTAATTAATTGAATTCTCCCAAATTATTATCAAAATTATAAATCAACTCTCGTTGCAAATGTAATTTTAATAGTAACCTTTTAGAAAATTAAGTTTAACCCCCCACAACTCTCGAAAATAGATCTGCACTCCTTTTAATTAATCACCCGCTAGGATTGATCAATTAAAATTTATGTATATCTTAGAAAATAAATTTAGAGTTGAAATTCAAGGAATAATACCACACTTAAGAAATCCCTATCTCTAGTTCGAATCTAGAATGGGTATTATAAGTTAGAATTTCGATTTTCTCTCGAAAATCATTTACCTCTCTCGAGGCGTATATTTTTCTTAGCCTGGGTGGCTCATATTACCATATCTTAGGCTTGGGGGCTCATAATACCATACCTTAGCCTAGGGGATCATAATACCCTTTCTTAACCTCGAGGGATTATAATACCTATTCTTATCCTTGGGGGATCATAATACCCATTCTTAGCCTTGGGGTCTCATAATACCCGTTTTCAGCCTTGGGGGCTTATAATACCCATTTTTAGCCTTAGAGGTTCATAATACCCTTAGCCATAGGTGCCTCATAATTCCAAAAAAGTCCCAGGAGGACCATGAGTTTCTTGAAAGATACCCATTGAGGGGTGGGGTGAAAATACCCAATAGCTATGGTGGCTTGAAAATATACCCAGCGAGGAGAGGCTGGAAAATACCCGAAAGTAGGAACTCCGAGTGCAGGAAAAGTCAACTCAATCTAGAAGGCTGCGGACTGATAAAGAAAAAATGTGGGTTGGGGACTTGATGTCCATAGAAATGGAATTTAGTTCCCAAGAGCCACTATAATATATTAACACTACGTCAGGCATTCTATAATTAAAGGCTCAAGTATTAAGTATAAAGTCCGCGGGAGAGGTATTCAACTCTTGAGAACCTCATTTCATTTGATACCACAACAAGCATCCTAAAGTTTCAAGTTCAATATTGACTCTAAAGTTTATGCCCAACAATTTATAGTTCCAAAGTTTTTTTTTTGAAGTCAGCAGAAGGGTGTTCTAAGTTGCTCTACTACTTATATTCTACGGACTAAGTCTAAATGGAGAAGACATCAACATATATATATCCAACAGAAGAAAAAATACAAAGATGCAGAATTATATTAAAGGTACTGCGTAATACAACCATAAAAGACCACAGAGGCCCTATATTGTTGCACAAAAAAGAAGCAAATTGTTCAAGTTAAATGAAAATAGTGGAATGAAAAATACAAGCTCAAAAAGGAAATTATAAAGCTTAAGAGGTTGCGTCCTCTTATTCATCATCATCTTATCCTTCCACAACAGTCTTTATTTCTTCATCATATTTAGCATCTATATCCTCTTCCCTTTGCTTCTTAGCTAACTCATTTTCATCCTATAACTCCTCTGTACAAAAAAGTACTCAGCATCATTGAACCTCCGATATAAATGTTATCTTTGGAACTAGGGTATTTTTTGGCCACCTTTCACCTTATTTCTTTATATTTATGGATATATTCCTTATTTTAGAGGATAAAAAAATCATCCAAACTTTTGAACTTGGCCAGAGCGGCTTCAGCTGCCTTCTTCAGGACCGCAATATGGTCAACACCCATTAGCTGGAGGGTTACGACATGGTCAACAATAATCTTCTTAATTTCCACAACATGGCTTTGGATCATGCCTTGGGGTTTTTCTTCAAGATAAACGAACTTATCATCAGAGGCTACAGCCTACCTAGAGGCCTCCAAATATTTAGCTTCAATAACCTTCAATGCCAATACAGCTTGATTAAAATTTTGCTCAGCTTCATTCTAGGCTTTAACTAGAACCTATAATTTTTCATCTGTGTCCATTTTGTGAGCTTAAATAGAAGATTCTATAGAATTTTTACCACCTTCAAAGGAGTATGACCTATCAGCCTCCATCTGGGAGATATGACCATCCTCCACGGCCCTCTACAGCTTGTAAAGTCCCTTATATTTGGCCATTTAAGCATAAAAACCTTTACGATCTGGAAGAAGAAAAATAGTGTTAGCAGAAAATAAATAAAAGCTCACAGAATAAAAAGAATTGAAAGATAACTTACCCTTAGAAGGTTGTGAAGGGAATATTCTTATGAGTTTTCTGTATCCTCATCCATAAGACGGTTCAGATTGAAGACTTCCACGGTCCTCCTCATCCTTGGAACTGAAGTGGAAATTATGTCCTAAGGAGATTTTGGGTGTAGTTGCCTTAGATGTGGTTGCGAACGCCCATGAGTAGCACTTTTTTCCCTACTTTGAGGAATGGGTAAGATGGCATTCACTACTATAAACAATCCGTGGAAAGGACCCAGAAACAGTAATATTTATTAGGCTGGAAGGCCCATCGTTAAACCCCCTGCGAGATAAAATAAACCATCCATATCCAGGTTGCCCCAATGTCGTAACCAATATGTGGAGGGTCTACAGATACCCCCTCCACTTGTGGCCCAATGGTCGCATCACCAATATGGGCCTCTTCCCTTTTAATTGTAGGAACAACCTCCTTTTTCGGCCTGAGGGGAAGCATCATTGGCTTCCCTCTTACTTTTCTTACTCCTCTTCCATGGAGATTTATTTAATGCTTGGACTATCTCCTCCAACTCCTCTAGTTAGGAAAGGAGGAGATCCCTATCAATATCCATTATGGGATTGCCATCTGCGGTTGTACTTGAAAAAGGAATCAGATTCAAAATTAGCAATTCACAGAAGTTAAAATGATGGTTGTAGAAATAACTGAAGTAAGGAATAACTTTCGCAGCCTTTACCAGAGTCTGGTGGGAGGTATAATATCCAAGCTTGAAAAGTGACCGCTGAGTCACAATGTCTAAAAAAATGCTTCTTTTTATTATTAATTCAGATGACGGTCTCAATTCTCTCCATTTGCCCGAAAGAATGGGTCAGACCTAGACAAACTGTAAGGATTTTAGTAAAGACAATGACAATAATGTATAAAAATAAATGAAAGCTACACTAGCTATAAACTTATGCTGAAAAATTAATATAAATTAAGACCGCGACAATCATGTACCGCCCTTGGCGAGATAATCCTAGTCCGCGGTAGTCTATGATTTTTCTCTCTCTCACTCTCATGTAGGTGCATATTCTAATTGCCTCGAGAGACATAAAATAATCTCCTCTTCCAATTTTTAACACAGGAAAGCCTACCCATCATGAGGTAATGATCACCACTCCACAGTCCCATGTAGAAATTACGATGGATTTTCAACGAAGTTATCCTTTGTCCTATAAAAATTAAATAATTTTGTGGCCGTTATATCTTTGCCAAATTTTTTCATCCAAATCACCAAGGATGCAATGATGGCCCTCGATCCATTGGGGTAAACCTAAGCTAGGGCTGAGTTTATAATATTCAGAATTTTCCTCATAAGCACTGAGGATTGCAACCAAAATCCTAGGGGAAGGCATGGAATAAGGAGTAGACTCCACCATTTGGGATAGCGGAGCATAACCTCTACTCTGCGAAAGGCAGTGTGCTAATAGTTCCCTCAGGGAACTCACTAGCTTCGTCCAGATGGGTTAACTAGTCCTCGATCATAGTGAAATGATAGTGGAGGACCACATGCTCCCTTATTGTTTCCTGGCCACGGCTAGATGTCCCTACCTTAGTATTTCTTGTATCTGCTGCATCCATAATAAGAGCCACAACATCCATATTAAAAGGGGGTTGGTTGTTCGTTGAATAAATGTCCTCTTCCATATAAATACCCTCTGCTGCCTCGTTATGTTCCCTATAGTCAGAAGAAGCTACAGAGTCAGAAGCTGCTTGAACAAAATTTGAGAAGTCCTTTAGCCTACAAGTCCTATTGGTCATCAAAGGTTTTATGTATAACACCATGGGAGGAGAAACACCAAAGTGCCTCTTCCAGAAGTCTTCTAGATATTCCCAAGTATTCCAATACATATGGCCGCGATAAGGATCTATAAAAGCAGAGGGGCTCCGCAGTTAGACTGCCGCAACCAGCATGATAAAATTATAAGAGAAAAAGAAGTCTGCCTCATTTAAGTGGGTGCAACGTCATATAAAGAAAATTTAAAAAAATGGAAAAACGACAAGTTTTCAGAAGGCAAAATCACAGGCCGCAGCCAGGGGAAAATAAAGTTGGATTTATAGGCCACAACCAGCTTTTCAATGTTCACAATAGGTCGTGGCTAAGGGTATAAATACGTAATGGTTATAACTCTCAAAGATCAAAACCTTAAACCCCAGGCTTTTGGGCAAGAACACCTTGAACATCCTATATATGTTCTCAGTCAGAAACCTTTCAAAAATGGCTTCAAAACACATAATCCATCCCTAAAAAATTCCCTGCACTACAATACCGCCCTTTTTTAAATTCTCAAAGGCATCAAAATGCGTGGCAAATGACAACCCCAATCACATTCTTAAAGCTTAGGTTTATATAGTTGTCAGGCCAAGAAAAAAATCCCAAAGAGCTATCAAATCAACCATGAAAAATCAGATTATGGGAAAAAAATCTAGCTTGAAAAAAAATCCAATTCACATATCAAATCAAATCTAGTATTGGGGAAAAATGAAGAGGCTAAAGAAACCCTAACAAGCTACATAGGTATATGGATTAGAACATACATGAAGATGGGAAAACATATAAATATATATACACATCATGAATTTGGATTGTATGATGAAAAAATTAAAGACAAAAAGGAATACTATCCTAGATTGAAATAAGGTCGCTTGAAAACAACCTCAAACCACCTGAAAACCACTTAAAAAGCTACCTGAGAAATTGTCTGGGTCACCTAAAGTGTGAATGCTCTCAAAGGTTAAGTAATGGTACTGAGGCCATTGTGCATTTATTCATTTATATAAGAGGGTGCTGCAAGTTGAAGCATCATGACAAAATTACTTGGCTCTTGACCGTTTCCCCAACCGAAGAGCAGTAGATAAACTTGATTCTACGTCATGACATATGGGCATAAACAACCACAAAACCAACTTACAACCTCTTGGTACTTAGGCTTGGGCCCAATTCCAGTACCATAGTCGCAGAAGTACCAATATAGCACCGTTTCTTAGGTCTCAAATAGGTCGCGACATAAACCTCATTTAAGCATCTTAAGAGGCCACAAACTTTTTCTCTAAGAGGCTGCGACCACCTGCTTCACCAGCAATGCATACCCTGCTATAGAATTAGCCACTTCAGTTCTCCTCTTTCCAGTTGTCCACCTTATAGAAAGCTTCCATCTTGGCATTACGTACCCATATATCACATGCTCTATGCACGTGACCCTTATAATGAATTCAGTAAAAAGAAGTGCTTACCTACTTATTTAGCATGACATTTTTGGCAGCGAAGCCCTGAAAAACTCTCCACCCACTTTTTTCTCTTTATCTGAGAACTCACTCAAGTCACTCCAGTCACCTAAACAGCTATGTCCATGGCCTCCCCTATAGCCTTATTCTATAGGTCACATATTGCTCTGCATAAAGCGTGTATGTACATGCATTTAGCTCTCTATATCTCTTGTACTCCTCTAAAGACATCCCATTCTTGTACTAATGCTAGTAAATAATGAAAATGAAGGCACCAGAGTGGACGTGCGCTCATTTTATAGCCGAACTAATCTATATCTTGTGTTCTGTCTCTGTTTTCTTGCTTTATTATGCTTTTACACTTTATGATGGTTGAAAATAGCTTTGGTTGCATGGTTGTCTCTTATCGATTTAATTTTTGACATCATAAATCTCCTAAGACCTGTTTGACCTCGGTCAACCCTCCAACCTAATCAAAGCTCATCCGACTCTCATAGATCTCCGAATCGCTTGTGCAATGGTTCATACCATACGCGAATTGACCTCATGATTCACGCATATTAACATTTTTACTCTAAGCCCTAAGCTAGAGGCCACTGATATGCATCAGTGTGGCCTCATCCTTAACATACAATAACCCAACCAATCCAACCTCACTCACTAATCGAGTTGGATAATCATGGGTCACCCCAGTGTGGTATATCCAAGATACTCTTGTCCTTGATCGTTCCTATCATCTCGACATCGTACTAATATGCGGAGGCCGAGACCCAATGACCGAATGTCATCTCTAGTAGACTAATCTCACCTTGTATCACCCTGAGAAGCCGAAACTTCAGTCCATTTCATCTTTGTAATCATCTACATGGAAGGTTCCCTATGTCGGTTTTGATCAAGCCGCGACCACCAGGGATGGCATCTACCCAACGTGTGACAAAAGGCTCCAGTATAGTTAGTTCCCACGGGCATGCGGTTATAACAAGATCTTCACAGTATGTGAGTGAATATTTCACCATCATAACATATATTTGCTAGGGATAGGTGGTTGGTCTTAATTGGTTACTTCAACTTGTACATGCTTGGTGGGAGCATAGTGCACCCCAAACATATAAATACCCTTCATCCTCTTTACTCAAAAGAATAGAATTTTAAAACCCTAGGTAAAATCTATTCAGATATATAGTAGAGAGACAAAGATTGAGAGTTGTATTCTTAAGGTTATTAGTGCCTCATTGTGAAACACCACTAAACACCTTGCACAGCGGAGTAGGCTATGACTGAACCACATATACCCTCGTGTTATCTTCTTTGTCTAATCTCTTTCTATTATTTTCTTACTTGCATTTATATATCTACATTTTTATCTCACTTTGAGCGTGGGGTGCATATACAAATTTAAATGGTGACTTCACAACATCATTATTTTGGCACCGTCTGTGGGAAGAGAGATCATCTTCATCGTTTTGGCCTAAAAAACCTAATGTTTGCCTTTGGTGGTGATCCAACTCCACCTCTGATGGACTCAAATCACCATTGAAAGATCTTGGGTAGCTTTTTTAGGTTTTTCAGCTTATTTCTTTTGATTACTTTTTCTCATTAGAGATAATGGCTTCAGATCTACCTCCTGGTGTTGGCCCTAGCTCTAACCAGCCACCACCTCAATTAGAGTTGGCAGATGTGGTAGTGTTGCTGTAAGCACTCCTTCCCAACTAGTAACAAATGCAAGAGCAGTTCCTTAACTTTAGCCAAAGCCTGTTGTCTAAGGCCACCCCCAGTCTGATGGATACGATCACTCTGGCTACCAGAAAAGTGGAAGATCTAACGACATGTGCACCTCCTTTGGCTCGACAAAAGTATGCTCAGTGACACAACATATGAGGGACATGTCCGACCTTAGGCATCTTTGTCTAGTAAAGAAAGTGCAGGGTAGACCAGATGATCCAGTCTGTAGGGAAAAGAGAGGAAACCTGACACAAGAGGGTCGTCCAAGGAATTCAACCTTCGATAGACTTAGCAGAGGGTCAGCCTTTGACTATATTATCCTAGTAGGAGATTTACATGACCATATCTCCCATTCTCACAGTAATGAAACTTCTAGAAAGAATGACAACTGAAATGGGGGTCAGCCTAGGAAAAGAAGAGAAAGAGCACAGGAAGATAAGAGGGAAGTTAATAGCCGACAGAGGATGCTAGGCAGAGATTAGATACCAAACCCTTTACCTTTTAAGGGAGGGGGAGATAATTTCATCTCGGCTCTGGCCAAGCAAAAACCCTGGAATAACTCCATTCAGAGGATGAAAGATAAGATTGGTACTCTTTGAAAAGCCGAGATCCAGGCCGCCGAGGTTGCATAGAATGATCTCCTTTCGTAGACACAAAGTAAATTTTCCTACTCCTACTAAATTCAAACCTCCCACTATAACCCCAAAGTATGATGTAAGTTCAAATCTGGTGCACCACATAGAGATGAATCAATCGTCAGCTAACACCACTCTATCATAGACGAGATGAGATGTGGGACTTTCTCAATCACTCTCACAGGTGCTGCCCATGTGTGGTATACGTCCATGCCTATAAATTAAATTGAAGACTTGAAGAAGCTGGCAGAGAAGTTTATCCACAATTTCTTCTTCGACATGAAAACTCCAAAGAAGGTGACCCATCTCCTACATGTGAAGCAAGGAATGAACAAATTTATGATGGATTACATCTCTCGGTTCAACAAAGAAAAATTGGAGGTTGTGGACTACAAGGAGGACATAGCCATTGTAGCTCTCATCTGTGGCCTACAACTCAAAAAACTCATATGAAAACTCTCAGAGGATCCTCCAAAAACCATGACATTACTTCTAGATATGGCTAGGAGAGTCGTGAATGCATAGGAGGCCATAGCATCCAGGAGAGGAGACACTAAGGAGATTGGTGCTAACAAACAGAAGGACAAGGAAGCAAAGAAAATGTTAGCAGATGACAAGTTTGATAAATACACTCCACTCACTACAAGTTCAAATATAATCCCGAATGAAATTAAGGATGACAGGGCATTGCTCTATCCAAAGAAGCTTAAGTCCACTCATCATAAGAGGGACAAAAGCAAATGGGTTGAGTTCCATGAAGATCATGACAATATAAAAGACAAATGTTTCTCTCTAAAGGATGAGATTGAGAAAATTCTAAAGGAAGAAAAACTCTGGAAGTATATGCATCAGAATGGTGACAATGATGATGCTAGGTAGAAGCATATTGGGGCAAGAGAATATAGGCCAAGATGACAGGCTCCAACCGACAATAAAGATGATAAATCAGATAGTGGTGAAGGATGACCCAAATCTCCCACCGAAGATCCTAGAGGCTAATGGTAGGATGCACATGATATTTTTTATGTCAAAATGATATGTAACAATTATCTAAGGGAGGCACGGAGACGAACAAATGCAAAACTCATGTAGTGGGTGAAAAGTCGGCACCCAATGGCTAGATGTTAACTTGGCTACCACAAAGTCGAAACTAGGGAAGCTGAAGAAAGGGGACATAAACACCCTAGTGGTAGGATTTTAGCAAATGGATTTCAAGATCATACTGGCCCCCCATAATGACCCTCTGGTCATCAACACTAGAGTTTATAGATATAACGTGTCACGCATACTAGTTGATGGAGGCAGCTCAACCAATGTTATGTTTTGGGATTTTTTCAAGTGTGTGAAACTCAGTAAGAAGAGACCAGTCCTATATTATCAACCATTGATAGGTTTTAGTGGTACATCCTCTTGGGGTATTTGAAATGGAATTCGATATAGGCACTTAGCCGAGATGCCTCACTAAAAATTTAGTTCATTTTTCATGGACGAGAATGTATTTTAAGTATACAACATCATTCCTGGAAGGGTAGCTCTTAAGTAATTTGAGGCAGTACCTTCCAAAATCCAACAAATTATAAATTTCTGACACCTTATGGAGTAGGGCGAGGGGACCCATTTGAAGTTCGAAAATGTTACTTCAGCTCAGCCGAGTAGAAAGAACCCCACAAGAAACTCACCACTTCCTATAATAATTGTACTCTCCACCCAAGGGATGAGAAGAAATTGAAGAAAGGTAAAGTCGCGGAGGAGGTAGAATCTATCATCCTCAACGAGGACGAGTTGGAAAATATTGTCCAAGTCAGAAAATCCTTAAAGAAGGAAGTGAAAGATGAGTTAGTAAAGCTGTTGAGGCAGAGGCAGATCATCTTTGCATGGAGCCATGAGGACATGTCGGGAATAGATCCAAAGGTCATCTACCACAAACTAAATATTGATAAGAAAGTAAAGACCATGAAGCAGAAAAGAAGAACTGATGCAAGGGAGAAATATGAGGTCATCGAAGAAGAAGTCAGAAAATTACAGACAACCGAATTCATCAGGGAGGTTCAGTAGCCAGACTGGTTGTCTAATATCATGATCATCCAAAAAGTCAATGGAAAATGGATAATGTGTGTTTATTTTACCAATCTAAACAAAGCTTGCCTTAAAAATATTTTCCCTTTGCCTCATAAAGATCAGATGGTTGATGCCACGACCGAGCATGTGATGATGATATTTATGGATGCATACTCAGGGTACGACCAAATATTTATGGACTATGCTCACACCGAGAAGACTTCCTTTATCACAGATAAATGAACATAATTCTACAAGGTCATGACATTTCTCCTTACAAACTTTAGGGTAACCTATTGGAGGTTTGTTAAAAAATGTTCGAAGATCGTATTGGGAAGACAATGGAGGTTTATGTTAACGATATTCTAACTAAGAGCTTCAGGGCTGAGGATCATGTGGTCGACCTTGCAAGAGAATTTGGCACTATAGACATTTATAAGATGAAACTGAATCCTGCAAAAATATGTGTCTGGAGTCGGTTCAGGCAAGGATTAAGGCAAACCCGGTGAAGATCAAAGTACTTATTAACATGCAGACACCTAAAATAATAAAGGATGTGCATAAGGTAACAGTCAGAGTAGCAACACTTAATTATTTAGTTTCTCGAGCCACATATAAGTGTCTTCCCCTTCTTTAAAATCTTAAAAAAAGCATTTGTCTGGGATGAAGAGTGTGAGAAATATTTTCAAGAACTTAAAGCTTATTTGGGATCTCTAATGATCTTATTTTGGTCCGTTCAAGGGGAGAAATTGTTCCTATACTTATCAGTGTCAGACTCAGCCATATGTGCAGCTATTGTTCGAGATGGGGAGGGGGTTCAAAAGCATATGTATTTCAACATCAAGGCTTTTCAAGGGGCCAAGCTCAATTACCCAAGAATGGAGAAGTTGGCATATGCTCTGATCCATGCCTCTAGAAAAATGAAGCCCTATTTTCAAGCTCACACTATGGTGGTACTCACTAACATTCCTTTTAGGCAAGTCACCCATAAACCTGAGAAATCGAGTTGGCTGATGGTTTGGTCAATTGAGTTATGAGAGTTTAACATCATTTATCAGCCAAGGAATGTGATCAAAAGGAAGGCCTTGGCCGATTTTATGGCAGAATTCACTTGGGGTGAAGCCGATGTTATAGAGGATGAGATTATAGTATTTCCTATAAGGTAGTAGCAGGTCTGGCATTGGCTGACGAAACGAGAGTTGATGCTATAAAAAATGATTTTTTTGGTTAAAAACTGGGCACTAGATGAGGATCCTTTCTTAGATGAAAGCCCAATCTTGAGCTTGTTTATATATGGCTCCTCTTATGACGGTTATAGCGAGGCAGGACTAATACCGTTGGCCCCATACAAAATTGATATTGAATACTCTCTAAGATTGAGTTTTAAAGGGTTGAACAATGAGTATGAATACTATGGCTTACTGTATGGCCTCTCCTAAGGTGTTGAGCGTTGGCCACATAACAGTGCACAGTGACTCACTACCAGTAGTGAACCAAATCCTGGGAATCTACGAGGCTAAAGATGATAAAATGGATAAGTATTTAGCTAGAGTAAAAAGGTTGTGGTCAACTTCAAGGAAGCAAAGGTGAAGAGAATTCCTCGGCTTGAGAATAACTATTCCGATGCATTAGAGGGGTTAGCTTTAGCCACGGGAACAGAGATCAGGGAAACCATTTAAGTGGAGATTCTACAGATACCTAGTATTGAGGAGGATGACAAGGAGTAGAATTTTGCTTAAACTTGAATTTGGGAGACTCATGTATCGATCCTTTGATAAAATACATCAGATACGGGGAACTCCCAGATACTAAAGCCAATCGAAAGAAAATATAATACTGGGCAGTAAAGTTTACTATTATAGGTGATGTGCTCTAGAAGAAAGGTTTCATGCTGCCCTTTCTCAGATATGTCCATTCTACACAGGTTGATTATGTCCTACGTGACATCTATGAGGGAGTGTGTGCAAGCCAAATCGAAGGGAGATCTCTCGCAAAGAGAATTGTGACATAAGGATACTAGTGGTTGAACTTGGAAAATGATGTGGCCAACTATGTGAAAAAATGTTATAAGTGTCAGAGGTATGCGAGCATTTGCCATCAGCATCATCATCCACTTTTGTCCATAACTTCCCCGTAACCATTCGTAGTTTGGGGAATTAACCTTATTGGTCCGCTTTCAAAGGTAATTGGTTGATAACAGTATTTGATTATGGCCCTTGATTATTTTTTTAAGTGGGTAAAGGTCGAGACCATGATCTCCATCAATGAAGTGAAGACAATCAAGTTCATTTGGAGAAACATCATCTGCAAGTATGACCTACCCAACACACTCATCTCAAATAATGGTCAACAATTTAAAAATAAATCCATGGTAGCGTACTGTGAAAGAGTGGTAATAAAACAATTTTACTCTGCACCTGGTTGACCCCAAGCTAATGACCAGACCGGAGTCATAAATAGGACGATATTGGATGGAATTAAAAAGAATATGGAGGATGCTAAGCGCTTGCAGGATAAGGAGTCACCTAGGATCCTATGGGCCTACAGGACGACAGAGAGAACACCGACGGGTGAAATGCCATTTATGCTAGCCTATGGCTTGGAAGCAGTTATTCCTACCGAACTTGGGCTCCTTAGTCATAGAGTCCAAACCTACGACCCCGATGCCAACAATAACGATGTGAGGCTTGACCTGGAGTTAATTAAAGAAAGGCAAGAGGATGCTAAGGTCCGACAGTCTGTTACTAGAAAAGGGCCACCATATTATACAATAAGAGGGTAAAAGCAAGGCCAGTAGTCTTGGGAGATTTGGTTTTGAAGAAAGTTTGATAAAAGCTAAAAAAACAACATCCAAATTGACATGGGCCATATTGGGTAACAAAATAAGTCATCCCTTGAACCTACATATTGCAGAACTTAGAGGGAGAACCCTTATTTAATCCCTGGAACACCAACCATCTAAAGAGATACTATTAGTGATCATGTTTCCTTTGTCTGTTTGTATGGTGGTTTAATGCTTTTACGATAATAGTACTTTTTAAGAAATTTCAAGTTCATTAATGAAAGAGAAATCCAAATTCCACTTTATATTTGTGTTTGCAATTATTGTTACATGGTTTAGACGATACTAAAATAAAGGACATCATTTATTGGTGAACTAATTATAGCTCACTCTCGGTGATACAAAAGTTCATGAATAGACTTGTCTCGTCCATGAACTCTTAATAATGCCGAGATGGGGGACGAGTGTAATGACATCACTTTAGTGGTGGAAAAACAAAAAACTTAAAAAATCATTTTATTATGGTTACTTAAACATCACAATGTGCTTGTTGATACCAAATTTAGTCTGCTGACATGGCTCAATTGACTGATGACACGTGACAATCTACATGGCAATAACAAACACTTCCGAGGAACCCACGCGCTCCGAGGAACAAGACTACAACGAGGAAGACTAGTTCCCCGAGGAACACTGCTTCCCCGAGGAACTCACATGCTCTGAGGAACAATACCTCTCCGAGGAACTCTTGAGTACCGAGAAGCTTAGGCGGTCCGAGCTGCATCTCGAACAAAGCATTAATAGCTGGATAACCAACAGTTCAACTGATTCATTAAATGCTTATCATTTAGACGCACACGCTTAAGGGGCATTAAATGTATTACCCTTTCATATGTATCCCATTTAATGTATTACCCTTTCACATTACAGCCTCAGGGCTATAAATACATTGTACAATCCTCATTGTAAGGGGGACCGGAACCCAGACAAGAATTTCTTAATAGAACTTGTAATCGAGAATTCCCAAAACACTCTGCAATAACATAACAGTGGACGTAGGCCATTCTTATAAGGTTGAACCACTTTAAAATTCTTTGTCTCATTTACTTATCTGTGATTGAATAATTAGAGTGATTTAATTTTTTACATCAACAGATTAGCTCCGTCTGTGGGAACGACTGGTAATATCGTTTTCTCACCAAAAACAATCCATTACGAATGGCTGATATTCCTGAATCCAGCAATCGCAACGTTGGAACCCCTCCAAACCCATCTCTTCCGCCAAATATTCCAGATCTGGCTGGAATAATGACAAATCTGGCTCAGGGCCAGACCGTCATGCAAGAAATAATGCGACAACTCATCCAAACTCTCCATGGCGGTGCGTCAGCCCATTCAGGACCACGAAGTATTCTAAAAAACACCCGTTCACCATCCTCACGTACTAGGCGTACCAATTCGTATCGCAATGAATAATCTGAAGATTTATCTTATCAACCTGGACGAACTTCGTTAGTGCGAGCCACGAATACTGAACAACGTGTCACTCTCTCCCCAGAAAGGACCAGCGCATTGGAAAGGTTAAGTAGGGTTTCTCCTTTCGACCGATTAGGCCCTAGGAGGAACAAAAGTCCTCTTAATGCAGCATCGAGGAACTTTCTACGATCAACAACCTTAAGGGAAGGATCTGCCCAGTCGCAACCAGCTGCTCGTTAAGATAGGTCCCAGGAATCCACTTCAACGCGATCAGCTGCTCGAACCAATAGGCCTGGAGGATAGATTAGGGGAAATGGTTAAAACCAAGAATCCTTTACAACGAACCTTTGTTCGAGGAACACCTTTTATCCAGGCCATTGTAGATTTTCCAACACCATCAAAGTTCAAAGCACCTGTTGTGACCCCCAAATATGATGGAAAGACTGACCCTGTTCTTCATATAGAACAATATCAAGCTGCTGCCGACATCTATGCTGTCCCAGACGAGATGAGATGCAGGGCATTCTCGGGAACTCTTATCGGATCTTCTCAAATATGGTATAACAATCTTCCTCGGGGTAAGATCTCAACTTTCTTTCAACTGGCCGAGTTATTCATTGGAAATTTCTGCTTTGGGGCAAAGCCAGTTAAACGAGTAGCACATTTGTTAAGTGTTAGACAAAAAGCTGGTGAAAGTACCAGAGATTATATAACTCGTTTTAATAACGAGAAACTTGAAGTTATTGATTACGAGGAGAAGACAACAATCACTGCCTTGATGAGTGGGCTGTTGCCTAATAAGTTGTATTACACTTTGGCCAAAGATCCACCCACAACTATGTCAGAATTGATGGCGAAAGCGGCCAAAATCATGAATGCCGAGGAGGCTATGGCTGCGAAGATGAATATGGATAAAGAAACCAAGGTGGAAGTTGACAAAGCCAAGAAGAAAGAGCATAAGAACAATGGTGGTGACAAACAATCCAAAAATAAGTCGTCATGGGAGGTCTTGAGGAAATTTGACAATTACACTCCTTTGAAGGTAGATATCAACCACGTCTTGGAAGAAATTAAGATCAACGAGGAGTTAAACTGGCCAAAGAAAATGAAGGCAGACCCTGACACGAGGAATAGGGAAAAATATTGCGAGTTTCACAAAGATCATGGCCATATGACCAAGAATTGCATAGCTCTTCAAAATGAGATTGAAACACTCATCAGACGAGGAAAGCCGTTAAAGTATGTTGATCGGGGAAACGAAAGAAGAAACAACGACCGAGCAAGAGAAAGGTCTAGATCTCCTCGTCGAGGAGAGGAGAACAAGAAAAGAAATCATGAAGTTGATCCCGAGGATGACCCCGATCTTCCCAAGAGACCAAGGCATCCAGAACGAGGGGTATTTTCAATACGCTTTGGGTCATTTGATTGTAATGTTATTACAGGAGGAGATGTAGGAGGAGGAGACCTTACTGCAGAGAGAAAAGCTTACCTCGGTAAGGCTCAAGCTTGCTCGTACATTCAGCGAATAAATCTAGCTGAAGAAGATCGCCCGAGAAAGGTGAACAAGGAGAAATTGGTTATCGGTTTTTCAAAGAATGACCTTGCAGGTGTTTTATATCCTCACGATGATCCACTGGTGATCAAAATGAGGATGAAGGAGGTTATGATTTCAAGAGTACTGGTCAACAATAGTAGCTCGGCAGACATCATGTTCTACTCGTGCTTCGATAGTTTAAATCTAAAGCTATCTCAACTGGAGCCTTACCACAGACCCCTCATCAGTTTTGCTAGCGAGAAAGTATTTCCACTTGGGACGATCGAGTTGGATATATTCATTGGTACGTGGCCTGCATGTCGAACAGAAAGAATACCCTTTTTTGTGATGGATAAGAATGTTCAATCATCATATAATATCATCATGGGAAGAGTAGGATTGAAGAAGTTCGAAGATATACTATCTACAGTGCATCAGTGCCTAAAATTTCCAACAAATTTTAGAGTAGGAGTTGTGAAAAGTGATCAGAAAGTAGCTCGGGAATGTTATTATTCATCCGTCGAGCAAGAAGAACTGGAGGAATCAAGGAAAAAGACTACTACCTATCAAGTGGATGAAGGTGCAAAGATTGAAACATTGGATCTTCGAGATGACTCGCAACTCGTGAAGGGTCAAGTGGTGGAAGCTACTGAAAACATCATTCTGGACGACGAGCATCCTGAACGAACTACTCAAATAAGTTCGTCGTTGGAAGCCTCATTAAAACAAGAATTAATAACTTTCCTTAGAAGCAAAAAACAAACTTTTGCGTGGAGTCATGAAGATATGCCTGGGATAGATCCAAATTTCTTATGTTACGAGCTCAATGTGAATAAGGAGATCAATCCTGTGAAGCAGAGAATAAGAGTATTTAGTCTTGAGAAGAAACAAGCTATACAGGAGGAAGTCGAGAAGCTCTATAAGGCCTGTTTTATTGAAGATGTTAAATATCCAGACTGGTTAGCTAATGTAGTGATAGTGAAAAAGAAGAACAACAAGTGGAGGATGTGTATAGACTTCACCGACCTCAACAAAGCATGCCCAAAGGATCACTTTCCACTGCCCCGAATTGATCAACTAGTAGATGCTACCTCAGGACACGAGTTGCTGAGCTTCATAGATGCTTATTATGGTTACAATCAGATCAAAATGAAACCTGAAGACAGGGAGAGTACTTCTTTCATTACCCCTAGGGGAACTTATTGTTATAATGTTATGCCTTTTGGTTTAAAAAATGCAGGTACGACATATCAACGGCTGATGAACAAAGTCTTTGCTGAACAAATCAGTTGCAATATGGAAGTTTATGTTGACGATATGCTGACGAAAAGTAAGAAAGCTGTCGATCATCTAGTTGACTTAAGTCAGACTTTTGATCAACTGGATAAATATCAAATGAAGTTGAACCCGACAAAGTGCATATTTGGAGTACGAGAAGGCATATTCCTCGGGTACATTGTCAATCAGCCAGGCATTAAAGAAAATCCTGAAAAGATCAAAGATCTATTAGGGCTGCGATCTCCGACGATGAAGAAGGAAGTACAGAGTCTCACAGGACGAGTAGTAGCACTCAACAGATTTGTGTCACGAGCAACTGATAGATGTCTCCCATTCTTCAAGACACTCAGAAAGACTTTTGAATGGAATGATGAATGTGAGAAGGCTTTTCAAGACTTGAAGAAATACTTGGGAACACCTCCACTGTTGTCCAGGCCGGTGATGGGAGAAAAATTATACTTATATCTTACAGTATCGGAGAATGAAGTTAGCTCGGCATTGATCAGAGTGGAGAATGGAGTGCAAAAACCAATTTACTACACAAGTAAGGCCTTCCGAGGAGCAGAGATTAGATATCCAAGGCAGAAAAAATTGGCACTGGCGTTGATTGAGGTGAGTAGGAGAATGAGGCCATACTTCCAGGCTCATACCATAGTAGTCTATACCGATGTGCCATTGAGGCAAGCCCTTCATAAACTAGAAAAATCAGGAAGATTGATGTACTAGGCAATAGAGCTTGGTGAATATGATATAGTTTATGAACCCAGATCATCGCTAAAAGGGCAGGCTGTAGAAGATTTTATAGCGGAGTTCACCTATCCTGATACCCCCGAGGAGCAAAAGTTGCTCGCTGATCAACCTGTGGATATTACAGGGTCAACAAACACAAGCTCAGACCAATTCCTATTGGTAAAAGGGCGTGTGGATGTTACAGGATGTGGCGCAGGGATAGTTGTGAGCGCTCCGGACGAGGAGTAAAAATTGCTCGCTGATCAACCTGTGGATGTTACAGGATCAACAAACACTAGCTCAGACCAACTCCGGTTGGTAAAAGGGCAAGTGGATGTTACAGGATCATTAAATTCGAGCTCAGACCAACTCCGGTTGGTAAAAGGGCAAGAAAAGATGATCGACGAAGAGCGAGAAATATCAGGGGAAGATGAAAGAAAGCAGCAAATATTTCACCGAGGAACTCTGACAGAGCAGAAATTTGAAGACGAGTTACCTATATGGAGGCTATATGTAGATGGTTCATCTTGCACTATAGGATGTGGCTCGGGGATAGTTTTAAGCACTCCGGATGAGGTCGGCATGGAATACGCCCTGCATTTCCAATTCAAAGCTTCCAACAATGAGGCTGAGTATGAGGCCATGATTGCAAGACTTAGTTTGGCAAAAATTATGGAGGCGCAACAAGTAATTGTTTTAAGTGATTCTCAGTTGATCGTAAACCAAATGATGGGAGTATATGCAGTTAGAGGAGAATTAATGATCAGATATCATGCAAAGGCAAAGGTGCTGGTGTCAAAATTTGCCGCTATTCAGCTGGTCAGAATACCAAGAATGGAGAATGCGAGAGCAGACGCCCTAGCTCGACTAGCATCAGCTACTCGCACCAAGCTACGACGAATAATCCCTATTGAAGTGTTGGCTGGTCGGAGTATAGATGAAGATCTGACGATGAACTTTATCACCCTTGATTTAGGACCATCTTGGATGGATTCCATCAGGGCGTATATCGAGGAGGGAGAATTGCCAATTGACAAGATCGCAGCCAAGAAATTGAAGTTTAAAGCTGCTCGGTATGTATTAACTAATGGTATTTTATATAGACGAGGAATTATGGTAGGTTTGCAAAGATGCGTACACCCCTCCAAGGTGAAAGAATTCATTGAAGAGATCCATGAAGGGTCTTGTGGAGCACATGTAGCAAGTCGGACGCTTTTGCAAAGGGTGATGACGCTGGGATACTACTGGCCGACGATGAAGGCTGATTGTATAGCCTAAGCCAAGAAGTGTGACAAGTTCCAGCGCTTTTCCTCCATCTGAAGAACTCCACAAGCATTGTTGACACCCATAACTTCCCCTTGGCTATTTTCCATGTGGGGAATTGATTTGGTTGGGCCACTGCCAATGACCCGAGGAAGGTTCAAATACCTCGTCGTCCCGGTGGATTATTTTACTAAGTGGGTAGAAGCTGAGCCACTCATTGACATGACGTACGAGAAGGTGTACCAATTTATTTGGAAGAACATCATTTGTCGATATGGTCTTCCTCATGCCTTCATCACAGACCATATAACACAATTTGATAATGAGGAGTTCGCTGCCTATTGTCATCAATCAAATATTTGGAAGGTCCACTCAGCACCAGGCCATCCTCAAAGTAATGGACAAACTGAAGTGACAAACAGAACGCTGCTGAACGGTTTGAAGAAATGATTGGATGATGCAAAAGCAAACTAGATCAACGAACTACAATCAGTACTTTGGGCTTACCGAACTACTCCCCGAGTAGCAACTGGAGAATCACCATACATGCTGGCGTTTGGAAGTGAAGCCGTTATACTTACCGAGTTGGGTCTCCCAACACACAGGGTACTGAATTTCAATTCCCCTGTCAGTGACTTAATGAGAAGATTGGATTTAGACATGCTTGAGGAAGTTAGAGAAGAAGCAGCCATTAGAAATGCTGCTTACCAGCAGCGGGCAACTTTGTTTTACAATAAGAGGGTGAAGAAATGCGAACTGAAAGAAGGAGACTATGTGCTGAAGAAAGTAATTCAAAAGCACAATAAACTGGAGGCAAACTGGCATGGACCATACCGAGTTACAGAAGTTGTTCGACCAGGAACTTACCGAATAGCAACTCTAGAGGGGGAGAAGTTTAAGAATGCGTGGAACGCAGAACACCTACGTAAGTATTATCATTGATGTATTTTCCCATGTAACGCAGTTCCAACAGTATGAATAAAATGAAGATATTCTGCAAGTCTCTCATTTTTATTGAAAATTTTTCGGGGAATACTAGTGCTACACACTACTCAGCAAAGTTCAGACTACTCAGCAAAAATATTCCTAAAAATGCCAACCTCGGTTGGTTAGGAAACGAAATATTCCTAAAAATGACAACCTGTTTGGCTAGGAAACAAAATATTCCTAAAAATGCCAACCTCGGTTGGTTAGGAAACGAAATATTCCTAAAAATGCCAACCTGTTTGGCTAGGAAATAAAATATTCCTAAAAATGCCAACCTCGGTTGGTTAGGAAACGAAATATTCCTAAAAATGCTAACCTATTTGGCTAAGAAACAAAATATTCCTAAAAATGCCAACCTGTTTGGCTAGGAAACAAAATATTCCTAAAAATGCCAACTTATGTTGGTTAGGAAGTACATATATTCTCGGAAATGCCAACTTATGTTGATCGGGAGATAAATATATTCTCGAAAATGCCAACCTATGTTGGTCGGAAGGTACGATTATTTCAGAAAGCGCCAAAGTTGATCGTAGAGGAAAAATCTACTAACTATGGATGGTAGGGGATAAAAACCCACTAACTGTAGTTGGTCGACATGGAGAATCTAACGACCTTGGTTGGTCGAGAAACAAAACTTTATTATTATGAGATCGAGCAACATTATTGATACTTGTAACTTTTTAATTATTACTGAGTTGGTCGACAGACAACACAATATCGTTATCTTTTTAACAGATAGGCACAAATATAAAGTATTTGATAATTACAAGACAATAGAAATTAAGATTGCAAACATAAATGAAAGTCTTTCATTGAATTCAAAATAAATTACATTGATAATAAAATGAAAAGTACATTGATATTGAAATGTATACTAACTATTACATAAAAAATTCCTATTCTACTGGTCTTTTCCCCTCTGCTTTTGACACAGGTTCCTCGCCAGCAGGCGGCTCATTTAAAGCCAGAGGAGAATTTATGAAGTTGAGATCCTTCAACATCCTGACATTCATCACAGATGGTCGATCTAAGAGATGCTCGGGACTAGATACCTTGACTTGAGAATGTAAATTGTAGTCACCGAAATACTTTGAGATCAAGCTTCGATGAATGGCCCGTGCAGGGATCTAACTCATATCCAATTTGTATGGGGGGACAGGTAAGTCGAGAAACCCGAGATCATGGTAGTCCCATAGGTAATGACCCTGTTCGAGCTACAGCACACCTAAGGCATTCAACCAGCCTTATTTGTAGCCCTCATTATTGGCATTCTGGATACGATCGTCCAAGTGGTAGAGCGCTTCATTGTATCCAGCCATCCAGAATTCCCTGGGCTATTTGTGGAACTGATATGTTAGTCTGTCCAGCTGCTCGTGGAGATTTTTTATGAAGAGCTCTTTGTCCTCCAAGGTAGATTTCTGCTCAGAGAGCTGCTCTTCCAAGTCTCTGATCTTCTTTGACATTTCAGCCAAAGCTCGTTTCTTCGCCATCAGCTGGAAGGCCTGGTTTTCTAATGCAGACTGAGTCCTCTGCTCCTCGATAGGAACCCGAGCTGCTCTTGATCGACCTCGAGGAGCTCTTGCTCGTCCACGAGATGATGTAGAGGGCCCATCTCTCTTCAACTTTTCCAATTCGTCCCTCAAATTGGCGTTCACGACTTCCAGGAACAAGAATACCTCATCGATCACTGGGATTAAGGCTTTCGAAGAAGAGGCTGCATACTTCAACCGTGATAGCTCTTTCTGCAAGTTGTTGTTCTCTTGCTCTAGCAGCTCGGCAATCTGTCTGCATTCCTCGACCTCGCCCCTCAAGGTTCTCTCCCTTACATCGTACCCAGCAAAAAGCTTCTCGTAGCCCTTGTCGGCAATGATCATCTTCTACTTCTTCTCGTAACTCTCATGCAACAGGGCAGTTGATTATTTATATTATTGCTAAAGGTCTTCGAGGGTGCCTTGGAGATCCTCGATCATTTCATAATAGGCCACATTATTGGCCACCGCTCGATCAAGTAGACACTTCAGATATTGATATGCTTCAACTGCCTGTTCTGAAGCATCATGGCCGAGGATGTCAACAACTTGTGCTGCACTCAGGTCTGTGTGACCAGCTTTAAAATATTCATTACATTGTCGCAGCAACTTAGTATCATGGGCAGATAGTAATTCCATCCTGGACAGAAACTAGCAGAGAAAGAAAGAGCAATCATCAATAAGAAATATAAGCAGAGTATGAATAGAAGATAAACAACAGTATGCAAAAAAGTCCAAGGTTTATTAGGTCATAAAGTTCAGAGTTACATATGTGGGTTACATTTGAAAAAGAAAAAGATGAAGAGAAACCCGAACAACTCTATACCTTTTCCTTGTCTCCCAAAACCTTCTCGGGAGGCTGGGACGAGGAAGTAGGTTGCTCGGCGGGAATGGATAGTTGCTCGGGGAGCACTGGCAGTTACTCGGAGGAAGTAACAATCTGCTGAAGTTCCTCGAAAGCAGGCTGAATGGCTGGGGGATTATCTCCCATCACCATAGAAGACTCTTCTAAGGCAGCTTCGTCCTCTTCAAGATCTTCTGGGGTTGGAGGGGGACCAGGAATGTGTTGCTGGAAAAGCTCAGAAGAATCATCAACTTTCATTTACTGGAGAGCAGCAACCCAGCCATCCCTAAAGTATTTGAGGCTGCCATAGTCCACTTGCGACACCATGGCAGCCAATCCCTTGTTCCACCCTTTGTCCCAGCCAGCGCTGAAGGACTTCTTCATAGCCATCTTCCTCTTTAATTTTTCCGAGGAGAGCTTCTCGGATAACAGGTTATCAGCAGCTTTCAATTTGTTCTCAATCTCCTCCTTCTACCGAACTACTTCCCTAAGTTGAACCAGCTCCTCCTCAGCAGCCTTGAGCATATCTTCAAGCTCCCCAGCAGTTTTGAGCTTTTCTTCGAGCTCCTTATTTGCCTTCTCCAGGGCATTTATTCTCTTCTCTAACTCTTTGTAGGCATCAACAGCTCGAGCTTTCTCTTGCTCGGTGGAGGCAAGATTTTTCTCCCAGACAGCCTTGTCAGTAGCATATGTCTGGCGAGAATCGTCCAAAGACTTGATAGCTTCTTCCAGAGCTCCCTCCACACTGGACGAGGAGCATGAATCTTTAATTGCTTCATCCTTCTTCAGGATTATATTAAAGCAGCTCGTCAACTGTGAAAGTAAAAAGAAAGCAAGTCAGAAACAGAAATAACAAAGGAAATATGAAAAGTTCAAAGTAAGAAGACTTACAGAAGCAAGGTGACGAGCAGCTAATGAAGTGACCATGTCCCGAGTAAGGTTTTCTTCATTACCTTGGACCTCGAGAATGATCCAAGACTTTACCGAGCTCATGGCAGAGCTCGGAGGAATAAAAGTGGGAACCCCTGTCCCAGCAGTTGTGGGCTGAGTGATGGTGTCAGCTAAATTGGCCGAGGAGCTCTTCTTCAGCCTCCTTGGGGGAACAGGAACAGATTCAACCAAGGAAGAACCCTTGGTCGGTGATATTACAATCACCTCTCCAGGAGCAGCAGACCTGCTCGGAGCCACTGCGGGCTTCTCTACAACCTTCACGACAGCAGCCGAGGAAGGTGCATCATTCTTCTTTGTCCCCTCCCCTAGGACATCAACTTTATTTCTTTTTGCCTATCCAGAACCAGAGGCAGGTTTCTCGAACAAAGTAGGAGGTCTTCTTCTCTTCATCCTTTCGCTTAAAGGGACGTGAGATTCAGGTGAGGAGCTGGTGGAAGCTGGTACTGGCTCTGATTCACTTATCACTGGACGAGCAGTGAAAGAGGTGGTATTGCTCTTGTATTGCAGCAGATATGAGGCTGATCTAATGTGCTCGTCGGCAACACTCTGATGCAGACTCCAAATAAGTTTCAGATGTCTTATATTAACATCTGCTTCCCTTGAACATTTTCTTTTGTTATCAACTGCAAATAAATAAACATTGAAATATCAGTGGCACATTTTATCAAACACAAAAGAAGCATGATTTCAAAATAAATAAAATGAAATAAAAATAACCTATCCCATTGCCATAAGGAGGGCATCTGGGACCCTGGTAAACCTCGTCTCCAGTTAATGGAGGGTGTTGCTAATTTTTTATGACAACCCCGTGTTCAAAATAATCCATATTGGCATCAGGGAGATTGACTACTAAGGCTCTATTCAAAAATCTAGTTTTTAAATAAAAAATATTATCATTAACTGCCCATCTATAGCAGTACATGATTTCTGGAATTCCTATGCGAGTTCCATGGACTTGATTTAATTTATGCATCCCATTAACTATTCTTCATATGTTGGGGGCTATTCTTGCAGGAACAACGTCAAAGTAATGACAGAATTCCAGACACAAGGGATTTGGTGGAAAAGAAAATCCACACTCAGCAATAAAGAGGCTGGGGAACCAATGTCCCTCAGCCAAATTGAAATAATCAGAAGGCTCAGAAAGCTCTTCCAAGACAACCGAAGAGGGAATGGAAAAATCAGATCGAAATTTGTCAAGAGATTCAACAGGGTAAACCATGGTGATTAAAGGAAATGAAGAAGAAGGAAGAAGAAGATCTTACAGAAAAAGAGTGGATCTGATGACAACGGACGATGGAAGAGATTAATACACAGGAGAGAAAGAGACGACGTAAAACTCAAAGATAAAAATTTGAAAAGGTAAAAGACGATGGGAGTGTCTGTGAAGTTTAAATACCTTGCCTTGGGAAATGGTGAAGTAATGATTACAAAAAAGGATGATTATGTTACCGGCGGCTAAAAAGATAAAAATGGCGCGAGAATCAAAGCGGGCAACAACGGCTAAAAAGACGAAAAATGGCGCGGGAATCGAAGCTAGCAGAAAAGTTCAAAAAAGCATGATTCTACGAATTTGGAAGGAGAAATAAATACGAAGGAAACACTCCTAAAAATCAGGAAGACCATTTAAAGCTACCATATTCCGAGAAAGAATGTTCCATACTCCTCAAATTTCGAACTATGAAACATTGGGGGCTTCTGTTGATACCAAATTTAGTCTGCTGACATGGCTCAATTGAATGATGACACGTGACAATCTACATGGCAACAATAAACACTTCCGAGGAACCCACGCGCTCCGAGGAACAAGACTACAACGAGGGAGACTAGTTCCCCGAGGAACACTGCTTCCCCGAGGAACTCACACGCTCCGAGGAACAATACCTCTCCGAGGAACTCTTGAGTACCGAGAAGCTTAGGCGGTCCGGGCAACTCAGGCGGTCCGAGCCGCATCTCGAACAAAGCATTAATAGCTGGATAACCAACAGTTCAACTGATTCATTAAATACTTATCATTTCGACGCACACGCTTAAGGGGCATTAAATGTATTACCCTTTCATATGTATCCCATTTAATGTATTACCCTTTTACATTACAGCCTCAGGGCTATAAATACATTGTACAATCCTCATTGTAAGGGGGACCGGAACCCAGACAGGAATTTCTTGATAGAACTTGTAATCGAGAATTCCCAAAACACTCTGCAATAACATAACAGTGGACGTAGGCAATTCTTATAAGGCTGAACCACTTTAAAATTCTTTGTCTCATTTATTTATCTGTGATTGAATAATTAGAGTGATCTATTTTTTTACATTAACAGTGCTGATCTTAGGGTCAAAACTTTCTCAGCCAGACCAGAGTGTATGAAGATATGAGACTCATCCATACACTCTCGAAAAATTACGAGAGGAGACTTATGCCAATAACATCATTAATTTGGTGATCAAAACTGAAAAAATCATTTTACTATGGTTATTTGAACATCACAGTGTGGTGATCTTAGGGTCAAAACTCTCTCAGTGAGATGGGAGTGCTTGAAGAGATGAGACGCATCCATACACTCTCAAATACGACAGAGGGGGACTTATATCAATAACATCATTAATTTGGTGGTCTAAATTGAAAAACCATTTTATTATGGTTATTTATTTAAACATCACTATGTGGTGAATAAAAAGTCACAACTCTCTCGGAGGTACAAGAGTGTGAAGAGACAAGTCTCGTTATCACACTCTCAATAAATATTAGAGTGATCTTAGTTACATTCTATTCTTGAATTCTCATTATCTCAATGTAAATGTATTCGCAAGTTTGGACATCCAACAGTGGCATAGAGAAAATTTAATAAGACAATACAAGATTTGATGTAGAAATTGCAATTCATTCAACCATCAAAGTTATGATACAAAAGGGATAACCATTGGAAAATTAAAGTCATGATACAAAATTATCAGAAGAAGTGTTACATATTACAGACAAGTTTTACAAAAAAAAATGAACTAGTACATTAGAAAAAGGGTAAAGGCCACAGACGACCACCCTGTGCTCTCAGCTCAGTCTCGGGATGGATAACACTAGCAACTTCGACCTCCCCACCAAGATCAACCACTTACCTAATTTGAGCATCATCAATTGCCCTTGAATTCTCATATCCATCATTCACTGTTTGCACGGTGGTCTTAGCCACAGCTGCATCTTCAACGTCTAAACATGCGATGGAAATTAAGGGGTCGACCAAGTTGAGAGCCTCAAAATCCTTCTATAATTCGCCCGCAACTTCAGAGATTTAAAGGATCATTGATCGAAAGGCCATCCTCGTACCACTTGTAAGGTATTGGAAGCCATAACCATTAAATTCATCAGAATTTTTGAAGGATCCATAGCCTTAGCTTTTTTTTTCTCCATAGCCTCAGTCTTCTCGACGTCATGCTTGGCTGATAATTCTTGGAGAGACTCATCATTCTCCTTCTTCAATGCCTTAAGATCATTCGAGTGCTCCTTCTTTAGGGCCTCTATAACCTTCTTGTGGTCCGAGTCTTTGGCTTTTAGCTTGTCCTTCAAGTCTTTCTTAACTTGAATGACCTTCTCGGCCTGTTGTATCTAAGGGAGCTTCTCAAACACCCATTCGCTGACCTTCATAAAGGCCACCAGAGACTGTAAAGCATAATATAAGAGAAGTTAGTATGAGATAACACTTGGGAAAAAAAATTCAGTAAACATGTGAGAAGATCAAAAAGTTATTTGAGTGGCCTTGTGAAGACCAAACTCACAGAGACGAGAGGCATCCATTCCCTCTAAAAAATTCTTGTCGACCTCAGACATCATGGATGTGGCAGCAACCTTAGACTTTTTTGGGTCTCCAATTAGGGAGTCATTATTGATAGTCAGCTGGTCCAGATAAGATCTCAGAACTGCATGAGATGAGATCAAAATAGCATAGGATGACCTTTCTTTTGAAGGGTTGGTAGTCCCTTTGAATTTTTTCGAGGAGGATGATGATTCATCCCATCACTTGTTAGCTCATTTATTTTGTGGGAACCCTCAAGATGGGGCCACCCATTGTGGACTTCTTTATCGCGACAATAGGTGAGAGCTTCCTGCCCATTTCGTTAAAGACGTTGAGAAGGCTAGGGATAGACATATTCCAGATCTCCTCTCATGTGTTTCTAGACAATCTATAGCAAGAAAATGAGGTTAATATCAATAAAGAATAGCCAAAGATGACAAAACAAATATGAATTGTTTTACTTACACAGTTCTGATAATGGGTCAACCATCAGACCCATCTTTTTTAGGTACATAAGAGTTATAATCCTTTTGAACTCCAGAAGCCCATCAACATCTCCTGTAGAACGAAGCTTATTAATTTCGTCCCTGTCATCTATGCCAAGGCCGGGATCAATTTGGGCCAATAGAGGATCCTTCACCCACTTCGTAGGTAGTATCGATACAAAAGCACTATTAGGGGTATGGATCTCTGACTCCAAGGCACCAGAGACGAAGAAGTATCGAGGTTTCCAATGATGATTGGAAGTTTGATTAATGTAAAGAACTTTATTGGTAGTGTTCATGGCTACGAGATGATAGGATCCATGTTATGCCTTAGAGTAGGAGATGTTATAATAGCCTCTCAAAACCAGAACATGAAGGTTGGTCTTGTGGATCAAATGCCAGAACTAGACGAAGCCAATGAGGATCCTCTTGGAATTAGGAGATAACTGAGCTGGGGCTAATCCTAGACTACCAAGAATGGATCGTATATTAGAGTGAATGGGAAGTTTTAAGCCTAACTTGAATATTTATTCATAAATGGTGACTTTACCATCACGGTCATCATAGGCCCTCTTGTCTCTGGCCGACACTCTCATATGTATGCCAAATTTTATCCCGTAAATACCTCCAAATTAATATGTCGGTTTCCCTGACAACGTTGGGGATTTATTTAGCATAACTAGTGTCGAGAGGATCCTGGTGTGGACCAGGAGAGATTTCCTCAACCTTAGCTTCCGCAGCACCTTCTTGATACCTCCTGATATATTCGGCATCAGACATGGCCGCAATTAGAACAACAATGGGAGGGGGTTATAATGAAACCTCCACTCTCGAATCATCAGAATCTGAAATCTCATGAACATATTGGTCTTCACAGTTAGAGGACTCAAGTGATTAGAGGATAAGGAATGAGAAGAGGTATCAGCTGCCTTAGACTCCTTAGGATTAGGGTTGGGAACCTTCATAGCCTCTTGGAAAGAATCTTAGCTCTCGGCTTGAGTAAAGGAGGAGGATACAAATTGGGAACCTAAGACTGGTGATTTGGACATTATATCAATGATCTCATTAATATGAAGGTGTATGACAGCTAAGGGTCCTGGATGAATGGGAAGTGTAGGGTCGGCCCCAGCCTTACATTTAGCCTCGGCCTTAACATCACACCTATGTATCTCACTGAAGAGACTATCCCTATGGTTTGGTTATTGATCAACCAAATTGTATAGAGTTCTTAACATTCAAATAGCTATAAGTTTGAACTTAGTTGACTTTTGGATAAAAAGGAGGGCTAAAAGGTTTTGCACCAAGAACATTAAGAGTTAACTCGATGGTGAAGACAATCGGAGCCTCATCTATAAACCTAATAGTCGAGATCCAAGGTACCTAAATACCTAAAAACACCACCAAAACATTCTTAACCCCTTAAAAATCACAATAGCACCTCCTATTACCCAATAACAACCATAAAACAACATAGAAAGGTAGCTGAATAACTCAGAAAAGTCGCTAAAAAATAAAAACCACAAATAAAAGCTTCATTGGATGGAAAAAGGAAACAATGAAGACATAAATGGTACCTTAGAGATGAAGAATGTGGGAAGCTATAAAAACTTCTAAAGAAAGACTAGAGATCTCTAGAAGAGGAGAGAGAAAATAATTTAGTTTTATAGAAAGATTGGGCGTGAACGAAAGATGTCAAAGAAGAAAGAGAAAATTAAAATTTTGGGTATTTAAACTATCATTTTATTATGCATGTTCTCCCATGCAGTCTTCATTTGGAACTCTTCCAAAACTATCCATGTGACCTCCCTATCTTCACTAATACTCCAAAATAAACGTTCAGTAATAAGCGTCAACCTTAAACACTTGACATACACTTCAACACAGGGCATTGAAAGGATGCCCCCACCCTCAACCAAATTAGTTCGCATCCAATTAACCCTCAGATATTAAGGGGGTCTCATCAATATAGGGATTCAGAAAACTATACCCCTCAACCCTCCACTCACATTGAAGACTTAAGGTTAAGGGGTGATTGATATGCATAAGTGTGGACTCATTATTGACAGACATTAACAAGGCCAAGCTAACCTCACTCACTCATCAAGTTGGGTAATCATGGGTCACCACAGTGCGGTCCATCCAAAATAGCTTCGTCCTCGATCACTTCTACCATCATAGCACATACCAAGATGAGGGGGCTGAGACCCATCAACTGACATCATGTCATCTCTAACAATCTCGTCTCGACCTTGTCTCACCGTGATAAGCCGAGACTACACTCCATCTCAGTTTCGTAATCATCTACATGAAATGTCACCTATATCGATTTTGACCAAGCTGGGACAACCAGGGATGACATCTACCCCACGTATGACACAAGCCTCCAATACAGTTAGTCCGTGTGGGTATGCGGTTCTAACAATATCTTCACACCACATGATCAAATATTTCACCATCATGACATATATGTGCCAGGGACAGGTGGCTAGTCGTAATTGGTTACTTTTTCCTGCGCATGCTTAGGGGGCTCACACCCCCAAGGCTATAAATACCCTTCATCTTTTTCATTAAAGGGAATCAAATTTTAAAACCCTACCTAAACTCTAATGAGATAAACAATAGAGAGATAAATCTTGATAGTTGTATTCATAATGAAACTAGTGCCTCATTTTATAGTGAAACACCCCAAAACACCTTGCATAGTGGAGTAGTCTATGTCTGAACCACTTACACCATCATGTTATCTTCTTTGACTCATCTCTTTCTCTTATATCCTTACCAACATTTATATATCTTAATTTTTATATCACTTTGAGTTTGAGTTGCATATATAAATTTAAATGTTGATTTCACAGTATTATCAATCACGGGGTGCACCCGAGCCCCGTTTGACCTTGTTCAAGCCTCCAACTTGAGTGAAGATCATTTGAATCTCATAGGACACTGAATCCTCTATTAAATAATCCATAATGTGCACAAGTCAACCTAATGATTCGCACATACTTAACTTTCTACTCTGAGCCCTGATCTAAAGACCAATGGGCTTAACCAAGCCCCATTTGTCCCGGATCATCCCTCTAACATGAGAGAAGCTCATTGGAATATCATAGGGCTCTAAATACAGCTTTCAACGGTCCATACCGTGCACAATTAGGCCTTACAATTAGCGTATATTCATCTTTCTACTCTGAACCCTGATTTAGAAGCCACTGGGCGCTCCCGAGCCCTGTTTGACATCGATCAACCCTACAATCTGAGTCAAGCTCATTAAAACCTCATAAGTATCTGAATATCCTTTCCAACGGCCCATATCGTGTATGAATTTGCTTAAAGGTTCACACGTACTTGTCTATTTACTCTAAGAACCATTCATCTAGTGGCCAACAAGTGCTTCCAAGCCCTATTTGACTTCGGTCACCTCTTAAACCCGAGAGTGTCTGGTTGTATTCTTGTATTAATTTGAATACATTTTCAACTATCTCATCCGTGCGCATTTTGGACTTATGGTTTGTATTTATGCCCATTTTCTGAAAAAGTTCGTTCCGCACTCACCCATAGGCACCGAAGACCCCCTGCCGTTCTTCACCAGCAAAGTAGGGGAGTATCGATAGGCAATCCAGAATCCACGACAATCAAAACCCCCTGAAACCCTAATGTTTTACAATTTATGGGGACCATGACCTTATTCCCACTGGCTCCTTTTCTGAAGTCATAACATTCTCCTCGAAATAAATGCGCCAAAATTCCATTTTTCTAAATATTCTCTCCAATTTCTTACATCATTCTGGTCCATCTTTCATCACGCTTTTTACTCTTACCCCATTAACATCTAACCACCGAAAAAATCAGCCTTTACTACTACAAAATTAGAATTAAAGTCCACAAGAAGGTAAAATCTTATCCATATACAACTCATTCAATTAGTATGAGTTTTTTTATTTTACTTTCCACCTTTGATATATCTTTGTTTCATTTCTTCACTTCAAAAATAATCTTCATTTTTATTATTCAGTACACACAAATCTTATTTTCATAAAATCTAGAAAAATAAAAAAGAGTTTTTTTTATATAAATCCTAATCTCGAATTTCCTCATATTCCACACTCTTTACACTTGTACATTTTCCAAAAGCAAACTAAAGGAAGTTCTAATTTAGGACTTGTGGGTTAAACCCCACCTTTGCGTTATTGAACAATGTGGACTTTGATGTCTTTTGGCATACATAGGCATCCCTAACTAATTTTGGGAATCGAGTCATATTTTCTCAATTAGTCACTTTATGTTTTCTTACTTTTATTAGTGTTGCAAATAAGTGCACTCCTACATATTCATGTCCCGCTCAATATACACACTTACTTCTTCATAATGATTTGTGATTTGATGGACACTCACATTATATTTTTATATTATTATTTTTTACACTCCTTACGATGATTTGTCTTTGCCTTTCCCATGACATGAGTCAAATTATTTCTTTCTCTCTTTATTCACACAACACACCACACACATATACACACGTATCACATTTTGGAGAAAATGAGAATATTATCATATCCCATGAGAGACCAAAATGGAGAATGTGTTCCTAACACCTGCCTATTCCATAATTTAGTCCTCAGACCCACGATTCATTTTGTTTCGTACGTATTCTTATGATGCAGTTCTTTCGGGACGACTACATTCTTTTGTCTGTTTTGAACAAAATAGGCTGACAACTCCATTTCTACATTTTCTACCATTTGACGATGACTTATTTATATCTTTGGCATCCCGTGAAGATCAGTGCGAGTGGCGGAAAAATGATTCTCTTTATCCTCGAATCCCCACAAGAGCAGAGAAAGGAATGTATACGATTTTCTCTCCCTTCCAATTTAGAGACAGGCCCGCCTGGGAAGAATTTGACCCTAATGTCCACATTTGTATTCTCAGGCAAAAAAGTATACCCATTGGGAATAGTTGAGCATAAATTATTGTTGGAACTTTGTCGACCTGTAGAATAGAGATGATAAGATTCTTCGTCCTTGACAATAATGTCGCATTGACTTATGATATTATTTTTGTAAGAGTGGGTCTGATCATATTTGAGGCTTTAGAATTAACTTTTCATAAATTTCTAAAGTTCCCCACCAATTTTGGTGTGGGAATGGTAAAGGGAAAATAGGTGGAAGCATGCAAATGCTACTACACTAATTAAAAATATGCCTTAATTAATAATTGACTAATCAAAATGACTTAAATTAAAAAAAACACTCTTCAAATAGTATTTACATATAACAATTCCTAAATTTAATATAAAGAATTTATGTGCAGGTCATGTTCCTTTCTATATTTGAATTTTTAGGAGAGTGATTTTTAGGTTTATATATCTAGTCCCTGTAGTACAATAATATTTATTTGTGTGGTCCCTTTAGAGTTACGAGTATATAAAACAGGTAATTTCATTTGTTTTAGTTAAAGATAAATTTATATTTATAACCTTAGTCATACTCATTCTAGAAATAAACACATCACCCCACCTCCACCCACCGACCGGAACCCTCGTCGGAACACCGAAATCTTCGGCGTAAACCGCCGAAATTCTTGCCGGATTGGTTTTCTATCCTCGTTTCACTCTCTCTCTGTCTATTTCTTTCATTTTTTTGGTCCGCGCCAACGGCATCATTGTCAGTGTCGGAAAAGAAGGTTTTTCGCCGGAAAAAATATAATGTTCGCCGAAAAAAATAGAGTTTTAGTGAAATAGTAAATTTATCAGTTCAATTTTTTTTTGTCAAAAAATATCAAATATTTGTGTTGTTGGATAGATCTTGATGAGTAGATCTCAATTATATAAATTTTATGAATTTTGAATTTATAGATTTAAAATTATTTTTTATTAATGAATTATCAAATGATATATTAATCATTTTTCATGATATTTTTATTACATTAACTAAATTTATAAAATTATATACAATTTGAGTTTCAGTGACCGTAAATCCAACAGCAAGCATGTGGTATCCTCCCTACTTATCCGGAAATCAACGGGTCCTATACTATAACCAACCAAAAAAAAAAGTGAAAAAAAAAACAGGCAGGTGATAGATTATCCAAAAACGAAAAAAGATATCCACATAGAGAGGCGGATGTGAAGTCTTTGGTGTCCAGACGCAATTTGTATGACTCAGGGGTCACCTTCTTTTTCATCACCAGTTTTTGTTTTACTATATGATTAAGATCCTCTTATCACTTTAGGTATCTGGAAACAGTACATGTGATTCAGAGAGTATCTTACACCAAAGATATGAATCAATTCCGTACACAACTGGGACCCGTCGGCAGATTTGTCCAAAATCGACTTCCAAATTATTTTCACGTGCTTGCACAAAAATGTTGCCCACCATGCTTCAAATTAAAACCCTACTTCAGTATTACATACACCGCTATATATGCAGTAGTAGGCGGGGAGTATATATGTCTGTGCAAGTTGGGATGTACGAAACTGTAAGAAAGTCAGGTTGGCCAATGGGGTTGGTCTGCACTTGATTACAATCATATGACCAAAAATGGTTCACATGGAGGATGATCGAGTGGTAACATCATTCGTTACAAGTAGGAGACAATGAATGATCGTGGACTTAGGGTATCCACTCTTTTGGGAACCCAACTACCGGGTTCATGGCTAGCACGCTCAAGTGGGCTGGCCGCGTAGACCTCCAATCTTATGATAAAAGTGTTGGCTTCCCCCATGTCTGTTCAATCCAGGTACAAGTTGGGGGACAATGGTCCGTTTGTACAAAACATTCGTCACCCAAAAGTTTTTATAGAAAAAAAAAGTTATTCTACTATTAAAATGAATTGAATCCAGGATTTTTGATCAGATGATTGGAAAGTTTCGAGTGATGTTGGGAGTTCGGGGGTGAGAACTTTTGAAACGATTTTTTTTAAGTAATTTCGAGTTTTATACGAATTATAATTTTATAATTCCCAAATAACTATTCTCAATTATTATTAGCAATACCTAATTAATTTCAAGAAATAGACAATGCTTAATAAATATTCACAATATCCAAAATGAATTAACTCGTCTAGCATCATTAAGGTTCAACTCAAGTACACCAAATGGAACAAAAACACTTTGAAGAAGATCCCGGTGAATCTCTACAAAACCCTGTCATTGGGTCTTTTTATTTGTTTTATTTTATAAAAATTGATCATTTATAATATTTGACATAAAAAAATATGTCCATTAAGGGAAATAAAAAGCTCAATCAGATTTACTAGAAATCGATCATTTTAAGAGTCTATGAGCATACAAAATTAAAAAAAAAATAGGGTTGAAGAACATATAAACAATTACGTCATCGTCCCCATCTGAATTTCTTCTGGAACCAATTAATATTCAACACTTAAAAACACCAACAAATAGTGAAAAAAAAAGAGAGATAAAAGTAAGGTGGGAGCACATGCGTCGACTCCTCTCCTACAGCAAAAAAAACAAAAAAAAAAAACAACAACAGAACCTCAATTTTGATTTTGAAATCATAGCTGGTAGTAGCACTGGCAATCAAGCGGGTTGGGAATATTATGGGCGGGCCTAATATGAGCCTGGCTGAATATGGATCGCGCTGAATATGTGCCAAATATATTTGTGGGCCGAGTTTGGGCCGGGCTGACTCGTTTTTTTTTACATCTTTTTTTAAAGAAAAAAAACATTCTTTTTAATTAAAAAAAAAACAACTTTTTTTAACAGCCTTTTTAAAAAAAAGAAAAAACAGCTTTTTTTAAAAGTTTTTTTTAACAGTTTTTATTTTTAAGAGAAAACAACTTTTTTTCCATCTACTTCGAACTGAAATGCGCTTTAACTGTTGCTCTTTCCATCGACATCAAGCAGTTGTTCCGGCGTCAAAACTCCATGGACTGAAATCTTGGATGAAAAGGAAACCTCCAAGATACAAAACGCAACTCTCTCACCACTGCCATCTTGGTTAAAACGCAACTGGAACAACTGGAATAATCTCTGGCTCTACAGCCATCTACAGATACAAAACGCAACTGGAACAAATGAAATCTTGGTTAAAGAGGTGTCTACACTGTAGACTTTATAGATACAAAACGGCTAACATTTAGATTATGAGAAAGAGGTGTCTATGATGGGTTGTGTTTAACGAAGTTTGGACTTACATTTGGGTCAGTTTAAAAATATGGGCCCCATATTATTTTATACATCTAAAATATGGGCCCTATATTCTACTGTTTGGACTAATATGGGTTTATATGGTAAATGGGTTGCATATTGTCGGTGCTAGCTTGTAGCATAGGAGGCGTTGGTTCATTATCCTCTACTGAATTCATGACAGGTAGCATAGGAATTGTACTTAAAATCATAGTTGGTAGAACCAATCACGCCTCTCTCTACAACTGGACCTTAATTTTTATTTTAAAATCTGAACTGGGACGGTCGCCCCAATTGGTCCTATAGTGGATCTGCCACTGCCCTTAGGCGCCGTTTGTTTATCAAGAAAGTTAAGCAGTAAAACAATTCCTGAGAAAAATGAAGTGAAGGAAATGAAAAGTTACTTTTTCGGGTGTGTTTGGTTAATATAAGGAAAGCTACAAAACATAAAAAAAATAAAAATTTGGATACATATACACATATAGTAATAACTTTTCAATAAACGAAAGTATTATATATTTCTTATTTCAATCACCAAAAAACATGATTTATATAATAAACATCCATTTAACTCGAGCATTACTAAACTTGAATAAAATTTTATGAATAGTTGATTAGTAAACATATGAATGTATAGTGTATTCTTATGAATATTTATTGATAAATATTTCAGTACTAATTGTAACAATAACAACAACAATAATTAGAAGAAGAATAAAAGTAAAAATAAAAGTAATAATAATTTACATGGTCATGTACTAACTTTCCTGAAACTTTTTTGTAAAATCTTAAAGCATCCACAGTGGTGTGGATGCTCAAAAAAGGCAATTTAGAGAACAAGTCAATTCATATCCGGTGTATCACCACAGTGGTGGAGGTTAGAAGATTTGCAACTCTAATTCCTACGAACTATTATTGTTCGTAGGAATTAAAAATCCATTTCTTACGAACAACATTTATTCGTAAGAACCCATATACATAATAAAAATAATTATTTATATTTGCTACGAACTTCAGTTCTTCATTGGAATTTATACGAACTTCAGAAGTTCGTAGGAAGTGTTTGCAAATTCTGCTTCCAGTTTGTATCTTTATAAAACCCTTACAAATTGAACAACGGAATTTTCTCGCTAAACCTCACCATTGCAGACACTCCAATTGTAAAGATACAAATTTCCTTGGCTTTTTGCATCTCCATTGTGGATGCTCTTAGGTCTTTGGAATGATGTGTTTTGTGGGATATTTTGTTCTGTAGGAAAATTTGAGGACATTTTCTCCAAAATTTTTTTGCTAACCAAACACAGCAAACAGTGCAACAAACTTATTTTCCTTCACTTTCCATACAAACAAACGCAACCTTAATGAATACATACGGAAATAAAATTGAATCTTTATCAAAATCGAATCATCTTTAAACGGGTTGTAACTAATGAAAAAGTAAACACAAACATAACTATAAACATTGTGACTACAAAAATAACAGATACAATCAACACCGTCTCCATCATCAGTACTAATCACAATGAAACCAAGATTTCCATCTTCAACCGGCATCGATACATACCGTATATTAACAAAAGAATGTCCGTAATTTTTTCAAAGAGTGCACTATTTTCGTAAAATTTGTCCTTAAAACCCACTTTGCATGTCGAAAAGGATGAGAGCCATGTAGTACAGACATTGATTTTTTTTCGAATAGATCCTACTTATACATATACTGAATATTCACTATATGTTTACAAATATGAGCAATTTAACCAAATATATTTTTTTATGGGACCTATTGGAGCAAAAATAAATATGATAGGACCTATGAAATTACATACTTAGCAAACGGGACTAATTAATAAAAACCCATGAACACACGTATATATATTTGGCAAGAAAAACTACTACAAGATGTCATCTATTCAACTCATATAATGGTGAAATTACTACATGAATCATTTAATATTATTCGGAGTATTAGTTATTTATATTTTGTTATGTAGATCCATCACTGAACCGATTTTGTGACTTAACTTAATGTACGAGTAGTAGCCGAAAATGGTCCTCAATTTCAAACCATAGCAAGTGCTAAATTTCCCTCGTATAGAACTCCACACAATAATTAATGGTTTATTGTCTAATATTGCAAAATTGCTAGGTGCAAACCTATGCACACGTTCACAAACACCAATTGAAAAAATGGCATTGATGAAAGGCGAATCACTAATCACCAATCACCAATCACCAAGACAAACAAAGGATAATAGAAAAATACCACACACACATACGTACGAAAAAAGAGGGTTGTTTCATAAACTTCTTATTACGTTGGTTCATTTGGAGACTTGGATAAAGTGATTATAGCCTTATTGCATTGAAAAAGCAGGTAAAAAATAAACAGTAGTAAATCAGAAAATAAAAGAAAATATTTTATTTTAAAAAGGTTATGATTTTAACTACATCAAAATAGGATATTTGTCACGGTCAAAAACATTGACAACTCGTCAAGATAAAAAATTGTGACAGGAATAGGGGTGACAACTATACTTGTCACGATCAAAGAGACAACCACGTTTTGTCATGAACTTTGATCGTAACAAGTCCGTGATAATGTAATTCCGTGACAACTATAAACTTGTCGTACTTTCATCGTGACAAGTTCGTGACAACTATAAACTTGTCACGTACTTTGATCGTGACAAGTCCATGACAACTATAAACTTGACACGAACTTTGACCGTGATAAGTTTTCCTTGTCAAGGACGTGTCACGATAAAAGTCAGAGACAATACTGGGCAGCAGAATAAAAAAATTGTTAGGCAGTATGCCCACTGCCGCTGCCTATCACTATATTATTTCACCTGTAGCAGCAATCAATGATATATTTTATGAAGAGCTAACTGCAATCAACACCAATATTCACAATAACCAATAACTAACAAAATATAAATAAGAAACACTATATATAACTACTCCAAATTAGTCAATTAGTAACACTACTGTAGTGTTACTAAATTAATTATTAGCATTAAAAAAGCATTAGAAAAAAGGCGTGGTGAATCAAATTTCTTAGATCCAGTGCATTAGTAGTCATCTATGCGTCTTATAGTTTTGTAATCACATAGATCCATGCTCGTTGTTAAAGTAAAAACAATATTGGAGCATGGGAACATAAGATAAGATTAAAACTATCTGAAAAGAGGCATAAACACTTCACACGATATTAGAGAAAGTTATGAAAATAACCCGAGTAGTCATGTGACCCACGAGTTTGAGATTTGATCAAAATTTGGAAATTTTAAGTGTTAAAACTTGAAAATTAAACATTGTGGATGAAAATGCAAAAAAATAATCAAACATTACGAAAAGAGGTAAACACACCTCACACATGGTTAGATGAACTTGTACAAGCAACTCATATAGTCATGAGACTCGTGGATTCAGATGTTGTTCTCAATTTCAAATTTTTAAGTATAGAACTTTAGAGTTGGGGTTGGAGCGTGAAAACACAAGAAAAGAACGTAATGACCCAAAAGGTGGGACGTATAGCTCACAAGGGTCTAATGTAAGATTATTGTTAAGTTGTGCTGGCCGTGTCAGATTGTTATTATATTTTTTAGAAACTCGGACACGAGTCTGTTGAACTTTTATGTTGGTAGACTTAATTTTTTATCTTATATATATTGAATCGAGAGGTTGTTACCTTGGAGAGATGGTAAGTGCCCTCATCTAAGCTACCATTGGTATCAGGTTCGAGAGTTTGGAGATATCTCCTCATATTATAAAATAGTATAGGGATAACGCCAACCGACATCTATGTCTCCTAGACCATGAAGTGAAACGAGAGCCTTGTGCACTAGGTACAACCTTTTACATATGTTGAATCCGTGGAAGGGATTTACTGGTGGTTTAGTTGTGGATTTTGTTTTAGTTGAGTTTATTTTAATGTTAAAACAATTTGAATTTCACGAATAAACAAAGGAAATTCTAACCAAAATTTATGAAATGAATAAGTGTTCTGAATTGATTAATTTGAATAGACACTCATTTGAAAATTGGGTATTGGTGGGCGAAAAACTAAAACAACTAATAAACATGCCAGAAAGCGAATAGATATGTATTTTTAACCAATTTATTTAAAATTATTTGTGTTATATAAAAAATCTTTTCGACTTAAATTATACACGACTTAATACTTTGGAAAAATTGGAATTCATATGATGTGTTTTACATTGCACTAGAGATTTATATATAATGTTTTTGAACTTATCTAGGTAGACAACATTATAGTGAACGTAAGCGGGAAGAGGACTTCGACGCATTGTTGCCTAAAATTATGAAGAAATTATTACGACAAAGAAACTCTTAATTTTGATAGACAAATTTAATTTGGTTTATGTGTTAGCTCATTTGATTTAATGTAGTTTTGTTTAATCTGAGACAAAAAAATATATTGGTGGGAGTGGTGTTATTTTTCTTAGATAAATGATATAATCTATAATGTATCAATTGTAACATTGAATGTGGAATAACCGATTTTATGAATTTGTATTTATGTTTAGATTTATTTGTCAACTATGACATTAATATTGGTTATAAATTTTTTTATTATATGTTTAATTTATGACCGTTTATATTAAACCCTCATGTGATGAAATATTTTATATGACCTTTTTAAAAATTTGAAAATTGTCTATCATGATGCTTTGTTATATCAAATATGACAGTTTGTAGAGTATATTATGATAGTTTTGATGGGTATCAATTATGACACACAAACTTACGACGGTTTTGATTAAAAAATAAACGCTTATGACACTAAAAAGGTCATATAAAGGTGTTTTTCTTGTGTGTGTGTGGGGGGGGGGGGGGGTGAATAAGTCATATGGAGATGAGGGGTGTATTAGTGAGGTTGAGGGAGAGAAAGACGGAGTAGTGGTCCCCTCATACACTACTTTATCATTTCCCTTCTTTAAGTTGCACCAGGCTCGACCTTGAAGAGCTTTCTTAACCATCAAAAACATTTTATTTAATATTTTTTCAAGATTTTCAAACTTTTGATCCTTATTAGTCTTCATTTTGTCGACCTTGCATGCCAATCGGGTGTTGCTCGACATATCCCTGTCGAGTCTTGACTTCCCCACCCGAGAGTTAACACCCCGAGTACGAACTTTATGACCCTACCCGAGCATTTGGTTAAGTGTATATGTACTTAGAGATGCCTTGTCGGCATCACTATGCGAGTTGTGCACTTCTTTAAGCTTTTCCTGAAATAACAAAAAAGTAAAAGTTTAGATGAAATACAAAAAATGTATGTGATAATAAATAAATAATTAATAACATAAATATAATTATAACTTACAATCATGGAGGCCATGACCGGATTGACCTCCTTATCCTTCTATTTCTTCGTTTGACTTTCCACATAGGCATCGAGTCTATGTGGCTCACCCCCAAGGCAACTCCTTGCCTCCTCAAATAAAATAATTAAAAAATAGCGATTTAGTATATAATTACCAAGAAATTGAATAAAATAATATTAAATTTGAATAACATTCAAAACTTACCATCCTATACTCCACCTCGGCGTAAGACGTACGCCCAGAGTAGTGCAGGTTAACCTTCTAGGCCAGGTTTGCCCTCCTCGATTCGTGAGAAGACAACTGCATATCTTATGTCTCATTATTGACAAACTGTTTCTAGTTTGCCAATGAAATTGGCTCCTTCTCGAGTACCGTGTCCATATGCCATTAGACGAAATCCTAGTCCCTGCTAAAATACTGTGCACATATATATTTCTTCCACATTTTTCATTGCTCCCTTTGTTGTTTCAACATGAAGTCGCATGCTCCTAGTGGCAAGTCGAATTGTTCCTATAAAATAAATACAACAAAGAAAGAAAGTGAGTTATCAGTATTTAAATTGTAAAATAAAATGTAAATATTATTGAGTTAAGCATGTACCTGTAATGACCCCCAAATAGACATCTTATGCTCAACGATAACCCTTCTCCAATCAGTGTACCTGGGACTAATAATTATTTTGAGCAATTCCAAGTCCCTAGCTTGGAAGGCCTTCTTGTTCTCCACTACGCTCTCTAACTTGCCCCACTTTAAGGGCTAGTTCTAGACATGCCTTCCTCGTCGCCTCTTCCCTTATCCCTTGATAAAGACATATACTGCAAAAAATATTATTAATGAAAACATATATATAAGAAGTTCATTTAGAAATATAAATAATGAATTAGTTTGACATTGTTAGATGATATGCATGATAAATTGACAACGATATTTATCATTAACCGTACTAAGAATTGTTTTAAAAAAATGCTTAAACTGATTAAAATCCAAATTAACATATTCACAAACTATCTAACAAAGATTGATTTAAATCCCCCAAAACTGATCAAATGCAAATGAATAAAGCATTAAAATGTCATTCAATAATACTATATCCAACAAAGCATTAAACTGTGATAAATCAACGACGAAATTAGAAGAATAAAAATTAACAACGACATTAGAAGAATACAAATCCATAGCATGAACCAAATTAAGAATTGTTTCAAATAATTGGAATTGTTGATGTAAAAAATTAGATCATATCTAATTATTCAATCACAGATAAATAAATGAGACAAAGAATTTTTAAGTGGTTCAGCCTTATAAGAATGGCCTACGTCCACTGTTATGGTTTTGCTGATTGTATGGGAATTCTCGATTACAAGTTATCTCAAGAAATTCCGGTCCCTTTACAATGAGGATTATACAATGTATTTATAGCCCTGGGGATGTAATGTGAAAGGGTAATAAATTAAATGATGTACATATGAAAGGGTGATACATTCAATGCTCCTTAAGCGTATGCGTCTGAATGATAAGAATTTAATGAACAGTCAAACTGTTGGTTATCCCGCTATTAATGCTTTGTTCGAGGTGCAGCTCGGACCACCTGAGTTGCTCGGACCGCCTAAGCTTCTCGGTGCTCAAGAGTTCCCCGGAGAGTTCTCGTTCCTCGGAGCGTATGATTTCCTCGGGGAAACAGTGTTCCTCATTGTAGTATGGTTCCTCGGAGTGTGTGAGTTCCTCGGAAGTGTTTGTTGTTGCCACGTAGACTGCCACGTGTCTTTACTTTATTGATCCATATCAGCAGACTAAATTTGGTATCAACAGAAGCCCCCAATGTTTCATAGTTCGAAATTTTGAGGAGTGTGGAACATTCTTTCTCGAAATATGGTATCTTTGAATGGTCCTCCTGATTTTTAGGAGTGTTTCCCTTGTATTTATTTCTCTTTCCAAATTCGTAGAATCAGGTTTTTTTGAATTTTTATAACCGCCTCGATCTCCACGTACTTTTTATCCTTCTAGCCGCCGGTAGCGTAATTGTTTCTTTTTGTAATCATTACTTTACCATTTCCCAAGGCAGAGTATTTAAACTTCACAGACACTCCCATCGTCTTCTACCTTTTCAAATTTGTATTTTCGAGTTTTCCATTACCTTACTCTCTTGTGCGTTCATCCTTTTCACCGTTCGTTGTCAACAGATCCACTCTTTTTCTAAGAGATCTTCTTCCTTCTTCTTCATTTCCTTCTTTCATCATGGTTTATCCTGTAGAATATCTTGATAAGTTTCGCTCTGATTTTTCTATTCCCTCCTGGGTTGTTCTGGAAGAGCTTTCTGAGCCTTTTGACTATTTTCGTTTAGCTGAGGGACATTGGTTCCCCAGTCTCTTTGTTGCTGAGTGTGGATTTTCTTTTCCACCCAATTCCTTATATCTAGAATTCTGTCAATACTTTGACGTTGTTCCTGCAAGAATAGCCCCCAATACATGGAGAATAGTTAATGGGGTGCATAGGTTAAATCAAATTCATGGAACTCGCATAGGAATTCCAGAAATCATGTTTTGCTATAGATGGGCAGTTGGTGATAACACCTTTTATTTAAAAACTAGATTTTTAAATAGGGCTTTAGTGGTCAATCTCCCGGATGCCAATAGGGACTATTTTGAGCATGGAGTTGTTATAAAAAATTGGCAACATGCTCCTTTATCAGGAGATGAAGCATATCAGGGTCCCAGATGCCCTCCCTATGGCAATGGGATAGGTTATTTTTATTTCATTTTATTTATTTTGAAATCATGCTTTTTCTGTGTTTGACAAAATGTGTCACTGATATTTCAATGTTTATTTATTTGCAGTTGATAGCAAAAGAAAGTGTCCAAAAGAAGCAGACGTGAATATAAGGCACTTAAAACTTATCTGGAGTTTGCATCAGAGTGTTGCCGACGAGTACATTAGGTTAGACTCGTATCTGCTGCAGTACAAGAGCTACACCACTTCTTTCACTGCTCATACGATGATAAGTGATGCAGAGCCAGTACCAACTTCTACCAGCTCCTCGCCTAAATCGCATATTCCTTTAAGTGAAAGGATGAAGAAGAGAAGAACTCCCACCCTTTTCGAGAAAATTGCCTCTGGTGCTGGAGAGGCAAAAAGAAGTAAAATTGACGTCCCAGGGGAGGGGACAAAGAAAACTGATGCTCCTTCCTCGGCTGCCCCTGTTGTGAAGGTTGTCGAGAAGCCCCCAGTGGCTCCGAGCAAGTCTGCTGCTCCAGGAGAGTTGAGTGTAATATCACCGACCAAGAGTTCCTCCTTGGTTGAATCTATTCCTGCTCCCCCGAGGAAGCTGAAAAGAGCTCCTCGGTTAATTTGACTTACACCATCTCTCAGCCCCCGACTAGTGGAGTTCCCACTTTCGTTCCCCCGAGCTCTGCCATGAGCTCGGTGAAGACTTGGATCATTCCTGAGATCTAAGGTATCGAGGAAAACCTTTCTCGGGATATGGTTACCTCTTTGGCAGCTCGCCACATTTCTTCTGTAAGTCTTTTTACTTTGAACTTTTCATCTTTCCCTTATTATACCGGTCTCTGACTTACTTTCATTTTCTTTTCACAGTTGGTGAGCTGCTTCAATACAATTTTGAAGAAGGATGAAGCTATCAAAGCTTCCAGCTCCTCGTCTGGTGTAGAGGAAGCTTTAATGGGTTTGGGGCAGTCTCTGAAAGAGTCTCGCCAAAAATATGCTGATGATAAAGCAACTTGGGAGAAGAAGCTTGCCTACACCGAAAAGGAGAAGGCTCGAGTTGTTGAAGTCTCCCAGGAGTTGGAGAAGAGAATAAAGGACTTGGAAGGGAAAAATAAAGAGTTCGACGAGAAGCTAAAAAATGATGGAGAACTTGAGAATAAGCTCAAGGTTGCTGAGGAAGAATTGGGTCAGCTTCGGGAGGTAAATCGACAGAAGGAGGAGGTTGAAAATAAATTAAAGATTGCTGAAAACCTTCTGTCCGAGAAGCTTTCCTCAGAGAAGTTGAAGAGAAAAATGGTTGTGCAGAAGTCTTTCAACGCTGGCTGGGACAAGGGGTGGAACAAGGGCTTGGCTGCCATGATGTCACAAGTAGAATATGACAGCCTCAAGTACTTCAGGGATGGATGGGTCGCAGCTCTGCAGGAAATGAAAGTGGATGAAAATTCTGAACTTTTTCAGCGACATATCCCTGGTCCCCCTCCAACTCCTGAAGAAGAAGAAGAGGACGAAGCTACTTCCGAAGAGTCTTCTATGGTGATGGGAGATCATCCCCCAGCCATCCAGCCTGCTACCGAGGAACTTCAGCAGTTCGCTACTTCCTCCGAGCAACCTCCAGTACTTCCCCAGCTACTATATGTTCCTTCCGAGCAACCTACTTCCTCGTCCCAGCCTCCCGAGAAGGTTTTGGGAGACAAGGAAAAGGTGTAGAGTTTTTCGGTCTTCTCTTTATATTTTTCTTTTGTCAAATGTAACCATAAACATGTAACTCTAATCCTTGATATAATAAAACTTGAATTTTTCTTCTTGCATACTGTTGTCTATTCTTCATGCTTAGTCGGTACTTTTATTGATTACTGCTTCTTCTTTCTCTACTAGTTTCTGGCCAGGATGGAATTACTATCTACTCATGATACCAAGTTGTTGAGGCAATGTAATGATTATTTTAAGGCTGGTCACACAGATCTGAGTGCAGCACAAATTGTCGACATCCATGGCCAAGATGCTTCGAAACAGGCGGTTGAGGCCTACCAATACTTGAAGACCCTGCTTGATCGTACAGTGGCCAATAATGTGGCTTATTATGACATGATCGAGGATCTACAAGGCACTCTTGAAGACCTTCAGCAGCAATACAAAGAATCCACTGCCCTTTTGCATGAGGGGTATGAGAAGAAGTATCAGCAACTCAATGCTGACAAGGGGTACGAGAAGCGTTTTGCTGGCTACGAGGTGAGGGAGAGAACTCTGAGGGGTGAGATCGAGGAGTGCAAACAAATAGCTGAACTATTAGAGCATGAAAATAACAACCTGCAAAAAGAGTTGTCTCAGTTGAAGTCTGTAGCTTCCACTTCAAACGCCTTGGTCCCAGTGAATGATGAGGGATTCTCGTTCTTGGAGTTCGAGAATGCCAAATTGAGGGACGAATTGGAGACCTTGAAGAGAGCTGGTCCCTCTACATCTTCTCGTGGACGAGCAAGAGCTCCTCGGGGACGAGAAAGAGCAGCTCGAATTCCTGTCGAGGAACAGAGGACTCAATCTGCCTTAGAGAACCAAGCCTTCCAATTAATGGCAAAGAACTAGGCGTTGGCTGAAATGTCAAAGAAGATCAAGGACATGGAAGATCAGCTTTCAGCGCAGAAATCAGTCTTGGGGAATAAGGAGCTATTCATCAAAAATCTCCACGAGTAGCTAGAGAGAATGACATATCAATTCCACAAACAGCCCAGGGAGTTTTGAATGGCTGGGTACAACGAGGCTCGTTACCACTTGGACGATCGTATCCAGAATGCCAATAATAAGGGCTACAAGCAAGGCTGGTTGAATGCCTTAGGTGTGCTGCAACTCGAACAAGGTCATTACCTGTGGGATTACCATGATCCTGGGCTTCTCGACCTACCCGTGCCACCATTCAAACTTGATATGAGCTGGATCCATGATCGGGCCATTCCTCGATGCCTAATTTCCAAGTATCTCGACGACTACAACCTCCATTCAAGTGTTGAGATATCTTATCCCGAGCACCTTCTAGATCGACCATCCGTGATGAATATCAGGATGTTAAAAGATTTGAACTTCATAAACTCTCCTCTTGCTTTAAATGATCCGCCTACTGGCGAGGAACCTGTTTCAAAAGCAGAGGGGAAGAAACCAATAGAGTAGGAATATCGATGTAATAAATTTGTATACATTTCATTATCAATGTAATCTGTTTTTGGATTTAATGAAAGACTTTAATTTTTGTTCGCAATCTTCATTGCTATTGTCTTGTAAAATACTTTACATTTGTGCATGTATGTCTATTAAAAAGATAACAATATTCTGTTGTTTTGCGTTGTTTGTCGATCAACTTATTGTTGACTAGCTTGAATTTGTGGTAGTTATTAAAAATTACTAAGTTATTCCTCGACCAACTTACTAAGTTTTTTCTCGACCAACTTACTAATAACTTTTAAAAAGTCACGAGTATTAATAATTTTGCTTGATCATTTTCTCGTATTCATAAAATGTTTCCGACCAACTACAGTTAGTGGGTTTTTATCCCCGACCAGCCATAGTTAGTGGATTTTTCCTCTGCGAGGAGCTTTGGCACCTTTTGGGGTAATTTTACCTCCCGACCAACTTTAGTTGACATTTTCAAGAATATATTTACTTCCTAACCAGCATAAGTTGGCATTTTTAGGAATATTTTTATTTCCCGAGAAACATATAGTTTTATTTCCCGTAGGAATACAAGTTTTACTTCCCGTAGGAATACAAGTTTTACTTTCCGGAGGAATACAAGTAGCTTTACTTCTCGGAGGAATACAGGTAGCTTTACTTCCCGGAGGAATACAGGTAGCTTTACTTCCCGGAGGAATATAGGTTTTACTTCCCAGAGGAATATAAGTTTTACTTCCTGGAGGAATATATTTATTTCTCGACCAACCTTAGCTGGTGTTTTCGAGAAAATTTTTGAGTAGCCCGAGTTTTGCCGAGTTTCGCCGAGTAGTGTGTAGCACTAGTATTCCCCCAAAAATTTTCAATAAAAGGAGAAAATACACATCACTGATAATAGTTGCGCAGATGCTCTGCGTTCCATGCATTCTTAAACTCCTCCCCTTCTAAAGTTTCTATTCGGTAAGTTCCTGGTCGAACAACTTCTGTAACTCGGTATGGCCCATGCCAGTTTGCCTCCAGTTTGTTGTGCTTTTGAATTACTTTCTTCAGCACATAGTATCCTTCTTTCAAGTCGCACTTCTTCACCCTCTTATTGTAGAATAGAGCCGTTCATTGTTGGTATGCAGCATTTCTGATGGCTGCTTCTTCTCTAACTTCCTCGAGCATGTCTAAATCCAATCTTCTCATTAAGTCACTGACAGGGGAATTAAAATTCAGTACCCTGTGTATTCGGAGGCCCAACTTGGCAGGTATAACAACTTCACTTCCAAACGCTAGCATATATGGAGATTCTCCAGTTACTACTCGGGGAGTAGTTCGGTAAGCCCACAGTACTGATTGTAACTCGTTGATCCAATTTGCTTTCGCATCGTCCAGTCTTTTCTTTAAACCATTCAGCAATGTTCTGTTTGTCACTTCAGTTTGTCCATTGCTCTGAGGATGGCCTGGTGCTGAGTGGATCTTCAACACATTTGATTGATGACAATAGGCAGCGAACTCCTCGTTATCAAATTGTGTTCCACGGTCTGTGATGAAAGCATTAGGAAGACCATATCGACAAATGTTGTTCTTCCAAATAAATTGGTACACCTTATCGTATGTCATATCAATGAGAGGCTCAGCTTCCACCCATTTAGTAAAATAATCCACTGCGATGACGAGGTATTTGAACCTTCCTACAGTCGTTGGCAGTGATCCAATCAAATTTATTCCCCACATGGCAAATGGCCAAGGGGAAGTGATGAGTGTCAACATTGCTTGTGGAGTTCTTCGGATGGAGAAAAAGCGCTGGCACTTGTCACATTTCTTGGCATAGGCTACACAATCAGCCCTCATCGTCGGCCAGTAATATCCATGCGTCATCATCCTTTGCAAAAGCGTCCGACCTGCTACATGGGATCCATAGGACCCTTCATGGATCTCTTCAATCAAGTCTTTCACCTCGGAGGGATGTACACATCTTTGCAAACCTGCCATAATTCTTCCTCTATATAAAATACCGTTAGTTAATACATACCGAGCAACTTTAAACTTCAATTTCTTGGCTGCGAGCTTGTCAATTGGTAATTCTCCCTCTTCAATATATGCCCTGATGGGATCTATACAAGATGGTCCTAAATCAAGGGTGATAAAGTTCATCGCCAAATCTTCATCTATACTCCGACCAGCTAAAACTTCAATTGGGATTGTTCTTTGTAGCTCGGTACGATTAGCTAATGCTAATCGAGCTAGGGCATCTGCTCTTGCATTCTCCATTCTTGGTATTCTGACCAGCTGAATAACAGTAAATTCTGATACCAACTCCATCACCTTTGCATGGTACTTGATCATTAATTCTCCTTTGGTTGCATATATTCCCAACATTTGATTTACGATTAATTGATAATCACTGAAGACAATAATCTGCTGCGCCTCCATAATTTTTGCCAAATTAAGACCTGCAATCATAGCCTCATACTCAGCCTCATTATTGGAAGCTTTGAATTGGAAACGTAGGGCGTCTTCCATGTCAACCTCGTCCGGAGTGCTCAAAACTATTCCTGCCCCACTGCCTGTTGTGCAAGATGAGCCAACTACATGTAGCCTCCATATAGGTAACTCATCTTCAAATTTCTGATCTGACAGAGTTCCTCGGTGAAATATTTATTGCTTCCTTTCATCTTCCCCTGATATTTCTCTCTCTTCGCCGATCATCTTTTCTTGCCCTTTTACCAACCGAAGTTGGTCTGAGCTCAAAATTGATGATCCTGTAACATCCACTTGCCCTTTTACCAACCGGAGTTGGTCTGAGCTTGTGTTTGTTGATACTGTAGCATCGACAGGTTGATCAGCTAGCAACTTTTCTCCTCGGAGGTATCAGGATAGGTGAACTCTGCTATAAAATCCGCTACAGCTTGCCCTTTAAGCGATGATCTGGGTTCATAGACTATATCGTATTCACCGAGCTCTATTGCCCAGTACATCAATCTCCCTGATTTTTCTAGTTTATGAAGGGCCTGCCTCAACGGCATATCAGTATATACGACTATATTATGAGCCTAGAAGTATGGCCTCATTCTCCTACTCGCCTCAATCAGCACCAGTGCTAACTTTTCCAGCCTTGGATATATGATCTCTGCTCCTCGAAAGGCCTTACTTGTGTAGTAGATTGGTTTTAGTACTCCATTCTCCACTCTTATCAACGTCGAGCTAACTTCATTCTCCGATACTGCTAGATACAAGTACAATTTTTCTCCCATCACTGGCCTGGATAACAATAGAGGTGCTCCCAAGTATTTCTTCAAGTCTTGAAAAGCCTTCTCACATTCATCATTCCACTAGAAGTCTTTCGGAGTGTCTTGAAGAATGGGAGACATCGATTAGTTGCTCGCGATATAAATCTTATGAGTGCTGCTACTCGTCCTGTAAGACTTTGCACCTTTTTCTTCGTCGTTGGAGATCGCAGCCCTAATAGAGCTTTGATCTTTTCAGGATTTGCTTCAATGCCTTGTTGGTTGACAATGTATCCGAGAAACATGCCTTCTCGTACTCCAAATATGCACTTCGTCGGGTTCAGGTTCATTTGATATTTATTTAGTTGATCAAAAGTCTGACTTAAGTCAACTAGATGATCGACAACTTTCTTGCTATTTGTCAGCATATCGTCAACATAGACTTCCATATTGCAACTGATTTGTTCAGCAAAGACTTTGTTCATCAGCCTCAGATATGTCGCACCTGCATTTTTCAAACTAAAAGGCATAACATTATAACAATAAGTTCCCCTAGGGGTAATGAAAGAAGTACTCTCCATGTCTTCAGGTTTTATTTTAATCTGATTGTATCCTGAATAAGCATCCATGAAGCTCAGCAGATCGTGTCCCGAGGTAGCATCGACTAGTTGATCAATTCGGGGCAGTGGAAAGTGATCCTTTGGGAATGCTTTGTTGAGGTCGGTGAAGTCTACACACATCCTCCACTTGTTGTTTTTATTCTTTACCATCACCACATTGGCTAACCAGTCTGGATATTTAACATCTTCAATGAAGCAAGCTTTCTGTAGCTTCTCGACTTCCTCCTGTATAGCTTGGTTCTTCTCGGGGATGAACACTCTTCTTCTCTGCTTCACTGGCTTGATTTCCTTATTCACATTGAGTTCATGACATAAGAAATTTGGATCTATTCCGGGCATATCTTCATGACTCCATGCAAAAGTTTTCTTTCTGCTTCTAAGGAAAGTTATCAATTCCTATTTTAGTGAGGCCTCCAATGACGAACCTACTTGAGTAGTTCGTTCAGGATGCTCGTCGTCCAGAATGATGTTTTCAGTAGCTTCCACCACTTGACCCTTCACGAGTTGTGACTCATCTCTAGGATCTAATGTTTCAATTTCTGCTCCTTCATCCACTTGATAGGTAGTAGTCTTTTTCCTTGATTCCTCCAGTTCTTCTTGCTCGACGGATAAATAATAACATTCCCGAGCTACTTTCTGATCACCCTTCACGACTCCTATTCCAAAATTTGTTGGAAACTTTAGGCATTGATGCACTGTAAATGGTACAACCTCGAACTTCTTCAATCCTACTCTTCCCATGATGATATTGTATGATGATTGAACATTCTTATCCATCACGAAGAAACGTATTCTTTCTATTCAACAAGCGGGCCACGTACCAATGAATATATCCAACTTGATCATCCCAAGTGGAAATACTTTCTCGCCCACAAAACCGAGGAGGGGTCTATGATAAGGCTCCAGTTGAGATAGCTTTAGATTTAAACTGTCGAAGCACGAGTAGAACATGATGTCTGTCGAGCTACCATTGTCTACCAGTACTCTTGAAATCATTACCTCCTTCATTCTCATCTTGATCAACAATGGGTCATCATGAGGATACAGAACACCTGCAAGGTCATTCTTTGAGAACCTAATGACCAACTTCTCTTTATTCACCTTTCTCGAGCGATTCTCCTCAGCTAGATTTATTCGTTGAATGTATGAGCAAGCTTGAGCCTCACAGAGGTAAACTTTTCTCTCGGCAGTAAGGTATCCTCCTCTTGCATCTCCATATGTTATAATATTACAGTCAAATGACCCAAAGCGTATTGAAAATACCTCTCGTTCTGGATGCTTTGCTCTCTTGGGAAGATCGGGGTCATCCTCGGGATCAACTTCATGGTTTCTCTTCTTGTTCTCCTCTGCTTGACGAGGAGATCTAGACCTCTCTCTTGTTCGGTCACTGTTCCTTCTTTCGCCTTCACGATCAACGTACTTTTCCAGCTTTCCTCGTCTGATAAGTGTTTCAATCTCATTATGAAGAGCTATGCAATTTTTGGTCATATGGCCATGATCTTTATGAAACTCGCAATACTTTGCCTTATTCCTCTTGTCAGGGTCTGCCTTCATTTTCTCTGGCCAGTTTAATTCCTCGTTGCTCTTGATTTCTTCTAGAGCATGGTTGATATCCTTCTTCAAAGGATTATAATTATCAAATTTCTACATTGCATCCCATACCGACCTTGTTCTTGAATGTTTGTCATTACCATTGTTCTTATGCTCTTTCTTCTTAGCTTTATCACCTTCCACCTTGGTTTCTTTGACATCCATGTTCTTCTTCGCAGCCATAGCCTCCTTGGCATTCATAATCTTGGACGCTTTTTCCATCAGATCCGACATGGTTCTAGGTGGATCTTTGGCCAATGTATAGTACAACTTATTGGGTAGTAGTCCACTCATCAAGGTGGTAATCGCTGTCTTCTCCTCGTAATCAATGACTTCAAGTTTCTTGTTATTAAAACGAGTTATATAATCTCTGGTACTCTCACTAGCCTTTTGTCTAACACTTAACAAATGCGCTACTCGTTTAACTGGCTTTGCCCCAAAACAGAAATTCCCAATGAATAACTCGGCCAATTGAAGAAAGGTTGAGATCTGACCCCGAGGAAGATTATTATACCATATTTGAGCAGATTCGGTAAGAGTTCCCGAGAATGCTCTTCATTTCATCTCATCTGGAACAACATAGATGTCGGCTGCAGCTTGGTATTATTCTATATGAAGGATGGGGTCAGTCTTTCCATCATATTTGGGGGTCACAACAGGTACTTTGAATTTTGATGGTGTTGGAAAATCTACAATGGCCTGGACAAAAGGTGTTCCTCGAACAAAAGTTCATTGTAGAGGGTTCTTAGCTTTAACCATTTCTCCCAATCTATCCTCCAGCCTTTGAATAGAGCTTTTCCATGCATTATTTCCTTCCTCGGGCCTGTTGGTTCGAGCAACTGATCACGTTGAGGTGGCTTCTTAGGATTTATCTTGACGAGCAACTGGTCGCGACTGGGCAGATCCTTCCCTTAAGTCTGATGGTCGTCGAAAACTCCTCGATGGGGCTCTAGGAGGACTTTTTCTCCTCCTAGGACCTAATCGATCGAAAGGAGATACTCTGCTTAATCTTTTTAGCGCACTGGTCCTTTCTGGGGAGAGAGTGATACGTTGTTCAGTATCTGTGGCTCGCACTGACGAAGTTCGTCTAGGTTGATAAGAAAAATCTTCAGAATCCTCATTGCGATATGAATTGGTACGCCTAGTACGCGAAGAAGATGCATGGGCATTTCTTTGAATACTTCGTGGTCTTGAATGGGTTGGTGCACCACCATGGAGGGTTTGTATGAGTTGACGCATAGTTTCTTGCATGACGGTCTGGCCCTGAGCCAGATTTGTAATTATTACAGCCAGATCTGGAATATTTGGCGAAGTAGATAGATTTGGAGGGCTTCCATCGTTTCGATTGCTAGATTCTGGAATGTCAGCCATTTGTGATGGATTATTTTTGATGGAAAACGATATTACCAGTCGTTCCCACAGACGACGCCAATCTCTTGATGTAAAAAATTAGATCATATCTAATTATTCAATCACAGATAAATAAATGAGACAAAGAATTTTTTAAGTGGTTCAGCCTTATAAGAATGGCCTACGTCCACTGTTATGGTATTGCTGATTGTATGGGAATTCTCGATTACAAGTTATCTCAAGAAATTTTGGTCCCTTTACAATGAGGATTATACAATGTATTTATAGCCCTGGGGATGTAATGTGAAAGGGTAATACATTAAATGATGTACATATGAAAGGGTGATACATTCAATGCTCCTTAAGCGTATGCGTCTGAATGATAAGCATTTAATGAACAGTCAAACTGTTGGTTATCCCGCTATTAATGCTTTGTTCGAGGTGCAGCTCAGACCGCCTAAGCTTCTCGGTGCTCAAGAGTTCCTCGGGGAGTTCTCGTTCCTCGGAGCGTATGAGTTCCTCGGGGAAACAGTGTTCCTCGTTGTAGTATGGTTCCTCGGAGCGTGTGAGTTCCTCGGAAGTGTTTGTTGTTGCCACGTAGACTGCCATGTGTCTTTACTTTATTGATCCATATCAGCAGACTAAATTTGGTATCAACAGGAATCTTCATTACAAATATTATTATTGTTTCAAATAATTGGAATTATTAATATAAATCTAAGAATTATTTCAAATTCGGGTTATCATCCAAAGTGGATTGATATTCGGTAGGAGCAACCAAGTCATTCACGCTACTCTTTAGACGTTTTGGTGCGTGTAAGAAGATTGTCCATGACTCTTTATTGATATACTCCGAGTAAAACACTTGATCGACCTTTTAAAAAGTTCAAACAATTGGCTCATATGGTCATTTCTCTTAATCTTGGACAAGTCAACCATGATCAAATTAGTACCTGAATAAACTTTACAAGAATTTGTCTCCTCGGTAAAACACAATCTCTTTGAAGCTTATATAGCCCAATTCATATATATTCCAAATGACACCATAGTACGTCATTTTAGCTTCAACGAGGTTTCTATCTTTCGCACTTAATCGAAAATAAGTAAAAGCCTTATATGAAATGCTCGAGGTCTGTACTTTTAAAATTTCCTCGCAAAGCTTTGCAACGAACACATAATCGTTCAATCGATACGTTTTGCACTTATGTGCCATGAAACTGGGTCCAATGGCTAGATGAGCAAGAGTTGATGCCGCATTACCCATCTTTAAGAGCTAAGATTGTTAAATTAATTAGGTTAGTTTTAAAACTTTCTTGTAATTTGTCATTTAGTAAGAGACATTCTCATAATAATTACCTCGTGTGACACACATAGTCTAAATTTTCTATCTGATTGTGCCATCATTCTTCATCTTTAATTGTTCCTACACGCATCATATTTCCTAAATTAATCGTGATGAACATATTATGAAGTTGATAAAGTGTAAAAGTTAAAGTAATGTAAAAAGATAACTTAAACACAATTTTCTATTATTCGGCATCTTCATGACTTCAGTTAGATAACGAGCTACTTATTCATATTATAAATTTGTTAATTTCACCAATGCGCCCATTACATGACCACCATCATCGATGAACTCATCACTGCTATCTACAATTCTTAGGTCAGACATATATTCTCGAGCGAAGATTGATGAGTTTATAGTGATGTATTCCTTAACAATTCATCCTAGAATGTATCGTGTATTCTTGACATAATCTTTGAAATCTTTTATCAACCTTTCAAACGTACATCCATGGATATCTAACTGGGACTCAAAGAAGTGCATCATTGCATAAGTGTACTAACAAGTGAATACTTTTGTCAAAAAATGATGGGGGAAAGTACTTCTCTATCACAAAAATCTCTTCAGATATAGCTAATTTTGTGGTCATGATGTGCCTTCATTTGGTTAATTTTTGACATAAAAGTCTGAGGCAGATGTTAATTTTCATAATGTCCTTTTTGAAAATCCTTATGCTTAGAGAAATAATGCTTAAACAACAAAGCGACCAATTGCATGATCACATATCATTCTTAAGACTTTCACTTATATAAATCATAGCTGGCACAATTAACAATCCTTTACAAGTTGGATGGAAAATTAGAGGGAACTTTAAAATTATGTATTATATCTAAAAGAACCTTTCTTTCCTCAGTCGTAAAAGTAAATAATTATTTGGCTTTCGCTACTATCTTCTTTCAACGACAGATGTGACTTATATTTCGACGATTTAAGGTCATGTCATGCATTGTCTCCATCCTTCGAAAGACCCCCTCAAGGCATGTCCCCATAAGATTTTCGGTGATGTTATTCTCTACATGAATTACATCTAATACATGACGCGCCAGGCTACCTTTTCGATAAGACAAGTCAAATAAAATTGACCTCCTGAACCATTCCTTCCTTTTCTCAGTTTCATTCTCAATTGGGGTCTTCTTATTCTCGGTATTATTCAAGTTATGATTCTTTACTAGATTATTAGGTTCCCAATTAAAAGATATACTCTTAATTTCGAAACTTGAAAGTTTTCTCAGTGGTAGTCTATGTTTAATCCCGTCAGGTAAAAAAATCTAAAACTATGATGGGGGCGAGGGGGTACAAACCTCCTATAGAAATGGTATATAATTTTTCAAATAGCCTTAAGACGTTGAGATTCAGTATCCTCTCCACATATAGGACACTCCAAATAACCATGTACTACACAACCCGATAATGTCCCATAAGCTAGGAAATTATAAATTGCCCAAATTAATATATATTTCAGCATGAACTCTTCTATTTTACTGGAGTCAAACGCTTTCACACCCTTTACCCACAAATCATTTAATTCTTCTAGAAAAGGAGCCAAATAGACATTAATGTATTCACTTGGTTATTTTAGCTCAAGTTTCATTAAATATAGCATTTAAAATTCAGGTCTCACACACTCCGAAGGAGGGAGGTTAAGTGGTGAGACGATCAAGGGACATACACTCTAATCGGTGCTTAGATTTTCAAATGTATTGAAACCACCTATTCATATTTCCAAACAAATGTTATTCTGTGCTCGAGAAAAAATAGGATAATCATTATTTATCTTCTTCCAAAATGTAGAATCAATAGGATGATGCATAAAATTATCCCCCACTTCTGCTCTAGCATGCCAAGTAATGCCTCCGTTAACCATGTAACTATGAAAAACTACTTCAATCTAGACCCAATGGGAAAATATTTCAATAAATTTTGAGTCACTTTTGAGAGTGTACCTTCCTTTCTAGTAAATTGAACATATCTAGGTTCCCCATATATCGGACACTAATCAAAATTCTCATACTCCTTTCGGTATAATATGCAGTCATACCGATAAGTATGAATCGATTAATACTTCATTCTTAAACCGTTCAAACTATTCTTCATATTAAGATAACTATTTGGAAGTGTATTCTTCCTGGGTATCAAGCCCATCATCCAATTCATAATTCCTATCAGACTATTGTCAGACGAACCATGTTGGATCTTCAAACTATGCAAACCAACCGTGGCTTGCAGATTTATTAGATATTTTTCACAGCCAGGGTTCAACGGTTGGGTCTCCTTAAATTTCAATCTTTGATCATCATCATCAAGGTTTATCCAAATATCTTCATGAGCACATAAACCTCCTACATTGTTAGTGACCACATTTTCTTTCATTTCATGAGTTCTATATGCATTATCAACTAAATCCTCTAACATATTACGAACTACATTATCCTCCTATCCTTGTACATCTATCCTACTTGATGATTATTGTGAATGTTACTCAGGAACAAAGGGAACATATATTTCACCGTGAAAAATGCATGAACAATAACTATCTTGCATACCCCATCTAAGCAGATGTATTTCAATATTTTTCCATTTAAACCCTTAACATTCCTATAATGTGCAGACAAACATGGAAGCTTTTCATCATTAAGACATATTTTTGTGAATTTTACAAACTCATTAGGACCTGTACGATACTCATCCCTTAGTCTATTTGTCTCACCCATCCAGTATTTGTATAGGAGATATCCCAGCACAACTATGACGAATAGTCACCTAGTATGGGTAAGAAGCATATATTCACGGATTAACATCAACAAAAGTCTGAAAAATTCCATAACCATAGGTTATATACTACAATACCTAAATTGCATTTGAACAGAGAGATAAATTTTAGTAGTGCGTTTGAACTTGTTCATTTTCAATATTTCAAAATTTGAATTAAGTATTACATTTGAAAAAATAAATAAACTAGTGTGTGAGATTTGTATTTGCCTAAACAACATATCAACTAAAGGACATAACAACATATTAACTAAAAAATTTGAATTTTCCCCCGAAACCCTAAAAATAGCTTGAAGAAGTTTCCTTTTACTTATCACACAAAATAGTGCATGAGATTTTGCCAAAGTCTCACCTAAACGTTTGCTAATTTGGGGTCACGAGATTGTGCTACTAATTAAACTATTGTGGAAGATAATTTGTCCATTAATTTAGGTTAACATGATAAAATAATAATAATATCCTATCCTCCTAATTATTTAAAAATAAGAAGAATAAAAGGGTAAAAGTTTGAAGTAACTTTGTAATGAGTATGAACACACCCCACATTAATCAAAATAGGGTCATTTAAGGTTTGACCCTCATTTAATTTTCTATAATGAGTCAAACCCTCACAAATTGACTGTCTTAAGGTTTGACCCCCATTTTTAACATTCCTTCCATTCTGCCGTTAATCCACATATTTAATACCGATTATAACCTCACTTTAATATGGGGGTCAAACCTTAAAAACGCTTGGAAAATAAAAAAATGAAATTAATGAAAAATAAAAAATAAATAAAAAATACGAAAAATGAATGAAAAACAAAAAATAAATATTAACCCCACAAATTAATTTAAAAAAGCCCAGAATTTTATTAAAAAGTAAAAATTTTATTAATTAAGAAAATAAATAACAAAAAATTAAAAAAATGCTCAGAAAATTAAAAATTCAAAAAAAATTGTTTTACTTTTTTACTGTTGTAGAAAAAACTGTTTAAAAAAATAAATACTTTTTTATAATGTGTAACGTGTTCAAATGACACACATGAAGAATGTTAAAATAATTTATTTAATATTCAAGTTTAATTGCACTTTATACCTTATATTTGAGAGGATTCACTTTCTAATGTGATGCAACGTTAACCAACTGACGCGACCACAAATGTTTCTAGTGTGCGTGCTATTGAGGCTCAAGTGCAAGCCTGTCGCTCAAGTAATAATCCGATAAGTCGGGTATCGATCCTCAGGGAAAAGGACGAACAGAGTCATGACGACGTTGGAAAGATTAAGAAATCCTAGCTTTAACTCTAAAAAGAAGGAAAATGTGATTTGGATTACGAAATAACTATAACTAATTGCAAAAGTGAAAGTGATTACTTAATGAAATTACGACTAAATGAAATGCAATTATTCTATTTAAACGAAAAGCTGATAACAATTTTGACTAAAAGCTGTGACTAGGAAATGAGAACGATAGGTCGGGTTACAATCCCCCACACCCCATAATTCATTTCGTAGGATACTAGAATCAGAATTAAAACAATGAAATGAACCCGGTCTTTAATACTCCTAAGTATTACATATATGAGGGATAGTAGCTTGCACAGTATGTAAGCAAAGGACGAATTAAAGCAGTATCGCATTAACTAATACTCGCGTTGCATTCTTAAGCATCCCAGTTACCTAGGGCAAATGAGATCGAAAGTCTTACAATGGTTATACCAGTTATATGACACGATTCACCTAATATTTTAATTCAAACTTATATTTCCATTATCATGAATTACATCGGGTGGGGTTCATGCACCCCAACCCTTGAAACCTTAGCCAGACATATTAAAACTAGAAGAAAACATGCTTTGAGTGAGAGAAAATATTTTAACTAACAACTTAAGATGAAGAAGAACGAAATTACTAACTAATGAATTAACTACAACAATCATGACAACAAAAATTAAAACGAATTTACCTGAATTGTAGAACTGGAATCAAAGATATAAAAATTAGAGTTTCTTATTGTGTTCTTCATTAAACTAATTACAATGCTTCTCTAAACGGATTAGAAGCCCTCTTTAATGTCTGGGAGGTGTTTTAAATTTATACCCTACGAAAATTATAAGAGTTGGATGCATACAAAACTCTATCAAGAAGAAGATAGTCCCAAATCTCGAACCCCGGATCGATCAGGTCCAGATATTTCGGATTGGTTCGGGTGACAACTGGATCGATCCATTTTTCAAATCACCCGGATTGGTCCGGTAAAAAGAACTTATGCAATGAAATTTGAGGCCGAATCAATTTGTTTTTTTGGAGAACTGATTGGTCCGGTAAACGCATTCTTATTCAGAGATTGTTGGTACCCGGATTGGGCCGTTTTTCATGTAAGTCGGATTGGTCCGGATTGGCTTCTCAATTTCACTTGATTTTCTCTTCAAAATCTCTTGATTATCTCACACCTTCGGGTCTTCATAACTTCTATTCCAGAAATCGAATTGAGACGCCATTTTTTCCTATGCGTTCATAAACTCGAGATCTTTGACCTTTATTTTGGGTCCTCAACCCGATTCCTGATGGAAATTATGCTTTTGCCCTTTTAATTCGTCCTCTTTCTCTTCTCTTGCTTCTTCCGATTTCTTTCTTTCTTTTAGGCATTAAATACCTATAAAATCAATAAGAAATACATGAAACTCAGGATACTTGTTAGACGAAGCCATTAGCAATGATATGAGATAAACCAACTCGTTTTACATTGTTAGAAGTAATAAAAGCCTCTAAATTAAGGGGTAAATTTGGAAGAATTTATGCCTAATCAACCCCCCCTAACTTTGAACTTTGATCATCCCGAGCAATGTAAAAGAATCAGAACATGATCCAATTCTAAAATGGGATTGAATACCTTTTCGCGGGCAAGCTATTGCATTTAGCATATGCAACAAGCCTTTAAACCCCTAGGTTACCCTAGTAGGACGAGTTGTGTCTCGTGAGGGTTTGCAGTGAATATACCCATAAAATTCGACTCAAGGAAAATTCAAAATACTCAAAAATTATATAATTCAAACATTTCCAGAAAATAGTCATCATCAATTCATGTTCAAGAGTCTCAAATCATAGTGCGTGTATGTGAAGCCTGAAATTTAACCGCAAATTTCCACCGATTGACCATTATGTTACTTATTCAAAAATTCATTTTGATTTAAATTCTCCCGGGATGCTCTCGCAAACGAGTCTCTCGGAAGTGTGGCTATTTCACTCGATGTGCGTGATTTATAAAGAGTAAATGCATTGAAACTAAGTTCACGCACACAAATCGAAAGACGGAATTTTATGGTAAATGGATCTCATCATCGGATTACGGTTATAATAAAACAGAAACATTGCCTCTAATTTACACCTTTGATCTCTTTTATTATCTTTTTGTGTTTTAGCTCTCCGTGCGGTAAACAATTTCGAAATTTTGGACTCGGTTAGGACTTTCTGAGGATAAAGGTGTATTGGGTAAAATAGGAATGGTAGGGAAGGTCGGAATTGGAGAATTCATTTAATGATGTCCATTTGTGCTATTCCGGGCTTTTGCTAATCTTTTTCTATTTATTTTTTTCACGCTTTTCTTTTCTTGCTATTTTTGTTGAGCATTTTTATTTTTTTCTTAACCCTTTTTATGCACTTTCCAGACTTAAATTATGGGATTATCAACTCTCACAATTCCAGGCCAATTACGATTTTTCGGGTTGTCAAACGAAAGGAAAAAATTTACTCAGCTCAATTTTGGTTTCCAAAAGGGATAATTTTTCGCTACATTTTCTGGCCAATATTTTTGGGGTTACAAACGAGGGCCTACTTCATTGTTCGAAATACTAATTGCGTTACCATATGCATTTCGAGATTAATTTAATTTAGAGATTTTTAGCGTGTTTTTCAAGGCAACATCACATACATTTCCCATAACCGGTCAAAGTGAAATGATTGATATCCTTGACGACTTATTAAAACACTGAAATGAACTTTGAGTTAACAATTTAACTCGGATTGATTTAAAAACTCATAATAATGAAAGGCTCGAATCTCACCGGATTTGTTAATCTCCACATTTATTCGTTAAGTCATCTATGTTCGCTCAATTTTCATCTTTGGTCAATTTCGGCTTTGTGTACTATGTTTTTACAATTTAAGACTTCAAACCAAATTTTAATGATATTTTTGAAAATTTTTAATTCCAATTTTCATTTATTTTGAAGAAGATTTTATTTTTGGTTTTTTTCGATTTCTTTTGAAATTTCTGGGTTTTTTTGAAAATTTGTGAAGTTTTAGAAAGATGCATTTGTGACCCCCCCTAACTTAGACTTTTGCATTGTCCTCAAGAAAAAAGGACTAAAATCTAACTCAAAGCGAATTAAAAGTGTGAATAAATAAAACGAACAAATATGGAAAATGCAGAATTTTATATCATGGATCAACATGTGTTACAAATGGAAATAAAAACAAACAAACATGTGATAAGAACCAAGAAGTACACAACCACTTTTCAAAAATAGATTCACGGGGGGGGGGGGGGATTGGACCTTCTGGACGCGCTGGGGTCATAAGGGTCATAGAAGAAGCTTGGAGGGGCCCCACCGAAGTTGAGTTCGTACATGTGAGTTTGGAGACGGTGCATCATGCTCGTATCCCTACTGTAGGCCTCGTGATCCCTATTGTATTTCTTGAGGAATCTATTAAACCGAGTTTCCACCGCCAAAAGACGTCGATTAATTTCGTCATTGGTGGGTGAAAAATAAGAAGCTTCATCGTTGTCATAATCTGCGTCGCCCTCGCCCAGCACAATGTCCTCCTCATCCTCGTCGCTGCTCTCTTCATCACCTTCCTCTTCCACTTCTTCATCACTAACCTCCTCTTCGGTATCACTAGACTCTTGAGACATCTGGGCCTGGATGCGGGCTTGTTATCTTTCACGTTTAGTTCGGCTAGTAGCCCCAAAAGGAGTTGGGAGGCGCGAGAAATCTTGCGGGGGTGCAATTTCGGCGTCGGCTAACATAGATGTGATGATCTGGGCCAAGGGGGAGAGGGTTGATGCGGTTTTTATCCGTGGCGACGAAGAATATGTCCTTAAAATGCAAGCAACCAGTCTGATGGGGGTGTTGTGGTCGAAGAGGTGATAGACGAGGGTGGCTTGACGGGGGCACATTGTTGAGTTATTGTCCGTTGGGAGAATGTTTGCGCACATGATTTTGAAAGTGAGACTCGCTTTGTCACTTAGCTGGCCCACCGGGTATGTTTTGGTATTTCAGGTAGCGTTGGGGTCGATGCGATACATGCACACGTCTTTTCAAGAGGGGCGAGAGGGTTTGGGTAAATGTATTGATGTGGGGTCGGGACATCCTTGGAAGACAACTTCTAAGTCAGAAGTTCCAAAGAGAATGGGACGCGGATGCCGCTAATGTAAGCTTCATCCGTTTGGTTCCCAGTGTGAATAAGTGAGCCATAGAGGGCGCGTACCACGTTGGACCATACCGCATCATGAGGTTTATTGAGGAAGCGACACCAACCCCGGGCCATGAAAAGAGCGATGATAGAATTAAGCATGTCATTCCAAATGACTTTCCACTCTATTTGGAGTTTGCGAGGTTGGCCAAAGAAATGTTCACACCGCCGTTGCTCTTGAAGGGAGCGGTAGCCGGCGGCTCCATCGCAGAGAATTTTTACGGAATCGTATTTTTGGGGAGGGGGTTAGTTGGCCATAGAGTTGGGAGAGAGTAATAATGCTAGACATAAATAGTGAGAGAGAGTAGGAGAGTGAGTTGTGGTGGTGGAAATGGGGTGGGGAAGGTGTAGATTTTATAGGTGGGGAGGGGAGAGGGGAGGGAAAGATTTGGAGGGAAAAGGGGGAGGAATTTGGGAGGGAAAATGTGTGTTGGGAAAGGAGGGGACGAGGGAATTAGAGGGATTGGGGGAAGAAGGGGGTGAACCTAGGGAAAACTAAGAGTTGCAGACACCGGACCAATCTGGGTGCCCAGGACCGGATCGATTCGGACCCTATATTTTTTATTTCGATTTTTTCCAAACTGGACCACTCCTCCCAAGGACTGGATCGATCCGGTCCCCAGAATAGCTCTAGTCCACCTATGGGAAGGTATACTCTCCTCATACGACTTTCGGCTACTCCTACCTACGATCCGACACCTGTATGACTTGATTACCTTTCACCTCAATATTGTGGCTCTAAAATGCTCGCCTCGTAAAGCATGCTGGTGCTCGAATTCCTCTGCTTTTATGATGTGATCCTACGGACTCCACTTATCCTAATCTACGTGCAACTACTATACACAAGAATTCACCCCATACACGTCGGGGGTGCGGCAACCTCTCAGTTCAAGCTCACTTTACCCCATAAATGGGGTCCGACAACCAAATGGTGTCGATCTCTTCTATTCCTCCTTTGCCCTATAAAATTCTCAACTTAATATGATTTTCTCTCTTAGTTTTTGGTAAGCACCTAAAACTGTACAATTTATATCCCGAATAGATGTATTTTAGTTGCTAATTCTCGACAATATGGGTCTTATGTGCTTAAACGTTTATTTTGCAGGTTTAATGGTAGTTGCGGTGTCAAAAGACATATTTTCAGGCAATTTGCAGTTAAAATGGAGCTAAATATCCAATTCCCTGACTGTACCCGAGCCTAAGTCTAGCCAAATCCTACCCAAACCATGTGTGTGTTTTGTTTGTCCCTTTTTATTATTTTTTAGATTTTTAGTTTGAATCATTTTTATTTTTGATATATTTAGAATTTCTAGCATTTATTTTCCAATTTTTATATTTCTTTTTTTTTTAGTATTTAGTATTTTGATTTTGATTTTATTAATTTTTAGTTTTAGTTTTATCTTATTTTATTAGGATTAGATTGTTTTTAGGATTTCATTCATTAGTTTTATTTGATTTTACATTTATTTAGAATTTTAGTTTTAGTTTTATTAGGCTTTATTTTTATTTTTTATTTGTATTTTTATTTCTTTCTAGTTTCATTTTTAATTGAGTCTTTGTTTTATTTTAGAATATAATTTTATTTTTTATTTTTTTAGTTTATTTTATTAATTTTATTTTAGTTAGTTAGTATAATTTATTTAGGGTCACAAATTAAACATACACATATACCCAATACATAAATACACCTTAAGCCACACCTACTTTCCCTACACCCTCACTACACCCAATACCTCCCCCCTTCATCTTCTTCCCTACACCTCTTTCTCTCTCCTCTCACCAACACCCACGACCCCCATTAGCACCTCACACTCTCTCTCTCTCCCTCTCTCTCTCTCTTACCCAAACAAACCCATACCCGATTCTCTTCTCCCCTACCATCCTTATAGTCCCAAACCGAACTCACCCCCGATGCCGACCACAACAAACAGAAACCCGATTTGGTGACCCATTTCCACCGGAGCAATCTTGACCCCATTACCCCCATCTAGTCCGACCTCCTCCATCGCCCCACTGCTGGCGTTCCCTCAGAACGATGCCCAGGCAGCACCCCTCTCGTCCCAACCTTACCCCTTTTCGACGGCCAACCCCGGCGACCCTCCGAACTTATCCTTACGCTGCGAACCCGTGTCCCGACTCGTACCTGCCCAGCTGGCGACCTGCCCCTCCTTCCTCTCACCCGTCGACTCCACCTCCGGTAGAACCCAACACCCGATCCACCCCCATTTCTCACCATTCAGCCACGATCAGCCCACTGTCAAACCCGAGCCACAACAACCCGCTCCCTACTTCTGACCCACGAACCATTTTCAAAACCAAAACTCAATTCCATTTTACCCACCTTACCTTTTGACACATTTGTCCTATAAAGCCATACACGTTTTTTCATCACCTGCCAACAAACAATCCCAAGCCAAACACAAAACAGTACCCACATGTTTAATACCTTTTACTCTTTTTCCCTATTATACCCCCAACTAACCACTCAAAATCAATTTCCAAAATTACTCCTCACCATATCAGATTTTTATTCTCATTCACATGACCTCACACCATATCCACATGCACCCCTAGCCATATACCTAATTTACCCCTTTGCACCATGTGCCTACTATATAATAAGACCATGCTCTTTCAAAGGGAGATTCATCATCAAAGAGAGAGAGAAAATTCTAGAGAAAAATAGAGTGTTAGGTTAAATAAATTAGGTAGAAATATTTGTAAAAAGTTTTATTTTCATTTTTTTTTAGATATTTGTGAGTGATAAATGTGTGAAATTCATTTGAGTTTATTATTGTTGGATGCTCATATTGGATGGATTGTGCTTAATTTCAAAGGAATAGAAGTTCAAATTCACTTCAAGAGATTGGGGTTTGATTGTTTTCTTCTCTTCTCATTTATTTTATGCCTTTGATTATTAATTTGTCATATTTCGTATCATGTTACGCTAAAACCCCTTTCAAGGGGTGGGTTAAAACCCATATTTGATGTTGTTTTATTTTAATTAGTTTAATTACTTGAAAAGTCCCTTTGAATGTGAATTTTAATCCCTCACCCTTAAATTTACGCCTCGAGAGAGGGTAAATGATTTTCGAGAGAAAATTGAAATTCTAGTTATAATACCCATTTTAGATTCGAACTAGAGATGGGGTTTCTTAAGTGGGGTATTATAACTTTAATTTCAACTCTATAATTATTTTCTAAGATTTACATAAATTCTAATTGATCGATCCTAGCGGGTGATTAATTAAAAGGAGTGTAGATCTAATTTTCTAGAGTTGTGGGGTGTTAAACTTAATTTTCAAAAAGATTACTATTATAATTACACTTGCAAGGAGAGTTGGTTTGTAATTTTGATATTAATTTGGGAGAATTCAAATAATTAAATTAATTAATTAGAAGAACTAAAATTTGTGGTATAATCTCATTCCTTGATTGTTCTCACAATTATTTACCTCACTTTATCTCTTATTTTAGTGTTAAACTTTGTTTTCTTTTTAGTCACTTTTTAGTTAGTTGTTTAGATCTTTATTTTAGTTTAGTGTTATTTCATCATCACCTCACCCTATTGTTTTAATATTGAAAAAGCTAAAAAAATTAGAAAAGCGAAAAAGCACAAAAAGAAAATAAAAAGTGAATTACAATTTTGTTCCATTTGCTTTACAACCTTGAAAGTGTATTGATACCCTTACTTACCGCTACACTTGAGTTGATATTATTTTGTAGGTATTTGAGGTTTTGATTAGAAGGAGCTTGTACAACAACGACAAAAACACCGAAAAGTTCTTTCTATCAGTTTTTTCTCAATGCTCTATAATTCTCCTCTTTAAAGGTGTCTAAATATCACAAAGCCTAACAAACTTTTATATATCACTAAGTGGGTTTAAATAAACCTAAAACCTATTCAAGCATGTTGTGACTTTGACCCTACTCTTTATCCATGCACCACTTAACCATTCAAATCCCCTTATAAATGCCCTATTAATGGAGCCATAACTCCCACATGGATTATATAACAACTAATATTATTCTTAATTATGTTTATTACTTAATCAGAATAAACACATAAAGTACATTACAAAGTCGTTCAAACATCAACCTCCTCACCTCCCTTAATTTCAAAATTAAGGCCAAATTAAGCACACTTACCATTATTAATGGCCAAACAACTAATATTCATTTAAGTTAATTTTATTTCTGTTTTTATACTTAGGAAGAAATCTTAATATTTTGAACATATCTAGAATTCTATTATCATGCAAAAAAATGTAAAAAAAATATCAAAAAAATGTTCAAACTCTCTAACATGTCACTCACTAGCTAATTTAAAATGAGTCAAATAAAAATTCAATAAATTCACATAAATTTTTATTCATTAAAATATATACATATAATTACAATTCATACTTGATTTATTAAATCCATATATTTTTTAAATAGTTTCACTAAACTTCATAAAATTCCACATACTTAATTTTAAATCCATTAGTAAAATATGACAATTTATGCAAAAAATATTTTTAATTATAATTACACGTAAAAATTATGGGGCATTGTAATCTTTTCCTCTAACAAAAAGAATTATTTCCTCAGAATCCACACAAAATCTAATCGTAGTAGCATTATAACTATACTCGTCATTATATAGGTTGAAAGTATCACCATGGTCACATTACGCCCAAATGCCATAACTAAATCCGACTAACAAAACCATGTCCTTAATGTGAGATATAATTTAGGGCTCATATGTGCCTAACATCATAATCATTAATTGGGTCAACACCAACTCATATATATATATATGAGTTGGTGTTGACCCAATTAGGCTTTCATATCCCGAACATGGTTCATTAAATCAATATTATGTTATACGAGATTGTATAATTGTTTGCTTAAAACCACCATTTGCACTTATCTAAATAATACTCGTTTATTATTAAACTTTTTTTTGCAGGTTTGATACCATCATAAAGAAAGTCCAACATCCTCAGTAGACACTCCAATAATATGATCACATAAACAAAATCTAACTTCCTCCATATACACCCCAAAACATTGCCGCATAAATCATTGTAATCGTGTTTGACCCCAGTCCCCTTTGGGGTCACCTAGTACCAAGATACGGAGTATACACCCCAAATATCTCCATTAAAATATATAATAACAACCAAAGCCCCCACATAGGGACATGCATAAAAAAGTAATGTATCTCCACCCTCGATACAATCCAATAAATTAGCCTCTCGCATCACTAATTAATTTCAACATATTTTATATAATTTCGGTTCTTTATTTCTTTGTATTTACTGATCATGTTTTATTCTTCTAAGTGAAGGGGATGAGGCATGGATTTACTATGCTAAAGTCCAATAGGAAATTTCTTACTTTAATTAAATAATATAATATTACCGCAAAGGTTATATCAATTATTTCATAGGGGGAAATTATGACATTCATAATAAGTCTAACTTTCACTAATAAAGCCAAGTTCTTAAATCATAAGGGATAGATATCAATTTTAACATACATAGAAGAGAATTGAACCATTTCCATCAACATACGTGTGATGAAACTTATTAAAACTTGGGAAACAAGTAAAGAGTTAATGAAATCTTCAAGTATATGCAAATGACCATTATTCTGTAAATTTCCTAATTCTACATAAGTATAGAAATCCCATTTAAAGCTTAAGAGTGGAATTAACTTTATCAAAATTCATAAACCAAATTAATAATCAAAATTTAAAGGTTCACACAATTTATATTGGCAAATAAATTTTATGATTTAGGTTTACATTAGAATTCATCAAAATCCTGATTATCATAAATTATGAAAATTATATTTTAATTCTAATTTTAAAATAATTTACCAATTATTATATGAATTGTATAATGAAAATTTGCATAGTAGTTGTAATACCCCATATTTTTATATTTTTATTTAATTGAATTGGATATTTAAATTATACTGGTGACACATAATTTAATTTACGAAGTAATGAGAAATTAAATAAATATTAATTTAGAGTGAAATGAATTAATATTTATGTGATTATGTATTTACTAGTGTGCTTTTAGTAAATAAAATTGAAGTAGGAAAATTAAGTGGGAAGCATCCATCTCGCGGTCCAGAGATATTGCTTTAACAATCATCTGAGTTTTGGAAGTCAAGTTAAGATGCTGACTTATACAAAGTCTTACCTGAGGAGATTCAAAATCATTCCTATCTTTAGAAGTCAATCCCACTAAACTCCACTTGTATGCTTGACATGAAAAGTAGAGGCAAGCTGAGTCAAAGGTTGAGCCTCAACCAGCAAAGGGGGGCAGCTGTGAGATAGTCTGACTCTGAGAGTTTAAAATAAAGCAAGGCGGAATTCGCCTACTGGAAGTGAACTAGCTAGGCGATCATATTGGTAGGTTGGGAGTTTTATAGTAAATAATGGATATTCAGACTGACCGTTTGTGCATCTTGTTTCGACGCCTTTGCTTACCATCTTGAGCCGTAGGCTTGGGCTCATAACAGGGGCCTTTGGACAAAGAGAGGGCTATGTGCAATAGCTCTTAAGACAGTCAGAATCAGAAAGATAGGTATGTCTTATTTTAAAAGAACCATTATCCCAAAGGCTTTATGTCATTAAATAGATCTTAGTATGCACTCATATCGTACATTCTAATACTAAGATGCAAGATCGATTGGATTTAGGATTTTACCCTCTAGGTTACCTTAACTGAACCCAATCCCATCATTCTGGTTTGATCCGTGCTATTAACAAATTACCACTCATTCTATTAAGTGAGTAAACGCGACGGAATTTAATAATATCTTAATCGGGACATGCGTGACTAAATTAAAATATGTTGAGATGGGAAATTAATGATAAGTGACTAGGGTGACGATTTTGAGTGCATGGTTGATCTGAAATGGATCAAAATTGTCAAAATTGATTATCCGAGGGTAGTATTCTAGTCTTGGGGGCTTATTAGATTAATCGAGACTAATTTATGTTACTTTTGGACTCCTTAATGGCATGTGAATATACAAAAACGGGATTTCAATTATAAAATGAAAGGTTTAGATCCTAGGGAAGAGGCATTTCACAAATCCAATGGTTAGGAGAGTTTTGCTAAGAGTTAAGGAGAAAGTGAAGAGAATTGAGAAGGAATTTCAAGAGTCTAAGGGAATACTTGAAGAATATTTGCAAGAACATTCTTAGAGTGAAGATTTGGGAAGGAAATTCTTAGAGGTGTATCAATATATTCACCAAACTTAGATCCTACGAACGTCAAGGAAATTAGTTAATTTTCTATTTGATTTGCAATTTTTGTCATATTATAGTTGGGAAATAATATGTTTGAGAATAAATCACACATAAAAAATGATGTAATTTTGGGGAATGATTTAAAAATGGGAAATTTTAGGGACTTTGATTTTAAGAAAAATAGCATTGATTGAGATTACTGGATTTCAAGAGATGATAGTGAAAAAAAAATGAGTAGAATGAGAAGAGTCACTTTGGAGAGTTTTAGATTTGTTTTTGAGTGCTTTCCGAAGATATTTGAGAAAAAACTCAAGACACATACCCGACTCAATTTTTCATGTAGAATTCAAATCTAAAGTTGAATTGGAAATTTGAATAATATTTTGAGATAATTTACTGGGTTTCTAAAAACAGGCCTATAATGGTGAATTTTAACTCGATTGAGGCAGTTTCGTTCTCCCATGGTTAATTTAGTGTGCTACACTTATTGAATCTTTATTGTATATTTATATCCATGTAATGTGTTGCATTTATATGTATTGTATGCTCGTATATTATATTCATTCTTACATCCATTTTTTGTGTTATTTTCATCCTGTGTAGTTTGGGTAACGAAGCTAGTTGATTTTACGAGCATGTTGGGTTATAGAATTGGGTAGAAAATATGTGAACTTGATATATGGGAATGAAATCTAAAATTTATTTTAATTGGGAGAATGATATTATGATGATTTTTATTGAAAAATGAATACGCATTCTTTAGACAAACCACCTGTTGAACGGGGTGTGCTGTCGGCTACGATTTTCTTTATTATCCAAAGAATTGACCCCAGTTGGAGTGTATTCCAAGTTTTATTATGGCGGTGATGCCAGGTTATGATGGGTCATGTATCCAAGTTATGTAATTTATTTTTGAGGGCCATTGGATTGTTCCAAGGATAATTAATAGGATAGTGTTCGGTAGTTCATACCGTATTGTGGGAAGTACAGTGGAAATTTTTATATGGGGTCTTCGGTTGTGTAGTGACTGTGATGAGATCCTAGGTTATGATTATATTATTGTAATTTTAGTTTGAGTGTTCAAGTTGAATACACTCTTGTATATGATTCACACACACACGAGTATGTGCAGTTACAATTAGAGCATTTATACAAACTACTGATTTTCCCGCTCATCCCCCCATAGTTTATTGTATGTCAGGTTTGATCCAAGATGATATCTATGGAATCGTTGGGATTGGGATCAGCGTTAGAGGCTCTGAATATTTAGTTTCAAAATTTAAACGTATCTCTTTGTTTTTTGTAATAATTTTGTAAAAGGACATTTGACATTAAATAAAATTGAGATATTTTATTCAGTTGATTATGTATTTTTTTTCTTCTGAAAATTTATTCTCAATCTAATTGTAAATTCTCTAATTTATAAATATTTTTCAGTAGCATCTCTGGGGGTGCTACATTAATTAAATTGAAATACTAAATCTCCCAAATCATCAAATTCTAACTAAAACTATAAAGTTTTGAATAATTTAACAAATAATTTTTTTATATCATTTAATTATAAAGATTCGTGGAAGAAATTATAAACCCTAACTATCTCTAATTCATTTTGATTGTTAAAATTAGATGGAAATAGAAATTAATATTCATATGCATAAGGGGAGCAATCGAACGTTAACTTGTATCAATGTAGGAATTCACAAAATAATATAAGAATTGTAGAAGGAATAATCCTTGAATCTGTGTTGAAAAGACTCCCCAATTGTACAAATAACTGTATATATGTAACTCCAAAACGTAACCCCAAAAAATACAACTGTTGTTGAAAATTATAGGGTATGTTTTTAGGATTGAAATGGTATAATTCGGATGGAAAATGGATTAGATTTTTAGGTTCAGTTGTGTACTGAAAATGACAAAGGTAGTATGATTTTTGAGTTGGATCGAGAGGAAAATCGAGAGAATGAGTCGAAGGCTTCTTTTTAATAATAAACATCTTCTGCATATATTTTTTTTTAAATCTCACCAAATTATTATTACTTAATTTTTTATTTTTTGTTATTTCTATTTCCTTAATTAATTTCTAATTCCTTTCTCCTTCTTTCTCTAATAACCCAGACCCCAAACCTTTCTCCGAGTAACTACCTCATTACTAGTATAGCCTCTACTTTAATCCATAATTTCTTTTGTGCCAAACCTTCCATTTACGTTCTATAATTATCATTAAATCCCATACATTTATTTATTTATAATTAAGCACAAACACTTTATTCATGCATCAAATAAATTCTATAATTCATAATAAATTCAATAGTTAACCAAATAAAATTTTATAATTAAAAAATTTCAATAACTTCTATTTTATTACAATTTCACTCTCTAATAATTATATAGAACTTATTTTTCATTACATAAATTATATAAATTTCAATTCCCATGTAAATAGTCGATTAAATATTTCTCAAATTTATTATTTTACTATTAATAAATACCACCAAACTTAGTTTGAACACTAAGTTTGCACACTGATTTTCACCTATATTTTTAAAATATTAAAAAAAATTGAGTTGAATTTTTTTGTGTGGGATTTAAACATTTCAATGGACCCACATAAAAAACAACTCAAAATAACCTTTTTTCTATTTTTAAAAAATCGGTCTAACTTCCATACTCTTAGAGTGCTTGAAATGGTGCGAAAGTTTGACCGATTTTTTAAAAATAGCAAACAAGTTATTTTGAGCTGATTTTTTATATGGGCCCATTGAAATGTTTAAATGCCATATAAAAAAATTCAACTCAAAATTATTTTTTTTAATATTTTAAAAAATAAGTGTACAAACTTGATGTGCATGAGAGACTGCTCTCTCTCTTTCTCTCGCACGCGCGCTATATATATAGATATATATAAGCATGACTCATCAATATTTTTATCTCATAAGAATTATCCAAAAAATATAAACGATCCTTTTTCCCATTCACTGCATGTAAGGCATTAATAATCAGGTTTTCTAATTATACAACCATTATGCCAAAAAATCAATAAACCTTCTTCATAATCAACACCGTCATAATTATATTCAGGTCGATTGAATTTGCACTGAACACCACACAAATACATCGGGCAATATGTTATGCATTCATTAAGAATGTAAGCCTCAGTTGTTGAGACCTTTAGATGTGCTTTGATTCCTACAATAAGTTTTAATGTGTGCATATAATTATAAAGAAGTAAGGAATATAAGCACAATGAAAATTTTATATCATTAATTATATAAAAAATTACTTAATTGCGTTTACATTTCAATTGGATACATCCATTGTTTTTGCACTAGATCACCTGGAATTGCCTCTTATGCAAGGTAAATCAACAAGTGAACTATAATATCAAAGAAGGACGGCGAAAATATACATTCAAGCTTACACTTAATTATAGAAAATTTATCCTCAAGCCACTCTAAGACATCCACTCTCAATCATTTTTAACATAATTACATAAAAAACAATACAATATCAATTAGTGGTTGACACAATTCCTTTGGAATATGAAAAAAAAAAAATCCAAGAGCTAGTAAAAATTGTAGAAAAATATGGTAATCGTGACTCTTCATCCCCCAAATCTTACCTTCCTTAGCATTAACACTATAACACCCCATGATTTTGGGACTCAGAAATTAAATTTTCGGGAGAAATCTAATTTATTGAAATTGGAGAATTTTAAAATTTGGAAATTGAAGTCCAAGAATTGAGGACATTTTAAAGTACTCTAGATGATAATTTTGAGTGTATCATTGGTTCTGAATGGGTCGAGATAGTCAAAATGACTATCATTGGGTTTTATTTCAGTTCCAAAATATTTTTGAGTATGTTTGGGTCAAATTGGAGTAAACGAGTCATTTAAAGTGTGTATTAACATTTAAAATTGGGACTTATGTTTTAAGGGATTTAAGGGCTTACGATTTCAGCCCTTCTCATTTGTGAGAAGAGAGAAAGAGAAATAAAGAGGAAAAGAAGAAGAAAGGAAGAGAGAGAGGAGAAAAAGCTTGGAGATTCCGGCCTAAACGCGATCCCAGGGACGATTCAACCTCTACAATTCTAAGGCAAGTGTTTAATCTTGCTAAATATTTCATTTGTGTATTTCATTTCATAATTTGTGGATAAAATAATTAGATTTTGGGTATATTTATCAAAACCTAGATTTTGGTTTCAATCTTGAAATGGAAGTTTCCACTCGGGTTTAAGGGATATAAATTAATGAGATTAGATATAGGATGAGTTTTGATGTTTGAAAACATGTTGGGGTTGAAGATTAAGGGTTGGAAGAGGATGAAATTGATTTTGAGAAATTTAGGTTTTGAGGAGAAATGACCATTTCGTAGCCTGCTGAACGGGCCAAATCAATTCGTCCTCCTTCCGAATCGATTCGGAATGTTGCAGAGTCCCAGGTCTGTGTGACCGAATTGATTCGGACGCAAGGAGAATCGATTTGGCTTGGGACAGAGTCCCAAGTCCTTTAGACCAAATCGATTTGCAGTTGGAGCGAATCGATTCGGGCCAGGCCGAATTGATTCGAAAATAGGGCTATTTTCCTAGATTTTTCTAGAATTGGGCTATTTTCCTAGGTTTTAATCCATTTCGACCGGGTTTCTCAATTTAGAACATCCTATTATGGTACGAAAAGTACGTTTTGGAGATTCATTGGGAGTTTCTGACATGTTTTGGTTAGTGGAGGAAATATCGAGCTAGTTGGGAAAACATACATGCGTATGCATTGGAGATTGTCGCGTTGATGTAGTGGGAAATTACTAGGGATGGGAGTCCCATTTAGAGTTTATAAAGTGAGTTAACATAGAGTGCACGGTGAGACACTTTTCGAGGAAGTTGTGAAGATATGGCGGGAGATTGTTAGGCCGACTTTTATATTGAATCCTATAAGCGGTAGGATTTTATTTAGATAGTACGGGTAGACCACGAGAGATAGGTCAATTATCCTTAGTGACGATGAGTTTGTGGATTAAATCGTAAATGTGTTAATGTTAAAGGTTCATAAGAGTAATTGAACCATAGGCGAAATTGAGGACTATTAGATAGTATTATCAACTAGAAAATGATAGGATCATTAGGATGGATTTAAGTTTAAGCTTGAGACTTCTAAACTATTAGTTATGTGCTTACCAATAGTCGAGATTAGTACTAGATATATCAATGTTCTTTGGATATTGATGGGATGTGTAGTGATTGTTATAGACATTAAACTTTGGGGTGATAACCTTAATGTTGAATAGATTGGAAGACTATTCATATCATAGGGGCAATGGATGAATATACTTCAAGCGAGGGATTGTATTTATATAAGGAATTAAATTAAATACGTTCGGGATGACGGCTAGTAGAAAGGGGATTATATACACGTATAGCCGAGTTTATAAATTTCATACATACGAACGAGAGAGGGTATGTATATATATCTATGTAGATATGCATATATGTGTATACTCATGGCGTGAATATCTAAACCGTATGTGATGGTTTAATTATATGATGTAATCATATGGACGTATATATATTGTGTATGTGAATGATATATATAATTGTATTGTGAAGCATACCCCGCACATGCTATCATTGGGAAGTTTCACGATGAGGGTGAGCACCCTGGCTCGAGGAGCAGAGTGTGGATATTCCTCAGGTCATAGCGTCCATTGTGTTATTATGTGATATGCATTTTTTTGGGATGAGACATGGTGGGTATGTTTCGACTCATTGTCGGTTAAGAACTATAACCGCTTCTCGTACGTCATGTGTGTGTGTTGGCTGCGATGTCGGTGATATTGAGTCCGACCATGGTCCCCAGGATGGTAAATGAGTAATGCCCTGAAAGATGATAGCATGGTGAAGTATATTGGCTTTATATAGTCAATTGTATTATGTGTATGGACATTGTACATTATATGTGTTATGTACACGTGGCTATGGGAATGAATGGTTGTATATATATACGTTTAGAGTAAATGTAAATATATATATATATATATATATATTTATTATATTCTATAGGAAAAAAAAGGATACGATATTTCTACGGTGTACATCTTGGGTGATTATGGTGTGCCAGATTGTTGGGGGTTGATGTATCGTACTTAAGGAAAATTTCGGTTATATCAACCCAAGGATTTAATGGATACTTTTAGGTTGTTCTTAGATTGTAATCGAGATTATAATAGATTTGTGTGGATGACATAATGGATCCCTACGATCAATAATGTCGAGGAGTAGTGTATCGGGAGGGTTCCTTGTTTGGATTTCGCTTTGCGAGACGCCCCACGCACGAAACGTAGTACCATGTTGAGAGTAGAGAGAAGTTTTGTCCTTTGTACTTGTATGTTGTTGTAGTAGTAGATTTGTGTGGATGACATAATGGATCCCTACTATCAACATTGTCGAGGAGTAGTGTATCGGGGGGGGGTCTTTATTTGGATTTCACTTTGCGAGACGTCCCACGTACGAAACGCAGTGCCATGTTGAGAGTAGAGAGAAGTTTTGTCCTTTGTAATTGTAGGTATCAGTAGTATGATTTGTGTGGATGACATAATGGATCCCTACGATCGACATTGTCAAGGAGTAGTGTATCGGGGGTGTTCTTTGTTTGGATTTCACTTTGCGAGATGCCCCACGCACGAAATGCAGTGCACTGTTGAGAGTGGAGGGAAGTTTTGTCTTTATTAAATTGTGCATGTTATTTAGAGAATAAACTCTTAAATTGAAGTCTAATGTTATAATGTGAAGTAATAAAATGGATAACTGATTTAGTTATACATTGGAATCAATAAAGCCTAGTATGGCCTATTTGTATATATATATTTAAGTGAGATTAAAATGGGAAGGATTCTTGGGTTATGTTAGAACGACAGGTCTTGCGGGTATAGGCCGTGCCTATTGTATAGTAGGTTGTCCTTATGGGTGTGGTAACTTAATTAAGATTCCAGGACGTGAATAGGTGCACGCTGTTAGATGAGAGGGAGTTGGGGCTTCACGAGAGTGCGACTCCACCTTAATTATGAAATAAGTGCATTGATATTTATTATGAACGGTTAACACACTTGCTAAAGATTTTTGCACCTCGGGCTCTAACCCGTTTATATTTCTCTCCTGCTATATGTATATAATCCTACAGGTGTCCTACCGCATGGATGTCGGATGCTTTTCTATCCAAAGTCTTGGGAGCCGTAACAGGTGCGAAGTGTCGCAGGAATTAGATTGTAGTCACTTCCTATTTCTTTGTCAATCTAGATAGGATTATTTTGTATATCGGGTTTATATCCAAGGGATATTTGTAGCATTTTATATTCCTTCTTTATGGATGTTGTACTGTCTGTGACCCGACAGCTTATTCGGGTAGATTTCCTTGTATGTACTCAGTTCACTTTACTCTAGAACTTCTTTTATCATGGTACTTGTGTTCATATTACCTTTTCTAGATATCTATATTATTGGTTTGTTATTTGTTGAATATTTTATTTAGATTTTGGCATCTCGCTTACATGATTCCGTGTAGTTAGCCTTATATGTTATTTTATAGTTTGTTGGTGCTGAGGCTGTGTCATCTGAAATCCCTGGTTAAGGTAGTATAGGGCTGGCCACCCGTTATTATTTTAAGCGGGTTGTTACAGATGGTATCAGAGCATCAGGTTCTAGTGTCTTTAAGATCTGTGCGGGTTTTTTGCATTCTTCCGTTGACATTTTTTATAATAGAGCCCTACTATCAGGATTATTGTGTTCACTACGTTTATCTTCTTCTGCGAGGTGTATTCACTTGAACGACACTCTGACACAGTTGCTTCCGTCTCAGACGTCGCCACATTTAAGTCGGTTAGGAAGGGGTAAGATGAGAGATGTAATACCCATAATATATTTTGGGTACGCTTTGATTTGAGGTATTTCTTTTCGTGATTCAGGCAGAGATAAGAAGGAGAATTTCGTAATCGATAAGATAAGTATTGATGAGAAGAAAATAGTGAAGCCTTGGGAGGTTTAGATCGATAAATTCATCAACATTTGTTAGGAAACCTGGTGTTGGTGACTTTTACCGATGTGAGGTGTGTGGAGTTGTCCCAATATCGGGAGTATTTCCTTATGGGAAGAGGGATTGAGAAATTTAGAGTTTTGGGTCCATTTAGTAGGACCGAAAGTGTTGTCAGGGGGTCGCAATAGCGCCTTGTCCTTCAGGATGGTTAGGAAGGATTTATGGGGCGGATATTTCTTTGAGGAGAATTTGGCCTTGGGAAGTAGTGAGCAAGTGTTGTCCTTATACGACATCTTTTGGAATAATAAACTGTGTTGGGAAGAGCTAGTAGAGAGTTATGCTATTGATTTACGAAAATGCGGACTGTTAAGGTTTATTGAGTAATGGTGATAATGCCATTGTTTTATAGCTAGGATAGAGCACGTAATGGTGATAATTGAGGGAAGGACTTACTTTATGGCAATGTTTTGATGTAATGTGAAGAAATTGTGTAATTGAGAGGTTCAGAGTTTAGCAGATTTATTGTTGAACAGAGAAATTAGCTCAGGGTTGTGCTAGTTTTGAGAACTAGGTATTGGCGAGAATGTTGTGTTTATTGAAGCCTTGTGTCTTAAGCATAAGGTATTGGTTTGGCATGTCGAAAGACATGGAATTGTTTTATATTATATTGTTACATAGGCCTTCAGGCAATATCTAAAACTCAAAAATCTTTTATAAAACTTAACCCAGGTTCAACTGATCTTAATCCCCGACATGGCTACACAGTTGTGTATTGGGAGGGTTCCTTGTTTGGATTTCGCTTGCGAGACCTCCCCCGCATGAAGGTAGCTAGTGTCAGGAATTGAGAAGAGTTCAACCATTAGGGATTTCAAACTTTTATATACATAATATGTTGCTACAGATTATGTTTGTAGAGTGTTATATTACGATTTTGAGGCTAGTGGAGCTAAGTTATATTTTTACGAGTTGAGCTCGGGTACGGGGTGCATGGGCGCCTTGGGTAGTTAGTTTGATTTTTAAAATCTATATGGTTCGATGTGAGAACTGAAAAGGATCGGTATAGTGATCTTGAGGGTAGATGTAAGGACTAGATGAGATTAGAAGTCCTAGGCATAACTTAAATTTCTCAGACAAAATTCATGTAAGGGGGGAAGTATGTAACACCCCAAGATTTTGGGACTGAGAAATTAAATTTTTGGGAGAAATAAAATTTATTGAAATTGGAGAATTTTAAAATTTGGAAATTTAGGTCCAAGAATTGAGGACATTTTAAAGTGCTCCGAATGATAATTTTGAGTGTACCATTGGTTCCGGATGGGTCGAGATAGTCAAAATGACTGTCATTGAGTTTTATTTTGGTTTTGAAATATTTTTGAGTATGTTTGGCTCAAATTGGAGTAAACGAGTCATTTAAAGTGTGTATTAACATTTAAAACTGGGACTTATGTTTTAAGGGATTTCAGGGCTTACGATTTCAGCCCTTCTCATTTGTGAGAAGAGAGAAAGAGAAAGAAAGAGGAAAAGAAGAAGAAAGGAAGAGAGAGAGGAGAAAAAGCTTGGAGATTCCGGCCCAAACGCGATCCCGGGGACGATTCAACCTCTACAATTCTGAGTCAAGTGTTTAATATTGCTAAATATTTCATTTGTGTATTTCATTTCATAATTTGTGGATAAAATAAATATATTTTGGGTATATTTATCAAAACCTAGATTTTGGTTTCAATCTTGAAATTGAAGTTTTCACTTGGGTTTAAGGGATAAAAATTGATGAGATTAGATATAGGATGAGTTTTCAAGTTTGAAAACATGTTGGGGTTGAAGATTAAGGGTTGGAAGAGGATGAAATTGATTTTAGGAAATTTAGGTTTTGAAGAGAAATGACCATTTCATAGCCTGCTGAACAGTCCGAATCGATTCAGAATGTTGCAGAGTCCCAGGTCTGTGTGACCGAATCGATTTGGACCCAAGGCGAATCGATTCAGCTTGGGATAGAGTCCCAGGTCCTTTGGACCGAATTGACTCACAGTTGGAGCGAATCGATTCGCCCTTGAGACCGAATCGATTCGGGCCAGGCCGAATCGATTCGAAAACATGGCTATTTTCCTAGATTTTTCTATAATGGGTTTTAATCCATTTCGATCGGGTTTCTCAATTTGGAACATCCTATTATGGTACGAAAAGTACGTTTTGGAGATTCATTGGGAGTTTCTCACATGTTTTGGTTGATGGAGGAAATATAAAGCTAGTTGGGAAAACATACATGCATATGCATTGGAGATTGTCGCGTCGATGTAGTAGGAAATTACTAGGGATGGGAGTCCCATTTAGAGTTTATAAAGTGAGTTAACATAGGGTTCGTGGTGAGGGACTTTTCGAGGAAGTTGTGAAGATATGGCGAGATATTGTTAGGCCGACTTTTATATTGAATCCTTTAAGCGGTAGGATTTTATTTAGATAGTACGGGTAGACCACGAGAGATAGGTCAATTATCCTTAGTGACGATGAGTTTGTGGATTAAATCATAAATGTGGTAATGTTAAAGGTTCATAAGAGTAATTGAACCATAGGTGGAATTGAGGACTATTAGATAGTACTATCAACTAGAAAATGATGGGATCATTAGGATGAATATAAGTTTAAGCTCGAGACTTGTATACTATTAGTTATGTTCTTACCAATAGTCAAGATTAGTACTAGATATATTGATGTGCTTTGGATATTGATGGGATGTGTAGTGATTGTTATAGACATTAAACTTTGGGGTGATATCCTTAATGTTGAATATATTAGAAGACTATTTATATCATAGGGGCAATGGATGAATTAAATAAATACGTTCGGGACGACGGCTAGTATAAAGGGGATTATTTACACGTATAGCCGAGTTTATAAATTTCATACATACGAACGAGAGAGGGTATGTATATATATCTATGTAGATATGCATATATGTGTATACTCATGGCGTGAATATCTAAACCGTATGTGATGGTTTAATTATATGATGTAATCATATGGACGTATATATATTGTGTATGTGAATGATATATATACTTTGTATTATGAAGCATACCCCGCACATGCTATCATTAGAAAGTTGCGCGATGAGGGTGAGCACCCTGGCTCGAGGAGCAGAGTGTGGATATTCCCCAGGTCATAGCGTCCATTGTGTTTTTATGTGATATACATTTTTTTTGGATGAGACGTGGTGGGTATGTTTCATCTCATTGCCGATTAGGAACTATGACTGCTTCTCGGACGTCGTGTGTGTGTGTTGGCCGCGATGTCGGTGATATTGAGTCCGACCGTGGTCCCCAGGATGGTATATGAGTAATGCCCTGGAAGATGATAGCATGGTGCAGTATATTGGCATTATATAGCCGATTGTATTATGTGTATGGCCATTGTACATTATATGTGTTATGTACACGTGGCTATGGGAATGAATGGTTGTATATATATGATTAGAGTAAATATAAATATATATATATATATATATTATATCCTATAGGTAAAAAAAGGATATGAAACTTCTATTGTGTATATCTTGGGTGATTATGGTGTACCAGATTGTTGGGGGTTGATGTATCGCACTTAAGGAAAATTTTAGTTATATCAACCCAAGGATTTAATGGAGACTTTTAGGTTGTTCTTAGATAGTAATCGAGATTATAGTAGATTTGTGTGGATGCATAATGGATCCCTACGATCAACATTGTTGAGGAGTAGTGTATCCGGGGGATTCCTTATTTGGATTTCGCTTTGCGAGACGCCCCACGCACGAAACGCACTACCATGTTGAGAGTAGAGAGAATTTTTGTCCTTTGTACTTAAATGTAGTTGTAGTAGTAGATTTGTGTGGATGAAATAATGGATCCCTACGATCAACATTGTCGAGGAGTAGTGTATCGGGGGGTTCCTTGTTTGGATTTCGCTTTGCGAGATGCCCCACGCACGAAACGCAGTGCCATGTTGAAAGCAGAGAGAAGTTTTGTCCTTTGTAATTGTAGGTATCAGTAGTATGATTTGTGTGGATGACATAATTGATCCCTACGATTGACATTGTCAAGGAGTAGTGTATCGGGGGGGTTCCTTGTTTGGATTTCGCTCTGCGAGACGCCCCACGCACGAAACGTACTGCAATGTTGAGAGTGGAGAGAATTTTTGTCTTTAATAAATTGGGCATGTTATTTAGAGAATAAACTCTTAAATTTAAGTCTAATGTTAATATGTGAAGTAATAAAATGGATAACTGTTTAAGTTATACATTGGAATCAATAAAGTCTAGTATGGCCTATTTGTATATATATATTTAAGTGAGATTAAAATGGGAAGGATTCTTGGGTTATGTTAGAACGACAAGTCTTGCGAGTATAGGCCGTGCCTATTGTATGGTAGGTTGTCCTTATGGGTGGGGTAACTTAATTAAGATTCCAGGACGCGAATAGGTGCGCGCTGTTAGATGAGAGGGAGTTGGGGTTTCACGAAAGTGCGACTCCACCTTAATTATGAAATAAGTGCATTGATATTTATTATGCACGGTTAACACACTTGCTAAAGATTTTTACACCTCGAGATCTGACCCGTTTATATTTCTCTCTTACTATATGTATATATTCCTACATGTGTCCTACCGCATGGATGCCGGATGCTTTTCTATCCAGAGTCTTGGGAGCCGTAACAGGTGCGGACTATCGCGGGACTTAGATTGTAGTCTCTTCCTATTTCTTCGTGAATCTCGATAGGATTCATTTTGTATATCGAGTTTATACCCAAGGGATATTTGTAGCATTTTATATTCCTTCTTTATGGATGTTGTACTGTCTGTGACCTGACAGCTTATTCGGGTATATTTCCTTGTATGTACTTAGTTCACTTTATCCTAGCACTTCTTTTATCATAGTACTTGTGTTCATGTTACCTTTTCTAGATATCTATATTGTTGGTTTGTTTTCTGTTGCATATTTTATTTATATTTTGGCATCTCGCTTATATGATTCTGGGTAGTTAGCCTTATATGTTATTGTATAGTTTGTTGGTGCTGAGACTGAGCCATCTGAGATTCCTGATTAAGGTAGTATAGGGATGTCCAACCGTTAATATTTTAAGCGGGTTGTTACAAACACATCTAGAAATGATAGATGGATACCCATCTGGTAACTTCAATGATTGCTAAAGTCATATAAGATCCGTTTATCTGCTTTAGACAAAGTGTAATAGGCACGAGGCATTACCCATTTATCTACCTTGTTATATGGATGCAAGTTTCTATGTACACATATTTCTTTCAAATCCCATTGAGACTTAACATTGTCTTTTATTTTTTCCTCAATGTTAAAAAAATTACTTTAAAGTCTTTCACATAAATTTTTCTCAATATGTTTGACTTCCAAATTATGATGCAATTTAAGATCTTTCTAGTAAGGCAAATCATAAAATATACAAACTTTGTCCCATTGCTACTAAAACTACCCAGGACTCCTCTTTTCGAATGGATTTCCATGTATTAGAGTCCAAAATATATTTAGTTGATGAAATATCGTCATTACTAAACTATTTTGATCGTCCACGATGCCCTTTCTAACCATAAAAATGAAGACATATTTTCTCGTCATTTATTACTCACCAGTAAAAACTGACGATAACCCATGTAATATATTTTATGCTCATTATTCAAATACAAGGAATGTATCTACTTATAGTACATGTGGAAAGACACTTTGCCCTTGTGCTCCAACCCAACAAGTTAGCATACGTAAGAAAATCATTAGTATGTATCACGAAAATTTGAGGACATTGAATTTAATTATTTTGGTGAAGTAAAATTTTATAAATTTGGGGGATTTATTTAATTGGGAGAATTTAGATTTTTTTAAATAATTCAGATTATTTTTTTAATTTTACATGGGTCGTATTTTGAAGTCAAAATTGGAAAATTTTATAGAATAACTCGGAATACAATTCTGAGGTCATAGTGTAATCCGAGAAGGTCGAAATAGTAAAAATAGTGTACCCGGGGGTAGAAATTGGGTCTCAGGGTCTTTTTGGACAAAACCGGGCCTATACCTTATTTAAGCCCTTTTAGTTTGGCCTATAGTCTTAATTTAGGGATTAGGGAAATTTAACATTGGATTAAGAGAGTTGGGGAGTCATTATTCATTCCTAAACACTAAAGTTTGAGAGAGGAGAGAAAGGAGAAAGAAGAAGAAGGAAATAAAGAAGAGACCATTCCGGGCAAATTTTTCTAGAAGAGATCATTGAATTTATTCCACCTAGGCAAGTATTTTCTTGCTTTAAGTGAGTTGTGGTTATTAGTGTTGATATTTGAATTGGTGGTAACAAATCTGAAAAATTAGAAAATAATTATGCATAAATCTTGCTAATTTGATATTTAAGAAAACTAACCTAAACCCATGTGAATAAGAGGAATTGTGAAAATTTAACGCATTTGAGAGTTGTAAATTTTTGGGTTTCTAGAGGTTGAAGATGACCCATTTGTTTAGATGATCCGTGTGCGATTTTCATATCAAAGAATTACAAATTTTTGGGGTCTTAGGTTAGAAGATGAGAAAGGAATCCATTAATGGTGAAATTTATTGTTTTTGACAAATTGGGTTACAATGTTAAATTAATTCTTTAAACGGTATAGATTGATTTTGAGTGTGAGGAACAACGAAATGTTATTAATAAGGGATACTGGAATCGTTGAGGTTTAAGGTAATATTAAGTAACAGTGATGGGAAAAGGAAGTTGGTTGGAAGGAAAACACAACAACACAGCAACGTGTTGATTATAATTGGAGGGACCGGTCAACTGGGGTCCTAGGGTCGGTCGATCGGGGGACGATTTTGCTGGGACACGTGGCATTTATGGAGGGATTTAGTTTAATCTATTTTTTGGGAGGAAACTTTAAATCGGGATAACTTTTGCATCCGAATTTTGATTGGCGTGCCATTTGCGGCCATGTGTAGCTATTTTATGATCATGATTAAGTAATTCAGATATAGATTATGAAAGGTCTAAAATAACCTTGAAGTTGTAATGAGTGACGAAACCTCCCTAATTGGAAACTAAAATTTATAGTGACCTTTATGAGAATAGTAGGAGATTATTTGAGTATATAGGAGGCGATGTGTATAATCCTATAGTTAAAAAAGTATGAAACAAAATAAACAAATAGTGGGGTGTAGCTATTTAATGCGGGACTTAGAAAGTATGCGTGGATTCGTTAACAATTGGGTTATATATAAATGTGTGAATTATATATATATATATCAATGCATATGAGTTGAATGCAAATTTTTGTGTATTTATTTGTTACTCGAGGATGCTATCTAGAAGGTTGTGCATAGTGGGTAGACCCACCCTAGCGACTCCAGCGGGGTCTAGATTGTGCTCCGGGTTACAGTGCTCGGGTGGCTTCTACCGTGATGAGAGAGGGATGTCACGCAGGTCTTGAGGGAAGGTATATAAAAATCCTAAGACCTATGTATTTATAACCGCCTCCATGATTTGTTTATGATTTGGGATAGGTGGTGAGATTCTCACGTGGTGACTAGAGGTGACACGAGATGTTCCTGGCACCCGATAGCATGTAAGAGGGATACATCTAATAGGAGAAAGCTATGAAGATGCAGTGGATTTATATATACAGGCATAGTGAACAATATGTATATATATTTAGATGATTTGTGACTATTTATTGATAGTTTGATGTGACATTTAATATATTCATACAGACGAGGGTCATACGTATTATACTAATTCTGATAGTGTGGTTAACTTACAACAGAGTGGTTATCGGGATAGTGTAGGTAGCTACTGTGTCTATTTGAACTGAGTAATGATTAGATAGGATGAAATAAATGCTATAGGTGTGCACTATAGAAGAGGAGCGAGGTTGTCTTCAAGAGATTGTGACCACAAAATCAATTATGAACACTACATGCTTCGTATTTTATTTATTGCAATAAAATTCTTGCTAAACATTTTTAAATAATTGGGCTATGACCCATTTGCAAAATATTTTCTTTTCTTTAAAATGTTCTTAGGTGTCCAGCCATAGGGATGCCAAACTTAAGACTTCATTCCAGGGATACGCAGCTGTGGCATATGTGTATGGATGTATGAGATTGTATTAGACTCATATTTCCTTCATTCCTAGATTAGATATTTCATTTCAGTTATAGTTCCATTTAGGGCATGTTGCCCATTTATTTTCTGATTCAGTTTTGGAATATTTATTTATTTGTTAGATTATTATGTGGAATTTAGATTTATACCCGATGGTTTATTCAGCCACTCATTTTGTTATTTATGCAGCATTATGTTCAGACTTAGTGATGGTGTGTATGGATTTATTAGTTTTATTTTGCAAGTATATTTATCTGTTTGTTGGAAAATAAAATTTTGCACTCGTTTAAATAATTAATTAGGTGGTTAGTAATTAATATGGTTTTTCGACAGTGATGCTAATAATGAACCAAATGGAAATTCTATTTAATTTAATTAATGTCTGATCGACCGATATTTAACTAAGCGAGGTGTCACAGATGATATCAAAGCATCAGGCTGTAGTATCCTTAGGATCTATGCTGCTTATTACGTTTCAGCTTAGCGTTCTTTGATGTAGAGCCTTATTATAGGATTATTGTATTCTTTTTTGGACGTGCATTTACGTTCTTCCATTATTATGGATGTATCAACTGTGAACTCATATAACTCGTTTTTAAATTTTCAGATGCCGCCTAAGAGAGGACGTCCGGCTAGAGCAACAATGAGAGATGAGGAGAGAGAGGCTCGTCAAGATCCAGTAGTTATGTATTCACAACCACGAGAAGGGATGATGATGACTGAACAGGTGGCCGAGATCGTGGCACAAGCAGTAATGCGGGGATGACCGCAATGGCACAACATTTTCCATAGAATAAGCAACTTTCGTTAGTGGCACTCGAAGTTCAGCCCACTCGAGGTCGTTTGATTTGCAGAGAGCAAGAAAAGCATTTCAGAAGGGGTACCCACCCGAATTTTAGGGTAATTCATATATGATGGTGTCCAATCGGTGGAAGAGGGACATGCAGCTCCACCTGCATATAACTGAGTGCAATGTCACTTAGAAATAATTTTTGCGGCATTCAAGCTGGCGGGCACAGCTTTGTAGTGGTGGGAGTCCGTGACCACCGTAGAGGAGAGAGATATAATGAGCGTTGAGGAGTTCTAGGAGCAGTTTGGCCACAAGTATTTTTCATCCACCATTTAGACAGAGATGCGACGATAGTTTCTCAACATTTCTAAAAAATAAGACCGTGGCAGAATATGAAGAAGAGTTCATCTAGTTAGCAAATTTCATGAAAGATGAAGTAAACACTGAAGAGAAGAGAATGCGTAATTTCATGGATAGACTTTCCTGGAATGTCTGACAACACTTGTTGGGTAATCTGGCATTAGTGACATAAGCGGAGGTTGTCAATGCAGTGCTACTTCATTACCAGGATCAACGTTTCCATATGAAGAATAATAACAGAGTGAGTGGGTCCAATTATACTGGAAAGGTAGTTGGGAATGGTACCAGTGGGATGCAATAACAATAGGAGCGGGATCTTTATCAAGGGAACCAGGAAAAAAGGTTTTGGTTCGGGGGTTACCGATTCCCAGGCGGGGTTAATAGGGCCCTCAGCAATAGCAGCAACATTTCATTCACCAGGGGAAAGGGAATGGCAGGGGAGGCCATCCAGGACAGGAATAGGGGCATGGAGGAGTTACTGGAAAATGTTTTTTTTGTGGAGAGAGAGGACATATGAGGAGAGATTGTCCCGAGAGGGGTAGAGGATAACTACAGGACGAGGTTCTGGATGTATAACTACTACAACAATTCATGGGCCAGTTCATACTAGAGGACTTCAATTAGGGACCCATTGACCAGGAAAAGCAGTTAGAGTATGGAGGTAAAATGTCTTTATCATCCTATAAGTATGAGATAATTTTTTATGATAGGGGGAGTCCCAAATAAGATTACGAACACTAGAATTAGCGAGTGAGTCATATTTAGTGGGTGCATTGGCCATAAAAGCCTTATTAAGTATATATGTAATTAATTACCGTAGGGTAGCGAGGCTTTTCGATGTCGCCTAGGAGATAGCGGGTGTGCACACTAAGGGGATATTTACATTACATGTCAGTTTACTACTTTCGAGAGTTAGGAGAATAGAGTAGATTGTTATAATAGGACTTCGTATTAGTCGTTTGAGGGCATGATTTATTTTTACTAGGTATTACCTTATAGACAGTATAAACTATATATATGTGTATATATGTTATAGTGTGTTGCATATTGGACTTATGATAATATGTTTGTATTGTTATTTTATCCCACTGAGTAGGGACATTTACTGATGTAATTGAGGGTAGATTGGCTAATTATCGAGCAAGGAGATATAGCTTGTAAATTTATTCGTGCTAAGAAACTTGTGATAGTAAGAGCGTTGTGATACATGTTGTCTTTTATAGCATGGGAGTGGGTGAGTATACTTTTATGCCAAGAGACGTTGATTTATGGGTACGTGCTATGGACTGGGGGCCTAATGGATCTCGATGATCGATAGTGTTAGGTAGTATAGTATCGGGGGGTTCCTTGTTTGGATTTCTCTTTGTAAGACATCCCACTCATGAAACTTAGAGCAATGTTGGAAGTGGGGAGATGTTTAGTCACTTAGGACATGAGTTAGTACCTGAGTTAGTATTCGTTTATACAGTTATATTTGAAAGATGATAACTATGTTAAAAGTTAAGGCTAGTAGAGTTAGGTAACATACGTGCAGATAAGCACGGATATAGGGTGTATGGGCATCCTGGGTAATTAAATTAATTTTAATATAATTCACGCTCAGATGGGGTAGAAGAATAAGTAGCGATCTTAAGGGTATGTGAATAGGAAAATATTCGAGACTTGGAGTACTAGACTTAGCTTAATTTCAAGGATGAAATTCCTTTGTAAGGGGAAATTATATAACATCTCGAAATTTTGAGGACATGGAATCTAATTATTTTGGTGAAGTAGAATTTTATAAATTTGAAGGATTTATTTGATTGGGAGAATTTATTTAATTTAGAGATTTTAGATTTTTTAAGTAATTTGGATTGTTTTTAAATTTTATGTGTCGTATTTTGAAGTTGAAATTGGAAAATTTTATAGAATAACTCGAACGAAAATTCTGAGGTCACGGTTGAATCCAGACAGATCGAAATAGTCAAAATAGTGTACCCGGGGGTAGCAATTGGGTCCCAGGGCATTTTTAGACATAATCGAGCTTATACGGGGGTATTTAAGCCTTTTTAATTTGGCCCATAGGCTTAATTACGGGATTAGGGAACTTTAACCTAAAATTAAGATAGTTGGGCAATTGTTATTCCTAAACACTAAAGTTTGAGAGAGGAAATAAAGGATAAATAAGAAGAAGGAAAGAAAGAAGAAGAGACCATTTCGGGCAAGCTTTTCGAGAAGAGATCGCCGGATTTATTCCACCAAGGCAAGCATTTTCTTGCTTTATGTGAGTTGTGGTTATTAGTGTTGATATTTGAATTGGTGGTAACAAATCTGAAAAATTAGAAAATAATTATGCATAAATATTGCTAATTTGATATTTAAGAAAACTAATCTAAACCCACGTGAATAAGAGGAACCGTGAGAATTTAACGCATTTGAGAGTTGTAAATTTCTGGGTTTCTAGAGGTTGAAGATGACCTATTTGTTTAGATGATCCTTGTTCAATTTTCGCATCAAATAATTACAAATGTTTGGGTTCTTGGGCTAGAAGATGAGAAAGGAATCCTTTAATGGTGAAATTTATAGTTTTTGAGAAATTGGGTTACAATGTTAAATTAATTGTTTGAATGGTGTAGATTGTTTTTATTATGAGGAACAATGAAATGTTATTAATAAAGGGTACTGGAATTGTTAAGGTTTAAGCTGATATTGAGTAACAGTGATGGGAAAAGGAAGTTAGTTGGAAGGAAAAAACAAAAATGCAACAGCGTGTTGAGCATAACTGGAGGGACCGATCGACCGGGGTCCCAGAGCCGGTCGACCAGGGGCCGATTTTGCTGGGACGTGTGGCAGTTATGGCAGGATTTAGTTTATATTATTTTTTTGGGAAATTTTAAATAGGTATAAGTTTTGCATTCGGACTCAGATTGATGTGCCATTTGCGATCACGCATAGCTAGTTTAATGTAGTACACTACCATCGTTATTAAGTAATTTAGACATATATTATGAACTGTCTAAAATACCCTTGAAGTGTTAATGAGTGATAAAACTTCCCTAATTGGAAACTAAAATTTGTAGGAACCGTTGTGAGAATACTAGGAGATTTTTTGAGTATATAGGAGGCGAAGTGTATAATTTTATAGTTAAAAAAAATAAAAATAAAATAAATAAATAGTGGTATGTAGCTATTTAATTTGGTACTTAGAAATTACGAGTGGATTCATTACCACTTGGGTTATATATATATATTTGTGAATTATATATATAGATGTATGCATATGAGTTGAATGCAAATTTGTGTGTATTTATTTGATACTCGAGGATGCTATCTTCGAGGTTGCACGTAGGGGGCAGTCCCACCCCGAAAATTCCAGTGCGGTCTAGATTCTGCTCCAAGTTATAATGCTCTTGTGGATCCTACTGTGATGAGAGGGGGATGTCACGCATGTCTTTAAGGAAGGTGTATAAAAACCCTAAGGCATATGTATTTATAATTGCCTCCATTATTTGTTTATGATTTGGGATCGGTAGTGAGATTCTGACCCGGTGACCAGAGGTGACACGAGATGTGCCTGGCACCCGATAACATGTATACGGGATGCATATAATAGGAGCAAGCTATGAAGATGTGGTGTATTTATATATATGCGTAGTGAACGATATGTGTATATATTAAGATGATTTGTGAATATTTATTAACAGTGTTGATGTGACATTTGGTATATTCATACAGACGATAGTTATATGTATTATACTAATTCTGATAGTGTGGTTAACTTATAACGGGGCATTTATCGAGCTAGTGTAGGTAGCTACTATGTCTATTTGAACTGAGTAATTACTAGATAGGATAAAATAAATGTTATAGATGTGCACTGTAGAAGAGGGGTGAGGCTGCCTTCAAGAGAATGCGACCACGAAATCAATTATGAACACTGCATTCTACGCATTTCATTTATTGCAATAAAATTCTTGCTCAACATTTTTAAATAATTGGGCTATGACCCATTTTCAAAATATTTTCTTTTCTTTAAAATGTTCTTAGGTGTCCAGCCATAGGGACACCCGACTTGAGACTTCATTCCAGGGATACACGGCTGCGGAATATGTGGATGCCTGTAGGAGATTAGATTAGACTCATTTTTCCTTCATTCCTAGATTAGAGATTTCATTTCAGTTATAGTTCCATTTAGGGCATGTTTCCCATTTATTTTCAAATTCGGTTTTGGAATATTTATTTATTCGTTAGATTATTATGTGGGATTTGGATTTAGACCTAATGGTTTATTCGGACACACATTTTATTTATTTATTCAGCATTATGTTCAGACTCAGTGATGGTGTGTATGGATTCATTAGTTTTATTTTGCAAGTATATTTATCTATGTTATGGAAGATAAAATTTGGCACCTGTTTAAATAATTAATTAGGTGATTAATATGGTTTTTTGACAGTGATGCTAATAATGAACCAAATGAAAATCCGATTTAATTTAATAAAGGTCTGATCGACCGATATTTAATTAAGCGCGGTGAAACATAGTAATCCACCGCTGTGTTACACGTAATTAAAGTTATGCTATGTTAAGGCATCATATGTTTGAACCCCAACTTCCAAAAACTCTTTGAACTTTTTGATCAATGGCTGATGAAGCACGACCATGTCATTTCTAGATTTCAAAGGACCAGTTATAAGCATTGATTACATAAAGAATGGTTGTTTCTTACATTTTCACAAAGGTAGATTATATGGAACTAGAATAACCGTCTATGATTTGTTATTTCTACTCATTCTTAAAATTTATTGAATCAATCGTCGGAGAGCCTAAGACTAACATTGCGGGTATCTTTAGCGAATGACTCATGAATCTTATCAAATTATTTCCATTATTCCTCATAAGATAAATGTCGCAAACCATTACCCTCCTCAACATAATTATGTTTACGCCACCTCATCTTTGAAGCTAAATCCTTATTTGTAAAGATATATTATAGCCTTGGTTTAAGGAGAAAATAATGCAATACTCAATGAGGAATCGTCACACCACTGTCTTTTTCAATTTTCCATCTCGGCTCTTCACATGTTGAACACTTGGTTTTCTCATTTGATGCCCAGAATAGAACACACTCATTTTTACAAACATTAATCTTCACATAGTCTAGACCCAAGTCTCTAACTATTTTCTTCACCTCATGAAATAACTTTGGGATATAGGCATCATATGAAAATGATTTATGTAAAAGTGCAAGATGCAAGTAAACAAATTTCTAACTTTAGTTATTCATTGACTTTAATTGCATTAACTCAATAATGGAAGATAATTTAAATTGCTTTGCACATCTGGATAGAATTTTTTTTATATATCCTTGGCTAATTCATTAAACTTCACCCATTTATCACTGGGAGCATGAGTAGCATGGCTATCAGATTTATCCCCGATCATATCATTATTGTTTGGTTCAGTTTCATCGTACGACCCATCATTGTTGTATAGTCTAGTAAATATATCATGTAACACTTCCTCCATGTCATCATTCTTTACCTTATCTAGTAAACACATCATTGATAAAAGTTATTACGTTTCTTTCATTGGCACTTAATCTTACCGTTTTTCTGTACATTAGCAAATGCAAAATCAAGAAATTATTTATCTCCATCGTGATATGCAGGACTAATTCTATTTGGATAATTCATTCAACTCCTATCTATTTCAAATAGTATACCACATAACATAAGGTTGAAATATATAAATAATACCAATTTATAAAATATATAAATTTTAAAAAAATGGGAACCAACTGAGCTTTAATAATAACAAGGCTACATTATTCAATCTTTCATATAGAGGTGATAGTTGATTATGTCAGTTGTTACTTATTAAGGGTATATTGGGGAGTTCATTTATTTTAAAATTTATTGACGGAATGAGATTTGAGAGAGGGTCCTGTTTGTTTAATTAAGGTGAACATGGATCTATATGTAAATCTTAGACCATTAGTGGGTGGTTCTAAATGGATCTAAATTCATATCCATCTTTTACAATCAAATTATAAATATATGCACACAAATAATATATATATTAGACTAAAAATTGTTTTAAAAGTCTAAGATATTCAGTACTTACACCAATTACTTCGTATGCATGTTATAAAAAGAAACATAATGTCAAAAACTCCCAAATGAATATACAAAATTCTAATATGCATGCAATCACAAGCATATGATATCAAAATATTCCACCTCCTACTAATTAAAATCCACCTAAATTTTACCACTTTCACTATAAAATATCTTTAATCTTCTCGTTATTAATTTTTTTCATCCCCTTTATTGATAAATACACGTGCATTATTTCTGGTATAATGGGACATATAAAAAACATGTGATTTTAAGGGAAAATGAGTGTTTTTCATTAATTATAGAAATTTTGATTACACAAGTACTCAAATCAATAATCTCTATCCATTGCAAATATATTTTGTTCACTAACTACCATGAGGTGATGTGACAACTTGATTTCCACAAGCCAAAAAAAATTGGTTTTCAATTTTTTTTATGGAGCTGTGATCTAAGGAATTGAATTTCAAAACCATTTCTGGTTTTTAAGCAAACAACCAAGAAATATTAAACACCCATGTAAATTAGCACACATTATACTGACAACCCCTAACAGTTTATGCAGTCTATATCCTCTAAAGAAAATAAATTAGCACATATATAATAAGCACCAAACACCCACCATAGAGAACGCATCAAATTTATCTCAATTATCTCAAGTTGAAAAAAAAAACACGGGAACAAATTGAAAACCAAAAACTAAAAAATTTTACCAACAAAATTCTGATTACGTTAATATCAAAATCCAATTGATTAATTAAAATGATTAGTAAATGCACATCCAACCGCATGATTTTTTGAAATGAGAAAAACACATGACTAAATTTGTATAAGGATCATCTATAAAAATATCGAAACATAAAAGCCGTTAATTGTTGACCAACACAATTAAGGGATATATATACAAAACCAAACTCATGTTTACATTTTACACTTACCTTTTACCATTTATATGCTCATAATGGGTATATTTAGGGGGAATCTATAATGCCTCAAATATAATTATCAATAAAGTTAATCCCCAATTTAAAGTTACATAAGTAGATGTATTAAATCAGAAAACCAGAACAAGTACCAAAGATTAAACCCTCAATTTACTTGTTAATTGGCGTAGGCTGTCGGTGGACATGTGCTGGATGGCTACGACGGTGAAGGATGAGTTCAACGGTATCATGGGAGGGTTACGATGATGTAGGAGGAGTTTAGGGAAAGTGTGGCCGGGTTGCGGCGATATGGGAGGAGTCTAGAAGCTATGTTAAGGGCGATGACTACTTTATTTCCACATAGTTGGAGAAAGAGAGAGAATCATAAAAAAAACATTAATTAGTTTTTTTTGTTGTGGAGTAATCCAAAGGTTATTTTTATTTACGCCTTGCATTTCTATTTGCATCCCCCCATAATTATATACCCCGCATTTTTGGGTTGAGTCCCATTAACAACCTCGATTATTGGGGTTTGATTTAAAAAAGGGAAAATGATCATTCCATACCCATAACCAAATTCTCAAACAAAACCTCATTTCCATCCTCACTCTCTCATCAATGAAATGAGCCAAATAAAACTCATTTTCCATCCTCTCTCTCATCACAAATAAAGCTCAGCAAAACCTATTTTTCATCCTCTCTCTCATTAACAAAAAGAAGACATGGCCGGCCATTGAAGCACAATGGCTTATATGAGGGTTATGAACAGTGACCAAGCAATTTCCCTATATTTGATTTTCCATGTCCAAGAATGGTGTATTGTAGTTTGAAGTACATGAAAATTTGAAGCAAGATTCATTTGGAACCTTATGTAACTATGTACGTCTGGACATTTGCTTTTTCTTTTTCTTTTCTTTTCATAACTCAGTAACAAAAAGAGGTTCTTATGTTTCATGATAATTGATGTCTTTCAAAGACAAAGATAGGGAACTATCTTTCCCATTTTTCTTTTCAAAATGAGTAAATTATCAAAGTGGAAAGAAAAATCTGTTGGAATATTAAATAAAATTTATCAACATATTAAATTATCGAAATTACCTTATAAAAGGAACTGTGTACCTGAATCCATAATGATGACTGAGACTAGGGGGTTAGAGGTCTTCCACAGACTAATCCCTATCTCTATGAGTTATCTCTCATTAATGGGGATGAGGAGGAGAGTCTTTAAGTGCATTAGCCTTGGGGACCAGAACCCTTCATTACATAGACATCTAATTGAAACCCCATAAATTCTAATTAGGTGACTCCTGAGTAACCAATAGGTGACTCTTGAGGACCCCGACTGTTGAGTAACCAGTAGGTGACTTTTGGGTAACCACACATTTCAAATTTCATACTTACTGCTGATTTATTTTGAGCTTACCTAATTAGATCACTTTATTTTCCCAATTAAAAAATTGAAGCTCAAATATAATTACTATTTTAATATGTGATCCCACATTAAATTATTTACAATATATAAAATATTCCAACAATCTCCCACTTGGGCTACATAATAATTCCGAATGTAATTATATTCAATAACCTTATGTGCGCACCAAATTTCTTTCTATTCTTAAGACATCTCCCGAATCAATCTCGTTCATCTCCTATACCGGTATGAGACCAAAGCGACATTCGTTACATATATGTGGTAACTTAATCCATTAATGATCATTACACCAAATATATTCAGTGACATAGATCAAGTATGGATGTGTGGCTGGAAATTACATGCAATGTGATCTCAGACATGCCTATTTCCAATTGGTCCTAACTTTATTTCGTAGTGAGATCAAACCTTAGTATTTTAAACCTTAAGTTATACCATAGTTAAAAGACAATACATTAAGAGTAAACAACAAACTGAAAATACCATCAACTTTATTCTGCAAAAAACTGAAACATACATAAAGTATCTGAGTAGTGTCAAATGAAGGAACATTAAACCGAATACAAACTCGCACTAAAGCTGAATATCATCAAACTGAATAATACCCATATGAACAATGTGCTCATGAAAGACCTTAGGTGGTAAGCCTCTAGTAAGCGGATCCGCGAGCACGGAGTTTGTTCTTATATGTTCAATAGACACTATCTTACTCTGAACTCTTTCCTTAACAACAAGAAACTTAATGTATATGTTCTTAGACTTCAATAAGCTTTTGTTGTTATTCGAATATAGAACTGCGAAATTATTATCACAATATACAATATATGTGTAGTAGTATTTCAATGCTATCCAAAATATGCAGCCCAGTGATAAAATTTCACAGCTATATCGCATGATTTTTTATCTCATAACAGGCTATGAAATCTTCTGCCATAGTGGAAGGAGAAATGGGTGACTACTTAGCACTCCACTAAAAATAACACCTCCATACAACATGTATACACATCCAGAAGTGGATCTCTTGGTGTCTTGGCAACCCGCAAATTCGGCATCAGAGTACCCAATGATCTCCAAATTATCTAACTTCCGATAGATGAGCATGTAGTTTGTTGTTCCCTATAAGTACATCATAACCCATTTGGCTGCTTTCTAGTGATCCATTCCAGGGTTACTCAGATATCTGCCTAACATCCCATTATGTACACTAAATTTGAACGCGTAAATACTTGAGCATACAAAAGTCTCCTAATAGGTAAATCATAAGGATCCTTTTTCATTTCTACACTTTCAGTCTCATTCCTGGGGCATTCGCAGAGACTAAACTTATCTCCCTTAGCAACAGGAGTATATCCATATGAAAAATCTTTCATGTCAAATCTAGAGAGTACCTTCTTGATATATCTCTTTTAGGATAATCCAAGGATACCCTGAGAATAATCTTGGTGTATCTTAATTCCCAAAATAAAACAGGCATCCCCAAGATTTTTCATTTCTAAATTCTTAGTTAGAAATCTCTCGGTTTTGTGCAATGAGCCTATATCGCTGCTAGCCAATAGTATGTCATCGACATAGAGCACAAATAAGTTAATTTTATCATATATGGATTTCTTCAGTTTGCAAACAATAGACTTTGGATCAACTAGGTCAAAGTTTTTGGGTTTCACAATATACATGGTTTTCTCAATGTTAACATTGAGAAAAACCATCTTAACATCCATCTGATGATACAGGTCTAAATTAAAATGATCTATAACTTCTCATGAGGTTGTTGAGTTTGCTCTTTTGGAATAATTCTTATATTTTGAGTAGGAAAGTCCTCATTGTTTTCTCCTTCAACACTGTCAGTAGGCTGAACAATGTTTGGGAGAGGAATTTATTCATCTTCAAAGACAACATTCTTATTCTTAACCGTATCTTCCCCCTCAAATGCAACATCCTCAAGAAATCTCACATTTCCCATCTCGAAAAAGGACTTAGTTGAGGGTGGATTTTAAGGCTTTGCCTCAGCTGGACACCCCCAAATGTGAGAAGTTTTCAACCTATCTATAGTTCGTAAGGGGTTTTAGCTACCATTGTACAAAGTACTCTATTTAGAATATATACTGCAGTCTTAAGTGACTCTCCCTATAGTAAATCTGGAAAAAGAAGAATGACAAATCACACTTCTTACCATGTCCTTTAACCTTATGTTTCGTCTCTAGGAATTTGGTAAAAGATTCTAGACGTTGTTCACCCGATCTATCATATCTACCATAGTATGCACCACCACAGTCAGATTTGACAACTTTAATCTTCTTGCTTAGTTGATTTTAAACTTTGGATTTGAAGGCCTTAACACGTCTAGAGCTTAAGACTTCTCATGAATTAAATATAAGTACCCGTAACGAGAATAGTTGTCTATAAAAGTGATAAAATACAATTGGCCATTCCATGAAGCCGTAGGGAATGGACCGCAAATGCCAGAATGTATTGATCCCTTGACATCTTAACTCCTTTTGGAACTTAATTTCCTTATGTTTGTCTGTTTACCCTTTATACGCTCAATACAAACATCAAAGTCTGTGAAATTAAGGGGTTGAAGTATTCCATCTGACACAAGTCTCTCTATTCTCCTTTTGGAGATATGACCTAAACATTTGTTCCACAAAGCAACGAAATTCTAATCAGTTAATTTTAATTTTGCAATGTTTCATTAAATGAAGCATTGGTATTTAATAAATATAATTTGTCAATTAAAGAACCAATCGCAACCAAAGTAGAATTTAGAAAGAGAGTAACTTTATTATTTCCAAGTGAACAAGAATAACTATATTTGTCCAAAACAAAAAATAGAAACCAAGTTCTGTTTGAAAAACGGTACTACATAAGTCTTTATTAATTCAATAAAATGCCCAGTTTCAAAAAGATAATAAAAAGGTCCCAATTGCTTCAATTCCAATTATTTTTCCATCGCCTAGATGGATGAATCTTTTAGCATCATTTGGAGGTCGACTCCACAGGCAACCATACAGAGACATACTTACATGAGTAGTAGCATCCGAATCTACCCACCATGGCTAGGTACAAAATCCAAATTAACTTCCGAACAAACTAAAATGAGAAGTGTACCTTTCTTTACACGCCATGTGGCGTAATTAGAATAATCCTTATTCACATACCTAGGATCTAGAAAAGAAACAAACAAATTGTGAAACCTGAACTTATTTCTTTTGTTGAACTTTAGGTGTGGGTTGTGATGTTACAAATGCAGTTACCTTATCATTAGTCCTTTTCCTCTTTATATTCCTTGAGGTAGATTATGAATTAAACCCCTTTGAGGAAAATAAAAATTCACCTTGGATTAACAATCCTTAATCAATTTGGGGCTGTGATTATGAAAATTATCACAAACTATACATAAATTCTACATAGAATCCTAAAAGTCATATGAGTTTTAACTAGATCATATGTATGATAAATCAAACAAAATCACTTCTAAATTACAATCACAGTACCAATCCCAATAATCTAATATGAAGAGGCTCTGATACCACTGGTTGAAATATTAAATAAAATTTATCAACATATTAGATTATCGAAATTACCTTATAAAATAATTATAGGAACGGTGTACCTGAATCCATAGTGATGATTGAGACTAGGGGGTTGAAGGTCTTCCACAGACTAATCCCTCTCTCTATGAGTTCTCTCTCATTGATGGGGATGAGGAGGAGAGTCTTTGAGTGCATTAGTCTTAGGGACCAGAACCCTTCATTATATAGACATCTAATTAGAACTCCATAAATTCTAATTAGATGACTCCTGAGTAACCAATAGGTGACTCTTGAGTAGCCCAACTCTTGAGTAACCAGTAGGTGACTTTTGGGTAACCACACATTTCGAATTCCATACTCACTGCTGATGTCTTTTGAGCTTACCTAATTAGATCACTTCATTTTTCCAATTAAAAAATTAAAGCTCAAATATAATTACTATTTTAATATGTGCGCCCACATTAAATTATTTGTAATATATAAAATATTCCAACAAAATTTGCTCTCAAAACTCCTCGAAAAAATTTGCTGCTTTGTTTATTTTTTTTATTTTTTACTGCTTTGTTTTTTGTTCGTTTGAATGATAGGGTATGTTGATTTGTGTGTTGATATTCCTATGTTTTTTTTATTTACAGATATGCATTGCTAGAACTTTACTTCATCGAATCATATGTTTGAGATAATTGGTTAATGTTAAAGCCCTATTTCAAAGGATTCTGTTGAATATAATGGTGGGTACTAAAAGGGGTGATTATGTCTTCTTAATACTTTTCATAGATATATCTTTTTCTCAAATAGGTGGATGTAAAAATGTTTACACGGTGCAAATAAAAACACCCTATTTTAAAGAGAGGGAATCGGGAGAATAGTGGGAACTTTGGAAGTTTGTCAAAAAATTTTGTTTCCTCAAATTTATAAGTTATAATATTAGGTGGAAAATTATGTTACCTGTAATATTAATTTGGGAATCATTTGCACGGAGATTTCTAAATAGTTACTAAATATTTATTTTTAGTGGAAACAATTACTAATTCGCCACTTATAATATTGCGAATCATTCATGCCCCCACTTATTTTTTGGCGTCGTACTTTTGGTCAAAAATATAATGAAAATATCACTGTTTGGCACTAATATTCTCTTCAATAATAATGTTTCATGGAAATAAAAAGAATTCCATCAAATATGCTATTTCATTGGGAAAATTTGTTTTGCCACCAATAAAATAGTCACTAATTGATTATTTTCTTGTCCTGGATGTGCATATCATCTCTTATTACTAGATTTGTAATATCCAATTTATAACCAATTAGCAATGTTCAGTTTGAGTCATAAATGTGAGTATAGATTTGTTTGCCGTCCAAATGAGGGTTAACATGACCCTATATCATGATTCGCTCAAACGTTAATGATTAACAATGGACTCCACAATTTTTAATTGGTTGTCCATACTTTAACCAATCACATTACAATGTCTTGTTAACCATTACTAAAAAGAGTCAACAAATTTGAACTCCATAAAAGTTGGTAATATAATAAGTCGAGGAACCTCGTGATCGCTCATTATGTAAGCCTATAATATTTTGACATGGGATTTATATTCTAAGAAAATGGTAACTATATTATAACAAAATAGTGCGAATGTCAAAACAATTCATGCATAATATATTCTTACAAATAAATTACAACCCAAATGATTTATCAAATAAAAAATTAAGAATAAGGTCTTTAAACTTTTAGTTTATGAAATTTGGTCCTATACTGACTTCAACCCCTATAGTTAAACAGTGAGACATAAAAAGCCAAAGTTTGTAAAAAGTCTCAATCAAGTTGAAAAGACAACAAATCATTAAATCAATAATAGAATTAGGGGAATGATGTTCAAATAACATCAGGGACTAAAGTGGGACTCATATTCAATTTCGAGGACCGTAGGGAGAATCGAGTATAAGAAAAATTAATTCACTTTTATTTTCCCAAATGTATAATATTTCTTATTTTTATCAGGCATTATTACAGGCTAGTCCCGTTTATTGGATAGATGATGCGAAAAATGTCATAGACTTTTTTTAATGCACCAAGTTCTTTTTTATTATTGACCCTATATGTTTGGACAAAACTATCCCTCACTTATACCCATATAAAACTCACTTACTCTCTCTAAAAATAAACATATTACCTCTCTCTCTCTCTCCCCCTCTCCCTCTCTTCTCTCTCGCCCCGCCTCTCTCTAGTAACCCTACCCCCACCCCACCAAAGAATATCCATAACTGTCTCTCGGAGAAGCTCGCCGAAGGCGGCCGAACATCCTTAATGGAGTGTTTATCTCACCTCTCTCTCTATGTGTGTGTATATATATATATATATCCTTACTCATTCTCCCTCTCCTCTATGTCATTTTCTTTCCTTTTTCTAGTCCATGCTAGCGGCACCATCGCCGGGGCTCGAAAAGAAGGCATTTCGCTGAAAAATGGAGGTTTACAGAAACAGTAAATTTACTTGTTTCGATTTTTCATCAAAATATTTTGAAAATTGGTGTTGTTTAATAACTCTTGACGAGTAGATTCCAAATATATAATTTGTTTGAATGTTGGATTTATATATTTCAAGTTATGGACTTTTTAAATTTTAATAGTTTTTTTTTGCAAAAAATGAGGTGGCTAGCTGTCAAAGATAGTGTGGGGATATGTTGGACATTTTAATGTCAGAGTTGGCAAAATATGACAGTTGGCACGATTAACCCAATTAAATGATCTCTTGCATCATTGAACAAGTCAATGAGAATGATACTTGGTACCCATTAATCATCTTTAATATCGTGTACTTACTTAAATTTTTGTTTATTCATTTTTAAAACTTAATTTCACAGTAGGAAACACTTTTTTTAGACTTTTTAAAAAGTCCAAGTGTATTATAATTATTAATATAGATACAATTACACTGATGAATATAGATACTGGCACACTTACTAATGTAGATAGAGTTACAATGACAAATACAATTACAATTGCAACTATATGTACATTAATTAGTGTAATTGTTTCTATATTAATAAGTGTGGCTATATTGTTTGGACTTATCGTTAATTAATTAAAAAATATATGAGTTTATAATAACAACAAGATTACTATTTGAAATGATAGTATATAAATAGACTTTGAAAGATTTATTAGCTAATGACCCATTACCTTTAACCACTATTCAAGAAAATATATACGTGATATAAATTTCACAAAAACTAGTATGAGGTTCATTTTCATTTTACTTACATGAATTTAGTGGTAAATCAAGACAATCCAAGGTTTACTTCCCAGGTAAGACTCCTATTGACATTCAAGTATGACTGTAGGTAGTATCGATCTAGTTTTTGTTCATGTTCATAACTCCACTCAGTTTCGTGATATACCCTAACATTGAATATTTAACTTGTAGGAAACCTGAAGTTATTGTATATATACATGGTGATGCTTTGTAAGTTAGTTGTGAGTTTGTGTGATTAGTATTTGTAAGTTATTTGTGGTTAGGTTTTCGACGTTGAACTGTTAAATAAATGTTGTGTTTTACATAGTGAAGAAGTATATATATATTTGAAAAAAGAAGTGATAAGAAGATATTAGAGTCAATTAAACGAGATCAGAGTATAATATTTTTTATTAGAATGAAAAATTGACCATGTCCCTGGCACATAAGGATATTTTTGTATAAAATATCTCTATATGTTACACAAATGACCGATTTATCATCTAAAACATAACACTATTCGAGTTTCAGAGTAATTTAAGTCGTGTTTAAAATTTTACGGGGTTTTTTCTAGAAAATGAAAGTAGGGGTCGTGAAGTGAAAATAAGGATAAAGTTCAAGAATCAAAGTGTAATGAACACTATTTTTGTGTGTGTCGGAAATTTAGGAGTTTGCTAAACTAGATCAAAATTAAATCTTACTTCATTGAATCATAATAGCACATATACTTTATTTTTTATGTTACTTAAAAGAAATAATAGTAATAATATGTAAATTTGGAAAGTTAAATATTTTTTTTCTAAAATTTAAAAAATCAATATCCAAAAATTCAGTAAGTAAAAAAATAAGAAATATTAAGTATTTGAGGGGAAAAAAGAATTAATTCATTTTAAATTTTATAGCCAGTATGGTCCATGAAGTTGTGCGTGTGCCTCACTTTGATCCCTGACATTATTTTACCCTTATGCTCGTGATTCCGTTAATGATTTAACGAACCTCATTGGTTAGAATTGGCTAAAACATTTTTCAAACTTTGTGATTTTATGTTTCATAAACTTTAGGTGACTAAAATGTTAATAATCCTAAAAAATATTTCAAAATATTTTATGATACGGGCGTTACCCTTAGAATCCCAAAGTTAACAACACCCAAATTTTATAAAAGAAAATGAACAATTTATGAATTAGCAAAAAAAATCATTTTCGAGTTGGTGATGTCAACAAAAATACATTTTGGTAAGACAAACATAACTTAGTCTATAGAAATCCAAATTACTAATCGTTATTTAGGTTGAAATCTTGACTTTCCTATCTTTCTTTTGGTATTTATAACATATCATAATTAGAAGTAAACATAAAATGACAAGTTCGTGAAATGAGGTCAAATTTCAAGCCTGCTATTTATTATAATATCCCTAGAGTCTTTATGAACCTAACCATTTTGGTTAATGTGTCCCTTATTATTATTTTATTTTAAGGTTCTTTGTTAAGAAATAACACTACACCAAATCTTGCGAATGGTCACACCCAGTTGGTCACGACCCAAGTTCGCAACCATCTGGTCGCGGACTTGGGCCGTAACCATCTCAATTTTTGGCATGACCATATTCATTACCACACTGACTTATGGATGCTCTAAAAGTGGTCACGACCCAAGTCCCTGACCACTAAGGGTCACGGCCTTGGACCGTGATCAGATCGTGACCACCTTGGTGATAAATTCGCCCTAAAATTCCCTCCAAACTTGGTCACGGATGAGTCACAAATTTTGGCCATGACCATAGGCATGACGAAGCACAAACACACACACACTGAGGGTCACGACCATTTCTTAGCGTGGGTCACGACTATGGGCCGTGACCATCTGCAATTTGATGGGGTCTTTTGGTTTCATTAAAGTGTTTCGGCTGGTGGGTCACTACTGAGAGTTGTGACCAGGTTCAATCTTAAAGAAATAAAGACGCTAGTTTCATTTCCCCATTCAGTACACTGCCTTCGTTTCTTTCAATTCCCCCAACGAAATAGCCGCGCTCAAAGCTCCAAGATGGGAGGCAAACCAAAGTCGAGACCGCCGGCGGTAAGTTGGTTAAATGGCGAAGGGGGTTCAACTATATTGATCCTAATCTGGTTAAGAATAATTTCGATTGTTGCAAACGGTAGCAGAAACAGAAAGAAGGCTGTAGGGTTCTTTTAATCATACACCAATAACGGCGGTGGAGGAGAGAGAGTTCTTTGGTGTGCAGTGAAAGCCATACAGGAAGAAAGTCCGGACATGTATCAATTTCTCGATTGCGTTGTGTAAACAGGTGATGGCTCGAGCACTCGATCACTTTGGGGTCAATTTACCCTCCTCAGGTACCCCCCCATCTATCTAAACAGACATATATCAATTTCTTTTATTTTTTTAATTTAATAGTTATATAAACTGGTAATATAACTGTTCAACACTATAATTTTAAAACATGACACTCTCACACTCTAATATTAGGAGGGCTCCTGCTAAATAAAGAATATTTCTCAGTTTTTTAACTTTAAGTTGCGATTGATTATATACATATAAAGTGCGGATGCAACCTCAAGCCTAAAGGTTAAGTGGAGGATCCAAGATTTTTGGCCGGGGGCCAAAGTTTTGAGTGGTGTTGGGTTAATTCGAGTTTTATACAAATTATACCTTTTGTTGTTATGATTTATTACAATTAGTGTCCAAGTGTTTGAGTAAATTCCTCAAAGTTTGAAGGTCTTCAAAATTGCTCACTTATATATTACTTATCATTGAAGCATTGTGCCTATTCGCAAAGATGAGTGATGTTTTGTATTTTTATAGAGTCAAATTTCACTAATTCATTTTGAAAGTGGGAATATATACGCATATATCCAATGTTCTGCATTTTTTTATTTCATGTCTTGCAATATCAAATGCGTATTTTCCCGATTTAGATTTATTAAAGTGGGAGACTGACTAGCCACTCTCACTTTGCTGATATGACTGGGATTTAATCGGGTATTGTTCGAGACTTATCTATTCGTGAAGGTAAATAGAAAGTACAACTATAAAGTTTTTTAAAGCAAGTAAATGAGTTTTATTTTTATTTTTTATGTACTATATGAGTATTTAGGCTTTCGGTAGTTATATACTCTCATCTTTTATATCTGATTTTGTCCCACTTTGTAGGTTATCAATTTAACTACATGTGTTTGATTGGACTATATTGAAGTATCCACAGATTGGTGCCAGTTCCAGAGGACGGGTCGGTGTTTGTATAATTTTCTTTCATGTTTGTTTCTTCTTCCAATAATGTTACTTATTTAATGCTTTCGTTTTTTTAATCCCAGTGGAAATGCAGGTTTAAATGCAGGACCATCTGCGAAAAAGTCGGGAAGGACCTTAAGTACTCTCTCTAAGAAAATTCAGATACGTCCGCGAAATGTCATGTCTTTATATAATTATTCGATTTAGTGTTGTGAGTCTAATATGAACTTTGAGGAATGGATATGTTCCTAATTTAACAAAAATGGCATTAGATGGCCAAAACCCGATACAAAACCTGAACGACCTCGTCAGAGGCACCTACACCTCGCACGGGACCATTGTAACTTGTACGAACAGACCGTGCGATCACAAGACTCCCGGTTTGAGAGTACGAGGATAATTTGCATATATCAGGACTTAGGCTTAAAAACATGATTTTAGATTGCAAAAACTCGAAATAACACCCGAACGGTCCAGTGAGAGGCACTAACACCTCGCATGGGACCAATGTATCTCGTACGAATAGACCTCGCGATCACCAGACTCCTAATTTGAGAGTACGCGGATAATTTGCATATATCAAGAATTAACCCGAATGGCCTCGTTAGAGGAACCAACACCTCGCACGGGACCAATGTAACTCATAGGAACTAACCGCGTGATCACGGGACCCTCGGTTTGAGAATACGACGATAATTTGAAAATACCTAAGCTTAGGCTTAAAAAAGGGCATTAAAGGGCGAAACCCCGAATAAAGACCGAACGGCCCCGTGAGAGGCACCAACACCTCGCACGAGACCAATGTAACTCGTAAGAACTGACCACGTGATCACGAGACCCCCGATTTAAGAATATGACGATAATTTGAAAACATATAGACTTAGACTTAAAAATGGCATTAGAGGGCGAAACCCCGAAATAATCGCTGAACGGACCCGTTAGAGGCACCAACACCTCGTACGGGACCAATGTAACTCGTATGAACTGACCGTGCAATCACGGGACCTCTGGTTTGAGAATACGAGGATAATTTGAAAATATAAGGAATTTGGCTTAAAAATCTGGCGTTAGATGGACAAAACCCGAAATAACCCTTGAACGGTCCCGTGAGAGGCACCAACACATCGCACGGGACCAATGTAACTCATAGGAACTGACCCCGCGATCATGGGACCCCCAGTTTGAGAATACGAGGATAATTTGAAAATTTCAGGAATTAGACTTAAAAACATGGCGTTAGATGGCCAAAACCCGAAATAACCCCCGAACGGCCCCGTAAGAGGCACCAATGCCTCACACGGGACCAATGTAACTTGTACGAATAGACCACATGATCATGAGACTCTCGGTTTGAGAGTATGAGGATAATTTGCATATATCAGGACTTAGGCTTAAAAACATGGCTTTAGAGTGCAAAAGCTCAAAGCAACACCCGAACGACCCCGTGAGAGGCACCAACATTCAGCACTGGACCAATATAACTCGTATGAACAGACCGCGCGATCACGAGACTCCCAGTTTGAGAGAACAAGGATAATTTGCATATAGCGGGATTTAGGCTTTAAAACATGGCAATTATAACTCGTATATGCAATTTTTCATCTTGAATACGATTTTTCTAAAACTACTTGGTTAATGATATCATTTTTTTGTATCCTATTTTTTACAAGATAACATTGTATCGTTTTCTTTTTTACGCGTGGAACACATGAAGAATGCAATGGTTTACAACATGAAGATTATTTATATGATGTTGTTGACATTCAGGATTATATTTTTTATGTGTGTACGACCGTGCAGGCTTTTATAGTTTTATTATTTAGTTTTATGGTCGTGCGGGCTTTTATTATTTGATTGTTAAATTTCATGGTCATGCCGGCTTTATAATTAGCACCTTTTATATTAACAGGATTTGGACTGTCCAAAAAATAGGGAAAACTCTGCCTAATTTTTTTTGGGTCTGTGAATTATTAAGACTTATAATATTTTTAAGTTTGTATGTATATTAGTTTATTAACAACGTTCCCAATTAGCAATTTGTGTTTTTTTTATTTTTTTTCCAATAATAAATATTTGAAACACGTCGTGCGTGTCCAAAGTTACACGTAGCAACCAGTCGCACAGTCACGGGACCCCCAATTTATGGACTGGACCTAAAAAAATATAATTTTTTTTATTATAATTTAATATGGTCATGGACTTTGTCCATGGCCATTTTTATTTTTTTCGTCGCTCTTAAAAATGGTAGCGGTCAAAGTCCATGACCCCCAATCGTGATGAAAAATGGTCACGGACTTTGGCCGCGACCATTTTTTCCCTTTTTTCCATCACGGTGTGGGTCACGGACTTTGGCCGCGGGCATTTTTCGTCACGATTAGGGGTCATGGACTTCGGCCGCGACCATTTTTTTTCTTTTTTTCCATCGCGGTGTGGGCCACGGATTTTGATCGCGACCATTTTTCGTCACGATTAGGGGTAACGGGCTTTGGCCATGACCATTTTTTTCCTGTCGCGGTGTGGGTCACGACCCAAGTTCTTGACCATCTGTCGTGCCCTCTCGGAGCTGTGACCCCAGATTGGTTACGAACTTGGGCCGCGACCCACTAAATTGGTTGCCCCCGAAATGGTCACGACACAAGTTCGCGACCCACAGTCTTGGTCAGGGATTTTGGCAGTGATCATTCCCTAGTTTTGGTGTAGTGATAAAGTTTCACATGAAAAAATTAACGTCTTACATCATAAATAATTTAGGCCCCTTCCACCCATAGCCAATTGGTTTTAGGTTGGATGCTCCGATATTTAACATAGTACTTTTTTTAGGAAGATGATATTAATCCCCAATTTATTATGGATAGGAGAAAACGCCTCTCCAAAGTGGCTTTACAAGACACTTTTTTAAAACTAGGGAGACTTAATTTATCTATATTAAAGAAACCTTTAGTCAAATGAGGCAAAATCATAAAAGGAATAGCTAAAGAATCAGCTACACTGTTGCAGTGTCTCCAAATATGAATAATCTGGCTTTGACTTGTGTTCATTATGTATTCTATCTCATTAATAAGGATCTTGGCCTACCAAGGAGGTTTCCAGAGCTTTCTTATCATGTGGTAAACTGCCTTAGAATTAATCGTAATAAACAAGTTACAATGACCTTTTCTATATAAAGATGAAGCCCAATTGTAATGGCCATAATCTTAGTCATAATACTAGAGTTATGATCAATGAAAATAGAAAAAGTCATGACTAAGTTGCCTTTATCATTTCTGAGGACACCTCTAATACCACTAGCACTTGGATTGCCTTTGTTAGAACCATCAACATTCAATTTCAGGCAGCTTGTATGATGCTTAGACCACTTGGTGATTATGAATTATGGAGGATTAATTTGAACTTTGATCTCAATAAGCTAAAGAAAAGTTTATGCTAAAGAGTTGAAAGGGTTGCTGAATCTTTTTGAAGCACTGATATCAAACATAGTGATTTGGATTTTTTTTATTATGGAATTCACATCCATAGAATAATTATCTAAAATAATTTAGCATATTTCTTTCCAAATTTCCCATATTATTTCCATAGGAAGAGTTTGATAGATAAATTTCATAAAATCAAAATGAGTAGAGTGAAGACACCAGGACATAAGAATTTATATGATTGACATGAAAGACGGGATAACTTCCACCAAATTCAGATAATAGGACCAAACTTGAGTGGCTAAATGACTCTTAGGTAGCAGATGGTTTAAGGTTTCTTATTTCTTTCCACAACAATGACATTTAGAACAAAGTATAATACCATATCTCTTGACATTATCATTAGTGGGAATAGACTTATAAAAGCATCTCCAAACAAAGATAGAGATTTGTATTGGTATCGGATTGGACCATAGCAATTTCCAAGATGTAGATTCTACTTTTAAGCCTTAGATCAAATTATAAGCTGACTTGATATTAAATTTTCCATCTTAATAAGGCTTTATGAACATCTTGATAAGGCTTTAGTAACATCTTATAAGTTTCCAAGCTCAAGACCCCCTTTTGAATAAGGCTTATAGATATACTTACCGTTAATCCAAGTCTTCTTATCTCTTCTAATACCATCAGTACACCAAAAGAATTTGCTAAAAATTAATTGAATATGATTAAAAATGGCTTTTGGAGGGTTTCAGGAAGCTAAAGTATTGATACGGATTGAAGAGAAAACATATTTGATTAGAATCAATCTTCCTGCAGTTGAAAGATATCTAGATTTCGACCCTAAGAATTTAACTCCAATCTTGTCTGTAATATCATTGAAATAACTGAATTTCTTTCTTCTAATATAAAGAGGAAGACCAAGATAATTCAAAGGAAACTTTTTGAAGGATAGATTGAGAGAGTTAGGTATTGAATTTCTTCTTTGCAATGAAATTGAATCTCCCTCAGAGAAGTAACTCTTAGATCTATATTAATCAGCTGTCCAAATGATTCTTCATATTTCTTTAAGAAAGATATTAAATTATGGAGACTTTTTTTCTTTCCATTAACAAAAAAGATGATGTCATCTGCAAAACTCAAATGAGTGATTACTCTACTTCCAGGAGGGTGAGAAAAGGCACCCACCCTCTTGGAAAGAACTAAATGATCCAGTCCTCTACTAAGAACTTCAACAGCTATGATGAATAGAGATAGAGCTATAGGGTCACTTTACTTAAGACCCCACAAAGATTGAAAAAAACCACAACATTTTCCATTAATAATTATGGAAAACCAATTATTTGAAATAATTGTCCATATAAAATCAATGAAAATGTCACAAAACAAAATTTCCTCAGAACATTAATAAGAAATAACCAAGAGACCCTATCATAGGCTTTCTCCATGTCTAATTTAATTAGAATATTAGAACCATGACATTTTCTATTCAAAAGATTAAGTATTTCATGAGCAAGGACAATATTATCTTGGATGTTCCTGTTTTTAAGAAAACCTGATTGATTATCATATATTATAGAAGGAAGAATCAAAGATAGCCTTGTGTTTTAGAGAAAAATTGCCAATGCTTATATGCCTGTAATGAGAACATATCTCAGGATTTTTAGTTTTAGGAATGAGTACAACATTATTAAAGGACCAACTTCTAGGATTGGATGCTCCCACAAAGAAATATTGAATGGCAGAGGTGAAGTCACCCTTAATGATGTTCCAACAGCTAACATAAAAGGCACCAATAAAGCCATCAGGCTTAGGACAACTGTCTTCCTTTAAACTTTTCATTGATTGAAAATTTTCATCTTCTTAAGGAACAACACTCAGCATTTGATTCCACTCATCACTTATTGAAGCAGGAATAACATTTAATAAATCACCTTCAGGGGCATTACAATCTGCAGGCCATCTTTCTTTAAAATGGTTGATGAATACTTGTTCAATGCCATCCATTTGATCCGTCCACTGATTATCTTCAGTGTTAACCTTCAAAATCCCCAACTTGAAATTTCTAGCTTTTACTACTGAGTGGAAGAATTTGGTGTTTGAATCTCCTTCAGCAAGCCATTTAATCTTAGAATTTTGATGCCAACAATATTCTTCTTGAGTAAGGGCCTTATTTAACTCCAATTTGATCTTTTGCATCTGAATTCTATTAAAATGGGAAAGATCATTTTCAAAATTATTTTCAGCAACAAGAAACTCATCTTTAAGATTTTTGATATTTTGAAAAATATTTTCAAAAACATCATTATTCCAAACTTTAATATCCATCTTCAATATTCAAAGCTTAGAATAGAAAGACACCATATGGGAAGAAGTTACTGGACCATTCCAAGATTTTGAAACAATAAAGAGGATGAGGGAGTGTTTTATCCACTTTTTTTGGAAAATAAAAGGTTTGTGATGATCATCAATATGGGATTTGATAGATAAAAGAATAGGAGAATGGTCACTGTAATGTTTAGATATATGGGTGATAAAGCATTGCGAAAAGGTAAAAGATCACTGTAAATTGCATAAAGCTCTATATAATCTGGCATAAATGTATTCTTCTTCAATTCTATAATTATTCCAAGTAAACCTAGAACCATTAAATCCCATGTCTGATAAACCACAATTGTTAATATAATCTATGAACTCACCGACTTCTTGCTGATTAATAAGAAGACCTCCAAGTTTTCCATTTTGCCTTGCTAAAATATGAAATCTCCTATAACAACATGGGGGATATGATTGAATGAATTACTCGGATATTCTAAATTAGTCCATAGGGTTCTTCTTTCCTCTTTGGTACATTTAGCATAAATCAGAGTTAACACTACCTCCTTATCCTAATTTTCATGAGATAATTTGATAGATAATGTTGATACCAAAATTAATATGCTGATGTGGACGAATCATACGAAGACACTTGTCAATCTACATGGTACAATAATAACGAGGAAGTTCATTTCCTCGACCAACTCATATTCTCCCCGAGCAACGAGGACATACCGAGGAACTGCAACACTCCGAGGTAATCTAGCGCTCCGACGAACTCCTGAGCAACGAGCAACTAAGGCGGTCCGAGCTACATCTCGGCCGTAGTATTAATTGCCAGAATGTCAACAGTTCAACTATCCATTGAATGTTTATCATCTTGACGCACACGCTGCATTAAATGTATTACCCTTTCATATGTATATCATTTAATGTATCAACCCATTCATGTACACCCTAAGGGCTATAAATACCTTGTATCACCCTCATTCAAAGGGATCGGAATTTCTTGACTAAGCTTGTAATCGAGAATTCCCAAACACTCAGCAATAACATAACAGTGGACGTAGGCCATTCTTATAAGGCTGAACCACTTTAAAAATCTTTGTCTCATTTTATTTATCTGTGATTGAATAATTAGAGCGATCTAATTTTTTACATCAACAGATTGGCGCCGTCTGTGGGAAACGACTGTTACTATCGTTTTTCACCAAAAATCATTTATCATCAATGGCAGATAATCCAGAATCCAGTAATCGAAATGCTGGAAATACTGGAAATCCTCCAAATCCATCTGCACCTCCAGATCTGGCTGGAATTATTACGAATCTGGCTGAAGGACAAACCGCCATGCAAGAAACAATAAGGCAACTCATTCAAACTCTTCATGGCGGTGCACCTACCCATTCAAGGCAAAGGAGTGATCGTGGGCAATCGCGATCCAGGCGTACTGTGTCATATCGTAATGAAGAATCTAATGATTTCTCTTATCAACCTGGCCGAACTTCATCGATACGGGTTACGGATACAGATCAACATGTCACCCTCTCTCCGGAGAGAACTAGCGCCCTGGAAAGATTAAGCAGGGCATCTCCTTTCAGTCGGTTAGGACCAAGGAGAAATATGAGTCCACCTAGAGCCCCATCGATAAGCTTTCGACCACCATCAGGTTTGAGAGAAGGATCAGCACAATCAAGACCAGCTACTCGTCGAGATAGATCTCAGGAAGCTACGTCAGAACAATCAATTGCTCGGACTAAGCATCCTGAGGAAGGAAACGAAGCGTGGAAGGGTTCCATTCAGCGATTGGAGGATAGACTTGGAGAAATGGTTAAAGAAAGGAATCCCTTATAGAGAACTTTTGTTCAAGGGACACTTTTTGTGCAAGCCATTGTGAATTTTCCTACACCATCGAAATTTAAAGCACCTGTAGTGACCCCTAAATATGATGGAAAGACAGATCCTGTTCTTCATATAGAACAATACTAGGCTGCTGCCGACATATATGCTGTCCCCGACGAGATGAGGTGTAGAGCATTTTCGGGAACTCTTACCGAATCTGCACAGATATGGTACAATAATCTTCCTCGGGGTAAGATTTCGACTTTTATCCAGTTAGCCGAGTTGTTCATTGGTAATTTCTGTTTTGGAGCAAAGCCGGTAAAGCGAGTAGCGCACTTGTTAAGTGTTAGACAAAAATCAGGTGAGAGTACTAGAGATTACATAACTCGTTTCAATAACGAGAAGTTGGAAGTCATAGATTACGAAGAAAAGACAGCGATCACTGCTTTGATGAGTGGATTGCTGCCTAACAAGTTATATTATACTTTGGCCAAAGATCCACCTAAAACTATGTCGGAGTTGATGGCACAAGCGGCCAAAATCATGAATGCCGAGGAGGATATGACTGCGAAGAAGAATATGGATAAAGAAACCAAGGTGGAAGTTGACAAATCTAAGAAGAAAGAGAAAAAAGGTAATGGTGGTGACAAGCACTCCAAGAATAATAGGACGTCATGGGAAGTCCTGAAGAAATATGATAATTATATTCCATTGAAAATGGGTATTAATCATGTTTTAGAAGAAATCAAGAATAACGAAGAAATCAAATGGCCAGATAAACTGAGAACCAATCCTGACCTGAGGAATAGGGCCAAATATTGCGAGTTCCATAAAGATCATGGCCATACGACCAAAAATTGCATAGCCCTCCAGAACGAGATTGAAACGCTCATCCGAAGAGGAAAGTTGTCAAAGTATGTAGATCGCAGAGGTGAAAGGAAGAATGATGATAGAACCAGCAATCGTTCCAGATCTCCTCGTCGGACGGAGGAGAAAAAGAAAAGAGATCATGAAGATGATCCAGATGAAGACCCCGATCTTCCAAAGAAGCCAAGACAGCCTGAACGAGAGGTATTTTCCATACGTTTTGGGTCATTTGATTGTAATGTTATTACAGGAGGAGATGCTGGAGGGGGAGACCTTACTGCAGAAAGAAAGGCCTATCTCAGAGAGGCTCAAGCCTGCTCATATATTCAACGAATAAATCTTGCCGAGGATGATCGTTCGAGGAAGGTAAATAAAGAGAAGCTAGTTATTGGTTTTTCAAAAAATGATTTGGCCGGTGTTCTTTACCCTCACGACGATCCCTTGGTGATCAAAATGAGGATGAAAGATGTGGTGATTTCAAGGGTGTTGGTGGACAATGGTAGTTCGGCAGACATCATGTACTATTCATGTTTTGATAGCTTGAATTTGAAATTATCTCAATTGGAACCTTATCACAGACCCCTTCTGGGTTTCGCTGGGGAGAAAGTTTTTCCACTTGGGACGATCAAGTTGGACATATTCATTGGAACTTGGCCTGCTTGTCGAACAGAAAGAATACGCTTCTTTGTGATGGATAAGAATGTGCAGTCAGCCTACAACATCATCATGGGAAGAGTTGGTTTAAAGAAGTTCGAAGCAGTTCCATCTACAGTGCATCAATGCTTAAAATTCCCAACAAACTTTAGAGTAGAAGTTGTGAAAGGTGATCAAAAAATAGCTCGGGAATGCTATTATTCATCTGCCGAGCAAGAGGAGCCTGAAGAATCAAGGAAAAAGACTATTACCTACCAGGTGGAGGAAGGTACAAAAAATTGAAACTCTTGATCCCAGGGATGAATCCCAACTTGTAAAAGGACAGGTAGTAGAATCTACAGAAAATGTTATTCTGGACGAGGAGCACCCTGAACGAGTAACTCAGATAGGTTCGTCGTTGGATGCTTCAATAAAACAAGAGTTGATAATGTTCTTGAGAAACAGGAAGAAAACTTTCGCATGGAGTCATGAGGACATGCCAGGAATAGATCCAAACTTCTTATGTCATGAACTCAATGTGAATAAGGAGATCAAGCCTATGAAGTAGAGAAGAAGGGTATTTAGCCCCGAGAAGAATCAAGCCATACAAGAGGAGGTCGAGAAGCTCCAGAAAGCCCAATTCATTAAAGATGTGAAATATCCAGACTGGCTGGCAAATGTGGTGATGGTAAAGAAGAAGAACAATAAATGGACAATGTGTGTTGATTTCACTGATCTCAACAAGGCATGCCCAAAAGATCATTTTCCATTGCCCAGAATTGACCAACTAGTAGATGCTACCTCGGGACATGAGCTGCTCAGCTTCATGGATGCTAACTCTGGCTACAACCAGATCAAAATGAAACCTGAAGACAGGGAAAGTACTTCTTTTATTACCCATAGGGGAACTTATTGCTATAATGTTATGCGTTTTGGTTTGAAAAATGCAGGAGCAACATACCAGCGGCTGATGAACAAGGTTTTCACCGAACAAATCAGCTGCAACATGGAAGTCTATGTCGATGATATACAAACAAAAAGCAAGAAAGCTACAGATTATTTAGTTGACTTAGCTCAGACGTTTGATCAACTGAATAAATACCAGATGAAACTCAACCCAACGAAGTGCACATTTGGAGTACGAGAATGAATGTTTCTCGGATACATTGTCAATCAGCGAGGCATTGAAGCAAATCCAGAGAAGATCAAAGATCTTTTAGGGTTGCGATCTCTAATAACAAAGAAAGAAGTGCAGAGTCTTACAAGACGAGTTGCAGCGCTCAACAGATTTGTATCTCGAGCAACTGACAAATGCCTCCCATTCTTTAAAACACTTCGAAAAACTTTTGAGTGGACTGTTGAATGTGAGAAGGCCTTTCAAGACTTAAAAAAGTATTTGGGAGCACCTCTATTGTTGTCCAGGCCAATAACAGGAGAAAAGTTGTATTTGTATCTGGCAGTATCAGAGAATGCAGTCAGTTCAGCATTGATTAGATTGGAGAATGGAGCCCAGAAACCAATCTATTACACAAGTAAGGCTTTCCGAGGAGCAGAAATCAGGTACCCAAAGCTGGAAAAATTAGCATTGGCATTAATTGAAGCAAGTAGAAGAATGAGGCCATATTTCCAGGCCCATACCATCATCGTTTATACCGACATGGCACTGAGGCAAGCCCTTCATAAGCCAGAAAAGTCAGGGAGATTGATGTACTGGGCAATAGAGCTCGGTGAATATGATATTGTATATGAGCCCAAAGCATCATTGAAATGGCAAGCTGTAGCAGATTTTATTGCAGAATTTACATATCCTGATACCCCCGAGGAACAAAAACTGCCCGCTGACCAACCTGTGGATGTTACAGGATCAACAGACATAAGTCCAGACCAACTCCGGTTGGTAAAAGGGCCTATGGATGTAGAAGGATCATCAACTTCAAATTCAAACCAGCCCCGATTGGTTGAAGAACGAGAAGAGATGGTCAACAAGGAGCGAAAAGTGCCAAGGAAGGATGAAAAGAAGCAACAAATATTTCACCGAGGAACTCTATCAGATAAGAAATTTGAAGACGGGTTTCCCATATGGAGATTATATGTAGATGGCTCATCTTGCACAGCAGGTTGTGGGGCAGGAATTTTTTTGAACACCCCAGACGAGATTGACATGGAATATGCTTTGCGATTCCAATTCAAAGCTTCTAATAATGAAGCTGAGTATGAGACCATGATAGCAGGTTTAAACTTAGCAAAAGTTATGGAAGCACGGCAAGTAATTGTATTTAGTGACTCTCAATTAATTGTAAATCAGATGACAGGAACATATGCAGTTAAAGGAGATTTAATGGCAAAGTATCATGCAAAGGTGATGGAGTTACTGACAGAATTTGATGCCATTCAATTGGTGAGAATACCGAGGATGGAGAATGTACAAGCAGACGCACTGGCTCGACTAGCATCAGCTACTTGTACCGAGCTGCAAAGAACGATACCAATTGAAGTATTGGAAAGTCGGAGCATAGATGAAAACTTGACGATGAATGTTATTACCTTTGATTTAGGTTCATCTTGGATGGATCCCATCAGGATATATATTGAAGAGGGAGGATTGCCAGAGGATAAGCTCGCTGCTAAAAAATTGAAGTATAAAGTTGCTCGGTATGTATTAACTAATGGTATTTTATATAGACGAGGAATTATGGAAGGTTTGCAGAGATGTGTACATCCCTCCGAAGTGAAAGAATTGATTAAAGAGATCTATGAAGGGTCTTGTGGAGCTCATGTAGCAGGTCGAACACTTTTACAAAGGGTAATGACTCAAGGATACTATTGGCCAACGATGAGGGCTGATTGTATAGCCTATGCTAAGAAATGTGACAAATGCCAACGTTTTTCCTCTATCCGACGAACTCCACAAGCATTGTTGACACCCATAACTTCCCCTTGGCCATTCGCCATGTGGGAAATTGATTTGGTGGGACCATTGCCGACCACCCGAGGAAGATTTAAGTACCTCGTCGTTGCAGTAGACTATTTTACTAAGTGGGTAGAAGATGAACCCCTCATCGACATAACGTACGAGAAGGTATACCAGTTCGTTTGGAAGAATATCATCAGTCGATATGGTCTCCCTCATGCCTTCATCACAGACCATGGAACCCAATTTGATAACGAGGAATTTGCTTCTTATTGTCATCAGTCGAACATTTTGAAGGTCCATTCAGCACCAGGCCATCCTCAAAGCAATGGACAGACCGAAGTGACGAATAGAACACTGCTAAATGGTTTGAAGAAAAGGCTAAGTGAAGCTAAAGCTAACTGGATTAACGAGCTACAATCAGTATTGTGGGCTTACCGAACAACTCCCCGAGCAGCGACTGGAGAATCACCATATATGCTGGCATTTGGAAGTGAGGCTGTAATACCTGCCGAGTTAGGTCTCCCAACACACAGAGTGCTGAACTTCAATTCCCCAGTCAGCGACTTGATGAGAAGACTAGATTTGGATATGCTCGAGGAAGTTAGAGAAGAGGCAGCTATTAGGAATGCTGCTTACCAACAACGCACAGCTCTGTTCTACAATAAAAGGGTGAAGAAATGCGATTTAAAAGAAGGAGATTATGTGCTAAAGAAGGTCATTCAGAAGCACAATAAATTGGAAGCAAATTGGCATGGACCTTACCGAGTTACAGAAGTCGTTCGACCAGGAACTTACCGAATAGCAACTCTAGAAGGAGAAGAATTCAAGAATGCTTGGAATGCTGAACACCTTTGCAAGTATTATCAATGATGTAAAATGTACAACGGTTCCATCAATATGAATAAAACGATGATGTTTTCACCATTTTCTTCTCCTTTGTTTGAAAGTTTTTCGAGGAATTCTAGTGTTGTACACTACGCTGCTCGATAGAAAAAAGAAGACGAAGGTTCGAAAGAACCAAAAAATATACTCCTTTGGTTAGGAGGCATACACTAGCGTGACCAACTAAGGTTGGTAAGATAACTAGTGGACAGAAAGTTTGAAAGAACCAAAAAATATACTCCTTTGGTTAGGAGGCGTACACTAGTGTGACCAACTAAGGTTGGTAAGATAACTAGTGGACAAGATAGTTTGAAGGAACCTGATAGTTCAATAATCAACTACGGTTGATGGAATAACGATATCATTTTGAAAATAGGCCAACAAGTTGGTCGGAAGGTAAAATCATTCTAGAAAATACAAAGAATTCCAAATTGAACCAAGTATAGTTGGTCGGTGATCAACTATACTTAGTCGACGAGGATAAATTATCGACCATGGTTGGTCGGGCACATTTTATAAAAAAAATTTTACCAAGTATGGTTGGTCGGGGATAAAAACCCATAAACTGTAGCTGGTCGACAAACACAATTTAACAACCTTGGTTGGTTGGAAACATTTTAAACATTTTATACTCATTACTTTATTATTAAGTGATTGAGCAACATTGATATTTGTAATTTTGATTACTAAGTTGGTTGATGAACAACATCATATTGTTATCTTTTTAACAGATACATATATGTAAAAATATAAAAATAAACACAAGATAATACAAATTTGCAAACAGAAAATGAAATTCTTTCATTAAGATAAAAATGTATTACAAGCTATACATATGTGCTAATTATTACATTGAAAAACCTATTCTATTGGTTTCTTTCCTTTAGCTTTTGAAACAGGTTAATCGCCGGCAGGAGGATCTTCTAAGCAAAGAGGAGAATTGATGAAATTAATATCTCTGAGCATTCTGACGTTGATCACAGAAGGTGTATCCAAAAGATGCTCTGGAAGAGATAACCCAGTCTGAGAATGAAGACTGTAGTCGCCGAGATATTTTGAAATTAGACTCCGAGGAATGGAACGAGCTGGGATCCATTCCATGTCCAATTTGAAAGGTGGCACAGGCAAATCTAGTAATCCTGGAGCATGATAATCCCATAAAAAATGCCCTTGCTCCAATTTCAGTACACCCAGGGCGTTCAACCAACCTTGCTTATAACCTTCATTATTGGCATGTTCAATCCGAGCATCCAAATGAACAAGGGCTTCATTGTATCCTGCCATCCAAAATTCCCTGGGCTGTTTATGGAATTGGAAGGTTAATCTATCCAATTGTTCGTGAAGGCTCCTGGCAAAAACATCTTTATCATTCAAGGCAGACTTCATTACAGTAAGTTGATCTTCCAAAGATAGATTTTTCTTGGACATTTCAGATAAAGCCCTATCCTTGGCATTTAATTGGTATGATTGAGTTTCCAAAGTAGATTGAGTGCGAGCCTCTTCAACATTACGGCTAAGAACTCTTGATCGACTCCGAGCAGCGACTGGAGAACTTTGCTCCTCGGCAACATTTTGAACAGCTCTTCCTCGCCCACGAGAAGTTCTTCCTCGTCCCCGAGCAGTCACAGGAATAACAGATTTTCTTAAGTTGTCCGGTTCTTGCCTTAATTTGGCATTCTCAACCTCTAGGAATGAGAAACCTTCATCGATAACTGGTACTAAAGCAGTGGAAGATGATGCTGCAGATTCATACTGTGCCAACTTCTTCTGCAAATTATTGTTCTCTTGTTCCAGCAACTCAGCAATCTGCCTGCAGGCCTCAACCTCACCCTTTAGAGTTCTTTCCCTAACATCGTATCCAGCGAGGATCTTTTTATGGCCTGTTTCAGAAGAAAGCTGCTGATATCTATTTTCATACTCCTTGTGCAGCGAAGCAGTTGATTCATTGTGTTGATTCTGAAGATCTTCTAAGGAACAATGAAGTTCCTCAATCAAGTCGTAGTAGGCTACATTGTTGGCCACAACTCGGTCGAGTAAATCTTTCAAGTACCGATAAGCCTCAATTGCCTGTTCTGAGGCATAATGGCTAAGGATGTCAGCAATTTCTGATGTACCAAGGTCTGTATGACCAGCCTTATAATATTCGTGACATTGCTGCATCAGCTTGGTATCATGTGCAGATATCAGTTCCATTCTCAACAAACTAAGGATGAGAAAAAGACAACAATCAACAAAAAACAAATCATCAACAACAGAGATGAACAAACATGTATTTTATTAGATCATCAAAAGATTACATTATTTGATTACAAGTGATAATAAAAGATAGAAATGATACCGAACAACTTCACACCTTTTCCTTGTCTCCCAAGACTTTCTCGGGAGGCTGGGACGAGGAGCTTGGTTGCTCGGAGGTGATAGCAGCTTGAACAGCAGGAGTTGAAATTTTCTCAGAAGGAGGAGGCATGGAAGAAATGTCCTCGTTGGCAGCAGGAAGAGAGGCAGGGACTTGATCACCTATGGCCATAGAAGATTCATCAGAGGCAGGCTCATCTTCTTCTTCTTCCACAATTGGTGGAGGAGGACCAGGGAGGTGCAACTAGAATAGATCGGAATCATCCTTGATCTTCAATTCCTGTAGGGCAGCTACCCAGCCATCTCGAAAGTATTTTAACTTCCCGTATTGAACTTGGGATGTCATCGCAGCAATCCCCTTGTCCCATCCTTTATCCCAGCCTGCGCTGAAGGATTTTTTAACTGCGAGCTTTCTTCTTAATTTCTCCGAGGAGAGCTTCGCATCCAATTCTTATTTTTTTCCCTTGATATCTCGCAGGGCAGACAATTCTTCCTCTGCCTTCCTCAGTTTATCCTCAAGTTCTCCAAAATTCTTGAGTTTGTCGTCATATTTCTTATGCTCGACCTCTAAACTTTTCACTTTATTCTCCAAACTCTTGGAGATCTCAGCCATCTTCACCTTCTCGGCCTCAACTATAGACAACTTTTTCTCCCAAACAGCCTTGTCCTCACTATACTGTTGGCGAGATTCCTTCAAGGATTGGGTCAAAACCCAGCAGAGCATCCTCTACACCCGACGAGGAGCTTGAAGCTTTAATAGCTTCATCCTTCTTCACGATATTATTGAAACAGTTCACCAGCTGAAAGATGAGAAAAACAGTAAAGTCAGTGCAAAAATACAAGTATTCAGAGAAAGAAAGAAATTCAGAATGTGAGAAATTTACCGAAGCAAGGTGATGGGTAGCTAGGGATGTCAACATATCCCTAGAAATATTTTCATCAATTCCTTGGACCTCGGGTATGATCCAAGTTTTTACCGAGCTCATTGCAGAGCTCAGAGGAATGATGGTTGGAACACCAACAACACCAGATGATGGAGAAGAGACAGTTTCAGCCAAATTGATTGAGGATGATTTCCTCAATCTCCTCAAAGGAACTTCAGCAGTTTCAACCAAAGAAGAACTCTTGATCGGAGAAACAGTAATCACTTCTACTGGAGCAACTTTCTTCCTCGGAGCCACTGGGGGCTTCTTGGTAGCTTTGGAAGGAGCAGCATTCACCTTCTTAGTCCCCTCTGGGACATCAGTTTTGCTTTTCTTGGCCCCAGCAGCAGAAGTAATGTCATCAAATAGAGCAGGAGGAGCTCTTTTCTTGCCCATTCTTTGACTTAAAGGAAGATGAGAATCTGAAGAAGAATCCTCTGGAGTTGAAGCTGGCTCAACAGGACGAGCAATATAAGAGGTTGTATAACTCTTATACTGTAACAAATATGATGCAGACCTGATGTGCTCATCTGCAACGTTCTTATGCAAACTCCAGATAAGTTTCAGATGCTTAATATTAAGCTCTGATTCTTTTGGAGTTTTTCTTTTGCTATCAACTGCAAATAAATACATAATGATATATCAGTCATACATTTTGTCAAACATGATGAAAGCATAATTTCATAAGTAAAATAAAATGAAAAATAAACCTATCCCATTGCCATATGGGGGGCATCTGGGACCGTTGTATACTCCATCTCCAACTAAAGGGGCATATTGCCAATTTTTAATAACCAATCCATGTTCAAAATAATCTCTATTTGAGTCAGGGAGGTTAACTACAAGAGCCCTATTCAGAAACCTAGTTTTTAAGTAATAAATATTATCTAGAGTGGCCCATTTATAGCAATACATAATTTCAGGGATCCCTATACGAGTCCCATGAGTTAGATTTAATTTGTACACCCCATTAATTATTCTCCATGAATTGGGGGCTATTTTTGCAGGGACAAGATCAAAATACTGACAAAACTCAAGACACAATGGGTTTGGTGGAAAAGAAAATCCACATTCAGCAATGAATAGACTGGGGAACCAATGTCCCTCAGCCAATCGAAAATAATCTAAAGGCTCAGAAAGAACCTCCAGAGTTACCCAGGAAGGAATGGAAAAATCGGAACGAAATTTCTCAACAGACTCCACAATATAAACCATACTGAATAAAAGAGATACAAAAGAAAGGAAGAAGATCTTACAGGAAGAAATGAGGTATGTTGACAACGAACGAAAATTAGGATGAACGCACAAGAGAGAAGGAGAAAATAGAAAGCTTGAATGCAGGGAATTGGAAAAAGAAGAAGACGGTATGGTTTTCTAAGAAGTTTAAATACTTTGCCTTGGGAAACGGCAAAGGAAATGATTACAAAAAAGAAACTATTGAACTTCCGACGGCTAAAAGGACAAAAAGGGCACTAAGATCGAAGCGCTCTTAAAAGTTTAAAAAAAAGGGCGGATTCGTTGAATTTGGAAATAAATTCAAATACGATGCTCCTAAAACCCAGGAAGATCATTCAATATTGCCATAAACCGAGAAAGAATGTTCCGTATTCCTCAAAGTTCGAAATATGAAACATTGGGGGCTTCTGTTGATACCAAAATTAATATGCTGATGTGGACGAATCATACGAAGACACTTGTTAATCTACATGGTACAATAACAACGAGGAAGTTCATTTCCTCGACCAACTCATATTCTCCCCGAGCAACGAGGACATACCGAGGAACTGCAACACTCCGAGGTAATCTAGCGCTCCGAGGAACTCCTGAGCAACGAGCAACTAAGGCAGTCCGAGCTGCATCTCGGCCGTAGTATTAATTGCCAGAATGTCAACAGTTCAACTATCCATTGAATGTTTATCATCTTGACGCACACGCTGCATTAAATGTATTACCCTTTCATATGTATATCATTTAATGTATCAACCCATTCATGTACAACCTAAGGGCTATAAATACCTTGTATCACCCTCATTCAAAGGGACCGGAATTTCTTGACTAAGCTTGTAATTGAGAATTCCCAAACACTCAGCAATAACATAACAGTGGACGTAGGCCATTCTTATAAGGCTGAACCACTTTAAAAATCTTTGTCTCATTTTATTTATCTGTGATTGAATAATTAGAGCGATCTAATTTTTTACATCAACAGATAAGAACTGATCTTCATCAAACACCACTGTGGAAGAAATCACCATTCTTTACAAAAACCAAATTTTGTTTGACTTATTGGCCATAACTTTTCAGAAATTGAATTTAAAACGATATTTATCAATTTTAGAGGCAAAGACTTTAGGTTCTAAAATAGATATCATAGGCAGACTGTAAGAATTACACAACTTCTTGATTCTTCTACGAGTTGGCTTGTTATCCACACCTCTAGCATTCCAGCTTAAAAAATTAATCAATGGTGGATTTTAAGGTGGAAGTTCTTGATACCTTTCACTTGAGCTCTTGTAATTCTTTTATAAAGAGGTCCTACTCGCATCTTTTTAAGAGCTAGGAAAATGATGATCATGTTCCATAACTATCTCATTTACTTTTGTTCTTTTATTGCAACTCTTAAAATATTGCCATTTCTAATCAAACCAAGAGGCAAACATTTTAAGTTCTTCTTGCATTGGACCATATACACCCTTAGGAATGTCATTTTCTGAAGAGAACCCCTTATATTTTGTTTAATGAACCTCATAATTTTGCAATTTAGTGGCCTTTGGAGTGAGCATGAGTTGGTCAACTATAAAGGCTTCTTGAGGGGTAATATCACAATGCTTTAGTTTTTGAATATGATTGAAAATGTCTTTTGACTTATTTGAGACAATGGCTGGTTAAAGGTCTGCTAAAGGTCAGAATGAGTTGTGGTTTGGACTGGATTGGGGTGTAGAAGAAGGAAATCATATGGTTATATTGATCTTTAGGCAATGATGTTGGCTTAAGGGAATCAAGTTAGAGGAAGAAGGATTTATATTAGGATTTATGTGAGATTTTTGAATGCTATTGGTTTGTAAATCTTTGGGAGATTGAGCAATGACCATTTGGTTAGGATAGATAAGAGAAGTATTTGGTAGTTTCTCTTTGGGAAGATAAGTGAAGGCTATTTGATGAGGTTGGTTTTGGTTAACTTCGACTTGTTTGGTAGGTTTGGGAGGAAGGGTGATGGGTTATTCATTATGACCGTCTTCTTTGGCCTTTAAAAATATACATGAACTCTTCTCATGTCCTTTTTTCATACAGTACGAACAATAATGAGGAAGATTTTTGTAATGAACTTATTGCCAAAAACCATTATCACTTATGCCAATCCAGACTCTTCTTGGTTTCTCCTTCATAATATCAAGCTCTATATACACCCTGGCTAAACTAGGTATGGTTTGAGCCGCAGTAGACGCATCAAGCTTTAGAGGCTTTCCAATTAGTTGAGCAATGGAAAATAATGATGATTTAGCAAAGAGATGAATTAGGAGATTAGGAAAATTAATCCAAGCAGGAACTCCAGGACTTTCTTCCTTTATTCTCCATTGAGGAGACCACTTGAATGTTCTCATTAGAAATCCTCCAAAATACCACTGCTCTTTGGTCCATAATCGAACAAAATCCTCTTCACGGTTCAATCTAATGAGAATATGATTATTATCAATCAAACCTATATTACAAGCTTGATTAAGATTGAATTGTAGGATTTTTTTCATATATCTTCCATTTAGGGCCTGCCATGTGAAAACTTTCTTACTATTGAAAACTTAAAAGGTTCAATAAGAACTTCACTATCTTCATTGGATAATAAAGCTGCAGGTTCCCCTTTAAAACTGACTGTTACCTTCATTTCAACTTCCTTGAGAGGTTTTTTAGTCAGAACACTAGCGAATGAATGTGACCATACATTATGAATATCAAGAGGTTTAGGGTTTTGAGGTATGGGATTGGTGGTAGCCGCCATGCAAACCCTAGAGGGATTGAGCGAGGGAGAGGGATGAGACAGAGAGAAGCTCTGATTTTATTAGAGCTCCAATCGAACTCACACACTTTAACTTAGTACATAGTAGGCTATTCATGGTCTAAAGGTTCAATTGCTCACCATCACCCAATATAATTTTACTAGGGTGAAGTAACTCCACACATGAGGAGGCGTGTTGAGACAAAAATTCCACATGGAAAAGTTTAAGTCTTGCACAATAATAGGTAAAATCCTGGGGCCCCTCTATCCATAGCTAAATATTGGAGCATCCAACCTAAACTCAATTGACAATAGGTGGAGCGGCCCAACATCTTTTATATACAATGGTGCAAGGCTTTAAATTTCTCATGTTTGACTTTATGTTTCATTATTTGTTATTGACAATTTATCTATGACATGAGGGATGTTTCAAACACCATGTATAAGCCATAATCTTGTATAATGAAAGACAAATTTGTGTTTTGATATAGATTATTATCTTGTTGCCTTTTGCCAATTGAAAAGATTAATTTTTTCTTGTGTTTCACCCTTTCTTTCGGTGAATTTTTTGGAGTGGTTGAGTTTTTCTATCATCTTACATGTTCAAAAATATTTGCTCCCTAATTTTGCGATATCATTTTATATTCTTTTTTAAGTGCCTCTAGTGAGGAACACTTGTAGGAGAAGAAGAAATTTCAAATCGATCATAAATTGTTGATTGATTTGAGAAATCTTATAGAGTTAAAATTTTCATGAAAATTTGTTGCCATAGTGGATTGTTTTATAACTTTCTATCGCAAATAAAGTGACTGTGAATGGAAATGGCATTAATTGAAACTCGCTTTTTTTTCAATAACTTTTTTAATAAGAAATGATAACATTTAAGTTGTCGTCTTATTATTCACAAAATTTCATGCAACTGTCCAAACACGAGGCCTTAAAAATGATTTGAAAAAAATTTCTTATTAATATTGGTTGGCTTCGTATCCACTCGGTTTTCCAGTTTTAGGTTGCTTTAAGATGCAGTTTTCGTTATTTGTTTCACTTTATTCATTTAATTTAAGTTAAGGGCGTGTTTGACAATTTAATTTCAAGACTTGAAATTGAAATTAAAAAATCAATTTTAATTCCGTAAAATTTAAATTGACCTTTTAATTCTAATTTCAAATCTTGAAATTAAATTGCCAAAGTTCATGCGTTTAATATGACCAAAAGGTTATAGTAAGTTGGGAACTTGTGTAAGAGAGCGACGGACAAGAGATAGCGACAATAACTACCAAACTGAATATTTTTTTATAGATAAAGGAATAGGAGGAAAAACTGGGAAGACCCAAAAACAGAATGATTAGGAAGTAGCCACCCAAAAAGGCTCCCAATTACTCAACCCTTTACCCCCATGTCCACTTTCCTTGCACCTGCTTGGCCTTCCAAACTTTTCCATTCCAAACATAACTTCCATCTCCTCTCCTATGTATGACTCATCACACTGTTCTTGATATTCTTCTTCGTCTTCATGACTTTCAACATTTTCATTGGCTTCATTTTGATGGTCAGAATCGTAATTCCTCAAAAAGCTAAGGCGAAGGCGGCCATGGGTTCTTTCGACTTTAAAACATGTTTGTGTTGGTGGGCCCCGCACTGCTTCCATAATTAATCTCCCACCTTCACGGCGTGGCCTAACATGGATGGAGTTGGACCCACTTATACTTGTCAAAGGTGGTGGAAAATTTTGAGGATTTAGCTTCCTACACGAAATATTTCGACGCTGATTAGTTGATGCTTTTCGATGACAGGAATCCAGTGAAGACAAGTAAAAAAAATCGCAGCTAATATCAGAAGAATCGCTACCATTTTCACTGCCCAAGCTTTCAGTGCACAATTCTAAGCTCTTCTCACTAAGCCTAAAAAATGGAGATGGCTTAACAGAAGGGTGGACATATGGTTTTTCTGTTTGAGAAATTTGGGAGGACTTGGAGAGAGAATGGAGGAAACTCCAAGTACCCAGCTCAGGATTGGAGGATGTTTTGTTATTTATGTTCTCTTTAAGGAAATTTTCTCTGATTATGCTGGTGTCGCTGGCGAATGCTGGAGTTAATCCAATGGATTTTGGTGTGGCCAATTTGAGCCTCAACGTGGTAGTTTCTATGGGCTGAGAGTCCAAACATGACTGGAACCCTTGCCAAACTCGTGTGGACATGGTGATGGAGAAATTGTAAATATGTATCAGAGAATAATATTTAGAAGTGACAGAACAGAGGGAAGCAGAGGATTTGTGTGTATTGTGAGTGAGAAAGAGAGAGAGAGCATGAGGGATAAGTGAGGGGGTGGGTGCTTATTTGTAGTGCTCAAGACTGCCTTTAAACATAGACCTTAGATATGCCACAAATGGACCATTAACTTATATATGCCAAGCATGGATCATTGCAAAAGATTATATAGACAAAAATTATTGCTGACATAATATGTGCTAAAACGATTTTCTTTATCATTTGTTTATTGCAATTTTTGTAACTATTTATTTTAGGAAAGCGTTATATTGGTGGTTAAAGATGAAGTACCCACTAGCTTTCATCCACCGATCAAATTTTATTTTGTCTTGATGTTAATTTTTTTTCTGTTTTTCATGTATCGCTTGAAGGTCTTACTTACTGGTATAGAATGCCAATCCTGTCGTCATCTACAATAAAACCAATTAACAATAATATAATGTAACATCAGATGGAGCTATGTGATGGAAAAGATTATTTAAAAACAATATACTAATAAATCTAAAGCTTGAGAAATATATTATATCCCTGTCCATAACCCCAACCAGATTCCCATTCATCTCAACTGTCTTCCCCTTCCCAACCAAGAGCCCCAAGGGGAAGCCCTTCCTCTTTCGAACTCACTCTTGGAATTATTTATTTTAAATAATTATAAATCTGTTGTAAATAAAAGAAACAGACAGAATATATAGGAAATATAATATTTTAATTTCATTGATATCAATACTTCAGCAGCAGCATCCTATCTAATAACATAATGATGATGAAGCGTTCTTTGGATTCATAGATGATGATGTGTTTGCCATCGATGGTGAGTTGGAAATGGGAACTGAAGAGTTCCAAATTAGAATCGCTACTTATGTTCACGCACTGTCCAAATGGTGATTTGTCTAATTAATTGTAAAAGTTAAACGTTTTAGTTAATTGAAGCCGTATTTTCTTTCACCCTCATCCCCTCCTATATATCTGTCTTAAGCAGTGGCCATCACTTCCATTTGTTAGGTTTCTCTCGAAACTATTAATATATCATTTTTCATTTTTGTCCAAAAAACCTTTCATTATTTCTATCATAATATTTTTCCCCATTTGATTTATTTTGTTACAAATTATCCATATAGCAAGATGAGGATATGTAGCATAAATATTATGTATTTATTTAGGTTTATGAATACATCCCATGTTTACGCATATGTATATCTATTATTTTTCATCTGAAAAGTTGTAGCTTAAGAAATTTCTCACCCTTTCCCCTAAAATTCGTAATCTATTTACTTTCAAAGTTAAACCAATTTGTTATTTTTAACTTTAAGGAGGATAAATTTGTTATTTTTTCACTTTTGTGCGCTAACATATCTCCTTCTCATTAGATTTTTTTTTTTTTTTTGCAGTATTTCCATATCGTCTTAAAGTTTGTTGTCAAGGATGGGGAAATGCATTCAGAGTGGCGAATGAGTGATGAAAAGAAGAATATGTCAATCCCGATAAGCCAATAGTTGGAACGAGGTAATTGAATTTAGTTTGTTATTATATCATTATCTTTTGGTTAATTGGAATCGATTTTTTTTTATAAAAATATTCACATTTTGTTAGCAAAATTTAGTTCCTTTCATAACCCTCTTTTTTTCACATTATAATCATTATCTCCCCTATAACTCCAACGATGTTAGATTTGAATCCCTTGCCATCTTTCATTTTTGATTATGTTTTTGTTATATATATATATATATATATATATATATATATATATATATATAGAGAGAGAGAGAGAGAGAGAGAGAGAGAGAGAGAGGGGAAGGCTCACCTACATCATGTACTATACATCACACCATACATCACACCTAATTCTAGGCCCTAGAAAACATTTTTTTTCAAATTTTATATTTTTTCCCTTGAAATTAACCTTCCAATCAACACATATGAAAAAAATTAGGTCAAAATACATTTTGTAGCTATTTTTAAAAAAATTTACAAAAAACTGCTGGCGCAGACCCTTATAAATAAGGTATTTTTAGCAGTTTTTTGTGGATTTTTTAAAAATAGTTACAAAATATATTTTGACCTAATTTTTTGCATATGGGTTGATTAGAAGGTTAATTTCAAGGGAAAAATATAAAATTCGAAAAAAAAAGTTTTTTAGGGCTTGTAATTAAGCGTGATGCATGGATGATGTATAGAGCATGATGTAGGTGAGCCTTCTCCTATATATATATATATATATATATGCCAAACATTTTCTTAATTTGGATGACATTTTCTTATTTCTTAACAAATGTAAACACTACCCACAAAAATAAGTTGTACATATATATCAATATTTTTCTCCATTTGTTAATAATATGTTTTATTTTGTACGGTTGATCAGTTTTGAATCTTGAAATGCACACACCATTTAACTTTTCAAACCTCTTAGTGTAAACAAGCCTCTAAAAAGTATCCGCGCATCGCGAAGGGTTAAAAACTAGTAAAAAGTATAAAATAAGACATTCCGAAGAACCATTAATAATTGTGGAATATAAGTGGACATTCAATAAAAACATTAAATACATGTTTTATAATACTTCTTATTAGATGTACACTATTTATACAACCAAATAATTGCCTTCTCATTAAAGCCTTAATAAGAAAAATGTAACAACTCATATTTTCTCACGTAAAGGGTGGTCAAGCACGATACGTCGAAGTTGGGGCTTGCTGATCAATTAATACCATCCTTAGCACAACGAAACATAAATATTTCTATTTAAAAAGGCCGATACTTTAAACTTTTATGAATATCTCAGTGACAATAATTAAACTAAGCCAACACCAACTAAATAATAAATTTAACAGCAAGTAAATATCACAACTCCAGCATAACGTAAATAAATAAATAAATCTTAAGCTCATGCGCTTACAATGTTTTCCAAATAAAATAACTAAACTCTAGAAGAAAAGAACCTAGGATAGAGTCAATAATCTGGAAAGTTGCTAAGCCTCGAGAGATCGCAAGGCTGGTACAACAACAGTCCTGCTATCCCTGTCTAGAAATAACAGGGGGGGGGGGGGAAACATTTATAATTTAGGTAAGAACTCGAGGTGTGCAAAAATTAACTTAATTAATTTATGATGCAATAATACAGTTAATGCACAATAACTATTCCCTCTTCATCACATACATGCATATAACACATCACTTCTCATCTAAGAAGTGTGACATGTCTCGAATCCCAAAAGTCCCCAAATAATAACTATGACTACGTGTTAATTTAATAAAATGGTTAAATGATTTAAGTGTACCGACTATATTTAATTATCAATTTTCATAATTTTCCAGTCTCATAATTTTTTCACATAAGAAGCATAAGATCTATTATGCAATAAATGATCAAAATTTTAATTTATGTCCACATTCTTGGACATTTAAGTTTATCCCATATAAAGCTCCGGTAATTATATATATATATATATATATATATATATATATGAGACACACAAGGGCATCTACCGTTGGTGTCTGATTCGTGCTCAATCGGTAAGTCCGGAGGAATTCCATATCCTAAGCGGACATCACAAAACAAACACAAATTGGGGGCGGTCCCTACGCAGGAAATCTGTACACGGATCATACCCAGTAGTGATACAGGAACGGTCAACACCAACACCTACCTCTCGTGGGTGGAGCCTCCACGTAGTACCTATATGGACTACACATCGTCAAGCTTACCTGTGTCGACGTGTGGTACGTGGCCCAAACGTACGAACCCCCGCACCAATAGGACGATCCACTAGTATGTCCACACAAATACATAATAGTACATATTGTTATCCCATATAATATGTAAAGGTAATCACTCCATAGTTACCATAAAAATCTAACCAAAGTCCACAACATCTTTCCATTTATCAATAATTTACCATCTAATAAATTATTAATTCCATTCCATAAAAAATTATTTAACCAACTAGTTATTTGGAATTTTTCCTATTTAATGTGGGCACATTAGTATTTTTAATAAATTCCTTATTTTCCCGAACCCCGTTTCCACTCACTCACTTGGACTCATAAAAATACTCGCAATAAAAATCCCAGGCGCAATACCCTTGTTAATGTTTATTGTACTTAATACACCCGCAACTACCATCTAATGAATTATAAATTCCATTCCATAATTAATTACTTAACCGACTAATTAGTGATAATTAATCCCAATTAAATATGGGCATAACATTATTTGATCCTTTCATTAAAATTTCTATTTACTTGATTTATCTACTGATCCAATAGCACTAAGCAAAAGAAACGAGAGAGAAGCCAACTTAGGTAGCTTCATAAGAAAGACAACAAAAGAGCCAAAATCCATGCAACGTCGCTCAAACAAACCCAGGGGCCGTTCGCGCGATATGTCATGTTGTTCGAACGACTGCCCTAGTCGTTTGAATGACCTCTTCTTTTATCCCCAATTCGTTTTCCCATTAACAATTACAACGCGGCAACATACAGTTCTTATTTACAGTCATAACATCCCAGGACGAATATACATATTTAACTCATATTTTCTACATTCAAATCCCTAAATTTTCATCATTTAGACTTTCGCAATTCAGTTATATTTCCCAACCTTTAACCCTTATTAAATCTACAGTATGGATTTACTTATCATAGAAATTACATCAATTTCATCCCATCAATAATAATCTCTACATTGATTATGCAATTACCCCTAAATAACTGACAAAAACTTACAAAAATCTAACCTCAATATTCAGATTTTCGATAACTAATTTCTAGGACAAATGCTACATAAGAAATCAATCCTCTACATGTGTTGTTCAACATCAAATCAAACATTATCAAACATAAATCCCAGAAATTTCAAGGGTATAATTATATGCATCAAGAAATAATTTGGAAACATAAATTAATCAAGAGAATTATTGCCTTAAATGTTTTAGAGGAGAAGCCCTTTGAAAACTCCCTTGAATTTCCCTTTGTTCTTACCCTTTTTTCCTTCTTGGTATTTCTCCTATTTTCTCCCGTGGCCGCTAATCTAGGTTTTCTCTAATGATAGTGGTGTAGTGGTTTACCCTCATTTAAATACTTGATTAGTGGCTAATCCCGAGTTGGGCCTAAACCTCAACTTTTGGACCCTCAAATGGACATGAATCCGTAACCCAAGTAGACCAAAAGCTCCCTAACTTATATACCTATGACTCGGGACCTATCTTAAATATTTAAAACACTAAACCGCGTCTATAAAGCTCCCCAAAACGTGTCCCAATTATTTTTATTTCACTTAGACATTTTAGTATGTTAGAACGACATGGGCCCACAAATATATTTGTGTGTTATTTGTTTTTCACATGCAAGTCCATTATCACTATAAGAAAAACATCATTTATGTCAATTTAAAAATTGACGTTATGCCAGACAAATGTAAATTGACATAAATAATATTTATTTATGTCAATTTGACTTTAAAGGTAAATTTTTATTTCAATTTAAATAAAATTGAGATAAAAAATAAATTATTTATTTCATATTTATATATAAATGACATAAATATAATGTTAATTATTTTAGCCTTTAAGTAAAAACTGAGATAAATGGAAAAAATAAGCGGGAGATTTTTTTTCCCTTCCCCCGCTCCAAAATTTGCTCCTCAAAATTCTTTCTCGGCTCTCTCACATGTAGATCTCTACAACTCGTACAAGTCTCTCTCTCTCTCGCTCACATAAGTCTTTCTCTCTCTCTCCCGTGCAGCTCTCTCTCTTTATTCCCTCTATAGAGTTCCACCTTCGGCCCGACAAAGCTCCATACGCAGGTACAAGATTTGTCTTAAAGTTCTAGGGTTTATCAGATTGAGTTTTAATCTATGTTTGATTTGTTCTTGATTTTGTTATTATTTTTGGATTTCAATTTATGTAGATATCTGGATTGCCCAATTGTGTATATATATGGATTTGCAAGAATTTGTTTGTCTAGATTGCGATTTGTTGATTCTATTTGTGTATATGTGTTTGTGTGTGCCTTGATGTTCAGATCCTTCGGTGTTCAGTGTTCTAGATTGTAATTAATTTTAATGTGTATGATGTTCTAGACTGTAATTAATTTTAGTATGTATGATGTTCTAGATTGGAATTAATTTTAGTGTATATGTGTGTTTGTCCGTGTGTGTGTTCAATATTTTTAGTATAGATGTTATATTCTTTTATGTCAATTACTCGTTGATTTTTACTATAGACATCACCCGTAAGTGTTACACTAAAACAAAGGCCATGTTTCCTCATAAGTACTGTTTAAATATACTTTACTGAACTCACAAATAGTTTATGCCTGATGAAATAAGTATTGAAAATTATACTTTGTGTCTCTGGTCATATACATCGAGACTAAATTGTACTTATTAAATGTGTTTATTATTAATTTATGTATGCTCAAGGTTCTTAGTTTAATTGGACCGTTATTAAAATCAGGTCAACGTGCTTAGTCTTTAAGTTCCTAGATTAACTAAGGATGCACAACATTAACAAGTTCCATCTTCTCACAACATTATCAAGTTCCTCTTTCATTTGGCACTCGATGTAAGTTTTTGATTTACAGCTCAATGCGTTAATTTATCCTTTTTCGTATCTGTTTGGGTTGGGTAAATTTGTTAATTTATCCCTTTTTTGGCATTTCTTATTGTTGGATCCATATTTTTTTTAGAAGAAAACAATGAAAGAGATGAAAATAATAATCCTTAAGAAGGTTTTACATGAAATACAAATTGGATACTTTCTTTAGACTTTTGAATTAATATATGTACAAAACTGGACATTTTTGTAACTTCATTATAGGTGTTTGGAGAAATGCCTATGTGGTTGGCACCGACGTCACTCGAAGACATTTTCGTCGATCACCATTTAATCCCCTCACCTCAGAGTTTTCAACCACAAGGTTTGTCATCGACCATCTAATTTGTTAGTTGTTTTAATTAGTTTTTAGAGTTTTAAAACTAGTCTCGTGATACTAAATTTGGGGTTTCAATTTAAGTTTTTGCCTATATGGGCTTCTTATAATACTTGACATTACGAAATGATTGATGCCAAGTTCAAAGTTTGCTGAAGTTATAGATATATCGAGACTTTAGTTTTATTCTAGATTTGCATCTTTTATTTTATTTTTTTATCAGTGGTCATTGTGCTTTGCGGTGGAAGAATGTCAGTGTTAGGTAGTTTTATGCCTGTTTAGCATATGAATATGAATCCAAATTTCCATTTGAGGTATATGTACCACACCCCTGATTGGTTTGGTAGATTTAATTAAAATTTAACTCTATGCATGTGGGTGTTGTATTAATAATATAATTAAATCCTTTAAGCTTTTACCATGTGAAGAAGTTGGAAATCCAATGTTTCATTTATGACTACTTAAAAATTGTGTGGTTGATTGAGGACAATACCATTCTCCACAATCAGGTGAACAACATGCGTAACAATGTCATTGATAAGGACGACACTATTATTGGCTTAACCGACAATACCAATAAGTTTACAAGGATAAGCGTTGTCAATGCCATAAATCCTTACGAGTTAGTTTTTGCATTACCAAACACAAAGTTGTGAAGATGTAGAAGGCTCATACTGATATCTTGGACAAATATGAGGCCATACAGAAGGAAATAAAGCATGAGAGTATTTGCCTACCAATAACTATTGTTTCCAAATATTATATATGATGTTTTCTATAGTTTCGAATTGAAATTTGTTCCAATGATGTTGGGTTGGTGGATAGAGTGAGAAACCATTTTCATATATGATTATGTTTGTTCAAACATCTGAGTTTAATATTCTATGGATTCTTATCGTTTGTGCCTAGCTAACTACATTTCGAGTTGTTTTCGGCGCTGTTTGAGGGATCGAAATTGACTTTAAAGTCAATAGTTCCTTTTTTCATTGTTGTATGTAGTTCATTTCCCCCTTTTGAGATTATTTCCCACTATTTGGAGACTATATAGACCATGTTTCATTACTATTATGTTTTGTTCTTATCGTCTTTAATTATACATGACTTAATATATGAAAAAAAAATTTCGTGCCCTCAGGCATGGGCAATACGCTAGTATATATGTAGCAGCCCTATTATATATATATATATGGAAGAGGGGTGTTTGAATAGTAAAATGATCCAACGGGTGTGGATTGTTCTCCTAATGCGATCTAATGGTGTCACATTATGCCATGTCATAAGGGGAGACATATGACATGGAAAATGAGAGAATACACAAACCCCTTCCAAACCTTCTCCCTTTTTTCACTTTCCCCACATCACAAATCCCTCACAACACCCCTTTCGAAACCCTGCCATGCTTATGCCGTTGATTGCCACCGTCCGCCTTCCTCCCCCCGCCTCACGCGAGAAAGGGGTGTTTGTCGAGGATTTAGTTTAGTTTTAATTGTAGTAGCGCCTCATGTTTTGCACGGGGTGTTACAACTTTCATCCATGTTCAAGATATGATATTTGTGTTAGTTACAACCTTTGCATACGGTAGAACTTAGGGGATTTATAGATATAAACCTGATTTGGTATGAATACATCAATAACTTGGAATCTTGGGATTTGGGACTTGAATAAGATATTAAAATAAGAAATAAGTTATCCTAAGAGGGTGAATTAACTCACGGAGACCTATTCAATAAATTACGTGATGGTTAGTTATTAAGTAAGAATAATTACGAATATTCATTGCAGCGCAACGAGGGGGTAATTATGGAGTAATTACCCTTAAATATGGTAATATGTATTTATATTTCATGTGGACATACCTATGTTCGAGGACTGTCCTATCGGTTGGGGTTATGCACGTTCGGGACTGTAGCACACGTCAGCACAAGTGGAATAGGCAATGCGTAGGTTATATTTTAGGTACTACGTGACAACGCCACTTATGGAGGATAAGTGTTGATGTTCGAATCCATGTGTCAGCGATTGGTATGGGTTATGTAATGGTGTAATGCATAGATACCGCCCCACTTATTTGTGTATTATGATGTTCGTTGTGGATAGGAGACTCCTCTGAACTAACAAATGAAGCTCGAACGAGATGCTATTGGTAGAATACTTAGTGTCGCATATATATAAGGACATATATATAAATTTATGGAAATTAATAAGATAATTTCCCAATATAATGATATAGACTATTAAACACAGATCCAATACTACGTAGTATGATGATGATTGATTACATCACTTTATGGGTAGTATTTTTTTTCTCGGGAAAGGCACAAAGCCCTATTTTATTATATAATTGAGAAATAACCTCTCCAAAGTGGTCTTACAAGCAAATTGAACATAAGCAAAGAAACTAAAAAATATAACAATTGGCAAGCCATATATATCTAATTTAATAAAACCTCTGGTCATCTTTGGTAAATAAAGGAAATTAGAGAATATATTAGATGATTTAGACTTCAAAGCAATTGATGCTAGGCCATCTGCAACTGAATTATTTTGCTTCCAAATATGCTGAATTTTGATCTAGTTAGAATTGAATAGACTGATAATCTCCTGAATAATTCTTTTATAGATCCAAGGAACCTTCGGTCTACCTTGAATAATCTTCAATGATGTTAATGAGTCAGTTTCAATAAGGAGGAAATTAAAACCAATTCTCATATAAGCTTCGACTCCTCTAAGAATAACTATCAATTTAGCTTTCAGACTTGCAGAATGACCAATGAATACATGTTGAGCTTGAATCAAACAACTATTAGAGCCTCTGGTGATAAACCCTATACCACTATCTCTTGGATTACCTCTACTTGATCCATCAACATTGAGTTTAATATAACCATTAGGAGGTGGAATACATCTGGTAATTGAGAAAAAAGGAATCTTAGGATTTACCTTAATGCTAAACAGCTCAATCACCTACTGATACATCACCGAAATAGGACTCACAAACTTCAACGAAGTAGCCTTGTCTAATACACTGTACACAATGTTTTTTATGATGTTTTTAGAATGATACATCACCGAAATAGGACTCACAAACTTCAACGAAGTAGCCTTCTCTAATACACTGTACACAATGTTTTTTATGATATTTTTAGAATCCATTGGAGTTCCTTCAAAGCATGACTTATATCTAGCTTTCCCCAATTCCCACAAAATGGTTATAGATAAGATTTTTAGGAAGAATTTGAGATAGTCGTTATTGGATTTAATAATCCACCAAGGCATAAGGACAAAATGAATATAAGAAACTGTAAGGTATCAAAAGTATTGTTAAAATACTTCCTAACTTCCTTTGCAATTGGACGATTAAGGAACAAATGATTGAATGATTCTTCCTGTTTAAGGCAAAAAAAACATCTTGAAACATTGAGAATTTATAGAGATTTTAAATTTGGATCTAAGGGAAGAGAATTATGAAGTAATTTCCACAAAAAATATATATTATTGGAGGCATCTGATCGAAAAGATAAATCTTTTAATTTGAGGAGGAGAACAAATAGAACCTACACAATTTAGAGATAATTCCCCTAATCTTGAAGGTTTCCAAATCATTTGATTATCAATGAAAGTTGAGTTTTCTTGTAAAGATTCATCTTCTTGTTTAATTCTCTTGTAAACCACTGATTGATTTTGCTTAGACAAAGACTTGTATTTCTTCCTCATGAATGAGGCCTAAATACCTTCAGAATTATGAAATCTCCAAGCCAGCTTTAGACCAAAAGCCTTACTTACAGAACTCAAATCATAAATCCATAAACTACCCTCATCGACAAGTCTGCATATGGAAATCCAGCTAACCCAAGAATGTTTATGACCCCTTGATCATTTGACCCCCAAAAGAATCTCCAAAATATCTGATTGACCATTTGAAAAATAGCTTTAGGAGGATTTAAAGAAGCTAAAGTATATATAGGTATAGAGGCCAGGACATGTTTAATCAAAACAATTCTACTAGCTACTGATAAGAATCTAAACTTCCACCCTTTAAGCTTTGCTCTGATGTTTGAAATGACATCAAAATAATCTCTAATTATAGTTTTCCCTTTGAAAAAAGGGCATCCTATATATTTAATTAAAAGATCCATGTAGTTGAGACCATGGCATTGACAACTAAAATTTCTTCTAACCATAGGGTCTTTAAGATTGATTGAGAAAGAGCTTTTTCTCCTGTTTATATGCTATCCAGAAGCTTATTTATAAGAACTCTAAAATTTCATAAAACCATTCATACTTCTTTTACCTTCATTAATGAAAATGATAGTATCATCTACAAAATAAATATTAGTAACAAGAGACGAATTTGAACAATGAGGGAAAGGACATGTTTTCTTGGATAAAATTTGGTATTATAACCTTCTACTCAGAACCTCTGCCATCAGGACAAGTAAGGAAGGGGAAAGTGGATATCCTTGCTTTAATCCCCTGTAAGAAGGAAAGAAACCAGTTGGTCTACCATTTATAATGATTATGAACCAATTTGAAGATATAATTCTCCAAATGTAATCTATAAATCCCTTGCAAAACCCAAATCTTCTCAGGACTTTGATGAGAAAAGCCCAATCAACCTTTTCATAAGCTTGTTACATATCTAATTTGTTGAAAACACTAGAGCCATAGCACTTTTGATTGAGCATACAAGTCACCTCATGAACAAGCGAAATATTATCCTATATATTCCTACTCTTAATGAATCCAGTTTGGGTAATAGAAGCTATGATTGGAAGATAACTAGAAAACCTATCATTCAGAATTTTTGAAATGATTTTCATAATAAAATTGCTGAGACTAATGTTTAACATATGAATATGAATCCAAATTTCCATTTGAGATATATGTACCACACCCTTGCTTGGTTTCGTAGATTTAATTGAAATTTAACTCTATGCATGTGGGTGTTGTATTACTTATAGACCTGAATCCTTTAAGCTTTTACCATGTGAAGAAGTTGCAAATTCAATGTTCCATTCATGACTACTTAAAAATTGCGTGGTTGATTGAGGATAATACCATTCTCCACAATCAGATGAACAACATGCTTAACAATGTCATTGATAAGGAAGAAACTATTATTGGCTTAACCGACAATATCCATAAGGTTACAAGGATAAGCACCGTCAATGCTATAAATCCTTAAGAGTCAGTTTTTGCATCGCCAAACACAAAGTTGTGAAGATGTAGACGGCTCATATTGATCTATTGGCCAAATATGAGGCCATACAGAAACAAAGAAAGCATGAGAGTATTTGCTTACCAATAACTATTGTTTCCAAGTATTATATATGATGTTTTCTACAGATTCGAATTGATGTTGGGTTGGTAGTGAGAAACCATTTTCATATATGATTATGTTTGTTCAAATATATGTGTTGAATATTCTATGGATTCTTTGTTAAACTATTTTCTTTGGTCGATTCTTTTCTTTTATATATAGTAATCTGAATTAGTGTTTTTATCTCGTCCTTTTGATGACCTAAAGACACCATGGCATCAAATGAAAACTATAGTTAGATAGTGATCATTCATCAATTGGCCTTCCGATAGGTACATGTAAATGTGTGTGTTATAAAGATGTAAACAAAACCATAATAAGCATTTTCCTACAAACATGACCAACTAATTGATTTCCATGTAGAGCATATTTTTCCCATGTATGATCATTATAGTTTGCTATTATATGATGGATAGTGAAAAAAAACTTTTTTCCCCCTCAAAGTGAACTAACTCATTATGGGCTTGACGTGGGCTTTACAAATTATGCTGCAACTTATTGTACTGGACTTATCTTGATTCGTCAAGTTCTGAAATTGCTTTAGACGAACGATCAGTATTAGGGAAATGTTGAGACAACTCGTGAGGATTTCTCTGTGGAGCCTGCAAACAGGAGGAGTCCTTTTCGTGATCTCTTGGATGTTGGCCTTAGTGTGAAAACCGCTGGCAATCGTGCATCACAAGTACGCTTATGGAGGATATGTTGTTACATACATGAGGACTTTGATGGAAGATGAGCCAGAGGAGTACCAGACTCAATTTCCTAACTAGATAAATAAAGGTCTTGAAGCAGATGATATTGAGATGTACGAAAAGGTGCATGCAGAGGCTAATACTTAATTTGGTGATGTTTTACCTTCTTTATTTCATATTTTTGAATGATGGTTTTGTATGTATTTTTTTCAATCTTTGATATATAACAGTCCGTTCATATTAAAAAATAAAAAATTAAGACATTCCATCATCAAAAGCAGCATCCAACAATTTCATAAGGCTCACTATAGTTTTGAAATTTACAATTCCTTGTTCATATTATATATTATATACATGTAAGTTAACCTTCGGACGCTTTATGTTAATTCCTTTATGTAACTTTCAAAGAAAAAACCATATCATGAAATATACATTTTAAACTATATTTATCTACATATTTGATATTCAATTTGACCTCACGTTATCATTAGTTAATTAAAGTTTTGATCTAGAAGTGTCATTTATATATGATATAGAGCACCTGTTATTTTTAAATTTTTATTAGAAATGGGATTCAACTGATTTGGCATTGGTTCTATTTTTAAAGTTCTGATTTTATTTCGCACTTCAAATCAATATTACATTTTGTTTTGGTATCAAATTTCGTTACATTTGTTAGTAACTTAAATAGCAGTGGGATCACCCAAGAATCTTATGAATGAATGCGTTTCCATCATTTGTCTCATATGTTCGTAAGTTTAATGTGTTTCCATCATATGTTGAATGTAAGCTTCAACCTCCTTTAACTGATCAGAATTTTATAGATAACAGCAAAGTCGTTGCCAAGTTTTTCTTTACCACCGGGTATACTAATTTCAAGCATCCAAGTTTTTGGATTGTAGCTAATCAGAATTGTAACCACCGGGTGTACTGATCAGAATTTTATGGTTTGTAATAGAGTTTTTGTAGTTGATTTTGAGTTTTATTTCTCTGTGTATCATCTCATAGAAAATTCTACAAGTAAGACCTTATTATTTATCTTGGTTTGTTATAAGTCAAAGTTTGAGAATTTTGCATTTTCTCCTCATCCACAATTACACACGTACTTCTAACAGGCAAGCTAACTCCAAGTAACATAATTGGTTTACTGGAGTGAATGTGACCCATTTCTTATCTACTTAGTCTTTGGGGTAATAATTTTAATGACCCAGATTGTCATTGTTTATGGTTTTCAAATTGGTAACTTTTGAATCTATTATGTTGTTTCAAGTTCATTGTAATATTTGATTTCCTTTTTTTAATTTTCTTAACAAACTATGGTCATACATGTAATCGTTATAATTTTTAGACGTTGAACTGAGGTCGGATGGTATATTCTGCAATAATGCAAAACATGAGGTATGCTGCATCACCATACGATTTCATTTCTTTACATTCCTCTTTTCTCTCTCAGATCTATATGTGATGATGTTGTTTAAATGAAATTGGTAGAACGGTTGAGTTTTGCATCACCATCCAACCTGTGCAAACCCATCACCATCCAACGCCGGTTCTGCTTTCTCAGTCCATCAGACCTTATTTTCTATGAGCTCCACCAAGTTGGATGTCAAATTATCTCATGGGTGCACTAAATATTATTGTAGTCATCCACTTTTGTATGCATTTTGCTGTTAAGGACTTGGTTTTGTTGTTGCCACTTTCTATCGAAAAAATCACTTTTGTATGCATTTTTTTGCTAAGTACTTGGTTGTTTTTGTTGTACGTTTGCATGTCATATACGATTTGCTTTTGTTTTTATACTTAAGTACCTTACTAATTTTATAAAGAGTCTAGATTGAATTGGCTTTCTTAACACATGAATCGATTTGTTACTACGTGAATTGTTGTCAATGTGTATGAAGAGAAACATACTGCTTTTGTATATTCAATACTCATTTGAGTAAATGATGAATATTTATTCGTTCCTGGTACAGTCGACTTGGCTTATTATCTTTTCCTTTTTCTGTAAAAGAAATTAATGGCTATTCATTTGGTAGTATACTGAAGATGATGGTCCAGTGGACCCATGCTATGTGATTCAATTTGCATATTTACTACTTTGGTGTTGTCTACCAGGTAACCATTTCCACCGTTGAGAAGCATGCTACTGAATTGGTTGCAACCTTAACAAAATCAACAGGCGTAGGAATTGGAATCGAGTTTGGTGAGGCGATTCTTACACAGGCTAGACCTCCTTTTTTCAGCAGGTGTAGGTTTAAGATAAGCACATGTAACTTACAGAGGCTAGATCTCCTTTTTTTCATATCATTTTCAATGCTTTATGAATTTCAATCATGGGATATGATTATCACGTGTGTTCTGTGACAATGATGAGAACTTTTTAATAGATGGTTTCATTTTTAAACACAGTTTTTAGCTATTAGAATATGATCATGTATGTAGAATTAGATTGGTGCCAAGGTGAAAGAGTTTACATATGCTCATATCTGATCATAACAGTTGTAGTGTTTCTTTCTATACAGTGTTTGTAGTGTTTCTTTTTAAATCTTCGATGGCGTAGTTAACACACGATGTTTACATTTTTTGGGGTTTCCATTTTTAGATATAATTTGATGTTTAGTTTTTTTGGGGTTTCGATTTGCGTTAATATTTTTTAGGGTTTGGTTTCTCAGGTAGAGTTGAGTAGAAGTCCGAGATCAGAAGAAGCGAAGCTCACAGCCAAACGGGGTACACATCTCTCTTTCTTGGGATTTTGGTTTTGGATCTTGAGGATGAAACGTTTTATATCTTCTTTAGGTATCTAAATCGTTTTTTTATTTTTAACCTCTCAATATGTGTAACATCTCTTATTCGTGGGGATTTTTTTAATTGAATTTCTACATCAGGGCTTTGCGGTTTGATTTTTCTATACTAAAATTATTATTTGAATTTCTGCATCGGGGATTTATCTTTAACATGTCTTGAACACTTTGGACTAAAACAAAGGAAATAGAACACTTTGTAAACTAGAGTTTACACATTAGATTAAAACAAAGTAAAGAGATAAACATTGAACACAAATTTTGACTACATTTTTTAGTTTAGTATTGGACTACATGTTTACATGTTTAGTACTACACATTGGACTACATGTTTACATGTTTTGAACATTGTGTAAACTACATATTTTAGTTTAGTATCTCTTTACTTTAATTCACTTCTCAATATTTAACAAATTTCTTTTTACTTCAGTTTAATATCTTATCACAGTAATAGTGAATTGCTACTTATCTTAGTTATCTGAGTGTTATATCATATCATGTATTATGAGACTTTGATAGTGATTTTTGACCCTCAGATGTTTTAATAATTATGTCCAACATTGAACACCATAGAACTTCAAGGATTAAACTCCCATCAGGAGCCAAAAAGATTGTGCCCAGTGTGTGTCATTCCATGATTGGGCAGGTTGTTGGAGGAGGAAGAACATAGAAGCCTATGTTGAAGGCTGGGAACACACATCGCAGGTATCATGCCATGATTTCCCAGTGTGTGTCATTCCATGATTGGGAAAGTTTCTTCGACAGATCTAATCTTTTTTTCTTCATTCTATTTTTGGGTTTGGTTCTTGAAATTTCATTATTAAAATGCCATGATTATAAGAAGGATTTTTTTATGTGAAAATGCCTCTAAGCGTTCAATTATCTAAATTCACAAATTAGTTGAAATTTTGATAAATCGTGGCTTAATACCACTTTTGAAGTGCATGTTCATTTATTGCTCTGAGGAAAGTTAATTCATATTTCATTGTCACAACTTCAATTAAATTAAGTTTCTTATATGAACTAAAAGCATTTTAGAACACCACACTCTTATGATTTTTATTGGGGAATGGAAACTTGATGAATAAAATGATATTACCTAACATTTTTCCTTTTTTCACTTGCAGGCACCAGCAACACCACCATTTATCAGCAACTCACTTCCACAAAAGATTTGTATAGTTGAGGTATGTTCCCAATACGACTTTGGTTTATTCCTTAAACTGTACATTTTTTGCATTCTTGGGTTCATTTTTTCATTATCTTATACTGAACTAAATTTAAAGACTCCTTAAACTGAGTGTTGCAAAAATGTACAGTTCCATAATCCACAATCCAAAAAAAACACTAATAGCAGCAGCACCAACGAATGTATGTTCATGAATGCCACGGATTTATGAATGCCACAGATTTGAGTCTAATAACAGCAATACCAACGAAAATGTATTGTGTCTTTTGTTTTGCAACACTCAGTTCAGTATGTGAAAGTAACACTAATATTGTTTTCTTTCACTTAGTTCAGTATGTGAAAGTAACACTTAGTTCAGTTCAGTATGTGAAAGTAAAACAAAATTATTTTGTTATTGTTTTCTTTCGCAAACCTGAATTTTTCCTATTTGGATTGAGCTGAATTTTTATACATATTACCTGATATTGTGCTCCTATTATGCCTTGAATTTGTTTGAATTTTTTTATTTTTCTTTTCACGTATTTCACTGGCTTTGGATATTGTTGAGGTTCGGGGATATATGAGGTTTGGATATTTCTTAAGACTAAATAGAATACACGCAAATTATATTTTTTAAAATAAATATCTTTTTATATCTTATTACTCTTTGTACTGGTTAGTAGTTAATAAGTGGCTGAATTGTTATATAAAATTAGTAGCAAAGTCGTACGATGGTGAAATATCTTTGAGCATTTTAGTATGCTTATAAACTGATTTGGAATTTATGTTTCATTTTTGTTATGTGAACATATTAGTATGGCTAAAAATTCTAAGCTTTCACACTTTCTAAATATACCGATGTAAATGGACGTGAGATTGATATACCTACACATGTAACAAATTAAGACATGATCGAGAATATTGAAATGTACATGTATAAGATTGGATGAATGGAGCGTGATAACACTTATGTGTTTTATGGTCTTAAGCAGATGCTTATTCAGAGTAACAGTTGCGTGCCTCCCAAACTAGTAAGATACGAGGCTTCGAAGTTTAAGATGTGATCAATTCCTGATAGGCCAGTTAAACACAATGGCACTGTTTTTGCTCATTGAGGTATTTGGTCCATGATAATATGTTGTGTTATGGTGTTTTAGTATTTCATAGTTCAAAATTATGTCTTATTATTATCATCATCAGGAAAGTAACGAGTTGGCATATAAAGGTGGGCAGGTAGAGCTGACAGAGTTGGGAAGCTTGCATTGCTAATGAATTAAGGTTTACGTTATATATATATATATATATATATTGTTTTAGTTACTGATTTTTATTTTGTGAAGTTAGTTCATGCATTACATTATTTAGTTTAGTGTAATGAGTATAAAATTATTTTTCAAATACACCATTCCATACCATGTATTGTGTTACACAGGAGTCTAAGACCTGTATGGAAGCTTGGTAGGTTTTCAAAATTTTCATGTTTTTGCGACCATACCACGTAACATGTTCTTGGGGTTAAGAATAATTTAAGTCTACAAAAGTGTATGGATGTCCAATACACTTGTATTTCTTTAAATTTTGTCTATTGTGCCATTAATTTTTGGTTGTTACTGTTTAACTATTTCACTTTGCATTATTGATTTTGTCTTGAACTTCTTAAATCATGTACTGCAATTATCTTTGTGATGTGTCCTGATCATCCCAACCTTACTGCTTGCTGTGGCATCTACACATGTGCCCCATGTGGATGTGTCCGTATCAGTTAATTATTATCACCCTCGTACAATTATAGACAACTTCCATTATTACCTGCTCATTACTGTTTTAGGTCTCTAATGATAGAGAAAATTCAAGTCTTTTCTTCTCAAGTCAGATAATTGGAGCAACAGGTTTTGAGGAATCTGTTGCACAGGTTTGTCCGCTATTTTTTGTTATTGATAGATGATAAGGTTAATGGACAACTCTCTAGCGAAACGTACTGATCATTATCATTTTGTTGTAACCTCGGTTTGTTTTTCAGTGTTCTGAGCACCTTTTAATTGTAAGGAGGACACTATAAGTCAACCTCAGTTAAATATTCAATGTCAAAAAATAATTGCTCCAACTTTTTTGTTTTAATTATTTGCTGTTAGGTTGATGGTACATCTCTAATTATGAGAGATCCAAATGTGTTGTAGTCAGTTTAGGCTCACGATTGTAGTTAGTGGTTCATTTTTTTTGAAATAGCTCTACACTACATGTGAGAATTTCATCAAATGCTTTGGATTGTAGGTTTGAACTATGATGGTAAGGCATTGGACCGAAATCTTCAAATGAGTTATTTTAGTGATTCCAATTAAGACTAATCATCAAGATGTCAATTACACAGTTATAATATGATGTTTTAATAATTCATACAATAGTAAAAGATGGTTTGTATATTGGTGTTATAATTTGTTATGTTTATTGCAGTGCTATCACATTTTAGTGGATACATTTAGCATGATTCTTAGGTTTGATCTATCACATCAAGTTTCATTAATTCACATCAAGTTGCATTGCTTCAATAATTTCCTCCATTGATTCCACGTTTTATAATCTTTGTCTAAAGGAATCAACTCCATGGCCAGGAATGTATTCTTTCTTTAAGCCTCCAAATGTCGCTTTGAGTTCACTAAGTTTGCTAAGTTCAGAGCTTCATTAATTGTGAGGGATCAGATTGAGGGTATGAAGCAACAACTTGGAGCATACACTGGTGTTTATGTAGAAGCAGAGGACATTCTCCCTTTATTTCTCTTTTACGGCACGGGTGTCATCACTGCAATGGCTATTGCTACCTCATCAAACTGTTTGCCTCTACACTTCCAAAAATAAATGTATGCCTTATTGGATTGAGTTTATGATTAAAATTTGAATCTTTTGATTATATTGAGATATTATAGTTCCCATAAGCCTATATAACAAGCTTTTGTTAATCCGTTCTCTATTTCATTGCACTCCATAAGTTGGTGACAAGGACGAAAACCAAGCACTGCCAAGTGAAATCAAACGAACCAGCAACCCAATGACTTAAATCAGACTAGCAGCAGCAAAAGCAAGCACTGCCAAGTGAAAACTGACCGAGCACTGCCAAGTGAAAAGGGGCCGAGCACTGCCAAGTGTTAATTTAAAGATGGCCGCAACTACCTTCTGTAGGAGAATTCTTAAAAAGTTGCCATGTATTTCAATTTTACATTTTGTTGAATTGGTTGTTACTCCTTGGGTGGATAGTCCAATAAACAAAGGAGACTCTGTCCATTTCGTTTTTCAAATTGACACTTGGTTTATTTGAGGCGCAATGTGAATTTCTTTGATGAATATTGTATATTTAAAGTTATATGTGATTTTTTTTAACTTAGACTATTTGAATGTTGATTGACTATTTATTATCTATTTAGAAGGATTTAACCTCAAATAATAGTTGTCTATTGATAAAGTAATATTTTTTTTAAAATTTTTATTTCAGCATTTATGTCAGTTTTGATAAAACTCTCATAAAATTACTAAAACTGGCATAAATGTGATGTTATTTATGCAAGTTTTTCTTGAAAATGTAATTAAAAACATGGTGAAATCGTAGTTTTTATGTGTGTTCTTAAAAACTGAGATAAATGTGATCTTATTTATGTCAGTTTTATGAACATTTATGTCAGGGCTTTATATGTCAGTTTTGAAAAATTCTAAAATTGACATAAATGGTCATTTATGTCAGATTTTGACTGACATAAATGACCATTTTTGTAGTAGTGTATGTCCAGTTGAGTTCTATCTTTATATTGTCGTGAATAATTGTTTATTTAATAATTAAAAATTTTACTCATCTAAATTTAAATTCATCCGATTTAATTTATTCCCAAATTGATATTAAATTATCAAATTTAAATTATTCACAATATTATATTCCAAAATCACGGGGTATTACATTCTCCTCCCCTGATATCAGAATTTCGTCCACGGAATTCGCTAAATCTCAACCTCATGTTTTTATTTGCGTTATAACCTGAGTTTTATGCCTAATTTTTCCATACACATATCCCATGAGAGAAAAGAAAAGACTCACCCATACCTATCATAACATCACTGGGGTGTTCATATATTCCACATTATATGTACACAAACATATCATTAAGAAAGATGGATGACACTAATGCATCTAATTTGTACCATTCATACCGAGCATATCCATACACCAAATATACCACCATATGTGTACATGAAAATAAAAAAGGATGATCTCAGTATCCGACTTCCCTAAACTCACAGCTTTTACCAATTTCATGTGTGGGACATCTTGCAAGTGAAATCCAAAAAAGAAACTCTCCCGATACACTGTTGTATGGCTTAGTCGGTTATTGAGATTCATCGGCCCAAGATTAAAAGAAAAAGAAATAACCATGAATGTGTGAGGTAATAATATAAATTTTAACTTTTGCTCATTGCCAATTTCAGTTTCATATCGCAAAAAGGAATATCTTAAATCCCAATAAATTTACCCATTTAATTATACTCATATGCATAACCCCAAAATGTCCTAGGGTCTGACATCTCTCAACTCCCGACCTGTGCTATTTTCATGCGTGGGATGTCTCGCAAGCGAAATTCAAACAAGGAACCCTACCGATACACTACTATATAGCATTGTCGTTCGTTGAGATCCATCATTCTAGGACCCATGTTTATAATATGCTCAATTAATTTTATCAGGCTCTCCAACAATTATAGTCTCCCATTTAACTATATTTGAAACTCAAAGTGTTACAATTTCTTTAGTATTTTTTGCCATAAAAATAAACATTAATGCCAACTAGTCACACCATATTCGACTATTAAATAATTTTATTTATGTAAAAATCAACGCAAACCCTATGGATTATGTTCTCTTGAGGTAAATTCTCATACCCTTACATACGAGGCATTATAGGCGCCTGTCCCTCAACTCGCAGGTGAAATAATACAAAGCGTTGAAATAAAACGGAGTCTAACCTCACCAATGTGCAAACAAGTTATCATCTACTAAAGAGTATTATGCACTAGTACTAAACTAAGCATGTCCTATAAAATAAAAGAATTAGGGATCATACCATCACAGTCTATGCTGGCGCTGGTCCCTCTCTTGATGCGAGGTGATACATGCGCCCGTACTGCAACTACAGTTTCTATCCCTAAGGTGGAGCGGGTAGCACTGGCGCGACTTTCACTACCATCACTGGATGTACCTATAGTGGTTGGACCTACCCATAGTGTGACTGGTGTCCCCACGATTCCCCTAACTCCTGTGTCGCTCGATTCCCTTGAGGGCACCTCCTGGCTAAGTGTCCCTTCTCACCACAAACATAATAATTTCCCTGGAACTCGTTTCGATCTGGTTGTTGCCCCTGAATTTGATGCCCTTAGCCCTGGTAGCCTCTCTTCTATTGTACCTACTGGCCCTGGACCTGTCTGTTCCCATTATCGGAACCCCTAGATCTGTTGTACGGCTTTGAAGGTTGAGGACCCCAAGATTACTGGGCCTCCTAACTGTTATTCCCATTCGCCCTATTCTATTGTTTGGACATCTTGGAGCGGTGTATCTTCTCCCCCTTATATTTCATAAATTCCCTATGGTCTTCGCAATGTAGTAAAGCAACATTCACTACCTGGTTATAAGTAGTGAAAGCTGGATTTCCCACCAATGACTATTTGATGTGCCAGGCTGTCCCTGACACAAACTTTACTATCTTCCTATGCTCTGTACTCATATCCTCCTTAGCAAAGTAGGAAAGAGCGACAAACTCTTCCATAAGATTCCCCTGCTTAAGGTCCATGAACTTTTTTCGCATCTCTGTTTGCATTGCTCGAGGAAAATACTTCCCCTCAAATCTCTCCCAAAACTCATATATGGTAAGACTGTCCCTCTTGGCTACTGTCGTAATCGCTTCCCACCACTGAAGTTCACCCCCCACCAATCAAAATGACGCTAACATCTGCTTCTGCACGGTGGTGCACTCTACCATCCTTAAGTATCGCTGAATATCCCTCTACCACGTACTCGCCACTAGAATATCTGGACTGCTCGCAAACTCCAGTAGTTAGCCTTTAGTGAAGGTCTCCATCGCTCGATCCCATATATAACTTATTGCTTGTACTGGTATAGCCACCTGCTGTGTTGGTGGCTGCTAAGGTGCAAGTGGCAGAAGAAAATGATAAAGAATGGCTTCCATCACTGTAGATACTACCTGAGACACAATACTGGCTATCTCAATGTGGGTGATCAACTATGGGGCCTGTGGTGGCTCCGGAGGAGCCTCCTCCTCCTCAACCATTGGAACTACTCTCCTCGGTCTGCCCCTACGTCAGCTTGTCATCTGAAATCAAACAAGGTTCGAATTAGTAACTGATCGTAAAGAATAAAATTATTCCTTAACATAGGGCTCTACATCAATGAACGCAACGCATAATGTAATGAGCTCAAACACATATCCCAAGGACACTAGAACCGTGCTCTGATACCAGCTGTAATAACCCCCATTTTCTCACGTAAAGGATGATCAGTAATGATACGTCGAAGATGGGTCTTGTCGATCAATTAATACCATTCTCAGCACAACAGAATATAATATTGTTATTTAAAAAAGGCCGATACGTTAAACTTTATGAATATCTCATTGACAATAAACTAAATAATAAATTTAACAGCAAGTAAATATCACACCTCCAGCGTAATGTAAATAAATAAATAAATAAATCTTGGGCTTATGCCCTTACAATGTTTTCCAAATAAAATAACTAAAGTCTGGTAGAAAAGCACCTAGGCTAGAGTCAATAATCTGGAAAGCTGTTAAGTATCGAGAGACCGCAAGGATGGTACGACAGCAGTCTTGCTATCCATGTATAGAAATAAACTAGGGAAAAAAATTTATAATTTGAGCCAGAGCCCAAGGTGTGCAAGAATTAATTTAATTAATTTATGATGCAATAATACAGTCAATGCACAATAACTATTCCCCCTTCGCCACTCACATTCATATAATACCTCAACCCTTATCTAAGCGTGACACGTCTTGCATCCCGGAAGTCCCCAAATAATAACTACGGCTACGTGTCAATTTAATAAAATAGTTAAATGATTTAAGTGTACCGACTATATTTAATTATCAATTTCCATAATTTCTCAATCTCATAATATTTTTACATAAGTAGAACAAACATCTATTATGCAATAAAGGATCACAATTTTAATTTATGTCCACATTCTTAGACATTTAAATTTATCTCATATAAATCTCGGGTATATATATATATATATATATATATATATATATATATATATATATATATATATATATATATATATATGGCACGCATGGGCATCTACCGGATCTGTCTGATTTGTGCATATATATATATGGCACACAAGGGCATCTACCGGATGTGTCTGATTTGTGCTCTATCAGCAAGTCCGGAGGAATTCCATATCCTAAGCGGCATAACAAAACAACCACAAGTTGGGGTCGATCCCTACGCAAGACACGTGTACGCCTCCCATTCCTAGTGGTGATACAAGAACGGTCAGCACCAACACCTTCCTCTCATGGGTGGAGCCTCCACGTAGTACCTATATGGCCTGCACATTGTCAATCCCAACTATGCTAACGCGTGGTACGCGGCCCGAACGCGCGAACCCCCGAGCTGATTGGATGGTCCACTGGTATGTCAACACAAATACATAATAGTACATATTGTTATCCGATATAATATGTAAAGGTAATTACTCCATAATTGCTATAAAAATACAACCAAAGTCCACAACATCTTTCCATTCATTAATAATTTTCCATCTAATAAATTATTAATTCCATTCCATGAAAACTTATTTAACCAACGAGTTAATTTATAATTTTTCTTATCTAATGTGGGCACATTAGTATTTTTAATAAATTCCTTATTTTCCCGAACCCTGTTCCACTCACTCGCTTAGACTCATAAAAATACTTGCAACAAAACCCTAGGCCCAATACCCTTGTTAATGTTTATAGTCCTCAATACCCCCGTAATTACCATCCAATGAATTATAAATTCCATTCCATAATTAATTACTTAATCGGATAATTAGTGGTAATTAATCCTAATTAAATATGGGCATAACATTATTTGATCCTTTCATTAAAATTTCCATTTCCTTGATTCATCTACTGATCTAATAGCACTAGGAAAAAGAAATGAAAGAGAAACCAACTCAGGTATCTTCGTAAGACAGAGAACAAAGACAAAATCCACGCAACGTCGCCCAAACTAACCCAGGGATCGTTCGCGTGGCATGTCATGTTGTTCGAACGACTGCCATGGTCGTTTGAATGACCTCTTCTTCTTTCCCTAATTCGTTTTCCCATTAATAGTTACAACGCAGCAACGTAGAGTTATTATTTAAAAACATAGCAACCCAAAATGAATGTACACATATAATGTAATACCCCGTATTTTTACGCATATTTATTTTATTATGAAATTATGGAAATTGGAATTAATTAATTTAAAAGAGAAAATTTATTTTACAATTAAATTGACTTTATGGTAATAATTACTAGCGTGACGAGAGTTAGTACTTCTAAAAAATAATTAGGTTGAAATCATGATGAGTAATAAATATGTTGAGCATTACGTAGTGAGTAACATAATAGATGGTTTCGAAAATAATAATATGACCGGGAACGAGATACACGATAGTTAATACATAATTATTTAGGACGCGGGTATGAGCCGCGTCACTATTATACGTTTGGGGGTTAAAGGGGTAGATTATTTTTTATATAACTCGAATGACTAGTTTAAGTGTGCCAGTGTGTCCGGAAGGGTCGAAATAGTCAGAAAACACTACTCAGGTGTTTTATTTGGAGTTCAGGGCATTTTAGCCCAAAATGACACCCAGAGGGGTATTTAGGTCTTTTGGGAATTTTGAATAATTAAATGGAGGAAAAATAGGTTTTAATTATAAGCTACGTGGGTTAGAGGTTATTGTCAGTTTCAACCTACGTGAGAGAGAGAGAGAGAGAGAGAGAGAGAGAGAGAGAGAGAGAGAGAGAGAACCAAGGAGGAAGAAGACCCCATAGGAGAACTAAGCTAAGAACTAAAGATTTCTCACCAAGAATTGAACCAAAGTGTTGATCACGATGATAGGATCAACCTCATATAACAAATTCAACCCAAGAATCAGAAGTCCATTTTAAGGCAAGTGTTTATCTTGCTCCTGTTTTAGCAAATATGGTTCCTATTGATTTAGATTAGATGATATAAACTTAGTGCAATAAAATCTTAGGTTTAATTAGACTGAATTGTAAAGAAATCTTATGAATTGGAGATGGGTATTCATGTAGAGGTTTTTCCCTTCGCTAGACTATTAAACTTGGAGATTTTATGTCTTAATCACGAAAGATAATAAGAGATTTGAAAACTTAAATTGTTGGGTTCATTTTATGCGAATTTTTAGGGAATTAAGAAATTGTTGGGTTTCCTTTTGAAAATATATAGATTAGAACCGTAAATTGCGTTAAAAAATTCCCCATAATGATTATGAATAGTTTTGAACTATCTAATTGGATGTATGAAATTTGGATTGAGTTTGAGGTTTGGTATGTAGGAAAAATCGAGTTTGGGGAAGAAGTGGGACTATTCGGATTTTTCGTTCGAAGACCAGCCCAGGTCGTTCGAACGAGCCTTCAAACGAGAAATCTAACGACCCTTCTAACGAGATGTTGAAGTTCGTTCGAAGTAGAAACTTCGTTCGAACGAACTCGTTCAAACGAGAATCTTGGAACTTCGAGCGAAATTCCAGAACTTGATTTTTGGTTCCGATTTAGTTAAAACCCATCCTAAGTTTATCCAAGTGAGTGTATTAACCTACGTGAGTAACGGGTGGATTAAATTCCAAAGTTTTAGGGAATTAAGGGTATAATGATCCTCGAGGTATTGAACTTGTATGGAAACCTAGGAGAGAATGTGAGTCCTATAGAGGTTATATATAAACGGATATCATGGAGAGTAGAATGTTAATATTACCTACGTACTATGGGAATTGGGTTGCGTGAACGCCTATTAAGTTATATAAGTTGTGTGAATGCTTATTACTTGGAATATTATGTGTATGACATACCTAGATACTGGCTATCTAACGGAGGTTAGCGCGTTGTGGACGACCATATCTTGTGTGCCTTCGGGGGATTTTGAGTCATACCACTAGAGAATGGATCCTAGGTACGGGCTATCTGTGAGAATGATAGTGATGACGGTCGTATGGGTGCATAGGTATGTTCGTAGCCGATCGGCTTGGAACTATGTTCGCTTCCATTATGTGTATAGGTGTTATTGGTTCTTGAGAGATTGAACCTGTTTTCCTTTATGCGCGAGCGTTGCAATAGGACTAGATAGCCGAGTATGCTTAGCACCATGGGTTTCTTAACCATGGGTGCAATATTGATTTATATATTTGTATGTATACATAGTGAGATTTTATATATGTATACTGAGTTCCTATTCTGTGTTTCATGTTGGCTACTTTATGAAAGTGTATACGTATTGGGTCACTAGTTGAGCATTAAGAATGCTATGAGAATGAGTTAAGATATCTTTAAACCTATTCCTAAATAATCAAAATATATTAGCTTCGGGTTATTTAGATATTTTATCCGGCATAGTGGTTATACTAAATATTGTTAGACAGAGTATCGAGACTAATATGGGTAGTTAGGGTCACTAGGTGTGCACATTAGATGAAAGGTGAGCATCCCAAGTGAGTACGCTACGTTAACATGAATAATATTTGTGCTAATTAACCAATTTAAGCAATTGCTATATTTAAACTGTTTTATACTTGGTCTCTGACCCGTTTTTCTGCAAATCTCTTTTCTTGTTATATTATTTTAGGTGCTCAGCCATAGGGACATCAGACTTAGGAGATTCCATTCATTTTTCGAGCTGTAACTGCTGTGGAAGCTACAGGATATTGCTAGTAGATGCTTCTGAGTCTATTTCTCCTCATCCATCAGTTATTTACTTCTGTTGGACATGTCATCTCTCCTACTTTACATTCAGAGATTTAGAGTTGTTTTATTCTATCATTAGACTTTAATTTCATATTGTTGGATTACTGTATGGGAATTTATCTGGATGTGTTTACTCCAGTTCTTCATATTATTTCAGTTAGTTCTTTCCTTACGTTTTTGTGTTAAATGGTGATGTTTAATTATTTTCCTTTTATGGTGATTACTGTTAATAAGATTGAATTTTGACATCAACCTTTTTAAATATTAGGTGGTTAGTTTTAAATAATAAAACTTTTGAAAATGATGCATAATCTGAACCAAATAGATATTCTGATTTAATTTTACAAAGGATTGATCACCTGATATTTAATTAGGCGGGGTGTCACACGAGGTATCAGAGCATCAGGTTCAAGTGTCCTTAGGATCCGTACGGCTTATTATGTTTTCGCATAGCGTCCTTTGATATAAATCCCTATATTTTAGGATTGTTGTACTCTTTATGCTTTTTACGTTCTTCAGCTATTTGGAGATAATGACTATATACTTATGAAACTTTTATCTCCTTTCAGATGCCTCCTCAACGTGCACAGAGAGTTCCTAGGGATGCCTAGCCTGAGCCTCAGCCTACACTAACTCAGGGCATGATGAATGCCACTGAAGTTGCCGCCATTGTAGCTCAGGTGGTAAATGCGACATTGGCAGTTATTCAGCAAGCACCACCTCAGGCACCGGTGGTGGCTCCAGTTCATACCCAGGTCTTTTCGTCTGCTTGGGAACGTGTTAGGGACGCCTTCTAAAAGGCGCATCCTCTGGATTTTACAGGGAGCTCCGATGTGGTAGTAGCGAGCCAATGGAAGAAGGTTATCTAGAGGCATTTGATGGGGCATGAGTGCACGAAGGTGCAGAGTCAGATACTGGCCATGTTCAAGTTAGTGGGAGAAACACTGCAGTGGTGGGAGTCTATTACCACTGCTGAGGAGAGAGACACACTCACTATTTGAGACTTTTGGGTGCGGTTCGATCGCAAATATTTCCCCTCGTCTGTCCAGACAGAAATGAATCATAAGTTAATGAACTTGAAGCAGGAGGCAAATACCATGGTAGAATATGAGGCATAGTTTATTAACCTTCTGAACATTGTACCGAATGAGATCCTGACTGAGGTGAAGAAGATTTAGTAATTTATGGATGGGTTAACATGGAGGATCCGCTAGCATTTGATAGGCCATCTATATTTGGCCACCTATTCGTACGTGGTTAACGCAACACTACTCCACTTCTAGGACCACCATTTTCACTTGATAGAGGTTAAGCGAGTAGGAGAGTCCAGTCAGCAGGGTAGGACAGGAGGAAATGGTACCAGTGGGGTAGAGGTAGTTTAGGGTCATCATAGACACATTGATCAGGATTCCCAATAGGGGGATCCTAAGAGGTTCAGATCAAAAGGTTTTAGACATGGGTAGGGAGGCTTTAGACATGGACAACCGGGTCAGCACGGTCATCAGGGCCAACAACATGTTCAGTAGGGCCAATATGGCCAAGGGATGGGTGGTAACGACCATCAGGGCCGGGGACAACAGGGACAGAGGGAGGACCCTTCCCAGGGAGATGCTTCGCTTGTGGAAACACTGGCCACAAGCACCAGGACTTCCCTCAGAAGGGGAGAGGCCAGCAGAAGCAATAGTAGGGTGCTCGTTAGGATCCCCAGAGACTGTTATTTCTCGCAGCTCTCCTTGCACCCCCATAGATTCCAGCACTACCACTCATTCCATCCGTGTCAGTTCAGCAGGGGTAAGTTTAGTACAGACGAGTCTACGATCTTCATTAGGACGGAGTCTCGCAGGACCCAGCTCTACCCCTGATGAAAATCAAGAGCAATGTAAAGACGTAACCACTTTACATAGTGGGGATGTTGTTGACTAGTCACCTTGCCCAAAAATGTACAAAAATACAAGGAGGTTTCGCATGGCACGCAAGAGGCTGAAGAGCCTTCCTTGAGCTAGAGTGAGAAATAAGACACAATTGGGTATAAGGTAGTGGTACAACCCTTGATAGCCGTACAATACCCTAAATGGTTAGTCCTTCTTCCCAAAGGGGCTTCCCGATATGACATTTTAGAGGTTTTTTAGCAAGTGAAGTCGAACCTACCTTTTTTTGAGGATATTAAGGAAATTATCACGTACACTAAGTTCTTAGAGGACCTACTCACGATGAAATGAACTTTAAAGGTGTAGAAGAAGGTTCTTATTGCACAAAATGTTATCTCGGTACTTTTGAGCGATCTCATACCAAAGTAAAAAGATCCGGGAGCCCCCACCATTTCATGTATTATTGGAGAGAGTAAGATAAAGAGAGCCTTGTTAGATTTAGAGGCGAGTGCTAACATTCTACGCTATTCAATCTATAAAAAGCTCGATTTGGGAGATTTTAAGCCCACAAAAATCACTCTCTCACTTGTGGATTATTATGTGAAATTTCTTCGTGGGTAGTTGAGGATGTGATTATCTAAGTTGGAAAATTTTAATTTTTGGTAGACTTTATCATTTGGGACATGGAGTCCTCCGCCCCGTCAAGCTATTACGTCCCTATTATTCTTCTTTTCCCTTTTGTAGTTATGGCTAACGTGTTGATAAATACACATAATGGGAAAATGCAATGAAACTTTAGGAACATGATGCTTGAAATGAATATATTCAACATCACTAAGCAAATAGGTGATAAAGTTTATCTACACGACATGGATCTTATTGAGGAGGTAGTATAAGAGCATTTTAAGGGCAATAATTTTGAGGATCCACTAGAGGCATGTTTAGTGATGACTATTGATGAGGAGAGAGAGTATTCATAGTATGATAATGAGAAGCGTGTGATGAGGGAGATGTCGAGGTTAATGTGAGGAGTTTCGTTTTACGATTCGAAGAGTTACCACTGAGATAATAGCAAGGTTCTAAAAAATGTGGGCCGTGATTGAGGCGTGGAGGCCAAGCCTTAAGCCTTAGAAGCCTAGGCGGGCCTAGGCGTGAAAAAACATGAAAAGGCGTTTAGGCCTTCTTATTATATTTTAATATTTTTTAACCATAACATGGCTATTAAAATACAAAAATTGCACATATCATAAAAATATGTCTGAATATATGCAAATTAAAATACTATTTGATTATTTTGGATGAGATAATGGTCTGGTTTGTAAACAAATTCTTTAAAAGGCGACATCGTTTCACTAAAGCATTGTTGTTTTAAGAAAAAAGTGCGCCTTAAGGGTTTTACCAAGAATAAGGCGTGAAAAGCGTAAGGCAAGGCGTTTCTCCCAAGCCTTAAGCCTAGGCGGAGCCTAGGCGGGTTTTTTAGAACAGTGGATAATAGTAAGAGGTTCCCTCCGATGTTAAATCTTTAAACTCAAATGGAAGAAGCTACCTTCAAGAATTAAATATGTTTATTTAGGGGAGGATGGGACATATACCATTGTTATCGAGTAAGAACAAAAGATTTTAGATATATTGAAGAAGAACAATAGTGCTTTTTCTTGGTCAATATCAGATTTAAGATGTATAAGTCCCTTGATTTGTACCCATAAAATCCACTTAAAGGAGGATGAGAAGCCCTCCAGGGAAATGTAAAGTAGATTAAACCCGATAATGAAAGACGTTGTGAGAACGAAAATCATTAACTTCTTAGATGCAGACATAATCTATCCCATATCGGATAGTAAGTGGTTTAGTTCAATCAAAATCATTCCCAAGAAGTCGAGAATGATTGTGATAGAGAATGCCAAGGGATAACTTTTTCCAAAACGTATAGCCATCAGGTGGCGTGTTTGTATTGATTACCAAAAACTTAATGCTAGCACAAAGAAATATCACTTCCCTTTACTGTTCATGGATTAAATGCTCGAGAGAGTGTTAGGACATCTATTTTACTCTTTACAAGACAGTTACTCCATTTATAGCCAAATAGAGTTGGACGCTCTTGATCAAGAAACGACTACCTTCACATGCCCTTTTGGCACCTTTTTCATTAAAAGAAGGCCATTTTGACTATGTAATAACCCAGAGACCTTTCAAAGGTTCATGTTAAGTACCCTTAGCATCATGGTTTAAAGAGGCCTTGAGGTGTTTATGGATGACTTCAGCATTTTCTACCCCTCTTCTGATTAATGTCTTGCTAATCTTGAGAAAGTACTTGCTCATTATGCGGAAAATAAATTAGTGCTTAATTGAGACGAATTCCATTTTAAGCTAATCAAAGGAGTATTTTTAGGCCAAATATTTTCATCCCATGTGATAGAAGTGGATAGGGAAAAAATTGACATCATTATAAAACATCCCCCACCCGAGTCACTTAAAGACGTGCAGTCATTTTTAAGACACGCAAGATATTACCGTCGTATTATTAAGGACTTTATCTCCATGACTAGACCTTTAAGTAACTTACATGCTAAGGATATTCCATTCAAGTGGTGTTAAGCTTGCCAAGAGGCATTTGAAAAGTTGAAGAGTATGCTCGTCTCCGCTCCCATCATGCAAGGGTCGGATTGGGTCCTTCCATCCAAGATAATGTGTGATGCGATTAAATTTGAAGTAGGGATAGATTTAGGTAATAAAAAAAATAAAAAATCCCATGCCATTTACTATGTTAGACAAACTTTAATTGTACAAAAATTGAACTACTTTACAAATGGAAAAGGAACAAATGAAACTCGCACATGATCGGAGCATTAACCCGATGGAGTTTGATTTAGGAATGCTACTTTATAAATCGCGATTACATTTGTTTTCCAAAAAGTTAAGGTCGAGATAATTCAAACCATTTTCCGTGAGAAAAGTGTTCCCACATAGATCGATAGTGGTAGAACTTCCAGAGGGTGGATTTTAAGGTTAATGGACAACGCCTAAATCCATATTTAGAGTAATGCATCGGGTAAGTGGAGATAACTTTATTATTGGACCCCCGAGTATGGGGATGGTTAGGTTTTGGAGAGAGCATCTATAGGGTGAGTATTGTTGTACATAGGAGTCATGTGATTGTTCATGTACATAGGAGTCGTGGGTGGGTGTATAAGTTAGAGTGTATTATTCTAGTTTCGAGTCCCGTCCTGAGAGTAGCCCAACAAGTTCAAGGATATTTAAGTGAAAATCCTTAAAAAATAATGTTTAAGATGAATTTTTGGAGAATTTAGGAAGGACACCACCCATGTTCGAGAGAATGCAAATTTTTCAAGGAAAATATAAAAAGTTTCCTTCAGAAACTCTAACACATTGGCACAAAAATAGAACCCTCGGGAAGAGGTTTGGTTTCAGAAAACAACATGGGGCGTATCAAAAAGAAAATCGGTTTAGTGTTGGAGAAAATCAGTTCAGTGTTGGAGTGAATCGATTTTGCTGAGTGAACCGGTTTGGTTCTTCAAGTGAACCGATTCATTTCTCAAAGTGCAAGTCCAAAAATTCTCCTTATTTTCTTATCTCCTTCTCACCTTTCCACATTCCCTCCAAACCAAATCTTTCCCTTTCACACCAAAATCTAAAATACCTCAAAATTTATTACGCCATCTCCAAACCTTTCACTAACCAATACAAATCCATCCCATCCAAAGATAACCTTTCATTTTCCCTCGAATTCCACCCTTTGAATCCCCCATTCACCCCTATATCTCCTCACACTTACATAAACCATTCTTCTCCTTCTTAAAATTTTTCCAAGCCCATCCTAAATTCCTACCTTATCAATCCTCATTGAACCAAAATAATACATCAAGAAATATAACTCTACCGAAGTCCAAGGTGAGTTTTATAGTATCTAAAACTCACCCAAAGAATGGGATTGGTGTGCTAAATATTTTGTTGCACATCAAATGTTGTTCAATGAATGTCACATCATATGGGATGACCTTCCCGAAGACGTTTTGTCTCTCTTTTCCAAATTTGGGTGGTGCAATTAGTATGCTCGAGGTGAGGGTTCGATCTATAAAAACTCTCCCGAACATTTATGGGACCCTCATCCATATATTTGATGGCTATTATGAGGCCTACATCGATGGGGTTATCATTATTTTACCACTCGAGATCATAAGAAAGGTAGTGAAATAAAACTAATCATACGCGTACCTGTACCGCTGAAAGAACTTACCAAGGCTTGATCTCTCAAATCAGTTGGTACCCGGCACACCATGGGTATTCGAGACATTCCTATCCAGACGGCTACCTCCGCGAAATCGCCTTACTAATCTCATCACGTGTGGAGCGGTATTGCTAATAAATAATGATTTATCCATCTGAATGTGGCCTTCTGCATATCTATTTCGATGAGATCACACATGCGGCATTTCACCCAAAGGGGATGGCTTCCTTTCCATATGGATGCTTCATCCCTTCCTTATGTTTAGAAGCGGGAGTCAACCCTTGGGGGGAGAAGGCACGGGTGCCCAAGGCAATCAACGAGACATTAGTGGATAGGAGTATCCAGGAGGCTATAAATTATTCCCCTACCCTCGCACCTATTTTTTAAGATGTCGAAATGGGGGAGGGCGGAGAAGAAGGAGAGGAGGACGAAGAAGAACAAACTGTTGGTGGGGATGCTGGCCCCGATAAATAAGAAGACGATGATGTTGTGGATCCGAACTTCGATGGGGAGTTAGATGAGAGAGTTTATGAGACATCTGTCATTAATAGTTTCATGGACCAACAAGAGTATCGGATTAACAACTTCCTCGCTCATTACCTTTAAAATCGGGATGATTTTTGTGCCGACAATCGCCAAGACACATCCATGATGATGCATCTTCAAGCCGACTTATATAGGCCTAGCTTGGGCCCGAGAGCTGATTTACCTTCCTACTACATGGATCCGTATGCTTGGGATCCAAATTCTCCCAGCCTTTTGCGGTTAGTATCTCTCGGGTTATGCAATTTGGGATTTAGTTTCTTTACTTTACATTTTTTTTATCTATAAGAAGCTATGTAATCTTTATTCTCGCTTATCAATAAAATGTATAATGTGTTTACAATGTGTTATGTATGCATTTTAATTGTTGTTAGTGTTACATTGTGCACCTTTTTTTTCCTTATTTTGATTTTTATCCTTCACATCGAGAACAATGGAAAGTCTAAGTTGGGTTGGGGGGGGGGGGGGGGGGGGGGGTACAAGTGCATCTTTTAAAAACTTTAGAATTTTAAAATGCCCAAAAATTGAAAATTTTCAAAAAGCCAAAAATGTTGAAAACTTTCATAAAGTAAAATAAAATGAAAATAAGTAAAAATTGAAATTTAAAATCTTCAAAAATATCACAAATTTTTTGTTTCAAATGTCAATTCGTAAAAATTTCATGCACTAAGCCAAAATTGATCTAAAACGGAAATTAAACGAGAATTGACGACTTATATGAAAAAGTGTAGTGGTTTAAATCTGGTGACCTATCAAGCCTATCATTCTAATTTTGAGAGTTAATCCAAGTTAAAATAACTCAACATTTCCTTAAGTGGTAATTTCATCATAGATCTAAAATATATTGTTTTGAACGATTACAAGAAATGAGTGGAGATTTTTTTTCCAAAACGCAGCTAAAATGCCTCAAAAATAAAAAATAATCTCAAGATGCCTATGGTAATTAGATTAGTTATTCAGACACATGAAGATAGGCCATCTTTTGTTAACCAAAAAAAATATTAGCCATAAAAATTCCAGAAAATATCCAACATTTGATACCCAAATTGAACAAAAAAAAAAATCCCTATCCATGTTGTTTGCTAACCCGAAAAATAAAAAAATGTCCTGGAGTTGTGAAAATTGAAAAATTCAGAATTTCTGGTCTATACGATACAAAAAAAGGGCAGAAAAAAATTCATGTGTGTGTGTGTGTGTGTGTGAAAAAATGGAAAAAATAGATAAAAATGAGTAGAAGCCCAAAAAAGTACCAATGGACCTTCACAAGAAAAATTTTGAACTCTGAAATTTTTAAAAATTTCTATAAATCCCCAAAACACCTTTAACCCATAAAAAGTCCTGACCGACTATGAATAACAAAATCGATCACCGCGTGGAGAGCTAAAAAAATAATGACAACATTCGGTGTGCAAAAATAATTTTATTTTTCCATTCTTTAATGACTGTAATCCTTTTGTGAGATCTTTCCACCGTAACAAATTTCATTTTTAATTAGTGTGCATGAACTTGTGCCCATTACTCTTACTTTCACGTACACCGAGAGAAATGTAAAGCCACTATCCGAGTGATTCATATATGAGTGAATCCCATGAGAAATTGAAATCAATGAGAATTTTTGGAAAGTGGCGTGATGATCAATCTGTGGATGTTAACGATTAGTTTTCATCTTTGCACACACACAAAAACACAAACACACGCACATGCACACACACACACTATGAATTGAGATTTATCAAACATATTTTTTTGCTATTTTTTTAGATATAAATTGTGTCGTTTTTAATTATTTTTATTTTCTCTTGAGTCGTGGCATGTGGTCCATATTGAATTTTGTGGGTAAGTTCACTGCAAACCCTCATAAGACACCACTCATCCTACTCGGGTAACCCAGGGGTTTAACGTCTTATCACATATGCACAATGTAATCACGTGCCTTCAAAATAAGTATTCTATCCGTTAGTTAATAAATGTTATTTATGGTCCCTATTTTTTATTCACTTTCATGGCTCATAACTAGTAACATCATAAGTTAGGGGGTTGATTCGGCATGAATATTTCATATTTATCCCTTTAATTTTGGTACTTTTACAGTCCCACACACCGCATTTATCCCGAACATAGCTCATATTTATTGCAACTAACCTTTTTCGAAAGTGTTTCCGTTTTGTGTATCTGTTATGTTTTTATACGTAATTTGTGAAACTGGATGGAAAAGAATAGCATAAAATGATGAAAACAATACAAGAAAGGATAGTCAAGGGAAAATAAGTAATTTTCCAACCAAAACACGATGAAGGAGCTAACATGAAATTCGTAGATCTCGAGTTCACGAGAACATAGGAAGAATCGAAAAACTCATTCCGATTCTTGGTGAAGAAGTTATAGCATTTTGAAGATTGGAAAAGTTCTAGTGTTAAAACTGTAAATAGAGAAAGTTAAATGTATTTCCATGTGACCAAACCAGGAGAAAAAAAAACTGGTTCGGTTCTGGAGAAAACAGGTTTTCTTTCCCAAGAGGTTCGGTCCAAACCGTTTCGGTTTGGTGTGGGAATTTTATCTTTTCCTATTTCGTAGATAAAGTTGTTAGGGCTTCGACATAGACTCTTGTCCATTTTTCATTCCATATATAGATCATTTAAGAGGAGAGTATTCAATTTCTGAGATTTTTGTTTGTTTCGAAGTTCTCTGTTCCTGCACTTTTGATTCTCATCAACTAGTGTCAAATTTTAATTCTTCTATTGTTTATGTTTTGATGTGCATTCTTGTATGCTTAGTATAAATTATTGACGCTCATTCTTCTTGTCTGTATAAATTCTTTCACAAGTTAGGGAACATGAACCCAACTTAGGGTTTTTAACTTTGAATGTAAAATTCATCATAAATAAATATTTAATTCATCGAGGTTGATATATTGATCGGGACTGATCGTGTAGATCTCTTTACATGGTTTGTTGAAAGAAATAATAGAGTTTGAGTATTTATTATATGTGTTGTCTAATATAACAATTGTGCATATCAATTTGTTGACCAATTATTATGATGGTTAGCCCCCAAGCATATTTGGTGATTCGAATTGATGTGATAATTTTTTTTAATTTATTAATTAATTTAAAGAATTTGACATTCATTGTAGAAATCCTAGGGTATAGGGGATTGGATCCCAACCTCCTTTTCCAAACTTATTTCAAAATCGCAATTTTTCTTCGCATAAATTAATTTAATTTTCAATTTCATAACTTAAATTGTCTTAATAGTTAGAAATCACTTCACATAACAATACATCACCTTTACTTATTTTTTCTAGTCAAAGCCTAGATTTGAGAGACTGCCCCTACTCTCATCGTAAGCCTTATATTCCATAACGATTCCATCCCAACTTACCAACTTTATTACTTTAGATACCGACTTACACTTGAGCCCTACGTACACATGTAGCACACGCATTTGGATGCTTTTTAGATTGCAAACTTGTCAGTACAGTAATCAATTTCGTTGTAAAGTTTACATTTGAGCTACTTTCTAAGATATTCTCCCTTTTTCTTCTTAAAAATATGGAGGAATTAACTTCCTTAGTAACTTTGCTTCTTGTGATGAACAAGGCCATGAACTCCTTGGACAAATCTCTAAAGTATAAGATTGTCTGGGGGTTATATTCTCAAACCACTTTAGGTCAATCTTTTTCAAAGAGGAGGGGAAACCTGACACATCAAGGCATCACAATGGCTCCAAAGAGGCATGGTCTACCTATAATGCCTTATGTAGTGTATGATTTTTTGTCATATATTTTTACCTTTGGCGTGGAAAACTTCTTGGGGGCTCAAAAAATTCTGTCCATTCAGTAAATGGGGATGCTGCTCCATGCACGAGAGCCTTTTAACATATGTTTTTTGGAGTCCTAGACATATTATGATGTAGTCTTCCTTCCAACTCTTTCTGAATCAACCCCCTCAAATTATCACTTCCTACCCTGTTGGGGTGGGCATATAAGCGATCAGGCTTGCTAATTTGCGCTAACTCCATAGGCTAGAACAGTTGGTTACTGCAATTGATGAAATTCGTCCTAAGATAATGGTTACTTCATAAGTGGTGATGCATTGTTCAATGGATTCTTGAATGGGAGGCATTACCAAGTTGATATGATTTTCAATTCCTTAGGAAGTAAGTTGTCTCATTTGACGCTTTATGGAATAAGAATTGGACATGTGATCTTCTTATTTATGAGTCAACTACCTCCTTAAATAGTTGATTTATTGGTTGGAGTCGTCCATCCTCTCCTTGTAATGTTGGACAAACTAGAAATAGATCTTTACTCTAATCGGTCTATCGGTGGCGTACAATATTATTGTCTAAGCAACCTTCCTCTAGACCTTTATTGTCGTGAATAAGAAGGGAACCTAGCAGGCATGTGGATCCTGAATGAGAATCCTAGCATGATTATGGTGAGATTAATTTGCACTCATTAAGACTTTTGGACTATGTGCCTTTTAAAGTGGTCAGAGCTTTGAGTTTCACATAGACTTCACTAATTGTAGGGGATATTGACCCACAATTGAAGCTAAAATTAGAGATTTTTCCCAAATAGTTTTGAGTGAAGAAATAATAACATAGAAGAAAATATGTACATGGTTCGGTCTCGAGATCGACCTATGTCCATAAGGAAAGGGATGGGAGACTAGTTTATTACCTTCATAGGAAAGGTAACAACTGAAGTGATATGGATGCTAGTAGAGAGTCTAAGATGTCATGTGCAAGTTACAATTAATTCTTAATATGAGATAGATAGCCTTTATTTATAGTCTTGGGTGTCCTGCCACATAGGTCTATTAATGTCTAACCTGACCAAGTTATAGAGATATATTAATAATGGTCTTCCTATCTGTAAACATGATCTCCAAAATTTAACTATTTACCTTTGAGGTTTATGATCTCCCTAAGCTCAATCACCCACCACCCACATCTCACATGATGTTCCATGTATTTGTCCATGTGGTACCTACTCCCTTCAACATCCCTCTACATCTAATAAGAACTAATATCATCGAGCATCATATTTCCCTTATTAAGAGAGGTTTTTAGGAGATTACATCACATCACCCTACACTAAATATATTTTCATCTTTCACTTACGTTATCCAAACAGTCCAAGAAGATTATATCTTATGTAATTGAATAACCGACATCTAATAGTTCGTGACTTTGATAGGGAGGAAACCATTAGTTGTGACTATATATATCATTGGTTCATTTGTTGAAATTAATACGCTCATTTAGATTTTCCCCAATGGATGGATCGAACTCACTCATATATAATTTGAAGGAACTATAACCTAATAACTTAATAATACCATGATTAATTCCCTCTGATGGGGAGGAAAACCAAATATTAACAAGATAAACTAATCACATCACATTTTGAAAATAGCAATGGAGGTCGTGGGGTTTATATGGAAACTACTCCCTCAATTTCATATTTTAAACTTGAGGGAATATTAAAAAACATTAAATTCTAAATACCTGAATAAAATCCATGGTAATTATGAGTTTAGTTGTACAAATTAAATTTCATGATCTCACCCTTTCAATTTTCCAAAAATAAAACCATATTTATATTAAAATAAAACATAGAGATCAAAATTTAACTCATAGCTTTAAAAAAATTACCTAGTTAAATTCAATTTTGAAAAGAATGAGTAAAAAACTATTTTTTAAAAACGTGATATAAGATGGTCACAAAAATAATCCATGTTATCCACAATAATTTGGGATTTTAATTAATTAATGTTTTATCACATGATAATTATCAACACGGGTAAGATGGATGAATCATAATAAAACATAATAATACAAAATCACAATTATAGTAGGAAATAAATTTCCCTTTTTACCATGGTCTAGTGTTCATCTTGAAGTAGAACTTTTCAAGATCAAGATTATCATTTAATGTAGTTTACTTTGGAACAAGAGTCATCCTTCAAGTATAAATATATATAAAATGGATTTCTTAATTTACGTGCCATTATAAATACTCCTTCCTAGTTCAGAACTAATTGGGACAAATATCTGTACCATAATCGATGAAAATAGAAACAAATGAAACAAATCCAAGCGTACTAAATGGGGTCAGATCGATGCAGATCTGTATCAGTCAATTTTCTTCTCAGTTTCACATATACCATGCAAAAACCTCAAAAACTTTATTAAACCCTCACCAAAACCCATTGAACTTCCCCCATTACCAAAATCCATATAAATACAATATTCTACCTAGTAAAATATATTATGTCCCTTCAGAAAGTCCTCCAAGTACATCGATTAAAACAATAAATATAATAACCTAATTATTATAACCATATAGAATTTATGAAGAAAATAATAATGGATAGACCACCGTAGGATCCATTCCCACATAACAATATTCACATGACCATGATCATTGGGACATGAATATTATAACCCTATAAAATAATGTTAGTAAGAAACAACATATGATATGTATATTCTACAATAGGTAAAAATAGGGTTTCATGGTGGATAGGATGGAACTTTCCAAAACAAAATCACTTTAGGGTCGGGGTTCTGATACCAATTGATGTATATTGACATATGCAAAAAACATTTTTAGCCTAAAATTTTAAGTGATCTAACAATAGAAAGAGAAAATAAATTCTAGGTTTAAAACATAAACCAAAGGATTTGAATCACGACGCCCTTGAGGATATTGTAGATGATCAGAAATCACTTTCTTTTTCCTTATCTATTGATAAAAAAGTGAATAGTGTTTTTCTCTAACTCTCTAACCATAAAGTATATATCTTGAATCATAAAAAGCCTTCCTTCGAACTATATAACTAGGTGCATGAAGTGGTTTAGTGACAATAATGGTTTCTACAGAGTTTGAGCCTTCTACTTGGGTAATCGACTGTATTATAGAACTAATACTAATAATTAATTTCACTTCCAAGTAGGTATTCAAAAATCTAAAATTACATTCACATAATTTATATATTTATCCATTTATTTCTAAATTATTTCACTAAGTAATTTATATACTTGATCCATTAATTTGTAAATTATTCTTAAATTGCTCCAACCAAAATGATGTATGCTTCTTCAACTTTATAGTAAACAACTTTACCTTTCTAATTTTTAGTGTTTCATGACAGTCAAAGATTTTTTCCACAGTGTTAAGCCAATCAATGAATTCATCTCCATTCATTTAACCTTTGAATTTTTGAATTTTCACCTTGATATAATCAGAGTAATATGATTGATTTATTCCACCTCTATGATTAAAAGGAGCCTCATTTTATGATGATTGTTCATAAGAATTTTAAAAGGGTTTATCTACTCTTTATCTTGATGCAATCCATTCTCATAAACATGGTGCAATTTTTCACGATTTTGAGCTTCAAATCACACTAAACACTATTGGAGTTGTTTCATTTATGTCCTCAAGTCATCCATTTTAATGGCACGGGAGTCTCGTTCATGTACTCGTGCATCAACATTCATACCACGAAGACAACAGTTGGCCATCACAACCAAAGCTATGATACAAAGTTGACACTAGGTTAATGGAAGAGAAGGATATAACACAAGTGATAACTCAAACAACACATTGAATCTCCAAGGAAGTCCACCAAAAATAAGGATCATCATTCTTCGTCAATTGAAATCCCATAATGGACTAAGAGTAAAAGAATAAGAATCCACTTCTAAATATAAAAGTCTATTTATATTACTAAATCAATCCATGTTTACGTCATACGTGGCCACCCCTTATATAAGCTCTTGGAACAACCGTCCAGTAATAGGTAGGTGAATAATAATTAATAAGGACCCTAGAAAATATATAATAATAAATGACATTTCATCAAGTACGATTAGGTACATTGAACAAAACTATTCTACCAGAAATATTAAGCCGACTTCAAATGATTTTTGGCACGTGTATACTTTGAATTTTACTATGAACCATAGATCATTGGAAAGATACTCATCTTAACTTTCCATTAAACTTTGAATCTTGTCATTTGGAATTCTAAGGGGGGATGAAATTTGTTTTTACTAAAGGTTGTTTCTTCCGCCTGAAAATACGAGAATTGAGTGTTGAGATTCCCAAGCTCACAAAAATGAATAATTATACCTCTAGGGACTTGTAGAATTAATGGACTGTTCTCCGTCATCACGGATTGACAATTATATAAACTCAAAATGGAAAAGCTACGAATAGAAAAGACTCGTCACAAATGTCAAATGGTAAAATAGGAAATGTGTTAGTAAAAAAGATTAAGTCTAACCATCAAAGGTCATCTGCTTCAACATAATTAGTAAAATAAAAAAAATCAAGTAAATGAAAAAATCAAAGTAAAGTGGATTAAAATTCAAAAAACAGGAAAGAGAAAGCCCTAAGAATATCGAAAAACTCCACCATCACATGCAAGTAAAAGAAAAATAATCAAGTAAAATACTAAGAGAACATGGGAGTAAATGTAAAAAATTAATGAAATAAAACTTCAAAGAGCAACTAGATCTTCACAAAACATCTAATATCTGTGAAGTTTGACTTGAATTTTGAGCGGGGGTGCTAAACATACGTTGGGGTACCATTCATACACGGTTTACTATCTATATGTGGATTACTGTTCATATACTGAGTATTGTTTGTATGCGGGGTACTATTCATATGTGGGTTACTGTTCATATGCGAGATATTTTTCGTATGCGGAGTACTACTCATTTATTCTCCTTATTTGAGGAGGGTTTCATCCCTAGATCAAAACATACCGACACTAATTCAACACAGCACTAGAGAAATTCTTCTTCCAAAGGTGAGAATTTTGGGGTGAGGGACTTTTCCTCTCCCCCATTAGTATTACTCAAATGTGGATGAAGGATATGGGTGTGAGTGTAGGTGTTTCATGTGTGGTAGGTGTGCTTAAGATGTAATGTTTGGGAGATTTCTCACTATTTTACATGAGAGAGGGATACACCATATTGGTCACATGGAAAACACTTGAGAGTAAGAGATTGAGAGGGTTCTTAGATTAGAACTTGGATTCACTTGGGTGGAGAGGGGGAGTACAATGGCTATCCAGAATTTGGGTAGGAGAGTAGAGGGTATGTGATTTATCCTTGTATATTCTCTATTATACTTGTAATGTCTTTAAATATAGTGGAATCGGGCGTCTCCGTGGATGTAGCCATGTTGGTGGACAATGTATATCTTGGTGCTATATCCATCGTTTAAGTCTTTATTATGCTTACTGTTATTACCATTTTATCGTGATTATGTTATGGGTTCTTGTTTGACAGGAGGTTGCCCCAAAAAATTGGGCGTCAGGCCACAACAATTGGTATCATAGATCTTGGTGCGCACAAAGTGTTTGTCAAAAATTCAAAATATTATTTTTGTGTCAAACCATTAGTTTTTGGATTTCTTGGGTGTGTTCATTCAACCATGATAAGAGATATCGCTTCAAAAGTTTAGAAGGGGGGATTTGATGGTAATGGGTTCTTCTCTCTTGGTTATAAGGGTGGAGTTGATTCTTGTTCAACATGGGTCGTGTACCGGGGTTGATGAAAGAATGGAAGATGGAGGGCGTGATTTCTTACTCGAAACACAATTGGAAAGGGTGTGCTTGCTAGACAAAAAATACTATTAGCAATGGTACTATAACCATTCGTAAGGTCTAATTGTTACTGTTTGCTTTTCATCCGAAAGAAAATTTATTATTGAGGATGTTGTCATAGGAAGTCTACATCCATGGATAATGAGCATTGCTACGTGTGGAGGGAAATAAGTCATTTCTTGGTTCGTTATTTCAAACAAGGATAGTGGTGGCATAGGAATTGCCTCAAGATGGTTAGCAGTAAATTCTACACTTTGGGGGATAAAGGTGATGAATTCCATGGATAAAGGTTCTACATTATAGGTGGAGTTCATAAATCACACGATGTTGTATGGATTTTGTGTGATTAATTGATGTCGTCGGGGTTGATCTCAATGGTATATGTTCCGACAGACGATGGTGAGAGGATTCTTAACAGTTAACGGGTGGTTTCAAGGTCCCTCTTCGAATTCAATATGTATATTCGACTTGTTGCAGGTAATTTTAGGCATTGTCCGGTGTGTTCATATTTAAAATATATCAAAGAATAGTACTTAAAAATTATAAGGTGCAAAGGGTATATTTTCCATAAGAGGTGTATATCGTAAGGGAATTTTTCATGAATTATGTGGAACTTTGAAGAGGCACTGATGGTATACAGATATGTGTAGCTTAACAATGAAGTTCATTGGTGGTTCTCTTGGTGGTATGGAAAACAAGGAGATTCAAATGGGGGAATTCTCATCAGTTGGAGTCTCGATCATGGTTTATGGTATTTCTCGCTAAAGTGGAGATTTATGAAGTTCAGCATGAATTTTGAGGGGGGTGTTGTTCATACGCAGAGTACTTTTCATATGCGGGTTACTGTTCATACATGGAACTATTCATACATGGGGTATTGTTAATTTTTTCAAGTTATTTAAGGAGGGTTTTATTCATGGTTCAAAACAAACTAACACGAACAGAACAGATAGCGAGAGAAAGTAGGTGAGGTATTTTCCCTCTCACCCATGGGTATTACTAGAAGGTGGAAGAGGGATATGGGTAAGAGCGCGATGTGACAATATGCCTACTTTAATACAAAGTGGCCAATCCACTACTAAAATAAAACAGGAATCAAATATAGTTTGATTATCAATGTCACTATTGCAGTCAGCAATATAAATATCAAATGAACAAAACAAAAAAACTAAATGAACAGAATGAATCAATATCCATAAATAAATAATAAAAGTGAACTGAATAAACCATCAGTCACTAAATTGTAACATCCAACTTAAATAATCTAATAAATGAAATAATATCCTCACACAAATAAACTCATATCCAAAAATGGTCTACACACCTAAAACAAAATACTGATATAATAATGATCTAGATAGAATGACCTAAGGCGAATAAGTCAAATCTTGTAGAGTCCATAACTACTGTAGCACCAAGAAAGGATCTATCATTGTTTTTCCGGCTACTACTATTGCTGCACACTTGGGGTTTTAAATAGAAAACTGGAACACAAATTTGGCCACTCGTTAAAGCCCGAAAAGTTCAAAAATATATTTACAAGTAATTAATTATTTTAAATCGATAGAACATGGTGTGTACTGCTTTGATAATTAATTAACCAGCCACACTCACATGAGATAAACTGTCACATCACATCTATAGTTCACACCTAACGCATTCATTTTACTATCCAAATAATACTACTCAGTCTAACTAGAAAAATAAATGCAATCCAAGATGAAACCTACTGTTACTCACAAATTAGCTGAGTGTAAACTGCCCTAACTTAGTATAAGTTCATATTTAATATTGTAGCGACACAAGTGCTGTAGATAAATATTCACATAATAATATAACATAGCCACACTCATGATATAAGTAGATATACACACTATTTGTATAAACATACACAAATATTACTCCCTATGTATGTATAACCACATCCCCAAAGTATGGACCTCGCGGATACATCCCTCACGTGCTGTCGGGCTTTGGGCATCATGGATCACACTAAGCCATCATGTCAAAAATCTCACCACCGAATCAAAACGTAAAGACATACAGCAGAGGCAATCATAAACATATGTCTTGGGATCTCAATTACATTATATCTCATCCAATCGATCGCCAGACCAATATCTATTCTCACACAAGGATAGTTGCTATGCAACAGTATTATTACTTGGGGAATGAATATGACACTTGGTCAAAGCCAGGTTGGATTGCCCACTATGAATAAAATCCAAATGATAACACTACCAACTAGGTAGGTTTAATAAAAACACGTAGCATACACACACATATATCGATATACACGTTACTCTACTACGTATATATGTAAAGTACCGATCTCAGACGTACATCCTAATCCCTAAGTTCTAAAAAACTTCTCAATTAAATATCTAAATGTTAACTCACTTGAATTCCTGAATATACTCACCCAAACCCCTTTATTCGTTGGCCTTCCACCAATACCAAACCTAGGACAAGATTCTCCACTAATCCCATAATACCCCATAAGCCCTTACGGTCGTTAACCAAGCTCTAAAGGGTGCAAAAACACACAAACAAAAAATAGGTATGACAAAAAAAGAAACTGAGTCACTTTATAGAGAAAATCGTTTCGATGAAGCGAACCGACTTACTTATCTAGTGAACCGATTCAGTTTGTTGGGCTACAATACCTCTTTTCCTAGGGTTTTCTCCTCTGAAACCCTCCAACGGAGGTCCTATGCCTTACTAAACGTAGAACTAACTTCCTACAACATTATAATAACATCCCATGATTATTATAACATATAATTAACCCCGAATTCCAGATCAAAACCCTATGATTCTAAATCAAATATCAATTCTATCAAACTCGGAATTTACCCAAATTGGATTTTTATGAATTTAACCCTCCTATCAATGTTCTACATGCTCATCATTACAAACCCATCATTAACTTTAAAATTTCTTTGGAATCATCATCAACTAATAATAGATTATAATATGAGATTAATTATAATATACATATCTTAATTGATCAATTAAAGTTTCAACCTTTAAACCTTTAAATCACAAAAATTTTACACCATTAACTATGAAAGTGATTGACTAGTTAATCATGCAATTTAAAGCAAGTAACTATATTTATTTTTGGAAATAGATCCAAAATCTATACATTTGTGATGGGTTGAATCCGAATGTGGTTCTCTTTCTTCTCTTCTCTTAGACTTTCTCTCCATTTCTTCCTCTTTCCCATCCCTTAAACTCTCTCTAACACTCAAATATGCAAAGATTGAAAAGTGGGGTCGCCATAAACCCCCGTAAACCCTAATAAACTCCTATTTACATCCCAATCCATTTTCCATTAAACCCTAGGTGTAAGAAGACCAAACTATCCTTATACAAGTCCTTCTATGTTTAAAAATATCCTGAAACCCAATCATACACTCGGGTACCTATTTTGGACTATTTCGACCAATTTCGGATCACCAATGAATTTAAAAGGGTCATTCGAGTCACCCAATTATAAATATATCAATATATCATTAATCAGGCTTGACATGTGTGTACAGTTCGCATCACTCATAAATTATACTAATTCATCGATGTAACACTCTATCGGCATATAATAATACACTGTTGCTTTTCACCTATACACGACATATAATAAATTACATATCTATTATCACACACATGTAAACAACAACAACAACAACCATAATAATAATAATAATAATAATAATAATAATAATAATAATAATAATAATAATAATAATAATAATAATAATAATAATAATAATAATAATAATAATAATAATAATAATAATAATAATAATAATAATAATAATAATAATAATCCTTTATCACGCTAACTAATATCTATCAAAACCCAATTTTATTTCTCCCATTAAAATTAATAATTATAAGCACATGAAAATTTAATAATCATAAAAGTATGATAACAGAATTTCAACCTCAAAATTGGAGCGTACCTACCATAAATAGGTCTAGATACTTTTATCACATGTCATGCTCGTGCTCTCATGTATACTAGACAACATTTTGGTATCCGCACTATACGCACACTAACGGCACCACGTTTAATTGAAGCTTCGGCCCGCTACAATCCAAAATCGTATCATAAGAAATATTTGACTATATGTCAATCTCATCCAACGGTATATGCCGATAAGACATTACAACCCAGAGGTACCTCCTCAGTGATGACACATGAAACACATTATGAATCCACTGTAAATGCTCTATTAAGGCAAGCCTATACGAAATTAGCTTTATATTTTAAATGATGGGAAAAGGCCCCACACACATATGCCCTAAATTCCCCTTCTTTTCGAGCCGCATCACTCCCTTCATGGCCGATACACGCAATAATACTGAATCACCCCCATCGAACTCTAAAAATCTTCGATTCGCATCGACATAACTCTTTTCCCTATCTTGAACTGCTGAATATGACTCTTGATCACTTAATATTCACTGATGTCTCCTAAATTAAGTCCATCCCATAAATCTTCTTATCCCCCACCTCTAACCAACAAGAGGGAAAATGATAAGGTCTCTTGTACAAAACCTCAAACGATTCCATGCCAATAATTAGTCGGTACGAGTTGTCATGCGTAAACTCTAGCAAAGGCAAATACTGCTCACAGCTATGCTTAAAGTCCAGAACACACATCCTCAAAATATCCTCCAACATTTGATTCACCCTCTTTATTTTTTGATCGGTCTGTGGGTGAAAATCCATGCTCAAATGCAACTCCGTCCCCATCAGGTCCTAAAAATTCTGGTGGAAATGGGATACAAATATCTTATCCCAATCTGAAATAGTATTGAGTACAAACCAGTGAAATCTCACCTTGTATTTGATGTGGATTCCATTATCTAATACTAACTCATAAGGAACTCCACATCAGTAGATGATGTTATTTTTGATGAAGTTTGTGACTTTCTTAGCGTTCAGCATAGTGTATGACCTAAATTTGACCTATTTGGTGAAGTAATCAATGGCAACCTGGATGAATTTATGAGTGTTTGAAGATTTGGGAGTAAGATTACCTATGATGTTAGTGCCCCGGGTGGAGAAATGATAGGGAGAGGTCATGTTGCATAGTTCTTGAGGATGCAAGTACTGGACATTAGCAAATTGTTAGCATTTGAGGTATCTTCAAACATAAGTAGTGCAATATTGAACCTTAGTGGTCCAATACTATCCTTGATGGATGATATTTTTAGCGAGCATATGACCGTTCATGTGGGGCTTGCATTCCCCACTATGGATCTTCTTCATCAGTCCCTGTTATGCAGTGTGAATGGGTTCCATGGAAGATTTTGTTAAAAAGCACTTTTTTGCAGATGATATATTGGGCAGCTAATTTCTGAGGGGTTGCACCGTCTTTCTAATCTTGGTCTTGGGGACATGTACCATATTTGAGGAGGATCCAAATGTCATAGTACCATAACCCTAACATATCAGAATCTTCCTCAGTGATGAGCTTAATTTAGTATCAGTGGGTGGGCATAGCTTGTTCCTGAACCAGGAAAGGGGCCATTGTTATTCCCACGGGTATTTCGACCATGTAGGCGGGGGTGGAAAGGGCGTCAACTAGGCTATTCTTTGCATGAGACGGGTATTGGAAGGTTCATCTTTGATGTGGGACGCCTTTTCTTCTAAATTGACGTGCCAATAATGAGGGAAAATTCTTCATAGACGTCTAGGTGCCGAATTTCTTTATTAAGGGTAAATTTGAGACTTATAGTGCATGCCCCATACTCAGTCATGTTATTTGTGCAAGGGAAGTTTAGTTTGGTGGGAATGGGGGTGTGAGAGTTATCAGGAGCAATCAAGAGTATCCGAATGCCATATCTCTTCTTGTTTGCAGCTCCATCAAAGAACATTTACCATCTAAGGTCCTCTTATAAGCTGTAGAGAATATATTCATTCAGGAATTCAGAAACCCAAACATTGATTCCTTCCATGGGGTAATCAACAAGGGAGTCAAAGATGGATCTCCCTTTCATATCATTCTGAATGATGTACATAATATCGAACTAGGATAACAACATCAACCAATGGGACATTCGACTCGATAGATGGGGCTTTTCTAGGAGGTATTTGATGGGATCCATTTGAGATATTAGTTTGAAGGGAAAAGAAAGCATGTAGTGTCATAACTTCTGCATGACCCAAACCAGGGCAAAACATGTTTTCATTAAAGTAGTTTAGTTGACTTTATATCCGTCCAATTTCTGACTAGCATAATTGATGTCCCTTTATTTTTGGGATTCATTAATATATTGCATTAGAAAATCCCCAACTACATTATCATTGACGATCAAGTATAAGAGGAGGGGTAGACCTTTCTACGGAGGCATAAGCACTCAAGGTCGGGTTAAGTATCGCTTGATTCTATCAAAGGGTTCTTAGAAGGCCTCATTACAGACTTTAGTTGAATCCTTTCGAAGAAGTTTGAAAATGGGTTCGCTGATAGAAGTCAGTTGGATGATGAATCAAATGATGTGCTGCAGCTTAGCTAGTAATCCTTAGACCTCCTTATCCATCCGTGGTGGTGGCATCTCAAGTATGGATTTTACTTTTGTAGGGTCTACTTTGATTCCCTTCTAAATGTCCATAAATCCCAAGAGTTTTCCTTTCATGATGCGGAAAACACATTTATGTGGATTTAGTCGCATCTGATATGGTCACAGTCACTCGAAGAAATTTTAAAGGGTATGAATATGACCTTCTCAAGTCCTGGACTTAATAGTCATGTCGTTTATATAGACTTTAACCTCCTTATGAATAAGGTCATGTAGGATGTCTGTGGTAGTCCTTTGGTAGGTAACCCCTATGTTCTTGAGTCCGAATATCATGATAGTATATCAGAAGGTTCCCCATTGGGTAACGAAGGCAGTTTTCTCCTGATGGTCAGGGTGCATCTTGATCTAGTTATATCCGGTGAATCCATTAACAAATGATTTGAGGGCGTGGTTTGTTGTACTATCTACGATCATGTTGTTGGGTAATGGGAAGTTATTTTTAGGGAAGCTTTACTTAAATCCTGATAGTCGATCCACATGTAGACTTTTACTCCCGACTTTGGCATGGGGACGATATTAGCGAGCCATGTTGGGTATTCGACTATGTGAATGAAACTCGTGTTCAATTTCATGACAACTTCGTCTTTGACATTGAGAGACCATTAGGTAAGAAGTTTCCTTAGTTTTTGTTTGACTCTCTTGCATTTTAGGAATGTTAGGATCTCATGCTGAGATATTTTTTAGTTAATGTCGGGAAGGTCATCATAAGACCATATGAAGACATCTTGGATTTCTTTCAGGTTCTTTAAATTAAGCATGCTCGTTCTCATTAAGGGTGGACCCTATCCTAATCTTGCGCTAATGGATACTAGAAACGAGATTAATAACAACAGTCTCATCATCATTAATTTGAACGCGATTATGTTATTTGTTATTCTCCTTATTAAGATCAATTAAGAATTGTTCATTTGAAAAATCATAATCATCAAACGTTTAATTATAATCAACACAATTCATGTAAGGCGAGACAAGATACTCAAAGAAAATCAATGTTGAGAAACTCATCAAAAGAGGTATCAGTTACATTGATATTAGGAAAAGAAAAAATAGCAGTATGTGAATTGGCTAGAATAGGGTAAACATCATGGTTAGGATGAATCTGAGCAGGTTGTACTGGTATGGCATTTCAGTTAAGGAGAGGCATGTACGTGTCTTTGATTTGAGTGTACAGGTTCGGCGAGGTGGCATTTGAGTGGATCATACAAAGATTTAGCCCCAGTGTCTGTACTTAGAATGAGTCTTCAAAATCATTTTCCTCAGAGCCCTCGGTATTTTTCACAACTCTATTTATGAGGGGTGGAACTTCATGTTTGTAGTCTGTGGACAAAGAGTTACTGTCTTTAAAATCATGACAACATAACCGCGGTATTTTTCATGGATTTATTGGTAGTATCATAGTTGATGAAGCCACAAAAGGGGAAGTCTTCACCCTCCTTGTCAAATCTTTCGTTCAAAGAGTCTCTTCAAATAGTCTTTTAATATTCTATGATTTTTTTTGTCTCGATCGATGGATCTCTTTGAGATCATCTAGTGAAGGTTGGTAACCCATTACACATAGGGGAAAGGCCTCCTTCGGCACTATGGGATCAAGGATCCCTTGCTAGCATTACCATAGACCCATTTCGGGCACGAAGTGCATGTTGTTGAACATTTGAATCACATTAAAATTTCCATGAGGTTTGTGTTGATAACATACTCGATCTTTAAAGATGTATCCTACTAGGAGTGGAAGTGGATCAATTATAAAATTGGAGAGGAACATGTCGTTTGTTCCATGATGAATTTTAAATAAAGAATTACAAGTGTTGGCATTATCTGTATTATTATTGTACCCCAAAATGAGGATGAACTAACCTTTGGCAAACAACTTCAGTTTATGATTAAGGGAAGAGGATCCTCCTTGGATGTTGCCATGGATGGACAAGGAGATAATTGAAGCATGCCTTATATAAATGACTTGGAACTCGATGAAAGGATTGATAGGTATAACACTTAGTGTGAGTTTTTTGGACCCGACCCCATTACTTCTCGAAGGGTATTATCATAATCACAGATGATGACATAAGTGGGAGTGAGATCACTTACTGTATGTTCTTAAAAGTTGAGAGGACAACCATTGAGGTAAAAACCGTTGTTGATAAATGATAGTGGGGCTGTCTTTACCAAGATTTTGACAGAGATGTTGAGGGTATAGTTATAATCAGGGACTAACTTTTGTATCTATTATTCAAAAAAGGAGAGGAGTCTGAAAGAAGGCAGGGACCCAACCATATATACATCTCTTTCATGGGTAGTGGAATGAGGGACTGTATGTCTAGCAAGGACATTTATCAAATCATTTTAGTGAAACTTAGAACACATAAAAATCCCCCATTGGGTGATATTGGCTCAGGTCTTCTTGAGTTGATCAAGGACTCTGCTCTGTTCAATTGTCATTTGTGGCATGGGAAGTTGTTCAAAACTCCCTTTCCTTCATTTATTTCGGTTGGATGAGGAATCGAATATTTGTAGTGTCTATTAGACCTAGTCAAGTGGCTCACTAGGGTGGGGACAAAAAATACCCCATGGATTCATCTACCTATGGATGAATGGCCACCTTATTGATTTCCCCTAATAGATATTCGATGGATATAATTCGACATAGGTTGGCTATTGGACTGGATTCTACCTAATTGGTTCATCTTTTGAGATGTCAAAATCATCCCCCCATTCGATGGTGACTATGTCTTCTTTCCAAGAGTAATCAATACACTCTACGACCTTAACAACCTCAACGTACATATTGTCCCACTCAGTGGGGAGGTGTATGAGTGAAGGGACCAACCGTATCTCGATCTTAAAGACTTACTTCTTCAATAGGTACCACCCATTCATCTGATTCCCGAGCCAACTTTTGGGCTTCCATGAACAAGCCACTGAATTTTTGGAAATAAATGGTCATCTCGGTAGGCAAGTTAGACCCAAAGTCTAAGAGTTGGTTTAAAATAGAGGGTAACTCCATGTCTCTCCCTCAGATAGGGTGTGAAAGGTAATACAAGCCCATGTAAGGAGTGTTAAAGATTGATCCATGAAGAAGTTAGGTGTAGTTGAAAATATGAGCAAGCCTTGAGCGGTTTGCGTGAGATTATTAGGATGATGGGTGCTTTGATGGGCATGATTTGAGCAGATGTGTCAAATTTTGGGTCGCTTTCTCGAAAGATGGCATTTTTATGTCATAGTAGTTAGTTATGAGGGGTATTGGGTTTAGTGTTAGTTGGTAGGGAGATGATACTCCGATCAATTAGGCCTTGGATCACATTTCTAAGGTGAAAGCATTGGTTAGTGGTATGACCTTTGAATTGGTGGAAATCTCAAGGGGTGTCAGTTTCGGTAATGGATGGAGGTCCAAGGGTTTGATGAGGTTTTGGATTAACAGGCCCTGGTAGACTTTGGACTAGGGAGCATGGATCTCGTTGTACTCTTTATTGGAAGCATTAGGGTGACTTTTTGGTGCCCAAAAAATTGTGGATTGTGAAATGTTTTTTAATGTTGAGACCATAGCACTCGCGGCTTCTCACACTTTTGGGGAGGGAACTGTCCGGTCACTTTCTTTGGTTAAAATTTTACTTTCATAATGCCTTCCTCAATTTATACTCCAGTTTCTCAAATGGATCAAAAGTGTGGGTAATATTGTCCTCCCATTGATGCTCAACCATAAGTCAAGAAGTTCTTCTTCACAATACTGACTTGTTCCTCGTTGGAGGGTCTGTGGGTCATAGTGGTAGCTTTCTCTCTCGACATTCCTATTAATCTACTGACTATTTCCCTAGCGTTTTTCTTAAGATTCTCTAGATCTCGGTGCATAACCTTTAGCTCCTCATTGTACTTGTACCGAGACATGAATTCTCGAGCGAGATCCTCCTAACTATGGATCCTGGATTCTTCAAGGGACTAAAACAACCAGAGGGCACTTTCTTTTAAGTCCTATTGAAACATATTGGCCATTATCTCTTTGGAGGCACCTAAGAGGGTCATGGCTCGGTGAAATATTTGAAGGTGAACAACTGGGGGCCCGTTTTTGCCAAATTTCTCGATGTCTGACGTCTTTAACTTCTCTGGAAGTCTAGCTTTGGGATACAGAGATATATGGGTGCAATCAATGTAGTTTCCCGATATCTTGACTTGGTCAAACTTCTTCAATAGTAGTTTGAGGTCTTCCTTGACCTTGTTTAGTTCCTCCTCTTTGGGATCCAGGGGTAATGGAAAATTATCCCCTAGTTTGGCAAGGTACAAAATAGTGATTTGAGGTGGGGATAGCCCATTAGCAAGCAGGGTACGCGAAGCATTCGAATATTCTTCTAGTACAAGCTATGAAGTGGGTCGACCCATGACGTGAGGAAATAAATCCTCGAGCTCTTGGGGAATTTGATCCCGATGACGCTGCATTTCATGGACCTCCATTTGAGGGTTGTCAATCTTGGCACTGAGTTGGGTTAAGATGTCCATCAACTCAGGTTGCACATTCGGTGCTTGGTTAGTGTTATCCATGAAGAGCTCGCGAAGTTAGATCCCAAACTCAAAATAAGTAGCGGAAGAACCGACAGAGCTTTATGGATGTTTGATGGAAAACCAAAGCCAATAGGGAGCCAATCCGAAATCGGGTATGCGATCGACCAAAGAGGGAAAACGGTTCTAATTTATTTTTGAAAGAAGGAGGGAGAAAAAATTTGGTATTTTGGAAGGCGGAGAATTTTTTATTTTTTGGTATTATTATTAGGTTTTAGCTATGTTTTCCATGGGAAAAGATTTAGAATTTTAGGATAGAATATAAGTTTAGAAGAAGAGCTGGTGGTGTGAAGTGAAATTGAGGATGTGGGGTGAATTTATAGGTGAGGGTGTGGTGTGTGGGGGTAGGATTTGGAGGGAAATGGAATGGAGGGAAAGGGAGTGAATGATGGAGGGAAAAATGAGCGAGAAATGGAGGGAAGACGAAATTGGACGGAAGAATGTGGAGAAAAAAATGTTGAAGGGAAAAGGGGGATGAAACATTGGGAAATGGAGAAGTCTGCAGACCTTCGAATCGGTGAGGGTTCTAGAGCAAATCGATCCGCCACCTTTTTATTTTAATCGATTTATGCAGTGAACAGTCCGGTCCCTTAATGAATGAAGGGGAGAACCGGTCTGATATAATGTTAAGGCCTCCTCTTTTCTTCTCCTAAACAAACTACGTGCGGGCATCATCCTTACTCACTTTTTCGGACACTTCCAAAAATATTTTTACACATGTTTTAGCTCCGAAATACACAACAACTCCCGTCAAAATGCTTTACACTCTCTCGTGTTATTCCTTGGTGTTGATCTCTTTACAAAATTTCTTCCTACGGCCTCTAATGACCCTAACCTAAAACTAAATAATTTACACAAGAATCATCCCATGAGTGCCGGGGGTGCGGTGACCTCTCAATTCATTATTAATCAACACCATAAATGGGGTCAGACAACCAAATGGTGTCGCCGCCTTCGACACATGCCACTAAATATGGATTTAGGCATTGTTCGTTAACCTTGAATCTGTCTCCCCCCATTGGATCTTCAAATTCAACGGCTTCGTGGGGGAATACCTCTCTCATGACAAACGGACCCGTCTACCGCGAATGCAATTTGTCGAAAAACAAATGTAGATGAGAGTTATAGAGAAGAAATTTTTTCCCCAAATGAAACTCCTTGCATCGGATAATTCTATCACGTGCGAGTTTCATCCTTTCTTTGGATATTTTTACATTGCCATACGCATCATTGCACATATCTTACAACTCATTTAATTGAAGCTTGCGTGGTTCGTCGGCTTTGTCCAAATTATTGTTCAACCTCTTGATTGCCCAATACACTTTGTGTTCGAGCTCCATGGGGATATGGCAAGGCTTGACATACATAAAGCAAAATGGGGACTTCCTGAGGGGGTTCTTATATGTGGTTCTATAAGCATATAGCACATCGTTCAATCGAAGGGACCAATATTTCCGGTTAGTATCGACGATCTTTTCAAGAATGTTCTTGATTTTATGATTTGCTAGCTTGGCTTGCCCACTCGTTTGAGGGTAATAAGTTGTCCCAACCTTTTGAATGACTCCATACTTTCTCATAAGTTTTTGAAATGGATGATTGCGAAATTTCTTGTCGTTATCAGTAATAATTTCTTTCAAAGCACCGAAGCGAGAGAGTATATGTTCTTGCAAGAATTTAATAACCATCATATTATAATTAGTCTTGGTATTTTTGTCCTCTACCCATTTTGACACATAATCTACCACAACAAGGATGTATAAGAAACCAAAGGAGGGAGGGAAAGGGCCCATGAAGTCGATACCCTAACAATAAAATATCTCAATGTCGCGATGGGTAATGGCAACCATTCTTTGACATCTATCGCATGATTTGTAGTACTCATTAACATCCCCGAAGCTTGTAGGCCAATATAGACCGCTTTGAAAAATCTTAGCGGTCACCTTATTCATCGACAAATGGCCTCCACATGCTTCCGTGTGATAAAAATGCACGACGTTATGTGTCTTGTCATCCGATACACATCATCACATGATTTGGTCAGCACAATATTTGAATAGAAATGGATCGTTGTAGAAAAACACGTGTGACCAAGTAAGAAACTTCTTCCTCTCTTGCGGTGTGAAATCAGGAGGAACGACTCCCATGACAAGATAATTAACTATGTCCACAAACCAGGGGAGGGAATAAGTGGAAAATAATTGCTCATCGCGAAAATATACGTATATGTGTAGGGTATCACTAGGTATGTCGGATGAAAGTCAGGACAAGTGGTCGGTGACGACATTTTCTACTCCTTTCTTATCTTTCATGGAGAGGTTAAACTCTTATAGGAGTAGAATCCTCCTTATGAGGCACGACTTAGAATCTTTTTTATAAAGGAGATATTAAAGCGCCGCGTGGTCAGTAAAGGAAGTGATAGGCGAACTGATGAGGTAAGAGTAAAACTTATCTAGGGAAAAAACTATCGCTAGAAATTCTTTCTCCATAGTGGAGTAATTAAGTTGAGGTCCGATTAACTTTCAGATAGCGTAGTAGATTACATGAGATTTTTTGTCTTTTCTTTGGCCCAAAATAACCCCTATATCATAATCAATTGCATCACACATAAGCTCGAATGGAAGTGACCAATCCGGAGCTTATATAATGGGGCAAAAACAAGCATTCTTTTCAATTTATCAAAAGCACTTTGACATGCTTCATTCCACTCAAAGGGAGCATCCTTCAAAGGAAGGTTGATCAAAGGTCTAGCAATGGCACTAAAATCCATAATAAACCTTCTATAAAAACCCTAGTGGCCCAAGAAATAGCGCACATCCTTTAGTGATTTAGGTGGGGGGGAGCTCGTCTATGACATCTATTTTTTCCATATCAAATTCAATTCCTTTGGACGAAACTATGTGTCCAAGAACTATTCCTTCGGTAACCAAAAAATATCACTTCTCCCAATTTAATACCAAGTTCTTTTCCACACACTCGGCTAGCACGTTTTCAAGATTCTCAAGACAAAGGTCAAAAGAGGGGTCAAAAATACATAAGTTATCCATAAAGACCTCAAGACCTTTTTCAACCATGTGACTAAAGAGACTAAGCATGCACCTTTGAAAGTTTTTGGGTGCATTACATAATTTAAATGGCATACGTTTGTAGGCAAATGTGCCAAAGAGACATGTGAAAGTCGTCTTCTCTTGATCAAGCACATCCACCTAAATTTGGTTATATCCGGAATAACCGTCAAGGAAGCAATAGTATAAGTGTCCCGCCACTCTTACTAGAATTTGGTTGATGAATGGTAAGGGGAAATGATCTTTCCTAATGCCTGCATTGAGTTTCAAATAATCAATGCAAACGTGCCACCCGATGGTGGTACATTGGGGAATTATCTCACCCTTGGCATTCTTGACCACAGTCATTCTCGAATTCTTGGGGATGACTTGGTTAGGACACATCCATTTGATATACGAGATTGGGTAAATGATCCATGCCTCCAATAGCTTAATGATCTATGCTCGCACTACATCTTTCATAGTGGGGCTCAATCGCCTTTGCATTTTCCTTGAGGGCTTCACTTCCTCCTCGGGGTGGATTTTAAAGTACAAATCAAGGGACTTATACCTTTCAAATCCTCTATGATCCAACCAAAATCACTTCGGTGCTTGCTCAAAATTGTTACCAATTTACCCTCTTGCTCTTTATCTATGCTAGAGGAGACAACAACGGGAAATGTCTCATCCTCTCCCAATTAAACATATTTTACATTGGAGGGTAGTTTCTTTAAGTAACGTGTGGGAAATTTTTCATCGAGTGGGTTATGCACGACTCCCTTGGTGGTAAATCCTCGAATCTAGAAACCCAATTTACATCTCTTAAGTCCCCAAGTGGCGCTCTCTCATCTAATAGCGCTTTTAACTCCTCCACCTCCCTCTCAAAGTCAGTGTACGTCCTGTCACTCTTTCTACCCGATATAAGACTCGCTCCTAAGGCATCCCTAATGATATTTCCTTCGATTTTCTCCTATACTATCTCCTCGATAAGATCTACTGCGTGAAATTCATCCTCCTCACCCACTTGCTTGGTGATATTGAAGATATTCGTCTCTAGGGTCATGTTCTCAAAATTGAGTTGTATTTTCCCATTTTGAGTGACTATTAATGCGTTAGCCGTATCTAAGAATAAGTGGCCTAGTATGATGGGAATATGAGATCTCGAGGTAACGGAGGGCTCCGTGTCCCAAATTATAATATCTACCAGTAAGTAAAAAATATCCACTTGGACAATCACGTCCTCGATAATCCCTCGGGGTATCTTCACGGTCTGATCCTCGAGTTGGAGAGTGATTTATATGGGATTGAGGCCCACCAAATCTAGTTGCCTATATATTGAATAGGGAAGGATGTTGACACTCTCCCCTAAATCAAGTAAGGATTTTTCTATTCGGTTATCTCCAATGATGCACAAAATGGTAGGTTCACACGGATCTTTAAACTTGGGTGGGAGATCATTAAGTAGAATGGAGCTCACTTTTCTAAAAAAATGTTCTTTTTCACCTTTAGCCTTATTTTCACCATCAATAAGTCCTTAAGGACTTAGGCATAGGAGAGAATTTTCTTTATGACATTAAGAAAAGGTAAATTCAGTTTTACTTTCTCAAAGACACCTAGCACATCCTCATAGGAGGTCCCTTTTTTAGGTGGAACCAATCGTTGAGGGTAATGCACAGCAGTGGGTGGTCTCACTTCGACTTCGGTCCTGCTAGTGTTGTCCTCGTTGTCATTATCATTTAAGGGGGTATCATCAGCCGCTTTGGTGTCAGGAGAAACTGCCTTATCTTTAGGTTCGTCGTGTGGGGGAGGTGATAAATTAACAACTCACCCACTACGTAGAGTAGTGATAGCTTGACATTGATCTTGATGTTCGTTGGAGGTAGAGCGAACATTCGGTAAACATTTGGGTGTTTTGAGCATTGGTATTTTATTGCGCTTGGATGAATTGATTGACGTTATCCTCAAAAGTTCGCCTCGGTGGGGTGATATACGACGCTGGAGGTGGTGCTGGAATATGTGGATATTATTGGAAGTGCGAAGGCGGTGGTGGAGGGAGGGAAATGTGTGAGTTAGGATTCAACGTGGCGTTTGGTTTCCCATAACTAAACCAAGGATGGTTCCTCTAAGAAGGGTTGTAAGAATTCCCGTGAGGGACATTGAAAATTCCCATAAATACTCTGACTGCTTCCACTTGCTCTTGAAGCATGACTTTTTAGGAGAGTATCATCGGTCATTCATCTGTGGAATATCTCGACTCACAAATAGCACACACTCTCCCTCTCATTTCTCGATTGGATCCGGGTATCTCTCCTTCCCGTAAGTCGACCACGTTGTCCACTTTTTTAGTAAGTTGGTTCATCTAAAGTTGCATTTCAGCTTCTTTGTTCAAGTGATAAATCCCGGATGTAGCGGGATTTGTGGACATTTTTCGATCTCGAGCTTGGGTATTAGGATCGAAAGTGTCCCATGCTTGGGTAGTCTCAGCGACATACCTAAGGTGGTCCTTTGTATCATTCTCGTTTAACCCAAAAAAATTCTCCCTCACACATTGTCTCAATGAGTTGTTTAGAAACTACACTTATCCCTTGGTGAAACAAAGATATGAGACGATACTTCTCAAAACCATGGTGTGGGAACGTATTAACTAACTCTTGGAAACTCTCCCAACATCGATCAAATGGATCATTTTCTTGTTGTTTAAACGTTTGAATTTGAGCTTTAATGGAGTTCGTTCGATGCTAGGGGAAGAATTTTAGAAGAAAGTTACATTGCATATCTCTCCGTGATCCAATTGAGTGAGTCTGGTGATAAAGAATATAGCCAGGTCTTATGTTTATCCTTTAAAGAGAAATGAAAAATCTTTAGGTGAACTGCATCTCTGGTTCAAGATTGATCGCTAAACGTGTCGCACACCTCTTCGAACTCTCAGATGTGGTGGTAAGGATTTTTCGAATCCATGCTGTGAAAAGTTGGAAGAATCTAGATCATCCCATTGCGAAGGTGAAATTATCCCACATTGTATGAAATTAGAATGTATCCTGAAGTGACATTTTTCTCGGTATATAAGAGCTCTCCCATGGGACGATACGACATCTCACCCTCACCCGTACCAAAACTAGCGTTATCCTACATCGCTCTCTCTTTCTAAATGACTCGAAGTCCTTACTCGGCACCCTAGAAGTGTGAATCGTGATGGAGTTAGGTGGTGGAACCCAAAACTGTGGAGCGTTAGGAGTGTGTGGACTATAGGGGTCTTACTCAATTATATGATTTTCGTAAATGCGGGTTGGAGTGGCTTCCTAGAATTAGACAACGCCTACTTTGATTTTTGAAGATACTGATTGATATCATTATTGACTTTGGCCCAGTCCATGTGTCCATCAAAATTTTGAACAAAATCTATCACAAACTCCAAGAAAATAAATGAGGAACACTTTTGTGACATCCATCTCCAAGAAGAGTATAAATACAAAAATATTGAGGAGAAAATGTTCTTGGCTTACTAGTGAGAGTGATTGGGTAGCATGGGATATAATATGCTCATAGGTAAGCCTCTTATCCTACTTAGGATCAGTAATGAACATAGCCTCATTTGAGTGACCATGGGCCAAGGAAAGAGATCCAACCACATATGTCACTTATGAAGACCTCATAGGTGTAGGGAGGTCTCCCTTTTTGTAGGATTATGGGTCCATAGGGGCCTTATCTTTCTTGCTCTTATCTCGGATGGCCAAGTCCAATTTTTTGGCCTTAGGGACTTATTTCTCAGTCCTCTTTAAGGACTTGGTCTTGGAAGAAGACTCACCACCCTCAACATCATCGTCCTGAATAAGTAGAATCCTCTTCCTAAGGACCATTGAGTCATCTTTTTCAGTAAGGATGGACCCAACATCAAGGGACTTAAAAAAGGAGGAAACATAAGCTTCCTCTTCTATCAAAGATAAATCAAGGATGCTATTTACTGGACGAGCAGTAAAGCTGCCAGGTGATTTTTTGTATTGAAGAAGGAAGGTGGTCGAACGAGGATGATCAACACCAGCTTGGAGCTTCTTTAACTGGCACACTTTCAGTAGCTCAGCTTTATTAATATGGTAATGGCGGTCTCCTTATTATTTGATCGATCTATTCAAATAAATAAAAAAAATTCAATCAATTAACACAATTTAGAAATGGAACTCATAAAAATGCATATAACACTAAAAAACACCTTCATCACTCCCCTAAGATATGAATAGGAACCCAGTATACTATTCCGTCTCGAGGAGAGGAAGATCTGGACAATTACAAGCAATGAACCCCTAATCCTAATATCCTTTGTTATAATAAGGAAGGTTCACCACAAGTACCCTATCGGCCTTCCTTCCCTTCAGGTGTTGAACACCATCAGTGATATGAGACCAAGTTTAGCACTATTTGATATTTGGGATCCTTAAGTGGGTCTCATATAATTTGTTGATAATATGCATCCCATTAATAATATTCAAGGTATTTGGGTCACATTCAGAATGAACTACATCAAAGTACTCACAGAACTCCCAGAAAATCTAATTTGGAAGGAATGTTAGCCCTCTCTGAACCGCAACAAGGGTGTGGATCCAATGAACCCCTGATGCAATTTAAAAAGTGTCTATAGTGCGTTATCATAATGACTCAAGTGTAAGCCGGTCACTCGAGTAATAATCCGGTAAATGGGTTTCGCACACATGGAAGAGGACAAATCGTGACGACAGATAGGAAAGACGTTTAACCCTAGAATGACTCTAGAAAAAGAAAGGAAAAGATGATAATTTTATGATTGTACCTATTAATTAATGTAATATGAATTAAATTAATAACTAACTAATAATGAAAAATGATCTAAGTTAAACTTTAGTTATATAATATAAAATGGAGTTAGAGTACACTCCTCCAAGCCATCGGTGTTTACATTGAACATAAAATATTCAAAATGACAATTCTTCAATCAAAGAGACATCAAATACTCTCTAATCATTCGACATATGAGGACTAAATGCCTCACAATATCAAATCAAAAATTGTATTTGATGAGGATGAAAAGTTATCCAAACTTCGATTGGACCCTTAAACATTTCGGTTACCTAGGGCAAACAAATTTAAAATGCCTACAACTTTTCTTTTGATAAAGTTCAATCTTTGGATGAGGGAATACTTTTTATTAACTTTTAAATCCATATGTGGTACCTAGGTTGTGTTCATGTACCCCAACCCACTAAAAATTTAGTCAGACATGGTGTAACTATGACAAAACATGTTAACTATGTTGCATGAAATCATTCCTATGTGAAAAGTGCAATTAAACTTATAACAGATAATTCTAACTAAGAAATAATGTTTCACAAACAAAAAAGATGAGAGAAATTTAGTGCAATAAAATAAATATACTTGTATTGAAGAAATACCCTTAGATTTAATGCCAAATGATGAACAAGATGAATCCTAGGGTTCTTACCTTCGAGACTCTCTCAAAACTATGTAAAAACTTCATTTTTAATGTCTGGTAATACAATAAGATATAACCCTCATGTTTTATTAAGTGTTTGAACCATGCACAACTCTAATTTTTAAGAAATGAAAATTGGAAAATTCGTCCATCTGAACCGGTGCTATTTTTTCCTTCTTTATTGGGCGAACCATTCTGGTAGATTCCAGTTTGGGAGATCGATTCTGAACCTTTTCCATCTGTTTAGTTTGGCTTTTCTAGTTTTTTGGACTGGTTCCCTTGTTGCTTCATCGGTTCGGTTCTCTGGAATTTTTTTCTTCATTTCTCTTCCTTGATTTTTTCTCAACTTTGAAGCTTCATAACTTTTCACCCGGACTCAAAATTTGATTCCATTTCTTCCAATGGGCTTGTGGACTCAAGGTCTTCAACTTTCCTTAAGGTTCTGCATCCGAATTCCTAGTGTAAAATTAATTTTTTTCCCTTGACTTTTCTTCTTTTCTATCTTTCTTCATTTTGAGTTTTCTCTTTTCTTCACTTGTATAAAATACCCTCAAAAATATAAGAGAGATACATAAAACTTGATGCACTATATAGAAGATGTTAGTTGCAATTATATGAGATACATCAACTCAATTTACAACACACAAGATGATAAAAAGCCTATAAATTACGGGGATAAATATGAAGAATTTATGCCTAATCAACCCCATCACGACTATAGGGTTTCTGATAGAGGGTCACACTTAATAGTGACCCAAGAGGGAATATAATATGTCTTCCTAAAGTTATCTATGTTCTTTTCATGAAGAACGTGCACCATTTTTAATAGATATGGAGGAATAACAAAAATATGCAACAGATGAGAGCTATGAAGATTGAAAAAACAAAAAAAAAACAAGTTGAAGCTAGAGAACTTATAAACCAAGTGAATCTAAGCTCAAGAATTATTTTTAGCGATTAAAATTTTCAATAATGACCATCGTAACCTTGCCAGTTTTGGTTATTTCAAGAGTGTCCAAGTAGGATATTTCAAGGCTACTTGTCTCCACATTTGGGTCCAAAAGGGACATAAAATTCTTTGGCCCGTCTTTAGCGCAATTTTTGCAAATAAATTTAGGGGCCATTGTGAGGCCCAAATGATAGAGGCCTATTTTTTTATGATCCGAGAAAGCCCAACATGCTTCCCCAGTCAAGTTTAATGTCACCCGGATATATACAAATAGTTATCATGTGGACAAATAAAAATGTTTTGCTTCATTGGTTACCTATAATCTTGGACAAGATAAACAGGTGTCACCACACGAGCCAGTAGAGAGCTAGGAGTGTTACCTGTACAACTTAACTATTTTTTATTACTATAAATACGACCCTCATCCCAAACTAAAGGGATATGTAGTTTCGAACCTTATGAGAAATTAATAAGAACTGAGAATCCTCTCTGTAGACGTAGGCAGTGGCTGAACCACATAAATTCTTGTGTTATGAGCATTTTTCATATTCTTTTTCTCATTGGTTTTTAGAAATATTTTATTATGATTTATTGTACTCCCAGCTGGGTTCCCTAATAAGTTCTAGAGAATCATCCAAGTCAGCCCATCTATAAATTTGAGGAACCTCTTTTCCCCAGTGTTCACCTCATCTAGCACAAAGTTCACTAGGTAAGTGAACTACTCATCATACTTTACTATAGTCCAAACCTCCTAGGAGAGATCTAGAAATTTCCTCTTAATTTTTCTCTAACTTCCAACAAAAAGAACCTCCATTCAAATTTCACGTAGAAATCCGGTATAGTCACTGTATCTCTCTCCTTCGACGTGGTAACCGTCTCACACAACTGAATAATTTCACCGACTAGATTGAAAAAAGATAGTAATGGTTTTTGATGGTCACTGCATTCAACTATATGCAAATGTCTCTTAATATCCTTCTTCTATTATCTAGCTTATATATCATTCACACTCCAATGGAACACTAGTGTATGACCCTTCTAGAAGGCCTCTATGACTCTCTCTCTCTATCTCTCTCTCTCTCTCTCTCTCTCTCTCTCTCTATCTCTCTCAAACTAACGGCACTTGGTGAGCCTAAACGAGTGTTGCCACTAGCGGAGGTGGTCATTCCTAGAAAAAATGTTGTGCCACGGCGGTCATAGGGCATTAACCACCTGGATAATTATGATTGTGACATCTGTTGCGGTCACAGTTCCCTGAGTGGTCTATAACTACAACTAAGCCTCCTCATCTATGCTCCTCCTTGTGGAACATCCTAGTCTACCTCTCCTGGTGCTTGGCATCAAAAACTAAACCAAAATTGTATAAGATTAACTTCAATCATACATAATAGCATATGAACGTAAATGCGCAATTTGAAATAGTAGTTCTAAGAATAGGTCTTTATATCATAGAAACTCAATATTGACTACGTAGAAAGTTCACACAGATTGTAAAGACACTAGAACCCGATGCTCTGATACCAACTATGATAGTCCACCAATTTTAATCCCCTTGAAAATCCTCTACTAAAATAAAATAGGAATCCAGTATGGTTTCATTCTCAGCATCACTATCGCAACAAGCAATATAAATATAATACAAACCAAAGCATACAACTAAATGAACATAATTAATCAACATCCATAAATAAATAATAAAAGTGAATCGAATAAACCATCGGTCACCAAGTAGTAACATCTAATAAAAAGAAACTGATAAAGGAAATAATATCCTGGTATAAATAAACTCTCAGCCAACTACGGGAAACACACCTAAAATGTAATACTGGAATAAAAATATCCTATCTATATAAAATGAGCTGAGGCGGATAAGTTAAATCCTATAGCAACCACAGCTATTGCAATGGAAATAAAAGACCTATCCTTATTCTCCCAGTTGCTACTGGTGTTGTTGCACACCTAGGTTTTAAAAGGAAAAAATAACATAATTTTGTTTGCAGGTTAAAGCCCGAAAAGTTTGAAAATATGTTTACAGGTAATTAATTATTTGAAATAGATAAAACAAATAGTGTATTATTTTCATAATTAATTTACCAGTTACACCCACATGGGGCAGACCCTCACTTCTTATATACAGTGCACACCTAATGCGTTCATTTTATTATTCTAATTATATTACCAAGTCTAACTAGGACAATAGCTGCTATCCCAGTCCAAACTCGCTAATAGCCACGAATCAGCTAACCTCACTAGGTATACATTCATAAATAATATTGTAGTGACACACGTGCTATAGATAAATATTCACACAATGAATATAATATAGCTACACTTGTGCTATAAGTAGATATACACACTTTTTGTATAAATACACATATATAACTCACTATATACATATAACTATATCCCCAGATCATGGTCCTCGCTGATACATCCCTCATGTGATATTGGGCTTCAGGCATTAGGCATCACACTGAGCTACTCGGTTGGAAATATCATCAATAAATCCAAAAATAAATACATACAATGGAGGTTATCATAAATATATATCTGGGGGGTCATGACCATACCATATCGCACTCAATCGTTTTCTAAACCAACCCCTTACCTCACACGTGGAGAGTGGTCATGCAACAATACTATGATCAGGGGAATCAATTCGACACTTGCTAGTCAGCGCTAGGTTGGATTGCCCACTATGCGCAACCTCCTAATTATAACACTACCAAATAGGTATTTATATAAAGTACCGAGCTCATACGCATATCTCATAGTGCACTAGTCTCCCAATACCGAAGTTCGAACCAACTTCCTAATTAAATATATAAATGTTCACTCACTTGAATTCCTGGTTCTCCTCGCCCAATGCCATCTATACATTATCCTTTCACCCATACCAAACCTAAAAAGTATTCCCCAGTAATCCAAAATACCCTTGAAGCCCCTACGGTCATTCACCAGCTTTAATGGGTTAAAACAACACACAAACAAAAATTGGACAAGCTATGAAACCAAACTAGTTCTTTTGGCAGACTGAATCGAATCGGTTGAGAGAACCGATTCTCTCCCTCAGCGAACCGACTTGGTTTGCTGGGATGCCAAACGTCTTCTTCCTCAAGTTTTCTCCTCCAAACCCCTCCAATGGAAGTCCTAAGCCACAACAAACATAAAAATAATTTCCTATATCATTATACAATCATCCCATAAGTATTATAACATAGATTTAATTTCGATTTCCTCATTAAAACCCTTGGATTATAAATCAAATACCAATTATATCAAACTCGGAATTTACCCAAATTTGATTTTCACGAATTCAACTCTCATATCAATGTTCTACATGCTCATCATTACAAATCCAATATTAATTTCGAACTTCGTACAGAATCGTCATCAACTAATTATCGATTCTAATATGAGATTAATTATTATCTACTTCTCTTAATTAATCAATAAAGTTTCAACCTTTAAACCTTAAAATCAAAGAATTTCTACACCATTAATTATGAAAGTGATTAACTACTTAATCATGCAATTTAAAGAAAGTAACTACTTTCCTTTATGGATTTAGATCCGAAGTATCTATTTTTATTATGGGTTGAATCTGTAGATGGTTACCTTTCTTTTCTTCTCCGAGCCTTTCTTTCCCTTTCATCCTCTTTCTCTTCTCTTAAACTCTTTCTAACTCTCAAATATGCAAAGATTGAAAAGTGGGACTGTCATCCCCCTTATAAACATTAAACACCTCCTAATTACACCCTAATTCAATTTTTTCACTAAACCCTAGGTGTAAAAAGAATATCATACCCTTATACTGGTCCTGCTATGTCTAAAAAGTTCCGGGAACACAATTATAACACCCTAGTACCTTTTCTAGACTAATTTGACCCATTCCAGATCATCGATGCACTAAAAAATGCCATTCAACTTGCCCAAATATAAATATATCAATATTTTATTAATCGATCCCGACACATGCGTAAAATATGCTTCACACATAAAATATGTCAATCTCTCGACGTAACACACTATCGACATATAATAATAAATGGTCATTTTTTCACTCATATGCACATATCTATTTTCTTATCACGCGCAAGTAAATAATAATAACAAATATTAATCCTTTATCTCACCCATTAATATTTACTGAAAAACAATTTAATTTCACTCAATTAAATTAATAATTATAAGCACAAAAAAATTTAATAATAAAAAAGTACGGGGTATTACATGTGAGTGTTCATGTATGGTTGGTGTGTCTAAGATGTAATGTGCGAGGGATTTCTTACCGGTTTACATGAGAGTGAGATACACCGGATTGGGTACATGAAAAATACTTAGAAAACACTTGAGATCAAGAGATTGAGAGGGTTCTTGACTTAGAACATAGATTCACTTGCATGGAGAGGTGGAGTACAATGGTTATTCGGGATTTTGGTAGGAAAGTAGAGGGTGTGTGATTTAAACTTGTATATTCTCTACCTTACTTGAAATTTCTTCAAACATAATGGAATGGAGCCTCTCCGTGGATGTAGCCAAGTTGATGAACCACATATATCTTGGTGTTGTCTTTGTCATTTACATCTTTATTGTGATTACCATTTTATCTTGATTATATCCAGGGTTGTGGTAGACTAGAGGGTGCACAAACAAATTGGGCATTGAGGCACAATAATATCTTACTAGAAAATTCAATGAAAAAAATTTACTAGTGGTTGCAAGGGAGAAACTGTAGTTATATGACAAGCAAATAAATCTTTTAATAAAACATAGAACACGTATAAATAAGTTACTTAGAAATTTTGCTAGACTGAAAACACGGAAAGGCCCCCGATTTTGAAACAAAATTCTTTTTATACTTTAAAAGATAATTTCCTTTTTAGATATGCGGAAGCTTAAGGTGATGGTTCAAATAAAAAAAACTTAACAAAATTTAATTTTTCTCAAATTAAATTTACACAAAGTGAAATTAAATTAAAACACACACACTTATTTAAATTTCACTTAAACACAATTAATTAACCCAAGTCCTAGAAAATTTGCCTAAGTCATATTTCTCAATTTTACCAAATTAGGCCAAACCAATTTTATCAAATTAAATTAAATGACTCGAAAAAAATTAACTAAACATTACCCAATATTTAATTTCGCACCAAATTAAATATGTTGTGATTAAAACTAAATTTTATCTTGAATTACCTAAGCATGTGTTGATGTAAAAAATTAGATTATCTCTAATTATTTAATCACAGATAAAAAATAAATAAGACAAAGGGTTTTAAAGTGGTTTAGCCTCGAAGGAATGGCCTACGTCCACTATTTTGTTATTGCTGACTGTTTGGAATTCTCGATAATAGATGTTTTACCAAGAAATTCCGAGTCCCTTGCTAATGAGGAGGTTACAATGTATTTATAGCATTGAGGCGGTACAAATGAAATAATAATAATACACAGTTGTCCAATAAGAGTATGCGTCTGTGTGATAATAATGAGCATTTAATGCGCAGTCATCCTCTTGATTATCCGGATATAAATGCTATGTACGAGATGCATCTCGGACCGCCTAAGCTGCTCGATATACATGAGTTGTTCGGTACAGTAGAGTTCCTCGAAGAACACTTGTTGCTCGGAGCATCTGAGTTGGTCGGGGAGGTTGAGTTCCTCGGAGTCAATGTGTTGTTCAAAAAATGTTTGCGAGTGCCATGTAAACTGACACGTGTCTCCACATAATTGGTCCACGTCAGTAGAATAAATTTTGTATCAACAGAAGCCTGTGACACCCCGCCTAATAAAATACCGGGTGATCAGTCCTATACCAAATTAAAACAGGAATCCCAGTTGGATCATCCTTAGCATCACTGTCGAAATTTTTTATAAAACATACTAACCACCTAGTATTCCAAAAACTGGTGCCAATTTTAACTTTTTGATTTAACAAAACAGTACATGCGGAATTAAAATATAAACCATTCACACAACTGAATGAAAGTAAATAGAATAATAATTACACAACTTACCGAATAAATCACCGGCCAACAAATAAATAATCCAAATACAAATGTCCAACACCTGAATAAATTACACCTGAAAACTGTACCGAGAAGTCTGGGCTACAAGCCCTAAATAAAACTGAGACTGATAAAAGATTCCTACTCTAGGAATGAATGAATGATGCGTCTAATTCAAACTCCTGCTAGCATCCACATATGCCGCAGCTCCGTGCCCCTGGAATAGAATATCAATCTTGGCGTCCCTGTGGCTGGACACCTAAAAGGTTTTGAAAATAGTTTTATAGCAAGGGTTAGAACCCAAAACATTTTGAAAATATTTAGCAAGTGAATTAACTGCAGTAATTTAAAATGCATGAATGGGCTTCATATTTAAGTTAGTGTCGCACTCCCTTGTGGACATTCTCACCCCTCCACTAATGTGCACACCTATCGGTTACCTTAACCCCACATAGTTGTACTACCCCATGCAACTAGTCCTGGTATAACCTTCCCTTGCCATACTACTCTAACCAGAGTATAATAATTTCTTCAATTATAAGTTATTTCACAATTAACTTAATTAATTCCTCCTAAATAATAGCATATAACCATTTCACAAGTTATATAAAGTACATACATCACACACTGTATTATTTCCACCAATGATTAACTTAATTAATTTCTCATTAATTAACAGCATATAACTGTAACCCGCGTTATATAAGATAAATACATCACGCACTGTATTATCACCTACAAATAATATTTACTACCATATTATACTTACCTTTACTAACATCCACACATATATCATACGCGTATCCATCCTTCCGAGTATACCCTCGCCGGATGATTCACTCCAAAATGCTATCTCACTAGGTGTGCTCACAAAACCTAGTTTCCCCAAGTTAGAATCGCTCGCCAACTTGGACCAAAATATAAACGAAGTGGAGGCGGTCATATTCCTTCCCTGATAGTGATATAAATCCCTCACCTATATATACCGGACGCTATGACCTGGGGATATACTCGCCCTACTCCTCAAGCTAGGGGATTCACCCACATCGCGCAACCTCCCTTGATAGCAATAGAGTATATAAATTAAATAAATATCTAATCACTGATATTTAGTATCACGCACAATAAATACACGTATATATATACTATCACGACACCGTATATATATAATATAAACCCCGGCTCTACCGTGTACTCCAAGTCCCGTACACTGCCTGAAATTTCCTGAGTCTGTGGCCCGACTCAATGTTGTTAATTTTCACTTAATAATTTATCCTCTTCCCGAGTCTATGGTCCGACTCTAATATAATTAATTCACACCTAAATTAATATAATACTTTCCCCGAGTCTATCACCCGACCCTAATTAAATTAATTGACACACATATTAATTTAATACCTCCCCGAGTCTATCGTCCGACTCTAATTTAATTAATTTACCCATTAATTAATCAACAAAAATCTGAGTCCGTGATCCGACTCTTATATAATTAATTTACACAATAATTAATTAAATCCTACCCGAGTCCACAATCCGACTCTAATTAAATTAATTAATACACTTATTAATTTAATACTACCCGAGTCTACCATCCGACTCTATCTAAATTAATTACTCATTTATTAATTTAATAACTTGGTGTCACCCAACTATTATCCCCGGACTCATTTATTTGGCCCGTATCTTAATATTTCCCGAGTCTATGTTCCGACTCCAAACTAATTACTTTCTCTCGATAATTAATTTAATGCCTTGATGTCACTTAACCAACATACCCGGACTCGCTCACTTGGTCTAATTTACATCTCATAATTTCTTTCCCGCATTTTTCGCCCGCAATGTGTCACACATTTATTTCCATAATTTTCCCAATTATATTTACCTATAATTATCAACATGCCCGGACTCGCCCACTTGGTCCATAATTAAATATCTCACTTAAATTCCTTTACTAATGTAGTGCCACCCAACTACATTACCCGAATATTATTCCTCGGCCCACTATCCATAATTATGAATTATTTCTCCAAATTCGTTCATCTCATGACATACCGTTCACACCCTCCTAAACCCAATTATATCACCCTATAATTGTTAAGGAAACATATATCCCATATAAATATTATCACCAATTAAAAATAAGGGAATTAAATCTTAAATTAAACCCTCATATAAACAAACTGGCCGAACTGTCAAATTCCTGGGACCCTCGATCGATCGAATCCCTAGGTCGATCGATCGATCGAGCAGGTGGTTGTCTTCCTCGGCTTGCTGTTTCAGCCATGGACGAATTTCCAAGGTTTTTCCTCTCCATTTTTCCAACCTTAAATAACGATTTTTAACCAATCAATTACTCACAAAATAAGTCTCAATCATCTAAAACTGTTTTACCCTTTTTGATTCATACGATATCTCACTATAATTAAAGATGGGTTTTCCCATTAAAATCCATCAATCTTGTTCTACAACCAATTTCCAAATTCAGATTTTTCCCCAGTTTATATTCCGAATTCTTATTCTATACTCAGATATGTTCAACACAACAATTTTTACCATGAATCTCATTCAATAGTTTCATGAACAAAAATCCCATTTTGTACCCATTTACACCCAAAAACGAATTTTGTTTACACATCACTATGATATGAATTGATTATCATGCTTTAGGAATCAAAACAGTTAACCACTTGCCTCAAAGTTTTTGTAGTGTCTGATCCGTTGTTGTTGACCCTCAATTTGGCTCCAAAAAGCTCCAATTGCTCTTGCTAAGCTTTCCCCCAAATTTCCCTCTCAAGCCCTAGGCTTAGAATTGTGATGGCCGCTGATTTCCTAATCTCCCCATTAGGTTAAAAACCCTTAATCCCGTTTTTCACCTAATGGGCTTAATTAAAGTGACCCAACTCACCCCGTGTGGGCCCGGCTATGCCCAAAAATATCCCGAGACCCAATTACTACCCCCGGGTACTCTTCTCTGACTATCTCGACCCATCCGGACTCAACCGCGCAGTCAGAATTGACATCCGAATTAATTTATAAAAATCCTTATCTCACACCCCATTTAGTCTATACCGACTCCCGGCTGGGATAAGTGCGTACCTTGACATTACTACCCCAAATGATGTAATTAAATTGTTACTATTCACTTAGTAAATAAATGTCCCTAAACATTAACCATTCACTCCCCGATTAATATTTAAATATATATATTGCCATAATTAATTCAATTAAAATTACCACACACAAGTAATTTAAAATTCTCGAATTAATTAAATATTAAATGTACAAAAATACGGGGTGTTACATACTTCCCCCCTTACAAAGGAATTTCGCCCTCGAAATTAAGATAAAACTAGTGTTCCAATATTCACATCTTTCTCACCAGTCATGTGCCTCCAAGCCCGCTGTATCTATCCCATCTGTTTCTAACCACGTTGCACAAGTATGCATTTAAAATTTACCCAGGGCGCCCATACACCCTATTCCCGTGCTTTACCGCACAAAATTTGCCTTAATTAACCCGGGTGCCCATACACCCTATCCCCGTGCCCTACTACACGGAAGTTACCCGACTGTACTAGTCGTAACCCGTAATATAACTTCGAACCCGTAGTTATATCACATATATATATATAATTACTGCCCGGGTACTCAACCCATGTTACGTCCAACTATCTCTCCATTAATACTTATCTCTCAACACAAAAGAATATACGCTTACCCTTATGCTACCAAGGACAACATAATACCGCGCCCTTACTACCACTAGTCCTTGCGCAAAATAAACCCCGATCTGTCTCTCTTTGCTCGAAAATAAATCTAACCACTTTGATTCACTTCAGTAAACATCCCCACATACTGGGATAAAATGTGAGAACACAAAACATCACTATGTGCTATCGCAGCACGCAATACAACATCTATACATCCACATATATACAGGCTATACGCCCTTTCTGGTGATACCTAGTACCAACCCTACCCTGGTGCTGCGAACACCAAAATTTTACACTACTATCCACAATAGTTAACTTCCATCGCTATCCAGCCGACATTTAGGAAATATTATCATCCCTACTCCCATAATTCTCGAAAGTAGTAATTCTTCACAAAATTCAAACAATCACTCAGCGTACACCTCCACCCTCTCGTTAAGAACACCAAGGAACTCCGCTACCCTACGGAAATTTCTCCACATACTATGGCTGCTACCGCCAACGCACCCACTAAGTTCGACTCACCTGCGAACTTTAGTGAAAAAAATATGTCTTATTTTTTTGACATCCTCTTTGTCACTCAAAAACAATATACCCCATGTCCCTAGGGTAAAAATATAATTACCTCTATACTCCAGCTACAACGGCTGGTTCTCGATTTTCGGAGCAGCTTCTCCCTGCCCGAATGCACCCGTGACTTGTGTTAGTGGCTGTACATCCAGGACCTCGTCCTGTAGTTGACCCCTACCTCGCTTAAGGCAATATCTCTTCATGTGTCTCGCTTTTCCCACAAACGAAACACTTTCTAACATGTTCACCCTGCTACTGGTCCCTTCCATGCCAACCTTGTTGGAATTCCTGGACATCCCGCCGATAGCCTCCAGTTCTAGATCGTTTGGCATGATTTCCCTGCCAGAAATACTTCCCCTGATCTCCCCCAGTATGCTGCTGGGATACCCCACTGGTATTGTTCCCTTCTGCCTCATCCAACTGGCTAATCCCCACTCCCTTCCCGTTTCCTTTCACGTGGAAGCGATATTCCCGACAGTGCTGGAGTGTTGCGTTAATGACATCAGTATAATCTACTAATGCAGAATTATCAATTAAATGTTGTCTGATTCTCCAGACTAACCCATTCCTAAACGTTGCTTTCTTTCTCTTTTCCTCGCTTACCTCATCCGGTATAAAATTTACCAACGAGTGAAATCTTCCTCGTAATCGATCACTAAACGGTCTCCCTTTGAGTCTCCTCACAAAATTTTCTCCTCATTTCGGTCTCGACTGCTGAAGGAAAAATACTTGCGGTCAAACCGCACCTAAAACTCTGCAGTAGCTAGTGTGTCCCTTTCCTCAACTGTGGTGATCGACCACAACCGCTGTAGCAATGCTTCCACTAACTAAAAGTGGTTACCATTTGCTTTCGCACCCCATCGCAATCTCCCATGCGTAGGTGATGCTGGATACCTCTCTTCCTTGACATGCTAGTACTACACCTGAACCCCCTCGCAACTCTGGTGGGTTCCCACTAAAAATAACCTCTCATTCTTGTTTCCACCCCGACGACCCTGCGTGAGTCTTAACATCCGGCGCCACTAACACTTGTGGCTGATCCCGTGGAAAGTATCTTGTCGTTACGACCACCGTTGCTCAAACTGCCTGTGCCACTATTTCAATGGCATATGCTGCCAAAATCATCTCTGGTTGTTACTGTGGTAGCTCTTGCCCTTAACGAGCCTCCCTCGTCTCATCTCCCCCTGCTGCCCTAGCTGCTCTCTCCTGGCGTCATCTGGAATGAGAACCAAATTGGTATGAGTTCACTATCAAATATAAATTTTGCAGAAGAACGTATATGCGCATATGTATGAGAATACAACAATCCTATGATAGGGCTCTATATCAAAGATTGCTAAGCTGAAACGTGAAAAGCCGCACAGATCCTAAGGACACTAGAACCTGATGCTCTGATACCATCTGTGACACCCCGCCTAATAAAATACCGGGTGATCAGTCCTATACCAAATTAAAACAGGAATCCCAGTTGGATCATCCTTAGCATCACTGTCGAAATTTTTTTTAAAACTTACTAACCACCTAGTATTCCAAAAACTGGTGCCAATTTTAACTTTTTGATTTAACAAAACAGTACATGCGGAATTAAAATATAAACCATTCACACAACTGAATGAAAGTAAATAGAATAATAATTACACAACTTGCCGAATAAATCACCGGCCACCAAATAAATAATCCAAATACAAATGTCCAACACCTGAATAAATTACACCTGAAAACTGTACCGAGAAGTCTGGGCTACAAGCCCTAAATAAAACTGAGACTGATAAAAGATTTCTACTCCAGGAATGAATGAATGATGCGTCTAATTCAAACTCCTGCTAGCATCCACATATGTCGCAACTCCGTGCCCCTAGAATAGAATATCAATCTTGGCGTCCCTGTGGCTGGACACCTAAAAGGTTTTGTAAATAGTTTTATAGCAAGGGTTAGAACCCAAAACATTATAAAAATATTTAGCAAGTGAATTAACTGCAGTAATTTAAAATGCATGAATGCGCTTCATATTTAAGTTAGTGTCGCACTCCCTTGTTGACATTCTCACCCCTCCACTAATGTGCACACCTATCGGTTACCTTAACCCCACCTAGTTGTACTACCCCATGCAACTAGTCCTGGTATAACCTTCCCTTGCCATACTACTCTAACCCGAGTATAATAATTTCTTGAATTATAAGTTATTTCACAATTAACTTAATTAATTCCTCCTAAATAATAGCATATAACCATCTCACAAGTTATATAAAGTACATACATCACACACTGTATTATTTCCACCAATGATTAACTTAATTAATTTCTCATTAATTAATAGCATATAACTGTAACCCGCGTTATAAAAGATAAATACATCACGCATTGTATTATCACCTACATATAACATTTACTACCATATTATACGTACCTTTACTAACATCCACACATATATCATACGCGTATCCATCCTTCCGAGTATACCCTCACCGGATGATTCACTCTAAAATGCTATCTCACTAGGTGTGCTCACAAAACCTAGTCTCCCCAAGTTAGAATCGCTCACCAACTTGGACCAAAATATAAACGAAGTGGAGGCGGTCATATTCCTTCCCTGAAAGTGATATAAATCCCTCACCCATATATACCGGACGCTATGACCGGGGGATATACTCGCCCTACTCCTCAAGCTAGGGGATTCACCCACATCGCGCAACCTCCCTTGATAGCATTAGAGTATATAAATTAAATAAATATCTAATCACTGATATTTAGTATCACGCACAATAAATACACGTATATATATACTATCACGACACCGTATATATATAATATAAACCCCGTCTCTACCGTGTACTCCAAGTCCCGTACACTGCCTGAAATTTCCTGAGTCTGTGGTCCGACTCAATGTTGTTAATTTTCACTTAATAATTTATCCTCTTCCCGAGTCTATGGTCCGACTCTAATATAATTAATTCACACCTAAATTAATATAATACTTTACCCGAGTCTATCACCCGACCCTAATTAAATTAATTGACACAGATATTAATTAAATACCTCCCCGAGTCTATCGTCCGACTCTAATTTAATTAATTTACCCATTAATTAATCAACAAAAATCCGAGTCTGTGATCCGACTCTAATATAATTAATTTACACAATAATTAATTAAATCCTACCCGAGTCCACAATCCGACTCTAATTAAATTAATTAATACACTTATTAATTTAATACTACCCGAGTCTACCATCCGACTCTATCTAAATTAATTACTCATTTATTAATTTAATAACTTGGTGTCACCCAACTATTATCCCCGGACTCATTTATTTGGCCTGTATCTTAATATTTCCCGAGTCTATGTTCCGACTCCAAACTAATTACTTTCTCTCAATAATTAATTTAATGCCTTGATGTCACTTAACCAACATACTCGGACTCGCTCACTTGGTCTAATTTACATCTCATAATTTCTTTCCCACATTTTTCGCCCGCAATGTGTCACACATTTATTTCCATAATTTTCCCAATTATATTTACCTATAATTATCAACATGCCCGGACTCGTCCACTTGGTCCATAATTAAATATCTCACTTAAATTCCTTTACTAATGTAGTGCCACCCAACTACATTACCCGAATATTATTCCTCGGCCCACTATCCATAATTATGAATTATTTCTCCAAATTCGTTCATCCCATGACATACCGTTCACACCCTCCTAAATCCAATTATATCACCCTATAATTGTTAAGGAAACATATATCCCATATAAATATTATCACCAATTAAAAATAAGGGAATTAAATCTTAAATTAAACCCTCATATAAACAAACTGGCCGAACTGTCAAATTCCTGGGACCCTCGATCGATCGAACCCCTGGGTCGATCGATCGATCGAGCAGGTGGTTGTCTTCCTCGGCTTGCTGTTTCAGCCATGGATGAATTTCCAAGGTTTTTCCTCTCCATTTTTCCAACCTTAAATAACGATTTTTAACCAATCAATTACTCCCAAAACAAGTCTCAATCATCTAAAACTGTTTTACCCTTTTTGATTCATACGATATCTCACTATAATTAAAGATGGGTTTTCCCATTAAAATCCATCAATCTTGTTCTACAACCAATTTCCAAATTTAGATTTTTCCCCAGTTTATATTCCGAATTCTTATTCTATACTCAGATATGTTCAACACAACAATTTTTACTATGAATCTCATTCAATAGTTTCATGAACAAAAATCCCATTTTGTACCCATTTACACCCAAAAATGAATTTTGGTTTACACATCACTATGATATGAATTGATTATCATGCTTTAGGAATCAAAACAGTTAACCACTTGCCTCAAAGTGTTTGTAGTGTCTGATCCGTTGTTGTTGACCCTCAATTTGGCTCCAAAAAGCTCCAATTGCTCTTGCTAAGCTTTCCCCCAAATTTCCCTCTCAAGCCCTAGGCTTAGAATTGTGATGGCTGCTGATTTCCTAATCTCCCCATTAGGTTAAAAATCCTTAATCCCGTTTTTCACCTAATGGGCTTAATTAAAGTGACCCAACTCACCCCATGTGGGCCCGGCTATGCCCAAAAATATCCCGAGACCCAATTACTACCCCCGGGTACTCTTCTCTGACTATCTCGACCCATCCAGACTCAACCGCGCAGTGAGAATTGACATCCGGATTAATTTATAAAAATCCTTATCTCACACCCCATTTAGTCTATACCGACTCCCGACTGGGATAAGTGCGTACCTTGACATTAATACCCGAAATGATGTAATTAAATTGTTACTATTCACTTAGTAAATAAATGTCCCTAAACATTAACCATTCACTCCCCGATTAATATTTAAATATATATATTGCCATAATTAATTCAATTAAAATTACCACACACAAGTAATTTAAAATTTCCGAATTAATTAAATATTAAATGTACAAAAATACGGGGTGTTACAAAGCCCCCAATGTTTCGTAGTTTGATGTTGAAGAAAAGTATGGAACATTCTACTGCTTAGATTTTCGGTTTGTATGGTTTCTAGGAAAGCATTCGTTGTATACAATTCCTTTATAAATGCACAGTATCAGTCTTTATAAATATTTTGAATTCCCATAACCGCTTCATTTTTTGCGCCCTTTTCTTCTTTTTAGCCGTCGGATACACAATCGTCCATCCTGGTAATCATTATTTTTTCTGTTCCCGAGGTAAAGTATTTGAACACGGAAAAAATCATATCGTCTTTTACTTTTCAAACCTGTGTCTTCAAACTTTTCATTTTCTCTCTATCTTGTGCGTTTGTTTCCTCCATTGTTAATTGTCAACTGAATCAGTCTTCTCCTGTAAGCTTTTCTTTCTTTTCTTTTACTTATTCTGTTCATCATGGTTTATGTCGTTGAATCTCTTGACAAATTTCATTCTGAGTTTTCAATTCCTTCTTGGGTCATTTTGGAGGAACTCTTTGAACCTTCTGATTATTTCTTTTTGGCTGAGGGACATTGGTTCCCCAATCTCTTTGTGACCGAATGTGGCTTTTCTTTTCCTCCAAATCCCCTATGTTTAGAGTTCTGTCAATATTTCGATGTTGTTCCTGCAAAAATAGCGCCCAATACTTGGAGAATAGTTAATGGAGTTCATAGGTTAAATCAAATTCATGGATCCCGTTTAGGAATTCCAGAAATTATGTTTTGCTATCGATGGGTCGTCTGTGAAAGTACTTTTTATTTAAAAACTATATTTTTAAATAGGGATTTAGTTGTCTATCTCCCAAATGCCAACAGGGATTACTTCGAGCATGGGGTTGTCATGAAAAATTGGCAACACGCTCCATTAAATGGATATGTTGTATATCAGGGTCCCAGGTGTTCCCCTATGGCAATGGAATAGGTTGTTTTTGTTTCTTAAAATCTTATTTTCTTTGTGTTTGATAAAATGCGTCATTGACATTTTAATTTTTGTTTATTTGCAGTTGACAGCAAAAGAAAATCCCTCAAAGAAATTGATGTCAATTTGAGACACTTGAAACTTATCTGGAGTTTGCACCAAACTGTTACTGACGAACATATCAGATCAACCTCGTAGAAGTACAAGAGCTACACTTCATCTTTTACTACTCGTCTAGTGGTAGGCGACATCGACCTAATACCAGCTTGTGAAGGTTCTTCCCCTGAATCAAATATTCCTCTAAGTGACAGAATAAAGAGAAGAAGAGCTCCTACCTTCTTTGATAAGTTTGCCTCTACTTTTGGAGAGGCGAAGAAAAATAAGCCAAATGTCCTAGAAGAAGGGACGAGAAATATTGATGCATCCCCTCCTGTTGTTGCTAAGCAGATTGTCGAGAAGCCCCCAGTGGCTCCGAGCAATATTGTTGTTGTTTCTCCTCCTAGTGAGGTTATCGTTATATCACCAACCAAGACAACATCCTTGGTTGAGAATGTTCCTGCTCCTACGAGGAGGTTAAAGAAAAGTTCCTCGGATAAACCGGCTGAATCTATCTCTCAGCCTTTAACTGCTGGAAGTTGTATTCCCACTTTTATTGCTCCGAGCTCTACCATGAGCTCGATGAAGTCTTGGATTATCCCAGAGATCCAAGGCATTGAAGAATCTCTTCCTCGTGACAGGGTCACTTCATTGGCTGCTCAACATATTGCTTCAGTAAGTATTATTAGTCTAAACTTTCCTTTTTCAATGTTATGTCCCTGCACTAACTTACAATTATTTTCTTTTTCCAGCTGGTAACCTGTTTCAACACTATTCTGAAAAAGGATGAAGCTATTAAAGCTTCGAGCTCCTCGGGAGGTGTGGAGGAAGATTTTATAGGTCTGACTCAGTCCTTAAAGGACTCTCGTCAGAAATATGAAGAAGATAGAGAGGCCTGGGAAACACGACTCAAGTCCATCGAGCAAGAAAAAGACCATGCTGTGGAGGCCTCCTAGGAGTTGGAGAGGAAAATGAAAGAATTTGAGAAGAAGAATACTGAGCTTGAGGAAAAGCTAAAAAATACTGGAGAGCTTGAGACTAAGCTCAAAACTGCTGAAGAGGAACTTAGCAGACTCCATGAAGTTGATCGTCAGAGGCATGAGCTAGAAAGAAAAATGAAGGTTGCCGAGGAACTTCATACTGAGAGGATTTCCTCAGAGAAGGCAAAGAGAAAACTGGATGTTAAGAAGTCCTTCAGCGATGGCTGGGATAAGGGTTGGAACAAAGGCCTAGCTTCCATGTCCTCTTAGATGGAATTTGCTAGCCTCAAATTCTTCAGGGACGAATGGATTGCTGCTCTACAGGAGTTAAAGGTCTCAGAGAGTTCTAAACTTTCTCAGCGCCATGTTCATGGTCCTCATCCCTCTCCTGTAGAAGAATAAGAGGACAAAGCTGCCTCAGAAGAGTCTTCGATGGTAGCTGGGGATCAGGTTCCTACTGTTGAACTTCGCTACGAGCAGCCCCAACCAATCAACAAGTCTATCGATCAGCTTTCTCTGCCCTCCGAGCAACCTACCTCTTCATCCAAGCCTCCCGAGGGAGTCTTAGGAAGCAAGGAGAAGGTGTAGAGTTGTTCTAACCTCTCTCTTTGCTTTTTATTTTGTTGTTCAATGTAATTCTGATCCATGTACCTCTTTTTGTGATGTAATAAAATTTGAAGTTTTGGTTGTGCATCTTAAATCCCTTTTTCTTTGTCTGTTCTTATTATTGATCCATTTTATTCTTCTTGCTCTGTTTGCTTTCTTATTGATTCTTTATATCTCTTATTTTTGCTAGTTTATGGCTAAAATGGAGCTTTTGTCAGCCCACGATACTGAACTGATGAAAAAATGTAATGAGTACTTCAAGGCTGGGCATGCTGACTTGACTGAAGCTAAAATCATCGACATCCTTGGTCCAGACACTTCAGAACGAGAAGTCGAAGCCTATCAATATTTGAAATGCTTTCTCGACCGTGCAGTTGCCAACAATGTGGCATATTATGAGATGATTGAAGATTTATGGGGTATCATCGAGGAACTTCAGCAATAATACAAGTAATCTTCTGCCCTTTTGCATCAGGGGTATGAGAAAAAATATCAACAACTAAATGCTGACAAAGGATACGATAAGTTAGTCGCTGCTTATGATATTAAGGAGAGGACTTTGAAGACCGAGGTTGAAGAGCATAGGCAGATCGCGAAACTGCTGGACTAGGAAAACAATAACTTGCGAGGAGAGATATCCCAACTGAAATCTGCAGCATCTACCTTGGGAGCCTTGGTCCCTGTCAATGACGAAGGTTTCTCAATTCTGGAGGTTAAAAATGCTAATTTGAGAGATGAATTGGAAACTTTAAAGAGAATTGGACCCTCTACATCGGCTCGTGGACGAGCAAGAGTTTCTCGAGGACGAGAAAGAGCTGCTCGGATTACTATTGAAGAGGCGAGAACTCAAGCATCTTTGGAAAATCAAGCAGTTCGGTTGGTTGCGAAGAATAAATCTCTGGCAGAGATGTCCAAGAAGATTCTGGACCTTAACGAGCAACTTTCCACACAAGGATCTGCCTTGGAGAATAAAGAAATTTTTGTGAAGAATCTCCACGAGCAGCTGGAAAGGTTGACTTACCAATTCCACAAACAGCCTAGAGAGTTTTGGATGGATGGCTATAATGAAGCCCTCTACCATCTTGATGATCGATCCAGAAAGCGAATAATGAGGGTTATAAACAAGGATGGTTGAATGCACTGGGTGTATTAAAATTGGAGCAGGGCCATTATCTATGGGATTATCATAACCCTGGATTGCTCGAGTTGCCCATGCCACCTTTTAAACTTGATATGATCTGGATTCCTGCTCGGGCAATCCCTTAGTGCTTAATCTCCAAATATCTCGGCGACTACAGTCTTCATTCCAACGTTGATATTTCTCGCCCTGAGCATCTGCTTTATGCATTCGTGCATTTTAATTTGAGCCTAAAATATTTTAGGTTAGATTTTTACCAGATCTCTCTCCTTCGAGAGGAAAAATCTTTAAAACGAACCTCATTTAACGGACTTCCAAAAACGAACCATTTTTTTAAAACAGTAAAAAAATATTTTCGAGTCGATTTTTTATCATTTTTAAACATTTCAAGGAACCCATAGAAAATCAGTTCAAAATAAAAATTTTCGATTTTAAAAAAATCATACAAAATATGTCAGTGTTTAAGGTGCTTAAAAACATACATATTTTAACCATTTTTTTTAAATAGCAAAAAAATCATTTTGAGCTGACTTTTTTATGGGTTCCTCGAAATGTTTAAAAAACATAAAAAACAACTCAAAAATATTTTTTATTGCTATTTTAGAAAAATTGTCCGTTTTTAAGTTTGTTAAGTGAGGTCCGATTTAGACGATTTTCCTATATATATAAAATATAAATTTTTTGTAATGAATCGGTTTTTAGTTTTATATTTCATAATTTATCAAGTATTCTGAGTATTATCTTTATTCTACCTCCGCTTCGCGCGGGGCTCAACACTAGTTATCATAAAAATTATGCTCTTTTTCCATCAATTCGGTTTTTTCTCTCATGGATTTTTTGTAATACCACGTAATTTTGGAATAAAATATTTCGACTAATTTAAATTTGATAATTTAATATTAATTTGGGAATAAATTAAATCTGATGAATTTAAATTTGGATGAGTAAAAATTTTAATTATTAAATAAACAATTATACAAGATAACATAAAGATACAACTCAAATGTACATAATGGGCTTACGTGTAAAAAATAAATAACACACAAATAAATTTGTGGGTGCATGTTGTTTTAACATACTAAAATGTCTAAGTGAAATAAAAATAATTGGGACATGTTTTGGGGAGCGTTATAAACTAGGTTTAGTGTTTTAAATATTTAAAATGGGTCCTGGGTCATAGGTATATACGTTGGGGAGCTTTTGGGCTAGTTGGGTCATGGATTCTGGTCCATTTGGGGGTCCAAAAGTTGAGTTTCAGGCCCAACTCAGGATTAGCGATGTCACGACCCCAACCCAATAGTAGTAGGGAATGAGTGTCTTGACATGCCACCAAGGTATTCAATGTTATGGACTTAAAATATTTCTTAAAATAAATGCAACGAAAATACATTCACATAGTCATGAATCGTAAACTGTTGAAAAAAATGGAATTACGTCATCAGATCTTTCTAAAAGGGAACTTCGTATATATTAAAGTATGAACGGATTACAACTTATGCCAAAATTAAAAACTTATTACTAAAGAGTCAAACATGTTCTATATCCTAAAAACAAACGTTATACTTAAAAGTATAACAAAAGAGCTCCTTAAGCTAGATCTTCAACATAGTCCTTCTACACTCCATTCTCCAGTCTAATTATTTCCTAAAAAATCGTTATTTATACAACGTCAGCTAAAAGATGAATAAGATTTAATCTCCTGACATTCCAAGGTTTTCAGAAAATAGATACCTATTCAAGTCAAAAGAGAAGGCATATACATATATGGATAGGAACTTGCAGTAAATAGATATATATTTTGAAATGATAGTATATATATCACAATTGGATAGCTCAGAATAAGAAAAATGCAAAAAATCAAATATGATATCTTTTTCTTTCAATCATATCATTTTAATGGCCAAGTACACTCTAATACCGTGTTATTCTACCGTATTATACCCCGGTAGTTGAGGGTCAATCGAACTAGTTCGTCACAACACCTTATTTACGGCACACCAGCGATAACCCAGCTGGGAAGGTCAGTAAGTAAAGCGGTCCCTTAGGCCAAATCTTATTTCCAATATTCAATATCATTTTCAATACTCATGTTAATCGGTATGTCTATATGGACAAATATAAACATATCGCAATGAATCAATCATCGGTATCAGATGCATTTTGAGAATAAAAGAAGTTCACAAAATACATAGTTTGCATAATATCATATAATTGAAATGTGCAAGAAATGACATAGAGTACTCACCTAAAATAGAGGCTCGAAATATAGATATTGAGTCTTGGATCACATGTTAATCTAATAGATAAAATAAAGGTTTAATTATGTATTCTAAATAAAGCCCAATTCTAAATATTGTGTTTTAATCCAAAAATATCTTGCTGAAAAAGGTTACTAAAACCATTTTCTCAATTTTTAATATTCATTCATCGTATTTAAAGAATTCAATTCATAACTCTTCCTAATCATTCGGTTCCCAATAGAGATGGAGGGTCACAGGGGCACCACTTAAATACAATCTCATCTAGTCAGAACATTTCCGGATTTATTCCCAGTAGGGATGGAGGGTCACATGGGCACCACTTAAATACCATCTCAACTAGACAGAATTTCATCGGGACTAACCTTGGAATTACTTAAATGAGATTCCAAAATACGAGCAATTGCTTATAAAAATCATTTTAAAAAGCGTCTATATATATATATATATATTAAACAAGTTGACATATTTTGAAAATAAAATCAATTTAGATTGTTTCCAAATTTTAAGTTTTGATTAGTAAAGTCTTTAGTGTATTTTACCAGCATAACTACTAAGTAAAGCTATAAAATACGAAATTAAAACTACAAAAATGAATTATAACATTTAAATAAAATCATACCTACGAAATGAATTCTTTTTCGAAATTATAGAACTCCTTCTTAAGATATTTCCCAAGCTTTCTATCACTCTTTCTTACTATAACTCTCAAGGAATTGGTGTGAGTTTCAAATGAACCCTAAGGCCCTATTTATAGGTTTCCAAAAGTATTACGGTGTTGACATGTGTCTAGGTGATCAAGCATTTACAGTGGCAAGTCATCGTTTGGGTATCGCATTCCGGGGTGGTCTTGCAGTCTTAACATCACCCAATGATGACAAGTGTTTTAGCTTTCTCTCAGAATACGACATGTGTAAGGTGGAGGTGACCAGCACGTGGTGGAAAGGTGATAAGGGTATAAGGGTCATTTCACACATGAAGGGTATTTTGGTAATTTCACACTATATATTTTCAATATTTCGTAGAGGTGCTTGAAAATATTTTATTTACAAAATGGCCCTTTTTATATTTTTATTTTAGTCCCTAAAGTTTCATAAAACTATATTTTCTACCCCAAAACTTATTATATACCTTAAGATATGTCATAAGACTTCGATTTGATCCTATTTACGATTGATTCTTCATATTTCAAAATGGGGTTTGTTATATTGATAACCAATAACACCACATATCTAATAATACAACATTTATAAGATAATAAGTAACACATGAGTGTAAAAACAAACTATATACATATGAGCACATAAAAGTGGGGTCATTACATCCTACCCTCCTTATAAAAAGTTTGGTCCCCAAACTTGACTCATATTAATTTACAAACAAGTATGGGTATCTATCCTTTATTTCATCTTCCCTCTCCCACGTTGCTTCTTCAACGAATGATTTCACCATAATACTTTAACTAGTGGAATCATCTTGGTCCGTAATATTTGATCTTTATGGTCCAAAATTTCTACCGAATGCTCAATAATGTATGATAAATCTTCTCTAACTTGAAGAGGTTTGTGACTTAAGATATGTGTTGGATCTGGGACATATTTCTTTATCATTGATATGTGAAACACATTATGTACACTAGAGAGTTCAGGTGGTAAGGCTATTTTATACGCAACAGCTCCTATCTTTTCAAGGATTTCAAAAGGTCATATGTATCTTGGGCTCAACTTCCCTTTCTTCCTGAATCGTATTACTCCCTTTGAAGGCGATACTCGCAAGAACACATAATCTCCTTTTTGAAATTCTAACTATCGATGTCGATTGTCGAAATAACTCTTTTGATGGCTTTGAGCGATTCGAAGTCGGTTTTGTATCAATTTCACTTTCTCTGTTGTGATCTGAATCAATTATGGTCCCAATAATATTCTTTCTTCAACTTCTACCCTACATGCGGGAGAACGACACCTTCTACCATATAGTGCTTCATATGGAGCCATTCGAATACTTACTTGATGACTATTATTATAGGCAAACTCCACTAATGGTAAATGATCATCCCAATTCCCCTTCAAATCAAGTACACAAGCCATAAGCATATCCTCTAAAGTTTGAATGGTTCTCTCAGATTGTCCATTTGTTTGAGGAGGAAAAGCGGTGAAAAATTTCAATTTTGTTCTCATGGATGCTTGTAGGCTTTTCCAAAAGCGAGAAACAAATCTAGGGTCACGATAAAAAACAATTAAAATTGGGGTTCCATGAAGCCTAATAATTTCCCTTACATACAACTTGGCGAACTTTTCTAATGAATGGGTAATCTTAATGGCAAGAAAATAAGAAGATTTAGTTAACCTATCAATAATTACCCAAATAGAATCATTACCATTTAAACTCCTTGGTAAACCTATCATAAAATCCATGGTAATATGTTCCCATTTCCATTCAGGAATAGGTAGAGGTTGTAATAATCCTGATGGTTTCTGATGTTCAGCTTTTACTTGTTGACAAACCAAACAGTGAGATACAAATTCTGCTATCTCCCTTTTCATATTGTTCCACCAAAACACTTCTCAGAGATCTCTATACATCTTGGTATATCCAGGATGAAACGTAAATCTCGAGCAATGAGTTTCCTCTAAAATTTGCCTCTTTAGTTGGGCATCACGTGGAACACACACTCTTTTTCCAAACCTCAATATATCATCCCGTATCGCAAATTCAAATCTCTTCCCTTCAATAACATCTTCTATGATCTTCTTCAGTTGTGGGTCATTTACTTGTGCAATTTTGATCCTTTCCATCAACGTGGGTTGTACTTGTAAGGTTGCAATTATTCCTCCTTTGCTATAAATACGTACATCTATTTCCATACTTCTCAAATCCACTAACAAAGGTTCCTGATTTGTAATGAGACATGCTAAATTTGTTGTAGACTTCCTACTTAAAGCATCAGCTACTACATTTGCTTTCCCTGGGTGATAATGAATATTTAAATCATAATCCTTCATCGATTCTAACCACCTCCTTTGTCTCATGTTCAATTCTTTCTGAGTAAATATATATTTCAAACTCTTATGATCGGTATAAATCTCACAAGTCTCACCAATAAATAGTGTCTCCAAATCTTAAGAGCAAAAATTACAGCAGCTAATTCTAAGTCATGGGTTGGATAATTCTGTTCAGGTGGTTTTAATTATCTCGAGGCATAAGCTACTACTTTCCCATTTTGCATTAGCACACATCCCAAACCATTTTTTTGAAGCATCACTGTAAATCACCAATCCACCTGTCCCCGAAGGAATAGTCAAAATTGGGGAAGTTACTAATCGATTCTTAAGTTCTTGAAAACTATTCTCAACTTCCTCAGACCATTCGTATTTTACCTTCTTTTGTGTTAACATGGATAGAGGTTTGGCAATGCTAGAAAATCCTTCAACAAATCTTCGATAATAACCTTCTAATCCAAGGAAACTACGAATCTCTGTTACATTAGTTGGTCTAGGCCAATCTAGTATAGCCTCGATCTTTTGAGGGTTAACCGACAATCCCTCTTTGGAAATTACATGTCCTAGAAAAGAAACGTTAGGCAACCAAAACTCACACTTCTTTAATTTTGCATATAATTTCTCCTTCCTAAGGATTTGTAATACTATCTCTAAATGCTTCTCGTGTTCTTCAATACTCTTGGAATAAATAAGGATGTCATCAATGAAAATAACCACACATTGATCCAAATATTTCCTAAACACTGTATTCATCATATCCATAAAAACGGTTGGTGCATTAGTAAGTCCAAATGGCATCACAAGAAATTCGTAGTGACCATAACTAGTATGAAAAGCAGATTTCAAAATATCATCTTCCTTAATCTTCAATTGGTGATATCCTGACCTAAGGTCAATCTTAGAAAATATTTGCGCACCTTGTAGTTGGTCAAACAAATCATCTATACGAGGTAAGGGGTATTTATTCTTAATGGTTACCTTGTTCAGTTCACGATAATCTATACATAACCTCATCGTCCCATCCTTCTTTTTAACAAATAACACTGGAGCACCCCAAGGGGATATACTTGGTCTAATAAAACCCTTGTCTAACAGATCTTGTAATTGAACTTTTAATTCCCTTAATTCTAAAGGTGCCATGCGATAAGGTGATTTTGAGAATGGTATAGCTCCAGGAAGAAGGTCAATCGTAAACTCTATTTCTCTACTAGGAGGTAGACTGGGTAAATCATTCGAAAAAACATCTGGAAAATGTTTAGCTATAGGGATCTCTTCTAAACTAGGATCCTTCATTTGCAAATCAATAACACTTGTAAGAAATCCTTGACATCCTTTCTTAAGAAAACTATAGGCTTGCATTGCATAGACAATACACATGGGAGATAGGATGCCAGTTCCTTCAAAACTGAATTTTGGTTGGTTAGGAATTTGGAAAGTAACTCTCTTCTCAAAATAATCTACATTAGCATGATATTATGCTAACCAATCCATCCCCAAAATGACTTCAAAATCTCTTATGTCTAAAACTATCAAATCGACAAATAGTTTATGACTACTGGCATCTATAGGGCAAGATTTATATACTAATGTACCCGTCAATAAATCACCAGAAGGATTAGAAACGTTTATATTATGATTCAAGGGTTCGAGAATATTAGGAAAGCGATTAACAAAATGTAAAGACACAAATGAATGGGTAGAACCAGGATCCATTAAAACTTGAAAAGGTTGTGCACATATAGAAAGTATACCTGACACTACTGCATTAGAAGCCTTTGCATCAGAAAGATTCAAAATTCTACCTTGTTTGCCATGTTCTTTATTTTCATTAAAAGTCTTTGTTGGCGCCTTCCCTTTGTTAGGGCAATCTCTCATTTTATGTCCCTTTTGGCCACACCCAAAACAATTTCCTGTTTTCAGGTAACATGGTTGTCCTCTATGAATATTAACACATCGTTGGCATCTATCAACATTAAAAGGGTTTGTTCACAAAAGGTCGCCCTGTATTGGGTATAGTCTTAAAGGGTTTATTATTGGGGTTCCTTCCTCTTTGTTCCCCAAACTTCCTCTTCCCTTCTCTAATCTGATTATATTCTTCACTGTCCTTCTCAACTATCGTTGGTCTAGTCACCACGTCAGTATATGATGTCAACTTCAGGATGGAAATTTGACTACGAATATTCAACCTTAACCCACGTTCAAACTTCTTGACCTTTAAAGTATCGGTTATCACAACATGAGGTGCAAAACGGGATAACTCAGTAAACTTTGCCTCGTATTGACTAACCATCATATTTCCTTTAACTAAACTCATGAAGTCGGCTACTTTTTGGTTTTGTATTGTTTCAGGAAAGTATTTCTCGTAGAATGTCACTAGGAAATCATTCCAACTTATGGGATTATTCCTTTCCTCGTATATTCTCTTAGTCATTCTCCACCAATATTCAGCTTCACCTTCTAACATAAACGTTCCAAATGATACTCTTTGTTCATTAGTACACTTAAGAACATCGAGTATCTTTTCTATTTGCATCACCCAACTTTCTGCTTCAGTGGGGTTAGGAGTACCTTTAAAATATGGAGGAATCAACTTCTTGAACTGTTTAATAGTACATTTACTTAGTTCAGGATTCCTTGGTAATCCATTATTTACCTGATGCTCCACAATCTTTGCTAGACTTTCGATCGCCTTGTATGCACCTTCCAATCCTTCAGTACTCAAATCACTAGTTCCCATAGATGATCTTCTCTTGGTCATTTTCTACAGTCATGGAAAAAGGTAAGATCTACTATACTATATAAAGATTGAAAACTAAAATACCAGTTATAAATAATATAACACATAGGGAGGGTTATCACATAAATTAGATATTTAATACTATCTCCTAAGGATGGAAACATGAAATCTATAACGTTCGAAACCTATGTTCAGTAGTCTATGGGTTCATAACATATGATCTGATACCACCTCTGTCACTACCCTAACCCAATAGTAGTAGGGAATGAGTGTCTTGACATGCCACCAAGGCATTCAATGTTATGGACTTAAAATATTTCTTAAAATAAATGCAACGGAAATACATTCACATGGTCATGAATCGTAAACCATTGACAAAAATGGAATTACGTCATCAGAGCTTTCTAAAAGGGAACTTCGTATATATTAAAGTATGAACGGATTACAACTTATGCCAAAATTAAAAACTTATTACTAAAGAGCCAAACATGCTCTATCTCCTAAAAACAAACATTATATTTAAAAGTATAACAAAAGAGCTCCTTAAGCTAGATCTTCAACATAGTCCTTCCACACTCCATCCTCCAGTCTAATTATTTCCTGAAAAATTATTATTTATACAACGTCAGCTAAAAGCTAAATAAGATTTAATCTCCCGACATTCCAAGGTTTTCAGAAAATAGATACCTATTCAAGTCAAAAGAGAAGGCATATACATATATGGATAGGAACTTGCAGTAAATAGATATATATTTTGAAATGATAGTGTATATATCACAATTGGATAGCTCAGAATAAGAATAATGCAAAAAATCAAATGTCATATATTTTTCTTTCAATCATATCATTTTAATTGCCAAGTACACTCTAATACCGTGTTCTTGTACCGTATTATACCCCAGTAGTTGAGGGTCAATCGAACTAGTTCGTCACAACGCCTTATTTAGGGCACACCAGCGATAACCCAGCTGGGAAGGTCAGTCAGTAAAGAGGTCCCTTAGGCCAAATCTTATTTCCAATATTCAATATCATTTTCAATACTCATGTTAAGCAGTATGTCTATATGGACAAATATAAACATATCGCAATGAATCAATCATCGGTATCAGATGCATTTTGAGAATAAAAGAAGTTCACAAAATACATAGTTTGCATAATATCATATAATTAAAATGTGCAAGAAATGACATAGAGTACTCACCTAAAATAGAGGCTCAAAAATATAGATATTGAGTCTTGGATCACAGGTTAATCTAATAAATACAATAAAGGTTTAATTATGTATTCTAAATAAAGCCCAATTCTAAATATTGTGTTTTAATCCTAAACTATCTTGCTGAAAAAGGTTACTAAAACCATTTTCTCATTTTTTAATATTCATTCATCGTATTTAAAGAATTCAATTCATAGCCCTTTCTAATCAGTCGGTTCCCAGTAGAGATGGAGGGTCACAGGGGCACCACTTAAATACCATCTCATCTAGACAGAACATTTCTGAATTTATTCCTAGTAGAGATGGAGGGTCACAGGGTCACCACTTAAATACAATATCAACTAGACAAAATTTCACCGGGACTGACTTTGGAATTACTTAAATGAGATTCCATAATATGAGCAATTGCTTACAAAAATCATTTTAAAAAGCGTATATCTATATTTTTCAAACAAGTTGACATATTTTGAAAATAAAATCAATTTAGATTGTTTCCAAATTTTATGTTTTGATTAGTAAAGTCTTTAGTGTATTTTACCAGCACAACTACTAAGTAAAGCTATAAAATACGAAATTAAAACTAAAAAAATGAATTATAACATTTAAATAAAATCATACCTACGAAATGAATTCTTTCTTCGAAATTATAGAACTCCTTCTTATGATATTTCCCAAGCTTTCTATCACTCTTTCTTACTATAACTCTCAAGGAATTGGTGTGAGTTCCAAATGAACCCTAAGGCCCTATTTATAGGTTTTCAAAAGTATTACGGTGTTGACATGTGTCTAGATGATCAAGCATTTACGGTGGCAAGTCATCGTTTGGGTGTCGCATTCCGGGGTGGTCTTGCAGTCTTAACATCACCCAATGATGACAAGTGTTTTAGCTTTCTCTCAGAATACAACATGTGTAAGGTGGAGGTGACCAGCACGTGGTGGAAAGGTGATAAGGGTATAAGGGTCATTTCACACATGAAGGGTATTTTGGTAATTTCACACTATATATTTTCAATATTTCGTAGAGGTGCTTGAAAATATTTTATTTACAAAATGGACCTTTTTATATTTTTATTTTAGTCCCTAAAGTTTCATAAAACTATATTTTCTACCCCAAAACTTATTATATACCTTAAGATATGTCATAAGACTTCGATTTGATCCTATTTACGATTGATTCTTCATATTTCAAAATGGGGTTTGTTATATTGATAGCCAATAACACCACATATCTAATAATACAAAATTTATAAGATAGTAAGTAACACATGAGTGTAAAAACAAACTATATACATATGAGCACATAAAAGTGGGGTCATTACAAGCGACTAATCAATGTTTAAGTGGGGGTAAACCACTATCCCACTATCATTAGAGAAAACTTAGATTAACAGCCACAGGAGAAAATAGGAGAAATGCCAAGAAGGAAAAAAGGGAAAGAACAAAGGGGAAGGAAGTTTTCAAATGGCTTCTCCTCTACAAAATTTAAGGCAAGAATTCTCTTGCTTAATTTATGTTTCCAATTTATATCTTAATGCTTATAATTATCCCCTTTAAATTTCTGGGATTTAGGTTTGATAATGTTTGATTTGATGTTAAACAAAACATGTAGAGCACTGATTTCTTATGTAGCATTTGTCCTAGAAATTAGGTATCGAAAATCTGAATATTGAGATCAGATTTTCATAAGTTTTTGTAAGTTATGTAGGCGCAATTGCATAATCAATGTGGAGATTATTATTGATGGGCTAAACTTGATGTAGATTCTATGATAAGTAAGTACCTACTATAGATCTAATAAAGGTTAAAGGTTGGGAAATATTGTTGAATTGTGAAAGTCAAACTATTGAAAATTTTGGGATTTGAATGTAGAAAATATGAGTGATATGTGACACCCTGCCTAATTTAATACTGGGTGACCAGTCCTTTGTAAAATTAAATCAGAATATCCAATTGATTCAGATTATGCATCACCGTCGAAAGATTTATTATTTAAAACTAACCACCTAATATTTAAAAGGGTGGATGTCAAAATTTTATCTTATTAACAATAATCGGCATAAAAAGAAAATAATTAAACATCACCATTCAACACAAAAACGTACGGAAAGAACTAACTGAAATAATATGAAGAACTGGAGTAAACACATCGAGACAAAATCCCATACAGTAATCCAATAATATGAAATTAAAGTCTAATGATAGAATAAAACAACTCTAAACATCTGAATGTAAAATAGGAGGGACAACATGTCCAACCCAAGTAAATAACTGGTAGATGGGGAGAAATAGACTCAGAAGTGTCTACTAGAAACATCTTATAGCTTCCACTGTAGCTACATCTCAGCAAATGAATGGAATCTCCTAAGTCTGATGTCCATGTGGATGAGCACCTAAAATAATATAAAAAGAAAAGAGATTTGCAGAAAAATGGGTCAGAGCCCGAGTAGAAAACAGTTAAAATATAGCAAGTTCTTAAATTAGTTAATTAGCACAAATATTATTCATGTTAACTTAGCATACTCACTTGGGATTCTCACCTCTCATCTAATGTGCACACCTAGCGAGCCTAACTACTCATATTAGTTTCGATACTCTATCTGACTATGTGTAGTATAACCACTATGCCGGATAAAATATCAAAATAACCTGAAGACAATATCTTTCTATTATTTAGGAATAGGTTTAAATATGTCTTAACTCATTCTCATAGCATTCTTAATCCTCAACTGGTGACCCACTATATATACACTTTGATAAAGTAGCCAACATGAAACACAGAATAGGAACTCAATATACATATATAAAATCTCACTATGTGCATATATATATATATATATATACACTGCACCCATGATTAAGAAATCCCTGGTGCTAGGCATACTCGACTATCTAGTCCCATTACAACGCTCACGCATAAAGGACAACTGATTGAATCTCTGAAGAACTAATAAAATATATACACATGATGGAGGTGAACATAGTTTCAACTCGATGGGCTACGTACATACCTACGCACCCATACGATCGTCATCACTATCATTCTCATAGATATCCTGTTCCTAGGTTCCATGCTCTAATGTTACGACTCAAAATCCCCCGAAAGCACATAAGATATGGTTGTCCACAACGCGCTAACCTCCGTTCGATAGCCAGTAGCTAGGTATGTCATACACATAATATTCCCAGTAATAAGCATTCACACAACTTATATAACTTAATAGGCGTTCACGCAATCCAATTTCCATAGTACATAGGTAATATTAACATTTCTACTCTCCACGATATCCATTTATATATAAACTCTCTATAACTCACATTCTCTCATTGGTTTCCATACAAGTTCAATACCTCGAGGATAATTATACCCTTAATTTCCTTAAATGATGGTATATAAGTCACCCATTACTCACGTAGGTTAATACATTCGCTTGTATAAACCTAGGATAGGTTTTAACTAAATCAGACCCAAAAATTAAGTTTTGGAATCTCGTTCGAAGTTCTAGGATTCTTGTTCGAACGAGTTCGTTCGAACGAACTTAAACATCTCGTTATAAGGGTCGTTGTATTTTTCGTTAGAAGGCTCGTTCGATCGAGGTCGTTCGAACGGCCTGAGTAGGTCTTCGAATGAAGAGTCCAAACAGGCCCAGTTCTTCCCCAAATTTGATTTTTCCTACATATCGAACCTCAAACTCAACCAAATTTCATCCAAAATCCAATTAGATAGTTATAAACTATTCCTAATCATTATGGGGAACTTTATAACACAATTTAGGGTTCCAATCTATATATTTTCAAAGGGAAACCCAATAATTTCTTAATTCTCTGAAAATTCGCATAAAATGAACCCAACAATTTAAGTATTTAAAACTCTTATTATATTTCGTGATTAAGACCTAAAATCTCCAAGTTTAATAGTATAACAAAGGGAAATACCTCTATATGCATACCCATATCCAATTCATAATATTTCTTTACAATTCAGTCTAATTAAATCTAAGATTTCATTGCACTAAGTTTATATCATCTAATCTAAATCAACAGGAACAATATTTGCTAAAAGAGGAGCAAGATAAACACTTGCCTTGGAATGGACTTCTGATTCTTTGGTTAAATTTGTTATGAGGTTGATCCTCTCGTCACGATCTACACTTTGGTGTAATTATTGGTGAGAAATCTTGAGTTCTTGGCTTAGTTCTCCTATGGGGTCTTCTTCCTCCTTGGTTCTCTCTCTCTCTCACTCTTTTTCACGTAGGTTGAAACTGGCAGTAACCTCTAACTCACGTAGCTTTTAATTAAAACATAATTTTCATCCATTTAATTATTCAAAAATCCCAAAAGACCAAAATACCCTTCTGAGGTGTCATTTTGGGCTAAAATGCCCTCAACTCCAAATAAAACACTCGAGTAGTGTTTTCTGAGTATTTCGATCCTTTCATACACACTGGCGCACTCAAAATAGTCATTCGAGTTATATAAAAGATAATTTACCTTTTTAACCCCCAAACGTATAATAGTGACGCGACTCGTACGCGTGTCCTAAATAATTATATCTTAGTTGTCGTGTATCTCGGCCCCGGCCATATTATTATTTTCCAAACCATATATTACGTTACTCACTGCGTAATGCTCAACATAGTTATTACTCATCATGATATCAACATAATTATTTTTGATAACTACTAGCTCTCGTCACGCCAGTAATTATTACCATAATGTCGGATTAATTATAAAATAAATCTTCTATTTTAAATTAATTAACCCAAATTTCCATAATTTCATAATAAAATAAATATGCGTAAAAACACGGGGTATTACATACTTCCCCCCTAATAACATAATTTCTTCCCAAAATTCGGAAATGAAAAAATACCTGGCAAGAATAACTCTGGATAACGTTCACGCATGTCATCCTCGCGTTCCCAAGTAGATTCCTCAACATTATGGTGCCGCCACTGAACACGGAGTAGTGGTACTATCTTCGACCTCAACTTCCTCTCGTTATGGTCTAGTATAGCAATCGGCCCCTCCTCGTAGGAGCTATTAGGATGTAAGTCGATCTCCTCCAATTCAATGGGAGTGTGGTCCAAATCATCTCAAAGAAATCTCCTTAGAGAAGAGATATGGAACATGTCATGGACCCTATGCAAGTGCTCAGGTAACCCAAGTCTATAAGCAATTGGCTCAATCCTCTCAATAATAAGGAATGTCCCTACATACCTAGGTGACAACTTTTCCTTCTTCCCGAAATGCAGAACTCCCTTCATAGGAGACACCCGAAGTAACACTTGGTCCCCAATATTGAACTCTCAGAAATACCACTTGGTATCGGCGTAGCTCTTCTGTCGATCCTGAGTAAGTCGAATACGGTTCCGTATCAACTCTATCCTCGCACGACGTATCCTGAATCACTTCCGGGCAAAGTAATTTGTTGTCCCCCACCTCCAATCAACATGATGGGGAACGACAAGGTCTACCGTATAGTGCCTCGAATGGAGCCATACCGATAGTAAACTGGTAGGAGTTGTTATAGGCAAACTCCACTAACGGAAGATACTGCTCCCAGCCTCCACCAAAATAAATGATCCACATACGCAACATGTCCTCTAATATCTGATTTGTTCGCTCGGTCTGTCCATTCGTCTACGGGTGATATGTCGTACTCAGTCATAACTCCGTACCCATTGCCTCCTGGAAACTCTCCCAAAATCGAGACACAAACACTTATCTTTGTCAAACACAATGTTTAGAGGCACCACTGAAGTCTCACTATCTCTGCTATGAATATTTGGGCGTACTGTCCCGTGTTGTCATCCGAATAGAATTGCCGAAAGTGGGCTACCTTGTTCAGTCGATCCACTATCACCTATATCGAATCGTGACCCCTCTGCAATATAGGTAATCCCGTGATGAAGTCCATGGTAATTCTCTCCCATTTCCACATAGGAACCTCTAATGGTTACAGAAGTCCTGCCGATCTCTAATGGTCCACCTTTACTAGCTGACAAGTGGCACATTTCGAGACAAACTCAACAACATCCTTCTTCATCCCGCTCCACTAATATTATCTCTGTATATCCTGGTACATATTATCCCCACCGGGATGTACCATAAATCGTTAATCGTGCGACTCTGTCATCACCTCGTGTCACAAGTCTTCTCCCTGAGGGACAATCAACCTTCCATTGAAATGTAAACCCCGATCTGAACCAACGGTATAAGATTCGGCCCCTCTGCTAGAAGCTGCACTGTCTGACTCTGGCATAACGGATCAGCTGCCTGAGCCTGTATTACTCTCTTAATAATATGGAGCGTAACTGTCATCGTAGACATGAACGATCGAGCCACCGCATCCTGGTGTCCTAACTCCTTTTAGTTCGCTTTCCACACCTCGACCACCCCCCCGGCCTATGTCTCAATGCATCTCCTACCTCGTTAGCCTTTCTTTAGTGGTATTGGATATCAAAATGATAATCCTTCACAAACTCAAGCCACCGGAGATGACGCATATTCAGCTCCTTCTGTGTGAAGAAAGACTGTAATGACTTGTGATCTGTGAACAAGTGAAATTTCTCCCTCGGGAGGTGATGCTTCCAAATCCGAAGTGCAAAAATGACCACCACCAACTCTAAGTCGTGGGTGGGGTAATTACTCATGTGAGGATTAAGCTTATGGGAGGCAAAAGCTATAGACTGATCCTCCTGCTGAAGTACACCCCCAAGTCCTAATAAGGACGCATCAGTGTAGACTAAATACTCCACTCCCGGCCTGGGCAATGCTAACACTGGTGCTAGGATTAACTTGTCTTTCAAATCATCAAAGGCCAACCGATAGGCGTCACTCCAGATAAATAGTACCCCTTTGAGAGTCAGGTGTTTCAATGGACCCACTATCTTTAAAAACCCTCGAATAAACCTCTTGTAGTATCCGGTTAGACCCAAGAAATTGCATATCTCGGTCGGTGTCGTGGGCTGTACCCACTCCCTCACCGTTGACACCTTCTTCGGATCCACGGATATCCCTCTGTCAGAGATGATATGTCCCAAAAACTGAACGTCCTTTAGCCAAAACCCACATTTCTCGTATTTTACGTACAACTCATGTTGACGTCGTGTCTATAAAACCTACCTCAAGTGCTCGGCATCCTCCTCTTTGGTCTGTGAGTAAACCAGAATGTCATCTATGAAGATAATGACGAACTGGTCCAGGAACTCTCTGAACACCCTGTTCATTAAGTCCATGAACACGGCTGGGGCGTTGGTTAGCCTGAATGGCATAACCCTGAACTCATAGGAAACATATCTTGTCAAGAAGGTCGTCTTCGATACATCCTGCTCCCTGATATGCAACTGATGGTATCCCGATATCAAGTCAATCTTTGAGAAGAAGGAAGTTCCTCTTAACTAGTCGAATAAGTCATCGATTCGAGGTAACGAATATTTGTTCCATATCGTGACTTTATTCAACTCTCCGTAATCGACACATAACCTCAACGATCCATCCCTCTTCTTAACGAATAGTACGGGAGCACCCCATGGTGAACTACTCCTACGGATAAACCCCTACTATAACAACTGCTCAATCTGGTCACGTAACTCCCTCATTTCTGCTGGAGCCATATGGTAAGGTGCACGGGCTATCGGCCGAGTGCCTGGCAATAAATCAATGACGAAGTCTATCTCTCTACTCGGTGGTAAACTCGGAATCTCCTGAAACACATCGAAAAACTCTCAAACAACAGGAATCAAGTCAAGTGGTACCACCACCTCCCTAGAGGTCTCCTCTATATAGTATAAATGTGTGGATGATCCTCCCTTAGAGCGAGGCATCGCCACCAGGAACATCTCCTGACCGGTTATGGCAAAAACTATACTCCTACTAAAAAAATCAATTATGGACCTATACCTCACAAGCCAATCCATACCTACAATCGCGTCAGACTCGGACATATCCAATACGAGAATGTCAGCGGGTAAGATAAACCTCCCAATATCTATATCCACTCCCCAATAAATAAAAGAAATAACGAAACCTCTACTCAAGGGAAAATCCACGCAAGTAATTGTACTCTCTGTTGCATCAAATAATCCCATAGTACGTGCAAACCCCATGGAAATAAAACAGTGTGTGGCCCCGTGTCAAATAAAATGTGCCCCAAAGTCCCCTGGATAGAAAACATACCCTCAATCACGGGTGTAGACCGTCTTGACCTCGGGGAGATTGTTGGGCTTGATAGGAGAATTTTGTTTCTCTTGGACACTCGAAAGGGTTTATAACTTAGACATCAATGCTTTAGGTCAGAAATTTTTTGAGCATTTTGGGCATTAATCATAGCTTATGTTTGCAAAAATTATGAAAGAATGTCCTCAAGACTCTTTCATTACGTGATTACATAAGGCATGTGAGGAGGATCTTGCATTTTTGGTGCCTTTTGAAATTATAGGAGTGGGTATGTTTATTGGGGAACGTGCTGATTAGGATTTAATAAAGCATTTACTTGCCCATAATTGAAACTGGGATAGTTCCGTCATGAGTGATTATAAGAATTCCCATGAAGGTTATTAAATTCCCTTTATAAGATCTCACCACTTCAACTTACTCATGAACCATGATTTTATAGGTTGGAATTGTATGAAATTCTTTTGCTAGGGATCTCTCCTCATAAATAATGAAACTATCCTCCATTAAAGATTGGGAGGGGACAAATTGATATATCCCATTGCTTCGACAATTTTATCAATCCACTAAGCTTATTGATTTATTTGAAGCTTCCGTTCTACTTCCTTGTCCAACTAGTAGACTTCGGAAGAGGAAGGACCTATCAACGTATTTTAGTCGTAGGTCAGGTATTCATATTTGATGTGTCCCAAGATTGAGTATTCTCGATGACAAACTTAAAGTAGGCCTCCATCGTCCACATCTACCTTAAAGAACACATGTTAACCAACTCGTCGAATATCTACCAACACCTATAAAAAGTCTCATTATCTTTTTTTCTTAAGGTTTGAATTTGAGCTTTGATAGAGTTAGTCCTATGGGAGGGAAAGAAATTTTAGTGAAATTTCGCTTCCATATCTCTCCGTGTACCAATAGCGTTCGGTGTTAGAGACCAAAGCCAAATCTTAGACTTGTCGTTGAGTAAGAAGGGGAAAATCTTGAGGTGTATGATGTCTTGTGTGAAAACCTTATCATTAATCATTTCACACGCCTCCCCAAACTAACGAATGTGGAGATATTTCTTCTTCGACTCGATGCCATGAAATGTAGGAAGCTTTTGAATAATTTCATTTCTAAAATGAAACTGAGCTTCATTGTATGGAAATATTATGCATCCCGGAACAAGGTTCTCTCCGGATATAAAAATTCTCTTTTAGGATGACACGAAATCTCGCTTTCTCTTATTACAAAACTCACATTATTCGGAGAAAGGTACACTCTCACACTCGATGAATCACTATCCTCACCAGAGTCTCTCAATGATCTACTATGGGTATGACTACTCAGTGCAGGAGGTATTATAGGTGGTACCAAGAAATTAAGATTGTCATTACTAGACGATATGGGATTGTCTATTGGCTTCGGAGTTAGATTGGACTGCAGGACTTGCATCTAAGAACTTGAGCTATTTTTTTAGGAATTGGAATCAAATTACAATTAATTCAACCTAACCAACTATTTACTCCCCGACAACGGTGCGAAAAACTTTATCAGCAATGAAATGTGTTTTCTACGTGTGTACATATTGTTCAAGTTCAACCCGGTCTCTCTAGTAATAAAATCGATGAGTTGTGGTAAAATCTTAAAGGAATAGAATGCTCGTTTTGAGAGTAGGTACGGTCTCTTAAATCTAGTCTTTGACTAAAAAAAAAGAGGAAAAGGTGATGTATTGTTACATGAATTGATTTATAATTAGTGGGATAATTTAAGGTATGCAATTGAAAATTAACTAATTTATGCGAAGAACTCAGGTAAAAAAAAAACTCTTGAAAAAGCGGGATTATTTTCTCTTAACACTGTTCTCCTCGACAGTGCAATCTGTTATTGGCATTATATGGTTTCAGATCTACAGGTCTTCCCATTATGTACTTGGGTGTGCCCCTTTTGTGGGTAGGAAAAAAACCCACTTCTTCAATGGTTTGATTACCAAATCTCTAGCGAAAATTAGAAGTTGGAACCATAACAATATCAGAATGTCTAGTTGGATTTTGCTCGTCAATATAGTGCCCCATACTATTGTACTCCATATTTTTTCGTTCTTTAGCCTACTAAATCTTTTTTTAAGGAATTTCAAAAATTTTCTCTAATTTTTTGTAGGGTCATTCTGATGAGAAAATTAAACACCACTGGATTGCTTAGGATGTTATCACACGTCCAAAAATAGAAGGTGGTCTTGGACTTCGTGATATTAATGATATTTGTAATGCATACACTCGTAAGATTTGGATTCATTTTTTACAAAACAATTCTCTTTGGGCCAATTTTATGCATTTCAAATATAAAAATCTTGCTCATGTTAATTTTAGAGGTACTCCTTCCTTGGCTAGTATCACTTGGAAACGTTTGCAATCAGTAGGGGGATACATTGATGACTATGTTTTTTCTTTGTATCAATCATGGATTTGTCAAAGGTTCTCAATTTAAAAGATTTGGGATTGTATTCGGGAGAAACAATGCATCCAATTTTCTTATTCCATGATATGGGATCCCAGGACTATTCCGAAAGTATCAATTTTTTTATGGCGTATTCTCCCCAAAGCATTTCCACTTGATTCCAATTTCTGAAGCATTTTGATTCCTATGGTTTCCAAATGTAGATGTTGTGCTCTCGCCCAAGAATAAGATGATGATCATTTGTTTCTCTTTAGTGAGATAGGTCAGACTGTTTGGACTCACTTTGAACACTTGATGGGTATGAATTTTCAAAATTCCTCTTTGAGATCAAAACTCATGTCCTGGTGGTTTAACCATCGAGACAATAGTATTAGATCAATACTTTGTAAAATTCTACCTTCCTACATTTGTTGGAGAATTTGGTGTTCCAAGATTCAAGCAACCTTTGACAATACTGCTATGAAGTCCAAAACTATCATTCAGGCTATTTATTATGATGTTTTTTTTCCTTTCAAAGTTAGACCTTTTAAAGGCTCTTGTTCTAGACTTTTTTTCTCTTTCATTAATGACTTTGAGATTTCCCTTCTTAAATGTAAGCCACCGGAGAAAGGCTCATTTTCTCCCTGATATTTATAATATTGGGGTTTAATCCTCTTTAAAAAAAATTATGCCAAGAAAAATTACAGTTTTGAAATAAGTTTGGAAAAGGAGGTTGGGATCCAATCCCCCGTACCATAGGGTTTCTATGATAAATGTGAATCTCTTTGAATTAATTAATTAATTAATTAAAACATCATCACATAGATTCGAAATACAAAATGTGTTTAGTCAATTCACCGCGCAATAATTGGTCAACAAATTGATATGGCTGAGTTATATATTAACCAACACGTATAATACATCCTCAAACACTCGGGTTTCGTCCAATGAACCGAGTTAATAGATATACACAATTAGTCTCGATAAAAATATCAACCTCGATTAATTAATTATTCAATTTGAGAGTGCGCCAACAATCAAAGTCAAACTTATTTAATAAAATTCCAATTTTAGACCCAACAAGCCTTAACTCTTACAAACAAACGTGATTAAAGATGACAATAATCTAAGCATGCAAGACAATCACGATTGAGGAAAAATCCCCCACAAGGGCAAAACCATCTTATTTTCACTATAATTTTGTAAAGAACGGTTTACACGGATTACAATGAAAACACAAGTAGTGAGATACGAAATACCCTAAGGCATGAGTTTCGATGTTGTCGACAAGAGTTCCCGCAAGAGCTCCAGAAGGTCAGCAATGTCAAAGCTTCGTCTTCTCCACAAGTGTACTCCAGATGAGTAGGATAATCTTCCTTGGGTTTTAGAGGATTGACATAAAGAATTGGGAAATATTTGTGAGTAAAAAAGGTATTGAAACCTTAAAATATGAAGTCTGAAAACAGGGTCTCTTTTGCAGAAACAGAGATATGCAAACTTGGAAAAACATGTAGCACGAACACTGTTTAAATATGAAGTTAAGGTGGTGCATCGTTCAAACGACATCTGTGATGTGTCACAGAAAAACTCCTTAAAAAGATTTTGCGTGATTATCATCTTCCAGGCTTCGAAAATATATTTTTAAAAAAATATTCTCAAATATTTATGCAAATAATTAAACACTCAAATTAAAATTATTTTTTACCATAAGTACGTGGAGTAGTGGTAACTGTTGAAGTGGATGTTGCTTGACACATGATGCACGTACGAATATGATGGATGCATGAACTCAGATCGAGGCCTTCGAGGATGATCGTGGAGACATGCTGAATGTAGAGGTATAACGCATACTTAATTGAGATCTAGGATACTTGGCAAATTCCTAGATTTTACCCCGGACATTTATAAATCACGTCCTTACATAATTACGTCGAATTTAGCATTTAAAGTTAAAAACCTTAGGTTGGGTTTATGTTCCCCAGCCCATGAAAGAATTTATCTAGAAATGAAGAATGATTGTAGGTAATTTATACTAATCAAGAATGAATACATATCAACATATAAATAAGAGAAGAAATAAATTAGATACCTGATAAACACCCAAAAGTGTATAATTTTTTTCCCAAATAGATGCATTTTAGTCGCTCGTTTTAATTAAAAATGGACTTGCATTCGTATTTGTTTAATTCTCAGGTCAATACGCAGTCGCGGTATCAAATGTGCTAAATCAAGTTAATTGAAACACAAAAGCGGTTAAAAGCTTGCATTGAAGAAATAAAAAGAGACCGCGAAGTCTGAGTTCACATTGAGCTTGCCCAGAAGATTTTTGATATCCAGAACCTCATCCCAAACCAAATCTAAGCATAGATCGAGCCCAGTCCACACCTCAAGACCAGTGTGTGTTGAGTTTGTGCCTTTTTAGATTTTCTTAGATTTTTACATTGAGTCGTTTTATTTTTGGGGATTTGTTTTAGATTTATATAGGATTTTTTGAATTATTGGCATATTTTAAATTTTATTAGTGTACTTTTATTTCATTTTTATTTTATTTTATTTTATTAGGATTAATTTTTAGGATTTCATTTGTTTTAGATTTTACATTTTTAGGATTTTAGTTTTTAGTTTAATAGATTTTTATTTTTATTTCTTTTTAATTTCATTTTTTTAATTATTTGAGTCTTTATTTTATTTTTAGATTAGTATTTTATTTTTAGATTTCTAGTTTTGTTAGTTTTATATATTTTTTAGTTGTATTATTTTTAGGGTCACAACATAAACACACACAAACCCCATACACACTCACACCATAATAACCTACACTTAAATACACACAAAACACCCCTCACACACCGAATAACTGTCAAACTCATCTTCAACCTCTAACCAAACAACTTCTCTCTCATCCCCCTTTAACATCCAACAAAACCCCCCACTTCTATAGACAAAACCCATTAACTCACATACACCACCTTAACCCAAAAACCTTCTGCCCAACAAACCGTCCCCAACCCGAGACCACCTTGTCCCTTCCCCATACCCACGAGCTCCGACGACCATACCTCGCCCAGCCCACATGCCTAACCCCCACCACAACCCGAGAACCCATGTTTCCATACAAGGAAACCAAACCCGAACAACCCTCAAATCAGGCTAGACCCAAAACCGAACCTCCCTCAAACCCGTGTCAAGCAGCGCCTCAACCCGATCACCATCTCGATCCAACCTTTCCACAGTCAACCAAAATCCCAACAAAATCGGACATAATCCCAAGACAAAAATAAAAATTCCACAATATCTTTAACCAAAACAAAATCGTGGCACTCAAAAAAAGAAGATGTCAAGGCACTTTAAAAGAGAAGAACTCTCATATCTGCGGACACATAGAGAGAACGTGAGAGACAGAAAAAAAAAAAAGACTACAGAGGGTAGAAAAATAGTCAGAAAAAATCATAAAAAAATTGTTAAGGACTAGAAAAAATTGTTAGGTTCAGTTTTTACTTTCAGTTTTGTAATCCAGTCAGTTTTTGTGATGAGTTTGGGACACGTGTTCATGCACACAGTTGACACAGGAAATTATTGCGTATAGTATTTCTTTCTCTTTCTCTATAGTTTCCTGTTTGTTAATTGTGCTTCTGTTGAAATTTTAATCATGTCTAGCTAAACACCCCATTCAAGGGGTGGGATGAACCGCATGTGTTGAGTTATTTAATGAACTAATTTTTCATTGATGTGTTCTAGGCTAATAAAATTGAAAAAAAATCACACATTAATTTATGCGACGAGAGTTAATAAATTAATGATGAAAATTGATATTTGATTTTTGGATTTGACTAAGAGATAAGTTATATTCTTAATTTCAAATATTAATTCCTTGTGTGCAATTCAAAGATCCGTATAAATTTTTATAAATTGATCTTAGCGGATAATTTGTAAGAACAAGTATGAATCTTAACTTCTTATAACTGGTGACAATTCTTGATTTAATTGATGAATAAGATAAAATTGAATTTAGGATTGCAACGCGAGTTAAGTTTTAAATTCAATATTATTTCAAACTATTCAATTGAATAATTAGGGCATTAAATTAAATTGACTACGCGGTGTAATCCCACCTCTTATTTTTTCTCATAAATTCTAAACTATATTACTTTTTAAATTTTCGTAGTCATTTTATTTTCAGAAATTTTCGTTTCCTCCCTTGAAAATTGTTTTTAAATATAAAAAAACACATAAAAAATTAAAAACACAAAAAGTAATAAGTTTTCACGATAACCGTTACAACGCTAGAAATTGGATTGATACACGAAATTTCCACGATACTGAATTTTTAACAAGTTTTGTAGGTGATTTCAAAAATTTTGATACTCGAAGTTTGACCACAACGACATTCCCAATCCATATCCAAGGAATACACAAATTAAGAGTTATCAAATGGCGCCGTTGCCGATATCTTGAATATTGAAGCCCGTGAAGATTTGTAATTTTTGTTTCTCTTTTTCTTTTTATTTTTTTTAGTGTAGTTATTCCTTCTCCTCCCTCCTTAGACTGGTTGTCTAGGTTTATTAAGGCCTTGTAATTCAATAGGGGTGCATTTTGACACCGTTTTATTTTTGTAATACTTATTTATACAAAATAAAATAAAATAAAAAGAGAAAAGGGAAATTGGACAAGGTAAAGAGAAGGCGTCCAAAGGAGAGGATTGAGAAGCCTCTCTACTTTGGGTCGGTACTCCCGAGGACGACTGGAGTAGGCGTAATTCCCCTCGATCGACTCAAATCGATCTTCACCCCACGCACGTAACAATCGTGGGAGTTAAACTCTTTATCGCTTGTGAAACTCTCACAAGGGAGTCTATTTTGTGTGCTACTTGCTCCTATTTGTTTTTCATTTCAGTACTTCACTTTAACTGGATGGTTTGATGAATAAATTTACCCAAGTCCTATACTCGGTCATTGCAATGAGTTGGCATTTCGTCACGCACTCAATCATATCTCCATTTTCTTGTTACCCGTGCTATCACTTAAATTAAAATCAATCAACTAGCAAGCCAAGTAGGAAAGGTGATCATTAGTACCCTTTCAAAATGAGAACCTCGTAGGATAATCTAGTGAGTCCTTTCCACCCCTGCAAATCTTCATTCAACTATCTTAAGACTTTTGTCTAGGGAAACTGGGTTTTAAGTGAGGTCGCCCAGTAAAACGGGTTTGTGCTTTTCCCATCATGGTACCTGATAGTTGTTTATTTTAGTATCTAGTGTGATGAGCCTTAACTAGTAATCCTCTTGTCTCTCGGGATGAAAGTAGGAGCACACTTTTATCGGCGAGGCCTAAGATTCCGTGTTTTTCTCGCCCGCGGACTAATTAAAATTGACTACCCACTCACTTAACTTGAAGATAATAATTTGGCTATGTGCTCGTTCGTACTTGTTCCCTTTGTGTACGTGTCTAAATTGTTCCTTTAGTTAGTCCAATTTTCGCTCCATCTGTCAGTTTTTCCCACGTATGTCCATCGCTCATTTTTCTTACTTTTCTAAATTATTTTTTCCAAAAATAAAAAATACAAAAATATTTTTCATTTTTTTCCTCATTCCTCTCTCCAAACACCACATCTATTTTTCCTTCCTCGATTTCTAAAAATCCAAAAATATTTTTTATTTTTCCTTTCACAAAAACCAAAAAATAATTTTTCGTTATTTTTATGCCCAATTGGCACCGAATTGATCATCGATTAACACGTTCTCCTAGTGCTCCATCTCTAAATTTCCACTTAGGTGATCGTGATCTTCTCATTGATTTTCCTCCTTATCTCCCCTATCCATGTTCATCTTCATCGGAGACGCCTAGTTCTCCCACTTCCCCTAGTTCTGTTACCCCATCCATCATGGCCGATGAATGCGCTTTAAGGGACTACTTTGTCCCTATTACGTCTACTCCTCCTTCATGTATCGTCCTTTCGCCCACTCCGACGGTGCAATTTGAAATTTGCCCCGCAACTATTTCTATATTTCCCAGTTTTCATGGACTTGAATGCGAGTCTCCTTATACTCACTTGCGGAAATTTCTCACTGTGTGCGCTACTTTTAAAAATCAAAACATAGACGAAGAGAATGTTCATCTTCGGTTGTTTCCCTTTTCTCTTCATGATAATGCATCCATGTGGATCCATTCCTGCCCCCGAATTCTATCCACACTTGGTAACAACTTGTCAAGAAGTTCATGTCTAAATTATATCCCATGAGAAAAACAAATGAAATGTGCCAAGCAATTCAGGATTTTAGACAAAAACCTATCGAATAGTTTTGTGAAGCATGGGGCCATTTTCAAGACTATATTAATAGTTTGGCACTTCACGGTCTTGAGAAAAGTCGCTTGGTCCATAGTTTTTACAATGGTATTATACCTTCTTCTCGTACCATGATTAAATCCATGCATAAAGGAAAGTTCATGCATTTAACTCCCTCTACCGCCTATAATTTTCTCCTTGAATTAGGCGATGACTCCCCAGATTAGGAGGGTAACAATGCGTTTTCGATATCCGACCGTCCACGTGTAGGGAACACTTTTGAGGTAAAAATGATCCTTATTTTAAATCTTTGCTACACACCTTACACTCATTGACTAAAACCGTTGACGCTCTCAGTTGTATTATGCAACAAAATGTTTCACTTTCTAAACAAGCAATGACTGTCAACGATTCTAGTCCTTCTTCTTGCAGTGTCTACTTAAGTTAAGATCATTTATCTCATTTGTTCCCCCTCCTATAAGATGAACCCGAACTTACCATGGCCCAAGCATATGCCTTTGATACCACTACGAAACCCATTCCCCCATCGTTTACTTACAATCCTAACAATAGGAATCACCTGTATTTCTCTTATAAGTACAACCACAACTCCTATCCTTCCCAACCACAACAACATGTTGGTGGTCCCCCTGGGTTTCAATACAACCCACAAAGGAAACCTCACCCTCTTGTCCAGCATCAATCTGCTTCTTACCATCAAACGCACTTTCCATCTTCCTTTGTCCCCCACGGTGGACATTTAAACAATAATAATTAGCATGTTCCAATTACCCCTCCTTTATATGAGTATTCAAAACCTCTTAATTCTCAACGCGAGTTAGTTCCCCAACCATCTTATTCCCCTCCGCCCAATTTCTCCACCTCTTCTCTCGATAATCTCCTCACTCATTTTATGACCACTCAGAGTCAAGCCCTCCAACGATTTGAGCAGCGTTTTAACCAGTTCGAGATTGAGCGAGAGAAAGGCCATTTTCCCAATCAACCCATTGCTAACCCTAAGGGGAATGACAAAGACTCGGCCTACGAGGTTGGTTACACTTCCAATCCACCCAATTACCAAGCGGATACGAAAGCGGTGTCTACTCTTCACTCGAGAAAATAAGTTGATATTGGTGTTCATGCTCCCAGTGATGTCCCACACCCGCCCATCTTATCTGTAGAGCCTTTCCCTACGGTTAATACACCATTTAAATCCCCATATCACACTGAGTCCAATCCTCCTGAGCTCACCTCTGTTTATGTGCCCAAAGCATCCTTCCCTCATTGGTTGGCTCCCACTAAGAAAGCACATCAATTTGATAAGATAAAAAAGTCTTTCAGAATGTTCAGCATAACATTCCCTTCCGCATTGCGATTCAACGAATCCCTTCGTATTCCAAATTTTCGAAGGACTTATGCACTGTTAAGCGTAGGACCAATGTTACTGGTGATGTTTTCCTCACTGGTCAAGCTCCATCCCTTGTCCATAATAACGGTATCATCCAACTGTCTCTTGCATGTTAGGCAATAAGTTCACTACTAGTTCTTTACTTGATCTTGGGGCTAGTGTTAATTTGTTACCTTACTCCTTCTACCTTGAGTTAGGTTTACAAAACATGAAACCTACACGAGTTACTCTTCAATTTGCCGATCATTCCATAAAAGTACCTAAAGGAATCATTGAAGACATTTTGGTGAAAGTTTCAGAATTTTGCTATCCTATGGATTTCATCATCATATACACTCCTGCGCCCGACTCACTCAATACTCCTATCATATTTCGTCGCCCCTTTTTGGCCACTGCCAATGCCATCATCAATTGTCGTGATGGGTCCATGAATCTCTCTTTTGGCAACATGACTGTAGAAGTCAATATCTTTCACCTTATGCAACAACCGACTGATGTCGATTCTATTGATGAGGTGTGTGTGATTGACTCCTTAGTTAACGAAATGTTGGACCAAACTTACCCTACCGATCCTCTCCAACAATGTTTGGCTCATTTTGGATCCGACTTTGACATTTATTCCTCTATCTCTGAACTCAATGCCATATTAGATTCCACTCCATTGATGGACACTTCCTCTTGGGATCCTCCATTTAAGCCCCTCTATATTGATGCTCTTCACTATGTGGATCACCCTGTTCCACCTTCTAAACTCCCTGCCACATCAGATTCCTCCACTTTATGCACCGAGAACTCTTCAGACTTTGTTTCTGCGTTCGAGTCCGAAGACGAACAACAACCATCACCCTGTCATCATTGCTTCCAACTTGACCCCTGATCAAGAAGAGAAATTAGTCCACACCCTTACTCAGCATAGCACTGCTATAGGGTGGAGCATTTTAGACATTCACGGTGTGAACCCCAATGTTTGTAGTCATCGCATTCATTTGGAGGAAAGTGCCAAGATTTCTCATGAACCCCAATGTCAACTCAACCTTTTTATGAAAGAAGTCGTGCGTCCGAAGATTTTAAAATTACTTGATGTCGGTATTGTCTACCCTATATCAGATAGTAAGTGGGTGAATCCCAATTATGTCATACCAAAAAAGTATGGTATCACCGTCGTTAAGAATAGTGATAATGAGCTTGTGCCCACCCGTATGCAAACGGGCTGGTGTATTTGTATTTTCGAAACCTAAATGGTGTCACTTGCAAGGACCATTTTCTTCTTCCCTATATTGACAAAATGCTCAAACGTTTAGCTGGTCATGCATAATACTGCTTCCTTGTCGGCTATTCAAGATACAACCAAATTCCTATTGCCCCTGAAGACCGAGAGAAAACTACTTTCACATGTCCCTTCAGCACTTTTGCTTACTCTCGCATGCCCTTTGGCCTTTGCAATGCAACCGCGACTTTTCAATGGTGTATGATTAGCATTTTTAGTGACATGGTAGAACGTTTTCTCAAAATCTTCATGGATGATTTTTTTGTGTTTCGTTCTTCCTTCGAGAAATGCCTTTCTCACCTCACTATGGTCCTCAAACGTTGTCAAGAAAAGAAATTTATCCTCAATTGGGAAAAATGTCACTTCATGGTCAAAAAGGGAATTGTTTTAGGTCACGTAGTCTCTCACGACGGTATTGAAGTAGATAAAGCAAAAGTCGACATAATTTCCTCACTTCACATTCCCAAGTCTGTTAAGGACATTCGCTCCTTATGACAAGCGGGCTTCTACTGTCGTTTCATCAAGTACTTTTCTAAAATTGCTCGACCTTTAACAACCCTTTTATCCAAATATGTTCCCTTTTTCTTTGATGACGCATGTGTTGCTTCTTTTGAGCGCCTTAAGGCCGAGCTCACTTCTGCTCCTATCATTCATCCTCCTAATTGGTCTTTACCTTTTGAGCTCATGTGCGACGCCTCTGATTTTTCTCTAGGTGCTGTAGAGGGTTGACAAGCGCCAACACATCATTTATTATGCGAGCAGAACCCTCCATGATGCTCAACTTCATTACACGACCACCGAAAAGGAATTGCTAGTTGTCGTATTCACACTCGATAAGATTAGGTCCTATTTCATCGATTCACCATGATCGTTTACACTGATCACGCCGCCTCGAGGTACCTTCTTCAGAAAAAGGATTCTAAGCCACGATTGATACGATGGATTCTCTTACTTGGAGAGATTAACCTCGAAATTCGGGATAAGAAAGGGTGGACAAATTTGGTTGCAGATCATCTCTCTCGCCTTACTATTACGTCTAAATCTGATCCTGTCCCTATTTTTGAAACATTTCCCAATGAGCTACTTTTTGCTGTCTCCACCACACCTTGGTATGCTGATATCATTAATTTCTTTGTTACCGACCAACTGCCCAATCATTGGTCGAAATAAGAGCGTTCTAAGTTCATATCCCAAGTGAAATTTTAGTCTTGGTATGGTCCATTCCTTTTTAACTATTGCCCTGATCAAGTCATTCGCCGCTATGTTCCTGACCATGAATAATAAAGTATTCTCTCCTTTTGTCACGATGGTGCCTGTGGTGGCCACTTTAGCTCCAAGAAAACTTCCACCAAAATTTTGCAAAGTGGTTTGTACTATCCCACTCTTGTTCGATATGCCCACCACTACTTCCAGTCTTGTGCCAAATGCCCACAATCTGGGCATATCTCTCGTCGTCACATGATGCCTCGCACACCCATTCTCATCGTCGAAATCTTCGATGTGTGGGACATTGATTTCATGGGTCCGTTTCCCTCATCACATGGTTTTCAATATATTCTCGTTGTCATTGATTATGTTTCCAAATGGATAGAAGCCATCGCTTGCCGCACCATTGACCATTGTATTGTGGGCAGTTTTCTTAAGGAGTATGTATTCACACGTTTTGGAACTCCCAAAGCTATCATTAGTGATGGGGGTAAACATTTTTGTAATCAATTCTTTGAACATCTCTTGAAAAAGTATGGTGTTACCCATAAAGTTGGTCTCTCTTACCACCCTCAGACTAGTGGTCAAGTTGAAGTTTCCAACCGCGAAATCAAGAAAATCCTCTAAAAAACAGTTAATCCTAATAGGAAAGACTGATGCTTACGCTTGAACGATGCTTTGTGGGCATACCATACTTCTTTTAAGACTCCTATTGGCATGTCTCCTTATCGCTTAATCTTTGGTAAACCTTGCCGCTTACCTGTCGAGCTTGAACATCTTGCTTATTGGGCTGTCAAAGCCCTTAATTTTGATATCGACGAGGTTGGCATCCATAAAAAACTCCAACTTAATGAATTAAAGGAGATATGAAATGATGCCAATGATTTGTCCAAGAAGTACAAGTACAAAATGAAGTGGATGGATGACCAAAGCATTCTACACAAAGAATTCCACCCTGGTAAAATAATTTTGTTATATAACTCTCGTCTTCATCTCTTGCACAAGAAATTAAAAACCAGGTGGTCTGGACCCTTTGTTGTTGAATCTTTTACTCCTTATGGTGACATCACAATTCTAAATCCTAAGGATGGTAGCCTCTTTTAAGTCAATGGTCAACGATTGAAGCCTTTCTTAGACCTCGACCCCTCTCACATTGAAGAAATTGACCTTGTTGACCCCATTTATGAAGACTGAATGTTCAGTCTTGTTTGGGGGTGATTTTCATCCCCTAATTTTTCTTACGCCCTGCACTTTCATCGATCTTATCCTCAGAGTGAGATTGGTTCGGTCTGGCTGAAGACATTAAACTTAGCTCTACCGAGAGTCAGCCCATTGTTCATTATTTCTGAGTATACGTCTTATCCTGTTTGGGGGTGATGTTTCACACCACCCAATGATTTTCAGTGCTTTATAGACTTGTCCAGCTTTTTGTGTCGAATTTTTTCTTCAGGTTTCACTTTTGCTCCCTCATGCGGTACATTTTCATTCGCGGTTCATTATGGTAATATCTTTCGTCCCTTGTGCTTCTTAATTTTTTATATATAGTTTTAAACATCGAGGACGCTATTCTCTTTGTTTGGGGGTGGTAAATTTATCAAAATCTTACCTCTTTTGAAAATTTTCAAAAACAAGTGATTTTAAACATTTTGTGCTGCTAAATTTAATTTTTTGATGACATGAATTGTCTATCATTCGTCTTTTAGAAATCTCAGAATACTCGTATTTGACCCTAAAATTACACTTTTTATCATAAAATTAAATAATACCTCTTAAAGCGTACTTGCACCATGAATTCCTATACTCGAAAATTTTCACTATCATATTTACAATCAAAAGTTGAAGAGTAACTATATTCTCAAGAGAGCCTTAAAAGATCATTAGTGGCAACTTAAACCCGTGAGATTTCTGCTTTTAACCTTTTTAGGGTTTTTATGTATCTCTAAGTCACAAGTTGACTCAACTTTCTTTGCGTACTATAGTTAGTCGTTGCATGGTCTCATTATTTTTTCAATTTTGGCATAATCACTGAGAATGACATAACTTTCGAGTTGTAAGAAATATGTGTCTTGTAGTTTGTCCCTATCACTAAACCATCCTTACCATACACTTACCACATTATCATTCACACATTTTCCATATTTACCTTATCCATATATATCTGAGATTCCATCCACATATCATTTTCCCATCACTACCATCTTTTTTGAGAAAAAGAGTGTGAAATTCTCAAGGTAAATTTTCTTCATTTTTGTTATGAAAGCAAAATGTATCGCAATAAAAAACAGAAGAAAAAAAAAAGAAGACGCGATCATAAGTTCAAAGATGAAGACATTAGTCAAACAAAGTGTGTTTCACTCTTCTCTCAAAAACCCTATCATTTATCTTCTTCATTTCATTATCCCCTCATACCTTTCATAAATCATATTTTTCACCCTTGATAAAGTGTTCGGGCAAATGAGAAGACTATATGGTGAATAACTCGACATTCTCAACATAGTGGTTATCATTCCTTCATGAGATCGGAGTTTTTCATGTATCCGTCATTTTCTATAAAGTGTGTGAGACGTTTGAACTTGCTTATATTTACTCACCTCCTCATACACTAGAGAGATAGACTTACCCAATTCTCAGAGAGTTCAAGTCAGAGAGATATATCTAGTGAGAATTGAAGTCAAAACCTTGGTTCTATAAAGGCGATCTAAGAATTACTCTAATGATACTTAAGATTGTTTCACACTAACACATGCTGAGTTTTAGGAAGGATTACGTTTTTTGGTATTAAGTAATTTTATACCTTCTTTTGATAGTTGAAAACGGTATTCCTTGACGTCCTTCTTAGTTGGGTTGTAGAGCAATTCATCGTCAAATCTGAAACTGCACCCCAATAAAAAAATTGAATTTTGTGGGTATATTTACGGCAAACCCTCACGAGACACCACCCATCCAGTAGGACAACATACAAGTTTAACGGCTTGTTGCACATGCTAAGTACAATCGCCAGTGCCTACAAAATGGCACACTTTTGGATACTTATCTATCTTTTCTCTCTAATTTTTGCTTGAGTACTAGTAATGTTCTGTTTGGGGTGGTGTGATAATCACCCAAAAGTTTATAATTTATGCCCCAAATACATGCATTTTAGTCGCTCATTTTAATTAAAAATGGCCTTATGTTCGTATTTGTTTAATTCTCAGGTCAATACGCAGTCGCGGTATCAAATGTGCTAAATCAAGTTAATTGCGACACAAAGGCGGTCAAAAGGTTGCATCGAAGAAATCAAAAGAGATCGCGAAGTCTGAGTACACATTGAGCTTGCCCAGAAGAGTTTTGATGTTCCGAACCTTATCCCGAACCAAATCTAAGCCTAGACCGAGCCCAGTCCATACCCCCTAGCCAGGTGTGTGTTGAGTTTGTGCCTTTTTAGATTTTCTTAGATTTATATTTTGAGACATTTTATTTTTAGGATTTATTTTAGATTTATATAGGATTTTTAGAATTTATTTGCATATTTTATTTTTATTACTGTATTTATATTTTTATTTTTATTTTGATTAGTTTTTAGTTTTTATTTTTTAGGATTAGTTTTTAGGATTTCATTTATTTTAGATTTTATATTTTTAGGATTTTAGTTTTTAGTTTAATAAATTTTATTTTTATTTTTATTTCTTTTTAATTTCATTTTTTTTTATTTGAGTCTTTATTTTATTTTTACAGTAGTATTTTATTTTTAGATTCTTAATTTTGTTAGTTTTATATTTTTTTTAGTTGTGGTATTTTTAGGGTCACAACTTAAACACACACAAACCCCATACACACTCACAGCAAACTAACTTACACTTAAATACACACAAAACACCCCTCACCCCCATCTTAATCTTATACGCCCTCACGCACCCAATACTTGTCAAACCCATCTTCAACCTTTAACTGAACAACTTCTCTCTCATCCCCCAATAACATCCCATAAAACCCACACTTCGATAGCCAAAACCCATTAACTCACATACACCACCTCAACCCAAATACCTTCTGCCCGACAAACTGTCCCCAACCCGAGACCACCCTATCCCATCCCCATACCCGCGAGCTCCGGAGACCATATCGTGCCCAGCCCACATGCCTAACCTCCACCACAACCCGAGAACCCATGTTTCCATACCAGCAGACCGAACTCGAACAACCCTCTAATCGGGCTAGACCCGAAACCGAACCTACCTCAAACCCGTGTCCAGCAGCGCCTCAACCCAATCACCATCTAGATCCAACCTTTCCACAGTCAACCAAAATCCCAACAAAATCTGACATAATCCCAAGCCAAAAATAAAAATCCCACAAAATCCTCAACTAAAACAAAATCGTGAGACTCAAGAAAAGAATATGTCAAGCCACTTTAAAAGTGAAGAGCTGTCATATCTGCCGACACACAAAGAGAATGTGAGATGCAAAAAAAAGGAAAAAAAGAGACTGCATAAAGTAGAAAAATAGTCAGAAAAAATCATAGAAAAATTAGTTTAGGAATAGAAAAAATTGTTAGGTTCAGTTTTTACTTTCAGTTTTGTAATCCAGTCTGTTTTTGTGACGAGTTTAGGACGCGTGTTCATGCACACAGTTGACACAGAAAATGATTTCGTATCATATTTCTTTCTCTTTCTCTTTAGTTTCTTGTTTGTTAATTGTGCTTTCGCTGAAATTTTAATCATGTCTGGATAAACACCCCATTCTGGGGGTGGGATGAAACGCGTGTGTTGAGTTATTTAATTAAATAATTTTTTTATTGATGTGTTCTAGGCTAATTAAATTGGAAAAAAAATCACACATTAATTTATGTGACGAGAGTTAATAAATTAATGATGAAAATTGATATTTGATTTTTGGATTTGACATAGAGATAAGTTCTATTCTTAATTTCAAATATTAATTCCTTGTGTGCAATTCAAAGATCCGTACAAATTTTTATAAATTGATCTTAGTGGATAATTTGTAAGAACAAGTATGAATCTTAACTTTTTATAAGTGGTTACAATTCCTGATCTAATTGCTGAAAAAGATAAAATTGAATTTAGGATGATAACGAGAGTTAAGTTTTAAATTCAATATTATTTCGAACTATTCAATTGAATAATTACGGCATTAAATTAAATTTACTACGCGGTGTAATCCCACCTCTTGTTTTTCTCATAAATTCTAAACTATATTAGCTTTTAAATTTTCGTAGTCATTTTAGTTGCATAAATTTTCGATTCCTCCCTTGAAAATTGTTTTTAAATATAAAAAAACACATAAAAAAAATTAAAAACACAAAAAGCAAAAGTTTTCACGATAACTGTTTCAACGCTACAAATTGGATTGATACCCGAATTTGCGACGACACTGAATTTTTAACAAGTTTTGTAGGTGATTCCATGAATTTTGATACTCAAAGTTTGACCGAAACGACATTCGAAATCCATATCCAAGGAAGACAGAAATTAAGAGTTATCAATACCAATTGATGAGAATCCAAAATGCAAGATCAAAGAACTACAAATAAGGACAAATATCATAAATTGAATAATCTCATATTTATTATTTTGCAAATGCTGAAATCATCAGATGTTTTAACTCCAAGAAGTATAGATGAATTCCAAACTTAATAATAGTTGAAGATTATGAAAATAGACTCCTAAATGCTCAATATAAGGACCCAAAAATATCCAAGAGGCTAAGAGTAAGCCCTAAACTTTAACTAAAAATAGGAAGAGATAAAACTTCTCACGGCAAAAATGAACCCATAGACCAAACCGAACTCGTTTAGACCAAACCTCTTGGTCAAGTTAATCAATTCACTAAAAAAAGAAAATGGTTCCATTTTTTCTACTGATTTGGGTGCTTTAAAATACATTTAACTTTCTCTATTCAGAGTTTTTACCACGAAACTTTTCCCAATCTTCAAAGTGCTGTAACTTATTCACCAGGACTTTGAATGAGGTGTCATTTCTTCTTATGCTCTCGTAAAATCGAGATCTACAATACTTCATGTTGTCTCCTTCTCTGGGTTTTGGCTAAAAAATTACCAATTTGCCCTTGACTGCTATTTCTTGCATTGTTTTTATGATTTTGTGCTATTATCTTCAGTCCACTTGCACAAATTACCTATAAAACATATTAGAGATACAAAAAATATGAAATACTTGCAAAAAAAGATTAGTTGCAATATATATGATCTATGTTTGAGCAAATGCAATTTGAGGGACTGCAAAAATGCCAAAATTAGAAGGATAAGTATGAAATATTCAAGCCGAATCAACCCCCGAAACTTAAGACATTGATAGACCCAAGAAATGTAAGGGAATAAAAAATAGGGTGCATAAATAACATTTAATAAATATGGAATATAATACCTGTTTTGCGGGAACACGATTACATTGAACGTATGCAACGAGACGTTAAGCCCCTAAGTTTAGCCTAGTAGGACGAGTGGTATGTCGTGATGATTTGGAGTGAATTTACCCCCAAAATTCAATTTGTGCCACATGGCATGACAAAAGGGAAAATCAAAATAATATAAAACTGTACAATTTAAACTCCACAAATATGGCAAAAATAATCGATTGATAAATCTCAATTCATGTGCGTGCGCGCGCGTGAGACCGAAAATTAACCATTAACATCCACTAATTAATCATCGCGTTACTTTTCAAAGATTCTCCTTGATTTCAATTTCTCACAGAATGCACTCACAAACGAATCACTCAAATAGTGGCTTTATATTTTTCTCGGTGCGCGTGATAGTAAGAAAAAATATAATGGACACGAGTTCATGCCCACTAATTGAAAGACAAAAAATTGTACAGTGAAAGGATCTTATGAAAGGATTACGGTTGTTGGAAAATGGGAAAATATAATTCTTTATTCATACCGATTTGGCTCATTATTAATTTTTTTAGTTTTTTTATCTCTCCAAGTGGTGATCGATTTCATAATTCAGACTCGGTTAGAACTTTTTAGGGGTTGAGGTTATTTTGGGGATTTATGGAAATTTTTGAAAATTTTGGAGTGGGAAAATTTTCTTGTGAATGTCCATTGGTACTTTCTCGGGTTTTTTGCCCATTTTTCTCGCTTGTTTTTTTTCATTTTTTTCCTATTTTTTTTGTGTTTAAACAATCACGCTCTCCAACAAACCTCACTGAACAAACCTATAAACATACATATTTTTAAAAAATAGTAACTAAATGTAGTTTTGAACTATATTTGATTCACATGATCCGCATAGTAAGGATTTCAATTACATAAAAAAATCAAAAAATTCAACCCGAAAGTGGGTGAGATCATGGAAAAAATTTGAACGGTCGAAAATGCATGCATACACCCACTTTTCATTTCACCCACTTTCGGGTTGAATTTTTTGATTAATTTTTTTGTAAAAGAACTTTTCATTATGTAGATCATGTATACCAAATTTGATTGAAAAATACATTTGTTTACTATTTTTTTTTTAAAATGAGTATGTTTATACATAAGTTGGAGAGTCTGACTGTGTGTGTGTGTGTATATATATATATATATATTCATTTGAGCATTATTTCATATTTTTGCCCTTTTTCTTTCTTTACTGTACGGACCTAAATATAATACCCCGTACTTTTATTATAATTTAATTTCCATGTGACTAAAATTACTAATTTAATTAGGAAAAATTAAAGTGGATTTTAGAAAATATTAATTAGTGAGATAAAGGGTTAATATTTATTATTATTATTTACTTGCGTGTGATGAGTAAGTAACTATGTAATTTATTATAGGTTGCGTATTAATGAAAGCGACGATTTATTATTATATATCGATAAAGTTCTACATTAGTGGATCAATATAATTTATGGGCGATGCATAGGGTACGCACGTGTCAGGTCTGGTTAAGAGATGTTTATATATTTGAGTTGGGTGGCTCAGATGACCTTTTCGAGTGCACTGGTTATTACGTTTGGGTTTCGAGAGCTTTCAGACTTAACATGGGCCCTATAAAGGTAGGAGGGTCATTTTACACTTAGGTATAAGAAGAAAAACAAGATTAGTTAAATTAAAGGAATATTTAAGGGGTTAGGAAGGTGGATGGAAGCCCACCTTTCATATTTTCAAAATGGATTGAGAGAGAGAGCCCTAAAGAAGAGAAAAAGAAGAAGAAATAAGTGGAAACTTGGAGACAATAAGAAAGAGGACTCAGCCCGTCATCAAATTTTTATGAGACTTCAGATTATAATCAACCAAGCCAAGTAAATACTTGATTTATGTTCCAATTTGATAGTAGTTATTTAATTTCATGATTAGAGGTAGAAATCTAAAAAGTAATATGTTAAAGATTAAAACTTTCTTAGTTGATACAAATATTTAAATGATTAAAGATTAGAGTTTATGAATGAATCATTAATGGAGATCAATCAATACTTGAAATTCAAAATATATTATAGGATATAAATTGATGAACATTTAGAACTTGTATATAAATACCTAATCTTGGGAATTAATTTGGGGAAAGATTTTGTGTTGAATTAATTGGAAGTTTGACAGAAAATTCCAGGGTTTGATTTTGGATATGGTGTTAGTTTTGTGTTAAAATACGCATGGAATGTTTGGGTGATGTTGTAAGCTTTAATTTTTGTGTTTGGAGTGGGTAGAAACCTCCATTGGAGGATTTTGGAGGAGAAAATGCGAGGAAGAAGATGTTCAGAAAATCAAATCGATTCACTAGAGGAGCGAACCGTTTTTTTTTTAAGTTGGATAAGGCTGTACAGAATCTAATTACAAAGACGTGGGCATCGGTTTCGTATTTTTCTATTTTTTAATTTGTTATGAATTTTTTACTAAAAGATTTGTGATATCAAAATCTTAAATTAGTGGTTTTGGATTTGGCTTTCTTTTAGAAATTTTAATTTTTTGGGCAGCGAATTGATTCGGTTTGCTAGCCTGCCCAGTTTTTGTTTGTGTGTCGTTTTTACCCGTTAGGACTTGGGGATTTACCATGGGGGCTTATGGGTTATTTAGGGATTACTTGTGAAGACTTGGTAGGGTTCAAAACGTGTGATATACCAACGTTAGATTGGTTCGAGTGAGAAGAACCATGGATTCAAGTGAGTGACATTAGATATCTAATCGGGAAGTTTGTTTGTGTTTAGGGATTGGGAGACTAGTGTGTTATGGGACATGCGTATGAGCTCAGTATACTTGTTTTGTACAATCAGGGCATCGGATCGACTTCTTGTGCCATGTCATTGTGATCTAAGGGTTTTAAATTGTGTCATGTCATTGTGACATGGCAAATGAGGCAACTTACCCTTTCAATCCCCATACCTTACCCGACATCTCATTCTCTCATCCATCACTCTAAACCTTACCCCTATCTCCCTCTCACGAACTAGTCGCCGCCCCCTCCTCCTCTCCTCGAAGTGCTACAGTTCGCCCACGAGGTAATCTCCCTTCCTTTTTCACACACACACACACACATACACACACACTAAATCGCACAGTATCTCCCTCTGTCTTACACACAAAAAAATGCACACCCATATCTGATGAGTGAGATTTTTGTCCGAGTGTGCGATTTTTGTCCGCTGATGGTTCGATTTTTTCTCTCTCTATGATATTCTTCAAATCTATCAACAAATTTTTTGTCTTTAATGATTCAAGGTGCGATTTTAGAATTTCTGATTGTTCGATTTTTTTTCTCACACACGTGTTGCTGCGATTTTCTTCAGATCAGTCAACACACGCATCTGAATGATTAAAGGTGAGAAGGGTTTCCAACAAATTGATTTCGTGTTTGTGGTTCCAGAATAGGGTTTGCAACAAATTGATTTCTTGGTGTGATTTTTTCATAAGACTGATTTGGATTTTGGGGTTTTGCATAAGACCGATTTCAACATAGGATTCAAAATATAAGGCTATGTAATTTAGGTTTTATGTACATATTTTGTTCATTTTGTTTAAGTTATGTTTATATTTGGAGATCTAATTATTTTTTGTGTTTTTTTTTTCATTTTCAGATCAAGACCTGATTATCTGGGTACTTATATCAAGTAAAAACTTTCTCTTTGCTTCTAGATTTATATTTTGAAGTTTTTATTTTTGGATATGTAAATTTTTTTGGGTTTTGTCATTAAAATTTAAACCTCCTGATGTTTTTTAGGCTAATAGACTTATAAGACTTTTGATTTCTAGACTTCAAGATGAAAATGGGATCTTATTATTTGATTATGTGTAGGTTTTGACAGGTTGGGAGGGCAAAGAAGCAAAAATATATGAAATTTGAATTTCTTAATAATTAATTCTTTAAATTTGGTTTAGGAAAAACGGTTACCCCGGATGCTTTAGGTACAAAAGCTACTTTTTGTTTCAGGTACAATAGTTACCCCAGATGGTTCAGGCACATTTTCTCGCTTCATTCGTTCCTCTCACGGTTTCACCATTATCCCATATCTAGCATATTATTTCCCCCTTTTAATTAATCGATTTCTGATTATAATTGTGTATCATATTCTTAATCAATTTTTTATTGGGGCACAAATAATTATCATTGTTTGGTTTGGGGGCACAAAGTAGTTTGGTTTGGGGGCTAACAACTAATATATTTCATAGGTGAAGTAGATGACATGTGAATGATTATTATTTCCGAGTAATAGGTTGGGATTTGTTCTGAGTTTTGGTTCTAAGATCTTTTTCTTTTTTCCTAGGCTTTTACTTATATTGGTTATTTGTTGGGTGATTGGGGTATTTATGACTCAAATAAAATAAAAGGTTGGGATTATCATTATGACTGCAATTTCAAGGAGTTACTGATTTTAACTGTGTTTATCCAGCATGACTTTATTTTTAATGAGTTGTCTTCGTAATGTGTATGTTTTCTAAAAATTGATTCGTTTTTAGTTAGTTATCCTTGAGTGTTTGGTAGTGTTGAAAACAACTTTATGACTGTTGAGGACCATAACTGTTACATATTGTTAAATATTGGGTGCCTTAAAATAATTTTTTCCATTCATCTGTTATCTATGTATAACTGATTGTTTTGAATTCAGCTTTCTGAATATTTTGGAATCCCAATGGTTTCATCTTATGCGATGGACAACGAAAGTGGGAGTAAAAAGGGTTGTTCGAAGACTGAGATCAGAATTCAAAATCAGGGCTGCTTTCGTTGCCCCATTCATGTCTGCGCCAACTCATGTGTAATGTAACACCTCTCTCACTCTCTCTTTCTAAATTTTGTGTTTATGTTTCTCTTTTTTCCTTTTTTGGTGTTTTTTTAGGTTTTAAGGGACTGCTTCCATAAGAAAATGTATGATTTTCTTTTCTTTCTATATTTAGGCATTTCCAAAAAAATTAATTGATGTTTATACTTTTGCATCTTCTTTCACTTCTCGCTTCAAATGTAATGGTTTTTGAATTTTAATAACTCCATTAATAGTTATTGACTTGAACATCATATATTTATTAGTTTTGCTATGAAATTTTCATTCAACATTCTCATTGTTCTGCCGTAGGTACTATTTTGGAAGTGTGTACATTTTAATGTTATTCGGTAATCAGAGGATAAATGGCATGAAGAATAATCCAGTGATGGGGACGAAGAATAATCCACGTGTATAAGAGACTAGAAGTGGCAGAGGAATATACAAGGGCCTTGAGAACATGGGATCAATGGGTTGATGCCAATATCAACACCAGTCGTACAAGGGTGTTCTTTCGTGTATACTCTACTTCTCATTTCAGAGGAGGGCAGTGATACGTACCTCTCCCCATACTCGAGGATGATGACCATTCTCGAGTTTCTAATCACGGAGATGAAGACACCCATTTTTATTTCAATATTACGAAGATGACAGACTATGGAAAAGATGGACATCCATCAATTTTCAGCCAAGCACAATGGCAGAGGTTGTGCTACTGCTTCTGTTTGCCGACCATCAGGTCCCCAAACCAGCGCAATCGCAGTATTGCTTCTTGCCGCCTCCTCCGCCCCTGCCAACAGCGACCCTCATCTCTCGGGTTTCTCCCTCAGGTCAGCAACTCACAGCAACCGTACAAAGGTCTCTCTCGGGTCTCTAATGATTGACTGATCAGTATGCATCTATATCTTCCCGATTTTATTACTTGGGTTCATTGAGTATTGGGTGCTTTATGCAGATTTAGTAATCAAAGATCTTCATTGAGTAAATATTACTATATATTTAACAAATATAAGAACCCCTAAATATATTGTACTAACAATTAAATATAAAAACTATTAAATATGTTATAATAACAGTCCTATAAATAAAAGTTAAAATTTTTAAAATGTTATAACATATAAAAAATTGTTATAACAACTGTTTTTAATATAAAACTGTTAAAAAATAGTGAAAAACGTTATTATAAAAACAGTAAAAACAATAAATCATTTAAAAAAATTGTACATAATTTGACTGTTATTTTATAAATGTTATAAATGTTTTTTTTTTTATAAAAAACTCTTATTTTATAAAAAAAAATAGTTATAAATGTTAATAACAAAAACAGTAAAACCTGTTAATATAAAAAAAGAGTTAATATAAAAAACAATTATTTTATAAATGTTATTTTATAAAAAAAATATGTTACTTTATAGACTGATATACAACCAAAAAAATGTTATTTTATAAAAAAACAGTTTATATAAAAAAAATGTTTATATAAAACTGTTAAAAAAACCAGTAAAATCTGTTATTTTTATAAATGTTTTAACTGTTTTTTAGATGTTTTAACTGTAAAACAATTTTTAAAACCGTGTTGCTTTTATTGGGGTGGAAAAAAAGATTTCTTGTCATGTGGTGTGTCCCTTTTTAATTGAGTTGTTTTCGTGTTTGGTTAAAAAAATGATGTGTTATGTCACTTTTTTCAGTTCATTCATTCATGTTAGATAAAAAAAATAAGATTTTTGGTTGAGTTTTAATAGAGATGTGTTTGTGTTAAGTAAAAAGAATAACATGGAATGTTACATAGTTTTGTTGGAGTGAGAATAGATTTATCCTATCCTAGATATTTTAATTGACTAACTATATTTTTTGTTTTGTATCAGGTCGCATGATGACAACTACGGACAGTTACTATAGTGGATCATGCGAGACGACTTCAGTTAATATATACGTGATTGCTTTTACGAAGTTTGATTCGTTAAAATATTTGTTGTATTTACTTTTGAGATCATTGAATATTGTTGTATTGGTTGTTATCCCTTAAGAGGGTGGATAATCCAATAAACTAAAGAGATTTTGTCTATTTTTTTAAAAATGAACACTTTATTTATTTGAGGCACAATGTTAATTCAATAAATGGATATTTTGTATTTCACGTTATATGTGAATTTGTTTAATGAATTTAGACTATTTGAATGTTATTTAAAATTTTGTTATTTTATAAGCAGGGTGGATAGTCTTATAAACGCAGGAGATTATGGCCACTTTTTTTAAGAAATTAAACTTTGTTTTGTTAAAAAAAAATTTATGCCGTTTTCCAATTACATACTTTGGAAATATTCGTCGTGCCTTCAGGCACGGGCATTTCGATAGTATATGTATGTTTGTCTGTGTCTCTGTGTGTGTGTGTGTGTGTGTGTATGTGTGTGTGTGTGTGATTGATGTATTTGTTTGAACATACCTACTCGAAAGTTCTATCATTAGGAGGTTGTGCATAGTGGTAAGTCCACCTTAATATTAACGAACAAGTGTTAAATTGATGTGACAACCCCGCCTAATAAAATACCGGGCGATCACTCCTATATCAATTTATGATAGGAGTCTCATGTAGATCATTCTTAGCATCACTGTCGAAAATCCATTTAATTACTAATAACCTATTAGGCTGGTGTCAAAATTTTACTTAACTACTCTTTTTAAACGAATACAATTAAAACATCCACACAGTTTATGTGTAAATGAAACTGAAATGAAATAACATAACCGAACACTCGGTCAAAATTATACAACCACATCGAATGATGTGCTAAAAGAATAAATAAACACAATTGGGCCATTGGCCCGAATGTTTATACAATACCTCCTATCTAGAGTACAAGGATATAAACATCTATCAAGAACCTGCACGCATCCACAGCTGCTGCAGCTGACGTCTGACTCGAAAAAAGTGCCATCCAGGCGTCCCTATGTCTGGACACCTACATATATGTATATAGAAAGAGAGGGAAAAGTAGATAAACTTGTCAGAGCCCGAGTTTGAAAATATTTTGCAAGTGCATATATGTTTTATTGTTAGAAAAAGGTTTTATCTCATATTTAAGTTTGGTATCGCACTCCCATGAGATACCCCTCACCTCTCTTCTAGTAGTGCACACCTAATGCTTCCTAACAAAATACCCTAGTCAAGCTATCCCGCCTAACTAGTCTAATTAACCCGACTACTAGAAACCTATACCGCTCAAGTACTAAGGCTTAAACTTCTCCCCATTCTCAACACTGCACTTAGTTCGTGCATGGGGTGTCTCGGGAAGAGAAATCCAAACAAAGAACCCCCCCGATACACTACTACCTGGCAGGGTTAATGGTGGAGATCCATTAGGCCCATAGCATAAAACTAAGTATAAATATATATATTTATATATATACATATCACATTCATTTTATATACTTCTTACAATAGACATCCGGATAGTATTTCCCGGACTGAGGTTTACTTTATATTCATCTTTATAATACACATCCAGGTCTATCTCTCGGACTGAGGCGTATTCTATACTCATTTCAAAACTTTCTATTTACCTTCTTATATCCAGGAAATATATTTAAAGCAAGTTTTATTATCATAAAAATGCTTTACCTTTTCATAACATCCCATTTCCCTTCTTATATCCAGGAAATGTATTTAAAAGCCAATTTTATTATCATAAAAATTCTTTTATCATATCACATGCTTCCATTTCCCTTATTCCATCCGGGAAATGTATCCGAAGCCAAATCAATTATCCCATTTCCCTTCTTCTATCCAGGAAATGTATTTAAAGACAATTCATTATCATGAATTGATTTAACAAATATATGACCGTTCCTCCGGGTTTCCCCACTGGACGCGCCCCTAAATGGCTATCTTCTTTCAGGGCCTATCAAATAAGACAACCTCGGAACTAACCAAACATCGGTAAGCGGCCATATGCCTGTGGGAGAGTCATAACCACACCCAGAATAACCTCACCAGTGCAGTAAAACATATAATCGCTCATATGGCCTAGGACTATATCCACCCTGCATTCATTAGCCAGGGGGCATCACCATACGCATGCAACTTCCCTTATGATAGCGATTTAGAGAGGTGTGTAACCATAAATTATTATTTATGAAAATCATTGCTTTTTCCATTTTGAAAACATTTATTTTTACATTTTCAAAATCATTTACATCATATCATATATATACTTTAATCACATAGTATATACATATACCATATATTCCTCCTCGAATATATAAAGGGCCATAATTGCCAATCTCATCTAGTGATGACCAATAATCCCAAAGATTCTCTTAGAGAATTATAATCATGCATTCATATACGCATGATACTAAACCCAAAGTATTTTCCTTACTTTAATAATCAATATAAACCTCAATCCCATCTAAGGATTTATTGGATATCTCCAACTATACCAGTTCACTCTAAGTGAAATATATATATCTATATCCCCAAATTTCATCCTATTCATCCCCTAGGATTTACCCAATATTAATCAATATAATTATGTTTCTATACACATAATTATATGGGCCTAAATGCCCACTAAAATATTCTAGTGATTTATCTTTCTCGGATAACCTTAAATTTAATAGGTAGTGGATTCTATTTCCACAACCCAAGGACTATGTCATGTCCATAATATCACCTAGAGGTTGCCACCCTAAGTTAGGAACCTTAAACCTTTAAATTCTACAATCATTCAATTTTCTTCGAAAGATCAAATTTAGGGATCATACATTTAAAACCCTCACCTTTCCCTCCCAAATTTCCTCAATTGGAGGACTATATACTCCTAATGGATTTCTTATTTTATCCGTTAGTTAACCCCAAAGTAATATGAATTGGAATCTATCCCATCCAATCCATCCTAGAAAAATTACCAATCTTTCAGCAGGGGTCGATCGATCGACCCATAGCCGTCGATCGATCGAGCCCCCATGATCGATCGATCGATCATGGCGGGCAGCTTCTTCTTCGAGAAATTGTTTCAGCCATTAAAGCTTTTCCCTAGCTTTCATCTCTTCACCAAACGTCCAACAACTTCAACCAACTACAAATACACATATAATAAGGGTTCTAAACATCCTAGAACCCGAAACCACCAATTTATTTTGATTAATTTCTAAATTTTCTCAAATTATCAAATGTTAGGGGTTTATTCGTTTTATCTCCCGAAAACCCGTTTTATCCACGAAAACCCAACCCAAAATCTTTAGGGTTCGTTAATACCAACCTATAGTATGAGATTTATCCAAAAATTAAATAAAGCAAGTAAACACTTGCCTCGTGGATAAAATCTGACGACCTCGAGCCGAATCCCGCGGAGGTTGGCCGGAATCTCCCATTTTCTCCTCTTTTTCTTCCTTCCTCTCTCTCTTCTTTCTTTTTTCTTTTTTTCTTCTTTATCCTTTCTCTCTCTCTCCCTCCTTTTATAAGGATAAAAGGGTTTAACCCCTTAAAACCCAAAAACGACTCGTTTACGAGCCATTTTAACTCTAAAATTTCCCCAAACTCATTTTCGACAATCGGACACTCTTTTTAGACTATCTCGTCCATTCCGAGAATCATGGCGTAGTCGAAATTTCCATCCGAGGTACTTGATCGCAGATCACTATTCTAACCCATATAACTTAATGCGGGTTTTCTAATTAAAATCTTACCTTTTGTTGCTTTACTCAACTGCGACATATAATTAAAATACTTCAACATATTTAACTCCAAAAGTAATTACAACACCCATCGAAAATCACTAAATCCCCAAAAATCACTATTTCGAGAAATTCCTCAAATCTCCAATTTATACCCAATCATGGAATTTAACTATCCCCAAAAGGATTCCTCAAATCTCCAATTTATACCCAGTTATGGAATTTAATTATCCCCAAAAGGATGGGTTGTTACACACTTCCCCCCTTATAATTGAATTTCGTCCTCAAAATTCAAATACATCCTACACTGCCAATCCTAGAATCGCTTCAAATCTTAATACCTCAAGGGTAATGATACTAACCCAATGGTTCCCAACCATACACTATATGGCTACCACGGTCGTAAACTAACTCCAATAGTGTCACATTGCACCCATAATTTATGGTGCCTCACGTAGAAAGACAAGCCTACAGTCGCCGCTCCAACGTCCAAACACAATTCTAAACGTTCGCTTGTCAATACATGGATATCTAATTTTCCCCCAAAAGAAATTAATCTAACTCTTGGCCACTCTCTTCAGTGTCCTTTCTTATCTTGGGCACGACGTTCCATCCAACACACTCCAAATCCACCCGTGACTACCTCACGGCATAAACTTTAACTTTATATACTACACCCTTTCTATTTCAGGCGGTATATAGACCAACTCACTAAGGTGCCCATACACCTTTCTAATCCGTGCACATCTGCACATCCACTTCGAACGTCAGACACATAACACTCTCTCTAAATCAGGGTCTCCTTTCCTCGGTGTAATACTCACACATGGGTCCTCCCAACCCACGAAATTCAATTCTCCTAACCTCGGCGTCACTAACTCTACTACACTTACATCCTACAAACGCTACGATCTATGCGTTACCCTACCTACATGAAACGAATATAATCCTAAGTATATCCCTAGTGCCCAAGGCCTCTCTCAACTTCCAACGTTTGCTTGGTTTCATGTGTGGGACGTCTCGCAAAAGAGAAATCCAAACAAGGAACCCTCCCATTACACTACTCCCTCGCGTTGTCGATTATCGAGATATAGCGACCTAAGGCACACCAGCGGGACATCCTAAATCCTACCACGCTAACCTACGAATGCATTTCTACTATTCTATCCTTCCGCCCATACGAAAGGAAAACTAACTAATCGAAGTGCCAAACCCTCTGAAAGAGCACTACGTACATCTTACCCAAAGTATACTTTCTAAAAATTTTGCCTTTTCACTAAGACTAGACATAATCATCAAATCAATTTCTCTAAGTCCTAGTTCACCCACCCCCCCGTGGCGAGAGGACCCCTTTAGTGCTTTTCCATAGCACAACATTTCCATAAACATACCATCATCACATGGCTCAAAGTCTAGATTGGTTCGTCCACACTATAAGACTTATCAACAAAACCCACATCCTTGCATCCTATAATATCTCTCCACTCCCGACGCCATTAAGATTCATGTGTGGAGCGTCTCGCAAAGCGAAATCCAAACAAGGAACCCCTCCACACACTCCTACTTAACTTTGTCGGTCATGGAGGTCTATTATTTGAAACATGTAATCGGGATAACCCTATCCCCTTTTTCCAACAAAAGGGTGGTCTGAACTCCTATCTCTAACTAGGAGCCACACCACTAAGCGCATCGCACTACACTCAGTCTCTGCGCAACCAATAATGAGCTTAAACTTATAGCTCAATAATAATCCGGCACACCTGAAATCATATCTATAAGGTCGCCACATACTAAAATCACGATAATGAAACCTACGCTCATTGAAGTTCCATTTACCCATAACAATAAAGGCGAACTCAACCTATATCCAGGTGAGATATCGCAACAACTACATTATCCACCCTGGAACCGCGAACACGATTGTCTTGCCATCACTATCCTGCTATCGCTCCGATAATACCATACCATAGTATACTCTCAATATTACCATACTCGTATAACACATATAAGACGAGTACCACAAGCCATATATATATATATATATATATATTCAAAATATCAACACCCGCCTTTATGGCCAATAAAGAAAAATAAAACTCTGCTACCTCGGAAAACACATAGATATACATGATATAATGTTATCGATACCGCCATAACTCAAATTACACATAAGAGTCTAAGGATAACGAACACCACGACTTTATCTAGTCATACCAAATATACCTCTTCCTTCTGAGGTGAAACTCATAACAATAACTTCATTTTAACAAATTCCCTGGGTGAATTTCCACCAATGGGGTCCTCGAACATTCCCATTCTCCACAAGTGTTAGCAACACTTCCCTAGTGAGCCTTCCTTCCTGGGAAGGACTCATTATTTATTGTACCTAACTCATCCCGGTACAAGGTTCACTCCTCCATCTTACTATTTATTCATTATCGGTCTCTGGCCGAACCTTATGCGAATAATCCAAAATAACATTCTTCTCATTCCCACTAAATAATGGGTACTCACGGTTCCAACTATCCGTAAGATCCCTTTCGAACCCTTAACTTCACTGGAAAATTCAACTTTAGTACCAATCTCTTCTATGGAGGTACTACGGTACTCACAACTACGATTCTTTAGTAGTCGTCACCAAAATCCTTAGCAAACACCACAAAGGAAGTGACCTCCGCTACGGTCCTCATTCCCGACTTCTACCAGCTTCTCTAGCTAAGCCTCGTCTCCTGCTGCCCTCCAAGCCTCACACACGAATCTCAAACGAGCGCGCAAAAGATTACTATAATCTTAGAATATGGAAGGAGAACGAAATCTCACAGGAGAAATCAACAATCCTAATCCTAAGCCTCGATAACAAATCAAGAGCAATGCTGAAAGCGTAGTACGTCTGCACAGATTCCTAAGGACACTAGAACCTAATGCTCTGATACCATCTGTGACAACCTCGCCTAATAACATACCGGGCGATCACTCCTATATCAAATTATGACAGCAGTCTTATATGTATCATTCTTAGCATCACTGTCGAAAATCCATTTAATTACTAATAACATATTAGGCCGGTGTTAAAATTTTACTTAATTACTCTTTTTAAACGAATATAATTAAAACATCCACACAGTTTATGCATAAATGAAACTGATAGGAAATAACATAACCAAACACTCGGTCAAAATTATACAACCACATCGAATGATGTGCTAAAAGAATAAATAAACACAATTGGTCCATTGGCCCGAATGTTTATATAGTACCTCCTATCTAGAGTACAAGGATAGAAGCATCTATCCAGAACCTGCACGCATCCACAGCTGCTGCAGCTGACGTCTGACTCGAAAAAAGTGCCATCCAGGCGTCCTTATGTCTGGACACCTACATATATGTATATAGCAAGAGAGGGAAAAGTAGATAAACGGGTCAGATCCCGCGTTTGAAAATATTTTGCAAGTGCATAAATGCTTTATTGTTAGAAAAAGTTTTTATCTCATATTTAAGTTTGGTATCGCACTCCCATGAGATACCCCTCACCTCTCTTCTAGTAGTGCACACCTAATGCTTCCTAACAAAATAACCTAGTCAAGCTATCCCGCCTAACTAGTCTAATTCACCCGACTACTAGAAACCTATATCGCCTGAGTACTAAGGCCTAAACTTCTCCCCATTCTCAACACTGCACTCAGTTCGTGCATGGGGTGTCTCGCGAAGAGAAATCCAAACAAAGAACCCCTCCCCCCCCCGATACACTACTACCTAGCAGGGTTAATAGTGGAGATCCATTAGGCCCATAGCATAAAACTAAGTATAAATATATATATATTTATATATATATACATATCACATTCATTTTATATACTTCTTACAATATACATCCGGATAGTATTTCCCGGACTGAGGTTTACTCTATATTCATCTTTATAATACACATCCGGGTCTATCGCTCAGACTGAGGTGTATTCTATACTCATTTCAAAACTTTTTATTACCTTACTATATCCAGAAAATATATTTAAAGCAAGTTTTATTATCATAAAAATGCTTTACCTTTTCATAACATCCCATTTCCCTTCTTATATCCAGGAAATGTATTTAAAAGCCAATTTTATTATCATAAAAATGCTTTTATCATATCACATGCTTCCATTTCCCTTCTTCTACCCGGGAAATGTATCCGAAGCCAAATCAATTATCCCATTTCCCTTCTTCTATCCAGGAAATGTATTTAAAGCCAATTCATTATCATGAATTGCTTTAACAAATCTATGACCGTTCCTCCGGGTTTCCCCACTGGACGCGCCCCTAAATGGCTATCATCTTTCAGGGCCTATCAAATAAGACAACCTGGGAACCTACCAAACATCGGGAAGCGGCCATATGCCTATGGGTGAGTCATGGCCACACCCAGAATAACCTCACCAGTGCAGTAAAACATATAATCGCTCATATGGCCTAGGAATATATCCACCCTGCATTCATTAGCCTGGGGGCATCACCATACGCATGCAACTTCCCTTATGATAGCAATTTAGAGAGGTGTGTAACCATAAATTATTATTTATGAAAATCATTGCTTTTTCCATTTTGAAAACATTTATTTTTACATTTTCAAAATCATTTACATCATATCATATATATACTTTAATCACATAGTATATACATATACCATATATTCCTCCTCGAATATATAAAGGGCCATAATTGCCAATATCATCTAGTGATGACCAATAATCCCAAAGATTCTCTTAGAGAATTATAATCATGCATTCATATATGCATGATACTAAACCCAAAGTATTTTCCTTACTTTAATAATCAATATAAACCTCAATCCCATCTAAGGATGTATTGGATATCTCCAACTATACCAGTTCACTCTAAGTGAAATGTATATATCTATATCCCCAAATTTCATCCTATTCATCCCCTAGGATTTACCCAATATTAATCAATATAATTATGTTTCTATACACATAATTATATGGGCCTAAATTCCCACTAAAATATCCTAGGGATTATCTTTCCCGGATAACCATAAATTTAGTAGGTAGTGGATTCTATTTTCACAACCCAAGGACTATGTCACGTCCATAATATCACCTAGAGGTCGCCACCCTAAGTTAGGAACCTTAAACCTTCAAATTCTACAATCATTCTATTTTCTTCGAAAGATCAAATTTAGGGATCATACATTTAAAACCCTCACCTTTCCCTCCGAAATTTCCTCAATTGGAGGACTATATACTCCTAAAGGATTTCTTATTTTATCCGTTAGTTAACCCTAAAGTAATATGAATTGGAATCTATCCCATCCAATCCATCCTAGAAAAATTACCAATCTTTCAGCAGGGGTCGATCGATCAACCCATAGCCATCGATCGATCGAGCCCCTATGATCGATCGATCAATCATGGCGGGCAGATTCTTCTCCGAGAAGCTATTTCAGCCATTAAAGCTTCTCCTAAGCTTTCATCTCTTCACCAAATGTCCAACAACTTCAAATACACATATAATAAGGGTTCTAAACATCCTAGAACCCGAAACCACCAATTTATTTCGATTAATTTCTAAATTTTCTCCAATTATCAAATTTTAGGGGTTTATTCGTTTTATCTCCCGAAAACCCGTTTTATCCGCGAAAACCCAACCCAAAATCTTTAGGGTTTGTTAATACTAACCTACAGTATGAGATTGATGCAAAAATTAAATAAAGCAAGTAAACACTTGCCTCGTGGATAAAATCCGACGATCTCGAGCCGAATCCTGCGGAGGTTAGCCGGAATCTCCCCTTTTCTCCTCTTTTTATTCCCTCCTCTCTCTCTTCTCTCTTTTCTCTTTCTTTCTTCTGTCTCTTTTCTCCCTCTCTCCCTCCTTTTATAAGGAGAAAAGGGTTTAACCCCTTAAAACCCAAAAGCGACTCGTTTACGAGCCATTTTAACTCTAAAATTTCCCCAAACTCATTTTCGACAATCGAACACTATTTTTAGACTATCTCGGCCATTCCGAGACTCATGGCGCAATCGAAATTTCCATCTGAGGTACTTGACCGCATATCACTATTCTAAACCATATAACTTAATGCGAGTTTTCTAATTAAAATCTTACCTTTTGTCGCTTTACTCAACTGCGACATATAATTAAAATACTTCAACATATTTAATCCCAAAAGTAATTACAACACTCATCGTTATCATTAAATCCTCTAAAATCCAAAAAATCACTATTTCGAGAAATTCCTAAAATCTCCAATTTATACCGAATCATGGAATATAACTATCCCCAAAAGGATTCCTCAAATCTCTAATTTATACCCAATCATGGAATTTAACTATCCCCAAAAGGATGGATTGTTACAATTGATTCCCGAGGTCATATTACTATTGCATGGAAACTATCCATGTGTGAGGATAGATGTTAGTTTCGAGTCCGGTTGGGTGCATTTTGGTATGCTTCATACCCGCAAATGTATGTTTATGAACGCTTTTGTTGTTTGTGTTTGCGTTGCATTTGGTGGTGAGATTTCGATATATATATATATATATATATATATATATATATATATATATATATATATGTGTGTGTGTGTGTGTGTGTGTGTGTGTGTGTGTGTCTGTATGAGATATGATGTGTATATCTATTTATAAAACGAGTGTAGCTATGATTTATGTTGTGTCATTATCCTGTAATAGCAAGAATGTAGCTATGTTATGTTTATCTTGTGAATAATTATTTATATCACATGTGTCTCTACAATATTGGTTATAAACATTTACTTAGTAAATGTAGTTATACTTAGCTTATAGAGAGTATTAGTTGGATTGGGCTTGGATAGCATTTTTATGTCCTAGTTTGACTGGGTAGATGAATTAGGATGATAAATGAACACTTTAGGTGTGCACTGTAGTTGAGGGGTGAGATTTTATCTCAAGTAAGTGCATCCGGTTAATTATGGAAGGCATACACTAATGTTGTAATCGATTTAAAACAATTATCTACTTCCAATATATATTCTACATTACGGGCTTTCACACGCAAGGTTTTATTTTTCCTTGTTTTCCTTTTTATACCCCAGGTATGTAGTAGCAGCCGGGACCACAAGGATAGATCCATTTTTATCATGCAGTAGTTGTAGACACAGTTTCTTTATTTAGATGTCTCGATCTAGTTTATCTAGATAGGATTAGTCATTTCAGTTTCAATTTTAGACGTGTCTCCACAGATGGATAAGTTCATTTATATTACTATTAGATATTTATATTTCAGTATTCAATTTATTTATTTAGTAACTCAGTGGATGTTATTATTTGATGACTGATGGTTTATTCGGTTCAAAATTATTAATTATTTATGCATAGTAATTGTTTTATTCATTATTATTGTAGGGTTTTATTCCTATTATTCGTATTATATTGTGATTGCGACAATGATGTTGAGAATTAACCATACTAAGATTCATGTTGTATTCTAGTAAAAGACTGACCAATAGTTACTTGAATAGGGGGTTGTCACACTAAAATTTTAAACTTTTCAATTTTTACAACTTCGGGCCATTTTAGATTTTTTCAGGTTAACAATTAAAAGAGATATGAATATTTTATCTAAATTAAGGTTTGAAATGTTTGACATTTTTCGGGAATTTTATAGCTAGTATTTTTTTTAACAAGCAATGGCCTAACTTCATGTGTCACGATCACTAACCTAATTACCCAATGAGTCTCGAGATTAATTCATATTTATTATTATTATTTTTTTAGATATTTATAGGCACCTTTGGGACCGGGAGACGATTTACCTTCCTACTACATGGATCCATATCCTTAGGTTCCAAATGCTCCCATCCTTTCGCATTGAGTATTTCTCAGGTTATGCAATTTGTTATGTAGCTTTATATGTTTATCTTTAAGAAGCTATGTAATCTCTATTCTCGCTTATCAATAAAATGTGTGATGTGTTTCTATTACGTATATATTGTGATGAGCAACAAAATGTGCGTGTTACATGTGTACATACGACTCAACTACAAGATGGTACGTCAAGTATTAAACCTGGTAAGTCGAGATTGAATCCTTAGAGAAAGAATGCTCGTGATGAGAGTAGGGACAGTATCTTAAATCTATGATTGGTTTGTAAAAATAAGTAGAAGGTGATGTATTGTTACGTGAAGTGATTTTTAACTATTGAGACAAGTTAAGCTCTGAAGTTGAAAATTAAACAAATTTATGTGAAGAAAAATTGCAGTTGTGAAATAAGATTGGAAAAGAAGGTTAGGATCCAATACATCATACTCTAAGGTTTCTAAAATAATTGTAAAACTCTTTGAATTAGTTAATTAATTAAGACAAAAGCATCACATCGATTCGAAGCACCAAATATGCTTGGGCATTATCCCGTGCAATGATTGGTCAATAAATTGATATATGCGACTGATATATTAGCCGACACACATAAGGCATCCTCAAACACTCAGGCTTTGTTAAACAAAATGAGTTAAGATATCTTCACGATTAGTCCCGATCAATATATCAACCTCGATGAAGTAATTATTTAATTACGAAGAATTTTAGATTCAAAGTTGAAAGCCGTAGGTTGGGTTCATGTTTCCCAACGTATGAAAGAATTTGTCTAGACATGAAGAATGATTGTAAACAATTTGTACTAAATATGCAGGAATCCATATCAAAATATAAATAAGAGAATAATTTAGATTATATGACAATTGATGAGAATCCAAAGTGCAGGAACAAAGAACTTCAAACCAAGCACAAATTGCAGAAATTGAATAATCTCCTCTTTATTGGTTTCCAAATGATGAAATCATCAAGTGTTTGTAACTCCAACAAGTATAGATGAATTTCAAGCTTAATAAATATTGATGTATGTAAAGAAATGATCCTAAATGCTTTATATAAGGACTTGAAAATGGCCAAGAGTATCAGTCTAAGGCCTAACAACTTTATCTATAAAATAGGAAGTGATAAAAACTCCCATAGAAAACTGAACCCATTGACCAAATCGAAGCAGTTTGGAACAAATCTCTTGGGAATGTGAACCAATTCTCTCCGAAATCGAACCAGTTTAGGCATTTGAAAATACATATAACTTTCTCTATTTGTAGTATTGACCCTGAAACTTTTCCCAATCTTCACAGTGCTGTAACTTCTTCACGGGGACTTAGAATGACGTGTCGTTTCTTTCTATGTTCTCGTGAACTTGATATATACGGCTTCCATGTTTTCTAGGTTTGGATAGAAAATTATCAATTTACCCTTAACTATCCTTTCTTGCATTATTTTCATTATTTTGTGCTCTTCCATCCACTTGCACGAATTACCTGTAAAACATATAAGAGATAAACAAAACACGCAACACTTGCCAAAAATGATAGTTGTAACAAATTTGAGATATGTTAGGGATAAATGTGATGTGTAGGACCGTAAAAATGGTAAAATTATAGGATAAATATGAAATATTCATGTCGAATTAACCGCCCTAACATTAGATGTTTATAGTCCCAAGAAACGTATGAGAGTAAAAAGCAGGGTCCACAAATAGCATTTATTAGGGGATAAAAAACCGATTTCGCGAGCACGTGATTACATTGAGAGTATGCAATAAGCCGTTAATTCCCTAGGTTACCCCAGTAGGACTAGTGGTGTCTCGTGAGGGTTTGCAATGAATTTACTCACAAAATTTAACTTGTACCACAAGGCACGACTCAAGGGAAACTCAAAGTAATTAAAAACTGTACAATTTCAATTCGACAAAGAGTGCATAAAATTTAGCTTGATAAATCTCAATCCATAGTGTGTGTGTGTGTGTGTGCGAAGTCAAAAAGTAACCTTTAACCTACGCCAATTGATCATCACGTAACTTTCCAAAAATTCGCTTTGATTTTAATTTGTCACGGGATCCACTCATAAACGAATCACTAAGATAGTGTCTTTATGTTTACCTTGGTGTGCGTGAAAGTAAGATTAAATGAAATGGACACGAGTTCACGCACACTAATTGAAAGTTGGAAATTTTTACGGTGAAAAGATCTCATAAAAGGATTATGGTCGTTGGAAAATGGGAAAAAAATAGTTTTTCTGCACCAATTTGTCTCATTATTTATATTTTTTATTTTTAACTCCCAACATGGTGATCGATTTCGTTTTTGGGACTCGGTTAGGGCCTTTTACTAGTTAAGGTTATTTTGGGGATATATGGAAAATTTCAAAGTTGGAAAATTTTCTTGTGATGGCCCATCCGTACTTTTTCGGGCTGTTGCTCATTTTTCTCTCTTCTTTTCATTTTCTTATATTTTTCATACATATATATATATATATATATATATATATATATATATATATATATATATATATATATATATATATATATATATATATATATATACACACACACACACACACACATTTATTTTTTGTGTTTTTGCCCTTTTTATGTACCGTAATTTACACAAAATTATAGATTTTTCGATTTTAACAACTTCGGGGCATTTTGAATTTTTCGAGTTCAAAATCGAAAGGGATATGAATTTTTTTGGCTTAATTTGGGTTTGAAATGTTGGATCTTTTTTGGGATTTTTATGGTTAATATTTTAACAAACGATGGCCTAACTTCATGTGTTCGAATCATTAATCTAATTGCTATATGCATTTCAAAACTATTTTTTATTTTTTCTATATTTTTTGAGACATGTTTAGGCGTGTTTGGGTCTGGGAGACGATTAATCTTCCTACTATATGGATCCATATGCTCGGGTACTAATTGCTCCCGAACCTGTGCATTAAGTATGTCTCGGGTTATGGAATTTGTTATATATTTTCTTCACTTTACATGTTTATGTTTAAGAAGTTATGCAATATTCATTCTCTCTTAGAAATAAAACATGTGATGTGTTTATATTTTGTTTATATTGTGATGAGCAACGAAATGTGTGTGCTTTGTGTGTACTTATGACTCAAGTCCAATACGGTATCTCAAGTAATAAACCCGATAATTTGGGGGTGGAATCCTCATGGAATAGAATGCTCGTGATGAGAGTTGGGACAAAGTCTTAAATCTAAGCTTTGACTCGACAAAATTAGAAAAGGTGATGCATTGTTTCGTGAAGTTATTTCTAGCTACTGAGACAATATAATCCCTGAAATTGAAAATTAAACTATTTTATGTGAAGAAAAATTGCAGTTTTGAAATAAGTTTGGAAAAGGAGGTTAGGATCCAATCCCCGGTACCCTAAGGTTTCTACGATAAATGTAACACTCATTGAATTAATTGATTAATTAATTAAAAGAAGAGCATCACCTCAATTTGAATCACCAAATGTGTTTGGGCATTAACCCACATATTAATTGGTGAACAAATTGATATGCATGATTGATATATTATCTATAATATATATATTGCATCCCAAAACACTTGAGTTGCCTTACTAAAACTGAGTTAAGAGATCTACATGATTAGTCCCGATCAATACATTAACCTTAATGAATTAATTATTTAATTACGATGAATTTTACATTCAAAGTTAATAACCATAGGTTGGGTCATGTTCCCTAAGCTATGAAAGAATTTAGTTAGACATGAAGAATGATTGTAGGCAATGTATACTAAGCATGCAAGAATCCATATCAAAATATAAGCTAAGTTTAGGATAAATGTAGTGTGCGGGATGATAAAAATGCCGAAATTTAAGGGATAAATATGAAATGTTTATGCTTAATCAACCCCTTAACATAAGACGTTTCTAGTACCGAGAAATGTAAGAGAATAAAAAATAGGGTCCATAAATATCTATTAACTTAGGGATAAAATACCTATTTTGTGAGCACACGATTACATTGTTCATATGCAACAAGCCATTGATCCCCTAAGTTACCCTAGTAGGACGAGTGGTGTCTCGTGAGGGTTTGTAGTTAATTTACTCACAAAATTTGTACCACATGAAACGACTCAAGAGAAAATCAAAATAACTAAAAACTATACAATTTAAATTCCACAAAAAAAAATGTTTGATAAATCTAAATTCATAGTCTTTGTGGGTGTGTGCGTAATGCCGAAAATTAACCGTTAACATCCACTAATTGATCATCATGTAACTTTTTGAAAATTTGCTTTACGATGCACTCATAAACGAATCACTTGGATAGTGGATTTATAGTTATCTCGATGACATATTCATGTCGAATAACAATATCCTCATTCAAGTTCGATCTATAGTGATTAGATGACCTCTACCAGTCACTGACAAAGAGACCAACCTCTAGAATGGATATCTTTATGTACCATATAGAGAAATATGACAAGGTAGAGGACGAACGAACCAACGTGAAAGCCCCAGATTATTAGTGGAAGAAAGAATACAAGAAGGCCTCAAAGAAGGGATATCAATCCCCTTCATCCAAGAAGGGACCTAGGAATAAAGCCTCAAAGGGTTGCCGTTTGGATCTTAGGCCACTAGGAAAAAATACAAAGAGATGGAGATTATCTTTAAGGAACCCATCTACAATCCACATATAAAAGATAAGTTCTTTTTTCAAGAGGCCTCCTAAGATGATCGATGATTCAGATTGGGATGCAAATATCAGGCGCATCTACAATCATGGCCATCGACTCCTCATAATGAATTTCAAGATGTTCAAGCAGCACCTAGAGGATCTCATCCAAGGAGGTCACCTCAAGGAAAATATCAGTATGATGAAGCCAAAAGTGATGTTGATGATCAACACAGTTCATAAAGTTAACGAGGACTTATCGTTAGTTGGATTTAGCATTGCCATTCACAATTATACTAATATGGCTCAACACACTACTAAGAAGATCTAGAAAAGGGTGATAATTGCAGCTGAAATGCAACAAGCATTCCAATTTGTTATTTTTAAGCCCGTTATTACTAAAAAGGAAAGGAAAGACCTAGATACCAATTGTGTCATCGTATTCTCTAGTGAAGACCAAGCCAGTATCAACTTCCCTAACAAAGATGCCTTGTTTCTCACCCTACAAATCATTAACATTGACATGAGAAGATTGTTGTTAGACTAAGTAAGCTCTTCAAAAATCATGTACCTGATAGTACTCTATAAGATTAGCATTAACATTAAGGATCTGGACACCAAAGTGGGCCCACTAATCGATTTCAATGAAGACATGGAGAGTCCCCTGGGAAAAATCAAGTTGCCGGTCAAGATGGGTTCAACAAATAAAGAAGTAGAGTTCCATTTGATCCATGCAGTATAACATTTAAAACCATAGTGGTGTAACGACCCGTAATTTCTAAATGTTGTATTTTTAAATTAATTCAGAATTTTTGGGTAAAAATAATATTTTGGAAATTATAAAGTTTGAGTAATTTTAAATCTAGAGTTTTAATATTGAAATGTAGGATTTTAATCAAAATTCAAATCGGAGTTAAAATGGTAATTTAAATTAGAATTTTTTTTTTATCGTAATAGAACCGAGCCAATGGGGTGTGGGCAGGACCGGTTCATTGGTTTGTTACGCCCAAGCGATTTTGTTTTTTTAAAGGAGTCTTTTACCACTCGAACTCTTATTTATTTTTGGTACAAAACCAATTCAGGTTTAGGAATTTTAAAAAATATTTTCATCAAACCTTAGAGAAGAAGTTTCTCATCTTGTGCATCTTCTTCAACCTCTAAACCCTAGCCCCATTTTACATAACTTTAAACTCAAGATTTTTCAAGAACGAGTTTTGATGGTTTCGTGAGAGGAACGCAGTAGTAGAATTATAATTTTTAGGCATAATATTTATGGATTTCATAAGATGATTTTTAGGTTTGGGGTTTACACAATATGCTCATTAATTCTCTCGAGAGTATTCCATTTGTGTCTTGTGTAATTTGCCGTCATGTTGAATTGTGGTATTGATTGGAATCCGATGAGATATTTATTGGAATATAAAATATTGATTCGCTCGGATATTATATTTGTTGATGGGCATAGTGTTAGGAGATTTTTATATGGAATGGAGAATGGGCACCATCAATAGTCCAAAAGTCCAATATCCATGATAAGGATTTACGAATCTTTGGTGAGGTGAAGTGAGGAATGGTGAGCCGTTGATGTGTTACTGAGAAATTAAATTGGTACAATGCTTGAGTATTGCATTTTATTTGTATATACGGATTTGTATTGTTGCACTTTATTCACCGTTATTATTTTTGAGAATTTATTCATATCATATTGTGTACTTCCCCATATTTTTCTTTTAGTGGCAGGTTAGCATGGATTTGAATGCTATGGATCATTTGGAGGATTTTAGAGCATGAAGTTTCGAGGACTTTTATTATTTTTGTATAGCTTGGCAGTGTGATTCATTCGAGAGCTTAGAATTATTTTCGAGTGTAATTTAATTGTAATTATTTTGGAGGTGTAAATTTTGGAATAGACATTATGAAATTTTGGATTCGTTACATTCATTTTTGTGGAATATAGGTTATATACTAATTATTGAGGGTTTAGTTTAGTTTTAATCGTAGTAGTGCCTTGTGTTTTGCGCGGGGGTGTTACAGATGGTATTAGAGCTTATGTATATGACACCCCTCGGTTCTTTGGGTTTTGGGTCTAGCATGCGAGTTAGACGTGTTTTCTTTGAAGATAGAATTTCTGGTTGACGACATGGTAAGCATCGAGGTTAGGATTTGTAATCTTGATGTGAGGATGTTTAGAATTGATTTGAGGACTTTAGTGTTGTGATGATTTTTGGGAGACATAATCGAGTAGTAATTCGTGCGTGTAGGATTGGGTGTATGGGCGCCTAATCATGGCTTTTGTGGGTAGATGTTTGGGAACCGTTTTGAGCATTAGGCTTCGTCGAATTTCGAGGGAAAAATTCCTATGCTAGTGGGGAAGTATGTAACAACCCGTAATTTTTAATTGTTGTATTTTTATATTAATTCAAAATTTTTGGGTAAAAATAATATTTGTAAAATTATAAAGTTTTAATAATTTAATATGTTGAGTTTTAATATTGAAAATTTGGATATTAATAAAAATTCAAATCAGAGTTAAAATGGGAATTTAAATTGGAATTTGTTTTTATTTATTGTGACCAAACTGAACCGATGGGGTCTAGGCCAGACCGGTTCGCCGGACTGTTACGCCCAAGAAGTTTTGTTTTTGAAAGGAGATTTTTACCTCTCAAACTCTTATTTATTTTTGGTATAAAACAAACTCAGGGTTAGGACTTTTAAAATATGTTTTCATCAACCCTTAGAGCAGAAGTCTCTTATATTTTACATCTCCTTCAACCTCTAAACCCCAGCCCCATTTTACATAACTTTCAACTCAAGATTTTTCAAGAACGAGTTTTCATGGTTTCGTGAGAGGAACGCAGAAGTAAAATCAAAATTTTGGGGCAAAATCTTTATGGCTTTCATGTGATGGTTTTTAGGTACGGGGTTTACACAATATGCTCCTACATTCTCCCGAGAGTATTCCGTTTGTTTCATGTTTAATTTTAACTCATGTTGAATTGTGGTATTCATTTGAATCTTATGAGAGATATATTGGAATCTAAAATATTGATTTGCTGAGATATTAAATTTATTGATGGGCCTGATGTCATGAGATTTTTCTATGGCACGGAGAATGGGCACCATCAATAGTACCAAAGTCTAATAGCCACTAATCGAGAATGAACCGTGTGCTCGTGTAGAAACATTGTTATTATTTTCGGTTCACCTCAGCGATGCAAAAACCTAAACTATGACTACACTCGACAAGGGAGTATAGCGGCTAGTCCGGGTATCGAGAATCCACAGGGAGTGTTTGATAGACTTTAATTGATTTATTACTTCAAGAATAAAAGTGTAAAAGGTGATATCGTTACAAAGGGTGAAAAAGGAAAATAAGAAGTTAACACTATAGTACAATTAATAAAACGAGAGTTGGGATCACAGCCCCAACATGGGAGAAACAACGCATAAATAGAATTTCGGTTCGAAACCTATTTAACCGAGCATATTCAATTAATCATAAACATCACACATGAAGGAAATTAACCCAAAGATGCCAGATAAAACATTCAATAAAAAAATGGTCACACGCATCTGAAATTCGGATTATTGCTATAAACACTAACGTTGCATGACAAAGAAAGTTAAATGCAAAATAATCCGACTATAATACACGAGTTTTTAATTAAATGCAATTTTCTCCAAAAACTAACTTTCCGAGCTCGACGTCCATTAATGGTGGAGAAATGACCCCAACCCTTTAAAATAGCTACTAAACATGATTGAAGTAAATAAAACAACTAATTAACAAAGGAAACAACAAATAAATTAACTACAACTAATTAACTGGGCAAGGAAAAGTAAAGACAAAGCATGAATTAAAGGAAATAAAGCATTAACTAGGTAAGGAAAATAATGAATAGTAGACTTACATATATAAATGGACAAACATCCAAGATAAATGGAGGAGAGAGTAAAGCTCCGCAAAATCCCAAAGTTCTAACCCTAGAAGTGTGAAAAATAAGTTTTATGATGGATCTCTTACAAAATGAAGATAAAAATGTATTTAAACTAAACCCTAGTGGCAAAATTATGATAAGAAAATAAGAGAAAACTGGTCTGAATCGATTCGGTGACATTCCAAATCAATTTGGAATGAAAATTTGGTGTTCTGATGCAAATCGAATCGATTTGAAAATTTCTGAATAGATTCAGTTAAAGTAGGTCTGCAATTCTCAATTTGGATCAACAATATGGAAATTGTCATAACTTCATCGTTATAACTCGGAATTAGGCACGGTCAGAAGCTAAGTGAAGATAATTGAGAGGGATAAATATTCCAAGAGGACATTGGGACAAAAATCCAAATAATTAAATGAAAAAAATTCCCCTGAATGTGCCCTTGATGACGAATATTTTTTGAAATGAGACCAAACTTCACGCCATGTACCGTAATACCTACAAAATCTCAATTATACCTTATAACGCATGTAAACATATAAAATGGAGGTTGTCTGGTTAACGAGCAAAACTATAGGGATTATGGTGCCCTAGGGGACTAAAATGCATAAATAAAGAGGGTAACACATGCAATATTCGATACGAATCACGCCCCCTAACTTACATAATTCTAGTCCATATCAATGAAATAAAAAGAAAGAAGAACTACAAGCAAATCACCATGTAGGAGATACGAACATAAGATATAAAAGCCACTTTCGCGGGCGAATGAATGCGTTTAGCATATGCAATAAGCCATTAAACCCCTAGGTTACCCTAGTGGACAATTATCGTCTCATGAGGGTTTTCAGGGATGTAACCCAAAAAAATCTTATAGTTTCCTCAAAATAGGCCCAATCAACATGCGATAAACTCAACAATAATGAAAAAGATTTCTACATGTTATTAGAAAAGTGAATGAATTCACACAAAAGTCCGTAGTTATTAATATTATAGAACGAACTTCGTCGAATTGAAACCTTAAAAGTGGGAGGGGAGAGAGAGCATGCAAAATATGATTTGTCAAAAACTTATATAAATTGGATAAACATAGGGCATGAATATACCAATCCTCACTGAGCATTACACTCAACAAATAAAATCACTATGAAAGGAGAGGTAATAAATGGGACATGCTGGCATAAAGAGTAAATGTAAAGGGAAACTAGGCCGCACACATGTCACAAATGAACAACGCTATATAGAAAATGAAAAACTGCAATCTCAATGAAAGATATTGCCTATAAAAGGCCGCGAAATGAATTTTCACATATTATCAAACTATTTAAACTTTTAAATTGAACTCAGCCTAGGATCACATATGACTTTATAGGGTTGTAATGTAGGCTAGGCTCGGGTCAGGAAGTGAAGGAAATATGTACGGATTCAAAGTGTTCGAGGATGAAAACTTAGAATAACGGGAAACTGCGGGTAATTTCAAAATTGGAAAATAATTTCAATAACAAGAATTAAATATGACAATAGGAGAGTAATCAAAGCTTATTGAACACTATATACAACATATAGAAACTTTCTCTTTCTCTTTCTCTTTCTTTTCTTCTTTTTCTCTTGTTTCTCTTTTGTTTTATTTTATTTTTCACGTTTTCTTTTCTTTTTCACTTTCACTTTTTTCTTCACTTTTTCAGTCTCACATGCTCAATTGCAGCCACAGGACAATAACATCATTCAATCCCAAGCATCATTACAAACAAAGGTATGGAAAGTAATATGTATGGTTTATAACTCCAATGTGGAAATCGTCATGGGATTTGGGGTTATGAAACAAAAGGCTATATTAAGGCTCAAAGGGGTTGACTAAGGAAAACATAAAAGGTGAGGTTTAGGCAAATATGGGTGATATAACAAAGATGGCTTATGATCATTTCCTAAAGTTTACGCAATTCTCGAGTCAAAATAACTTTGAAAATCATGCTCAAGTAACACATTTTATAAATGAACTGAATTAATGAATGATCAAATTAAAGAACAGAGATATTACCGACGAATTCAACATTTTCAAGGAGGAAGTAGTAGTGTATAACACTCACAAATGAAGGTATGTCTCGAATCTCACTTATATAAGTATATACAATGCAACAAAAGATTGATGAGTTATAAAAATCTTAAACCAAATCAACAGAACAAGAAAAGCGCACGTGCTCATGGGATAAAGTTTAATTCATGAAGTTATTCATAATATTAATCATTTGAGGACTAAATTCTAATAACTTATAAAATCGAGAACATGCATCATTGAATGTCAAATGGATTTGGAAATTATTGAAATTTTATCATCGAAAACCAAGGCGAAATGCCCAACAAAAGAGAATATATATATATATATATATATATATATGTGCACACTAAGTTTGTACATTACTTTTTTAAAGTAGTAAAAAAAATATTTTTGAGTTGATTTTTTTTGTGTGATATTTAAACATTTCAAGGAATCCATATAAAAAAAATCAGCTCAAAAAAACTTTTTTTGCTAGTTTTAAAAAATTGGTCAAACTTTCTATGCTTTTAAGCCCTTTAAAAACTGTGAAAGTTTGACCGATTTTTTAAAAATAGCAAAAAAAGTTTTTTTCAGCTAATTTTTTTTATGTGAGTCCGTTGAAATGTTAAAATATCACATAAAAAAATTAGTGTGCGCCAGCACTCAAAAATAATTTTTTTACTACTTTAAAAAAGTAATGTGCAAACTTAGTGTGCATAGGAGCCTGCCTCTCTCTCTCTCTCTCTCTCTCTCTCTCTCTCTCTCTCTATATATATATATATATATATATATATATATATATATATATATATATATATTTGATATTTTCAATTTTTTAACAAAAAGGCATGCTTAGTAATAACATGTGATCAAATCAATGAAACAAAACAAAGAATTTATATAATATCCCATACCCCCTAACTTAAATGTTGTATTTTCCTCAATGCTCATTAAGAACACAACATAAAGAGAGGAAGAGAAAGATATTACCCAAAATGGAGAAATCCTCGAATAACACTAGTCCATTGAGTCTACAAAACATGTTAGTAACAATCATAAAAAAAGGAATAGTAAAAAGTTGAACGAATTACACTAGATTTTAATTAAAAGAAAGAATATAAAAAGAAAGAAAAGAAAAAAAAAAGCTAACTATTTACAACCTACAATTTGGACTTCTAACTAATTATATACTAGAAGTCTAAATTTTTTAGGGTCCACCCAAAATACGATTTAGCTTTGAGGGATAAGTGGTGTACCCTCCTTCGAATGCATGATCCCCGAAAAATATGAATTCGGTTTGATAAACGGAAGGCATGTGTAAGGTGTAATAAATTAACCATCGCCAATTATCAATTTTTGGGGGACAATGGGGGATTTCGATAAAACGGGGGACAAAAGCAAATTGATCTCGGGAAAATTAAAATCACCTCCCCAAGGTTTTTCAATTAGAATGGTAGGTAGGGATAGTGCAAGTGAATATCCCAAGAGATAAAGCATCTCAAAATAACATTCTCGTATAAGAATCGGGTAAAAGTACTCAAGACTTTCAACCGATTCTTGTGATAAATTTAACGGTTCGATAATAGTAAGGAATAAAGGAAAGGAAGGACCATCAACCTCAATACCATTGGAAGAATTAATAAGAGGTTGAAATTCAGAAGTGCTTGGATCACTCTCGATTATTTCTTCCTCAAAAAGGGATGGAGGTGAAACGCAAGTTTGAATCTCAACCTGACTTTGTGAAGAAATAATCTCATCGATCTTGGCATTATTTTCTAAATACAAAGCTTTAGAACTCTAGAATCGGTCATTCAATTCATTAATCATTAACACATGATCAAATAAACAAGAAGACATATCATCTTCTTGTGCAGTTTGCTCGTAGCTAAAGGATTCCTCGCTTACCATAGTTTCCTCACAAGGCGATGAGGGATTACTTACATATTCTTGAATTTCACGCTCAATGCGCTCATCTACAAGAATATGTAGACATTCTCTCATAGTATTGGGAGTATAACTTGGAAAACTATTCTCATAACAATTAAGGTTATCTAAAGACTTATAGGGAGACATTTCAAAATAGGCAATGTAACAAAGCGATAAGCACCAAAGTTTTAATTTTTCGAACAATCTAGCGTAGGTAAAAAAGAATGGAGAAAATAAAGAAAAGAAATATAATGAAAATAATACTACGAAATAATAAAAGAATTACAATCTATAACAAACACTCCCCGTCAATGACGCCATTTTGATCGAGCGCGAACTGTGTGCTCGTGTAAAAGCACTGTCATTTTTTTTCGGTTCGCCACCATAATGAAAAAACCTAAAATACAACTACATTTACGATACAAGTATAGCGGTAAGTCAGGTATCATAAGAAATCCACAAGGAATGTCGTATAGACATTAATCAATTTATTACTTCAAGAATAAAACTATAAAAGGTGATATGGTTACAAAGGGTGAAAGGGAAAAATAAGAAGTTAACACTATACTACTATTGATAAAACGAGAGTCAGGATCACATCCCCTTCATGGGAAAAACAACGCATAATTGGAATTTCGGTTCGAAAGCTATTTAACCAAGCATATTCAATTAATCATAAACATCACATATAAAGGAATTTTACCCAAAGATGCAAGATAAAACATTTAATAAAAAATGGTCACACGCATCTTACATTTGTATTATCTCTATAAACATTAATGTTGCACGACAAAGCAAGTTAAATGCATAATAATCTGACTTTAATACACGAAGTTTCAGTTAAATGCAATTTCCCCCCAAAACTAACTTTCCTAGCTCGACGCCCATTAATGGCGGAGAAATGCCCTCAACCTTTTAAACTAGATACTAAACATGATTAAATTAAATAAAACAATTAATTAACAAAGGAAACAAAAAATAAATTAACTATAACTAATTAACTGGGCAAGGAACAGTAAAGACAAAGCATGAATTAAAGGAAATAAGGCATTAAGTAGGCAAGGAAGACAATGAATAGTAGACTTACATATATAAATGGACAAATATCCAAGAGAAATCGAGGAGAGGGGAAAGCTCCACAAAATCCCCAAAGTTCTAACCCTAGAAGTGTAAAAAAGAAGTTTTATGATGGATCTCTTACAAAATGAAAATGTATTTAAACTAAACCCTAGTGGCAACATTGTAAAAAGAAAAATAGGGGAAATAGGGTTCAATCGATTTGGTGCCATTCCGAATCTATTCTAAATGAAAATGTGATGTTCTGGTCCAAATCAAATCGATTTGGAAGTTTCTGAATCGATTCGGTTTAAGTAGGTCTGCAATTCTCAGCTTGGATCAATAATACAGAAAATATCTTAACTTCTTCATTATAACTCAGAATTAGGCGCAATTGGAAGCTATGTGAAGATAATTTAGAGGGATATGAATTCCAAGAGACATTGGGCCAAAGAAACAAATGATGAAATTACCAAAATTCCCTATAATGTTCCCTTGATGATGAAACTTTTTCGAAATGTGACCAAATTTCACGCCAAGCACCATAATACCTACAAGAGCTAAATTATGCCTAATAAATCATGTAAACATATAAAATGGAGGTTGTCTGGTTAACGAGCACAACTATAGGCATTGAGGTGCCCGAGGGGGATAAAATGCATAAATAAAGAGGGTAAAACATGCAATATTCGATATGAATCAGCCACAATAAGGCTTTACGAAGCTTGGGTGAGGGGAGGTTATGCCTGGTGACCCATTGATGAGTTATTGAGAAATTATATTGGTACAATGCTTGAGTATTGCATTTGATTTGTATATACGAATTCATATTGTTGCGCTTTATTCACCATTATTATTTTTGAGCATCTATTCCTATCATATTGTGTACTTTCCCGTATTTTTCTTTTATTCGTAGGTTACCATGGATATGAACATTGTGGATTATTTGGAGGATTTTATAGCATGAAGTTTAGAGGATTTTTAGTATTTTTGTATAGATTGGCAGTGTGATTCACTAGAGAGCTTAAAATTATTTTAGAGTGTAATTTAATTGTAATTATTTTGGAGGTGTAAATTTTGGATTGGATATTGTGGGTACACAGATTAAGAATGACGGTCCAGGACGAGTAGCCCAATTGAAGAGGCCCAAAGTCCAAACCCTTCATACCTTAACATTAATTCGGTTATGACTTAGTATTATCCCATGTTCTCGTAAAGAGGTGTTCCAGGAGAAGATGGAAAACGTGGGGGAATCCAACACCCCCACTCCCGGAAAATAAACATGTATATAATAAACCCTAGGTCTGGGGCATAAGACACGCATTGTATTCTCTGTAATCGCTCCCCGGAGTATATAGAAATAATACTGACTACACCACCGTGGACGTAGGCATTCTTGTTGAACCACGTACATCTCCTGTTGTGTGATTGGCATTTTGTCTTCTTTATTCTGCTTGGTGATTGCGCTTCTCTTCTCTATTTTGTTAAGTAGTCATTGTCACCACAATTGGCGACGTCTGTGGGAACGTTTATCTTCCCTGAGAAAGCCCACACCAACAAAGAAGTTTGAAATGTCTGGTCATAGTAGTAATGCTCCTCAGGCAGGAGATATCTAAGAACAACCTGCTCCTCCCAGGATCAGATTTGAAGTTCGACGTTCAGATCAGAGGGCTCCCCTAGAGAGGCCAATCTCAGAAGAAAGCCAAGGACCAGCGAGGTCCACACAAATATCCAGGCTGATTGATGCATATGAGGTGAGGCTCCAAGAGCAGAGGGAGTCTTCTTGTAAGCACGAAGCTGAGAATGCTCTCCTCAAAAGAAGAATCTAGAAATAGAATTTCTTAAGATTGGCTGCATTTCATGCTCGAGGTATCTCTCTGCCCTCCAGCGTTTCTAAATGATAGGCTCCTCATAGATCATATCTTGTTATCTTGAATGGTCCTTCCCAGTTTGGCCCTATCTTGCCATCTGATGGTTTTACTGTCCGCCCAAGACTTTCCTTAGGACGTAGTCTCCAACTCGGAATGCCCTAGGATTGACCTTCTTGTTATAGTGCTTTGCGAGCTGTTGTTGATAGCTCGCTAGTTTCAACAAGGCAAGCTCTCGGCGTTCGTCAGCTAGGTTGAGCTCAGCTAGCAATGCTGCATCATTCTGGCCTTGGTCAACAAGGGTGGACCTCATAGTGGGTAATCCTTCTTCCAATGGGATGACTTTTTCCATTCTATATGTCAGTGAGAATGGGGTTTCCCCCGTTGCTTGACATGTGGTAGTACGGTAGGCCCACATAATATGCGGTAGTTTATTCACCCATGCGCCTTTGGCTCGTTCTTATCGTTTCTTTAGCCATTCGATCAGCATTTTGTTGGAAGCCTCGGCTTGTCCATTACTCTAAGGATAGGCCACCGAGCTGAAATGGTATCTGATTTCGTGGTCATTACAAAAATTCTGAAAGGAGCTTCTTTCGAAACTGTGTTCCATTATCACTGATGATGGTTCTAGGGATCCCAAAACGGGTGATTATATTTTTCCATATGAATCTTATCATATCCACATCTCGGATGTTCGCCAGTGGCTCTGCCTCTATCCATTTAGTGAAGTAGTTAGTTGCGACCAACATATACATGCGATTGTCGACAGCGGTAAGAAGAGGTCCTACGATGTCCATTCCCCATTGGACGAATGGCCATGGGATGGAAAGTGATTTTAGGTCACTGGTGGGTTGATAAACCATGGGAGCATGAAGTTGGCATTTCTCGCATTTGCGAACATACATTGCAGTGTCTCTTTGCATATATGGCCACTAATAGCCTTCCTTCATTGCTCAGAAAGCCAATGACCTTACACCAACATTTCCTCCATAGATTCCCTCGTGGAGTTCATGTAGGATCTGGTCGACATCCCTCGGGTGAACACATTAAAGGTAGGGACCGGAAAATGATCTCTTATATAGCTTGCGCTCAGGAGATAAGTTAAAACGAGCAACTTTGACTCTTATCTGATGATCGGTCTTCTTATCATCGAGAAGTATGCCATCCTTAAAATAGTCTTTTAGAGGGTCCATCCAGCTGGGTGCTGACTCGATTTGCAACCCCTGCTCCACGTTTGGTAGCTCGTTGTTATGGTTAATGCTCGGATGAGCGAGGAAATTGATGGGTATTTTTCTTTTTAAGTATGAATCAATTGTCGAACTCAGGACTGCCAGGGCATCAGCATGGATGTTCTGTCCTCTAGAAAACTTCTGGACACTGACTTCCTCGAAGTTGGCCATTAGCCTTTTTGCCAAGGTGAGGTAGGATGCCATTATTTCATCTTTTGCATTGTTTTCTCCATTTATCTAATTGGAGACTAATTGTGAATCGTCGAACACTTGTAACTGCTTTTCCCCCAAAGTCTGTGCCTTCTGGCGGCCAGCTATTAAAGCCTCATACTCTGCTTCGTTGTTGGAGGCTTCAAATCCAATCCTGATTCCTTATTTGAGGATTGTATCCTCTGGAGTGACAAGTACAATTCCCACTCATGCCCCCTTTAAATTGGAGGTTCCATCAATAAACAACTTCCAGATCCCCTTTAAACGAAACTCTATATTATTTCATCATACTTACAACAAATACAACCTATGTTGAGTCGGCAAGCTCGCCCAAAACATCAACATTACATTACTTCATTACAAACTATACATAGTTACTACTGGCAAAATCTTAATGAGGTCGAGGCCTCTAAACAAGATAATCAACCACTTAGGCTCTTCGACCGTCGTCAGGATGGGGAACTAACTCCTTCTCGATTTCATTCGCATCCGACTCCAATAGCTGTTGAGGAATGGCATCAATAGGGATCCACTAATCATCTCTCCAAAAGAGACTAGGCATTAGAGTGGAAGGAGAAATCTCATGAAGATACTAGAGCATTGAGTTCTTTGGGACTTGCAGCTCCTTCAAGGGACTCAACCATCCCATGATAAAGGCGAGCTCTTCAAACTCCATTAGCCTCGTCAGAGCATCTAGCCAACCTTGGTCGTAACCATCGACCCATACTTGCCTCGTTCCTCTCTTAAACAGGTGCCTTAGCCGAGTGACGTCCCTTTGAAGCCCAGAAGTGATCACATATGCTCGTTGGACATCACCACAAAGCTCTTCCATTTCCCTAGCTGAACTCCTTATGTTTATGCCAGCTCGCGGGGTAGAACCTTGCAGCACCGGAGGAACATCGCTTGATCCATCTCGAGCTCGTGATGAGGAGGAACCTCATAATACTACAGGAGCGATGCTCGATGCATTCTCCTTGAGTCGCGAGACTTCCCTCCTCAAAGCCTCATTCTCTTGCTGAAGAATTTCTCCAACCTAATTGATCTCAGAAGCATCCATAAGCTTTTCTCTCAGAGTATTCACCTCCTCTTGGGCTGAGGCACCAACTTCCTCCATCTCTTAGAGCCTATCTTTCAGTTTAACGATGATCTCAGTCTGCTCTATCAAACGCTTATTCCTTAATCGTAGTGATTTTCAAATTCTCATAAAGGTATAATAAACCTCAGAGCTTACATCAGGACCAAGCATTCTTCCCAACTGAAGTGGATGGTATATAATCATCAACACCAATCAACTACAAGCAGTAAAAGAGCAATGAAAGATAGAGTTATTCAGTACTCAAAAAGAAAAACTCTTCTCATTTCATTAATGTGCAAAAGGATCAGAGTACATCGAGAAGCAAAAAGGAAAATTACAAACAAAAATACAAAAGCAATCCCAAAGGTGAATTAGCTGGAAACCTCAGGCTGCCTAAAAGTAGCTGGATGCTTCCCTTTGTCAGCAGCAGTAGAAGCACCTCCCTCAGCAGGAACAACCTCTGTCGCCTGAATAGGAAGGGAATCAGCAGGGACTGACTGGGAGGTAGTGTCAACACCTTCAATGGCTGGGGCTGGGGCTTCGTCCATAATTAGCCTTGGTCCTGGATCATGCTCGTCAAATAGAGGATAAGCAACATCCACACCAGCAGCCAAAAGGGCCTTGTCCAGCCCTTCTTAAAGTTCAGACGACTGATGTAGCCTATCTGAACCTCAGCGTCTTCACACGCAGAAGCCCACCCAGAGTTATATGAATCCTCCTTAATGGTGGCTGCCTGAGACTCCTACTCCTTCAGTTTCTCGATCAGCACTTTGTTCTCCTCCACGATAGCCATCTTCCTCGAGCAGACCAGGTCGTAGGCTTGCCGCAGTTCATTCAGTTCATTAACTGCTGCTTCCCTATCTAGATTGTCATTAGCAAGAGCCAGGTTGGATGACGTCCGAGCAGCATCAACGGCCTTCAGACTAGCCTCCAGCTCTGTACCCCTCACCTTTAAGGCAACATTTTGCTACTCCAGCTCACCGTTCTTATTCACCAGCTCATCACGAGAACGATAGAGAACGATAAAATCAGTCACAAACTGCAAGAAAAAGAAGATATTAGAAAGAGAAATAGACTTACCAAGGCTAGCCTCTGGCTCGCCTGCAGAGCTAACTGGTCAGTCCCCACCACCCTTTGGCAGTTAGCAGGAAGGACTGCTCGCTCGAGCAGTGCAAGGGACAACTGGGGGGAAGTGGCGAATGAGGCCCCCTCTAGCAACGTGGACACAGACACTAAGGCCTGTCCAACCTTTGTCCTCGCCTCCATTTTCCTCCTCTTATCTTCTTTTTCCTTCTCCTTCTGTACTTTCCTCCTCTCATTGACCTTCTTCTTTTCCATAATTTTCTTCTTCTCTTCTTCCCTCTTTATCTCTCTCTCTCCCTCACCTTCTCTTCTTCCTTCCTCTTCTTCTCCTGCTCTTGAGCATAAGACCGAGAACCAATAGCAACAACCCTAGTGCTAGACTTCTACTTCTTTGTCCTCTGAGCAAGAAGCACATGATAATCATCTTCATCATCTCGGATCAAATTCTTCCTTGGAGGAACCATTTCTTCGCTAGAGCTGCTGGACGTGCTTGAAGGGTCTTGGGCTTCAGAAACCTCTTCTTAATCAGAAGAACTATCACCACTGGAGCTCCCCTTATTAAAATTTCCTTTAGAACTTCCTCTGATGTCACTCTCATAACTACTCTCCTCCTCGTCTAACTGAATGGGATCACCAGCAGCTTCTTCGGAGGTATCAAACTCGGGAATGCTATCTACCGGCCTCGCTATAAAGGTAGAACCAATGTTTTTGTACTCGAGCAAGAAAGCAGCAGACCGAGGATGCTCGCCGTCATCTAGGGGATCCCTAATATTCCAAGCTTTGACCAACTCAAAAAGGCGAACCTCGCTGAGAGCAGGTTCCAAGTTCTTCGACCTCGCTGAAGAAAAAGTAGGAAAGTGTCAGAAAGATCACACATTAATACAGAAATTGAAAGAACAGAGTGAAGACTACTTATATACTCTTCCCCATAAAAGGGAACAGTAAACCTATCAGATCTCGACCCCTCAGTCTAGGGGGAGAACTGCCAATTTCTAGCAAGAAAGCCATCTTGCCAGTAATCCTTGTGGGAATCAGGTAGGTTTACTACCAATACCTCGTTAGGACTCCTGGCTTTAAGATAGAGAACACCAGATCTAGTTTGAGAAAAGGAGTAGCAAAAGCGGACTTCGACGAGCCCCAATTTGGTGACATAAAGTTGATTTATTCTATGAACACCATTGATTATCTTCCACACATTGGGCGAACACTATGTAGGAACAATGTTGAAATAACCAAATAAATGCAAGAATAAATCATATGGAGGAAAAGTAATCCCCCCTTGAGAAAGTAGAAAGACGTGAATCCAATGGGCACCCTCTATCTCTCTAACATTTTTAGGGAGAGAGTCACACTCAATCTCTACCCACTCTGGGATATTGTAAAATTTCCTAGACTCGGATACTGATCTATTACCTATCTTCACCATTTGTAAACCCTAAACTACAAATTCAAAGAAAGCACAGAGAAAAAGTAAAAGAGACTTACGAGATGAGAGCTTGACTTGGACAATGCAAGAACACAAGTCCAAATGACGAGGAAAATCAAAATCAAGGAAAATGAAGATCTGGAGAAGAGGGCACAAATTGATAAAACTCGCAGAGAGTTTGCAGAAGATAGAAGAACATTGAGAAGCTTGAAATGGCAACTATGAAACGTTTCCCAAAAAGAATTTTAAATGTTACTAATCATTGCGCACAAGACCCAAAGCAACTTCCACTTAATCCAGTCCTCAAACTTTGGGAAGAGTTGCACGATGTACAAAGGATCCATTATGATAAATCATTTAAATTTATTGAGCCCAAATTGTGGCCCAACAAACTTAGGGGTAATTGTGGGTACACGGATTTAGAATGACGGGCCTGGACGAGTAGCCCAATTGAAGCGGCCCAAACTCCAAACCCTTCATACCTTAACATTAATTCGGTTATGACTTGGTCTTCTCCCATGCTTTCTTAAAGAGGTGTTCCAGGAGAAGATGGAAAACGTGGGGGAGTCCAACACCCCCACTCCCTGAAAATAAACATGTATATAATAAACCCTAGGTCTGGCGCATAAGACACGCACTATATTCTCTGTAATCGCTCCCCGGAGTATATATAAATAATACTAACTGCACCACCGTGGACGTAGGCATTCTTGTTGAACCACGTACATCTCCTGTTGTGTGATTGGCATTTTTTCTTCTTTATTCTGCTTGGTGATTGCGCTTCTCGTATCTATTTGTGTTCAATAATAATTGTCACCACAGATGTTATGAAACTTTGGATTCGTTATATTTATTTTTGTGGAATATAGATGCTCTATACTTATTGTTTAGGATATAGTTTTGTTTTAATCGTAATATAGCCTCGTGTTTTGCGCGGGGTGTTTCAAATGGGAGAGAATGGATCCATGGGATGAGAGTTGTCCCCTTTCTCTTCACCCAAAGATAAAGTCCTTAACTAATAAGGAAGAAACACGAAGTTGTTTATTTTCAACCATTAAAGAAAATAAGAACCAATCCAAGAAAGGTTGGGATGATGATAATTCGGAGGACGACCAAACGAAGGAAACCAAAGGGTATTCGTATAGGAATTGAAGAAACTCAGATGGCTCTGACTGAATGCATGTAAGAAGAATTCATTTCTTTCCCCCACGGATGGATCATAGTTGGATAAGTATTTTGTCATCAAATTGGGTTGTCGAAAGTTGAAGTAAAAAAATATTTCTTACTTTGTTAAAACAAACACAAATGTCTTTATGTGGAAGTACTATGTCCTCTCCGGAATAGACCCAGATCTTACTTTTCACCAATTTCATATAGATCAATGTATTGATCCTATTAAATAGAAGCCCAGGAAGTCATCCCCAAAGAGGGTAAAGTCTATAAAATGTGATGTTGATAACCTAATGCAGGTTAACTCCATTAAATGGGTCTAATTCCCAAATAGGGTCTCCAACACTATTATCATTAATAAAAAGAGCGTCAAGTGGAGGTTCTGTGTGGAACTCCAATCTCAACAGGAAATGCCCGAGGACGGTTACCCCATACCCTCGAATAAATTAGTTTGTCGATCCCACATCATGGTATTAACACATGAACTTCATGAATTCCTACTTCGAATACCACAAGATTCCAATGTTCAACCCAAACTAGGATAAGACCCCGTTCATCAAAACCATGGGAATTTACTATCACAAAGTAATTCTTTTCGATTTAAAGAATGCAGGGGCAACCTATTCAAGGAGTGGTATGATTTGAGGTAGATCGACCTAAAAGTGACCCACAAAAAAATTATGTGGTCCAAATTAGACATCAGTTGGTCGCCTACACATGATATTAAAGAACATGCAACCTCAATGACCTTGTGGACTGAATCAGCCTCAGTGATAGGCTCCTTCCCCTTGTGGAATGATATATCTTTGTGGCGATAATGGCCTTCCAAGGGGGATGAGTTTTTGGATGTTCACCCAACCCTTATTTGGGCTCGTTGTTAATAATCGATCGGTTAGAAATTAGGGTATGAGGATAAGGACCACTAACTAATGCCTTTCCATTCTTCTTCTTTTGTCATATTTTGCCTCCGCCCATTAGAGGCTATAGGGATTCTTCTCCCTGAGAGAAATTAACGTCCTCTTTCATTTTTCTTCGCTAGCAATAGTCTCATTAGCTCGCGTGTTTACAACTTTTTGTTTTTTAGTTTATCCCTGACAAATTTTGAGTTAATCATTCTCCTTAATCGGCCAATGATTTCTTTTAGATTGACAAGGATTGAAGGGAAAGAGAAGTCCTGAAAGAATTCCTCTTCATACTATACCTACTCCTAATGAGGAGCAGATATAATTACATCGTAAGCGAATAGTGGATCAAGATCGTCCTTGAATGAACCCATATGTTCTTCTTCTTCTTCTTCTTCTTCTTCTTCTTCTTCTTCTTCCTATTATTCTCCTTGATCAGAGTCCAAGTATTTTGAAATAACATATGAGGTAGATTCCCCTACATAAGTGACATTGTCATCTTAGATAGAGAGGAGCGGCTGTTGAGATGGATTTATCATCCACTATAGTGTAATCAGTGACCTATAAATCAGGGACGGCGATGAGTTAATGAAAGGTTATGTTTTAATCGAGTAAGATATGGGCCTCCCTCCAATGTGGTTGAACTCCAGATGGAGTCTGACGTCTCTAATTTCTTCTAAATCATCATGATTGACGTGTTATTCAGATGGTTTGGTATTCAGAAAGTGAAAAGCAAAGTTCAATTAGGCTTGTCAGTAAAGAACGACTAATAATTAAAGAGAATCAAAATTATTTGATTGACCTATCAGTAGCCCCCTTGGTGACAGGAATGCCAATTATACCATAGATTTCCACGTATATGTCTCCATAGATTACAAGGATATTTTCCTTAGTGTCCTATTGTGATAAAGGAAAATAAGTGACAAAATAACATGACTTTTCCCTAGCTTGGAAGTGGTACAATTCAATAAATGGGGAAGCCCTCAAGTCATAAGAGTATCTGATATCCACAAGACCTAGGTCCATCCCGAAGATTTTTTTTATGTTTATTGTTTTCATCATAATCTGGAAGAAACTATCGTTTTCTTGGGTAGGGAGTATTCCATAATAACGGAGCCACCTTATAAATAGTGAGTGAAGGGGAAATTAAACCCCCTTACCTATAGGGAAGCTAAAAAAAAATCCTCTTCCTTTGGGGAAACCGTAATGTTAACACTATCGAGAACTCTATACGTATCATGGAATTCCAAAAAGTTATTAGTTGCAGAAAACTCACGTTCCCTTTAAAGTCTAGACTTATCAAGAGGATGAAGGAGAAGAAAAAGACTGGAGATGAAAAAGTCTAATGAAAATAATATATATATATATATATATATATATATATATATAGAGAGAGAGAGAGAGAGAGAGAGAGAGAGAAAGAGCAAAAGTATAATACTTTAGCAAGAGCAGGAGTTCTAAGGTATAAGTCTTGAAAATAATTATAACTTCTACTCCACGTCATGCCATTCTCCATCCAACTCTTGGCATAAAATACTACCCACCCACACGCCACTATTGCCGTAAGTAATGACGATGGGATGTACAACCCATGTGTAAGGATATGTGTGAAATAATCATGCAAGTTGTATTCCCCCGTTTATTCCCAATGATGTGTGCATGTAAAATATAATGAATCATTTAAAGACACGTGGGAGGCAAAAATAAAGTGGGATACCGTCGACTAGCTTTGTCTGATCACCTCCACCTTAGGGAAAATTGAAAGGAGTATAACTGAGTTAATGACATGTCGCTGAACACATGGCACATCACATAAGAAGTGCATTGTGGGAGAATGAGTTGAGAGAGAAGAAAAATCTCAAAGGTATTGAAGTCAAATCTTAGCGATCACGTTAACATATTTGAAGACCATTATTAATAGAACTCTACAAATCAAAAAGGATAAACACAAAGATTGTAGGATATCAAAGTCTATAAATAGGGGAGATTTGGATCAACTTAAGAATTAATTGCAACTTGCATGTAATGGATTGGACTCTCATCTATTATCCCTAATAAACAAATCTCCCCTACTTTTCCCCATGGACATAGGTTGATAACACAGCCGAAACACGTACATCTTATCTTTTCTACTATTATTTCTGAACTCAAAAGAACTTGGGGCTAATATTTAATTTCATATTTGATTGTGGGTCAATATCCACAACAAAGGCCAAATTAACATTTAATAAAAAATAATTGTAACATATTTAGTTAGACATTAATTTTTTCACTAAAGATTATAATATTCTAAAAATGAATTCAACTTCTTCACACTATTTTAATTTTAAAGTAAATTTTTTAATTGGAATCTAGTTCAAGGATTGAAAACAATCATTTTACATTTTTCTAATTAAAAATGATATTATACTTATTTAATCCAGGATTCTCATATATATCATAAAATTTTGATATAATCAATTTTTTGTGTTAGTGTTAGAGAACTAGACTAAAACCATGCTTTATGTAATAATTTTAGTTACAGATTTATTGTTATAATAAAATCAGCTATTCCTATTTTAATGAGAATCATATATGGACATAATATTTTGTAGTATTTTATATATTGTTGGCGTCTTTTATTCTTCTCAATAGGTATTTTGGTGAGTAGAGTACGACTTACACATAGAGGATAAGATCACCAGTTCCTTTGGAATATAAGTTTTATCATTCACAGTCTTACATGGAACTGGATGCAACATCTATAAGACTATAGCATGATTTTATTAGGTCTATCTTGATTATAGAAAAATGTATAGTCAAATTATTGTGCTAGTATACTTTGTGTGTATTGAGCGGAACCAAATTAAGGTCATTGTTTTTATACTGATTTTATAAGGCAATATACACCTCGTGATTATTTGGTTTACTCAAGGCTCTTAATCCGGATATGATTGATGGACACATGCACTAGTTATTTATTACTGTGACTTATCGAGTGAGATTCATTATTGGATCAATAATCCTGATAAATTGGGTAATGGTGATTAATGTATGGTGAAAGTCTTTTATGGATGGAATCCATGTCTCGGCATAGAGACTGGTGATAACCCCCATATATGCTTATAAGTTTTGTATGTGTCAAACCCTGAACGTGGATTATGTTAATCCAACACTATAAATAAGTTAAGTTTGATCGCTCAAGGACTTAAAGAAGTCAATCAAATAAATTATCAGTAATTTATTTTATTAATGGGTATCTGTAACTTTAACATGGGGAGAATTAAGTAATTAATAACGAGGAGCTCAAAATATAAATTTGAGTTAAGGATAAGAGTTGCAATTATAATTATTTAGTGATATTAATTATAATTAAGGGGCAAATATTAGGATCCGACAAGGATTAGGCTTTCTCATGCCTATTAGGAGCCACATCCTTATCTCTCCTTGGGGTCCCTACTATAGAGTATATGTATGAACTTAAGTCTCATTATTTCTTAACCTACTCAACACTCTTGGATATTTAAAACACACGAGTTCATACTTGTGAGAAAGAGAGGCATCAAAGAAGAAAGAGGAGACAAGAATGTGGTCACAAAATAGGAGCCCACCCTCTACTTGTGACTGTTTATATCAAGAATACAGTAGAAGACTGTGAGGTGAATTGATCCATCACGTATTCTATTCATGCAAACACGAGATCAAATCAAATATATCTCAAAAGGTAAATCCTAATTTTGCCTTGTAGGATTTCATGTATGTGTAATTTTTAGTGTAGTTAAATCTATACGGGTTCTCAATATACCCTTGGACATTCGTTCCATTCCAACAATTGGTATCAGATCCCTATTGATACCGCATATAGGTTTAATTTAGCCATGTTGTCCACTTAAAACAATCGTATATGTGCATGGATGTTGGGTAGATTATAATCTATGTTAACTTCTGTTTTGCAATGATCTAATCCCACTATTATGGTAACGCATTTATGTTTATGTTTTATGTGATTTGATCCCACGATGGTTTAGTTGCGGTTACTTTTTACCTTGGATTAATGTAATATTGATATAGAATGTGAACTCCTTCATGGAGTCATAGGACATGTGTAAATTGTTACTCTTTTTTATCATAACTGTCAATGGAGGAGTGTGAAGAAAGATTGGTGATCGGAGGCAGTTTTTGGCCCATAAATCTGTTTCAACAGTGTTAAATAGTTCTTGGAGGCGGGGGCACTTCCCCTAGACCCCCATATCGTCCCAACATAGTGGAAACATGAACTGTTTCGGGTCAATGATGACTATTTAGTTCAAGGATGACTGTTGAGAACTCCAATCTATGACATAGTTGTATCTTGACCATAATAGCCGAGAATCCTTATTTATCTCAATTTTTTTTACATTTATTTATATCTCTATTATTCATGTTTTAATTGTTGGGTTGTTAATATGTGTTAACGGTTCCCTTAGAATTATGGACAACATGGAATACCGACCAGACATAAATCATGCAGATGCTAAATATGAATAGTTTATAATTATTTTGAATCGTGGACATTAATATGTGTGGTTAGAGTATAAAAAATTGAGTATTCATTTTTTAATGATCAAGGGTAATTATTATTTTTTACTTATCACACATTTGCTTGATGTATTAAAATAGGGATATCTCAGTATTTTTGAAAATATATCAAGTGTCCTAGATTTTTCAAATTAATTAGGAATTGGACACATTTTTTTAACCCTCACAAAAGTTTTTTAAATTACTAAGTAGGAGAGGGAATTTTCCAAGGGAAAATCCCATGGTCTCCACCAACGATTTGTAGACTTTCAATAATAAGTAGGTCCTTCAATGAGGAATGCAAATTATTGTGGTAGTTAGTTTAAATTTCCTTAAAGCTAATTTTGGAATCATTATTCATCCAGGGGACTCAAAGGAGGAGTCTATGTGATATGAGATAATATAAAATTAGTTCGTGGTATACACTCAGACATAAAATAATAGTAGGTTCTCCAAAGAGGAATGCTATGATTTTATGGCACCAAAGTTCCAGCTATTTAATTTTATTTGACATAGGTTTTGTCTAGATAATAAAATTAAAAGGAATAATCCGACCTATTTTTTGTGGATAGTAGGTTCTCGAAAGAGAAATACTATTCAAATGCTAATCGGGATGCCGAAGAATTCTTTTAAAACTGATAGAGGGAACATTAATTTTAATCTAGAATTCAAAAGGTTTAATGCCATATAATAATTCATTTTATTATTTGATTCTCAGTATTAAGATGAGAAGCTCTTTTAATCCACTTATTGTCATTCTCAGGGAAAACAAATTAACTAGACCTAATTACATTAACTGGAAAAGGAAATTGGATATTGTGTTGACTGCTGAAGGGTACTAGTTTGTGCTCTATGAGATCTGTCCTGAGAATCCTAGTGAGGGGGCAACTAAAAAGGAAACCCATGATTACCAGAAATGGATGAAGGTTGCTGAGATGAAGCGGTTTTACATTTTGGCATCTATGTCAAATTTTCTACAACATCAGCAGTAATCGATGGACATTGCCTATGGCATGATGTTGAACCTCAAAGATATGTTTGGGGATTAGAATTTTGCTACAAGGCAAGTTGTTATGAAATAACTCATGAACATAAACATGACTAAAGGGACCCCAGTGAGGGAACGTGTTTTAAGGATGATGTCTTTTCTCAATGAACTTGAAATCCGTGGAACATAATTTGATGTAGAAACCCATCCTGAGTCCTTTAAGCAGTTCCGCCTAAATTAGAACATTAACAAACTTTCTTACACTTTGGCAAAACTACTTAAAGAACTACAAGCAACTGAGGGTCTCATCAAGTAGTCAGTAAGTGATTTTATTGCTGATAAAGGTTCTACTTCTAACCCTATGGGAAAGAAGACGAAGGATCATAAATAAGTTATGGTCCCTCAGGCAGCTCGTTGGCCTTAGGGAGGTGTGAAAAAGGCCAAGGGAAAATGTATCCACTGTAAGAAGTCAGGACACTGGAAGAAAAAATGTCCAGTTTTTCGCAATAAACAGAACAACATAGATAAATTCAATTTATTTGTGGTTGAATCATGTTATGTGGTTCGTACTATCAGTACTTGGTGTGTATATACGGGATCAACTAATTATATATACAATTCTTTATAGGGGTTCCATAAAACTAGGCGACTAAGTGATGGAGAGATTTATTTGACTCTGGGAGATGCTACGAGAGTAGCGGTAGTTGCTGTGGGAGATGTTCATTTATGCTTTAAAATTGATAGGAGTATACTTTTAAAAGATTGTCTCTATGGACCTTCCGTTAAAAGGAATTTTATTTTAGTTTCTTCTTTAGACTTTTATGGATATTCAATTTCTTTTAATAAACTCCTGGTTACTAAGAAAAATAAATCTTTTTATGTTCTGGTACATTAGTTGATAATCTTTATACTGTTAATACTATCTCTCCCACATAACAAATTAATATTTTGCATAATTCAATTGGACCAACTTTAAAGATAAAGGAACCCTCCTTAGTGAACCAAACATATCTTTGGCACTTATGCCTAGGTCATATTAACATAAAAAGGATTCTTATAATGGTAGCAAGTGGGCAATTGAGCTCACTAGAAGTTGAGGCACTTATAGTTTGTGAGTCCCGTTTAGAAGGTAAAATGACCAAGAGTCCTTTCTCGGCCAAGGGATATAGAGCCAAAGAATTGTTAGAATTAGTTCATTCTGATCTATGTGGTCCGAAGACAACCCGAGAAAGAGGGGTCTTTGAGTATTTTATGACTTTCATAGATGATTACTCAAGATATGCGCATGTTTACCTAATTCAGCATAAGTTCGAAGCCTTTGAGAAATTCAAATTTTATAGCAAAAAAGTGGAGAAGCATCTAGGTAAAAGTGTCAAGACACTACGATCTGATTGTGGTGGAGAGTACCTCTTAGGGCAGTTGAGGAAGTATCCAAAAAATGAAGGGATCACATCCTGATTGTGCTTATAAGTTTTGCATGTGTCAAACCTTGTAGGTGGATTATGCTAATCTGACACTTCACATACGTTAATTGGACCGCTCGAGGACTTAAAGAAGTTAATCAAATAAATTATTAATAAGTTATTTTATTAACGGGTATCTATAACCTTAACGTGTGGAGAATTAAGTAACTACTAATGAAAAGCTCAAAATATAATTTTGAGTTAAGGAGTGGAGTTAAAATTATAATTATGTAGTGGTATTAATTATAATTACCAGATTGAGATTAGGATCCTGGAAAAATTAGGTTTTCTCAGGACTATTAGGAGCCACATCCTTATCTATCCTTAGGGTCCTTACTGTAGCCTATATATATGCACCTAAGTCCCATTATTTCTCAACCTAGCCGTCACTCTTGGATACTCAAAAGACACGAGTTTAGACTTGTGATAAATAGAGGAGACATAGAAGAAAGAGGAGACAAAAAAGTGGGCATGAAATAGGAGCTCACCCTCTACTCGTGATTGTCCATATCAGGAATACAGTAGAAGACTGTCAGGTGAATCGATCCATCACATGTTATGCTTATGCAAAGACGAGAACAAATCAAATAGAGCTCAAAAGGTGAATCCTAATTTCACGTTGTAGGATTTCATGTATGTGTAATTTGTTTTTATAGTTCAATCTATACGTGTTCTCAATAGACCCTTGGACTTCCCTTCCAACAGTTAGTATATGGATTTCCTCCCCCGTCAGAGGGAATTGTTCACTGAATCTAGGTACTTTAAATTTATGGTAATTATTTTAAATATGTGTTATGTATGATTGGTCCCCCATTGTGTAATATCTATATGAACATTTTAATTTTTAAGAATTGACCAATATGAATTTATTAGCACACCAATGTTGTTTGATGATCTCAAGTAAGAATTGTGTTCTTAGAAATATTTTTTTCATTTTTTACAAGATATTATTTGGATTAGATATGGTTGGAAAACCCAAATCGATTTTGTAATATGAGAGTGAGCATCATCGAAAGAGAAAATGATTGTTGTTAAGAATATATTTTTCTTCTTTACCGAAAGGGATGTAGAATGATAAGTCTGAGTTTTAAAGTCAATGATATAGGTTAAGAAATTTTTGTGACACCCCGCCAAATAAAATACCGGGTGATTAGTCCTATATCAAATTAAAACAGGAATCCCAGTTGGTTCATTCTTAGCATCATTGCCGAAAACCTTTTTAACAGTTACTAACCACCTGGTATTCCAAAAAGCCGATACCAAATTTAAACTTTTTATTTAAACAATACAATAACATAAGGAAATACATATAAACCATTCATAACAATAGAATCAAATCAGCTGAATAAATAATTAAACTACTTGCCAAAAAAACCATAGGCCACCAAAGTAAATAGTCCAACAATAATCATCCCACAACTGAATAAATAAATCTGAAAATCGTACTGAAAAGCTTGGGCGACAAGCCCTAAGTAAAACTGAAACTGATAGATCATTCCTACTCTAGCATCCACATGTGCCATAGCTACGTGTCCCTAGAGTAGAATATAAAGTCTGGTGTCCCTATGGTTGGACACCTAAAAGATTTTAAAAATAGTTTTATTGGAAGGGTTAGAACCCAAAACATTTTGAAAATATTTAGCAAGAGATTAACTTGCAAAACTAAAATATGGATGAATGCGCTTCATATATTAATTAGTGTTGCACTCCCTTGAGGACAGACTCACCCATCAACTAATTTGCACACCTAACGCCTTCTTTATATCCCACGTAGTCCTCTACCCCGAAACTAGATACTTGATATAACTCTTTTCAACCGCCCTACTCAATCCCGAGTATTTTAAACGCATAATTTATAAGTTACTTACCACCTTAACTTAGTTAATCATCTTTCCTTGAAATCCATATAATATTCACTAGTTATATAAATAATACAATTTTCTCAATGAATTTGGATTACCCGTATATAATTATTCCCCCCATTATATGCGTAAAGTTATCTTACAACAATCACACGTATGTTGAATATGAATATACCTCATATATAATTACTTACAATTTACTACATGTATTTAATGACCCGTATATAATTATTCACCCCATTATATATGTAGAACCACATTACAACATTCACACATATGTTGAATATAAATATAACCTATCCTCCAGAGTAATAACTCACCGGATGTATTCTATAATGTGCTATCCCACTAGGTGTATACACGCAACCTAGTTACCGTAAGTCAGAATTGCTCAGTAACTTGGCTAAAAACATATATAATGGAGGCGATCATATTCCTTCCCTTAAAGTGAGATGTCCCTCACACATATAACAGACGCTATGAGATAGGGATATACTCGCCCTACTCTTTAAGCTAGAGGATTCACCCAGTACGCGCAACCTCCCCTGATAACACTTGAGTATATATACTAATAATATCTAACCACTGATATTTAATAACACTATATATATATATAGAGGCAGGCTCCTGTGCACACTAAGTTTGCACATTATCTTTTAAAAGTAGTAAAAAAATTATTTTTGAGTTGATTTTTTTTGTGTGATATTTAAACATTTCAAGGAACCCATATAAAAAAAATTAGCTCAAAAAAACTTTTTTTGCTATTTTTAAAAAATCGGTCAAACTTTCGCAGTTTTTAAGCCCTTTAAAAACTGCGAAAGTTTGACCGATTTTTTAAAAATAGCAAAAAAAGTTTTTTTGAGCTAATTTTTTTTATGTGAGTTCGTTGAAATGTTAAAATATCACATAAAAAAATTGGTGTGTGCCAGCACTAAGTTTGCACACTTTTAAAAGGTAATGTGCAAACTTAGTGTGCAAACTTAGTGTGCACAGGAGCCTGCCTCTCTCTCTCTCTATATATATATATATATTTATATACACACACGATCAGCACACTGTATATATATAATAATTAGTTCCCGCAATTACTGTGCACAAAAATCCTTAGCACTAGCCTAATTTTCCCCGAGTCTGTGGTCCGACTCTAATTTAATTAATTTACACATTAATTAATTCATTACTATCTCAAGTCTATAATCCGACTCTAAATTAATTAATTTATCCCTTAATTAATTTATTACCTTGGTGTCACTCAACCAATATACTCGGACTCGCTCACTTGGTCCGTATTTTAATATTTTCCGAGTCAATATTCCCACTCCAAATTAATCTACTACTCTCAGTAATTAATTTAACCCCTTGGTATCACTCAACCAATACACCTATACTCGCTCACGTGGACCGAAATTAAATATCACCCGAGTCTAATCCCAGACTCCAAATTAATTATTTTTCCTCTATAATTAATTTCAATGAGTAGTGTCTCCCTACTACTATACCCGAACTTATTCACCTAGTTCGTTATTTTATTTCTCAGAATTTATTCTCAAAATTCATACATAAGTGTTACACTTAAGTACTCCTACCAATCCCAATTATACGCCCCTATAATTTTGAGAATATTAACTTACCTAATTAAATTCTCCCTTAATTATACTTGGTGTCAATTAAACTAAAAAGGAAATTCCACCTAAAAATCCCAAGGCTGAACTTCCAAAAATATCGGACCATCGATCGATCGATCTTGTCCATCGATCGATCGATCGAACATGTATGCTCCTTCTCTGACCTTATGTTTAGCGATTGATGAATTTCTCTAAGGTTTTATCTCCTCCCCTGTTCTAACTCGAGTACAACTAATGATACCTCCACATAAGAAAAAGGTTCACTACAAAAAAATTTGCTTTTAAGACCCTATTTTTTGAGACAGACAAAATATAGTCTTTAAAACATACTTTTTTATACGGATATAATGAGCCGTCTCAAAAACTATTATTTTTCGGGACTGCTAATTATATCCGTCTAAAAAAGGTCATTTTTTGATACGGTTAATTATACCCGTCTCAAAAAAGGTCACTTTTTGATACGATTAATTATATCCGTCTTATAAAGTAAAGCAAATGAGACGGTAAATACTTACTGTATCAAAAGATAAACCAAATAAGACGGCTAAAAAAATTTATTCCCACCACTAATTGTTTTCATCTCCCGCTCTAACACTTTAACCTAACTTCCCTCCTAAAAAAAAAAAAAAATGAAAAACAAAAAACATAAACAAATCAAAGACCCAAATCTCGTCTCCAACAAATCCAAACCGCCCCCCGTCGCCCCCCCACCTACCCACCCGCGGTCATTTCTTCTCCACCCACACCGGCGCGCTCCGCCCCCCCCCCCCACCACAGCTGCGTTATCTCCCTCCCCCAGCTGCGTTATCTCTCCCGTTATTTTCTTTTCATGGTAAGTTTTCATCTTTACTTTTTTTTTGAGGAAAACAGCATAGAAATTATTGTTATTAATTTATTTATTATTTTTCTTCTTCAAAATATGCTACTGTAAATAGTCTGTTGCACAATGGTAACAATGGGTGATCAAAAATTATTCTTTAGACATAATTAATGATGCCATATACATAAAACTGTAAATAAATAACCATATGTGTAATACTTATATAAATGTAAATAAAGAGTGGATGCTTATTTGTTGATTTTAATTTTTTTTGTAGCTTTCAATGTGACCTAATAAGAAGATCTATAATAGGCTATTTATTTTGTTTGATGTTATATAGCATTATGGTTCATGTTGGCTCAATGATTCTATAATAATTTTTTATTTAATTTTTAAAGAAATTCTTAAATGCATGAACCAATTATTCAAAGATCCTAAAATTATTCTTCTCCCAAACCATTAATGTTTTTTTTTTATGTATTTGAGGTTTGTAGAACGATTGATTAGGTTTTTGATGTAAAGTTATGATTGGTAGATCTTTTTTTTTATGTATTTCTAAGAATGAAGTTAAATGATATTGGGTTTTATTACTACAAAGCTAAAGGCAAGGATAAAAATGATTTAGGGATCGTTTGGTTCGAGGTTTAGAAAAGAGATGGGAATTCTTGATTCCAGGAATTCTAAGTTCCTGGAATCTTGAATTCCTATCCATTGATTGGTTCGAACGGGAATTCTTTTTTTTTCGGCATCTAAATTATTTTCCCATATTAGGAATAAATATCATTTAATTAAAATACCCTTCTACTTGATTTGAGTGTGTGCGCGCGAGTGTGTGGTGAGTGTGTGTGTGTGTGTGTGTGTGAGTGTGTGAGAGAGTATATATGTGTGTGTGTGTGAGAGAGAGAGAGATAGTGTGAGAAAAAGAGAGAGAGTGTGTGTGTGTAAGAGAGAGAGAGCGTGTGTATATGTGAGAGAGCGTGTGTGTGTGATAGAGAAAGAGATTATGTGTGTGTGTTGTGAGAGAGAGAGAGAGTGTGTGTATGTGTATGAGAGAGAAAGAGAGAGAGTGTGTGTGTGTGTGTGTGAGAGAGAGAGAGAGAGAGAGAGAGAGAGAGAGTATATGTTTGTGTGTGTGAAAGAGAGAGAGAGAGAGTGTGTGTGTGTAAGAGAGAGATAATGTATGTGTGAGTTTAAGTGAGGTGGTATTTTTGTCTCACCACAAAAGTAAACTAGAATGCCCAGGAATATAGGATTCCCCCATTTTAGAGGGGAAATGAGAATTCCAATTTTGTTGGAATTATAAATTCCAGTAATTCTAAGTTCCTCCCAAATTTCCAACCAAACATTGTAATTCTAGATGAGGGGAATTCTAAATTCCTTTTCCAAACCTCGAACCAAATGAGTCATTAAAGTTCTACAACTACTTTGGGAGCAAGTATAGAAATGAAATTAACATGTTAAAGAAGTAGTATGAGTCTCATTCCTTCTTTAATTACATATCTTTTCTCAGAAAAAGTTTGTGACAATGAAGGAGTACGAGAAAGAAAAGAGGAAGAGAATAGAGCAAAATTGAAGGAATTGGGAATACATGAATTGTATTCGGCACTTCAAAACAAAGATAAAAATAAAAAAAGTGGTTCAAAGAGTAAAAAAAATCATTGGTGATGATGACGAGTTTGTACCACGTGAAGAAGAAAATGAGCATACGGATTCAAACGAGGATGAAAATGGGTATGTGCCTTGTGAGTTTTTTAATGTGTAAATGTTTAGTGACGTAGATGTTAATTAGTTGAATGTGTGAATTTTTGTTTGATACTTTCCATTATCATGCGTGCATTAATACTTCAATATTTCAAATTTGAATTGCTCAGTTTAGTTAGCCATAATTATACTTAAATTGATGTGATGAATTATGTTCTTATTTTATAGTTTGTTCTCCTTTTATGTGCTAATCTTTTTAGGAATTAATGTTTGCCATTATTAATCTTTTTAGCTTTTCATCATCTTACAAAAACATTATTAATCTCTTTATCTTTATATTATGAAATATAAATTTACTGACATTTTTTTTTAGATTCATATATGGGAACCATGGATAAGAGTTGGATTGATTTTCGCAATCGGTGTTCAAAGGAATACATTAATGGGATTGAAGGGTTTCTTAACTATGCATATGCTAATAAAAACATTGAGACAACGAAAATCCATTGCCCCTGTAAGAGATGTGCAAATCGAGTGTACCACACCCGACAAACTGTGAGAGATCACCTTGAGATGCATGGTTTCGACAAGACATATACGGTTTGGATTTTTCACGGAGAAACTTTTGGTGGTGTAAGAAGCAATATAAATACTCCGGGGGATGATATGTTAGTTGATGATATACATATACCTGTTGAACTGAGTGCTTGAGATAACATGGTTACAATGGTTCAAGAGGTAATAGGTATTTCCCACGCGCATGACAATATGCGTGAGGAGGAATATAACACCGAATATGTCTTTGAATCCGACGGAGATGTTCCAGAGTAATATAGTCTTATGAAAAAGGCTCAATGCGACTTTTATGAAAATTGTCCGCCTGGGATTACCGAATTATCATTTGTTGTTGAACTCTTGCAAATGAAGCAACTTCATGGTTGGACAAATTGTTCTCTCACGGCTTTATTGAAATTTTTGGGGAGGATGTTTCCGCATGATAGAATTCCCAAGTCTTTCTACCAAGCCAACAAGCTAAAAAAAGACTTGGGATTCAAGTACGAGACATGGGATGCATGCCCAAATAACTGTATGTTGTTTCGTAATGAAACCGAGGGTCTTGAAAAGTGTGGCATATGCAGATATTCTCGATATAAAGCTGAGGACTCAAGTATTGATGGTGTCCATGGTCCGAAGGTAGCCGTAAAGAAAATGAGATACTTCCCTTTGAAACCGAGATTGCAGAAATTATTTTGGTCATCCTATTCAGTTCCTTTATTGAAATGGCATGCTGAAGAAAGGATCGACGATGGTGTAATGAGACATCCCGCTGACTCTCCTGCTTGGAAAACTTTTAATGAGAAAAACCCTTTTTTGCGAGGGAGATTCGCAATGTTAGATTTGGGTTAGCTGCTGATGGATTTAATCCGTTTGGTAATATGAGCATTAAGCACAGCACATGGCTAGTTATCCTCATTATTTACAACTTACCTCCATGGCTGTGCATGAAGCAACCTAACTTGATTTTGTCTATTCTTATAGATGGACCAAAAGGACCCGAAAATAAGATTGATGTATTTTTTATAGCCATTGATTGATGAGTTGATTGAGCTATGGGTTGATGGTGTACGCACTTACGATGCGTCAAGTAAGGAGTTCTTTCAGTTGCATGCATCGTTGTTGTGGACCATTAACGATTTCCCCGCTTATGCGATGTTATCGGGATGGGGCACAAAAGGTACATTTGCTTGCCCTTGCTGTAACGAAGACCACCAGTCAATGCGATTAGATAAGGGTAAGAAGTTCTGTTATTGGGGTCATCGTCGATTCTTAGACTCGCGCCATAGGCTTCGTAGGCAGAAGGCACCATTTAATGGGAGGGTAGAATTACGTCCAGCCCCACTTAAACTTTCGGGCTTACAAGTATTGCAACAGTTGAATGATCTTGACGTTGAATGTGAATATAAGATGGAAGATGTCTTTAGAAGGAGGGAAAGAGAGGTGTTAGAAAAAAGTAAATAGGTAGTTCGAAAATGTAGATTTGGTTGGAAAAAAAAGAGCATATTTTTTGAATTGCCATATTGGAAGGATAATCTTATTCGCCATAATCTTGATGTCATGCATATTGAGTAAACGTTTGCGATAATGTCCTGTTTACATTGTTGGGTACTAAAGGGAAGACAAAAGACAATTTACAGGCTCGAAAAGATCTAAAAAAATTGGTTATTAGATCAGAGCTACATCCTCAACCAGGAGGGTTAAATCTAGAGTACCTCCCCCCAGCAGAGTACACGATGAGTAACAAAGAGAAGGAGATTTTTTTAAAAGTGTTACAGAATGTTAAAGTTCCTGATGGCTACTCTTCGAACATTTCACGGTGCGTGAACATGCAAGAAAGAAATATTTCGGGATTATAGAGCCATGATAATCATATTTTAATGCAACAATTACTTCCAATAGCCGCGAGAAGGGTATTGCCCACTCATATTGTCAAAGTCTTGATTGAATTGAGCAATTGCTTTATTATACTGTGCTCAAAAGCAGTTACCGCAGCTGATTTGGAAAGGTTTGAGGATCGGATGGCCCTTACACTTTGTAGCCTTGAGAAGATATTCCCTTCGAGTTTCTTTGATGTGATGGAACATTTGCCAATACATTTGCCGGACGAACTCTTAATTGCTGGCTGTGTCCTTTACCATTGGATGTATCCGATTGAAAGGTACCTCCACACTTTAAAAGGCTACGTTGGTAATCGGGCTCATCCCGAGGCCTCGATTGCCAACTCTGTTATTCTTCAGGAATGCATGACTTTTTGTTCCCAGTATGTGGATGTGGAAATTAAGTCTAACCGACCGGCTAGAAATGATGACTGGGGGCATATAAATGGTCGTGCAATTTGGAAAAAAGTTCAATTTGAACTTGATTCTGTAATGTATATGCAAGCTCATCGGCACATTCTTACCAACACTGAGGCAACGACGCCATTTGTTGAGTAAGTTTGATTATAAGTAATTGGTGTTTTTGAAAACCATTTTTATATTTTTTGTGGAATTGACATATGGCTATTTGTTTACTTGTAGAAAGCATCTTGCGGAACTTTTATCAAAGTATCCTCAAGATTCACAAAAGCATTGTGTTAATCGTCTTCACAACGATGAGTTCCACAAATGGTTTAAGGGTTATGTAAGCGAAAATATCATAACTAATAGTTGAATTATGAATATATACTATACTTTTGTATTGACATTTACTTTAATATACTGTAGGTTATTAAATTGGGACGTGATGGTGTGCAAATATCCGAAGAAATAAAATGCTCGTCTTTAGGTCCTCTTAAGGATGCGGTCAGATTCAACACTTATATTGTTAGCGGTTTTAGATTTCGAACAAAGAGACTTGATAAGGGAAAGAAAACTCAAAATAGAGGAGTTTTTATAAAAGCCGAACAAATGAGTTATTCTAGCCGGAAGGATAAAAACCCCATTATGGGTGATATTACATACTATGGGGAACTAACGGATATTATTTAAGTTCAGTATCTTAATGGCATGAAGTTTGTGTTATTCAAGTGTGATTGGGTTGAAAATCGCATGGGTACAAAAGTTGACGAGTTTAACTATACGCTAGTGAATTTCAAGCATTTGAAATATAAAAATGATCGAGAGAGTAATGAACCTTTCATACTAGCATCCCAAGCAGAACAAGTATTTTACGTGCAGGACCCTATCGATACAGATTGGCATGTTGTTGTTCCCATGACACCAAGAGACCAATTTGATAGGTACACGACAGTTCAAGAAACTGGAGAAGATTTGTTTCTTAATGGAGATGAGCCGTTTGTCATGCAAAATTTGAATGAAGATCACAACTTACGGTGGGTGAGGGATGGATATGGATTAATAGTTGACACTAGTGTTTTTCAAGCTAATGATCACGAAGATGCAGATGCAGATGCAGACGAAGATGGAGATGAAATTTAGAGGGACAATGCCTGAGGGAGATATAGTTATAAACTAGTTATTTTTGTTTTTGAACTGGAGCATTTGTAGTTTGGTTTTGTACTGATGCATAACTGAGTAGTGTTTCTTATAACAAATGCATAACTGAACAGATAGTTTGCTGCATATCTGAACATATATTTTGTTAGTTTTATGAATTAGCTAGTTTACTGAATTTCTTTTGTGATTACTGAATTCGCTATATCATATGCTTTATAATTAATTGTTGTTGAACGTTCACTACAAACTGATCATACTTCTCCTTAATCTCAGTTCTGGCCTTTTCATAATTAGCTTGCGCAGTCTTCAGTTCCTCAATCATGGATTCATGGTCCCATGGTGGGTAAGGAGCATAGAATCGGCCTATCTCTCGTCCTCATAAGCATTTGGGGACGGTGTTACTTTCTCCCTTAGGATGGTGATGGTGGAACCCATCACACCTTGAAAGAAAGGCAAAGACATCAGCATAATGCCAAATATTTTAACAAAATTAAAAAAATACAAGTATGGGTGAGAATTTACCACTTGCATTCGATGCTTTACCACATTCCATAAATCATCAACATTAAAATCCCTAACGAATTGAAAATTAGGGGCATATTCATGATAGTGGACCACATTAACAACATTATTTGTGTGGAAAAAGATAGAGTCTGCATCATTTTTTAGCTGCTCCAGTATGATCGAGTGCTCAGGGTCAAAGGTAAATGGATCCACTTCACTATAAGGGGAGGATGATCCCCCACCATGGACCAAACACCGAGTCATCTGTCTATAGATCTTAACCCTTTACCTAGTGACATTGGTCCTTTTGTGTTTGGGACTGAACTGAGACGTATGTTCATCCATAGGCCTCTTATTACACGTAGGGCTCACATCATCTGAAGCAATATCCTTTCTTTTCCTTTAGTTTTTGTAATATCTGCAGCATCGGCCTCTGCTTGCCTCCCACCAAGTAGAGTCAGACATATATCAACCCCGTGGATAAAAAGTCATTGATAGGGAAACCCCGTGGATAAAAAGTATATGTTACTGAATTATCGCAGGTAAAATTAACAACAGATATCAAGTAGAGTCAGACATATATCAACCGAGTGTGTGACAGAGTGACACTAAGGGCAGGTGGAACCAGTGGAGGGAGATTCTGTGGGACATCCATGACCACGAGTATTGATTTGCACCTATCTAGATTAGCTTGAACCAAAAATATTAGGCTCAATTGGAAATGGTTTCTGAAGAATCTATAGTAAAATAGGCACAATTCCAGATGTTAGCTATGGATTATTTGTTCCACGCTTTTTCAATTCGTTAGGGATAGGGTTTCTGAAGAATCTATAGGAGAAGGAATAGGGTTTTGTTTCAGCTTATTTAAATGATTATCAGCATCTGGCAGGTCAATATTTTAAGTATATTTAAATGAACCGCAATTTTTTTGATGAAAAATACCACACTTCTTTTTCTAGTTTGCATTAAATGAATACATGATCAATTTTTTCTTCATTAGCTTCACAGCCTCTGCACATAGTATCTATCCTTATGTCAATTCTTTGTATTTCAAGTTCTAATGGAATAGCATTATTCAGTAATTTCTAAATAAAGTTATAAATCTTCATAGGACAATTAGGTTGCCAATTAATTTTTCAACTCAGAGAAATAGGTCTAGCTTGTCTGCAAACATTAAAAGTTGATTTGTAAGTAAATTCTCATGTGGTACAAGGAAGCCACAGTTCCTTTTTAGCATCTATAAAGCCCTCTGCCATGTCTCTAATGGCTGCAATTTCATATAGTACAATTTCATACTAGATGATTTTACCATGTCTTCTAATCTCCTTATATTTAAACCCCCTTATTCATAAGGGAAATAATCCCTAGTCCACTTGGTCCTTTAATAGGGTTGTCTCTATTATATCCACCCCAATAGAACTTACTAAAAATGTTATTGATCCTCTTTAGAACAACCTTACGAGGATTTAACACTGATAACACGAAGACAAGCATGGAAGAAAGAACATGCTTAATTAAAGTAACTCTAACCTCCATGTGAAATGAGTTTAGAAGACCAAACATTTAGTTTGTCTCTTATTTTCTTCAGCAGCTCTGAAAACTAAATGATTTTTCTTCTTCCTTTAGTTAAATGGCACCCCCAAATATTTAAGAGGGAATGGTTTAAAATTCAGACCTGTTTGAGTGGCAATGGCTTTATTCCTTATTGGAGTTGTTTTAGCATCCACATAGAAGGAGCTGTTAGAGATATTCACCAGCTAACTTGAAGCAGATTCATAGTCTTTAAGCATGTTGAAAAGAGCTTAAGACTATGTTTCCCACTATTTATGAAAATTATGACATCATGTGAAAATCCAAGGTGAGATATCAATTTGCTTTTTTGAGGATGAGAGAATGGAATTGCCTTTTTGAGAAAAATAATTTATTAATACTTCTACTTAGCACTTCAGCATAAATAATGAATAGGCTAGGAGATAAGGGGTCTCCTTGTCTGAGGCCCCTAGTATAACTAAACTTATGTCTGCCAGATTAGGCCATATTTTATACAAAATTGTCTCTTGCCATCAAAGTTCTTTTGTGGCTGGTAGAGAAATGGAAGATAACATCCGTTTAGTTCAAGAAAGGGTTATAAGCATTAATAAGAAAGTTCATGGTGGGAATATAATATTTAATCTATATATTTCTAAAGCACATGATATAGTTAATTGTGTTTTTCTAATCAACGTTCTTAGACAATTTGGTTTATGTGAATTATGGATTGATTTGGTGTGGAAGGCCATTTCCAATTGTTGGTTTTCTGGTTTGGTTAATGGAGAACCTACAAGTTTCTTTTCTTGTTTTAGAGGATTATGGCAGGGAGATACTTTATCTCATAGTCTTTCTATTGTGGCTGCAGAAGTCTTTAGCATAAGTTTGAATTGTAGAATGGATGAGGGAAAAATCCAACCTTATTTGACTATTACAAATGTGCCTACAGTTTCCCACATAGCTTATGGTGATGATATTCTTATATTTACTAATGGTGGAAAATCAATTAAAGAATTGATGAGGTTGATTGAAGAATATAAAGGGGCATCTGTCCAACTTATTAATATGTAGAGTTATTATCTAACTTCCCCTTTGATGAGTAATGTCAGGGCTAACATGATTGGAAACATCATTGGATTTTACAAAAAAATAATTCTCTATCACTTACCGTGGTTATCATGTCTATATTGGAAGCAAATCTTGTTGTCTTTTATAACCTTATTGACAAGGTCTATACAAGAATCCATGGATGGAGCAATGGACTCTTATTAATAAGGGCAAAAATGTTTATTATTAAGCATGTTTTACAAAGTCTTCCTATCTACTTGTTCTCAGTTCTTGATCCTCCCAAATAAGTCATCTAAAAGATAAAAAAGATTTTTGCTTATTTTTTCTGGGGAGAATCATAATTTGGTCAAAAGCTTCATTGGAGAAATTTGGATTTCATATGTAAAGATACTAATGAATGTGGCATTGGTCTAAAGATCTCTTGATGATATCATAAATTCTCTTACTCCTAAACTATGGTGGAAATTCAGAATTAGCAATTCCTTTTGGAAATCATTCATGTACACGAAATATTATAGAAATCAACATCCCATGTTGTATAACTGTAGTGGTTATTCTTCTAATACTTGAAGAATAATGTATCATATTAGATTTGAAGTGGAACCTCACATTAGCTGGTTGATTGGTAGAGGACATGTTTATTTCTGGAGAGACCAATGTTTTCCAATTCGTTGTTTACCTGATGCTATAGATCCTCTGCCTCACTGGCCACAAACGGTTCATTCATTCATCTATGATAATTAATTTAATCTAACTCTTTCTTGTTAATTCATTCTTACTAGTGTCATATCAGAGATTACTGAGATATATCCCAATATTCAAAGGTACGAGACTACTATTTTGGAGCTTAATTCTAATGGTCTTTTCTCTGTTAAATCTGCATGGGAGTGTATTAAAGAAGAGATGTTCATCTTTTTCATATTCCCATGTTTGACACCAGAAATAACCATTTAAAATCTATGTTTTTGTGTGGAGGCTTCTGCAAAGACTCATCCCAATGGATAATTAACTTATTAAGCATAATGTTAGATCGTATTCAAAGTGTAAATGTTGTGCAAAGTTTCTAACATGGAAACTGTCCAGCATACGTTTTCTATAGGTGATTTTGTAGCGTCTATTTAGTCACATTTTAAAAGTGACTTGGGATTCCTGTGCAGTCATTTCTTATTAAACTTAGACCGAGTAATTGGTGAATTCACGCAAATTCTTACTCAGTTTAAGGTATTATTAACTAGATCCTTCCTTCTATTACAAGTTGGGAGCTGTGGAAAGATAAAATAGGTTTTTTAAGGGACTTCTCCTTATGACCCCCTGGTATTAACAATGTGATATTTTTCAATGGTAGATGTGCTCAAGTGTAAAAACTTACACAAGATTATTCCATATAATGATTCCTGCTTCAAAACTTCATTTCCACCAATTCAAAGAAAGATGCTTATTGTTAGATGGATTCCTCGAAAGCATATGTGTTATAAGCTTAATTGTGATAGTAGTTCTAAAGGAAAGGGTTTTGTTTCAGCTTATTTGTTCCACGCTTTAGTCTCTAGTGGGTTGTGATTGAGATATTTTCTTGGGGTTCAACATATTTGGGTTAATCTAAAACCTTAAGTGGTTGCCAACTTAGTTTTTGGACCCAAAAATGAGAGGTTTATTGTGTCTCAGATAAAAAATCCAAAATTCTCAAAAATATTTGTTTTGGTTGTATGGCCCATCCAGTTTTCCACGAAAGCTTGAGTCGAGATCTTTTTATGGAGTAATATTTTAAAGGAGGGAAGAATGATGTATATGATAATGATGCTAATGGATGAAATCAAGATCTCTATGACTCAAATTAATAAGTATTTATCAGTAATGGGTTTAAGTTGCTCCTCTTATTCTTGGAAATGATTTTGAAATGAACATGATCATTTTAATGTAATGATCGATCATTTTATATTTTGTTTCATGTTTGATTAGTTTTCTAACCGATGTTGAAATGTGATATATAACTGAAATGTAACTTCTTGCTATTATAAATGCAAATATACAGATCCATGACATTGAGGCATCGTCGTCATCGGTTGACTATGTCCGACCTCATAGGCGAGGAAAGACTACTCGAGAAGAAACCATTCACAACTCCAGTGAGAAATGATTTAGAGAGGACATCTCAAATTACTCCCGTGCAACACAACATAAGGGACCATGGAAATAGAGATATGCAACCACAACTTTCACCAAATATTGAATTAACATACCATAATACACACCTCAACTCAAGAGCTCAAGTTTCTTTATTTCAAACACCTACACGTCAACTTTCCCCAAATATTGAGTAGATTGATAATTCAGTTGGGAATGCCAATCCTCCATCCGCTTTAGATGGTGAGGATCTCACATGTATGCTGTGTTAAACAGTGTTTGTATATCTCCATTTGTATTACTATTATGTTTATATTCATATTGAATAAGATGTATAAACATTATTTATCAACTTTTTTTCCAGGTACAATGGCTACCCTTACTAGTAAAAAAAGGGTTAGAAAGGTGGAAAGGCCTTGGCTCGAATGGAATGATAACAAAAAGAAGATATTGGAATGGAATGAACTTTGTCAGCCAGTTTGTAAACTTGAAAGTAAATTGATGTCACATTTAGGTTATTACGCAAGGTGTGGAAATTTATTTCCATTGACAATGTTGGATTGGAGAGAGGCGGACGAGGAAGCACTTGATAATATTTGGAAGGAAGAGAAGGTAACTTATTAGTTAGATTTATTTATTTGTTCTATTATACATTAGCTGTCAAGTTTTAACTAATTTATTCTTTTTGTTCTTAGAATAACACAAATACACCGAAAGGTTTTAAACAAATCTGCGTTGCAAGGATGGGACTTGCGTGGAAGCAATGGAAGCATCGAGTGAAGGCGAATCACTATAAAAAGTTTCAAACAGATGAAGAGCGGTTGAGTTATACGCCTGAACGAGTTGAAAAAGATCAGTGGCCTGAATTGGTGAAATATTGGGATCTAAAGAAGATTAAGGTATAAATATCACATTTATTAATAATTTTATACATACATTCTTCTTCACTAGTATCATAATTTTTATTTTTATTTATTCAAATTTTTAGGATATTGCGGATCAAAACACTAAGAACCGTGAAGTTGAATGTGCTTACTCAAGGACAGGACGAAAGCCACATGCTAAAATAGCCAAGGAGGTTGGAATTTTTATTATTATAAATATTTCTGATTTTAATATAAGAGTATTAATATACATACATTGTTTTTTTCAGAGGATAGAACTGGGGGAGCCCATCGACAATATTAGCATGTGGAAAGCCACTCGAGCTCCAAATAATAAAACTTTTAGTGTTGAAGATGGATCATTTGATAGAGCGGTATGCATAAATATTAATTCGTAAGAGATGATTGAAAGATTTATTTAATATTTGTTATAAATTGTGTTCTTGAAAATTATTTTATGTTCATTAATAATAATATTAATTCAATTGGTAGAAAATGCTTGAAAGACGACTAAATGAGCTACCAGAAGAGCAACAAAATGACCCAGAAGTGCGAAACAAGATTTTTACTGATGTAGTAGGATATAGAGGGCATGTGTATGCTTTATTAAAGGGAGCAGGTATTAGGCCAACGTCGACAAAAGCATGTTCATCTCAGTTATTATTGGAAGAAATTAACCAGTTAAAGAAAGAAGCTGAAGATCGAGAGACTCGACATCTACAGGAGCTTGAAGAGTTAGAGATTCGCAACCAACAAGCTTTATTACAGATGAAGAATGATATGCGAAGTGAAATGCGAAGTGAAATTTAAAGTTTGTTCCAAAGTTTTACCCTTCAGCAAGCTTCCACTACCTCGACGATTCAGTATGACTAGGTAAAACAATATAATTCATACATATAATTACTTATATATATATATAATGAAAAATTCTCTTGTTTAAAGTTAAATTTTCAATGGCGGTGGGGAAAATTTGTTACGGCGGTGAGAATTTATTATGGTGGTGGTTAAAATTTTCTGCTGTTGGTGTATATCATTATAAGAATCAATAATTTTGATGTTTAAAACAGGTTGGCTACCTGTGGTTTTCATGAATAAACCAAGGAGACTCTGCCGAATTTTTTAAAAAATAATAATAGTTGGATATTTATATTGTTAATGATGAAAATATACTATATCGATTCATTTTGCACATTGTATTGTTGACGAGGGGTATTATTTCTGACATAATCGAAACTATATTTTTTTTTTGTGCAGGTGACAATTTTTGTAGAACATGCAAATGTTAATTAGTGGTTTTGGAGGTCGTACGCTTCAGTCTTGTGGAGTTAGTTTGATAAAAGCATTTCATGTTTTGAGTATTAATAAATTAATGTATTTTTGTTGTCAAGTCAAATATTTGAACTTAGTGTTATAATTCTTGTTTTGATGAATATTTGGAGATGGTTGTAAGAACTCTATTTATTGTTGTATGAAAATGATTCGTTCTGTTGGTTGAAAATCACCTTATGTATTACATTTTATGATTATTCGTTGTTTGTGTTGTTTCAAATGTAATTAAATTCTATATTAAACTTTAGCGGTAGATTTTATTCTCCACAAAATATTGGTGCAAAAATTTTAAGATCCCTTCACCTGTTTTGGGATGGATAAAACTGTCCCAAAAATATATTAAAGACGGCTATGTTGCCGTCTCAAAAAGGTTTTTTAAAATAGTAATCTTTTGAGACAGATTAATTTTTGTTTCAAAAATAATCTTTTGTGACAGCTCTTGTGCCGTCTCAAAAGGGTCATATAAAATGAGGACATTTTGAGACGGAGTTGTTCCTGTTTCAAAAAAACTCTTTTGAGACGGTTATGGCGTCACAAAAAGTATTTATAACCCCCTATCAAAAAGACCCCCCTAGCCGTCCCAAATAGCATCACAAAAAGTATTTGGACGGATAAATGATCTTTTAGGACTGTTAGGCCACCGTCTCAAAAGCTATTTTTTTTTGTAGTGGTTCTAAACATCCTTGAGACCTTAATTTATCTTCTAATTTATATATAACTCTGGGTATATCCAATTTGGGTTTGTCACCCAGGTCTCGTTTTATCGAATTCGACCTCATCATTCTTAGTCAAATTAATCGTTAATATATACTGTAATTCACCCTACAATCCAATCTCAACAGTCCTAATTCATAACTTAGCATTCATTGAGTAATTAAATCTATCCATTACTCTAATTCAAAAAAACCCATTTTTAATTATGGTTACACACCCAAAACGAATTTTGATTTACGCATAACAAAAATATGAATTGGATATCATAAATAATCATCATAGCAAGGTAACCACTTGCCTCTAATTGTTCGTAGCGTCTGATCCGTTGGTGCAGAGAAAGGGTTGATGAATAACACCCAATTTGTCCCTTGATATGTCTCCAAAAAGTCCCCAATTTATTATTGATTTGTTTCCTCTATTTCTCTCTCAAACCCTAGGTTTAGAATTGTGTTAACTGTCGTTCAACACTCCCTCAATTAGGTTTAAAATCCCTAATAACGTTTTTAGTTTCATGGGCCTAATTAAAATGGACCAAATCCCCCGTATGGGCCCGACTATGCCCAACAATACCCTGAGACTAGATTACTACCCCCGGGTACTCTTTTCTGACAAACTCGACCCATCTAGACTCAACCGTGAACTCAGAATTGTCATCCGAAATACTTTATAACATTTCCAAATTTTGATCTAAAAAATGCGACATACAAAATTTGAACAATTAAACTTAAAGTCGCCAAATATAAATAATTCTCCCCACTCAAATAAATTCTCCACATCATAAATTTAAGTTTCTCTAATTTAAATATTTTATTTCTCCCAAAAATAATCAAATACTAAATCCTCAAAGTTACGGGATGTTACATACTCCCCCCTTACAAAGGAATTTCGTCCTCGAAATTAAGATGAGCCTACTGTTCCAAGCCTCGAATATTACTCCCTAGTCATGTGCCTCTAATCTCGCTACATCTATCTCTCCTGCTTCTAACTATGAGTTACATAAATATGCATTTTAATTAACTAGAGCGTCCATACACCCTATACTCGTGCTTAACCGTACGAAAGTTACCCTAATTGACCGGGGTGCCCATACACCCTGACCTCGTTCTTAGCCGCACGAAAGTTAGCCGACTACACTAGCCGTAACCCGTAATATAACATTCCAACCCATAGTCATATCACATATATGAATAATAGTCGGGGTAACCAACCCATGTACTAATGACAAAACATCTCCCCACTTCCAATGTTGCGCTCAGTCTATAGCACGTACCCCCAAATAATTGTCTCTTAACACAATAGGATACACGCCTACTCTTATGCTACAAAAGACAACATAAAATACCGCACCCCTACTCTCACTAGTTCTTGCACAAAATAAACCCCGAGCTACCTCTCCCCGCTCGAAAAATATAATACTACAAGACATCCTTATATGTCTATCGTACCGCATAATACAAGCTACACACACACACACACACACACACACACACACACACACACACACACACATATATATATATATATATATATATATATATATATATATATATATATATATATATATATATATATATATATATATATATATATATATATATATATATATATATATATATATATATATGTATATATATAGGCTAGACTCCCTCTCAGGTGACACCTAGCAAAAGTCCTTCATACCCTGGTGTCACGAACACCAAAACTTACTATCACTATCCATAATAGTTCACACCCATCGCTAACCAATCCATACCCAGAAAAATCATGCTTTCATAACATTCTCCAAAATGAGTAAATCTCATAAAATATACCCTCTCAGTTTTCACACCTGCTCCCCTGTAGATAAGACAAAAGAGAGCCCTGTTACCCTGTGGTAACCATATACTTAATAGTAACACTACTATACACCCACTAAACTCATTCCCCCCAAGGGAATATAGTGTTAAGAAGAATACTGTGACCACCCATGTCACGAAATGCACCCCATCTATCCGAGGATAAAACTTATACTTCCACTCGCCTATCCACTGATGACCCAAATGGTTCCTGGACATAATATTCTCATCCGACCGAACCAAAACCTCGCAATTTTTATCCCTGTGAGACATACCACTCCTATCCCCTGACTCACTTTGGACATCATCAATTGTTGTGGTCCCACTTTCCACACATAAGACACCTCTGTATGCCAATCCCCTACCTCTGGCCCCAATGTCCATGTCGGGGTTGTCCTTCCCGCTTACTAGGTCGTCTTGACCGTAATTGTTACCCCCGTTGTCCTTTTGACTTCCCTAGCCCTATGTGACTCATTATTGGCGTCGACGACCCGGATCAAACCTACCGTCAATAGGTTGAAATTTACTTAATTTAAAACGTCACAATGGGTCCCTTACGAGGTATACCCTTTCTTCGTGCTTCACTAGAACTATTAAGTTTCATTTCGTTCTTAGGTTAAACTCTCTAACCTTATTGGCTCCTGTATCTTAGAAGTGTTAATGTGAGATGGCAAACAAAAGATATTGACAACCTCAACACTAGTCATCCTAGTCAGATTTCCCATCAATCCTTGTGTATTCTCACATGGTTCATTATCAACTTATGGGTTTCTTTATCTTTCCCCGTATATCCTTCATCGGTTATGAAGTTCGCTTATACAATTTATCGTCTCCCTCACGACTAGTCACTATCTTATCCACTTCAAAAACTCTGAAATTTCACTCGCATCCCTATTTGAATAGCGGATGGACTATCTTATGGTCACACCGTACCCTAAATTTCTCGTTTGACTCCGTATATTCTTCTTTAAAAGTGGTGACTGACTCTCTTACCACTACAACACCACCCCACCGTGCCAAAATTTCATTCAAAATTTAGTCCTGGGTACCGCCACACATCACCCTACACAATTGTCTTCGGGTTATTTCCTACCATTGACTTATCACACTACTCTGCTACTCCAATCCTTATAGATGGCCCTTCCACACTTTCCCCGCCCTTTTCTGACTACGCTAGGTGAGACTAAAATTGTACTACCGTTATCTACAAAAGTGTTTTGGGAGACTATCGCTCCCGGGTGATTATTCTATCACCACCGGTCTGGAAAAAAATCCAGGTGATTCCTATCACGATAACCATTTCCAGAATACCCCATGTCTTTTGTTGAGCTTCTCCTCCTGTATTCCTCCTCTGGTCCTCGTTGGTTATCCCAAAGAATTTTCGGTTTACAAAGCCCAACTGAACTCATGTATGAATCATATCACTATACTTGATAGCAGGAGAACGTAAGTCGCATACGTAGAGAAATACAACAATCCTATCATAAGACTCTACATTAAAGAATGCTAAGATGAAACGTGAAAATCCGCACAGATCCTAAGGACACTAGAACCTAATGCTCTGATACCATCTGTGACACCCCGCTTAATAAAATACCGGTTGATCAGTCCTATATCAAATTAAAACAGGAATCCCAGTTGGTTCATTCTTAGCATCATTGTCGAAAACATTTTTAAAAGTTACTAACCACCTAGTATTCCAAAACACCAGTACCAAATTTTATCTTTTTATTTAAACAAGACAATAACATGCGAAAATACATATAAACCATTCACAACAACTGAATCAAATCAACTGAATAAATAATTAAACTACTTGTCGAATAAACCATCGACCACCAAAGTAAATAGTCCAACAATAATCATCCCACAGCTGAATAAATAAATTTGAAAACTGTACGAAAAAGTCTGGGCGACAAGCCCTAAGTAAAACTGAAATTGATAGAAGATTCCTACTCTAGGAAAGAATGAATGATGCATCTAATCCAATATCCTGCCAGCATCCACATGTGCCGCAGCTACGTATCCCTGGAATAGAATATCAAGTCTGTCATCCTTATGGCTGGACACCTAAAAGGTTTTGAAAATAGTTTTATAGGAAGGGTTGGAACCCAAAACATTTTGAAAATATTTGGCAAATGATTAACTTGTAGTAATAAAATATGCATGAATGCGCTTCATATTTTAGTTAGTGTCGCACTCCCTTGAGGACAGACTCTCCCCTCAATTAATGTGCACACCTAAGGCCTTCTTTATATCCCACCTAGTCCTCTACCCCTTAAATAGATACTTGATAGAACTCTTGTCAACCGCCCTACTCAATCCCGAGTATGTTAAACACATGGTTTATAAGTTATTTAACACCTTAACTTAGTTAATCATCTTTCTTTGAAAGCCAAAGAACATTCACTAGTTTTATAAATAATTCAATTTTCTCCATGAATTTGGATTATCGGTATATAATTATTCACCTCATTATATACATAAAGTTATCTTACAAAAATCACACGTATGCTGAATATGAATATAACCCATATATAATTACTTGAAATTCACTACATGTATTTAATGACCCGTATATAATTATTCACCCCATTATATACGTAGAACCACATTACAACATTCACACATATGTTGAATATAAATATAACCCATAATCCCGAGTAATAACTCACCGGATGTATTCTCTAAAGTGCTATCCCACTAGGTGTATACACGCAACCTAGTTACCCCAAGTCAGAATTGCTCACTAACTTGGCTAAAAACATACATAATGGAGGCAGTACTATTCCTTCCCTGAAAGTGAGATGACCCTCACCCATATAACGAACGCTATGACCTTGGGATATACTCGCCCTACTCCTCAAGCTAGGGAATTCACCCAGTACGTGCAACCTCTCATGATAGCACTAGAGTATATATACTAATAATATCTAACCACTGATATTTAGTAACACATAATATATATATACACACTATCAGCACACCGTATATATAATAGTTAGTTCCCGGTAATACCGTGCACAAAAATTCGTTGCACTACCCTAATTTTCCCCGAGTATATGGTCCGACTCTAATTTAATTAATTTACACATGAATTAATTCATTACTTTCCCGAGTCTATGATCCGACTCTAAATTAATTAATTTATCCATGATTTAATTTATTACGTTGGTGTCCATCAACCAATATACCCGGACTCGTTCACTTGGTCCATTTTTTAATATTTCCCGAGTCAATATTCCCACTCCAAATTAATCTACTCCTCTCAGTAATTAATTTACCGCATTGGTATCACTCAACCAATGCACCTGTGCTCGCTCACGTGGCCCAAAATTAAATATCACCCAAGTCTAATCCCAGACTCCAAATTAGTTATTTTTCCTTTATAATTAATTTAAATGATTAGTGTCTCCCCACTACCATACCCGAACTTATTCACCTAGTTTGTTATTTTATTTCTCAAAATTCATACATAACTGTTACACTTAAGTACTCCCACCAATCCCAATTATACGACCCTATAATTGTGAGGATATTAACTTACCTAATTAAATTCTCACTTAATTAGACTTGGTAGAAATTAAACTAAAAAGGAAATTCCACCTAAAACTTCCAAGGCTGAATTGTAAAAAATTTGGGACCATCGATCGATCGATCGAACAGGTCTGCTCCTTCTCCGACCTTCTATTTCGCCATTGATGACTTTCTCCTAGGTTTTATCTCCTCCCCTATTCCAACTTGAATACAACAAATGATACCTCCACATAAGAAAAAGGTTCTAATCATCCTAGAGACCTTAATTTACCATCAAATTTATATATAACTCTGGGTATATCCAATTTAGGTTTATCACCTGGGTCTAGTTTTACGGAATTCGACCTCATCATTCTCAGTCAAATTAATCCTAAATATATACTGTAATTCACCCTACAATCGAATCTCAACAGTCCCAATTCATAATTTAGCATTCATTGAGTAATTAAGTCTATCCATTACTCTAATTCAGAAAAACCCATTATCAATTATGGTTAGACACCCAAAACGAATTTTGATTTACACATAACAAAAAAATGAATCGGATATCATAAATAAACATCACAACAAGTTAACTGTGACACCCCGACTAATTAAATACCGGGTAGCTACTCCTTTATTCAAATTAATACAAAATGTCAAGTTGGTTCAGTTCATAGCATCACTGTCGAAAAACATTTTAACAATTACTAGCCACCGAATATTTAAAAAGTGTGTTGTCAATTTTAATTAAATCCGATTTACATACAACTAAAGTAAATTAAGAAATACTGATACCACAACCACATCACAGTCGCAATAAGATAACAATGTAATAAAATGAATCTGGAGGAATACACCTCACAACAATCCGAATACTGAAATAAACAAAATACAAAGTCTGAACCATTAATTAATTACAACCCAAAATCTGAAATAGAACTGAATAAGTAAGATGTCTCTAAAAGTAAAGGGCGACATGCCCTACAGATGAGTAAATCTGAAGTAGAGTCAAGATAGAAAGTGGAGGCGTCTACTATCGAGGTCCTGTAACTTCCACCGCAGCTACAGCACGTCATTGGGATGGAACTCCTATGCTTGGTGTCTTTGTGGCTGGGCACCTAAAAAGGTTTTTACAAAAAAATAGATTTGAAAGCAAACGGGTTAGAGCCCGATTGTTAAAATAGTTTAAAATACAGCAAGTGTTTAATATTATTAAACAGTAAATATAAAATACATGATAGTGCGTGCACACACATGAATTCCTCACCTCACAACTAAGTGTGCACTCCTATCGTACCCGTACCCATCCAGTTATTCCCATATCTAACTAGTCCAATACACAATTTAACATTACTATACGATTACCGATTCAATTCCCGACATCTTAATTAAACAGAGAGTTGTACTTTTCTTCTTAGTTCTCAAAATTAGTAATACTCGTCACTAGAGATTTTTCCATTTTTAACTCTACAAAAATATCGCTATTATTCACTTACATTAATACATGCCAGTTCATTTAAATTAATAGTATATCATTCTCATCATAAATATACTATACTGGCACCCCGAGACTAAGCTGCGGTGCACACATACTCTACTATCCAATCCCAGTACATCACGTACATAAGGACCACGTATTCTGAATCTCTCAAGAATCGTTTTCAATAAACAACAATCACACATAATGGAGGCGAACATAGTTCACATCACAAGGGTCATGCATAGACCTACGCTCCCATGATCAGCAGACATATTAACTTCTAAATAAGTCCTTCTCCAACCTATGTACTCAAGGTACCAATCTAAATCCCCCCCGTAGGCACACAAAGATTAGATGGCCCTGATCGAATGCTGACCTCCCGTGATAGCAAGTATGTTAGGTATGTTATACACAGATAACCACATATACTAAGCATTCCCACATCTTAGGTATCCCATAATATTAATAGAGGTATATTTCTCATCCCTATACCGTCATTTAATGTTACACGTTTACAAGTTGCCGATTTATATACATTAAAGTTATCAACTCTTCTCACGTAGTGATTTTAGGTATTCGTTTCCTAACCCACAAATGTCATCCGGTTTATTACCAATTTCTAAGTTTTACTCCTCAATGTACTCCAATCACACAACTATACCCACTATTCAATAGGGGAAGGTTAGTACTTCATTAAATAAGTCTACGGGAAGTTTGAAATACCAATAGTCCTAAAAAGGGATAATGTCATCTCGATAGAAATCTGTCAACTCGTTAGAAATCTCGTGCGAACGAGGTCGTTCAAAAGAATGGCTTCGAATGAACTACCAACTCATTAGAAGGGATAATGTCATCTCGATAGAAACTCGTTCGAACGAGGTCGTTCGAACGACCTGGGCAGGTCTTCTAACGAGATGGCAGTAAAATCCCAGAAATTTTCCAATTCGTTTTTCTTCATTTTTCTCTTCTCTAAATTCATCCTAAGATCATCCCAACAACATTTTAATGTTCTTAAACTAATCTAAATCCTCTTAGGTCCTTTCTTAACATTTTTTTGGGGTCAAACCCTCCTAATCAACATGCAATTATCATTAATCCCCAAAATTTACCCCAAACCCTATGAACGGGAACCCAGAATTTTATTGTGCCTAATTACTCATCATAAATCCATTTTTAAATCATCAAAGTTAAGTCTTCGGATACCAAATTCGTCCATAACCATTCTATATGCAATTCCTAACCCAACTTTAGAGTTTCTATGACAATTTCATTAGGTTTTCCTCAAAACTTTCAAGACAAAACAGTTCCTACACTAAACATGGAAGAAATATTCAATGAACTAAAAATATCAAATCACTTGCCTTAGATTCGCTCTTCATATTGTTGTTAGCGTTTTAAGGTTGATTCTCTCCTCTTTTCGATCACAAATCCTTTCCAATTGTGATGATGGGGAGATGGTTTGGTATAGGTCCTCTAGCCTCTCTTCTAACTTCTCTCAAAACCTCTGTAGCCCACTCTCTCACTTTTGGCTGATAATGGCCTTAGTGGATCTTATAATAATCTTTAATTTACCTAAAAAATTCGTGGGTTTGAATCCCCTAATTTTTAAAATTACCGAAATACCCTTCTTGGTTGTCGGTTTGGCCTAAAAATGCCCCGGGACCCAAACTAAACCCCCGACTAGTATTTTCAGACTATTTCGACCCTTACGAACAAGTTGGCGCACTCAAAATGACCATTTGGTTGATAAAAATATAATTTACTTTTTAATTCAAATAATTTCATTCTTGACGCGACTGACACGCGCGTCCCAACTAAATTTCCCAAATTGTCGTATTTCTGCCTCGCGATAATTTTAATATTTTCAATACACATATATTACCATATATACTCAGAAATATTCAATTTTAACATCATAATCAAATACCAACTCACATCTCGCTAGTATTTATATCCGGATTAATTTCCAATTAATTCTCATTTAATTCAATTAATCCCTTAAATAAAAATCAATAAAATTACGGATTAATTCTCATTTAATTTAATTAATCCCTTAAATAAAAATAAAAAAAATTACGGGGTATTACATACTTCCCCCTAATAATAGAATTTCTTCCCGAAATTTGGAACTAAAGAGTACCTGGTAAAAATAACTCTAGATAACGCTCGCGCATCTCATCCTCGCGCTCCCATGTGGACTCCTCGGCATTATGATGCCGCCACTGAACACGTACAAATGGTACTATCTTTGACCTCAGTTTCTGCTCGCTTTGGTCCAAAATAGAAATCGACCCCTCCTCGTAGGAACTATCAGGCTGAAGATCGATGTCCTCTAAAGCAATGTGAGTATGGGCCAAATCGTCCCTAAGATATTTCCTTAGCGAGAAAATATGGAACACATCATGAATTCTATGCAAGTTCTCCGGTAACCCAAGTCTATACGCAACTGGACCAATCCTCTCGATGATAGGAAATGGATCCACGTATCTTGGTGCTAGTTTCCCCTTCTTCCCAAAATGCATAATCCCCTTCATAGGAGATACTCTGAGTAACACCTGGTCTCCCAGCTTGAATTCTCTGAAGAACCTCTTGGCATCAGCATAGCTCTTCTGCCGATCCTGAGCTACCCGAATACGGCTCTGTATCATCTCTATCCTTGTCGAAGTGTCCTGAATCACTTCCGGCCCAAGGAGTTTGTTATCCCACACTTCTAACCAACATTCTGGGGAACGACAAGGTCTACCACACAATGCCTCAAATGGAGCCATGCCAATAGTGAACTGGTAGGAGTTATTATAAGTAAACTCCACCAGTGTCAGGTACTGCTCCCAACCACCTCCAAAGTCTAGGATGCACATACGCAGCATTACTTCCAACATTTGATTTATCTGCTCTATTTTCTCATCAGTCTGCGGGTGATATGTCGTACTCAGCCGCAACTCTGTACCCATGGCCTCCTGGAAACTCTCCCAAAATCATGAATCAAATATCTTGTCTTGGTCAAACACGATATTTAGAGGCACCCCATGAAGTCTCACTATCTCGGTAATAAAAATTTGGTCATACTGTCCCGTAGTGTAGTCTGTCCTCACGGGTAGAAAATGAGCAACTTTGGTCAACCTGTCCATAATTACCCATATGGAGTCGTGACCCCTCTGTGACGTAGGTAACCCCGTGATAAATCCATGGATATTATCTCCCATACCCACATCGGAACCTTTAACGGCTGTAGAAGTCCTGCTAGTTTCTGATGGTCCACCTTTACTAGCTGACAAGTGGTGCATTTAGAAATGAACACGGTGATATCTCTCTTCATCCCGCTCCACCAGTACTGTCGTCTCATGTCTTGGTACATCTTATCCCCACCATGGTGTACCGTGAACCGTGAGCCGTGCGACTCTGTTATTACCTCGTGTCTCAAGTCTTCCCCTTACGGAATAACCAGTCTCCCATTGAAGCGTAATCCCCCGTCTGAACTAACGAAATAGGACTCGGCTCCCTCTGCTAGTAATCGAACTATCTGCTCCTGACAGAACGAGTCATTTGCCTGGGCTTTTATCACTCTCATAACAATCTGAGGTGTAACAGTCATCACAGACATCAACGGTCGAGAGCCACTGCATCCTGGTCTCCCAACTCCTTCCGTTTAGCTTTCCACACCTCGGCCACCTCATCTACTGGCCTATGGCTCAACGCATCTGCTACCACATCAGCCTTCCTAGTGTGATATTGGATATCAAACTGATAATCCTTTACAAACTCAAGCCACCGACGTTGACGTATATTCAGTTCCTTCTGCGTGAAAAGGTATTATATAGACTTGTGGTCTCTGAACAACCGAAATTTCTCCCCCAATAGATAGTGTCTCCAAATCCGAAGAGCGAATACGACTGCCGCTAACTCCAAGTCATGGGTGGGGTAATTATTCTCATGAGGCTTAAGCTTACGGGAAGCATAAGCTATGTCCTGACTCTCCTGTTGTAGCAAACCTCCAAGTCCTTGCAAGGACGCATCGGTGTTGAGTAAATACTTAACTCCCAGTCTAGGCAATGCTAACACAGGTGCTGAGGTCAACTTGTCCTTCAACTCATCGAATGCCAACTGACATGCATAGCTCTAGATGAATGGCACACCTTTGCGAGTCAGATGTGTCAAAGGACCCACTATCTTTGAGAAATCCTGAATAAACCTTCTGTAGTATCCTGCTAGGCCCAAGAAACTACGGGTCTCAGTCGGTGTCGTCGGCTGTCCTCACTCCCTCATCGCGGATAACTTCCTCAGATCGACAGATATCCCCCGGTCTGAAATGATATGCCCTAAAAACTGAACCTCCTTCAGCCAAAACCCACATTTTTCATACTTTGCATAAAGATCGTTCTGACGTAGCGTTTGCAAAACCTGTCTCAAATGTTCAGCGTGCTTCTCTTGTGTCTGGGAGTAAACCAGAATGTCATCAATAAAGGCAATGACGAACTGATCTAAGAACTCTCTGAATACCCTATTCATTAAGTTCGTAAACACGGCTGGAGCGTTGGTCAAGCCAAAAGGCATAACCCGAAACTCGTAGGAACCATATCTCGTCAAGAAAGCAGTCTTCGAGACGTCCTGTTTCCTGATACGCAACTGATGGTATCCTGATCGCAAGTCAATCTTTGAGAAGAAGGAAGATCCTCTCAGCTGGTCAAATAAGTCATCGATTCGGGGCAATGGATACTTATTCCGTATCGTGACTTTATTTAACTCCCGATAATCTACACACAACCTCAATGATCCATCCCACTTATTTACGAACAACACAGGTGCACCCCACGGTGAAGTAATCCTTTGGATAAACCCCTGACCCAACAACTGCTCTATCTGATCCCTTAGCTCTCTCATCTCCACTGGAGACATACGGTAAGGTGCAAGGGCAATTGGCCGAGTGCCCGACGTCAAATTGATAACAAAATCTATCTTTCTACTAGGAGGTAATCCAGGTATATCCTGAGATACATCAGCAAACTCCCTAACGACTGGAATCGAATCCAGTGGTATCACCACTTCCTTAGAGGTCTCCTCCTCTATATTGTACAAGTGAGTGGACGATCCTCCCTCGGGGCGAGGCATCGCTACTAAAAACATCCCCTCCTCGGGAATGGCAAAAATGATACTCCTACTGAAACAATCAATCATGGCTCGGTACGCAACCAGTCAATCCATATCAACAATCGCATCATACTCAGTCATCTCTAATACTAACATATCAGCAGGTAGAGTAAATCTCCCGATCTCTATACCCACACCTCTACAAATAAGGGAAATCATAGAACCCCTACTCAACGGTGAATCTACGCAAGTAATCGTGCTCTCTGTAGTGTCTAACAATCCCAAAGTGCGTTCAAATCTCATGACAATGAAATAGTGTGTGGCCCCCGTATCAAATAAAATACGCCCCATAGTCCCCTGAATAGAGTACATACCCTCAATGGCAGGTGGATCCTGTGGGACTGCGGCATGATGGAGTTGGTAAACTCTCCCGTACTGAAGCTGTCCCTACTGGACTGGGACTGTTGGGATGGGTGGCAAATATGGCATCTGTGGTGGTGCTGGGAGGGCGGTGGGAAACATAGGTCTTTGGGGCTCATGTCGAGCACCCTACTGCTGCTGCTCTGGGGCCCTATCCTTATAAGGACACTCCTATCCCTTGTGGCCAATCTTGCCACAAATGAAACATTTCCCCAGAAAGTTCCCCCCCCCCTCTCTGACCCTGCTGCCCACGGCCCTGGTGGTCATTGCCATTCCTCTCCTGGCTGTGCTGGCCCTGATGAAACTGCTGATGTTGGCCATGCTGGCCGTGTTGACCCTGATGGCCGTGCTGACCTTGCTGCCCCTGATGAAAACCTACCTGACCATTTTTGAAACCCCCAGATCTGAACCTCTTACAATCCCCCTTATGAGAACCCTGATCTACCTACCTATGCTGACCCTGAGCAGATTGTGCCCTGCTGAAACCATTTCCCCCTGTCCTGCCCTGCTGGCTGGACTCTCCTGATCGCTTGCTCTCTGACATGTGGAAGCGGTGGTCCTGGCAGTGAAGTAGCGTTGCGTTAACCACATCAGAATAAGTGGCCAACGAGAGATTACCTAACAAGTGATGACGGATCCTCCAAGTCAACCAATCCATGAACTTCTGAATCTTTTTCTCCTCGGTTGGAATCTCATCGGGAATAATGTTCAAGAGATTAGTGAATTCGGCCTCATACTCGTCCATGATCCTCCCTTCCTGCTTGAGGTTCATTAACTTCCTTCTTATTTCGGTCTGAACAACTGATGGAAAATACTTGCGGTCGAACCGCACCCAAAACTCCAGAATAGAAAGAATGTCTCTCTCCTCCGTGGTGGTAATGGACTCCCACCACTGCAACGTTGATCCTACTAACTTAAAAGTAGCCAGTATCTGCTTCTGAACATCCGTGCACTCGTACATCCTTAAGTGCCTTTGAATGTCCTTCTTCCACTGACTGGACACAACAACGTCGGAGCTACCTGCAAACTGCGGAGGGTGTTCTTTCTGAAAAGCATCACGAACACATTCCCATGCAGACGGGAATGCATGGTCTTAAACTGGCACTACTAACGGCCCCTAAGGTGGTTCCTGCTGCACAACTGCTAGGGCGGCATTTACCGCTTGGGCTATAATAACTGCAACCACTACGACATTCAAGGAGCCCTGAACTGGTGCAGGCTGTGGCTCGGGCTGAGCATCCCTGGGAACTCGTTGTGCACATCGTGGAGGCATCTGAAATGAGAGTAAAGTCTTATAAGTTCGTAGTTATTATCTCAAAATAGCTGAAGAGCGAAACATACACAAAAGAGTGCAACAGTCCTAAAATATAGGGCTCTACATCAAAGAAAGCTTAGCGGAAACATAACAAGTCGTACATATCCTAAGGACACTATAACTTGATGCTCTGATACCACCTATGATACCCCGAATAATTAAATACCGGGTACCTACTCCTTTATTCAAATTAATACAAAATGTCAAGTTGGTTCAGTTCATAGCATCACTGTCGAAAAATATTTTAACAATTACTAGCCACCTAATATTTAAAAAGTGAGTTGTCAATTTTAATTAAATCCGATTTACATACAACTAAAGTAAATTAAGAAATACTGATACCACAACCACATCACAGTCATAATAAGATAACAACGTAATCAACTGAATCTGGCGGAATACACCTCACAACAATCCGAATACTGAAATAAATAAAATACAAAGTCTGAACCATTAATTAATTACAACCCAAAATATGAAATAGATCTGAATAAGTAAGATGTCTCTAAAAGGAAAGGGCGACATGCCCTACAGATGAGTAAATATGAAGTAGAGTGAGGATAGAAAGTGAGGCGTCTACTATCGAGGTCCTGTAACTTCCACCGCAGCTATAGCACGTCACTGGGATGGAACTCCTATGCTTGGTGTCCTTGTGGCTGGGCACCTAAAAAGGTTTTTACAAAAAAATAGATTTGAAAGCAAACGGGTCAGAGCCCGATTGTAAAAACAGTTTAAAATACATCAAGTGTTTAATATTATTAAACAGTGAATATAAAATACATGATAGTGCGTGCACTCACATGAATTCCTCACCTCTCAACTAAGTGTGCAATCATTTCGTACCCGTTCTAGTTATTCCCATATCTAACTAGTCCAATACACAATCTAACATTACTATACGATTACCGATTCAATTCCCGACATCTTAATTAAACAGAGAGTTGTACTTTTCTTCATAGTTCTCAAAATTAGTAATACTCGTCACTAGGGATTTTTCCATTTTTAACTCTATAAAAATGTTTCTATTATTCACTTACATTTATACATGATAGTTCATTTAAATTAATAGTATATTATTCTCATCATAAATATACTATACTGGCACCCCGAGACTAAGCTTCGGTGCACACATACTCTGCTATCCAATCCCGGTACATCACGTACATAAGGACCACGTATTTCGAATCTCTCAGGAATCATTTTCAATAAACAACAATCACACATAATGGAGGTGAACATAGTTCACATCACAAGGATCACGCACATACCTACGCTGCCATGATCAGCAGACTTACTAACTTCTCAATAAGTCCTTCTCTAACCTATGTCCTAAAGGTACCAATCTAAATCCCCCCGGTAGGCACACAAAGATTAGATGGCCCTGATCGAACGCCGACCTCCCGTGATAGCAAGTATGTTAGGTATGTTATACACAGATAACCACATATACTAAGCATTCACACATCTTAGGTATCCCATAATATTAATAGAGGTATATTTCTCATCCTTATATAGTCATTTAATGTTACACGTTTACAAGTCGTCGATTTATATACATTAAGGTTATCAACTCTTCTCACGTAGTGATTTTAGGTATTCGTTTCCTAACCCAAAAATCTCATCCGGTTTACTACCAATTTCTAAGTTTTACTCCTCAATGTACTCCAATCACACAACTATACCCACTAGTCAATAAGGTAAGGTTAGTACTCCATTAAATAAGTCTACGGGAAGTTTGAAATACAATCAGGCCTAAAAAGGTCATTCTGTCAACTCGTTAGAAATCTCGTTCGAACGAGGCCGTTCTAATGAATTGTTTCGAACGAACTACCAACTCGTGAGTAGGGATACCGTCATCTCGTTAGAAACTCATTCGAACGAGGTCGTTCGAACGACCTGGGCAGGTCTTCTAACGAGATGGCAGTAAACGCACAAAAATTTTCCAATTCGTTTTTCTTCATTTTTCTCTTCTCTAAATTCATCCTAAGATCATCCCAACAGCATTTTAATGTTCTTAAACTATTCTAAATCCTCTTAGGTCATTTCTTAACATATTTTTGGGGTCAAATCCTCCTAATCAACATGAAATTATCATTAATCCCCAAATTTTACCCCAAACCCTATGAACAGGAACCCATAATTTTATTATGCCTAATTACTCATCATAAATCCATTTTTAAATCATCAAAGTCAAGTCTTCGGATACCAAATTCGTCCATAACCATTCTACATGCAATTCCTAACCCAACTTCAGAGTTTCTATGACAATTTCATTAGGATTTCCTCAAAACTTTCAAGACAAAACAGTTCCTACACTAAACATGGAAGAAATATTCAATGAACTAAAAATATCAAATCACTTACCTTAGATTCGTTCTTCAGATTGTTGTTGGAGTTTCAAAGTTGATTCTCTCCTCTTTCCGGTCAAAAATCCTTTCCAACTGTGATGATGTGGAGATGGTTTGGTATAGGTCCTCTAGCCTCTCTTCTATCTTCTCTCAAAACCTCCGTAGCCCACTCTCTCACTTTTGGCTGATAATGGCCTTAGTGGCTCTTTTAATAATATTTAATTTACTTAAAGAATTCGTGGGTTTTGATCCCCTAATTTTTAAAATTACCGAAATACCCTTCTAGGTTGCCGGTTTGGCCCAAAAATACCCCGGGACCCAAACTAAACCCCCGACTAGTGTTTTCTGACTATTTCGATCCTTACGGACACGTTGGCACACTCAAAATGACCATTTTATTGATTAAAATATAATTCACTTTTTAATTCAAATAATTTCATTCCTGACGCGATTGACACGCGCGTCCCAACTAAATTCCCCAAATTGTCGTATTTCTGCCTCGCGACAATTTTAATACTTTCAACACTCATATATTACCATATATACTCAGAAATATTGAATTTTAACATCGTAATCAAATACCAACTCACATCTCGCTAGTATTTATATCCGAATTAATTTCCAATTAATTCTCATTTAATTCAATTAATCCCTTAAATAAAAATCAATAAAATTTCGAATTAATTCTCATTTAATTCAATTAATCCCTTAAATAAAAATCAATAAAATTATGGGGTATTACATTAACCACTTGCCTCGAATTGTTCGTAGAGTCTGATCTGTTGGTGCAGAGAAAGGGTTGATGAAGAAAACCCAATTTATCCCTCGATATGTCTCTAAAAAGTCCCCAATTTGTTCTTGATTTATTTCCTCTATTTCTCTCTCAAACCCTAGGTTTAGAATTTGATTAACGTCCGTTCAACACTCCCTCAATTAGATTTAAAATACCTAATCCCATTTTTAGACTCATGGGACTCATTAAATGTAATACCTCGTATTTTTATGGCTTTTAAATTTGGGGATTTATTAATTTTAATTGAGAATTAATTCAATATTAATCCAGAAATTTATTTTAATTATTTACTAGTGTGACGTGAGTTAGTAATTATTGAGAATTTATAGAATATTAATCGATGAGTAAAGTAATTTATAACATTGATTTGATTAAAATTGTTACGAGTGAATAAAATAGCAATTATGAAAAATTAAGTCAGGTCGCGCCTGTGTCGTTGTAATACCCCGTGATTTTGGATCGAGAATTTAAATTTTTGGGAGAAATCAAAAATTTGATTTAAATTGGAGAATTTCAAATTTAGCTATTGAGGTCTAAATTAGAGGATGTTATAAAGTATTTCGGATGGTCCTATTGATTTCGGATGGGTCGAGATAATTAAAATGGCTGTCATTGGGTTTTATTTCAGTTCTGAAATATTTTAAGTTTCTTTGAATCAGATTGGAGTAAACGAGTCATTTAAAGTGTGTATACCCATTTAAAGTTGGATATATGGGATATTAGGCTGATAAAGCCTTTAGGAGATTAAAATCTCATTCTTGAGATTAAGAAAGGGGGAGGAAACCCTAGAGAGAGAAAGAGAAGAGGAAAAGAAAGAAGAGAGAGGAGAAAGCTTGGATCTTGGGAGTTCCGGCCAAAATCAGCGACTTCAAGGAAGATTCATCTTCTATAATTTTGAGGCAAGTGTTTAATTTTGCTAAATAATTCATTTGTGTATTTTATTTCATAAATTGTGGCCAAGAGAATTGGATTTTAGGTTATATGTCAAAACCTAGATTTTTGGGACTAAATCATAAATTTGATGTTTATACATGGGATTGATGACATATAAATTGATGAGATGAGATGTATGTTGGGTTTTGATGTGAGGAATGTGATTGAGTTAAAGATTGTGGGTTGGATGGTTATAGTTTGGGTGTTTGGAGAGTTAAGGTTCATCCAAAAAATGGAAAATGGCCGAGATATCTGGTATGGCCGATTGACAGCGTCCAGGGGGCAATCGATCGCATCCCAAAGGAAATTCCTACTGCATTCTTCGTAAGGCAAAATTTAGAACCGCGGTCGATCGGGGGTCTGGGGTCGGTCAATCGGTCCTCTGTTTTTAGCCCAAGAATAGGATTTTCTTTTACCACCTTTTCTTTTGGGTTTAAAACGCAGTGACCTTCTTAGTGGATGTATTATAGAGGGTTAGGTTATACAATCAAGATATTTGTACCTTAGGTTGAATAGGCAGCATTCAGACCTATTTTAGACTAGATTTTGAGGGTATGAAGCCTTTTTTAGTAAGGAAACGATTATGGGACTGAAAGATAGTTGGATAACATTAATGTGATTGTGGTGGGCTATCATGAAATAGGTATAAGTTGTAGAGATAGTCCCTTTTAGCTTATGTGCGTTTGAAGTCAAGTGGTATTGTGGTATATGCTTTAGATTATTACCAAATAGAATTGTTATGTGTGTACTTCTAGCCGAGATAGTCATTACACATTTATGCACAATTAATAATAGATATTCCGAGGTATGATGGGGTTATAAGAAATGAATTGGGATTTACCTCGTAGATTACCGAATAATAGGTTGTGTTTATACTTATAGCCGGAATGATTATTATATACTGGTATGCATCTAGATATAGATGGTATGGGTATGATGATGGATACGTACGTTCGATTTTGAGATAGTATCCTTAATGTTGGATATGTTGGGAAACTATTCACATAATAGGTGTGATGGATGGGTAAGTTGCAAATGAGGGATCTCATAAGGAAATGAATAGAGTAAGTATGCGTTTCGGCGTTATTTAGTATGATGAGAATTATATACATATACCCGAATTTATTACCTTTGTGCATACGTATTGGAGATAGTATATATATATATATATATATATATATATATATATATATATATATATATATTGTGTTGGCATACCCAGCACATGCTATTATGGGAGGTTACGCGATGTGGGTGAGGCCCCTGCCTTGAGGAGCAGGGTGCGTATAGTCCCCAGGTCATAGTCGTCCATTATTTATTGTGTGATTTTATTTTAGGGTGAGAAGTCTTGGGTATGATTCGTTCTCACTTTCGGTTCGAAACTATGACTGCTTCCCATACGTTGTGTTTTATTTTATTACCATGGCGGGGTGATAATATTTCGGTGTATGGTAACCCGGGATAAAGTGAGTAATTCCTAGAAGATGATAGCATTGTCTAGTAGATTTGTATCCTATAACCGTATATGTTATGAGTATGTCAAAGTGTGCATTATGTGTGGTATGTATACATGGTTATAAGAGTGAATGATTGTGTTTTATAAGTAGATAATGTTATATAGACCCTAAGGATTCTTGGTGATATCTTACTCAAATACTTGGAGATAGTTGTTCCTAGTAAGTAGCTGGAGTTATAGGTTGCGGGTTGAGGGAACAATGGATCTCAACGATCAACATTGTCAAGGAGTAGTGTATCAGGAGGGTTCCTTGTTTGGATTTCTCTTTATGAGACGCCCCATGCACGAAACATAGGGAAATGTTGGGAGTGGAGAGAAGTTTTGTCCTTAGCACTCGGATGTATGTTGTATAGATAATGAATTCTTTATATGAAACCTAAGGATGATGTGTGACGTGCTAAGACTAATAACTGGATTAAGCTAATAATTAGAACCAATAAAGCCTAGTAAGGTATATATATGTGTGTATATATTTATATGTATTTAGGATGAATAGGATTTTGGGTTATGTTAGGATGGTGGGTCATGCGGGTTTAGGCCATGCGTACAATTAGGTAGATTTTCCCTAAAATGTGTTGGGCTTCATAATTAAGGTTCATGGATACGATTAGGTGCGCGCTTTAGTTGATGGGTGAGTTTGGGGGCTCTACGAGAGTGGGACTCCACTTTATTTATGAAAATTGAGCATTTATTAATTATTATGCATATTACAGACTTGATATAAATGTTTTTACACCTCGGGCTCTAACTCGTATCTTTTTCTCTCTTGCTATATATATACATATATTATGTACTACAGGTGTCCCACCGCAAGGGAGCTAATGAAGAATTTTCCATCCAGTGTTCTCGGAGCCGTGACAGATGCGGACTGTTGCGGGATTTGTATTGTAGTCGTCTCCTACTTCCTCGTAAATCTAGATAGGATTTATTTTTTGTGATGACCCGGATATGATTATGACAACCCATGTTTAAATCATGCTTACCGTATGGGATGGGTATAATGTGTTATTATAGCATATAGTGTTAAGTTATTGTGTTTAGTCTAATTCTACCTTAATAACTTATGAAATATGGAATTAGACACAAACACAAATTTGTGGAGTCTTCAGTAGGAATGTTCAAGTTCGGGACTAGTTTTGGCCACTATAATATGATAATTGACTTGGGGAGAAAATTAGATAATTGTATATATATGAGTTAAGTTTGTAACACAACAAACGGTGTATAAAAAAAGGTACGAGGAAGGAGTTATGCTGAAATTACAAATAGGGGGTAAAGTAGTCATTTAGCTTTAAAGGATATTTTGTCTTATATGGCAACACATGCCATATTTGGATTGGACCAAGGGGAGGTGACTTATGCCGACTTTAGAACCTTTAAATGACCTAATCCTTCAGCCAAAATCAGGCATGAGAGATTTTTTCTGGAGGAGAGAGAATCAGGAAGCTCGGGAAGTAGAAAGTGAGGAGAAAAATTGAGAAAAATCCGTAGGAAATTACAAAAAAGTTCCTAAGGTAATTCTATGCATAAATCTTGTTATTATTTTGGTATTATTAATTGAAATGATAGAATTCATAGATTTTTTATTAAAATATCATGACTTGGTGTATATGTACGGATAGATGCAAGTTTAAGCAAAGTTGAACATGTAAATCATGTATATTGCTTCCATTGAAAACTTTACAAATTCAAACTCCTATAACCTTTTGTATATTTATTATAATTGAATAATTCAAGTTGGACATTAAAATAGACTCATATATGTATAACATATCCGAATATTAGGTGAAAATACTAAGAAATGAATCCCTGGTGATAGTTTGAAGTTCATGTATCAAATATGCCCAAAGGTGTAAGTATGCACACCAGGTGTTCGATGTTTTGCTTGACATAGAAAATGAGCCTTAAAAATTATGAAACTTTAATTTTCTATTTTTCATTATGTTTATGGATGTTGGGTGAAAAATCAAAGGAAGTTATGATTCAAAAAAATTATAAAAATTCTTCGAAGTTGACTGAATGATAAAAGAGTCTATAGGACATATTTGATTTGTAATAAAGAAATGGACACATCTTTCTCTAGGAAACTTGAAATGACATGTTGTCTTTTATATTGGGAACCTAATATGATAAGAATTGGATTACAAAGAAGAAATTAAAGTATGTTTGGGCTATGGATTGGATATGTTAAATATTTTAACATGAAATTGGATGAGACTTCATTTATGATAAATGATTTGAATGGGATCATATGATGCTTATGAATTGGGTTAAGTTTAAGTAATTCTTTGGACTGTTAATATCATTATGATGATACTACTATTGTAAGAATTTATATGTGAAAGGTAAGAAGAACCAGTTGAACAAGTGTCAGACAAAGTCAAGGGAAAACACATGAAGTGGCCAAGGTGAGTGTACTCACTGTAAAAAGATGTATTATACATGGTTATGGAGATGCTCTGAATATCACTCACGGGTAAGTTGTATTACACATGGTTATGGATACGATTTGAATATCACTCACGGGTAAGATGTATTACGCATAGTTATGGATAAGCTCTGCATATTACTCACTAGTAAGAGGTATTATACATGGTTACGGATATGATCAGAATATTATTGATTATGAATTTGTTCATTTCGGTTTATCGAAATGGGAGGTTACTCCCCGACCCGGAATGGGGGAGATTTGTCTATTAAAGACATGGGGTTACTCCTCGATCAGGAATGGGGGAGAATTGTCTATTGCAGACAGGATATGTGAATCATGATTCGGATAAGTTGGTCATTCTTTATGAATGAGCCAGATAACTATATAATTGGTCATTCTTTATGAATGAGCCGGATAAGTATATAATTGGTAATTCTTTATGAATGAACCGGATAAGTAATACATAATTATGAATGGGTAGGATAAGTATACATAAATTAACACATGAATATGATTTATTACATTTAATTATATGCAATAGTTTAGTAGTGATGCATTCATTGGGCTATTTTGCTCATGGTTACTATGGTTATGTGTTTCAGGTATCGTGATGTCACTGACAAATCTAGGAGGTCGGGTTGGGTTATCAAAGGATGTATAAAACCATAATTTTGGTCAAATGAAAAAGGGGTAATTTAATCCTACTTATCCTTTAAGCAAGTTTGAATAAGCATAATTACTTTAAAATTTTGAAAAGTTCTAGTTTTATTTCTTCATGTTAATAATTGAAAAAAAGATACTCGTGTTTATGGTTTGATTAAGGTAATTATGATTTGACTCACTTTGACTTTCAAACTTAATTATAAGTAACTGGGTTGGGGTGTGTCAACTTAAGAAAGGTTGGTCCTCATGCCTTTGGTGATTTCGCGGTATGATAACCAATCTTCTAAATCCATTGGGCACGTTAATGTTGGAATTGTAATGGGAAATCTGAGTTCCTATGTCAAGTTCCACGTAATAGAGAGTCCAACTTCTTATCATCTGCTAATAGGAAGGGTATGGATGCACAACCAAGGGCTAGTTCCTTCAACGTACCACCAATGTGCTAAAGCGAATATCAATCGAACATAGGTGACCATTAGGGCTACGAAGAGGCCCTTCACTGTCAAGGAAGCTCACTTGGTAAATGTGACATTTTACACAGAATTTGAGGAGGATGTCCGGGTCCTAACGAGAAGAATAGAGGGAGCATGGGTTCCCTTGATCAACGAAAAAATGGGGGACTTGAACGAGCAGAATAAATAGGTTGCAAGTAGTGCAAGAGTGATGACCGAAGAAGCTCACCAGGTGGTCCCTCGGCCCCAAAACATCTTGCAACAGCTCAAAGACAGGATAAGGCCCAGAGTGGATCCGATGGAGCATGAGGTCCAATAACAAAGCATGCTAAGCCGGTTCTCAGAAAAAAGAGTGGTTGAGGATTCCAAAGAGAAGAAGAGGAATGCAGTCACCGTTACTAGTAGGTAGTGTAAGAAGGTCATTACCGAGGAAGTAAAAGTGGTATATCGATTATAACGGTGTGAGCGGGCGGATGAAGAAGATGATAATGAGGCTGACATGATATATAAGTGCTTTTTAGTGGATCAGTGGGGATAATGTATGGTGATAGACAACTCCAACGTACAGGAATTTGTAGAGGAAGTCGCCGAGGAACCAGAATACATAGCAGATCAACCGAAACTACAGGCACAAGAACTAGAGTAGTTCAACCTGGCGAAAGAAGAGGAGGACCCAAGGCCTATTTTCATCGCAAAAGATCTCAGTAAGGAGAAACAAGAGGCGTTGGTTATGTTGATTCAAGAGTTTATAGACATTTTTGGGTGGAAATACATGGAAGGGATGGATTAGGGAGTCAACTGTCATAAATTAAACGTAATGCCTTCAGCCATTCCACTGAAATAAGCAACAAGAACGTACAAGCTTGATCTAGACTTAAAGATAAAGGAGGAGGTCCAGCGACTATTGGCAGAAGGGTTCATCAAACACATATAGCACTCGCTTTGGCTGTCTAGCATTGTCCTAGTGGGAAAGAAAGACAAAAACCAAATAAGGATATGCGTGGACTTCAGAGATTTGAATAGAGTTTTCCACAAGGATGAGTTCCCTCTGCCCTCCATTGATAGCCTGATAAATGCAACGACTGGTCATGAGATGTATAGCTTCATGGATGGGTATGTAGGGTACAACCAGATCAAGATGGACCCCTCGGATGTAGAGAAGACGGTGTTCAGGACCCCGTTGGGCAATTTCATGTACAGAGTAATGCCGTTTGGACTCAAGAACGCTGGGGCTACTTAGCAGAGAAAAACGATGGACATTTTCCATGACTTCTTCCATAAATTTGTGGAATTTTATGTGGATGATTTAGTCATCAAACCAAGGAAGGAGGAGTCCCATATGGGCGATTTGGGGAAGGTGTTTGCCCGATGTAGGAAGTATAAATTAAGGATTAACCCACTGAAATTCATCTTTGGGGTAATAAGTGGGAAATTTCTAGGCTTCGTGGTTGATCGAAAAGGGGTGAAGATGGACCAGGACAAGCAACGAGCGATCTTAGAGATGCCAAGTCCAAGAACGGCAAGGGATCTGAAGAGTTTCCTCGATAAAGTCTCCTTTCTTAGGAGATTTATTCATGGGTTAGCCAAGATGACACATCCATTGATGTAGCTGCTACGAGGGAACACGAAATTCAAGTGGGAGGAGATTCACTAGGAGTCTCTCGTTGGGCTGAAGAAGTTGCTCGTTTCACCACAGATCATTGTTCCCCTACAGGCAGGAATACCATTGCAGCTATACCTCACATCGATCGCGAGGATCGTGGGAGCTTTGTTGGCACAGGAGATTGATGGGGAAGAATGATCGGTCTACTACCTCAGCAGAATCATACATGGGCCAGAAGTCAGATATAGTAGCTTGGAAAGGCATTGTTTAGCCTTAGTCTTTGTAGCACAAAAACATAGACATTATATGCTATATTTTAAAATTCATATTGTAACTAGATGTGATCCTATTAAGTATTTGTTAGCAATAATTATATTGATAGGGAGGGAAGCTAGGTGGTTCCTTATCCTATCTGAATATGACTTAAAGTGTGTGGTTCCTCGCGCGATAAAAAGCCAAGCTTACGTCGATCTATTGGCAATCCTCCCATCAGGAATGTTTGAGCCACCCAAAGAAAGTATTCCTGGAGACGATTTGCAGGCCAATCACCTAGATGCAATGGATGAGTAATGGATAATTCAGTCCGATGGATCTTCAGCGGAGAATAAAGGAGTAGCAGGGGTTATTATTTCAAAAGGAATGAAGGATATTTGCCTTTCCTACAAGTTAGATTTCCCTTTGTCCTAATAACGAGGTGGAATATGTAGCATTGGTGCTAGGGTTATTAGAGGCTCTTCGAAGGGGGTTCGTTCACTTTGCATCAAAGGCGATTCAAATTTGGTGGTTCCGCAAGTGAATGCAGAGTACGCATTGAAACACATGAGCCTGGCACCATACAGAACAATCATTCAGAGGCTCCTCTGCCAGTTCCATCGGACCAAGATCAAGAGGCATCCCAGAATGATGAATCGTCACCCAGATGCCTATGCCACCATTTCCAAGAAGATGGTCATGAGAAACGATACAACTACCGTCGTAATCTAACAAAGAATAACTCCTTCAATAGTACAATCAATTCTACTAATGGAGGACGACGTAGACTCGAGGGGGAGATTAGAGGGCAATTAGAATCTGGGGAAGGATCAATGGGGCTGAAGGAATTAGCCTAATAATTCACGAACCAAGGAAACCTTTACTACAAAAATGTAAGAGGTTGGTTGTCGAGGTGCATCGGTCTAGAAATGGCAGAACGAAGATTGAAGAAAATACATGAAGAGCAGTGCAAAACAACTGATATACCCCTCTACCGAAGAATGCAAAGAGAGGGGTATTTTTGGCCCAAAATGAAACAGGACGCGACGGAGCTACAATAGAAATGCGACAAATGCCAGTTATTCTTCGAAGCAACTGAATGTCATTTCGTGGAAGCTCGGCATGATTGGAGACAACCCTATATTGATCTCATCAGAGATGGAGTTGCCCCAACATAGAAAATTGACACGATAGGACTCAAGCGGAGGTCCCTGAGATTTTACAATTAGGAGGGGCATCTTTATTGAAGGGGATACTTCAATAGGCCATTACATTGCATCACAAAGGAATAGGCAACCGAGGTCCTCAAGCAGGCGCACGATCCATATGACACAGGAGGGGCCAAGTTATATGACCAATTGATGACTTTGGGGTATTATTGGCTAACAATGGAGAAAGAATCTGCTGAGTTCGTTCGAAAATGCAATGCTTGTCAACTTCATGGAAATATGATCCATGCCCCATCAGTAGACCTACACTCCCTGGCAACGCCTTATCCTTTTCACACTTGGGCGTTCAACCTGGTAGGTGTAATACATCCTTTTTTGAGGGGGAAGATATGGATACTAATAGCAACGGAGTGCTTAATAAAGTGGGCTGAAGCGATACCACTAAGAAGGACAGCAACGGGGGTGGTGAGCAACTTCATTAGAGAATACATCATTTTTTGTTTTGGGATCCAAAATGTTATCCTTTTAGATAATGGAACCCCTTTCGTCAATTCAGAAGTAACGATGCTCACAAATAAATACTCCATTGTCCATCATACTTCGACGGTGGCATATCCAAAGGGAAACGGTCAGGCCGAAGCAACTAACAAAACTTTGGTTAATATATTAGCTAAAACAATGGAGGATTTACCAGGAGCATGGGATGATAAGATACCAGCTGTATTGTGGGCATATCGAACAACTAAGAGAAAGCCCATAGGGTATACTCCGTTCTCCCTTGTCTATAGGGCTGAGGCGATTCTCCCAGTGGAGTTAGAAGTTCCCTTTACTCGATATGCTTTGCGAAGTAGCATGCTCCCTCAGAATAGACATGTGCAGTTGGAAGCGTTGGATGAACACAAAGATAACACGATGCAACAATTTCAAATGTATACAAAACAACTCTCTAGGGCATATGATAAGTTAGTTAAACCATGGAAGTTCATGGAGAGAGATCTCATATTGAAAGCAGTAGTGAAACACATCAGGGGGCTTCCTCTACCCAAGTTTGAAACAAATTGGGAGGGACCTTTCATCATAAAAGAAGCTCATGACTCAGGATATTGCTTAATTTATTGGATGGAAGAAGATAAACCATTTAAAATCAATAATAAATGGTTGAAGGTTTATCATGTGTAAGCAATTATGTTTGGGCCACCGATGTATCTAGTTGATTATGAATATACAAGTTCTTTTAATGATAAATATGCAAGTTCTCTTTATTAAAAAAACGAGTTAAGATGAAGGAATTATAGAACTCCATAATGTACGCAAGCAGTTATAACACAAAGGCAAAGCATGATAAAACATATATATTTCTTCATTTATAAACCTGGGGGAATTACAAAATTGGGAGATATTTCCCAATAATTACATAAGAAGGAGAGAAAAGAAAAACAAAATATATACAAAAGCTCATTGGCCTAGGAGGAATCATAGATCTGGGGAGGAGAAAAAATCTCCAGGAAGGCCCGAAGAGGCTCCTAAGCAAGACCGTTGGGCATTAATAGAAACCTCCAACCTCGTCTGTGCTTGAGTGCGCTCGATAAAAAGTTTCTCTCATTTTAGTTTCACCATACGCAGAGCTTCTTCGATGTCCCCCACCTCCTGGTCAATAGCTCCAAGAAGAGGTGCTAGCTCGACCAATTGAGCTTCCTTGGCCTGCTAATCCTCCTGATGTTTCCATACGAGTTCCCTCTGGTTGTCTAGCCGTTGACTCTTCAAGGTCTTTAAATGCATGATAATCCAGTCAAAACGGAACCCGTCACGACCCAACTCCATCAGATAACCCAGGAATCGGTTCAGGAGGGGTCTGGTAACATTTGCAGCTGGAGTATTGGCAATCTCAATAATAACGGTAGCCATGACTTGAAGCCTGTAACTCATAACCAAGATGTTTGAATGTAGGTAATCCACCGTGAATGTTTCAGGATAATGGTTCATAAGTTTCTCAATTAGAAAATTATGGTTGGCAGGCATTTCAGGAGAACGTTGAAGCACCATCAGGCAGAAGGCGTGAGGAGCGAAGTCGAGAAGAGGAAGCTCGCACCCAGATTCGCTCTCAGCAGCAACGCCGGTCTTGGAATCTTGATCATTATGGCTATAATCTTTCGAGATGACAGGTTCCTAATGGGGTGAGACAATAGGCGAAGGAACTGGTAGAGAATACTCCCAAGCAACCTGAAAATAGTTAGAGGAAATATGGATTTTATGAAAAAACTTAACAAGTGTTCTCGTTGTTAAGTCACCAATATAGGTGGATTTTATGAAAAATCATAACAAGTGTTTTCATTGTTAAGTCACCAATATAGGTGGACTTTATGAAAAATCTTAACAAGTGTTTTCATTGTTAAGTCACCAATATAAGTGGAGTTTATGAAAAATATTGACAAGTGTTTTCATTGTTAAGTTACCGATAAAGGTGGAGTTTATGAAAAATCTTAACAAGAATTTTTGTTGTTAAGTCACCGATATAGGTGGAGTTTATGAAAAATCTTAACAAGTGTTTTCGTTGTTAATTCACCGATATATGTGGAGTTTATAAAAAATCTTAACAAGCTTTTTCGCTGTTAAGTCACCAATATAGGTGGAGTTTATTAAAAATATTAACAAGTGTTTTCCTTGTTAAGTCACCGATAAAGGTGGAGTTTATGAAAAATCTTAACAAGCATTTTCGTTGTTAAGTCACCGATATAGGTGGAGTTTATGGAAAAACCTTAATAAGTTTTTTCATTGTCAAGTCATAAACATAGGTGAAGTTTGAGAAACTCAGAAATGCCGAGAAATTAGCGAAGTACCTCAGCAATAGTAGGAGCTAGGACGGGAGTCACCACGGGGGCCATAATGGTAGAAATCGTTAGGGGTGGGCTCATTGCCTCAGTAGCTTTAACGGGGCCCTTGGCTGAAAAAGCCTTAACTGTAGGTAAACTTCCCTCGCCAATAAAAGGTACTAAGGCCAACACGTTCCTATCATCAGAAGAAGATGTTGGACCTTTAAGAAATGCCCCAACACCGGTAGATACAGAAGAAATAACACAAGGAGCAGCAACATCAGCCTTGTCCTGGGAAAGAAAAAGGCCACTAAGAGCAAAGGGTGGGGTGAGGCTTGGCGAAAGGTGCAAATACAAAACCAAGTGTTAGACACAAGAAGTAAATACAAAGAAAAAATAAGGGGCAGGAATACATCTAAGTTACCCCCATTATGGCAGAAAAAAGGGGAACTACAATCAGGGGTCTCATTAACGCAGTGGGAAGGAGAATGTTAGCTATGAGAGACGACACTTCCACCTAAAACATCCCAGCATATCTGAATGATAAACAAAGCAATAGGAGAAGGAAAAGATGTGAGACTTGATAATAAATTTACCTCAGGAGCACTCTCCTCAACCACAACGATGGGTAGAGGGACCTCTTTCTCGGATGGTAATTCAGAAGAGGCTAGAGTAGTTGCCTCTGATTGGCAAGATATTTCAACAGATCCAATCGTAGTAGCCCATGCAGCAGCTCCTTTGGCTCGTTAGGAGGAAAATCGGTGAGAGTAGGTGATACCTATCATGGGGGAACGTGGAGGAGGAGTATCGGCTTGAGAGACACCAAAACTCCCCCCACGAAATGACTCATGGGAGAACTAGGGGGACTGGGCCTTTCTTCAACTCCCTGCACCAAAGTTATCAAAGAAATAAGTAAAGGCAACTTGCCTTAAGAAAAAGTCACAAGAATAAAACATGCACACATACCTGAGATCCGGAAGGAGAACGAGAAGATATAATCACTAGTGAAGGTGGAGAGGAGGCAACAATAACGGGAGTGGGGGATGCACACATACCTGGGATTTCTTTCCTTCTGTAGCCTCAACGGTCAAGTTTATCCCAACTGTAAAAGATCCCTCACAGGCCGTAATTCTTGTATTCACACCTGGGTTTCTTCCTTCCTATACCGAATGGGGATACACCTCAAAACCCTACAACCCTGACAGATGTAATAGGCAGTTCGGGTTTGATCAGGGGACCCCTTGACCTTTGTTTTAACATAACCACTCAAGGGCTACTTTCGGTGAATCTTTCACCTTCTATACTGCAGCAGCGGTGCTTCGTGTGAAATCTACCATCGATGGGCGAGTCACCCTTCCAAGTGCCACTAGGATGGGTGATGTATCCACCTCTTATGCCACCGAGTTCTGTTTAGGGAAATTGAGAATGATTCAAGAGTATATTCAGTCCCCCCCCTAAATATCCCCTAGTCTTTTCTTTCACTTCTTCTGAACTGGGTCTTAAGGGTAACTTCGTGCTTGGAGTTGAGTTTCCCTTGAGTAAAATCATTAAAGAATCTCCCCAGGAGCTACCCCCATATTGCCCAATGATCCCCACTACCACCACGAAGCCTAAGGCCATTGCAACTCCTAAACAACCTTCCCCCTCGACCGAAGTTGCAACAAGCGAAGAGCCTTCTCAGCCCCCTGCCAAAAAGACCAAGAAGTCCAAGTCCTCAAAGTCCAAGCCCCAAGATCAAGCACAAACTCCTTTGGAGGCATTCGCTATTGCCTCCGTTCCTCCCGCGATGCCTGCAAAAAAGGCCGAGGAGATGAGAAGGCAAGCCTGGGTAGATGTAGAATGAATAAACGCTGAGTTTTAATGACCCGCTGTCATCGTTTCCCCTTCAGCTTCCTTCCCCGTGATCATTGTTGATCCAACTGAGCCAACATCTAAGAGGAGAAAAAAGTCGAGGGTGCCTCAAAGTGCTGATGCAATGGGCGCAACAATAACGTCGGGGTTGTAGGGTTTTGAGGTGTATCCCCATTCGGTATGGGAAGGAAGAAACCCAGGAGTGAATACAAGCATTACGGCCTGCGAGGGATCTTCTACAGTTGGGATGAACTTGACCATTGAGGCTACAGAAGGAAAGAAATCCCAACTATGGTCAAATGTAGACTCACTGTATGGCCTCATCACAAAGGAGTCCAAATGATCAAAAATTGCCATTATCTCCTTTCGACTTTATTTTTGTATGGAAACATAGGAGGCGTGGTGGCTTGATACCTTGGCTCACGGGGAGAGAAAGAGACTTGGCGGCAATGGAAGGAAAATGGGTGTAAAGGAGGCCCATCAAAATAATGGTGTTGGCAAAATTGGCCAAGTTGTAACGACCCAGTGATCGTGCCATGTCGATATGGGTTCGATCCAACCAGGTATAGAGGGACCCCAAGGCAATGATGACCAGAGTAACGCTGAAACCCCTGGCCAAATGGGTGGAAATATTTATAAGGTCCCTCCTATGCTGATCATTGGGTTTCCCAGTCATGACGAAATATGAAAGAAACACAAGTATGTAGGCTGGTAGCTCCACGGATGTACCTCTATCTCGGCCCGTTGCATCATTGACATCCTTCGGGGTCAGAGCTTTAAAAAATAGCTGATGAGGGGAGTAAATGTGGATTTGTTCGAGGAACTAGTGCAACTGCGGTATATTTGATCCAGTTCAACTTGATCAGTAGCCTCTTCGGCATCTACGACCTCATCATGATATGTGAACTCACCCATTGGCTCAAACCCAAGGATCTCACAGACGTCCTCCAATGTAAGGTGAACTCTCCCCACGCAGCAAAGAACGTGTGAGTTGTGATGTTCCATCAAGAAATTAGCACTTGGAGCGTCGCATTGTGCTTGGAAAGGGTGAAATCCCCAAACCAGTAGGCTCAATGAATACCAACCTTTGTAAGAGCAGTAGCATAAGAACTCTGCATATGTGTATGCCAGGCAGTGAAATGGGATGGAGACCCCCCAGGTGCTTCGAATTTAATCTGAGAATAGGGGAAGTCACCACGGTCCAAACGAAAGCGCAAAGTCCCCTCTGAGGGAAGATAGCCCCACTTTGATGAATCCATATCCTCATCACCCAACAGTAAAGCTATTGTGTTCTCAATTCTAGGACAAGAGATGTTCTTAGTGGCAATGCCTCTTTCTGAGGGAGGTTCGATCATATATTTGTATTACATTTAAGAGGAGACCTCACAAGAGGTGATTGCTTCATTAGATTAGATTCTAATGGTAAGGGATTTTGAGGATATATTCCAGGAGATACTCGAGTTATCGCTGAGCCAAGATATTAAGTTTGATATTGACCTAGCATCGATTACTAGGCCTATAACCCGAGCACCTTATCATATGGACCCATCCGAAATGTGGGAGTTAAGGGAGAATAATTAAGAGATCATAGGGCAGGGCTTCATCAGATGGAGTTCATCACCGTGGGGTGAACTAGTGTTGTTCATCAAGAAGGATAAATTGCTTCAGTTATGTATGTATTATAGGGAGTTGAACAAGTTCATGATCCGGAATAAGTACCCACTTCCTTGGATTGATGATCTATCGACCAGATGAAGGGAGCAGTTTATTTCTCCTTCTAAGAATTGGTTATCATCAGTTGAGTGTTAGAGAGGAGGACATTCCTAAGACTAATTTTCCTACACGGTATGGGTCGTACGAGTTTAGGGTGATGCCGTTTGGGCTCACCAATATGCCAATAGTATTCATGGATTTGATGAATCAAGTTTTTAAAGAGTTCATTGATCAATTTGTGATTGTGTTCATTGATAATATTTTGTTTACTCTCACTTCGAGCATGCTGAGCATTTACAAACACTACGAGATCACCAGTTGTATGCCAAATTTGATAAGTGTGGGGTTTGTCTTTAGATCGTGCATTTTGTGGGCCACATTGTGTCTGATAGGGGTATAACATTTGATCCGAATAAGGTATCGGTGGTGATGGAGGGGGACAACCCGCGACACCGATCGAGGTTTGTAATTTTCTAGCGCTAGACAGATACTATAGACTATTCATTTAGGTTTTCTCAAAAATTGTGGCTTATCTAAAGACTATGACTTGCAAGGGGGTGTCATTTGTTTGGTATAACCATTATCAGTTAGATTTTGATGAGATAAAAGACAAATTGATTTCAACATCCGTACTTGAACTGCCTAGGGGAGGAGTGGAGTATCGTGTCTATTCCAATGCATCCTTCCACGGACTTGGGGGTGTATTATAGTAGGAGGATATTGATATAGCTTATGCATATCACAAGATTAATCCCAACGAGAGGAATTAACCCAATGCATGACTTGGAGCTAGCCGTAGTTGTATTTGCCTCGAGGATTTAGAGGCACGATTTGTTGGGGGAGCAGTTTACTTTATTCGCGAACCCTAAATCTCTTCAGTATCTTTTTACGCAAAAAGATATGAATATAAGACAGAAGTGGTGATTGGAGTTTTTGATGGATTACGAGTTTGACATTCAGTATCATCATGGGAACGCTAACTTGGTGGCAAATGCGTTGAGCCGACGACTTGTTGGGGAGATATCAGAGGTTTGGAAGGTGAAGTGAATGGAGCTTCTACATGATGATGAGATTTCTAGGGTGTGTATGTCTGTATTAGCTGTCACATCTGAAATTGTTATGAGAGTGGTGAAAGCATAAGCATGGGATCAGTATTGTCATGACAAAGTTCATCAATTGTTAGCTAATAGGGCATAGTCATACTCGATCAGTTCAGAGGGTAGTTTACATTTTAATGGGAGACTCTTGGTTCTAGAGGATGAGGATTTGAGACTTGCAGTGATGTCATAATATCACAAGTCTAAATTTTTGATACATCCTAGTGGGTATAATATGTTCCAGGATATGCACATAAAGTATTTATGGTCTGGGATGATGTTGGAAATAACGAAGTTTTTCGTAAAGTGTGCTACCTTCCAGCTAGTGAAGGTAGACCACCAAATACCCGTAGGGATTTTACAGCCACTCGAGATGTTCGTATGGAAGTGGGAGAGTATATCCATGGATTTCATTACTGGGATACTGTTATTGCAGTGAGACCATGACTACATGTGGGTGATAGTGGATTGTCGACTAAGGTAGCTTATTTTTCTATGATTCTTATGGATTTTGAGATAAGACAGTATGCATAGTTATGCATTGCTGAGATAGTATGGTTATATAGGGTTTTGGTTAATATTGTGCCTCATTAGGAGAAGATCATTGTGTCCTATTTCTGGAAGACCTTTCAAGAGGCTATGGGCACAAATTTACGGTTAAGTACAACATATCACCCATAGACATATGGGTAGATAGAGAGAGTTAATAAGGTGTTTGAGTATATGTTGAGGATGTGAAAACTTAACTTTGGGGTGGAGTGATGGGAGCAGTATATTTCTTTGGTGGAGTTTGCGTATAACAACTCTTATCAGTTCACTATCGGCATGGAAACATTTGAGGCACTGTACGATCGACCTTGTCATTCTCCCGCTTGATTTTTAGAGGTTGGGGATAACAAGTTATTGGGGCTAGAGATGATTCAGGACACCACTATCAAGATTGAGCTGATTTGAGGGCGCATCTGTATAGCTCGGGACAAGAAGAAGAGTTACACTGATGTAGACAAGATGCACATAGAGCTTGAAGTTGTTGACCATGTGTTAGTACGGGTGTCTCCTAGGAAGGGGGTGATGAGTTTCAATAAGAATGGGAAGCTAGCATCGACATATGTGGGATCATTTTCGATCATCGAGAGGGTAAGACTAGTGGAATATAGGTTGGGACTACCGGAGCACTTATAGCGGATTCACGATTTGTTTCACGTGTCATCGTTAATGAGGTATCGGAGGAGTGAGAGAGCTTTTTGGCACGTTCCATTAGAGGAGATCGACTTGCAAGAAGTTATCTTGTACGAGGGGAGATCGATGGCGATACTTGATTGTAATGAGCATAAGATACAGTTTAAGGTGGTACCCTTGGTTAGAGTTCAATGGGGGAACCACAATGTTGATGAGTCGATGTGGGAGTGGGAAGATGACATGCGTGAACAGTATCCATAGTTATTCACCACAGGTACGTCCTATTTTCGAGGGCTAAATTCCTTGGTAAGGTGGGAAGTGATAACTTGTCTATTCCGCGTGTCGTTGTTTGAAGCCAAGTTAATCAAAACCTCAAATACCTACAAAATAATAACAATCTCAAGTGTAGAGGTAAGTAAGGGTATAAAACCACATCAAGGGGGAAAGCTAGAGACAAACTCAAATGTAGTTCAATTTTTATTTTCTTTTTGGGCTTTTTCTTTTTCTATTTTTTTTATCTTTTCAAATATTAAAACAATTTTGTGAGGTGAGTTGAAATAACACTGAACTAAAATGTGAGATGAAAACAAATAATTAGAAAGTGACTGAAATTGAAAAATAAAGTCTAACACTAAAATAAGAGATAAAGTGAGGTAAATAATTGTGAGAACAATCAAGGAATGAGATTACACCACAAATTTTAGCTATTCTAACTAATTAATTTAATTAAATGAATTCTCCCAAATTAATATCAACAGTACAAATCAACACTCGTTGTAAATGTAATCTTAATAGTAACCTTTTAGAAAATTAAGTTTAACACCCCACAACTTTAGAAAAATAGATCTACACTCCTTTTAATTAATCATCCCCTAGGATCGATCAATTAAAATTTATGTGAATCTTAGAAAATAAATTAGAGTTGACATTCAAGTTATAATACCCCACTTAAGAAACCCCTATCTCTAGTTCGAATCTAAAATGAGTATTATAACTAGAATTTTGATTTTTTTCTCAAAAATCATTTACCCTCTCTCGAGGCGTAAACTTAAGGGTGAGGGATCAAAATTAATATTTAAAAGGGAATTTTCAAGTAATCAAACTAATTAAACAAAAGTAACATCAAATAAAGGTGTCCCCCACCCCTTGAAAGGATATTTAGCCTAACATGATATTAAACATGATGAACAAATAATCAAGGCTACTAAAATATAATAGAAGAGAATAGAACAAGCCAACCAAATCTCTTTGAGAAAGTTGAACTCTAATATTCCAATTTGAAGCATACAACCCCTCTAATTGAGCATCCAAGTGATTTAAAATTAAATATCCACTCAACTAACTCTCTTACAAAATTTAACCTCACAAATATCTAACAAAAAAAAACTATTTACAAATATTTCTACCTAATTTATCCTAACCACACTCTCTACTTTTCTTTAGAATTTTATTTCTCTATTTGATGATATCTCCTCTGCAATTGGGGTCATGAGTCTTCTTTTATAGTAGATTCATGGCACACATGGGGCTAGGGGGTATTTTTGATAAGGTTTAATGTGCATGGAAATGGGGTGTGTACACATGAGGTAAGAGAGGTGTGAGGACATGTGGGTGAGGGGATTGGAATAAAACAAATCAAATTTTGTTAAGGGTTATTTTTGAAAATAGTTTAAAGTTAGTAGTTGGGGGGAATTTTGGGTAAAAGGGGATAAGTGGGTTTATTAGGCATGTGGGGTAAATGGGTTTTTGACTTGGTGTTGGCTTTGGTTTTGTATTGGCAGGTGATTGTGTTGGCTTAAGGGAAATGGGTAATGATGACAAATGGACATGGGTTGGTGGTTTCGGGAAAGGGTTGGATCGGACTCGGGTCAGGACGAAAGGGGTAAGGCTGGCCGCGAGTTAGAGAATGACAGGGGGAGGTCGGGTTGTGGAGAGTCGTGGGGTGAGGTTGAGGGGTGCACCGGAGGGTCGCAGGTGGTCGGATTCGCGAGTAGGGGTCATGTGTGGTCGTTACCGGCGGGGGCACGTTGGCCGGTGCTAGGTGAGAATGAGGTAGCCGGGGATGAGTTATATGGATCGGCAGCAGGGGTCGGCGCTGGCAGGTTTGAATTCAGCGGTGGTTAAGGTGGTTTAGAGGGGGGTCAGGCTTGGGCCACGATTTTCGAGCTCGTTACCAGCCGGAGGAGGGGTGGCGGGATGGATTCCAGCCATGGGTTTAAGGGGTTGAGTTGGTTTGGTGTGGAGGTGAGAGAGAGGAGAGAGATGGTGGGTTAATGGAGGATTTGAGGAGAGAGAGTGTTTGAGGATGAAGATGAGTCGGGTGGAGTTAGTGCGTAGGTAGGTGTATGGGAATGTGGTTGAAGGTGAGTGAGTATATTTGGGTGTATGTATGGCATAGGGTATGTGGTGTGTGCGTGTGTGTGTGTGTGTGTGTGTTTAATTTGGACACCTAAAAATAACACTAATAAAAAAAAAATAAAGTAAATAAAATCCTATTCTAAAATAAAACAAAGACTCAATTAAAAATGAAACTAAAAAGAAATAAAAATATAAAATAAAATAAATTCTAATAAAATTAAAACTAAAATCCTTAATAAATGTAAAATCATGTAAAACTAAAAAAATAAATGAAATCCTAAAAAAATCTAATCCTAATAAAAACTAAAAACTAATAATTAAAAAAAATAAAGATAAAATAAAAATATACTAATAAAAGTAAAATATAAAAATAAAACCTAAATAAATCTAAAACAAACTCTAAAATTAAAAAAACTCTAATTAAAAAATTAAAATCAAATAACAGGGACAAAACCTACCCACACGGGGCTCGGGTGAAGGGTTAAGGAAGGTTTAGACTCGGGTAAGGTTACGGGGGAGGGAATTTAGCACCATTTTTGCACAATTGTCTTGATTTAAGCGTTTAAACTCTGCGATGCACAATTTGACCTATAAAATAAACATTTAAGCGCATAAGGCCCAAATATCCGAGAATTAGCAACAAAAGTACGTCTATTCAGGGTATAAAATGTACAATTTTGGGTGCTTATCACACCACCCCCAAACAGAGCGTTGCTAGTCCTCGAGCAATAAGATAGAGAGAAAGAGAAAGATAAGTAACCAAAAGTGTACCACTTTCGCAGGCACTTGCGATTGAACTTAGCATGTCCAATAAACCTTTAAACCTATAGGTTGTCCTGCAGGACGAGTTGTGTCTCGTAAGGGTTTGCAGGGAATAAACCCTCAAAATTCTTATTTGCAACGACAATCAATCTCTTATTAGACATAGAATAGTCGCACAATCCATCACAAGAAAAATATTTTCAGAAATACAAGCTAGAATGTGTAAAAAATGTAGCTAAGTAAATACTCAAGGCACATCCTTCCTTGAATTCAACGTGTGTAGTGTGAATCAGTCAAAATGGGTCGAGTATCACAAGAGTAATTGTTAGATTGCCTTTTCGGAATCAACGCTTCAACTTCAAATCTCACTGGATATAGCTCTCTCAAACGAACTCTCGAGATTAGGGTTAGTGTATTGCTCTTGTGTGTGAGGAGGTGAGTAAATGTAAGCAAGTTCAAACGTCTCACACACACATAAGAAAAATTTTACATTTAGAAAGAAAAGTGATCTCATGAAATAATGATAATGACTATAGTGAGAACGTCAGGTTATTCACCACGTTGACTTTCATTTTCCCGAACACCGAGGGTAAATTATGGATGATAATGGCTTAGGGGGAAATGAAATGAGAATGATGGGATATGAGGTTAGGTAGGATAAGATGGATGTGTGAGAAGAAATGGATGAAAAATGGATGCAATAGAAGAGTGTATACACTTTATGCACAAATGTCTTTATTACTAACTAGAAACTCTCTTTCTTTTCTTGTCTCTCTTTTTTTTAATCGATTTTTCTTTTCGTTTATTCTATTTATTTCCTTTTATTTTTTCTATTTTTATGTTTTTCTCTTTTTTATCTCTTTTTTTTCACTTTTCAAACCAACAATGAAGACATTTAACATTTTGAATCAACACTCTTTTATTTGAAATGATGGAAGATGTATGAAATGAGTGGGGAATGATGGTGAGGGGAATATATGGGAATATGAAAGAACATGGAGATGTAATGGGTGAGTTAATAAAAATGTGTTATGGAAAAGTGGTAAGTGTATGGATGAAACTCTAGTATTCGGGACAAATTTCAAGACACGCGTTTCTTACAACTCGAAAAAAATGTCATTCTCGATGATCAAGCCAAAATTTTATGAAAAATAATGAGATCATGCAACAATTTGAAGTGCGGACCCAAACGAAGTTAAATCAACTTGTGACTCGGAAATGGCTTAAACACTCTAAAAGGGTGAAAGGAAAAAATCTCACAAGCTAAAGTCTCTACTAGTGATCCTTCAGGTTCTCTTCAGAATTGCAGTGCTCCTCAACTCTAAATCGTATTGAAGTGATAAGTGCGCAAATTTTGTTGAGTATAGAAATTCATAGTGCAACATGCCTTGTTACGTATTACATAAGCTATTTAGAAAAAATATTCTCTAGCTCGATTTCTAGACTTAAAAGGATGGATGATTGAAAATTCACATCATTGATTGAGATGAAAGAAACTGCACGAAATTTTAAAAATCAGGTTTAAAAATTAAATTTTTCAAAAGAGGTACGATTTTGATAAAATTTCCCACCCCAAAACAAAAAGGAATATCGTCCTCGATGTAAGGTATAATGATTTTTAAAATTGAGGGCATAAGGTAGGAAAGAGATTACCAAAATCACCTGCAAACGAAGTGGGCAGATGTCACCAATAATAAACCTGAATAAATAGTGAGATAACAAAAGTTGTACAAGTTTATAAGCATGAGAAACATAGGGTGATGTGAAACACCACCCCCAAATAGGATGAGACTAGTACAAGAAACGTGAGCTGCCTCCCGGTAGCGTTAAGTTTAATGTCTTCAGCCAAACCGATGGAATCTCACCCTAAGGATAAGAACGAGGAAAGTGTGGGGTGGCAGAAAAAGTGGGTGATGAGAATCACCCCCAAACCAGACTGAAGCGTCAGTCTTGTTGGATAGAGGCTAAAACGGGTCAATGCACTTGGATGGCAAAGTGCATCACACGATGCAAAGCATCGGTGGACCATGGGCGAGAGGGTATTAGGGTAAGGGTGAAGAGGTATCTGTCTCGGGCCTTGTTGAGATTAAAATTGAGGGCAACTAGGGCCCTGTAAGAATGATTCTCAAGTTGTACGGGAAGGCAAAAGGGTTTGGTAAGTGGAATGGGTTGGGCCTCAGAGAAATCACATGACCGTTCTATGAATGGGCGATGATAATGGTCGCGTCGAGACACACCAGGGAGCTGTTGATGGGAAAAATCAACACCACAAGAGAGTGGAGGGCATAAAGTTACAAGCTCGGTGTCACGGTGGAGAGTAGCATCACAAATACTCTCATGGAAGGTGGAGGATGGTTTTAGGTTAGGATCTACAAATGTAGATGGAAACATGAAATGTGTAAAATCAAGATCCAAACCAGGTGGTGCGGTTGAAGGAACAATGGGTGGGTCGGGTGGGATAAACGGTGGAGAAAGATGAGCCAACTCAAGCGTGGGAGACACATACTCATTGGGAGGAGTAAAGGAATACTCACAAGGGAGTGTGGCTTCTAAAGATGGAGTGGTCAACTTCTCCATAAGAGTAGTATCAGGGAATGTGGTGTGTGGGTAAGACGAGGCACCAAGATCGGAGATAGAGGAATCACTAGAAATATTGGGCTCAAGAAGAGACAAGCATGGTGGAATAGGATCCATATCCGGATAGTTATGAACTATCACAGATTCTTTCTAGAGAAAATGGTGAACACTCGTAGAAGGAGCTAACCTAGGATAAATCTATTCCTTGGGAACACAAGGGTGAAGCTCAATAGGTGTAGACTCGGGCATTATTTTGGATTCAATGGGAGAGGGAAGGTGAACCTCAAAGTGGTGTTTATGATGACATGGTGGGATCAGATCAGGTTCACTATCGAAAGGTAAGTCAAAAAAATTGTTGACTTGGGTCCCTAACCATGGGAAGGTCTCAACTTAGAGATTCTCAGGGTGGTAGGGTTGGTCACACTCAAAGTCAGTGGAACAAGATGACGCATCATCACTCCACGTGGGGGAAACAATGGGTTGACTTGGGCTGAAATCCTACTCTCGCTCACACTAAATTTCATTTAATCGCTGTTCAAGCTGTTGGAGGGCTTGAGTTTGAATATGGGTTGCTTCCTCTTGCTCGATGATAAATTATTGCAAGAGTGCCTCGCAAGAGGAGGTGGATGGAGGTGGTGGAGTGACGAGTAGTGGTGGTTGTTGAGGTGGACACAACTCGCTATGATCATGACTATAAGGAGAATAATCAAATGAAGTGGGTGGAATGGGCCCAAGTTCATCATACACGAAAGGATCGCTTTCGTAATGGACAATTGGTTGATGCTCATGGGGTGCGTAGTGAGGGAACTAATCGTGAATGGGTGCACAAGGTTGCCATGACGACCGTTGGAACATGTGAGGATCCACAACATCGGGTTGAAATTCGTATTGCGTGAAAGGGTGATCAAGCCTCCACTAATGACTAGGGTACTCACACAACTCGGGATTAGGTATATCATCAAAATGGACCAAGGTGGGTTCCGGAACAGTGTCATATGGATACACATGTTCCATAATGGGTTTGGATGGATATGAAAAGTATGGACACCCATGGGACAGATGATCGACATAGGAACAATGGGTGCACAACAATATTTGCAACACACCGACACTTGACACCGAGGATGATGGAAAATGAGGTGCGTGCATAAATGGGTCAAGAGTATTAACGGGACTCGTGAGAGAGGTGAAACCATTAAAAAAATCATAAAGAGACGACTCGGGATCACTCTCACACGTGTCACGTGACAATGGAAAATGACCAAAGTAGTCCCGTAAGGGATGCTCTTTGGCCATGTGGAGATAAACAATTTTTTGAGTTTTTGATATTTTTTTTTATTTTCAAAAGGAAAGAAAATATATTTGGATTTTCAAAAAATAATGGAAGAAAATATTTTTGGATTTTTCTAAAAATGAAAGAAAATATTTTTGGATTTTTTGGAAGAAAAGGTGGGGAAAAAGATGGACTCTTTGAATGGACGAACTAACTAAAATCGACCACCGAAAAATAGAATTGGACACACACACAAATCAAGAAAATTACTAACTAGCACATAGCCAATTTTTATCTTTGAATTTAATGAAAGGGTAGTCAAATTTTAATTAAGTCCGTGGGCGATAAAAAAATTAAGGAAATCCGAGTGATCGCCTTTGCAAAATTTTCTCCTTTTGGGCTACCTAGTTAATGGATTTTAAATTTAGTGATGGCTAGGGTAGCACACAAATGGTAAGCGAGTGAGTCGGGTGATGAAATCTCTTCTCGTGAGTGATTGGGTGTAGGTATTAATTAATTAATTCATCACACCATTCGAAAATAAATGCGAGAATAAAATCAAGTAATAGCACATAAAGCACACACAATAATTGACTCGCTAATAAGAGAGGCACGAGTGTTTAGAAATGTACCTCCCATGGTTTTTAGGACGTGGGGTGCCGAAAATTTTGAGTCGACTGGGGGGAGATCATGCCTATCTCAATTGTCTCCGGGAGTCCTACCGACCCAAGGTAGAGAGGCTTCTAAATCCTCGCATTTGGACTCCCTCTCTCTACCTTGTCTGGTTTCCCTATCACGCTTGTCTTTGATTTATTACAAGTTTAAATGAAAAATAAATGGTGTCTCTAAGCACCGCAATACAAGCCAAGAATAGAATAATCTTAAATACAAGCCTTCTAAAAATATAAAAATGGTACAAAAAAATAATAAAGTGCCAAAAAATAAATGAACTACAAGTTGAAATCTTCTCCGAGCTTCACGATCCCAAGAATGGCAATGGTGCCATTTGATAATTTTTTTTTTGTATGTCGTTGTTTGAAGCCAAGTTAATCAAAACCTCAAATACTTACAAAATAATAACAATCTCAAGTGTAGAGGTAAGTAACGGTATCAATCCACATCAAGGGGGTAAGCTAGAGACAAACTCAAATGTAGTTCAATTTTTATTTTCTTTTTCGGCTTTTGCATTTTCTATTTTTTTTTTCTTTTGAAATATTAAAACAATTGGGTGAGGTGAGGTGAAATAACACTAAACTAAAATGTGAGATGAAAACAACTAATTAGAAAGTGACTAAAAGTGAAAAATAAAGTCTAACACTAAAATAAGAGATAAAGTGAGGTAAATAATTGTGAGAACAATCAAGGAATGGGATTACACCACAAGTTTTAGCTATTCTAACTAATTAATTTAATTAATTGAATTCTCCAAAATTAATATCAACATTACAAATAAACTCTCGTTACAAATGTAATCTTAATAGTAACCTTTTAGAAAATTAAGTTTAACACCGCACAACTCTAGAAAAATAGATCTACACTCCTTTTAATTAATCACCCGCTAGGATCGATCAATTAAAATTTATGTAAATCTTAGAAAATAAATTTAGAGTTGAAATTCAAGTTATAATACCCCACTTAAGAAACCCCTATCTCTAGTTCGAATCTAAAATGAGTATTATAACTAGAATTTCGAAATTCTCTTGAAAATCATTTACCCTCTCTCGAGGCGTAAACTTAAGGGTGAGGGATCAAAATTAATATTCAAAGGGAATTTTAAAATAATCAAACTAATTAAACTAAAATAACATCAAATAAAATTTTTCCCCCACACCTTGAAAGGGCATTTAGCCTAACATGATATTAAGCATGATGAACAAATAATCAAGGCTACTAAAATAAAATAGAAAGCAATAGAACAAGCAAACCAAATCTCTTTGAGAAAGTTGAACTCTAATCTTCCAATTTGAAGAATACAATCCCTCTAATTGAGCATCCAAGTGATTTAAAATTAAATATCCACTCAATTAACTCTCTTACAGAATTTAACCTTACAAATATCTAACAAAAATTTAAAAAAAACTATTTACAAATATTTCTACCTAATTTATTCTAACCTAACTCTCTACATTTCTCTAGAATTTTCTCTCTCTATTTGAAGATATCTCCTCTTCAAATGGGGTCTTGAGTCTTCTTTTATAGTAGATGCATGGCACACATCGGGCTAAGGGGTATTTTGAGTAAGGTTTAATATGCATGGAAATAGGGTGTGTACATATGTGGTAAGAGAGGTGTGAGGACATGTGGGTGAGGGGATTGGAATAAAACAAATGAGATTTTGTTAAGGGTTATTTTGGAAATGTTTTAAAATTGGTAGTTGGGGGGCATTTTAGGTAAAAGGGGATAAGTGGGTTTATTAGGCATGTGGGGTAAATGGGTTTTTGACTTGGTGTTGGCTTTAGTTTTGTATTGGTAGATGATCGTGTTGGCTTAAGGGAAATGGGTAATGAAGACAAATGGACATGGGTTGGTGGTTTCGGGAATGGGTTGGATCAGACTCAGGCTAGGCCGGAAGGGGTAAGGCTAACCGCGGGTTAGAGAATGACAGGTGGAGGTCGGGTTGTGGATAGGTTTGGGGTGAGGTAGAGGGTTGCGCCGGAGGGTCACGGGTGGTCGGATTCGCGAGGAGGGGTCTGGTGTGGTAGGTACCGGCAGAGGTACGTTGGCCGGTGCTAGGAGAGAACGAGCAAGCCGACGACGAGTTCTATGGGTCGGCAGTAGGGGTCGTCTCCGGCGGGTTTGAATCCAGTGGTGGTTGAGGTGGTTTAGAGGGAGGTCAGGTTTGGGCCACGGTTTCCGAGCTCGTTACCGGTCGGAGGAGGGGTTGCGGGATGGATTCCAGCCATGGATTTAAGGGGTTGAGTTGGTTTGGTGTGGAGGTGAGAGAGAGGAGAGAGATGGTGGGTTATTGGAGGATTTGAGGAGAGAGAGTGTTTGAGGTTGAAGATGAGTTGGGTGGACTTAGTGTATAGGTAGGTGTATGGGAATGTGGTTAAGGGTGATTGGGTACGTTTGGGTGTATGTATGCCATAAGGTATGTGGTATGTGTGTGTGTGTGTAATGTGTGTGTTTAATTTGGACACCTAAAAATAACACTAATAAATTAAAATAAAATAAAATAAATAAAATCCTATTATAAAATTAAAAAAAGACTCAATTAAAAATGAAACTAAAAGAAATAAAACTATAAAATAAAATAAATTCTAATAAAATTAAAACTAAAATCCTAAATAGATGTAAAATCAAATAAAAATAAAAAAATAAATGAAATCCAAAAAAAATCTAATCCTAATAAAAACTAAAAACTAATAATTAATAAAAAGAAAGATAAAAGTAAAATATACTAATAAAAGTAAAATATAAAAATAACACCTAAATAAATCTAAAATAAACTCTAAAAATAAAACAACTCTAATTAAAAAATTAAAAAAAAATAACAGGGACCAAACCTACACACACGGGGCTTGGGTGAAGGGTTTAGGAAGGTTTAGGCTCGGGTAAGGTTATTGGGGAGAGAATTTAGCACCATTTTTGTACAATTGTCTTGATTTAAGCGTTTGAACTCTACAATGCACAATTTGACCTACAAAATAAACATTTAAGTGCATAAGACCATATTGTCGAAAATTAGCAATAAAAGTACGTCTATTCAGGGTATAAAATGTACAGTTTTGGGTGCTTATTAGGAAGCATGTAGCATCCCGTATTTTTGAGTATTTAAAAATTGAATTAACACGCTCAATCTTAAATTACATGTGTTACTCAATTTAATGTAATTAAATATAATGTGTACATTAAAATATTAATCGGAGAGAGAATGATTAATGGTTGTTGAATATAATTACTATGCAATAGTGTTTTATCTCAAATGGGTGTCGTGGGTAAACTAAGTGAGGTCGAGATAAGAAATTATGTTAGCATGACTCGGATGTTGATTTTGAGGTCACAGTTGATTCTGAAAGGGTCTAATAGTTGGAATAGTGTACCCGGGGGTAGATATTTGGGTCTCAAGGCAATTTTAGACCAAACCGACACCATGAGAGGGCGTTTCGGTCATTCGGGAGTTTGTGGTAGAGTGAACTCCAAAAATTCAATGATTATATCAGCACATGGGAGTTTGGGTTTAGGTTTATATAAATCTTATGAGGGAGGAGGCCATAAAAAAGGAAGAAAAGAGAGTTCTTGGAGGTGCAACACCTTTTGTCTCCACCTAGTGTCCGGAAATTGAGATCGAAAGGAATATAAGGCATCTTCACTACAATCAACATGAAATCAAACCCACTACTGATAAGGCAATTGTTTATCTTGCATGTTTTAATGAGTTATAATACCCATGTAGTGTAAGGTTAATGTTGTGATGAAAATTGATCATGTTTTTCGAATTTAATGAATAAAACTCATAATTCTGGGAAGAATTGCATGTAGAATGAATCCATTTGTGTAGATAAAATAAAATCAGAAGTTAGGGAAATAAGAAAATGAAAGAAATCTGGGGTTTTGAGAAACTTATGTGTAAAACACTAAATCTAGGGTTTTAATTATTAATGGAGTTTTAATCTGATCTTCGATGGAATTTGTGTGGATTTAATAGATGATTTACATTATAATTTATCCCTACACATATATTTAATGGTTGGTTATTTTGGTTGGGAGTTTTCGGACTGTTTCATGGAGCTTTGGTGAATTGGATTTAAAGAAACCTACAACTGTTAAACTACGAATACGAACAACGTCATTTAGAATCGATTCGGCCTCTTCACTGAATCGATTCGGTTACCCAGATTTCACAAATTTATTTTATTTATGTCCAAAATTCATGAATAAATAATCGAGGGACTTTTAAATTATTCTTATACTATAGTGAGGGATATAGTGAAATTTAGTAAACCTATGATGAAGTTTAGGCTTAGACAAAAAGGGAGGATTAAGGCTAGAAGTTTTTGGGCGGAACGTGAAACTTAATACATTTGCAAGACCTGGAACGAATCACCAAGAGATAAGTGAACCTATGGTTTAGACAAATAGTGTATGTGTGTATTAGTTACTTATATTTATTAAGGTGCAACTTGGACCCTTCGGTTAGTGAGTGATACTCGATGATATACAATAAGAGGTTATAATTTTAATTAATGCGAGAGAGATATACTACGTAAGGACTTATACGTTGGGTTGTGTGTATACCTGCGGAATAATATGCATATATAGGTTGTGTGAATATCATTGTTGTGATTTGATTATGTGTGTGAACATATATAAGTTTCCCTTTATGGCGATCCCACCTTGACGATTCCAGTGAGGTTTGGATGTGTGCATAGGTCACGGAATTTAAGCCGTCTTACTATGTTTTGTTTAATAGTGGGATCGACATGTCATTTGGGTACCTTAGCTATGTGCATATCCCAGTGGATTAGAACTGTGTTTACCTCAAGTGTGTGTTGATTGATTTTGGGATCGAGGAGACATTTCGAACCAATAGTCCTTTATTTACTACGATATGTACATGGACATGATAGTAGAGTATGTCAGAATTACAAGGGCCATTTAGGGGATACTATAGTTGTATATATTATATATGTGATGAATATATACAAGTGTGATATATCTACTTATGTGTGATACTAGAACTAATAGATTTTGCATATTTAAAAGTATTTGAGTTGAGAAAATCAACTAATTGACTCAAAAATTGTCACAATGTACTTTTTGGTATAAATGAACAAGAAGTACACATAAAGCAATGAATTACAATTAAGGTGGAATAACATAACCTTTTATTCATTATTAATATGTTACATAAAGTGGTACCGTCGCAGGGGTAAATTACACGTTGTAGTACACACGATAACATAGAAACTTGAAAAGTGCCACTCCTTGCTTCCACCTGGTTTAATCTCTGCCCATACGGTCATATATGTGAACATGTGATCGGTGTTTGTTTCTAGTAGGGAAGAGATATTCCTTTCTCCAAGCGCATCTGGAGAAGGAAGGAATTAACACAAATATGCTAAGTAGGTTCTTCCAGTTCTATAACAATAATATAGATATAAATAAGAGTTGGAGTTTGTATAGAATCAGTGTTTAAAAAGGCTGACAATAATAAGCTGATAATTCCATATTTATCAGGTTGTAAACATCAAAATGTGGGAATTTCATAATTCCATATTGATTAATCCATTACAATTTAAGACATATGACTAGCTTAATTAGAATCCTGGTTAAAAAAAATCAAGGATCTTTGAACTAATAATCCCATACTTACCAGTTCATAAAGGGGTATAGAGGTAATTAAGTCATCAGTGTAACTTTATCATAAACAATCCCAAAACCTTTGGGAAAAAGTAACCTGCTATGATCATAATTAAAGTGGCACTCATACGTATGTCACAATAATTAAGGCTCCCAATCATCTGAAACCAATAGGCCAAGTAGAAAGTTTCGTGGCATAAGATGTCAGTCTACTTCCTAGGTTATACTGATACTTATGGTAAAATATGGCACAAAATTGCAAGGGCAAACTAAATCAATATGGTACATGATCTCAGTTGTTAGGGGAGAAGGGTTTGAAATTGATTATAAATTAAATACTCGTGATAAATTCAAATAATGATGATGATTAAAAAATACATGGTATGGCACTATATTGACATGCACGTACTCAGAGTCAATGTGGCTATCATAGAGTAATATCAATAGCAATTTTTCAAATAGCGAAGTATAATACTGAAAAGGTAGGAAAAACCTATTTGCTTGGGTATTCTGTTGAATTGCGATCACATTGGAGTATTCAGAAGATTTGAGACTTGGTTTTCTATTTTACACTATATGGCATAGGGGTATTAGGGTTTAATCAGTCAGTTTGGTACTTAAAACTATCTCAAATAAAGTTCCAAGGTGTATGTGTAAATTTTTTTTGGGAACTTAAAATAAGGGTTTTAAGCTCATTTTGGAACTTCGGTGTAATAGATTTTTTTTATAAATAATTTGATGTGTGCAGGGGAAAATTTGGGGTATAATTAAAAAGTTGGAAAAATACTAGGGGTGAATTTTTAATTTTAATAAAAAAATTTTAAGTAATAACCTCATTTTTTCATAACTTGAGTTATGAATAACCAAACATGGTCTTATCTTATACTATTTTGATCCGAAAATTTAATTAAAATTTTGGGAAAAAAATCGTAGTGTTCTGATTGGCCACGCGCCCTCACGTGCGCGGTCAAACTTTCTGGAAAAAGTCTTCATCTTCTTCCTCTCAACTTTTACTTTTTGGGTTTTCAAATGCTAGCTGACTTTTTCTCCTTCCCCGTTATACCATTTGAGATGATTTCTTAACCAACTAAACCTAAGTTTTCATGAGGATTTAAAATATATAAGTTTTATGGTTTGAATCTCAATATATTTTGAGTTTTAAAACTGTGTGTTTTCAGCAATTTTTGACTTAACATTCTTGGATTTATATAGTACAACATGGTTTCTTATGAATTAGGTTGGGTTTCTGCTATGTATGAGAGTATATTTGTTTTGGTTTCAAGGATTTTCATGGACTTTACGTCGAGATTTCATATTTCTAGGTTTTTAGTTTTAAAAACACTTTTGATCGATTGGCCTTTTGTATGAACTTTCATGGGGTTTTACCATTACAGTTGACATCCTGAGGTTCTAAGGAGTCTATTCGTGGGTTTAAATCAAAGGTTTAGTTTCTCTAATGGATTTCACAATTAAAGCTCAAGATTTAATGGTGTTCCTACTGTGTTCTTTAGTTTTATGCATTTTTACACGTAAAAGCTTGCATATTTGTAGTGTTCTACCTAAATTAACTATGCAAAAAACTACTAGAATTGAAAGAATTGAAGTTAAGGAATAAAATGATGAGTTACCTGAATTGAGGGAGAATTTGAACTTTGAGAATGAACTTTAGGATGAGTCTTTACTCTGTCAAACGTAGGATATTTATACTACTTTGAGGGGAGAGTTGATTGGTGTACAAAAGAGGTGGATGTGAATGAAGTTAGGGTGAGTTTTGAATTGGGTTCAAATGGGTGCACATGGTTTCCTAAGGTTTACCATGTGTTACCATGTGATTTTTACCTCCTTTTCTGATGTGGTTGTGTGTGTAGGCTAGGGTAACATTAAGGTTTATATTCGGGTCATTTATGTTTGATGTAATTGAAATTATGTCCTTAAACGTATGTTTTTGGTAAAGTTTAGGGGTATATTCATAATTTTAGAAAGTTTTCGGGGTTGAAACTGTACTTTCATGCTTAATTGAGGTCAAAAGGTTTGATTTGATATAGGGTTGAGGTTTAGGGGTTCAACATTTCTAATTTTATTTCATTTTGAAAGTTTCAGGGACTCTTTAGTAATAAGTAAAAACTTCAAGGGTGGAAGTTAAATAAAGAAAATTGTAGGATTTTAAACATATATCATTTCTTCTTATAAGATTTATGATTTTACTAATCGTATGGGGTTTAAAATCGAGGTCGTAGGTAAAATTAAGGTTTGAAAATTCTCGGTTCTTACAATCTACCTGCCTAAAAAAAATTCGTCCTCGAATATTACCTTAAAATAAGTCGGGGTATTGATCCTTCATTTCTTGTTCTGGTTCCCCTATTTCTTCTTCTTGATTCTTTTTTTCCCAAAGTACTTTAACTGAGAGGATTTCTTTATCCTTGAGATACTTCACCTGGCGATTAAGAAGTTGAATAGGACGTACCTCAAATTCATGGATGGAACTTAGGTTCAATTGAAACATCTTCCCATGTGATAGTATGGATTGGATCTGATATATACTGATGTAACTGTGATACATGAAACACATAATGGATATTGGATAATTCCACAGGTAATTATAACTGATAGGCTACGGAGCCAATTTTCTTAGAAATTGTGAAAGGCCTAATATATTGGGGTGGTAATTTTCCTTTCTTTCCAGAAATACTTGCTCTCTTTCTTGAAATTCCAATGGATTTCGACGATGATCATCATAGCTCTTTAGTCGATCACGGGAGATCTTCAATTTATATCGAATTTGTTGTATCACCTTGATGGTTTCTTGAATTTTTTAAGGATCAAACTATTTACTGTCTCCTGATTCTATCCAACATACCGAGGATCTACAAGGTTTACCATATAAAGGTTCAAATAGGGAAGCTTTAATACTGGTTTGATAGTTATTGTTATATGAAATTTGATAAGGGGTAAATATACATTCCAATGGTTGGACATATCTAATGTACAAGCTCATAACAGATCTTCTAAAGTTTGAATTGTGCATTCAAATTGTCCATCCGTTTGGGGGTGGAATGTGGTACTTAAGTGAAGTTTGGTACCCATTGCGACTTGCAATGCTTGCCAAAAAAATTCGGTAAAATGGGGATCTCTATCCGATACAATGGATAAAGGGATTCCATGTAATCAAATAGTCTCTCGAATGTAAAACTTACTAAGCCTTTGGAATCAATCGGTAGTTTTTAACGGTAGAAAATTGGTTGATTTATTAAGTCGATCTACTATTACCCAAATTGAATTATATCCTTGGGACGTACGGTGTAGTCCAATGACAAAATCTATGGTAATATGATACCATTTCCATTCGGTAATAGGTAAGGGCTGAAGAAGTCCACCAGGGTGTTGGTGTTCTATCTTTACTTGTTGACAAAGAGGACATCTCCTTACTAAGTTCTCCATATCGGTTTCCACGTTAATGCACCAGTATTGCTTATTCAAAGCATGGTACATTTTCGAACTTCCAGGGTCTATCATGAATTTTGAATGATGATCTTTGTGTAACAATTCATCTCATACAGATGTATTGTTAGGTACATGAAACCTATTTCTAAATCTGAGTCTTGTTTCTCTATCATAGGTAAAGTCTGGATTTTTGCTCGAAAATGTTTGTACAAATGGATCTTGGGTCTGTTGTAATAAGATTCTATTTCTTAAGTCGGGATGAGCAGTAACAGTAAAAAATTTGGTATAAAGGGTAAGTAATCGTAGATCATATTGATCTATGGTAGCGACAATATTGTAGGAATTTAGAGTATGAAGTCTTCCTATCGGATTTCGACCCAAAGCGTCAGCTGCGACATTACCTTTACCTGGATGCTAATTAATTTGAAATCGGTAATCTTCTAAAAATTCTATCAATCGGCGTTGTCTTAAGTTTAAGTCTTTTTGAGTAAAGATATACTTCAAACTTTTGTGATCTGAAAAAACTTGAAAACTTACACCATAAATGTAGCAACGCCAAATCATTAATGCAAAAACTACGGCTACTAGTTCTAGATCATGGACTGGATAATTACGCCCATGTGTCTTGAGTTGTCATGATCCATATTCTACTACTTTTCATTTTTCATTAATACACATCCTAATCCTTGTAATGAATCATCGATATATACCTCATAGCTTACATCACTAGAAGGAATAGTGAGGATCGGAGCATTAGTCAACTTATCCTTCAACACTTGGAATGATTGGTTACATTCTTCTATCCATACAAATGGAACTTCCTTCTAAGTTAGTTCTGAAAGGCATAGAACAATCCACAAAAACCCTTCGATGAATCGACGATAATATCCATCTAATTCGAGAAAACGTTTTATTTCAGTAATGTTGGTAGGATTTTTCCATTCCAAAATGGATGAAATTTTAGATGGGTCGATCTGGGTTCCATTATCAGAAATCACATGTCCTAGAAATTTGTTCTCTGTCATCGATAAATCGCATTTTCTCTTTTTTGTGAATAACCGATGGCTTCCAAGAGTACTTAAAACTATTTTCAGATGTTGAACATGCTCTGTTAAGTCTTGATAATATACAAGAATATCGTCAATGAAAACAATAACGAATTGGTCCAAAAAAGGTATAAATTGTAATACCCCGTACTTTTGGCTATATTTATTTTTGGGATTAATTAATTAAATGTGTATTAATTGGAAATTAATTCGGGTTAAAAATACTTACGAGATGCGAGTTGGTATTTGATTATGTGCATATATGATTATATATGAACTTGGTATTATAAAATTTGTCGTGAGATTTATATACGTCATTTTAGAAATTTTGTTGAGACGCGTGGGACCACTGCGTCACGGTATAATATTTTGATAATAAAAGTAAATTTAAAATCTATAAATTGTATGGTCGTTTTGAGTGCGCCAACGCATCCGAAAGGGTCGAGATAGTCAGAAAACACTAGCCGGGGGTGTAGTTTGGGTCCCGGGGTATTTTTAGGCCATACCGGCATCATAAAGGGTATTTTGGTAATTTTACATTTTGAGGAATTAAAAGTGACGAAAATTGGAGATATAAATCTGATGTGGATTTAACCCACTAAACCCATTAACCAACCCATATTAACCTTTTAAGCTACGGAGGCTAACATTAGGTTTTACAATCTTCCCAAAGAAAACCCTAGCCACCTTAAGCCACCATTGGAGAAAGAGCTTGGAAGAGAGGAAATTCTGTAGAAAAACTCCATCAAACCTACACCAAAATCAAAAATCGAACCAAGGCAAGTGACTTTATTCCATTTAATTTCAGAGAATGTCTTTTCCATGTTAGAAATTGAGGAATTTTAATTGTTCTTGAAAGATGAATGAAAACCCATGTAGTTTGGAGTTTAGAACTTAAAATTTTTGAAGAGAACTGCATGTAGAATGATAGTTAGATGATTTCTCTCATAATAATTGTGATTACAAGAAATTAAAACGAATTAAATTCTGGGATTTGATGATGATATAAACCTAGGGTTCATGTTCTTGATAAAATTGGGGAAAAGTATAAAATCTTGTGATTTAATGATGTTTAGGATGCATTAATGTATTAAGAGATGTTAGTATATGACCTTAGCATGTTATAGTATGATTAGAGGACTTAAAACTCTGTTAGAACGAACTTTATAGAAGGATTGAGGTGTTAAAAATGGTGAGAAACGTAACTTAGAAAATCTGGGACGAATCTGGCAGCTCGTTAGAAGCCCCTACCCAAGTTGTTCGAACGAGCTTCTAACGAGTTGACCAGTCGCTGCTAACGAGAAGAGGTTTTGTTCGATATCTCGTTCGAACGAGATATCGTTAGAAGGTACAGTTCGTTCGAACGAACTGGAATCTCGTTCGAACTGCCTCGTTCGAACGAGACTTCTAACGAGTTGGCAGAGGAATCTCGTTCGAACAGTCTCGTTCGAACGAGACTTCTAACGAGTTGACAGTTTGGTCCTTTTTGGAATGTTTTGATTTTTGGAGTCCCAAAAACTTGTTCGAGGGTAGAGTTAACATTCCTTGATGATGTATTGATGGATTTGGGACTTTTGGGTTATTATGAGGAGTAAATTATATACGAGAGTTATATTGAATGGATGGTTTGGGTTGAGACGTGAGTGTCTACTACGATGTGAGAATGTATTATGGCGCGTATAATTACAAACCGGAATAATATAAGTTGAGATAATTATAAGATAGTACGAGAAAGCGATATGTACTACGATTAAACTACGTTGATTACTAAGACGTGTGTTTACTTAGTATTGGTATATGAATTGTGTGTATGACATACCTACCATACTTGCTATCACGGGAGGTTTACGTTCGCTTAGGGCCCTCTAATCCTTGTGTTGCCTGGATTTAGACTGGTTGCCTCGATGAACATAGGTCAGAGAAAGACTTATTGGGATGTTAATAAGTCCGCTGATCGTGGGAGCGTAGGTATGTACGTGACCCATGTGATGTGACTGTGTTCGCCTCCACTATTTGTGATTTGTGTTATCTAGACTATTCCTGAGAGATTCGGAATATGTGATCCTTATGTACGTGATGTACCGGGATGGATAGCAGAGTATGTGTGCACCGCAGCTTAGTTCTCGGGGTGCTTATATTGTATATTTATGATGTGAATAATATACACCTAATTATTGGGAACCTTGATGTTAATGTTGCGAATATAATTACGGTATTGCTTCGAGAAATATAGCGAGTTAACTAATTGTGATATCTATATTGCATAATGAGCATCTGAGTTTACGTTAAACCCCTACCTAATTACGAGTGTTATAATGTTAATAGAACCGAGTAATATGGGTAGGACCTATGATAGTCTAGCTAGAGATGATGTCACTTAGCTAGTGGGTTGTGTCGTTATAAATGGGTACTTCCGTTAGGAGTGCACAGTTAGACGAGAGGTGAGAATATCATGTGAGTGCACGTCCTAACATGTACTTTGTATTTAATGTTTTAAATGTTTTTAAAGCACTTGCAGGTTTTTAAAATATAACTCCACATTCGGGCTCTGGCCCGTTTGCTTTTCAAATCTTTTTCTTTGTAAAACCATTTTAGGTGCCCAGCCACAAGGACACCAAGCATAGGATACTCATTCAGGTGACGAGCTGTAGCTGTTTGTGGAAGCTACATGGACTTTGCTTGTAGACGCTTCGATCTTTTGGATTCCAGAGTTATTATCTATCAGTTGTAGGGCATGTTGCCCATTTCTATTAGAGACATCTTTTATATTACAGTTTTCAGACTTTGGCATGTACTGTTTTAGTATTCAGTTTACTCTTCAGTTGTGGGATTGTAGTGAGCAGTTTTCCTCCATACTTTATTTACCTTATGTGATGGTTATGCTATTTATTTCAGTATGGTGAATGGTATTAGTTATTCTTTATTACACTTGTTGCATGTTAATCAGACTTTAAATAAAATTTGGCACTTACTTTTTAAATACTAGGTTGTTAGTAATCTTTAAAATGTTTTCGACAGTGATGCTATTAACTGGACCAACTTGGTATTTTGAATTAATTTAATAAAGGAGTAGCTACCCGGTATTTTATTAGTCGGGGTGTCACAGGTGGTATCAGAGCATCAGGTTCTAGTGTCCTTTAGGATCTGACGGCTTGTTATGTTTTCGCTAAGTTTCTTTGATATAGAGCCCTATATTTTAGGACTGTTGTACTCTTTTTGTGTATGCTTCGTTCTTCAGCTATTTTAAGTTTATAAACAGCGAACTTATAAACTTTGTTCTTATTTTCAGATGCCTCTACGATGTGCACGACGAGTTCCCAGGGATGCAACGCCCGAACCCCAGCCCGCTCCAGTTCAGGGCATGATGAACGCCGCTGAGGTTGCAGCTATAGTAGCCTAAGCGGTAAATGCCTCCATTGCTGTTGTTCAGCAGGCACCACCTCAGGCGCCGGTTGCCGCGCCAGTACAGGCTAATGCATTCCCGTCTACTTGGGAGCGTGTATGTGACGCTTTTCAGAAAGCGCATCCGCCAGAGTTTGCAGGTAGCTCAGATGTGGTAGTCTCGAGCCAGTGGAGGAAGGATATGCAGAGGCAATTAAGGATGTATGAGTGCACGGAGGTTCAGAAGCAGGTGCTAGCTACTTTCAAGCTTGTTGGATCTGCACTACAGTGGTGGGAGTCTATTACCACCATGGAGGAGAGGGATACTCTCACGATTCAGGAGTTCTGGGTGCGGTTCGATCGCAAGTACTTTTCGTCAACTGTTCATACGGAAATGAGGAGGAGATTGATGAGTTTGAATCAGAAGGGCAAGACTGTGGCCGAGTATGAGGCCGAGTTCACGAATCTGTTGAACATCGTTCCAGACGAGATACCAACAGAGAAGAAGAAGATTGAGAAGTTCACGGACGGGTTGACTTGGAGGATCCGTCAGCATCTGCTAGGGAACCTATCGTTGGACACTTATTCTGATGTGGTTGATGCTGCATTGTTACACTGCCAGGACCACCGTTTTCATATGGCCGAGGGTAAAAGGTCGGGGGAGTCTATCCATCAGGGCAGGACTGGAGGACATGGTGCCAGCGGGGCACAATCGGGTCAGGGGCAGAGACAGAATGAGCAGGGCTCCCAGTAGGGGGATAACAAGAGGTTCCGGTCAGGGAACCACAGGCAGGGACAGGGAGGTTTCCGTCAGGGCCATCAGGGTCCAAACGGCCATCAGGGCCAACAGGGGCAGAATGGGTAGCAATTTCACCAGGGCCAGCAGGGCCAAGGGAGGAACGGTAACGGCCACTAGGGCTGGGGACAGCAGGGGCAGAGAGGAGGGAACTTCCTAGGGAAGTGTTTCGTTTGTGGCAAGACTGGCCATAAGCGACAGGATTGTCCTGATAGGGGCAGGGCCCCACAGCAGCAGCAGCAGGGTGCTCGCCAGGAGCCACAGAGGCCTATGTTTCCCGCCGCCCTTCCCGCACCGCCACAGATGGCAGCATTGCCACCCATTCCAGTAGTCCCATCTCAGCAGGGGCAGCTACAGTATGGACGTGTCTACAACGTTCACCAGGCTGCAGTTCAACTGGCACCGCCCGCGATTGAGGGTACGTTTCCTATCCATGGCACTATGGGTCGGGTATTGTTTGATACGGATGCTACACACTGTTTTATAGCTACACACTTCGCGAAAGCTTTAGGATTGTTAGCTACGGCAGAGAGCACAGTGACGTGTGTCGACTCACCATTGGGGAGTGGGTCACTTATATTCTTTATATGCCGGGGAGTGGAAGTAGGTATTGGTAGTCTGGTATTACCTGCAGATATGTTGGTATTAGATATGCATGTTCACGATGTGATCATCGGTATGGATTGGCTCGTAGCTTATAGGGCCATGATTGAATGCTTCAGCGGGAGCATTGTTTTTGCCATTCCGGGGCAAGAGATGTTTGTAGTGGCGATGCCTCGCCCAGAGGGAGGATCGACCACTCATTTGTATTACCTAGAGGAGGATACCTCTAAGGAGGTTGTGATTCCTTTAGATTCTATCCCAGTTGTCAGGGAGTATTCGGACGTGTTTCAGGAGATACCAGGCTTACCACCCAGTCGAGAGATAGACTTTGTTATAGATTTTCTACCGGGTACGAGACCTATAGTACGTGCACCGTACCGTATGGCTCCAGCTGAGATGCGAGAGTTACAGGATCAGATAGAGCAGCTGTTAGGTCAGGGCTTTATTCGCAGGAGTACCTCACCTTGGGGCGCTCCAGTTTTGTTCGTGAAGAAGAGGGACGGTTCACTGAGATTGTGTGTGGACTACCGAGAGTTGAATAAGGTCACGATACGGAATAAGTATCCGTTGCCTCGAATCGATGACTTATTCGACCAATTGAGGGGAGCTTCTTTCTTCTCGAAGATTGATTTGAGATCAGGATACCATCAGTTATGTATCCGGGAGGAGGATGTCTCGAAGACTGCGTTCTTGTCGAGATATGGATCTTACGAGTTTCGGGTTATGCCTTTTGGTTTGACCAACGCACCAGCTGTGTTTATGGACTTGATGAACAGAGTGTTCAGGGATTTCCTAGACCAGTTTGTCATTGTCTTCATTGATGATATTCTGGTTTACTCTCAGACTGAGGAGGAGCATGCCGAGCATTTGAGGCAGGTTTTGCAGACACTTCGTCAGAACGAGTTGTATGCAAAATATGAGAAGTGCGGGTGTTGGCTGAAGGAAGTCCAATTTTTGGGACATATTATTTCCGACCAGGGAATATCTGTTGATCCGGGGAAGGTATCAGCGGTGAGGGAGTGGGGACAGCCCACGACACCAACGGAGATTCGTAGTTTCTTGGGTTTAGCAGGATACTACAGGAGGTTTATTCGGGGTTTCTCAGAGATAGCAGGTCCTTTGACACATTTGACTCGTAAGGGTGTGCCCTACATCTGGAGTGATGCCTGTCAGTTGGCATTCGATGAATTGAAGGACAAATTGACCTCAGCACCTGTGTTAGCATTGCCAAGACCGGGAGTTGAGTATTTGGTTTACACCGATGCGTCTTTGCAAGGACTGGAAGGTGTATTGCAGTAGGAGAGACAAGCCATAGCTTATGCTTCCCGTAAGCTTAAGCCTCATGAGAAGAATTACCCCACGCATGATTTGGAGCTGGCAGTGGTAGTATTTGCCCTACGAATTTGGAGGCACTATCTTTTGGGGGAGACATTCCAACTATTCACAGACCACAAGTCCCTACAGTATCTGTTCACGCAGAAGGAATTGAATATGTGGCAGCGTAGGTGGCTTGAGTTTGTGAAAGACTACCAGTTCGACATCCAGTTTCACCCGGGTAAGGCTAACGTGGTAGCAGACGCGTTGAGCCGTAGGCCAGCAGACGAGGTAGTAGAGGTGTGGAAGGCTAAGTGGAAGGAATTGGGACACCAGGATGCAGTGGCCCGATCTTTCATGTCTATGATGACCGTTACACCGTAGATTTTCACGAAGGTAATACGGGCACAGGATAATGACTCGTTCTGTCAAGAGCAGATAGTTCGATTACTTGCAGAGGGAGCCGAGTCCTATACCGTCAGCTCAGGCGGGGGATTACACTTCAATGGGAGATTGGTAGTTCCAGAAGGGGAAGAATTGAGTCACGATGTGATGGCAGAGTCGCACGGCTCACGGTTCGTGGTACATCCCGGAGGGGACAAAATGTACCAAGACATGAGACGCCAGTATTGGTGGAGCGGTATGAAGAAAGATATCGCTGAGTTTGGTTCGAAATGTGCCACTTGTCAGCTTGTAAAAGTGGATCATCAAAGACCGGCAGGATTGCTATAGCCATTGGAGGTCTCGGTGTGGATGTGGGAGAGCATATCCATGGACTTTATCACAGGGTTGCCTACGTCGCAGAGGGTCCACGACTCCGTTTGGGTAATTGTGGACAGGTTGTCCAAGGTCGCTCACTTTTTACCCGTAAGGACTGACTACACTACGGGACAGTATGCCCAGCTCTTCATTTCAGAGATTGTGAGACTTCACGGTGTGCCCCTAAATATCGTGTCTGACAGAGACAAGATATTTGTTTCGAGGTATTGGGAGAGTTTCCAGGAGGCCATGGGCACGGAATTGCGATTGAGTACGGCGTATCATCCGCAGACTGAGCGCACAAATCAGATGTTGGAAGACATGCTTCGCATGTGTATTATAGACTTTGGGGATGGATGGGAGCAGTACCTTCCACTGGTGGAGTTTGCTTACAACAACTCCTATCAGTTCACGATTGTTATGGCTCCGTTTGAGGCATTTTACGGTAGGCCTTGTCGTTCCCCAGCATGTTGGTTAGAGGTGGGGCACAACAAACTACTTGGACCGGAAGTTATTCCGGATACTTCGGCAAGGATTGAGTTGATTCGGAGTCGCATTCGGGTAGCTCAAGACAGGCAGAAGAGTTATGCTGATGCGAAGAGATTTTTCAGGGAGTTCCAAGTGGGGGACCAGGTTTTGCTCAGGGTATCTCCGATGAAGGGGATTATGCGATTCGGGAAGAAGGGGAAGTTGACACCGAGGTATGTGGGGCCATTTCCTATTATTGAACGGATCGGACCGGTTGCGTATAGACTTGGACTACCAGAGCATTTACATCGGATTCACGATGTGTTTCATATTTCCTCGCTGAGGAAATACCTTAGAGATAATTTGGCTCATTCTCACATTGCTGTGGAGGACATCGATCTCCAGCCAGATAGCCCCTACGAGGAGGGGCCGACTGCTATTTTGGACCAAAGTGAGAGGAAACTGCGGTCAAAGATAGTTCCGTTAGTTCGTGTTTAGTGGCGACATCACAATGTCGAGGAGTCCACATGGGAACGCGAGGATGAGATGCGCGAACGTTATCCAGAGCTGTTTTTAGCAGGTACTTTCTAGTTTCGAATTTCGGGACAAAATTCAGTTATTAGGGGGGGAGTATGTAATACCCCGTACTTTTGGCTATATTTATTTTTGGGATTAATTAATTAAATGTGTATTAATTGGAAATTAATCCGGGTTAAAAATACTTACGAGATGCGAGTTGGTATTTGATTATGTGCATATATGATTATATATGAACTTGGTATTACAAAATTTGTCGTGAGATTTATATACGGCATTTTAGAAATTTTGTTGAGACGCGTGGGACCGCCGCGTCACGGTATAATATTTTGATAATAAAAGTAAATTTAAAATCTATAAACCATATGGTCGTTTTGAGTGCGCCAACGCGTCCGGAAGGGTCGAGATAGTCAGAAAACACTAGCCGGGGGTGTAGTTTGGGTCCCGGGGTATTTTTAGGCCATACCGGCATCATAAAGGGTATTTAGGTAATTTTACATTTTGAGGAATTAAAAGTGACGAAAATTGGAGATGCAAATCTGATGTGGATTTAACCCACTAAACCCATTAACCAACCCATATTAACCCTTTAAGCTACGGAGGCTAACATTAGGTTTTACAATCTTCCCAAAGAAAACCCTAGCCACCATTGGAGAAGGAGCTTGGAAGAGAGGAAATTCTGCAGAAAAACTCCATCAAACCTACACCAAAATCAGAAATCGAACCAAGGCAAGTGACTTTATTCCATTTAATTTCAGAGAATGTCTTTTCCATGTTAGAAATTGAGGAATTTTAATTGTTCTTGAAAGATGAATGAAAACCCATGTAGTTTCGAGTTTTGAAATTGAAAATTTTGAAGAGAACTGCATGTAGAATGATAGTTAGATGATTTCTCTCATAATAATTGTGATTACAAGAAATTAAAACGAATTAAATTCTGGGATTTGATGATGATATAAACCTAGGGTTCATGTTCTTGATAAAATTGGGGAAAAGTATAAAATCTTGTGATTTAATGATGTTTAGGATGCATTAATGTATTAAGAGATGTTAGTATATGACCTTAGCATGTTATAGTATGATTAGAGGACTTAAAACTCTGTTAGAACGAACTTTTGAGAAGGATTGAGGTGTTAAAAATGGTGAGAAACGTAACTTAGAAAATCTGGGACGAATCTGGCAGCTCGTTAGAAGCCCCTACCCAGGTCATTCGAACGAGCTTCTAACGAGTTGACCAGTCGCTGCTAACGAGAAGGGGTTTTGTTCGATATCTCGTTCGAACGAGATATCGTTAGAAGGTACAGTTCGTTCGAACGAACTGGAATCTCGTTCGAACAGCCTCGTTCGAACGAGACTTCTAACGAGTTGGCAGAGGAATCTCGTTCGAACAGTCTCGTTCGAACGAGTTGACAGTTTGGTCCTTTTTGGACTGTTTTGATTTTTGGAGTCCCAAAAACTTGTTCGAGGGTAGAGTTAACATTCCTTGATGATGTATTGATGGATTTGGGACTTTTGGGTTATTATGAGGAGTAAATTATATACGAGAGTTATATTGAATGGACGGTTTGGGTTGAGACGTGAGTGTCTACTACGATGTGAGAATGTATTATGGCGCGTATAATTACAAACCGGAGTAATATAAGTTGTGATAATTATAAGATAGTATGAGAAAGCGATATGTACTACGATTAAACTACGTTGATTACTAAGACGTGTGTTTACTTAGTATTGGTATATGAATTGTGTGTATGACATACCTACCATACTTGCTATCACGGGAGGTTTACGTTCGCTTAGGGCCCTCTAATCCTTGTGTTGCCTGGATTTAGACTGGTTGCCTCGATGAACATAGGTCAGAGAAAGACTTATTGGGATGTTAATAAGTCCGCTGATCGTGGGAGCGTAGGTATGTACGTGACCCATGTGATGTGACTGTGTTCGCCTCCACTATTTGTGATTTGTGTTATCTAGACTATTCCTGAGAGATTCGGAATATGTGATCCTTATGTACGTGATGTACCGGGATGGATAGCAGAGTATGTGTGCACCGCAGCTTAGTTCTCGGGGTGCTTATATTGTATATTTATAATGTGAATAATATACACCTAATTATTGGGAACCTTCATGTTAATGTTGCGAATATAATTACGGTATTGCTTCGAGAAATATAGCGAGTTAACTAATTGTGATATCTATATTGCATAATGAGCATCTGAGTTTACGTTAAACCCCTACCTAATTACGAGTGTTATAATGTTAATAGAACCGAGTAATATGGGTAGGACCTATGATAGTCTAGCTAGAGATGATGTCACTTAGCTAGTGGGTTGTGTCGTTATAGATGGGTACTTCCGTTAGGAGTGCACAGTTAGACGAGAGGTGAGAATATCATGTGAGTGCACGTCCTAACATGTACTTTGCATTTAATGCTTTAAATGTTTTTAAAGCACTTGCAGGTTTTTAAAATATAACTCCACATTCGGGCTCTGACCCGTTTGCTTTTCAAATCTTTTTCTTTGTAAAACCATTTTAGGTGCCCAGGCATAAGGACACCAAGCATAGGATACTCATTCAGGTGACGAGCTGTAGCTGTTTGTGGAAGCTACAGGGACTTTGCTTGTAGACGCTTCAATCTTTTGGATTCCAGAGTTATTATCTATCAGTTGTAGGGCATGTTGCCCATTTCTATTAGAGACATCTTTTATATTACAGTTTTCAGACTTTGGCATGTACTGTTTTAGTATTCAGTTTACTCTTCAGTTGTGGGATTGTAGTGAGGAGTTTTCCTCCAGACTTTATTTACCTTATGTGATGGTTATGCTATTTATTTCAGTATGGTGAATGGTATTAGTTATTCTTTATTACACTTGTTGCATGTTAATCAGACTTTAAATAAAATTTGGCACTTACTTTTTAAATACTAGGTGGTTAGTAATCTTTAAAATGTTTTCGAGAGTGATGCTATTAACTGGACCAACTTGGCATTTTGAATTAATTTAATAAAGGAGTAGCTACTCGGTATTTTATCAGTGGGGGTGTCACATAAATATTCGTTATATTAGGTCCATAAAAGATGCTTGGGCATTGGTTAAACCAAATGACATTACGGTAAACTCAAAATGTCCGTAACGATTTGGAAAAGCATTCTTTGGAATATATTCTTCTCTATCACATAACTGATGATATCCAGACCGTAAATCTATTTTAGAAAATACCTTTTCTCCTCTAAGTTGATCAAATAAATCTCCTATTCGGGGTAAAGGATACTTATTTTTAATAGTTACATAATTCAATTTACGATAATGTATGCACAATCTAAAGCTTCCATCTTGTTTCCTAACAAATAACACTGGAGCTCCCCAAGACGATGTACTTAATTGAATGAACCCTTTTGATAAAAGATCATCCAATTGGGTATGAAGTTCAAAAGGAGCCATTCGATATGGGGGTATCAAAATAGGAAGTGTATTCAGATAAATATTGGTACTAAACTCAATTTCTCTAGAAGGGGGTAATCGTGAAAATTCTCCAAGAAAAACATCTTCAAATTGTTCAAGCAAATTAGAAATTAAAGAAGAAATATGAATTTGAGAATTTGAAAATTTTGATGAACCTATTACTTGGAAAAAAAAAGAATGATTATTTCCGTCATAAAAATGAATTTTCTTAGCTTGACAACCGATATGAGTATGATGTTCAGAGAATACATCCATTTCGATAATGATATCGAATCCGCAAATCTCTAATATTATCAAGTTCACTGATAGTGTTCTCGGACCAAGTTGAATCGTACAATTCCTATACTTTTGTGTTAACGTATTGATTTCACAAATTTGTAATTCAATATTCACTGGATTAATCAAGGAAGTGGGTGTCATTCATATCAATTTAGCTATTCTAAGGCTAATAAAATAATGCGTAGCTCCTGTATCAAACACAATATAGGTAGGAATTTGGTGGAAAATAATCATACCTTTAATTACATCCCATGCATTTCGCATAGGTCGTGTGACATAATTCCTCCCATGATTTGGGATTGGCTGAGTTCTCTGAGATGGCTTGAAGTGATTTGGCATATAATGATATTTTGGATTTTATGAGGGTTTGTTCAATTGACGGTCAATCGAAGCTGATTTTAGCTTTCGACATCGAGTTCGAATGTGTCCTAACTCATGGCATTCATGATAACGGATTTCAGAACGGGTTATATGGTGTCAGATTTGGGAATAATCTTGACCACTGGAATTTTTATATGGATGGGGTTTAGAATAAGATGGGGTTCTAATGATATAGTTGTTCCTGATAACAGCTCGTGAAGATCGAATCAATGTCAAAGAATTGCGTTCTACAATGGCTTCAACGTCAATCAACTGGGAATACTCATGAATTTGTAACAGGGCGATGGTTCTTAATTCTCGGGTGTAGTCTCATTTCAAACTGATTACATCTATTTATCTCAATATCTACATATTCCAGAGCATAACGAGATAGTTCAGTAAACTTAGCCTCATATTGAGCTACTGAAAGGTAGTTTGTTGCAATTTTAGGAAATCAAATGTTCGTTGGTCTCGCTCAGTATCGAGAAAACACTTTTTGAAAAAATTCTCTTGAAATTGTTACCAAGTAAAATCTATAACATTTTGGTTACGTGACATAGATTTCTACCAGAAATCTGCTTCGCCTTCAAACATGTACGTAGCCAAAGTGATTCGGAGATGAGTAGTTATACCTACTCCGTTCAGGATTTTCATAATTTGACACAACCATTTCTCAGCTTCATTTGTACCTAGCTTTCGAAGAAAAGATGGAGGTCGTTGTCGTAGAAATTCCTTAAGAGCATTCATCCTGCGAAGTTCCTCAAAAATATCTTCAGGAGTAGAATGAGTAGTCTATTGTTGTCAAGATAACATAGTAAGTTCTTAGAGACAGTGCATGATTCCTTCAGTCTGAGTCTGTTCCGATCGAGTTCCAGAAGAGGGAGTTCGAGTAGTAACCATCCTAAAATAACATGATTTAAATAATAAGAATTATCACAATAATTAAAGAAATAAGCTTTTTTTATACCGGGTTTAAGTGCATAGTCTTTTTATACATCACTTATCAGTCACAGTACGACCAACATTTATATTATACACTGTACAAACTACTTTTTAAATGTAGCTTCGTTGTTGTAAATCGAAACGGTCACATCATCACTGGTTGTGGACTCGGGGCTCACTAAGTAATCTCCTTGATCCGTAACATTCGTCGAGTCATTTGTTATTGTAGGGGAATATCCCTCATGTATATCACCATTTTCTAATGCTTCTGGATACATTGGTGGAGCTGGTAGATCATTGGAAAATGCTAGATTGATGGCTTCATGTACTAAGACTGGATTATTTGTAAAGTCATCCACCTTCCTCATCACCTTCATCTCACCTTGTGCCCGGTTATTCAATACTATCCTCGTAACCTCATTGTTTGAACCTTCCCAGTCTTCTTCCACTCCTCGGATCATTTCTGTAAATGGATTACCATATAATAGTAAAAGAAGTTATAAAAATTAAATAATTAATATCTTATTTAATTCCCACACAGAACGCTAATGCGGCGATATGTTTTAAGTTTAAAACATGCTCTGATACCAAATTGTCATGCCCTGCTTTTTGGTATGAATGAACAAGAAGTACACATAAAGAAATGAATTAAAATTAAGTTCGAATAACATACCCTTTTATTCATTATTAATATTCTACATAAAGTGGTACCACCGCAGGGGTGAATTACACATTTGTAGTACACACGATAACATAGAAAATTGAAAATTTCCACTCCTTGCTTCTATCTAGTTTAATCTTTGCCCATACGGTCACATATGCGAACATGTGATCAATGTCTATTTCTAATAGGGAAGATATACTATTTCCTTTCTCCTGGCACATCTGGAGAAGGAAGGTGTGGTGACAATTATTTTGCAACACAAATAAATAAGAAGAAAGCATTCACCAAGTGAGAATAAGGAATATAAAATGACAATCACACAACAAAGGATTTACGTGCTTCATCAAAGATGTGCCTACATCCACGGTGGTGCAGTCGATATTATTTCTATATACTCCGGAGAGTAATTACAGAGAATACAACTTGTCCTTTTTCCCCGGACCTAGGGTTTAATATATACATGTACATGTAGGTATAGTGGAGGTGATGGGTTCCTCCACGTTTTCCACCTCCCCTATAACTTTCCTTCATGAGGACGTGGGGGCAGACCAGATCAATATAAGAGATGAGGGGCCTGGACTTTGTGCCGCCAGGACTGGGCTACTTGTCCAGGCCCATAGTTCTAATTTCGGGTACCCACAATTGCCCCTAAATTTGTTGGGCCATGTTTATGGGCTTAACAGATTTAAATGATTAGCCATAATGGCTATTTTGCGACTCCTCGAAAGCTGTGGAGTTGATTTTGGTGGCACCCGCTTTGCTTACTGTGCACTATAATTAGAATTTGAAGGCTTGTTGGAATAGCCACTTTTCTACCATCGCTTCAGTCTTTCCAGTATTCTTCTATCTTCTGAGAGCTCTAGCGCCTCGTACCTTCTTCTCTCAATTTCCATTCCCATTTCTTCTTAGTTGTTTGAGCTCGTGCTTCTTCATCACTTGAACCTATCTTTTATTTTGTAAGTTTCCTGTGCCCTTTCTTTGTACTTTCTCTTTGGTTTGTAGCTTTTCTTAGGTCTTCCAATGGCGAAGATTGGAAATAGGTCAATCTCTGAATTTAGGAAGTTTTACAACATCCCTGAGTGGGTAGATATTGAGTACTATGCCTCCCCTCCTAGGAACGTTAGGGATATAGATGATGCCCACTGGATCCATGTCTTGTTTCCTTCCCAGGGGGGACTCACTTTTCCTCCCAATGATTTGTTCCTGCATTTCTTTGGCTATTTCAATATTGTTCCTGCACAATGCTCGCCCAATGTGTGGAAAATAGTAAATGGCGTACATAGGATTAATCAATTGTATGGAACTAGGTTAGGGCTCGCCGAAATTTGTTTTTGCTACTCGTTTTCTCGGACTAGTTCTGGTGTCCTTTACCTCAAAGCTAGGAGTCCTCACATGGTATTGGTAGTAAATCTACCTGATTCCCATAAGGACTACTGGCAAGAAGGTTTCCTTGTTAGAAATTGACAGTTTTCTCCCCAATTTGAAGGGTCGAGGTCTGAGAGGTTCTCTATTCCCTTTTATGGGGAGGAATACATAGGTAGACATTGTAATGTTGTTTTGACTTTTGTTGATTTGTGATCTTGTTAACTCTTTTTTGCTTTTTCTTCTGCAGCGAGGTCGAAGAACTTGGAACCTGCTCTCAGCGAGGTTCGTATCTCAGAGTTGGTTAAGGCTTGGAATATCAGGGAGCCTTTGGGTGACGGAGACCATCCCAGGTCTGCTGCCTTTCTGCTCGAGTACAAAAACGTTGGTTCCAGCTTCATAGCAAGGCCTGTGGACAGTGTCCCAGAGTTTGACTTCTCAGAAGAGGCTGATGTAGATTCTATCCAGTTGGAAGAGGAGAAGAGCAACTCTAAAAGTGACCTTGTAGGAGCCATGAGTAATTTGGGTGGAGGGAGCTCTGATAGTAGCAGTTCTTCTGATCGTGAGGAGGTTTCTGAAGCTCGAGGATCGTCGAGCAGTTCAAGTGAAGATATGGTTCCTCCAAGGAAGAACTTGAATAGGGATGATGATGATGAGGACCACATACTTCTTGCACAGAGGTCAAAAAAGCAAAAATCTACTCTTGGGGCTGTGGCTACTAGTTCCCGGTCCTCTAGTCAAGAGCAGGAGAGAAAGAGGAAGGAAGAGGAGCAGGTTAGGGAGAGGGAGAGGAAAAAGGAAGAAGAGAGGAAGAAAATAGAGGAGAAGAGGATGGATGAAGCGAGGACGAAGGCCGGGCAGGCCTTAGTCCCGATGTCTGCTCTGCCCGATGGGGCCTCCGTGGTAATTTCTCCTTAGCTGACCCCGGCTTTGCTCGAGAGAGCTGTCCTCCCGGCTGATCGCCAAAGGGCAGTAGGGTCAGAGCACTTGGCCCTTCAGGCTAGTCAGAGGCTTTCTCTGGTAAGGTTTTTCCCTTTTTCTCTTATGCTTTTCTGACTTCCTCTATTTTCCACTTCTAATGCCTTCTTTTTATGCAGTTTCTTACTGACTTCGCCATGCTGTATCGTTCATGGGATGAGCTGGTGAAGAAGAATAGTGAGCTGGAGCAAGAGAACTCTGCCTTGAAGCTGAAGGGAAATGAGCTCGAGGCTAAGTTTAAAGCTATTGATGCTGCTCGAATTTCATTAGATCTTGCTCTTGCTACTGCCAACAAGGAGAAGGATGTGGCAGTCAAGGATCTGAAAGAGCTACGACAGGAATACGACCTGGTTTGCTCGAGCAAACTTGCTGTGGTGGAGGAGAACAAAATCCTTACTGAGGAGCTGATGAAGAAGGAGTCTGAGGCAGTTTCTGCCTAGGAAGACTCGTATAATTCTGGTTGGACTGCAGCCTATGAGGATGCTGAGGTTCAGATAGGCTATATTAGTCGTCTGAACTTCAAGAAGGGCTGGAACAAGGGCCTCATAGCTACCGGAGTGGATGTTGTATCTCCCCTATTTGACGAGCACGATCGAGGGCCGAGGCCAGTGGTAGATGAGGACCCTGCCCCAACTGTTGAAGGTGCTGACCCTATCTCTCAGGCGTCCCAGACTGATGCTTCCCTCGTCGTGGCGACAGAGATTACTCCTGCCGAGGGCAGTACTCCTGTTGATGCTGACAAGGGGAAAGGGAAATCAACCTCGGAGCAACCTGAGGTTGCTAAATAGTTAGTTGCTAGGACTACTTTGTATTTTGCTTTCTTTTTCAGTCTATAAACTTTCTTTTTACTGCTCGATGTAATTTCAATCTTTATTAATGAAAAGGCTTCATTTCTGCTTGTACTGATTTGTCCCTTTCTCTCCTTTTTCTTTTTCTCACTTGTAGTTAGTTGACGTGGATGATTACATTCCTGTTACTTCCCAGTTGGGTAGGACCCTTGGTCCCAATGCGAGTCCCAAAGTTCTCCAGGCCTTCGTTAAGCTTTGCAAGTCCCTTAGGTCTAGAAATCAGAAGTATAAGGAGCAATCTGAGCTCGTGGCCACGCTGAAGGACAGGCTCCAAGAGATGGAGGACATTGGTGCTTCTGTGCAAGAGGAGGTCAATTTTCTTAGGACAAAACTATTAGAGGCCTCCGAGATCAACCAAGTAGGGGAGGTTCTTCAGCAGGAGAATGAAGACCTGATGAGAGAAGTCTTACAACTTAAGGAGCATTCGCTGAGCACTATTCCAACAGTTCTGCAAGTCTCCTCGTCATCGCGAGCTAGATCTGGTCATAATGTTACTCCTCCTATGCCGCTACATCCCACTCGCCCTCCCCTTCCGTGAGATGGTAGGAGCACCAGGGGCAGAAATAGGGAAGCAGAATATCTTCATGATAAGGAAATGGAGGAACTCCGCGGTGATGTTTAGCGAGCATATGTAATTTCTGTTGGACTTCAAAGGGACGTCACCCGGTTGCGGCACTTATTCAAGAAAGTTCCTCGACAAGCTTGGGCTGACGGTTATGATCAAGGCTGGTCGGATGCTCCAACAAGTCTATCTGAGTTTAAGGAGATTTCTTTCATCAGGGGATGGCTAAGTGACTTGAAGGAGCTACAGGTCCCGAGGAATTCGGTGCTATGGTATCGTAATGGGATGTCTTCCTCCACTCTGATGCCCAACCCATTCAGGAGGGATGATCGATGGGTCCCCATCGATGCTATCCCTTGGCAATTATTGGAGTCGGATGCGAATGAGGTTGTGGAAGAGTTTGCTCCTGCTCCTGATGATGGATGAAGAGCTCGAGTGGCTGATTATCTTGGTCGGAGGCTTCTACCTCCTTGAGATTTTTCCAGTTGCTATTTTTCTTATTTTTGATAATGTAAATGCTTTGGGCGAGCTCGCCGACTAAACATGTATTATCATTGTTGTAAGTAAAATGGATTAATGAAAAGTTTGTGTTTTGGGAAATTTTGCTAACTAAACGTGTATATCCTACTTTTCATATCCTTGCTACTTTATGATCTTTTATGTTTTGTCATGAAAGTGTCCCCCCAGTCCAGTATAATACCAAAGTGCCATTATGCCCCACTTTACCTTTTAGGTTGTGTCATCACACTCCCTTAGGCCTAAGTAGGGCAATTGGCGAGGACACACCTGGTGTTGGATGCTTTCATCCGATCAGGATTTTGTTCAACCGAAGTAGGTTTGATGACCAGTATAAGATTTGGTCGTATTGCCTAAGCATCCTCTGTAGGGCTTTATATATTTCCAGGGGCAATGCTAAGAGGTCTCTCGTGTTTTAAGACGATGACCTGATGAGGGGTATTCCCCTGCTATAGTGATCAATGTGCTTGTTATTTGGAAAAGATGTGCGATGAATGAAGAAGAAAAAATTCTAAAAATATAATTTCTTAAGATTAGCTGCATTCCATGCTCATGGTATTTCTATGCCCCCCATCGTTTCCAAGTGATAGGCACCTTGCAGATCGTCTTTAGCTACTTTAAAGGGTCCTTCCCAGTTTGGGCCTAGCTTGCCGTCTAAGGACTTCACTGTGCTGCCCAGTACTTTCCTTAGAACATAGTCCCCAACTTGGAACGTCCTCGGGCTAACCCTTTTGTTGTAATGCTTCGCGAGCTGTTATTAATAGTTCGCTAGCTTCACCAGGGCTAGCTCTCTGTGCTCATCGGCTAGGTCGAGTTCGGCGAGCAATGCTTCATCATTCAGGCCTTGGTCGACAAGGTTGGATCTCATTGTTGGCAAACCTAATTCTAGTGGGATGACTGCTTCCATGCCATATGTCAGCGAAAATGGGGTTTCTCCTGTTGCTCGTCGAGGAGTGGTTCAGTACGCCCATAGAACATGGGGTAGCTCTTTTACCCATGCGCCTTTGGCTCTCTCTAATCGCTTCTTTAATCCATCGATCACAGTTTTGTTAGAAGCTTCAACTTGGCCATTGTTCTGAGGGTAGGCCACCAAACTGAATTGGTGTCTGATCCCGTGTTCATTACAGAAGTTCTGAAAGGGGCCACTTTCGAACTGCATTCCATTATCGGTGATGATGGTTCTGGGGATTCCAAACTAAGTGATTATATTCCTCCATATGATCCTTATCATATCATCATCTCGGATGTTCACCAGGGGTTCAGCCTCGATCCATTTGGTGAAGTAGTCAGTCGCAACCAACAGGTATTTGCGATTGCCGATGGCGGTAGGCAGCGGTCCCACGATGTCCATTCCTCATTGGGCGAAGTTCCATGGGCTGGACAGAGACTTTAGGTCGCTGGCGGGTTGATGGGCCATAGGAGCGTGGAATTGGCATTTCAGGCATTTGTGGACATATACTGCGGAGTCCTTTTGCATATATGGCCACCAGTAGCCTTCCTTAATCGCTCGAAAGGCTAGAGACCTTCCTCCGATATGACTTCCACAGATTCCTTCATGAAGCTCGTGTAGCACTTGCTCGACATCACCTGGGTGGACGCATCTAAGGTAGGGACCGGAGAAGTATTTCTTATATAAGTCGCCTCCTGTGGATAAGTGAAAGCGAGCAGCTTTGACTCTTATCTGGTGGGAAGTTTTCTTGTCATCTGGGACCGCGCCATCCTTTAAATAGTCCTTTAAGGGGTCTATCCAGCTGGGGGCTGATCCCACCTGGAGTATTTGTTCCACGTTTGGTAACTTGCTGTTGTGGTTAATGCTCGAACAAATGAGGAAATCGATGCGGATGACCCTTTTAAGGTCAGAGTCAACTGCCGAACTCAAGGCTGCTAAGGCATCAGTATGACTGTTTTGCCCCCTGGGAAACTACTGGATGTTGATCTCTTCAAAGCTCGACATTAATTCTCTCACTAAGGCGAGGTAGGCTGCCATTCTTTCATCATTTGCATTGTAATATCCACTTATCTGATTGGAGACTAGTTGAGAGTCCCCGAACACCTGTAAACGTTTTGATCCTAGAGTTTGTGCCTTTTGAAGACCAGCTATTAGGGCTTCGTACTCTGCTTCGTTGTTGGAGGCTACAAATCCAAGCCTGATTCCTTGTTCGAGGATTGTGTTTTCTGGAGTGATAAGGACAATGCCTACCCCTGCCCCCTTTGAGTTGGAGGCTCCATCAACGAAGAGTCTCCAGGTTCTCTCTGTTGCTTGGTTCTTCTCTTGCCTTGTTGGTTGAGGTTGGTCGGAGAGTTTTTCGCCCGTGAATTCGGCTATGAAATCAACAAGGATCTGACCCTTGATAGTTGTCCTTAGTTAAAATTGGATGTCAAACCGATCGAGCTTGACTGACCACTTAGACAGTCTGCCCGATAAGTCCGCTTTCCTTAGGACCGCCTTAAGGGGATGCGATGTAAGGACGATGATAGTATGAGCTTCGAAATAATGCTTCAGCTTCCTCGAGGCTATTACAAGTGCAAAGGTGAGCTTCTCCAATGGCAGGTACCTTTGCTCGGCGTCTAATAAGGTCTTGCTCGCATAGTAAACGGGCTGTTGGATTCCTGCAACCTCGCATATTAACGCAGAGCTGACAGTGTGATTGGATACGGAGAGGTACAGGTACAAAGAATCCATTTTCTATGGTATGACAAGCAGCGGTGGGTAGCTTAAGTAGGACTTGAGCTTGTCCAAAGCTCGCGAGCGGTCTGGGCTCCACTCTATCAGTTTAATCCACTTTAGAAGCTGGAAAAAAGGCTTGCACTTCTCGGAGGATTTGGGGATGAAGCGATTTAAGGCGGCGAGCATTCCAGTGAGCTTCTGCACGTCCCAGATTGTTCGAGGGGGTTGCACCCTATTGATTGCATCGATCTGGTCTGGATTAGCTTCTATGCCTCTCTTATTGACCAAGTACCCAAGAAATTTTCCTGACTGGACACCGAAGGAACACTTACTCGTATTAAGTTTCATCCGGTACTTCCTGCGGATTTCTAAGGTCTTTGATAGGTCCGAGAGGTGATTTTCCTTCTTCTTGCTCTTAATGAGCATGTCATCGATGTAGACCTCCATTGTATCTCCCATTTGATCCTTGAACATTTTAGTGACCAGTCGCTGATAAGTTGGCCCTACATTCTTGAGCCCAAAGGGCATAACCTTGTAGCAATATAACCCAACTGTCTTGATGAACGCCGTTTTGTCCTGGTCTGGGGCATACAAGGAGATCTGGTGATATCCTGAGTATGCGTCCAGGAAACTCATTTGCTTGTGAGCTGCAGTGGCGTCTACTAGTTGGTCTATCTTTGGGAGGGGGAAACTATCCTTAGGGAATGCTTTATTGAGGTCAGTGAAGTCGATGCAAACTCTCCACTTCCCATTATTCTTTGGAACTACTACTAGGTTGGACAACCACTTGGGGAATTGAACTTCCCGTATGGATTCTGCATATAGCAGTTTTTCGACTTCCTTTTCGATTGCTTTAGCCTTCTCGAGTGCAGTTCTCTGTGCCTTCTGCATGATTGGATTGAATGTGGGGTCGGCGTGTAGCTGATGACAGACCATACTAGGATCGATTCCAGGCAGCTCGTATGGTTCCCATGCGAAAACGTCTACGTTGTGTCTCAGCAAGGTCGTCAACTCCTTCTGTTCTTGGTCGGTGAGAGATGCTCCAATCAACAAGACTCTGCTACTGTCACCAACTTCAACCATAACTTCTACCAGGTCCTCGACGACACGCTCGGAGGGGAGGAGCCTGGTCTCCTCTACTCCAGGTCTTCCGTACTTTAATTTCTACTTGGAAGGCATCACATCTTCTTCGACTTTCTCGCTGGGTTGACCGGCCTTCTTCTCTGGACTTGGTCGGATGGCTGCTATAAAGCACTTCCTCGCCATCGCTTGGTTGCCGTGGATCTCCATTACTCCTCGCTCGGTTATATATTTGAGCTTCTGATGGTAGGTCGAGGATACTACCTTCATCGCATGAAGCCATCCCCTGCCGAGGTGAGACTTAAGAGCTTTGTAGTGCTCGGTCTTATGTCCTCCCTCTTTGTGAAAAGCGCATCTTAACGCATTGTTCCTCTTCGAGGGATATCCTCCCATTTTCTTGGGCCACTTGATGAATGGGTCATCTTTGATCTTCGTAAGAATTTTGTAAATTAGTTCTTTGAAGACGGTGTTGACCGCCTGGAATACTTTCGACGCGTCATGGTTTACTCCGTTCTTGGAGCCATTTTTGCCTCCGTTCTTTCCTCCTTTCTTCTGGTCCTCAGTTTTCTCACTTCCCTTGGTAGTGAGCTTAGCTCGATCATTTTCTCTTGTATTAGGGCGAATGACATCTTCCACCTTTTCATATTTCTCGATTCGGGCCATTAGGTCGTAAATAGTCATAGCATCCTTCTTCGTCAGGTACTGGTATAGGAGGGAAGAACTAGGGAGCCCAATTTTGAAGGAGGCCACTGCCACTTCCTCTGCGCAGTCCTCGATCTCATTGAATAACTCCCAATACCTCTTCGCGTAGTCTCGGAGGGTCTCTTGAGGCATTTTCTTCATTTTTAGCAAAGCATCCATCCATTTGGGATGGGAGCTTCTGGTAATGAATCAGGCTGTAAAATGTTCAGCTAGGGATTTGAAATTCCTGATCGACCGGTGGGGGAGCCTTTCGAACCACTTCTGTGCTACATCATGCAGGCTCGAGGGAAAAATGCGGCACATCAGGGCATCTCGATGATTCCAGAGGGTCATGGCCTGTCGGAATTGCCTGACGTGATCGATGGGATCAGTCTTTCCGTCGTAAATTTTGAACCTTGGAAGGGTAAATTTCTTGGGGGCTTCTTCCTCTTCGATTTCCCTCATGAAGGGTGACTTCATCTGGGTTTTGAGAGCTCGCCTTGCGAGTTCTCTGGTTGACCTTGTTCCGTGGTGATCAGGATGTTGGTCCATCTCTCTGCGGACTAGATTTCGTATGTTCTCTTCGCTGCGAGCAGGGCTCTAGTAGTGGCGAGCTCTTGACAGCTGTTCGTGGAGGTCATCGTCTGACTCACCTCCCTCGACCTTTTGAGATTCTCCCCTAGGGCTCCTTCCTCGGCTGCGAGACTTTCTCGCCTGAGGGCTAGGAGTGAGGTATGGGCGTCTCCTATTATCGGGATGAAGCTCCCTCTCCAGTCTTTCCAGTCTTCTTCTCAAGCGAGCATTCTCAGCCTCGTATCTGCGGGAAGACTCCCTCTACTTATGGAGACTTTCCTCGTACGCATCAATCAATCTGGATATCTGTGTGGACCTCGCTGGTCCCTGACTTTCTTCTGAGGCTGGCCTTTCCAAGCAAGCTCTCTGATTTGAACGTCGAACTTCAGACCTAATCCTGCAAGGAGCAGGTGGCTCTTGAATATCTCCTGCCTGAGGGGGATTTCTGCTGTGACTAGACATCTTAAACTCCTTTCTTGGTGTGGGCTCTTCTCAGGGAAAGATGAACGTTTCCCACAGACGGCGCCAATTATGGTGATAATTATTGTACAACACAAATAAATATGAAGAAAGCATTCACCAAGTGAGAACAAGGAATATAAAATGACAATCACACAACAAAGGATGTACGTGGTTCATCAAAGATGTGCCTACGTCCACGGTGGTGCAGTCGATATTATTTCTATATACTCCGGAGAGTAATTACAGAGAATACAACTTGTCCTTTTGCCCCGGAACCTAGGGTTTAATATATACATGTACATGTAGGTAAGTGGAGGTGATGGGTTCCTCCACGTTTTCCATCTCCCCTATAACTTTCCTTCATGAGGACGTGGGGGGAGACCGGATCAATATAAGAGATGAGGGGCCTGGACTTTGGGCCGCTAGGACTGGGCTACTCGTCCAGGCCCATAGTTCTAATTTCGGGTACTTACAGAAGGAATTACCACAAATATGCTAAGTAGGTTCTACTAGTTCTATCATAATGATGTAGATATAAATGAGAGTTTTAGTGTGTATATAATCAGTGTTTAAAAAGGATGACAATAAAAAGCTGATAATTCCATATTTACCGGGTTGTAAACATCAAAATGTGGAAATTTCATAATTCCATAGTGATTAATCCATTTAAGAATTTAAGACATGTGACCAGTTTAATTAGAATCTCGGTTAAAGATAATCAAGGATCATTGAACTAATAATACCATACTTACCAATTAACGAAGGGGTATATAGGTAATTAAGTCATCAGTTGAAGTGACAATCATACGTATGTAGAAATAACCAAGGCTCACAATCATCTGAGATCAAGTAGAAAGTTTCGTGGCATAAGATGTCAGTCTACTTCGTAGCTTATACTAATGCTTATGGTAAAATATGGCACAAAATTGTAAGGGCAAACTGAATCAATATGGTACATGATCTCGGTTATTAGGGGAGAAAGGTTTAAAATTGATTCTAAATTAAATACTGGTGATAATTCAAATATTGATGATGATTAACAAAATACATGGTATGGAACTATAATAACACGCACGTACTCGGAGTCAATCTGGCTATCATAGAGTGATATTAATAACAATTTTTCAAATACGCAAAGTATAATACTGAAAAGGTAGGAAAAACCTACTTGCTTGGGTATTCTGTTGAATTGCGGTCACACTGGAGTATTCAGAAGATTTGGGACTTGGTTTTCTGTTTTACAATGTGTGGCATAGGGGTATTAGGGTTTAATCAGTCAGTTTCATACTTAAAAATATCTCTAATATGGTTTTGGGGTGTTTGTGTATTTTTTTTGGGGAATTTAAAATAAGGGTTTTAAGCTCATTTTTTAACTTTGGTGCAAGATATCTTTTGTTTAGAATAGTTTGAACTGTGTAAGGGAAAAGTTTGGGGTAAAGTAGGAAAAATTACTAGGGGTGAATTTGTAATTTTAATAAAATTTCTTTAAGTAAAAACCTCATTTTTTCATCACTTGAGCTATGAATATCCAAATGTGGTCTTATCTTTACCATTTTGATCAGAAAAATTTAATCTAAATTTGTTGTGGTGATGGTGGTGGTGGGGGGGGGGGGGGTGGAGGAATCAGAGTGTTATGATTCGCCATGCGCCCTCACGCGCGGGGTCAAAATTTCTGGAAAAAGACTTCATCTTCTTTCTCTTGACTTTGACTGAGTTTTTATCCTTCTCTGTTAAACCATTTGAGATGATTTCTTAACCAACTAAACATAATTTTTCATGAGGAATTCAAATATATAAGTTTTATGGTACAAATCTCAACATATTTTGAGTTGTAAAACTGTGTTTTCAGGACTTCTTTACTTAACATTCGTGGATTTATAGAGTACATTAGGGTTTCTTAGGTTGGGTTTCTGCTATGTATGAGAGTAACTTGGTTTTGGTTTCAAGGATTTTCATGGACTATATATCGAGAAATTCGGATATGCAGGTTTTTAGTTTTGAAAAAACTTTTGATCAATTGGCCTTTTCTATGAACTTTCATGGGGTTTTACCATTACATTTGACATCCTAAGGTTCTAAGGAGTCTATTCATGAATTTAAATCGAAGGTTTAATTACTGTAAGGTATTTCACCATTAGAGTTCAAGTTTTAATGGTGTTCCTACTGTTTTCTTCATTGAATTTCATTTCTACATGTAAAAGCTTACATGTTTATAGGGTTCTACCTATATTAACTATGAAGTAAACTACAAGAATTTAAAGAATGAAATTTAAAGCATAAAAAGATGAGTTACCTAAATTGAGGAAAAATTCAAACTTTGGGAATGAAGTGTGGGATGGGTCTTTACTTTGTCTAACGTAGGGTATTTATACAACTTTGAGGGCAAAGTTGACTGGTGTACAAAAGAGGTGGATGTAAATGAAGCTAGGGTGAGTTTTAAATTGCGTTCATATGGGTGAATATGGTTTCCTAAGGTTTACCATGTGTTACCATGTGATTTTTACCTCCTTTACTAATGTGGTTGTGTGTGTTAGCTAGAGTAACATTTATATTTGATGTAATTGAAATTATGTTGATAAAAGTATGCTTTCGATAAAGTTTAGGGGTAATTTGGTAATTTTAAAAAGGTTTTAGGGTTGAAACTTTACTTTCATGTTTATGTGACACCCCGCCTAATTAAATACCCGGTGATCAATCCTTTATTATATTAAATCAAAGTATCAAGTTGGTTCAGTCTTAGCATTATTGTCGAAAATATTTATTTTATTAATCACAGAATAATTAATTAATTTAGTGTCAAAATATTTTGTCTAATAGTTAAAGTTAATTAATCTAAACCATTCATCACATTCACTATTTTTATGAGTGAACAATTAGCGAATATAACACCATCTAACTTAATATGATAAAGCCGACATAATCATTCCAATTAATAAAATCCAAACCATCAATCGTAATAATACCCAATCCAACTGAAACTGAAATACCGAAATGAAATGAGTATAATACTTCTCCGACATAAATAAAATGAGACTGCGCGACACATGTCCTAACTAAGAAGCCTAAATCAAAGGGCTGAAGTCATATATGTGGAGGCGTCTAAATACGAGGACCTGCAACTCCCACAATACATGGATCACGTCAAAAGGTCCAACAGTCTAAGCTTGGAGCCCCTGTGGTAGGACACCTAAAATAATTCACAAGAAAAATATATTTTACAAGAGACGGGTCAGAGCCAGAGTGTACAATATTTTAAAACAATTTATCAAGTATTTAAAATTTGCAATAAAAAAAATATTACGTGCATGTTAGCTTTTCGAGCACTCACTTGAGATTCTCACCTCTCAACGATTGTGCACACTTAACATATACTTCAAAATCATACTAGAAACTCTATCACACTTAACTTTTTTAAATAACTCTCTTACTATGACATCTAAGTCATAATGCCCACCCATACTACCCGAATAATACATTCTTGCATCTCCATTATTAATCAATCGAACTCAAGTACCTCATTAATTATTTCAGTTTCCACATTCTTAATTAACATTATATGTCGTAATCTTTTTCGTTTATAAAGCAACACAGTATAACAATCACAAGTGTGCATATGTATACCACTATCATAACATATATTCTAATATAACACCCTAAAAGGTTAAACCTGCAGTGTGTACATACTCTACTATCAAATCCTGGTACATCACATACATAAGGAATACGAGTTACGAATCCCTCTAAAACTGCATTAATACAAATCACACATATTGGAGGCGAACATAGTTTCAAGCCTATGGGTTACGCATATACCTACGCACCCATATGATCGTCATCACTATTATTCTCACAGATAGCCCGTACTTAGGTTCTATGTTCCGAGGAACCAATAAAAATCCCCCTGAAGGCTCCTCAAGATAAGAATGTCCTCTTTTAAGATCCCCCATGATAGCAAGTATGGTAGGTATGTCATACACAAAATAAATAGTATTATAGGTATTCACACAATCCATCAAGGTTATTAGGTATACACACAACTTAAATATTTTAGCTTATACATAGTATTATTCTCATCACTACTTACAATATATTTATTAAATAACTAATAATCTTTCTCGTAATCCTTAAGGATAATTCGTCGTTCCAAATACCTTAAAGCTTTATACCGAATTAAACTCTAATAATTATGCACTACCTTGAAATTTAGTTAACATTATTTAATCTCACTCGAATTAACTAAGTCGCACAAATTAGAATTAGAAGAAATTTCTAAAAAATCATACACGTCGTTTGAACAGGGGCTCATCTCGTTTGAACGAGCTAGTAGGTCATTCGAATGACCTCTTCCCGTGACAAGTCATCTCTTTAGAACGAGGCTTTGCGTGACCTATGGCCGGTTCGTTTTAGACCTCTAACAGTTTCATTTTCCACCATTTTTTATCCTAAAAACCTCAAATGATTGCTCCCAAACTCCCAACAATCAATTCCAATCATTAATCCAACATATAGGGATGCTTTCTAACAACCTAGGATCATTTAGTTATGCATAAAACTTTATTAATTCCAAAAATCCCGAAATGAATGAAAATAAACCCTAATTCTTCAAATTTTAAATTCAAGCATGTTAATCCCACATTTAATCATCAATATTCATCATAAATTCGTGGTTATTCCTCTAACTACATGAGCAAGTCAATTCCATATTAATTCAGTCCTAATTTAAGCATGTAATCATCAACTCTTCATCAAATTCACATATAATTCAAGAGTGTTACTACCAACACTAACATGAACACGATGATTTTCTAAAAGAAAGAAAGGATTAAACACTTGCCTCATGAAAAAATGTATGATCCATTGATGTAGTTGGTATGGTTGCAATCCTCGCTCTCCGATCTACAGGGTGGTAGTCTTTGTGGTGTAAAAGGTGCACTGGTTGTGGTTCTAGCCCTAGAAACCTCTCCTCCTCCTTCCTCCTTCCTCATTTTGGCCTGTCTGTGTCTAACTTTGATAACCCTAATCTAACCCACTTACATGATATTTTATTCCTTTAATTTTTATCTTTTATTAAACTCCAAAAATAAAAATTACCAAAATGCCCTCTCGGGATGCCGGTTTGGCTTAAAAGTGTCCCGGGACCCATACTAAATCCTTGGGTAGACTTTTCTGACTATTTCGACCCTTACAGACACATTGGCTCACTAGAAATGACCATTTGGGTTACTTATAAATAATTTACTTTTTATTATATTAATTTAGTCCCGACACGATTGACACGCGCATCCTGACTTAATTACCCTAATTGTCGTATTTCTCATTCGTGTCAATTCTCATAAATTCACTATTATTTATTACTTTCTTCTCTTAGTAATATTAAATATTATTCTCATCAATAAAAACTAAAGCTTATCTTGCTAGTTAATCTTTATTTTAATCCAGATTAACTATCAATTAAATTTCCCATATTTATATTTTAATTAATCCCTTATTTTAACAATCTAAAAAATTATAGGGTATTACAATTTAATTGAGGTAAAAAGGTTTGATTTGATATAGGGTTGAGGCTTAGGGGTTCAATATATCTTGTTTTATTTCATTTTGAAAGTTTTAGGGACTCTTTGGTAATAAATATAAACTTCAAGGGGGAAGTTAAAAAAAGCAATTTGTAGGATTTTAAACATAGGTCATTTCTTCTTGTGAAGACTTTTGATTTTACTCACCTTATGGGCTTTAAAATCGAGGTCGAAGGTTATATCAAGGTTTGAAAATCCTCGGTTCTTACAAAAATAATACCTGGTTAATATTAATTATTGAGAGTGAGGTTGCATGTCGTATGTGTAATACGAGGAAGATAGACATATTGAGATATTTAGATATGTCATTTAGTTAGGATGGGTAGCATAGCTAGATAAGGTACGTTGGCAGTGAACATTAGTTGAGAGGTGAGGATCTCAATAGAGTGTACATGGGACTAACATGTGTAAAAAATAACTAATTTAATCTGTGATTTAAACACTTGCACAATATTGTTGAACTGTTTCCCTCGAGCTCTGACACATGTCAAAATATTTTCAAAACCATTTAGGTGTCCAACCACAGGGACACCAAGCTTGATGATTCTATACAGGATCGTGTCGTTGCAGCACTTGTGGAGGCTTGCAGGAGTTGCTTTAGACACTTTAGTTTATTAATTTCTAGATGGGATTTGTTTAAACATTTCATATGGGCGTGTTTCCCCTTCGGACTATTTAGTCCTTCAGTTTATTTATCAGACTTTATTCAGATTCAGTTTTATTTACTTCATATTGTAGTTGGATTATTTGTTTTGCACCCGATGGTTTATTCGGTCATATTTATTTATATATATTTGTCGTGTGATTGTTTAGACAATTTTTGTGTGGGTGGTTTGGTTAATTTAAATTATTTTCGCATTTCATTGTTATAATGAAAGATAAAATTTGGCACCGGCTTAATTTAACATAGGTGGTTAGTAGTTAAATTTTTTTCGACAGTTATGCTAAGAATGAACCAAATTATATTCCTGGTTATTTTGATAAAGGATTGATCATCCGTGATTAAAATAGGCAGGGTGTCACAATTTGAAAACAAAATTTTACATAATGCATGAAGGAAATCTTCTCTTGTGATCTCATAAGAAATTACCTATGGACATTGAGACTTTCTCCTATTTTAATGAGAAATCCAACTAAAACTCCGTCGATTGAATAGAAAAGTCCAATCTTCATACTTAGTACACACAGTGATCCAAATATAGTTAAATTGATAAACCCTTTTTAGATCTTAGATTCTAGATCATGTGGATTGATTAAAAGTCAGATGAAAACAATGCCTTTATGTGGATTGAACCGCTCAAAATCTCTTAAACATGTAGATCTAAGTGCATATTTCAAAATTCTCAAAAAAATCAATCGAAAAAAAATAGGGAAAGATTTTGGTGAGAAAATATGTTTAGAATATGTATTTGAAAGTGAGGAAAGAGTGTTCAAATAATTGGAGGGAAACAAGGTCTATTTATACTAGTTTTTGAAATTTCATCTTTATCGTGCGCATGGTTAAGTTTTTTCGTGCGCACGGTTTTGGACATTATGACCTCTGAACAAAAATGTCAAAGAGATCATACACACATGTCTATTTTAATTTGTGCAGATGTTTTGTCCACCAAACTGTACTACCATGCGCACAAGCTAAAAATTCATCGTGTGAATTGATGACATGAAAAATAATTCCAAAATGTCTGAATGAGACTTTTTACAATATTTTCATAGATTATAAAATCATTTGAAGAAACAATATCTAAAACCATTTGAAGAAATAAACTCTCATTTTGAAAAATTGTGAGTGTGTGCAATAGCCAAAAGTTTAACCACCCGTAAAAAGATATTCTACAAAGGCAGCAACGAAATTCTTCATTTTTAAGTTTGAGAGGACCAAGTCTTGGAATAAAAAATTTCCATAGGCAATAGGAAAATTATTTCTCATAAAGTTCTAAATGCATTCATCTTTTGGGATAAATTCATCAAGATTTTGGACTCGAATTTGTGGATGACTCAAATGCTTTGAAATGGAAGATGGTCAACTAGTATATAATACAAAAAAAATACATTTCTAGTCTCCCCTTTGTCTATTCAATGTTAAAGCCCCAAAAAACACAAAATACTCTTCATTAAGAAAAGCAAGACTCACTCCATATTAGCCATTTAACGAGACAGGCTTGTCACAATACGTAAAGCTAATATACTGACTTAATTCTCCAATATAAGCTTTTGGACATCAATAAAATATGGGGTTTGTGAGAGAATATTTTATTATTTCTCAAATTTAGTTTTTATTTCGTTTATCCCGTTACACCCCGATGCACCTTCATGACTACTTCCATGTATTCAAAGATAATAAGTTGATGACATTTTGGAAGATTGAAGATCTTTCATCTCAATAACATTCAAAAGAATTAAGAGGTAGTTTGGTAAAGTCTTTATTTATCAAGGGGATTTTTATAATTAGAGTTAGCATTAAAAAATTTCAAAATATTTAAAATGATTTTTAAAAAGTTTCTTTTTTGATAATTTTGATGGCTCATTAGAACAAGATTGTCATGTCATTCGAACGAGGTAGAACAAGATTCCATCGTTCAAACGAAATCTGGGACACCGCCTTTTGGTCAGCTTTGGAAAGTCGTTCGATGTGTCGTTGGAAGTCCTTCATACGAGATTAGGTACATCATTGGGATGAGTTTCCTACACTCGAAAGAAATGTATTTTGGTCAAGAACTGAAATGTCATTCGAAGTGTCATTGGAAACCTGATCGGACGAAAAAAGGGTATGTCATTCGAACGAGGTAACATGTCGTTCGAACAAACACGCGAATTTTTTTAGTCAAATCTGATCCAAATCTCAAATGCTTATCTTTTTGCAACTACTTTTCCTTTAAATAGAGAATACGGGATTGGAGTTTTGAAGAACTCTTTTTAAAATTTTTCCAAGCCATTTTGGAGTTCCTTTTGCGATCAAACTCTATCGTTTTTTCATCCAAACCAATTGAACATTTAGAGGTCACTTAATCAAATCAATAAGAACATAATACATGTTCAATATCCCTTATAGAGTTCATCTCTACTGCTGATCTATGGAGTTGAGGCTCTATTGCTAAAGAAGAAGACTGATTGGATGTTGCGGGAACACCGCTTCATGTGGATGGTTGTCGGATTGTGCTGTATCTATTTAATACTTAAAGAACTCCACGTTATACTTAGTGTACCAAGTAGTCTATAATTCGTATAGTTTCCATCAATTTTTATAGAATGCTATAATAGGTTTTTTTTCCCGAAAGGGATTTTTCCTTACTTATCTACATGCTTTTTCGGTTTGGCCTATTTTATTTTGACTTCATTATTTCACGAAAACTAAATTAAACCAAGATAAAATTTGTTAAAAATTTGAATTTCCGTGTGTTTGGCCTAAGCTACAAATCATAATCCGCATTATCAAATTAGTATTAGAGTAGGTTGCATTTGAATATTATGTTATCCTCTTTACGGTATTTTTTATATTATTTTAAAAAAAATTGTGATCTTTAAAAACTTAGATTTTATGTATAATTTGTATAATAGGCTACCTATTTTTAATGAATTTAATTATGTGTATTGGAAAGCAAGGATGGGGTATGCTTTACAATCCATTGATGATAGAGTATGTCTTGTTTGTGTTAGAGTGTGGACACCACCCCACAGTGACGAATGGAAATGTCATAAGTCCAAAACCTATCTCTACTTGGACACAAGAGGAATTTAAATGGATTAGTTTAACTCATACGATTAAAGTGCCATTTCTAGAGTAGTCATCCTTAACGACTTTCGCCGCATCATGACGTGTACCACGTCTATTGAAGCTTGGGATACCCTCCATTTCACTCATGAGGGTTGCAACGCTTTGAAATCTTATAAGCTTAAAAACTTCACCACACATTTGAAAGTATTACCATGCTAGAGTTTGAGTCTTTCGATGAATTTTATGAACACGTGTCTAATATCGTTAACTCTAATTTTAATTTAGGTGAGAAAAATCCTGAGACATGTATGGTTAAAAATATTTTGAGATCACGTCTGATGCGTTTTATTCCTAAGGTTACTACGCTTAATTCATTAGGGATATTATACACGCTTAGTGTAGAAGAACTTGAAGGAGACCTTTATACATGTGAGATCGACATGTTTCCCAAAATTGTTAGTCCTGTGGAGAAGGGAATTGCATTAAAAGTTAGATCTAAAAATAAAGACGAAGTTTTGTTTGACTCGAGGTATAATTTTGATTTGGATAATTTAAGCCATTCTTCAAAAAAATTCAAATAAATTCTCAAACTTAGAAAAGAAAATTAGAGTTTTATACAAGCAAAAAATATAAATCTGGCAAGGAAAATTTTGAAAAAAGAGAAGAAAAGATTACCCTAAGAAATATGAAGATAGATGTTATGGGTGCAAGGGTAAGGGTCACAAATCTCATAAATATGCTACGAGATTAAAGTGACAAGGCATAGGCAAAATTGTCTTCATTGGTATACTTAGTGATAATGATCTCGAGTTGGCGGATTTTGAGGATGGAACACCGCATTAATTTCACTTCACCGCGTTCATTGCTAGTCATGTTAGTAAATCTATTGCACCTCACGCCAATGTGGAATCTCCTGAACATGATGTCCTTGAAAGTGAGTATTTTTATTTTATAAAGAGTAGGGGATAAGATGTTTTGAGTGAGAACGAGAGTGACCTTCAATGTGCTTATGCCTATCATTATGTTGAGTCCATTAAAACGATGAAACAAAACAAATGTTTATCATTTAGAGTTTTATCCGTATTGAAAGAGTTGAAAGAGATGAGACAGAGTGAGTCCTCAATGATAGTTTCTTTGGTGGAGGGATTCATTTTAGTAAAGAGGGAAAATAGTAACAAAGTGGCTGGTATTATGAGAGATCTTTAAGCATCCATGAAGAATTGTGAGAAACTTGAAGTCTTCGAATCCTAGCTCTAAAAAGATATCAAATGTGTCCGGGAGGTCAAGGTTATTATAGAGGATATATAGAATGAGGTTGGAAAGATGTTCCTCGGTACCACTTTAGGTTTTGTAGAGAGAGGAGGAATAGGTTATGACGGTGCATCCACTTCCCATACAACATCGAAATCAATTCCTAAATTTGTGGTAGATCCTTGTGGACCTCGATCTAAACCACAAAAGAGATTTCAACCTAATAAAGTGAACCAGTGTAGACCCAAATAAGTCTATGTTTGCACCTAATGCACAGGTCACCTTAGAATGTTTCGCCCCAAGTAAGGAGGAACTCAATGCACACATACTCTCGCTCAGTGCGATAGAGACTTTGCTAGTCTTAGAGACCAAGTTGAGTCCTAATCGTGACATCACAGAGATTAATGGAATAATTTGAAATGATGTTTATGTTTTTTGAAAACTCTTCTAATTCTACGACTAGAGCCAATAATGATATGGGAAAATAAAAAATGTACCTCCACTTTTGCAGCTAAGCACGGCGATAAAGCCCATGTTGTTTACATTACTCTTAAGGTTCAAAATAATTTCCAATGGTATTTTGATTGTGGATTCTCTAGGAAGATAACCGTTTTACATTTCATTATCGACCTTGAGAATCATAAGGAAGACAAAGTCAACTTTATAGATGGGAGTACGTTTAGTATTATAGGACATGGATATGTTGAGCTACTCGAATTTCCTAAATTAGAGAATATGATGTACCTATAAGGATTGAAAGTGAATTTAATTATCATAAACCAAATATGTGATGCAATCTTTGTGGTAAGGTGTTAATGGTCTGAATGTAACGTATATGAACAATCCAGTAAACTATTACTATAAGGAGCGAGAACTTAAGATAATTGTTATTGGATCATTCCTATGTCCTCCTTTATGTGCAGTAGTGATATAGTATCCTCTATGGACCTTTGGTATGAACCACTAGGCCATGTGAATTTTAGATATCTTGAGAGATTAGTGAAAAAGGACATTGTTTGTGGCTTACTATTTCTTGGTAAACCAATTTCCTCGGTCTGGGAACCTTACCTAGAAGGAAAACAAATTCGTAGTCGCCATTAGAAGTTAAATACCATTATTGCCGCGCATATTTTGGAGTTGATTCACATGGATCTTATAGGTAATACTCACTCAAAGAGTTTAGGAAAAGAAATACATTCTCGTGATGGACAATTACTTTTCAAGATTCTCTATCATGGGAATTGTTATAGAAAATCCTGATGTAGTTGAATTCCTTACAATCAAATGTAATTTCCTAAAAAACCAACACATTGTCACTATTATTCGTATGCATAGTGAAAATGAAATTAAATTTAAAGAAGCGAAAGTGGATAGCTATTTTGATGGAGTGGGCATCAAATATATGTTTTCATTCATTCATACTCCTCAACAAATCAAGATAGTTGAGAGGAAGAACCGAATGATAGTTGAGAGATATGTTTAGACCCATGCTTCTTGGGAGAAACATGTCTGGACATTTTTGGGAAGAGTTGGTGAGTACCCCATGCCATACGGTGAATATGGTATTTGTTTGACCATACGTTCTACACACGCCATATGAGTTGTGGACAAAAAAGAAGCCCAATCTATCTTATTTATATGTCTTTAGGAGTACTTGTTACATCTCGAGAGATAGAGAGAACTTTAAAAAGTTTGACTCCTGGAGAAAATAAGGGATATGTTTAGGTTATTCACCATCGCGTAGGGCTTATAAGGTGTTTAATCTTGCAAGCTTTAAGGTTATGGAGTCGATAAATGTCATGATTCAAGACAACGAGACACCGATATCTATTGATCCTAACCCCATGTATGAGGATGATGCACCACCTACTGATAATACCATCTTTCCTAACACTACCCCGATGAACCCTGCTCTTTATTTAGAGGATCCACCTTCTTAGATTCCAAAGAGTCATGACGTTTTTGCTATACATGGTGATCCCACACTAGGTGTTAAGACTCGCACTCAACTTAAGAATGTGGTTATCTATCTTTTATACACTTCATCAATCAATCTCTAGAATGTGAAAGAAGCACTCAAGGACAAGCATTGGATATCTTCTATGCAATATGAGTTTCTTCATATTCATAAGAATGTAGTCTGGGAGTTAGTCTACCGAACTAACGGTACCAATGTGCTAGGTACCAAGTGTATTTACAAGAATAAATGGATGAAAATTGTACCATAGTTTGTAATAAGGATAGGTTGGTCGCTCAAGGCTAGACAAAGATTCAGGGTTTAGACTTTGATGAGACATTCGCTCCTATTTGTAGGATTGTTTTTGTTCTCTTAATACTTAGCATAGAATGTCATATGTGCTTCAAGTTAAATTAAATGAAAGTTAATAGTGACTTCCTAAATGGTATTCTACAGGAGGATGTTTACGTAGACAAAATGATGGGGTTTGAAGACCTAAAGCACTTGGAACACGTCTTTTATCTTAAGAAGATATTATATGGTTTCAAGTAATCACCCCGTGCTTGGTACGAGAGGCTCACTTTCTATATCTTAGCTCATGGCTTTAAGAAAGGGGGAGTGGATAAGACATTTTTTTAAGGAGAGAGAATTCTTCTATATTGGTCTCACAAGTCTATAGGGATGACATAGTACTTGGATCCACGTGCTCTCGACGGGCTCACACTTCTGAGGAGTAGATCAAGAGTGAGTTTGAAATGTGTATGGTTGGTGATATTGCATTCTTCTTAGGTCCCCAGATATAGCAGTCAAAGGATAAGATATTTATATCTCAATCCAAATATGATAGGAACCTAGTGAAGAAGTTTGGTTTAGACTCCGTTAGGCACTCACGTACCCCTATGAGTACATTGACTAAGCTTAAAAAATGCACTTTAGGAAAAAACGTAGATCAAACCCTTTATATGAGCATTGTAACAACCCGTATTTTTTAGAAACTAAAATTTTATTAATTGGGTAAAATTAAATTACACGCGGGGTGTAATTTAATGGAAATTAAATATTATAGGTTGATTAAATTATTAATCGGAGAGTAATGATTAATGTTTTTAGAATAAAATTACTAAGTGAATAGTAACTACGTATTTGACTAGTGATAGTGACGTAGCAGTATTTTATCTCAACTGGGCATCGTGTTTGGACTAAATGAGGTCGAGAAAGGAAATTATTTATGAGTAGCTTCGATGATGATTTCAAGGTTACGATTGAGTCCAGAAGGATCGAAACAGTCAAAATAGTATACGCGGGTGTATAGTTTGGTTATACCAAACCAGTACTACGAGAGGGAATTTTGGTCATTTGGCAACCTAGGGTTAAGGGAGCTACAAATTTCTCACGGTTGTATTAACTTGTATTTGTGAGAGGCTAGGTTAAGAAGAATAGAAAAAAAGTGGATTCCATTATAGAAGAAAATGGAGAGTATTCTTAGAGCTTAGGAGATTTCAACCTTGTTCATGCATCACCATAATATTTAGACGGTTGATTAGAAGAGAATCATCATCAAGCACATGAAATTATATCACTCCCATACAAGGCAAGTATTTATCTTGAAAATTTATATGAGTTGTAATACCCGTGTAGAATAGGGTCTTTGAATTAAGGATAATTGATGTTACCCTTGTGATTTGATGAGTAATGCTCATAATTTGGAATAGGATTGCATGTAGAATGAAGACAATTATATAGATAAAACAAAATCAAGAGTTCTAGGAGTAAGATCATGGGAAAAATATGGGGTTTTGATGAATTCATGTGAAGAAGACAAAATTGTAGTGGTTAATCATTTATGGAGATTTTAATATGATATTGGATGAAAGTGTATGGATTTTATACATGATTTACATTAAAAATCATCCATATATGTATATTTTGTGTTTAGTTATGATAATTGGAAGTTTAGGATTGCTGTATACAAGTTTGAGGAATTTGATAGCAAGAAAATTCATAACAACGAAATGAAAAAGAAGACCCCTGACACTTTTTGAATCAAATCGTCCAAGGGAGAATTGATTCGGCCATTGGGTGAATTGATTCGATTTTTCCCATAATTGAAAATTTTCCTTTTTAAGCCTTGAAATCATGGATAATTCATGAGAGGACTTTCGGGATATTTTTAAACTACAGAGGGAAATATAAAAATGACAATAGGCCTAAGTGGAGATTAGGTTTATGTAAATTGAGATGAGCTAAGTATTAGGATAATTGAAAAACTATCCATAATTGACAAATGAATGAAATTCAAGATGGGTCATGGAGTGATGAGTGAACCTATGTTTACGACCAGTAGTATACAATGAGAATAACTACATATTAAATAATGGGTAATTTAGACCCTTAGAGTAGTAAGCGATAATCAAAATATATGAATTGGAATTTTAATTAAAATTAATAGTGCGTTGAATATGTGAGTGATATATACTATGTACGAATTGATGAAATGGGGTTGTGTGCAATACCTACTGAATAAAATATGTAAATATGTTGTGTGAATACCTATAGATATGATTTGATTATTTTGTGAACATACCTACGCTGTCTACTATCAGGAGGCTTCCACACAGATGGAAATTCCACCGTGACGATTCAAGTAAGGTCCAGAACATGGAACTTAGGGTAGTCCACTATGTGGAGTGTAATAGTGGGATTGGAAGGTCATTTAGGCACGTTTGTTATGTGTGTATCCCAAAGGCTAAGAACCATGTTCGCCTCCACGGTTATGTTGACTGATTTTGTGTTCAAGGAGACATATTGAAACCAATAATCCTTGATTGAGTACGAGAGGTACATGGACTTAATAAGAGTGTATGCCATCATCACGAGGGACCATTCTGGGGATGCTATAGTTATGTATATATTATATGTGTGATGAATATTTACCCGTGTGATATATCTACTTATGTGAGACAATAGAATTGATAAAAGATGTATCTCTAACAGACTTTTAAGCAGTGAAACTTAAATGATTGACTCAATAATAAATGAGAATAAAATAAATTTATTATTGAGACCACAGTATCATGTTGTATGGGGATATACGAGGTAACTAAACTTATCGAGAGTAATCACCTACCTTATCTAGCTAGGCAGGGGATACTAGTTAAGTAGAATACATTAAGCATGCACATTAGTTGAGAGGTGAAGATCTCAAGAGAGTGTATGTGTAAATTACATGTGTAATAAATAAATTATTTAATTTGTGATTTAAATACTTGAAAAATATTTTCAAACTATTTTTCTTGGTTTGTGACCCATGTCAAAAATATTTTCAAAACCTTTTAAGTGACTAGCCACAGGGTCGCCAATCTTAGAGATCAAATCCATAGATGCGTAGCTACAGCAATGTGGAGGCTTGCAGAAGATTACTTTAGAGGCTTTAGCTCATTCATTCAAGATAGGATATTTCATTAGCAGTTCGTTGGGATGTGTTGCCCTTTAGATTATTTATTTTATTCAGTTATGCATCACACCATATTCTGATTTTAGTTTACTTATTTCAGATTATGGTTCATTTTTTTAATTGGAGAACCGATGGTTTATTCGGTCTCATTTATTTGTATATCTATAGTGTGATTATTCAGACTATATTTTTGTGTGAATAGTTCAATTCGTTTATTTTAATTCCGCATGTGAAGATAATAAAAGATGAAATTTGATACCATACTAATTTGACATTGGTGATTAGTAATTAAAAAGTTTTCGACAGTGATGCTAAGAATGAACCAAATGGTTTTCTTGTTTGTTTTAATGAAGGACTGATCACCTGTGGTTGAAATAAAAGGGGGGTGTCATAATCATGATAGGTAGTCTTTTTTACTTAACCACTAGTCGTCCCGACACTGCCTTCAGAATTCGAGCTATGGGAGATGCCAATCGTCCCCAAAAGAGTCACACTTTTATTCACTTAAATATATCATCAAATACGTGAGTGGAACTCTTTCCTACGGTATTTGGTATTCCTTTGATATCGATGACCGTTTGTCTTCCTATTTAGATATCGATTGGTCCATAGATGTTGATGGTTATAGGAGCACCTCATGTTGGTCTTTTTACTTTGGGAGTGATCCTGTCTCTTGGTTGACCAAGAAGCAAAGCTCCATATCTTTGTCCATGGCGGAGCCTAAGTATATTATCATCGGGAGTTGTTGCACACAACTCTTATGGATGAAGAAAATATTGGGAGATTATGGGATTTTACATGGAACTATTATTATTTCTTATGATAATACAAGCGAGATCAATATATCCCGTAATACGGTCCAACATTTTCATACAAAATACATTAGGATATGTGAGAATTTTACTCGTGATCTCGTTGAGGAGAAAGGTGTGTCCTCAAGCTTTGTGAGGAGCAAATGTCAATTAGTTGATATTTTCACAAAACCTTTAAATGCACTTATATTTGAGTATCTTAGGAAGTCTTTTAGCATTTTCTCCATTGATTGAGTTCGGGTACTTTATCTAGTGTAAGATGTTTATCACGATCATATCTTATTCCCTAATACTATATTTTATTATCATTGTATTAATATGTTTTTCCTTTTTATATTTGTTTAAAACTCCAAAAATATTTTTGGTTTTTATGAAGAAGTTTATAAATTCCAAGAAGATGATAAATTGAAAAAGATTTTTATTTTGATAGATTTTTTGAAAAAGACAAAAAGATTTTTGTATTTTTGATTTCACCATATATGGATGAACATTTAAGATATTCGGATCACCTTAAACTCCATCAATTCACGTGACTTTTTCATATTGCTTTGAGACATGACTTTGTTTCATTAGTGTGCTTAATAATGTGTGGATACGATTTCTTCGATCATTGATAATTACTCTCTAAAGGTTAGACTCTTTTGACCTTTAATGCATAAGTGCATGAACGTTTTGAAAATTATACTTACTTATCATATGTCGAATACTATGTTCTCATCTCAATCATGCTTCATAACGAACAAAATGTATAAAGACAAAAGTTGTGCTTATAAGAACCAATGCCCGAATTTCATGTACTACCCCGACCTATGTTTTATTTATCTTTCAAATTGGAATCCACAATCATGATAATTGAAAATAAAAGAAGTTTATGACCAAAAATCTCTTACACTTTTCATTTATATTAGTTCCTCTTGTATAGATTAAAAAGAAACACTAATTGTAGGGATGAATTCCTGGAATGCAGAAGCTTGAGTGTGGGCTTTTATTTCTATCTCACTCAAACGAAGTATAGAGTCGTTTAAGCAACGAGTTGGTTTGTTCAAGAGACGAGCTAGAAAAAGTGCTGTCATCTTCTCAACTATTGATCACCTCTTATGTCATCTCACGGGCTTGACCTTTTGAGAGAAAATAGATGGCAGACACGTTAAAACCTTATGGTTTATGTTTTGTGCCCAGAAGAAAGAATCATGGGACTATAAACCCACTAGTACAATCTTTCATTTGGGTTATCAATGGTAGAACCGTAGATCTTAGAGCCTGATATCTAGGATGAAATGAATTGGGTGGGTTAAAAAAATGTGCATATTTGTATTATATGATTAAGTGGGGGGTTTCATCATTGGGTGCAAGAGAGGGATTTTGTGTGGTAGAACCCAGAGAAAGAGAAAAATAAAAGAGTATCATCCTCTTCACATCTTTGAAACTATCTCAACATTTTCTGTCTTGCCTCCCATCCTTTTACCTATCGACCACCATTGGTTGTGAGAGTAGGGACTGCTCTCACACCATAAATACTTGACTTCCTCCATTATTCAATTAAAGCCACAAAATACTGAAGTTGTTTGTGAGGAGTTTTAATAAGATAAAAGTATGTTGATGGAGGTTGTGTTGAGGGGTTTAATGGGGTTTATTGGAGACAGAGTTGGTGGTGCTATACAACCTCTTTAATGCCTCCTTAGGATGCGGGGGGTTGTCATCTCCCTGGATCTTCTATGCCTTCCACTGATTTGAGCTCCATTAAGGTGGGAAAAACTAACTTTGATCCGAGTTTAATCTGTATTGTATTTTCAACATGCTATTTACATCTATTAGGTTAAAAAATATTTGTATAGGGTATTAGCTTGCATTATAGTGCTGATTAGTACCATATTAGTATTTGTATGGAATGATATCACAAAGATGATTTAAAACAGGTCGAAAAAATAAAATAAATTTCAAAATATAAAAATAAACATTTTTATGGAATAAAAATAAACATTTTTATGGAATAAAAATGTAAGAAAATATTATTTGTGTATCTTTGCTAGCGAAAAGAAATAATAAACGTTTTTTATGGAATAAAAATGTAAGAAATGTCATTTTAGTGTATTTTTTAGTAAAAAAAATAATAAACATTTTTATGAAATAAAAATGTAAGGAATTTCAATTTGGTGTATTTTATAGTAAAAAGAAATAATAACCACTTTTATGAAAAACATTTGTAAGAAATGTCATTTTGATGTGTTTTCTAGTAAAAAGAAATAATAACCACTTTTATGAAAAAAAAAGTGTAAGAAATGTCATTTTGGTGTATTTTCAAGTAAAAAGAAATATTAAATATTTTTATGGAATAAAAATGTGAGAATGTCATTTTGGTGTATTTCTAGCGAAAATAAATGATAAACATTTTAATGGAATAAAAATGTAAGAAATGTCATTTTGGTGTATTTTCTAATACAAAGAAATAATTAACATATTTATGGAATAAAAATGTAAGAAGTGTCATTTTGGTGTATTTCTAGTGAAAAGGGAATAATGGACATTTTTATGAAATAAAAATGTGGAATAATGTTAATGTTGTCAAAATCTTCATGAAATAAATATTTTAAGTTCTTCAAAAATGGAGACTGTGAAAAAATGGACACTTGTCGAGTTTAAAGAAATTGATAAAAAAATGCCTTTATTACTTGAAATACATATCTAATCCACTTGGTAGGATTTTTGTGTTTAAATTCCACTTTCTATGCCGATAAACTATTAGTGTTTTGATAATAATTATGTCGGCAGGTTTAAAGAAAGTTTTGTTTGGTTTAAGCATGAAATAAAACAAACGGAAATTTGGAAGCTTAAATGTAAAGGGCGTTATTTATGTGTTAAAAGCGTTTATAGTGATAAGTGTGATATAAATAAGTCTTAAGATGGCTAAAGTGTTTTAAATGTTAATTTGGAGGCTTAATAACCATTTTGAGAAATAACACTTGTTAAGAAAGTAAATAGCGAGTTTGGAAAATAAAGGGGTAAATTGGTAATTTACTTAAAGTGGAACACTTTTATGGAATAAAAATGTTAAATAATGTCTTTACACTAGTTTTTATGAAAATGAATTTAAGTCCTAAATGATTTTAGTATAAATCATGTCTATGTGGGTAAGGGACTTAAAGAAGAAAAGAAAAAAATTTCCAAGTGTTAATAGAAAAACTGATGGTTAAATCCGAATTTTATCTTCGGTCGGGTGAAAGTAAGGAAGTGGAATATGGTGCACGTTTTCATAATGTTAAAAACACATAAAGGAACTTGGATGACACCAGGATACATCCAGGTGAAAATCCTAAATCACAGGCATAAGCATATGGTGCGCATTATCGTCGGTGTGGAGCTTGTGTAAGTATGCAGTATTGGAAGATTACTAGAAAGGATAAAAGGATTAAGGAACATGTCAAGAAATGGGTTGTGTCGTAAAACTTGTTAATACAACCAAATTTAATGAATGCAATAAATGTTCTGGTAAAGGCGAAATGGACAAGTAAATGTGTAAATCTATTAATGTCCATAAGTTGAGGTAAAAACGGTAAAGTAAAGTGGGAAAATGGTTAGTGTGTAACTTAAGTTGTTAAACCCACAAATCATATAAGTACAAAATTAAAAGGTTTCCAAATGATAATCAAATATTTTCTAACACGGTGAACTCGTGAACTGAAGTTCTACTTTCCAATAACAAATACTAACGTCTAGTGGCGTTAGTATTTTCTAACACGGTGAACTCGTGAACTGAATATAAAGGGGTGATTTCGATAAAGGAATGGGTTGGAATGAATCAAGTGTAGTGGCGTTAAGTGTGGAACCGAGTGTTTTAAACAAAGTGAGAAATGCTAAGTATGAACAAAGGAAGTCTTTCAGTATTAAGGTAAATTAATTTAGATGAGTAAAGTTTTGGAAGTAAAACAGTTAATGCATTGAATGTGTATTTTTAACGCTATATCTATATGTATATAGATATATATACATTTTTGCATGTTTGTCATTGCAGTGTATGAGTAGTAACAAATATGTTTGTCATTGCATGTTTGTTACACCAAACTAGCATGTTAGTTTGCATGCATATAGTATGAGTAGCATGTTAGTATAAGTAGTAACAAACATATTTGTCAGTGCATGCTTGCATGCCTAGATCTCTAATACATTTTTGCATGTTTGTCATTGCAGTGTATGAGTATTGCAAAAATGTATATATTAGAGATCTAAGTAAAACAGTGTATGAGTATTAAATCACGAGTAACCCAAAAATGCGGGTCGGGTCATTACAAATGATATTGGAGATCTAGGTTTAAGGTTCCTTTCGGATGTGACGTGGTGTGGTTAGTATTAGATCTTTCGACGTCAGTGTTGGTTTAGGCTAGTCACGCTAGTTTGGTGAAGCTTAGGGTTTATGTCCTCGACGATGAAGTCAAAGAGGTAAGCATGACAAGTGAATTAGTGCCAAGTGGCATACATTCAAGTTAGTTGTATAAATCTCTTCTGCATTTATGATTAACCATGTAATAAGCCAGTTAGTAGGGACACTGTGGGTTTTAGTGTGAGGTGTTTGTTCCAACCTTTAATAATGTAACACTTTCTTTTTAGATATTAATTGATTGATATGACGCCCTTGGGGCAGACACCAAATTGTGTGTACTCGACTGTAGATGTTGATAGTTGGAATGTTGAAACTAAGTGATGATGAATTGGGTTTTCAAAATGCATGTAGACTTAGGTGCGGCACTCAGGGTGGTTAGTGTTAGGAGAATTAGGAAGATTTGATCATTGGGGTAATATCGACATTGATGATAAAATGCAATGAGGTTATTTAATAATGTGGGCCAATGCTATAGGATAAGTCAGCCCTAATTGATAGAATGTTATCTTGATGGGTGAACGCCTTAGTGGGTGTTGGCAGATGAATGTATTTATAAGTGTTAGCTACGGGGTGAGAAAGTATTAGGTCCCTTTGTTGTGGACTTGGGTTTAGTATACCTCGATTTATATAACCCTTAACTATAAAGTGGGTTTAGATAATATTGATGACTGAGGTAACTAGGAGTGAACCTATATCATCATGCTCACTTGGTATTAAGTAATTAAATTTTGATCTTTTAGAATGGGACCTCTTGCGAAGTTGTTAGGGTGGGACTTTGTTTGGGCAATACCCAACGACCCTTGTCCTACCAAAAATATAAATGGTATTTATTTAAGAATTTGGTGATCACGATTTGTCATTGAGTAATAGGATGCCTTGTGGTGCTCATAGGCATAGACCTTAGTGTTCTTAAGCAATGCTCGATGGCCCGTATCCTACCATAAATATATATAATTGTGTCAAGTGGTAGATTGGAACATAGTAAGGCAATTAAGTTATTGTAGTTGAGCACTCATTAAGGACTAAAAGATATATTCTTATGAAACCGTCTTGAAAATTCCTTTCAAGTTACATTAAAGTTTGTCTAATAAGACATCAATGCGAGGGGTAGTCATTTCTTGGTGATGGTGAATCTAAGGTTGTGTACCGTGAATTACAACGATGATAGTATCTCTCTTCAAAACCTTGAGATTTATTTTCACATTGAGCTTTATGTAGTGATGTCCATTTCATAGTGATAAACTCAAGGTTGTGTAGCATAGGTCATGGTATGACTGGTGGTTTCTAGTAGTAGATGTATAAGTAGTTTAGAAAAATAAACGAGTTCAATGTCTTCGCCCATGGGGCATTGGGAATCATTGTTGCATTGAAGCTTATATAAGTGATGGTAGTACATTGATGGTCGTAGTATGATTAGATCATATCTATTTGTGGCGTACATTGAAGTTAGTGCTACGACTTAATTTATAGGCATGCGTCATGATATGACCTTTAAGGATAATTTCAAAAATAGGTTGGTCAATGCTAGGTGGTGAACTTGGGAGACTTAGAATACAATGATGTTCGACATGGATTTTATAAATATCACTCTTGATGAAGTGTTAGGCATAATTATACCACCTATGTGTGCTACTTCTATAGTTAGTACTGACCGGGTGAAGGAAGTTATTAGGCACGAGTGATTCGTGAAAGTTGAGGTTCCATTAGAATGATTTTGATTTGGGATCATGTACACGGTGCTAAGGGTGCTTGAAATTATTTGAGCATTGTGTTTCACTTGATGAAAATGATCTCTAAGACTGAGGGTAGCTATCGCTTGTTGAAATTTTGAAGGCCTAGCAGTGAGAGGTTGGTAACTAATGATGAGTGACAAGCTAAGTAACTTTGCCTTGAATTAGGATCATTATTCTTATCGGTGATGGGTGTAATACCCCGTATTTTTATGCTTTATAAATTTGGGGATTTATTAAATTTGATGTGAATTATTAATTTAATATAAATCCGAAAATTAATTATTTTTAATTACTAACGTGACGAGTGTTAGTAATTATTAGAAACTTGTTGAATATTACTAATGAGCAAAGTAATATATAAAATTGGTTCCATTAAATGTCACGAGTGAATAAAATGACAATTTTGGAAATTTAAGTCGGGACGCGCCCGTGTCGTGTCGGGACTAAATTTTGATTAATAAATGTGAATAAATTATAAGTCACCCGTATGGTCATTTCAAGTGCGCCAAAGTGTTCGGAAGGGTCGAGATAGTCAAAATAATGTACCCGGGGGTTTAGTTTGGGTCTCGGGGCGTTTTTAGGCTTAATTAACACCCCAGGAGGGCGTTTTAGGCATTTTTTTATTTTTGGCCTTGGAAACCTACGAATTTTCTATGTTATATCAGATGATTAGGTTTGTATTCTAGGGTTAACACAACCAAAAACCAAAAGACGACCATTGGAGAAGGAAGGGAAGAGCTTACCAAGGAGTTCTAGGCCAAGAACCCCTCCGTTTGCACCGCCGTCACCGCCAAAAATTAGATTGGGCAACGAGGATCACCACCACACTGATTTCATCCACAAATCTGAACCGAAAATTCCCAGGCAAGTATTTATCTTTCTCAATTTAGTTAATGCCTCATTCATATTAGTTTATGGTTGATTAGGATGAGTTATTATGAAAGAAAACCCATGATTAAGGTTATAAATCGCATGTTGTAGAGATATAAACATCATTCTGGAAAATTCCTTCACATGTAGAGGTTGAACCATGAATTTACATTGGATTAGAAGTAGAAATTCTGGAAAAAGAATGAGAAGAATTAAGTTAAAGAAGTTTTTAGGGTTCATGAGAATTATATGAATTTTACCCCTTTTAATCCATAGATATTGATGAAAATTCGCATGCCTTACGTAGAATATTGTTCATTTGGGTTTATAATGATTGTGGTATAAATTTCTAGGAGTTTGGGAGTTAAAAACTTGGATTTGGATGATTTTGGATGATAATACCCGTAACTGGTATTCTGTAATTTTCGCCATACCTGCTTGATCGATCGATCGAGCCAAGAGCTTCGATCGATCGATGGTTCGAGCGATCGACCCCTTTCTATCGATCGATTGACCCCTCCTGGGAAATACTAGATTTTTCCTTACGTTGACTTAATCCGATTAAATGCCTAATAACTCATGACTAATGTTACTAGAACATAATGAAACATAAAAAGGACCAGTAGGATCAAGGTAAACCCCGTTTAGTGGAACTTTAATGAAATGGGAAAATGAAGAGTAAACGGGAAAGGTTCATACCTAAGAAATTTAATGTGTGTGGACTTAATAATCGAAGTGTCTAGGAGTTGGATTAGGAAGTAAGAGAGGGCCTACTGAATTTGTACTTAGGTAAGGAAATTACTTCGAGAGATGAAAAGTGATTTGGAATAAATTAAATCTCAAAAATAAAAATGAATAAGTTAGATATAAGAAGTAATCGAATAAAAATCTACTAAGAATGGAATAATATAATGTTGGGCCGTAGGCGTACCTAAATTATGAATGTGAATAGTTATATATCTATATGACTCTATGATTGATCATATATTTTATATGTGTGTAAAAATCATGCCCGCGCTACTTGCTATCCCTGAGGTTACCGCGCTGGGACAGTCTTATCTCGATGGGACCTTTATGGGGGATATTGACTCATACCCTAGAAGATAGGAATCCTTGGTACAGGCTATCAGATTGATAGTCAGACGGTCCTAAGAGACATGAGGGTATGTGCTATCCTCTTAGGATTTGGAAACTATGCTTCGCCTCTTTTTATATGTGTTTTGTGTTAATACAGTTCGAGAGTGATTCCGAACTAGTATTTCCCTTAGTACAAGTGATACGGGGACTGGATAGCAGAGTATGCCCGCACCATAGATTTATGTGGGGTGCTGTGAGAATATATATATATATTTATATGAGTTATATATATATATATATATATTTAAAATCTAGAAATTGGAAACTACCTGCTGTGATTATGCTATGTAAGAAAAGAATAATTATTTCAACTTGGGAATAAGTATTTGAAGAGTATATTATATTTCTAAGGAACTTTATTATCATATCAGGCTTATGTAAAAATTGTACTGTTAAATAAGATTAACCTCCTTAACATTTGAAATCGTCAACTTGAAACCTTACGAGTAACTTAAGATAAAAGAAGTTAAACTGTTGGGGAGATTAGTGCGATAGTTGTGCACATTAGAAGAGAGGTGAGACGTTCTCAAGAGAGTGTCGTTACTAATATGTTGTTGCATTAGCCAGTAAACATTTTATATACTTCCTAAACTAAAATTTTAAACTGTTTTACCATCGGGCTCTGACCCGTTTACTATTATCTCTCCTCTCTTGTATGTATATATGTATATATTACAGGTGCCTAGCCACATGGGCATCTTGCATAGGATCCTTTGGAAGGAACGGGTTGCAGCTTAGGTGGGAGTTGCAGGCCTCTTGCTTAGACGACCTCATTTGTTGATTCCACTTCTATTTATACTTTATCTAGTTGGGCATGTGTCGCCCTTTTCATTATTCAGTTGGTTTTGTGATGGATTATATTTCATTTACTTTCAGTAGTTTTACTTTGGGACTTATTACTGTCAGAATGTTTTTCTTTGGTGGTTTGAAGTTGGGATTTACTATTGATAGTTACATTCTTGAATGATCATTTATATCCTTGTTATTATTGTGTGATTCCTAAATTGTGAAATATGTAAAGTTTTAAATGTTAGTTTTTAAAATAAAATTTGGAAAGAAATGTCTAAAAACGGTTTCGACACTTAGATTAATTATTTAGGGTGTTTAATGGGAAAAGTTATTTTTACGACAGTGATGCTAAGAATGAACCAACCGTTCACCTTGATTATAATTTAATAAAGGACTGATCACCCGGTGTTTAATTAGGCGGGGTGTCACAATGGGTAGGTAGAATTAGTCCTAAGGAGGTAAGCTTAGTGTTTTCGCTCCTTGAAGAATTTTGTTTTGTCTTCCATCTGTTCGACATTGATGGAAGATTCTTGGTTGAACTCGTCAGGATTAAGAGGCCAAGCCAGGATGCATGGAAAGGTGATGGTACTAACAAGTATCGATAAGAGTTAAAGTCCTTCAGTGTACATCGTAGGTTTGTACTTCGTGTGGTTTAATTTTTTGTCAGAATTAAATTATTTTCTTGGCGACGCAGTCTTCTGATTCGTTGCATTCTTGTGCATTCTTTGGTTTTGATAATGGGAAGTTATTGATCAGTCTTGATTCAGGTGTGGCACTACGTAACCTCAGTAATGATGCGGGTTAGACTTGTTGTGATTGGTACGTCATGGTGTATGTGTGCACTCTTCTTCGGATATGCCTTTATTCTATACCAGTCTCTGTGTGCGCATGTTCTCGCGCTCTTACATATAGATTTCATATGTTACTTGATTTTTCTAGGTAAATAAGTTTGTTAGTAAATCGGTATAATTGGTTACAACTTGGTCGTGGATCCGAAGGTTATAACTCGAGAGTATCATGGACATTGGTAATTAAGGACATAATCATTGGTAGGTGTTGTGCAGTGATACTTAGGGGGACCTTAGGTCATCATAGGGATCTTGTGGGAGACACTGGTCCGATAGAAATATGTGATAATGAGACTGTCTTAGAAGTCGTTGATATGTGTAATGAGAAGTGTTGAGGTTGTATGAGCCTAGGCTAGGCATGATTCGAAAATATATTGAGGAAATGTAGGTTGTGAGCCCTGACAGAGTCATGTTAACTAAATTCATTAGGGATACTGCAATAGTTAGCGAGTATCAATCATCTTGTATTTTTTTGGATAGAAATGTTGAATGTTCTTGAAAGTTTGCAATAAGACCTTGGGGTTGTCGTGATCGGATTAGCAACGACGATCGATTGGAGTGAAACCTTTGGGGTTAGACCATAGTATTGAGAATGCCTAGGATGGGGAGTTATTAGTAAGAACTGAGTTATAAATTGTGATAATCGAAGAATTTTGAGGACAAAATTTCCTAAGGAGGGGATTTTGTAATACCCCAACCTATGTTGTTCTCTTTTAAATTGTATTCCACAATCATGATAATTAGAAAAAAAAGAAAAAAGTTTATGACCAACAAACTCTTACCCTTTTCATTTAAATTAATGCCTCTTATATAGATTTGGAGGAAACATTAATTGAAGGGACGGATTGTTGGAATGAAGAAGCTTGAGCGTGGGCCTTTATTTCTATCTCACCCGAATGACGTACAGAGTCATTCAAGTGACGAGATGGTTCATTCAAGCAACGAGCTACAAACCTCCCCAAAAAGTGTTGTCATCTTCCCAACCGTTGATCACCTCTTATGTCAGCTCACAGGCCTGACCTTCTGAGAGAAAATAGATGGATGATATGGTAAAACCTTATGGTTTATGTTTTGTGCCCAAGAGAAAGAATCCGGGACTATAAACCCACCGGTACAATCTATCATTTGGGTTATCAATGGTTGAACCATATATCAAAATCCCATGTCATCTCTTCGAGCCTGACATCTGGGATAAAATGAATTGGGTGGGTTAAATAAATGTGAATATTGGTATTATACGATTAAGAGGGGGTTTTCATCGTTGAGTACAAGAGAGGTATTTTGCGTGGTAGAATCTGAAGAGAGAGAAAAAGAAAACAGTATCATCCTCTTCACCTCTTTAAAATGCTCGCAGCATTTTCTGCCTCGTCCCCCATCCTTTTACCTGCCAACCACCATTGTCTATGAGTAGGGACTACTTTCATACCATAAATACGTGACTTCCTCCATTATTTAGTTAAATCCACAAAAAAAATGAAGTTGTTTGTGAAGAGTTTCAAGAAGATGAAAATATGTTGATGGAGGTTTGTAGAAGGGTTTGATATGGTTTCTTGGAGACAAACTTGGTGGTGAAAGACAACCCCTTTAACGCCACCTTAGGAGGTGGGGGTTGTAATCTCCATTGATCTTCCATGCCTTCCACAGATTTGAGCTCTATTAAGGTGGTAAAACCTAACTTTGTTCAAAGTTGAATGTGTATTGTATTTTCAGCATGATATTTACATATATTAGGTTAAAAAATATGTGTATTGGGGATTAACTTGCCTTCTAGTGTTAATTATTAACCATATTAGTATTTGCATGGAATGATATCACAAAGATGATTTAAAATATGTCCAAAAAATAGAATAAATTTCAGAATATAAAAAAAATATTATGGAATAAAAATGTAAGAAAATATTATTTGTGTATTTTTCTAGCTAAAAGAAATAATAAACATTCATATGGAATAAAAATGTAAGAAATGTCATTTTGGTGTATATTCTAGTAAAAAAAATAATAAACATTTTTATGAAATAAAAACGTAAGAAATGTCATTTTGGTGTATTTTCTAGTAAAAATAATTAATAAATATTTTTATGGAATTAAAAATTGAGAAATGTCATTTTGGTTTATTTCTAGCGAAAAGAAATAATAGATATTTTTACGGAATAAAAATGTAAGAAGTGTCATTTTGGTATATTTTCTAACTAAAAAAGAAATACTAAGCGTTTTTATGGAATAAAAATGTAGCAAATGTCATTTTGGTGTATTTCCAATGAAAAAGGAATAATGGACATTTTGATGAAATAAAAATGTGGAATAATGTTAATGTTGTCAAAATATTTATGAAATAAATATTTAAATTTCTGACAAAATGGAGACTTTGTGCATAAATAGACACTTGTGCAGTTTAAAGAAATTAATAAAAATGCCTTTATTAATTGAAATACATATCTAATCCACTTAGTAGGATTTTAGTGTTTAAACTCCACTTTCTATACCCATAAACTTGTAGTATTTTGATAATAAATATGTGAGCAGGTTTAAAGATAGTTTTGTTGGGTTTAAGCACGAAATAAGACAAACGAAAATTTGGAAGCTTAAATGTAAGGGGTGTTATTTATGTGTTAAAAGGGTTATAGTGGCAAGTGTGATATTAAACAAGTGTTAAGATGGCTGAAGTGTTTCAAATGTTAATTTGGAGATTTAATAACCATTTTGAGAAATAACACTTGTTAAGAAACTAAATGGCGAGTTTGGCAAAGAAAGCGGTAAATTGGTAATTTACTTAAAGTGGAACATTTTTTTGGAATAAAAATGTTAAAGTATGTCTTTACACTAATTTGGGTGAAAATGAATTTGAGTCCTAAAAGTGTATGATTTTAGTATAAATCACTGTGTGTGTGTGTGGGGGGGGGGGGGGGGGGGGGGGGGAGGGGGTACTTAAAGAAGAAAATAATTTTTTTTCAAGTGTTAATGGAAAAATGGACGACAAAGTCCAGGTTTTAGCTTCGTGCGAGTGAAAGTAAGGAAGTGGAATAAGGTGGACATTTTTATAATGTGAAAAACACATTAAAAGGTACTCGGATATGACACCGGGAAAAAGCAAGAAGGAACCGGAGCCCTTGGGTGAAAAATCCTAAATCATTGGCTAGAGCATATAGTGCGCATAACAATTAGTGTAGAGCCCGTGTAAATATGCGGTATTGAAAGATTTTGAGAAAAGATAAAAGGAATAAGGAACATGTCAAGAAATGGGTTTCATGATAAAACGCGTTAATACAACCTAACTTTAATGAATGAAATAAATTTCTGTAAAGGCGAAATGGACAAGTAAATGCGAAAATCTAATAACGTCCGTAAGTTGAAGTAAAAAGGGTATTGTAAAGTGGGCAAATGGTTAATGCGTAACTTAAGTTGTTAAACCCACAAATACTATAAGTATGAAATGAAAAGGTTTACAAATGATAAAAAAAAATTCTAACACAGTGAACACGTGAGATGAAATGATACTTTTCAATGAAAACACTAAAGTTTATTCTAAATGAATATAAAGGGATGATTATGGTAAAGGAATGGCGTGGAATGAATCAAGTGTAGTGGCGTTAAGTGTGGAGTCGGGTGTGTTAAACAATGTGAGAAATGCTAAGTAGTAATAAAGGAAGACTTTAAAGATTAAGGTAAATTAATCTAGATGAGTAATGTTTTGGAAGTAAAACAATTAGTGCATTAAATATGTATTTTGCAAGGTACATCTATATGTATATAAATACATATATATTTTCGCATGGATGAGATTGTAGCATGTGAATATTCCTTTATGTTGTTCATTTCTATACTATGTTGTATATTACCACTAGGCATAGGCTCACACCCTTACTTTGTTACATCAGGTTGTGTGCGGGTTCATTTTTTAATGGCGTTATACAAGTAAGTGCACTTTTATTTATTTTATTTAATAGCTCTAATTGCTTGGACTCGGGATGCTCCCCATGGGTCCCACACAAAGTTTATCTTGAAATTTGAATCGCATACTAAACAAGTGAAATGTTTGTTCAAATAAAAAACTAGACTTACAACATTATATAGACTGTTTCATTGCACTCCACACCTAACGCTCGGGGCGGACCGGGTTGAATCACGGGTAACCCATAAATTCGGGTCGGGTTGTTACATTCCGTTTCCTATAAAATATTGATATATGTTAAGCAATGGAAAATGGCTACTAAAGAGAAAAATTCTCTTTGTGTTAAAAACCACCATTTATGAAGTGATCCTAAAAAGATCAACGTCACGCAAAAACAGAAGTGCCTAGGTTATTTATTTTATATTCATTGGTGCTTGGATATATATGATCATAATGATATCTTCAAAATATTTGAGAGATGATTCTTATATATGAGAGAATTTAAGAGTGTTATATAGTAGAAGGTCAATAGGTTTGCACAATAGAATCTCTTGAAAAATATTAAATAGTTAGGCGTTATTGTTTTGAGAATCATTAAAATTCATGGCATATTTCTTAAGTAGAGTCACTTTCATCAAAGTTCAACATTTCACACCTAAGGTTGAAATTGAGTTCTTCCTTTAGAATTGTCTCCTGACTCCGTGCACCTATATTATTAATGTTTATGTTGATTTGCCTATGGAAAATGTTCACACAATTACATTATGTTTTCATAATTAGTATATTTTAGTATTTTTCCATGGTTATTTTTTGTTTTGGAAGCTATATGTATTTTTTATACTTATACTTTCTATACTTATAAAATTAAAATAAAATAAAAAATAGTTGTTTGATAAAGGGAGTACACATTATGACTTTGTATTATCATTACCTATGCTTATTGATTATCTTTGAGATGTTTTGTTTCCTTCTTCACGTGATGATTATTATTTATGTTTAGATTTTACTCATTTGTCTATTACGAACAAAAAGAGGGATAACAAATTGAGGGGGAGTTAATTTATTTTATAAACCTGTACGTGTCATGGTATTTCTTTTGTCTCATGTGTGTAGATCATTCTTCCTTGATGTGATTTCTTGGACTGCACGAGATGAAGAGTTTTCAGTGAAGACTTATGCATCTATGCATTTTCGTTTCTTGATTTGGGAGGGAATTAGTATTATATCTTATGGGTCGATTTGGCTTCGATTTCTATTTTGTAGCGAAATAACCCAAGGGGGAGATTTGTAAGAGCATGTTCTATAATTTCATAAATTTAGTTTTTAATGAGCTAATACCATTACACCCGACTGCAACTTCATTACTACTTCCATGTATTTGTATATAATAAGTTGACGACATTTTAGAAGATTGAAGATCGTTCGCCGCAACAACATTAACGTTTGTATTAAAAGTTTTCAAAATGTTTAAAATAATTTCAAAAACGGGTTTTCGAAATTTAACGGCTTATTAAAACGAGATTATCAGGTCATTTGACCAAGTTTAACAATGTTGTTAGAATGAGATTCCATTATTCGAACGAAATCTGAAACGATCTCATTTGGTTAGTTATGGAATGTCGTTCAAAGTTTTAATGGAAGTCGTTTAAAAGAGATTGGGTATATTATTTGAATGAGTTTCATACATCCGAATGAGATGCCTTTTGGTAAATTACTAGAATGTCATTCAAAGTGTCGTTGGAAATCGGATCAAATAAAAAAGGGTACTATGATAAACAAGGTACTAAGCCATTCAAATGAGCGTGTGAATTTTTATTTTTCAATCAAATATGAACCAAATTTCTAATTCATATGTTTTTTAACCTACTTTCCCTATAAATAGAGATGTGGTATTGGATTTTTAAATAACTCCATTTAACCCTTTTACAAACCATTTTAGAGTTCTTTTTGTGATCAAACTCTACCATTTTTCATCCAAACCCATTGGAAATTGAGATAGTACTTTATCAAATCAAGAGGAACACAATACATTTTCATAATCCCTTGTAGAGTACATCTCTACTACTGATTTGTGGAGTTGAGGCTCCACTACTAAAGAAGAAGGTTGATCGCTGGATACCGAGGGAAGACTGCTTTTTGTGGACAATGCATAACAATGCTATATCGATAGAAGACTTAAAGAACTATGAGTTATACTTAGTTGGATAGGTACTTTATAAGTCGTACAGTGTATGTCAATTTTGATACAATGATAAAACAGAGGTTTTTCCCAAAAGGATTTTTTTCTTACTTCTTTGCATGCTTGTTTCGTTAGGCTTATTTGATTTGGACTTCATCATTACATGCACATTAAATTAGTTCAAGATAAATTATGTTAAAATTTGTATTTTTTTGTGTTTGGACTAAGATACAAATCAATCCATAGAATCATCATTCTCAAGAATCATGTAAAAATCTCAGCACGATTAAACAATTACGCAAGAACATGCATATGAAGAAACCCCTTCTGCTTGGGAATCCTTCCAAAGAAGAGAATATCAAAAAATATGAATGATAAGAAAAAAAATATAATAAAAGTGTCATAACAATCAAATATTTATCCAACAAACATACAATAAGTTCCCATAACACTCATAAGCTATGCATATAATAAACAAGCAAGTATGAATCAAATAAGTGCATCAAGCATGTTTAACCACCCTCAAAATAAGAAGATCAAATATACATACAATTAACAAATAAAACTTACTGCTCCTCACTATCAACCAAAATCATGTGAAAACAGACAATATATCTTCCTAAATAATTAATCTCCCCCTTTCGCAAAAATTATCTCCCCTTATGATCAATGAATTAAACAAAACAATTCATGAAACATCTAATGAAAAAAGATAGATAGAAATAAGTTAAATAGGAGAAACCATGAGAATCAGTTGTAAGAAGAAAATGATAGGTCAAGCTATAAGTAACATAAATCAAAGAAAGGAAGCAAGAAATAGAGGATCGTGCGCATGTGGCTATTGCAAGCCGTACGAACAGATATGTATGCATGGTTCAATTTTAGGCATATGCAAAAATAAGGCAGTGTGCCTCGAAATCCACCATTTATCCAACCATGTGCAACCCAAACATTCACATTTTCACAAAAAACATGCAAACCCACCATCAATAGCTCAAACACCTCTAGAAATGATTTCCTCAAACACTCTAAACCAAATGAAATCCTAAGTATAAAATATGATCAAAGACTATAGATCAAAGAAATATCATTAGTACAAACAAAATACTAATATATACAAGAATTCACAAGATAAAATCCCCAACCCTAAATAATTATGAAAATCATACAAAATCACATAAAATTGAATGTAGGGTTACCTTAGATTTTTCAATTCAAAGTATTCTACATATGGTAAGAAATTTAAACAATTTCAATGCACATTCTAAAGAGAAAAGGAAATTAAGATAAAAATCATACTGACTTGCACATGCATAGAAGTGGTAAAACATAAAAATCATCAAATAATTGCATCTTATGACACATTTGACAAACAGTTATGTTAAGAATGCAATGCGCTCATGAGTTTAACTTTAATATCTGAACCATGTACCAAATCCCTCAACAAATGTGGTTCAAATATTTTCAATCACAAACCAAAATAGAACTTTCAATTGAAAAACTCTAAAGCCCTATATTATTTTCATTTTCGGTTAAACACTTGGCTTGTGGTTGTTTTCATTGCATTGGAATTTGTCTTTGATTAGATTTCCACACGCATAATGAAAACTACCCAATGATACTCAAATTTAAATCGGACATTATAACTCTAATGGTATCCTTTATCAATTAATAGAAGGTTCACATTAAACTCCATTAAATATAAATATGAATTTCTCACAAGTAGACCATGTGGTGCTTATGAAACTTATGCAAGATTGATTTTTAACTTAAATTTACAAATGAATGTAGAAATGATAATTATCAATACCATTTGCGAATTTGTGTGGTGTAATGAAGATAATGTCTTTCAAATCATCAAATTCAAACTAAAGTGAGTGCTTATCATGATATGTTTGAAAAGTTTGTTTTGATAAAGCGCATTCAACAATTAAATAAAGAATTAACCGTATAAGCAACAAAACTTCATTTTAGAAAAACTTATAGATACTTTCACATATTTAGTATGGGATTTGACAAAAAATATGCACCCAAAAATTATTTTTGAATATTTTGATATATCAAGAAAATATCAACAAAAAACAAGTAAGGATCAAATGTTAAAATATATTTATGTGGGGAAGCAACTCACACTAATAAAATATAATCACTCAATCTCAACAAATTCCAGTTATCATCTAAGATAGCACGGTTAAAGACCAAATGAAATATCAAACAAACAAAAAAATATATCTTTTTTAGATATTTCGTAAATGTATGAAATTATAAAAGTCAAAAAGTATGAGAGATTTAAATCATACATGAATAACAATACACTCCCACACAAAACAAACATACTTAAAAAAATTGGATTTTTTTCAAAATAAGGAGATAAGAATATGAAAATATACAAAATAAAGGATATTTCTCATAACACCTCGCAAAAAGACAAATAAAATCACTGACTTGAACTAGGAATAAAAACTCTCATGAATGAGTAAAATCATAATCAACACGACTAACGTCATCATAAAAAACTCACTCTTCAAACTCCCCTTATCTTGTACCTCTACCTCCATAGACAAGTATATCAAGAACATGACATCCTTGGCATTACACATCCAAACTAGACCAAAGGTTTAATAAAACTTTCAAGTTAGTGATTGTCCCATAGGTGATGGATATCTTTTGCAACAACTTTAAGTTGATTACCATTATGACCCTTCATACATAACCCTACAATTCTGAAGACAAATCCTACAGTTGTACACACATCACGTAGGAACACACGATCATGTGATCTATGTGGGATTTGATCTCATGGATACAAGAGTATGTAGGCACAATACTGAGTCCTCCTTATGAGCACAAACTGCAATAATATATCTCTTGATATATTATACCAATAGAGATGCAATCATCTCTCACCACCCGGCACCCTCTTGTAGCTATACTACAAATAAGATAACTAATTATCTCAAAGTTATGATCCCTTGTGCACCCCTATAGAAATGTGCAAATACATATACACACTACACACCACCGAACTTCACAGGCTTTAACCCCATGTCTTCTTGGTTATGTAGGCGCAACACCGAGTATTTATCATGAGCACAATCCTCGTTAACTTATCTCACATCATGCTGTCACAACAGAGATGCACCCATGTCTCATATTCACATACATATTATTGGCTACCTGTTATATAGGCTGAACAATCTTACACACTTACATAAATACTAATGGCCACCTATTACATAAGCACGGGGTAATATACAAGTGCCCTCGTGTAAGTGCACTGGTTGAAGTGATGTTCCTCCACCAATCACTAATGCCATTTCATACCTAAGCACCTATTTATGTTTAAGGAATTATCAACCTAAGATCTTTAGACTAGTTATTAGATTAACTAAAAAGAAATGAATTAATTTTAATAGCAATAGTAATCATATAGTTAAGTAAGCATAAACAACAAGTGGGGTCCTTACTACCTTTCCCATTCATAAACCGATTCCTGAACCCAAACAACAATAATCTCTGAACCAACCACAAACTAAAACCTGCCTTAGGATTATCTCTAAAGAGCTAACCCAAATATTTTTTTTGTTTTTTTATAAAAAATACTGGTTTTGAATATATTCTAATGTTTATTTGTACAAACATGGTTTTGCAAAGTATCTAATGTGTATATCCCCTCCATTAGGGTCATATGATTTTTTTTGTGACAATGAATCATACATTGGTTTATATGTAGTTATTTTATTCACAGATTCGAATTGTTTGTAATAATTATGTTATTTTGATTATTGATTTTAATGAATTTACAGGTAGGAGTATGTGAGGTGATGTAGTGGTGTTTTGTTAATTAGAATCATGTATATACACAAGTTATAACATTGGACAAATTTCATGGAGTTTGGTGATGTTTTGAAAGAGTTATGGAGGTTTTTCCATAAACATGATGATCGGGCGGAAAAAGTGTGCGTGTGTAAGTGCACAGTCGTCGTGTGTTTCTCCGCCGCGACACAAAAGAAAACCTAAGCTACTACTACACTTGAGAAGCAAGTACAGCGGTAAGTCGGGTGTCGTAAGAAATCCACAGGGAGTGATTAAATTTTAGATGTTAATTGTTTTAAAACTTCAGGAATAAAAGTTTTAAATAAATAAATGAAAAGATGATAGGTTGGTTGTGGTAACAAAAGAAAAGAATAAGTTACACTAAATTAAAGTAAAGCGAGGATCGGGATCGTATACACACATTCACGGGCTAAACAACTACTAATTAGAATTTCGATTCGAAAACATTTAATCAATCATTTTCAATTAAGCATAAACATCACGCAATAAGGAATTTAAGCCAAAGTTGCGAGATTAAACATTTAATCAAAAATGGTCACACGCGGATTAAATTCGGATTATCCCTATAAACACTAAAGTTGCGTGACAAATAAAGTTAAACGCATAACAATCCAACTTTAATACACGCGGTTTCAATTAAATGCAATTTTACACGAAACCCTAACTTTCGAGGTCCAAACCCGTAAATGGCGGAACACAATCCCGAACCTATTTATCTACGGACAAATCATGGAAATAAACTAATTTACACTAATTAAACTAAGAAAACAAGAATTAACGCAAGAAAACCTAATTATGAAAGCATGAAAACTATCTAGAAAGAAAGGAATTAAGAAATACAACTAAATTAATGGAATTAAACTTAAAGTAAAACTTACAAAACAAGAGAACAAGAGAGGAGTAGGGAAAATCTCCCAAGTTTACAAACCCTAAAATCTAAGCCAAAAATGAAGATATTTCTCTTCAAAATGAAGAGAAAGTGTTATATACCAAATATCCTATGGCAAACTTGTAATAAAAGGGAAGAAAACCAAAAATCTGGAGGGCCGAATCGATTCGGAAATGGTCCGAATAGATTCGGAAACAGGGGAAGTTCGAATCTGCAATTCTGCAGAATTCCGAATCGATTCGGTTTTGGGCCGAATCGATTCGCAACCTACAGGTCTGAATTCTGCAGCTTTGTCCTGTTTTACGGAAAATGCCGCCATTTCTTCGTTATAGCTCGGAATGAGGCACGGTCGGAGGATACGCGAAGATAACTCAGAGGACTACGACATCCAAGAAGACATTGGGCCAAAACACTAAAATATGAAATGACTAAAATGCCCTTGAATGTGACCTTGAGTGTGAATTTGAAGTAAAAACCATCCTAAAAATGCCATAACTCTTTCGATACAACTCAGAATCATGCACCGTCGGCGGCCACTCGAGGAGAAATCAGAGGGCTTCAACTTCTGTGAAGAGCTCGGGATTCAAACCCGAATGCTGAAATTACTAAAATGCCCCCGAAGCTGTAAAAGTCGACGAAACATTTCCGAAAAGCGTCCGAACTTCATATTAAGCATCCAAATACCTACAAAATCTCAATTAACCCCTGCAAAACATGTTAACATAGAAATTCGAGGTTGTATGGTTAACGAGCATAAGTATAGGGATTAATATACCCAAGGGAGCTAATAAGGCGTAGGTTAACGGGTGAAATACGCAATATTTGCGTCGTATCACATGACGAACCCGAGATGAAGTTGCAATGTCATAGTGTCATATCAATATGACCTTCTTTAAGATCGATCTGATGTCTTTTCAAATCGATATATACCCTAGATGTTGTCAATTTTGTGTTTTTTTTATTGTTTTTTGTCACGAGTTAGACAATTGTTCTTTTACAAATGTTTCCTGAAGCACAAAGGACATTTTTGAGAAGTTAAATATGCGTACAAATCAAATTTTTGTTGAAGCATGTACTGAGGAGGACTCTATATTTAGATTAATTATACTTTAGCAAGGAATTATGATCTTAAAGAGTTCAAGTTCATGAAGAACATTAGGCCATGATGGAAAGGGACGTTAATTCCTATTTGAATTGTACCATTTTTCATGTTGATAATTATCGTGCACTAATTAACTCATTAATTATGATACATAGTTATTATAGAAAAAATATATTTTTTTTATGTGACCATCCTATTTCAAATTTTTTTTGTCAAATACCAATTTTTATTTATTATATTTTAAATTGAATTTAACCGGGTAATTAACTTAATGATATAAAGTAAAATTATGATCCTCGAATTTTATTTTAATTTCAAAATAGTTTTAGTTTTGTAAACAAGGTTGTCAGATTAGAAAATTTAATTTGTGAAAGTGAATTTGAAATTACCAAGGATTTAATTTAGAGATTTAAAATTTAATAAATAGTTTTTTAAAATGCCGTCATGTTCCAAATATTAAGTGGGAGAGAGGTTATGATCTACGACCTCCATGTATATTTTCATATGTGTAAAGGAAAATTTCACATTGAGTAGTGTTTATTGTAAAAAAAATTATATGGGCTTAATTCTGTTTGGACAAAATAGTTTGAGTCATAAGATAAGATTGAGTTTAGTTTGTCCTTCATGCTTGTGACACATTTTGAAGACTATATTGACTAAGTTAAAGCGACATAAAATTCAAACCGAGTTTCGTCTTCGTCCATAGGGTGTAAGAAATGTATGCATGTATATTTTGTTTAATCCCAAGATTTCAATTGGGATGTTTATGTTTTTAATAACTTTATTGAGGCAATTTTTGAAAAAGATATTTCAAATATTTTTTTTTTTAGGTTTTGTTCCAACAAGTTGGCTACTTCGTTCAAATGAGTTTATGGGTTTTTTCAAACGAGTTTGGAACGATCATCAAATGAGAACATTCTATTTTGTTAGAAACATTTTGTTAGAAGCTCGATCAATCTTCGTTCAAACGAGATTTATGATCTCGTTAGAATGACTTTAGGTTCATTCAAACTAAGAACCCAAAATCGTTTGAATGAGTTTGTGTTTTTATTCTAGTGAACCACTTCATTTTGCATGCCTCCATCTTTTTACTAAAATCCATAAATTGAAGTTCTGGAACAACAGTTTTAAATGAGAGGGTTTGAGAAAATCAGTTTTGAAAGACAAAACTAGAGCCTACTAGACTTTAGTTTACCCCCTTGGTTTGAGATCCAAGAATCTAAATGATAAATTAGTTTGAGATGTCACATTTGACCACCAAGATCAAGTTTACTATACATATTTTTAGAGTTTCTAATGCGATAGATTCCATGGATTTGGAACCTCGCAAATATGATTAAGGATCATAACCATGCTACACTGGTGGATACTATGAAAATGGTAGTTAAAACCAAGATGATAGATAATACTACCATGATAGATCATGTTATAAAGATGAACTTCATCGTAGGATAAATGGAACTTCTTGTCTCTAAAATCTATGGGGAGACTCAAATTGATTTTTTTCTCCAATCACTATAAGAGCCATTTAAATAGTTTATCCTGGACTGTTATATATACAAGCTTGATTACTCTTCGATGCAATTGGTTAAAAAACTTTATATTGTGGGGAATATCATAATTCATATGGATGTTATCCATGTTGCTGAGAAATGCCATCTTCTTCCGTCTTAAAAAGTAAGGAGAAGAATATGGAAAAGTCTAAACCAAAACATGTGATTATTAAAACTATTTTTAGGATTCATGTAGCAAGTCAGAAGCTGAAGTCACTTGTTATATCTGCAAGATGTCATGACATTAGGAGAGGTAGTTCTTGGTATTCTTAATAAAGAATAACTGAAATGGTAATTTCTCTTTACTAATTAAGACATGTGTTGTGGTGTAATCTATTGGTGTTTTGTGTGTAGATTAAGGGTTCACAAATAATGCTTGCAATTCTTTACAGGGGTTTAAGGTAACTAAGGATCTTAATGAATGAGAGATATTTGCATTCATGTGTTTTACATTCAAGCGTAATCACAACAAGGAAGAAATATTACCAATGAGATATTTAGTTTTAAATTTCCCAAGAGACAAAATTTTTATATTTGTTGATTGGTTCCATGTTCCTACTCCTACATGAAATTTGATTTCATTTTTCATACTAGTTATGAATGGATATTTAGTTTATTTTAATAAGGTCTTTTTATAAAAAAAAATGGAAAAGCTCCTACATGTTTTGGTATATTACGAAATGATCTTTTTAATATAAGATATGTCTCACCATCACAACTTAATACTAAAATGAATGAATTAAATAGATATTACCTAAAGATAAAGAAACCTTTTAAATTGAAAAAAAAGGTATCTTTATTACTTATGCGTACCTCATATTAGTCTAAAAAGAATTCAAAGACTCGTTTCAAATGAAACATTGAGTTCATTGGAATTGGTTGTCCAAGGGATATAAAGATAGAGATTTGATGGAATTTGTTTATTATGATTTGTGTGGCCTTATAGTTGGCTATAGGTAATTCATCACATTCATTGATTACTAGTGCAGCTTGGGATAAGTTTACTTTATGCATCAGATGTCTAGAGCCATTGATGATTTTAAAGTGTACAAGGCTGAGGTGGGTGACGCGACTGAAATGTGTCTTTAGTGCGTGCTTATATCGGTTCAAGTGCAAACCGGTCGCTTAAGTAATGAAATCGATAAGACAGGGTCGAATCTTAAGGGAAATAGGACGATATCTCGTGAGGACATTAGGTAAGATGACTAACCCTAAACCGACTATGAAAAAGAATGAAAAGATGATGAATTGGAGTTTTATATCTACTAACTAAATTTAAATTAATTAAACTAAGAATTAATCTATGTATGCAGAAGAGAATTAACTTTGATTAACTAAATATGAATGAGAAATATAGGTTTGTCTACAATCCCCCGAAACCAAGTACGTTTATCGGATATAAAACTAGTTATGAATTAGATAGTTAATTAAACCAAGTCTTTATTAATCTCAAGCATTACATATATGAGGATACTATCCAACATCATACATAATCAAGAGTAAGAATAAAGTGATGTTGAAATAGATAACACGCGCATCGCACTTTTAAACACCCCAATTACCTAGGGCAGCTGAGGTTAAAAGTCCTACGACGGTTGTAAGCACTACAAAACACGATTCAATCATTTATTTAATTCTAAGAACTAATTTTATATTCATGAAAACCACATTGGGTTAGGTTCATGCATCCCAACCCTTAGAAATCTATCCTAACATGGTGCAATTAATTAAAATGATATTTTCTATTGTGCATGAAATCAAAACCATCACGAAATAAAAAGAATCAAAGAAATTTTTGAAACAACAAACCATGCACTAATTAAAAAATTTAAACAATAAAGTAGAAGAAGAAGAAAACAAACCTTTCTATAGAAATCTGAAATTGAAAATCATAAAGTTGTAAACTTGAGTTCCTAGGGTTATTAACTTCTTTCTCTCTCTAACTATGCTAAAAACGAACTCCCCAAGAACTGCCTGGAGTCTGAGAATACATTGGAATAAAAAGACTACGTTTTTGCAAGAGTTTGATCCAGACATAACTTTAATTTTGCAGCATGATAATTCTAAATTTCTACAGTCGAACCGTCCGAGCATGGGGCATCGGTTCGTTTTTCCTTTTACAAAAAGTTTTTGCACTACCGGATCGGTTAGTTTTTAAACAACATAGGTTCGGTTCGTCATTTAGAGGATTCACTAAGCCCCGGACTGGTTCATTTTTCACTTCATCAGTTCGGTTCTACATTTATAGAAAGATTGACAAGCGCCAGACCCGTTCGTTTTCTTCTTTATGGGTTCGGTTTGGTTTATGCAGAACATTTTTCTTCCGTCTGATTTTTTCTTATCGGGACTCGGATTTGGATGTCGTTTCTTCCTATGTTCTCGTAGACTCGAGGTATTCAACTATTCTTCAGGCTTCTCGTACAAATTCCAGATGCAATTTTCTCTTTTGCACTTTAACTTTTCATATTTTCTCTTCTCTCTTTCTTTCGATTTCTTTCTTTCTTCACATGCACCCAATACTTGTAAGAACGATGAGAAATGTATGAAACTCGGTGTACTACTTAAAAAATGTCAATAGAAATGATATGAGATAAATATGAATAATTTATGCCTAATAAAATCCCCCCCAACTAAGAACTTTGCGCATCTTGAGAAATGTAAAAGAATATAAGTAAGGTCAAACTCTTATCAAACGTTTTATTGGGGTAGAATACCTCTTTCGTGGGAAAATGATTGCATTTAACATATGCAACGAGAGTTTAAACTCCTAGGTTACCTGTGACAACCCGCCTAATAAAATACCAGGCGATCAGTCCTGTACCAAATTAAAATAGGAGTCGCATATGGTTCATTCTTAGCATCACTATTGAAAACAAAATTAATTACTAATAACCTATTAGGCTGGTGTTAAAATTTCATTTAACTAATCTTCTTAATCAAACCATTCAATTAAAACATCTACACAGTTTATATATATGAAACTGAACTGAAATAAAATAACCAAACACTCGGTTGAACATAATACAATAAAATCAAATTCTGCACTAAAAGGTGGTAAAAGAATAAAAAAATACAGTTGGGTTATCTGCCCGAATTTTACTATAATGCTTCCAATCTAGATCACAAGAATATAAGCATCTAAAAATAAACTTGCATACATCCACAACTGCTATAACAATGTTTGACTTGAAAGGATCATCATCCAGGTGTCCCTATGTTTGGACACCTATATATATATAATATATAGCAAGAGGGAAAATATAAAAACGGGTCAGAGCCCGAGTTGTGAAAATATTATGCAAGTGTATAAATGATTTATTTATGAAAAATGTTTTATCTCATGTTTAAATTGGTATCGCACTCCCATGAGATACCCCTCACCCCTCTTCTAATGGTGCACACCTATCGCATCCCTCTAAATATCCTACTCAAGCTACCCTGCCTAACTAAGCCGTCACCCCCAAACTCTGAAAGCCCTAAGTAAACCGAGTACTAAGGGCTAAACATCTCCCCAGTCTTAACAGTGTGCCATGTTCGGGCATGGGGTGTCTCAAGAAGGGAAATCCAAACAAGGAACCCCCTCGATACACTACTACTTGGCATCGTCGATTGTTGAGATCCATTAAGACCTAGTCACACAACGTATATGTGTATGTAATTAACCAGAGTACTAAGGGCTAACTTCTCCCCAGTTTCAACATTGTACCATGTTCGTGCATGGGGGGTCTCGCGAAACGAAATCCAAACAAGGAGCCCCCCGATACACTACAACTTGGGAGTGTCGATCGTTGAGATCCATTATACCCTTAGTCCACAACGTAGATATATATACTCATATAATTATATACTTTATCATACTCACTCTCATATACATATCACAATATGCATATATATAGGATCTCCCTGACTGAGATTTAATTTATATTCATTTTATCCTTTTACTCCCATTACAGATATATATTATCTTGTTCTCATTCACAAGTATTATACTATACACACAAGTATAATAACCATCCCAATGAGCTATAACTCAAGGATGCGGTCTCATAGTGCCCATCCAAAATCCGGGCTTACTCACTATACCTCGGCACCAAGCCAGACTCTCTCATGGACATGGTAAACAAATACACAGGGGATTCACACTCATCGCGTAACCTCCCTTGATTGCACTAGAGAAAATATAAAATCTCATTGTTCCAACCCTACGCCAAAGGAAAGCCTGTGGAAATCATCCTCTAAGATACACATATACCAATCACACATAGATATATATGTATTCGTATTATATGATATATACAATAATCACATCGTATATATATATATATACATACATTTATCACTCCTCAAATGTATACATGGCTTTAATTTCCAACCACACATAACGTTGGCCAATATCTCCAAAATGTTCTCACTCATAACAATGTTTAAGTATTCACGCACCTAGAATCATAAACTCATAAATATTCTCTCACTTAACGTATAACTCGTACTTTAATTACTTTTTTTTTATTTACACACATCTAGTCACGAAAATACTAATTCGTAGTAATTGCGTCCTAGGATTTACTCGGATGTATTCAACTCGCATACATTCAAATAACGTAAATACCTATGCCCAATGGAAGAAGAACTCTCTCTCTCAAATGTTGTCCGTCACGAACGTTTCTAGGCCCGTTCCCTGAATTATGCCCTACACTAATCTAGGTTTTCTTTTTTGTTTAAAGGTTCACTCACCCTCAAAACCAATATTTAGGAGTCTCGATATCATAACTAGGATCCCCCATAAAAACCCTAAATTTTAATTTAGCTCCCCATACTCTTAAGGAAAGAAAACTAACAATTCTGGCCAAGGCGAATCGATTCGGCCCCCAATCCAAACAAGGAACCCCTCCAATACACTACTACTTAACTTTATTGGTCGTGAAGGTCCGTTAGCTTCAAATATGCAACCGGGATAACCCTATCCCCTCTTTTAACAAAATGTGGCCTGAACTCATATCTCTGTCTAGGAGTCACACCACTAAGTGATCGCACTAACACTAAGTCTGTGCACAAACAATAATGAGATTAAACTCACAACTCAACAATAAACCCTGCATACCTTAAAGCACACCTATAAGGTCGCCACGCACTCGAATCATGATAATGAAACATCTGCTCATCGAAGTTCCATCTATACATATAATAAAGGCGAACTCAACCTATATCCAGGTGAGGTATCGCAATAACAACTTGTTCCACTCTAGAACTGCAGACGCGATAATCTTGCAATCATTTTCCTGCTATTGTTTTGATAAACAAATATTATAATATACTCAAAATAACACCATACTCATATAACACACACAAAATGAGTAATACAAATCTGTTATAAACTTAAAATACTAACACCCTCTCTTTACAATGAATGAAAGAAAATAGGTCTCCGCTATCGCAGAAAAACACATAAACATAAACATATACTATATAAGGTTATCGATACTATGAATAAACTCGAATCACACACGAGTCTAAGGCTAATAAAATACCGTGACTCAATCTTGTCACACCAAATATACCTCCTTCATCCGAGGTGAAACTCTTAATATTAGTATCTCGGACTCTATGGCCTCAATCCTGACAACTGCCTTCATATTTTCCTTAACTCCTTCGTTAAAAGGAAATTCCACTACCGGCTTCAACAACCCTGGTTCGATGAATTCCCCGGGTGGATATCCACCGATGGGGTTCCTTGGACACCAATTTTCCTTAAGTGTTAGCAACACTTCTCTAGTGAGCCTATCATTCCTCCGAAGGAACCTCTCTTAATAGTACTTACCTTAATTCAGTACAAAATTTCACCTATCCATAACTCTCTTTATTCACTGTCGGCCTCTGACTGATCCTTAGGCGAATAGTTCAGAACTGCATTCTTTCCATTCCTAATCAATCAAAGGAATTTACGATTAAAACCGTCCGTGAGATTCCTATACGAGCGACACATCTTGCTTCCCCGGATATGGTGACCGTCGTTCCCACCATTTCAATATTGCTCCCATGAGTGAAACATTTTCCACAAATTTCACATATGGGTATTTCCACACCATGCTTTAAACCAAAGCTTCTGAGCCTTTCACTTTCGTTGAATCACATTACACTTACTTTGTATAACTTAACTTCAAGGCATGGTCCTTATTGAAGACCTTTCGGACCTTTTTCCAAATTTACTTCACTAAGTAATTCTAGTTCATACTCACTCACATATACATATCACAATATGTATCCGGATAGGATCTCCCGGAATGAGATTTAATCTATATTCATTTTATCTCTTTACTCCCATTAGAGATATATATTATCTTGTTCTCATGCACAAGTATTATGCTACAGACACAAGTATAATAACCACCCCAACGAGCTATAACTCGAGGATGCGGTCTCATAGTGCCGATCCAAAATCCGGGTTTACTCACTATACCTCGGCACCAAGCAAGACTCTCTCATGGACATGGTAAATAAATACACAAAGGTGGAGACGTTCATGTTCCCACTGCAAGTGGAGTAAACAAATCACACTCGAACGCGGGACAAGATGACGTGGGGATATACTCACCCTGCTCCTCAAGCCAGGGGATTCACCCTCTTCGCGCAACCTCCATGGATTGCACTAGAGAAAATATATAATCTAGTTGTTCCAACCCTACACCAAAGGAAATCCCGTGGAAATTAGCCTCTAAGATACACATATACCAATCACACAGAGATATATATGTATTCGTATTATATGATATATACTAGAATCACATCGTATATATATATATACATTCATCACTCCTCAAATGTATACATGGCTATAATTGCCAAACACACATAACGTTAACTAATATCTCCAAAATGTTCTCACTCGTAACAATGTTTAAGTATTCACACACCTAGAATACTAAACTCATAAATATTCTCTCACTTAACGTATAACTCGCACTTTAATCACTTTTTTTTGGATTTACACACACCTAAGCCCGAAAATACTAATTCCTAGTAATCGCGTCCAAGGATTTACTCGGATGTATTCAGCTCACATACATTCGAATAACGTATATACCTATTATGAAGAACTGTCTCTCTCAAATGTTGTCCACCTCATACGTATACTAGGTCCGTTCCCCACATTATGCCCTACACTAATCCAAGTTTTCTTTTTCATTTAAAGGTTTACTCACCCTCAAAAACAATATTTAGGAGTACTGATATCATAACTAGGACCCCCCCATAAAAACCCTAAATTTTAATTTAGCTCACCATACTCTTAAGGGAAGAAAACTAACAATTCTGGCCAAGGCGAATCGATTCGCCCTTATAGCGAGTCGATTCGGATAGAGAATCGATTTGGCCCCCAATCTAAATCGGTTCGAAAAGTGTTCTGCAAATAGGTCCTCAAGGGTGAATCGATTCGGTCTGAATCCAAATCGATTCATCCCAAGGCAGCCTTACAAATCCCTTTAGGCGAATCGATTCGTCCCAGACCTGAATCGATTCGTCATGTTCGAGGGGCACTATTTGGGTGATTTTTCAATCTCCAAAATACCCAAATATCAACCGAAACTCCATTTTAATGGTTTCTAATCTCAACCAAAAACCCTATTAACATCCTAACCGTGATTTTCAACTAATACCTCCATAAATTTGTGGTATTAAACCATTTCTCTTAGGTTTGAACCTTAAAACCATAAAAACCCTAGTTTTGACATTTCTTCCATTTCAATTCAATTTTACACTCCATTAACATGGTTTTAATACTAGAAATCCTTTAGAGTTTACAATATATCAGTTTGTAAACTGTTAATCAAGTTTTCCTAAATTTACTTTTAAGGGTTCTAACCCAAATTTCATAATTTACCAATTATGATATGAAATATACACACTAAATTAAATAAAGCAAGTAAACACCTGCCTGAAGGATAAAATTCGATGACCTCGAGTCCAATCCTGCGAAGTTTGGTCGGAATCTCCCTTTTCTCTCCTTCTTTTCCTCTCTTCTTTATGTTCTCTCTTTGCTTTCTCTCCTTTCTCCCTCTCCCGTGTCTTTATAAGGGGGAAAATGGTTTATCCCTTATTAAATCCAAAAATGACTCGTTTACTCAATTACGAGTTCCTACTGGTCCAAAACTTTTCGAAACTCAAATTCTACCCCCAGTTACCCTATTCTGACTATCTCTACCATTTCGAGACAAATTGCGCAATCGGAATCTCCATCCAAGGTACTTGACCTCAAATCACTAATTTAACCCAACACAACTTAATGCAGGATTTCCCATTAAAATATTATCCTCTGTCGCTTTACCCAGCTGTGGCATAAAATTAAAATACTCCAACTCATTTACTTAATCCCAAAAGTAAAATATAACACTCCTCGAAAATCATCTAATCCTTGAAAACTCCAAAAATTACTATTCATGATAATTTCTTAAATTCCCAAATTACACTTACTTATGAATTTTAATTATCCCCAAAAATGTGGGGTGTTACATTACCCTAGTAGGACGAGTGGTGTCTCGTGAGGGTTTCCAGTGAATATACCCACAAAATTCTTTTTCGACTCAAAGAAAACTCAAAATACTTAAAATTATACAATTTAAACTCCCCAAATATGATCACCAAAAATTCATATTCGCGAGTCTCAATTTTTCATGTGTATATGCAGTCAAAAAATTAACCACAAATTTCCACCGATTGATCATTGCGTCATTTTTCCAAAATTCATTTTGATTCAATTCTCACGGGATGATCTCACAAACTAATCACTCGAATTGCGGTTATTTCTCCTGGTATGCGTGATATAAAGAGTAAATTCAATGGACACAATGTCACGAACACAAATTTTAAAGACATAAATTTTATATGGTGAAACGATCTGTTCATCGGAATACGATCATTTGGAAAACGGGAAACATCACCTCTCATTCACATCAATTAACCTTTCTTATTATCTTTTTGTGTTGTAGCTCTCCACGGGGTAATTAATTTCGAAATTCGGACTCAGTTAGGACTTTTTCGAGTTTAAGGTGTATTGGGGTCAAATTGAAAATGGTTAGATTTGTGGAAATGGAAAACGTTCGTATGAAGTCCGTTAGTGTTTTTTCGGGCTTTTGCTCATTTTTTCTTCCTTTTCTATTTTTTTGTATTTTTTTCTTTTCTTACACTTTTTGTTAAGCATTATTTTATTTTTTTCTTGCCCTTTTTTATTGCACTGTTTGGACTTAGTTTTTGAATTTTCCATTTTCACAATTCTGGGCTAATTGGATTTTTTGGGTTATCATACGAAGATGACAAATTTTATTAGGAACAAATTGCGTTGCAAAAGGAAAAAATTTCACAACTTTTTATGGCTAATATTTTTGGGTAACAAACGATGGCCTACATCATTGTCCGAATCACTCATTAATTTTACAATTTCGGCTTTGAGGATTTAAAATTTTACAAATTTGACGCTTCAAACAAAATTTTGGTGACATTTTTGAAAAATTTAAATTCCAATTTTCATTTATTTTGAAGAAAAATATTTTTGGCTTTTTCAGATTTTTCAATTTTTTACTAAATTTTTGAAATTTTCAAAAATTTATTTTGTTTTTGGGAATTTTGAACTTGGTGAAATATTTGAAGCGGATGCATACCCCCCAAACTTAGACTTTTGAAAAGTCCCTATGCAAAAGGACTATAATCTAAAATAAACGGAGAGTGCATAAAAAATAAACAAAGGACAAAACGCAACATTGTATTAATAAGAACCAAGTACAAGAAAGGAAAGGATAGAAATTACATTGGTATTCATCACCAAAAATAAATGCAAGCAGTTAAGTACCCAAAAGTTGAAGAACTACATAATAAAAATAACCATACAAACAACTGGCTACTGAGGGGGTGGGTTTAACGAGATGGATGCATTAGGGTCATACGTGTCATAAAAGTATGTCGACGGAGGCACACCCATGTGAAGACGATAAAGTTCAGCTTGGAGGCGATGCATGATGATGGTATCACACTAGTACGCTTGACGGTCCGATTGGTGGTCTTCACTGTATTCATTGATGAACCCGTCACAGTGCGTTTCCAGCGCAGGTATGCGATGATCGAGCTCCGTACCCTCCGACTTGTAATATGAATCAACCTCTTCATCATATTCCTCTTACGCTCCCTCGACCATCTTAACATCGACGTCCTCTTACTCCTCCTCCTCCTCCTCCTCATCATCATCATCATAATTCTCCACCCTCGCTGCTCATATCACCACCCTTTGTCTTGCACTCCTAGTGTGGGATTCCTTCCCAATGGGCTTTGGGAGATGGGGAAACGCTCGTGGTGGATCAACAACGGAATCGATGAGGATTGAGATGATGAGGCAGGGATATGGAAGTGGGGATGTACCCTTTTGATCCAAGGTCACATAAAGAATATCGGCATAAAATGGATGGGAAATATGGAAAGTGGTGTCAGGATCAAAAAGGTGGGAATCAAGGGTAGCTTGGGGAGAGAGCAACGCCGAATCATCGGAAGTTTGGAGGATGTTGGTGCAAACGATGTGGAATGTGATGCGGTCTTTATCATTTAAGCTTCCTACCGAAATTGTCTCTTGAACCCAATTTCTTCCCGTTTCAAGGAGGGCGATGCACATACTTTTGGGAATGGGGCATCATTAGCTGGGTAGTCAAACCGGTTCGAGTTTAGAACCCCTTGGCAGGAAGCTTTCGGGACAAAATTTTCACGAAGATGGGGATGGGAGTGCTGTCGACATAAGCTTGGGCTTCAAAATCGCCCATGTGGATAAGAGAGCCATAAAAAGACCGAACTTCATCAATCCACACCACGTCACGGGGCTCATTGAAAAACTGGCACCACCCCTTGGAAGAAAAAGGATCGCGATGGAGGGGTAGTTCATTCCAGTTAACTTGGCGCTCAATATGGAGTTTACGGAGGGGCTGAAAAAGCGTTAGCACCATATGCGCTCAATTCGAGAATGAAACTCCCAGTTACCATCGGGGAGGTCATAAATGGAGTTGTATTTGGAGGGGAGAGCCCTATTTTCCATGGGAAATATTAGTGCTACTGGAATATGATAGAGAGAGAAAGAGAGAGAGTATGTATGGGAGGGAAGTGGATAGAATGTGGACAAAGGGGTAGGATAGGGTGTGAATTTATAGGTTGTGTGGGTGGAGGAGGGGAGGTATTTGGAGGGAAATGGGGGAAGAATGTAGGGAAAAATCAGAATAGGAGGGATATGAATAGATTGGGGGAAGGGGAAGAACCTACGGAAGCGTACATCTCTGTAGAGGGCGAACCGGTCCTTGTTCTAGGGGTGAACGGGTCCGGTTACCCTTTTTTTAATTCATATTTTCCCAAACCAAATCGATCTAATCGCTAAAAGGGGCAAACCAGTCTAATTGTGCTGCATAGTTCTCCTCTCCTCTTCTAAACATGGACTCTTTCTCTCTCGATTTTTCGGGCACTTCCGTAATTATTCATACGAATGAACTCCCTCGAAGATCTCTATGGCCTATCTGACCATGTGCTTGAACTCCAACCCTCTCAAAACTTGTACCTACGGACTCCTAATGATCCTAACCTAACCCTAACTAATATATAGAAGAATCAACCTACATGCGTCACGGGTGCGACGACCTCTAACAATGTTAAAAACTCATTTGTCCCCACTTACGGGGTCTGATTCTCTCCTTATTTCTCCCATACTAGGATCATAAACCAAAAATTAGAACAAGTTGGGACCCTTCACAAAGTTAAAGGAGTCACCTTGAGGTTCTTGATATGTTTCCTGAATGGGATTCTCAAGGTGACTAATAGAATTGCAAATTACTTGTCCCGACTTGGATTGCTCCGCTCGGTCAAAATTGGAGGGACATGTTAAACTTCGATCTCTCTCAACTTCGAGAATGTTTGGATTGGGATCTAAGTCATATGAGACTTGAGTCTTCTCCTCTATTTCATCTGAAGGGTCTAGTGGCACGATTGGGTAGTCACGAAGAGGAATCTCATTTATTCAAATTTTCTTTTTGCTCTCCTCGATGTGATTACATGTGTAAGAGGGTAGTTTAGATTAGATGGAGGCGTAACCCCTTTTGAGTACTTAAATTACAAGTGAACTAATAATGTTATTGATTAACTACAAGACACGCAAACACAACTTAGTGAAGATAAACTCAGTTTGAACTCACAAATCTCTTGTGTATTACTCAAATGACAATAATGTACTTAGAAGTAACTCATTCAGAGGGAGAGAGAAGTAAGCACCATAGATACACCTTGGCAGGCAGCCAAACACCACAACCACCTTTTAAGATCTCTGTCAAATATTAAATCTTCGTAATAAGTGACAATGGTGGGTGACTAAACTCTTTGGTTTTGTAATAAATCTCGTTCTGATGTATATTATCTCTAGTAATAACTTCTGAACTCTCAAAAAGAACATCCCTTCCTTAGAGGTGGTTGGGTCTCTTAAATAGCCCCCACACCACTCCAGAGGTAACTCAGTCATTCATGAATGTGAAAGACATACCTCATAATTTATTGCACAAAGATTAAAATGCCTGATGAACTAGTTAGCTCCACGTCATAAACATTAAATGCCAAGACATGCCTTTTGCCTAACCACTTTGTGTCATGGGGCTGTCGTCACAGAGGTGGCTCACCAATCATCTGACAGCCCCAAATACCATAGTGCTTTACTCAAGTGAAGATTTGACATTGCCTAGCTGGTAAGTGATATCACATAAAGTAGATATGACATTAAGTAGAGGGTTGTTTGGCTCACAACTCAACGCCCACTAGAACTCAAAGCTTCTCCGCCCGAGGTTCCACGGTCAGTGTCCTTTGGTGTTTTACCAGGTGTATCTAAGATGGTAAGCAAAAGACCTAATGGTGCCTCAGTTCTTAATCCTACAAACCAAGTCCTTCTAAAGTTCCCACATCGAGGTCATTCAATAGAGCATGAAAGCTCTACCAGGCCCTGCCAAGCCTGGTCTCTCTCGAGTACCGTTCGGCCTCACACTGAATGCCATTATAATCGTTACATCATTACAATCGTTATAGCTCATAGTTAATGTAAGAAAATGATACAACAAGACTAAATTAAACAACATGACTGAAGGATGATCTCTCTCGATTAGTTTCTTCTCTGGAAGATCCCTCTGGGCTGCCACGCTGAGCTGCATCACTTTGAGCTGCCTCGTTGTCTTACTGAGCTACATCTCTTTTGAGTTGCGTTGCTGCCTTAATAACCAAACACTATTGTTAATTGGGAGATTATTTCTAATATTAAGATTATGTTCAATCCCCCTCTACATTTTTCCCTTCGTGGAGAGATTTATTGTGGGAACAAGAAATGTCTGCACGAAAACTTCTCAATCCGATGAACCTTCTTCGTGTGAAAAAATTCTGGCATCTCCCCGATGTGCCCGAGTCGAAGAATTACGGATTATTAGTTCTCTAGCGAAGGGACATCACAACTTTTTCCTATTACCGAGCCTCAACCATTCTGCCTTGACTATTTAAAATTCTCCCGATAGACCAGCTGACTTTCCCAAGCACCCGTTATGACTCCTGGTAAGTGAAATTGTCCCGTTTATGCTATTATGGAGTGAGTTTTTTTCGTTACGACTGCCCTTAACGTTGAGACTTGTGAAATCTAACTTATAAACTTCTTGCTAGGAAATTCTCCCTATTTGAAGGTACTACTTCGTTTGGGCTCTACTGCACCGTCATTTCTTCATGTATGAAAAAGAAAAAAAATTCTCCCCGATATAGTTGAGTCAACCTAAACGACGTTTAGACTTGTGGCGAGGGAACATCATAACTTTTTGAATCGATGGGAGTTATTGGATATGTCTGATAAAAATTCTGGTGCCAAAACTCAAACTTTCCTAGGAAGAAAACCCCTTCTATACCCCATGCGTCACTTCATTAATGATGCAGTGCTGTCTTTTCAACTGTCAGGACACTCTCCAAAGTGCCAAGTGTCTGTTTGAAATGATTATAGGCGACTTTGCAAGTGTGGTGGTGGGATACTCAAAATACAAACCCCAAAATTGCAAACGGCTATTATTCAAACACTTAACCATTTTTTTCTTACTTTGCCTTCGTCTTCTTCAACTCCCATCATTCTTAGAGAGAGAAAACCCTCAGAGAGCCATTGTTGTAAAGCTTTTACCTGCTTTCCTTCTTCTCATCGTCTCTTACACCACCACCTGTGGCTATACTCCTCAAATTTTGTCCCTACACCTTCCTAACCAAGTTGTTTCTTTCATTGCTACTTATTATGGCTTCTCAAAGTGTCCCTAAGGCTACCACTGCCGCTGTTCAGCGAATCTCTTCCTATACTACTTATGTTGCCGCTGCCACCACTAACACCACCCCTTTGGATGTTGATCGTCAAGAGTAACTAAGTTTTTACCGTTAGTCTACCATATTTGGCAAGGGTGATGAGTTCTCTAATGCATGCAAGTCCGATCATTTTTTGACTAAGTATGACCCTTTGTTGCTGGGTGATGAAGACGAAGATTCATCTATGTGGGTATTTCTTCCTCCGAAGGGGACACTACGTTTCCAATTGGATCGTGTGACTTCCCTTACTCCCAGATCGATTTTGAAGCGCCTGGGGGATCGTTAACTCATTTTGCTTCTTGGAATACACATATGCAGAGCTCTCACATTGTAGCTCTTTCCAAGGTTGGTCTTCATCGAGCCAGCTTTTTGGGGGAGTTCACTCTTTTTAAGAACAACGCTGAACTCCAAGTGTTGGTTTCCAGATGGAACATTACAACTCACACATTATTTGCTGCTTCAGGGGATTTCACCGTATCGTTGGAAGATGTTTGTGAGCTACTTAGGTTCAAAACCATAGGTTAGTTTACCTATCTTGATAAGGCCTTGGATGCCAAAGAAACTACTGACCGAGCTAAGCTAGATAGAATTTGCCATCGTTTCACTGGGCCTTCCAAAAAGGCTACTTTTACTCCCCTTTTTAGCTATTTCTTCGAACTTCTTATTGCGAAGGGTGTCACTGCTGTTACGGGCCATGGTAAAGGTACATATTTGGAATCACCAACCTATATTTTTGTGTTGCTTTCCCGTTTCTTCTTGACTGGGAAATCCAATGACAAGCCCAGGATGGAGCTATAAAAATTTCTATCCGTTTGGCTAGGGGTTTCAATCTTCCTCTGGACACCACTGCTTTGGGGTCCCTCTATCCTTGGCTGGATCGAACCCACCTTGACATGGAACGATTCCTTAGTCGATACAACTTGGAAAAATTTTCCAATACCGTTATCTTAACACTTTTCCTCTATACCCATTTTCCTGCCATTGCTGCCAAATTTGTCCCTTATCCCGTGAGGCAAGGCATTAAACCCCAACGCCTCTTATGCTTTAATAAAAAACAGAGTCGAAAGGAAATAATGGGAGTTTTTGACCGTTTTGATTCCTTTGTCATGAGGACGTACGAAGAATCTACCTTCACCCATACTTTGAATTTTTTTCCTTCTATAGCTAGAATGGTAACTTTTGTTCCCATTGTAGAAGATCCATCACAGGTCGTGATACTTTTGTTCAATCCTAGGTTTCCTCTTTCCTTCACTCAATGGGGATATGTTTTTTAACCTTATAACCCTGACAGGTGTTACAGGCAATTTGGGTTTGATCCGGGGGCTCCTCGACGTGTGTTTCAGTTAACGAATAGGAGGGATACTTTTGTTAAGGCTTGCACCTTCTACCTTTCTGTAGTGGTACTTGGCATGAACTCTACTATGGATGGTTGAGTCACCCTCCCCGGCTCCACCAAGAAAGGGTATGTGTCTACCTCAATTACCACCAAAGTTCAGTTGATGCAAATGTCCATTATTCGTGAGTTCATACAAAGTCCTCCCAGTATCCCCCAGTTCTTTCTTTCTCTGCTTTGGAATTGGGCCTCAAAGTTAACTCTATTCTTGGAGTTGAGTTCCCTCTGAGTAAGACTATTAAAGATCCTCCCATTGAGATACCCCCTTATTCACCAATGATCCCTACTTCCACGCCCAAATCCAAGATCATTGCAACCCCCAAACAACCTGCCCGACTGAAGATGTTTCTAGTGAAGGGGTTTTAGCCGAAGCAGCCTCTGGCGAAGGAACTTCTCTACCGTCAGCCAAAAAAACCAAGAGGTCTAAATATGAAACTTCCTCAAAGACTAAGTCCCAAACTCAGTCTCAAACTCCTTTGGAAGCGTTCCCCATCACCTTCATTCCTCCTCCCATGCCTGGAGAGCTGAGTGAGGGATAGAGAAGGAGAATTCAGGCTGAGGTGGAGCGAATCAATACTGAGTTTCGATGACACGCTCTCGTCGTTCCTCTTGCTACTGCCTACCCTACTATCTTAGTTGATCCCACGAAACCAGGGTCAAAGAGGAGGAAGAGTTCAAGGGTTCCTCAAAGTGCCAGTGTTGTGGGTGCAAGGAAAAAGACTCCAGGTACTAAGTCCCATAAGAAATGACCTCCAAATGTACATCCCATCCCAGCTCCCTCAGCTGTTGCCTCCCCTCTTACTTCGCCAATGGTGATATCCTCCCATTCTCCCTTTGGATCCGAGGTATGCATGTGTGTTGTTGTTATTACTCCTATTTTTTTAAACTGATTGCATCTGTCTAACTCTTAACAACTATGGTGTAGGAGGTTGAAGAAGAAAGGCCCAGCCCCCCCGTGAGTCCTTTTGTGGGGGGACATTTCGGTTCCTCTCGGACCGATGTAACTCCTCCCCGTTACCCCATGATTGGGCTTACTTACTCTCTCCGGTTGTCCTCGCAACATGAGAAGTATGCTGTTGTGAGGGGTGATTTCGTTGAGTCCATGAGAATATCTTCTTAACCAGAGACAACTCCCCCTACTTCTTCTGAATTATTACCTCAGCCCGAGGTTCTTCTGCCCATCGTTCCAACTATAGAAAGTTTTACCGAGGTAACACATTCTCAATGACTGTTAGGTTTGGCGTCTTGTCTCTCTTCCACCCCTTTTTATTATTTACCATGCTGAACTTTAATCTGTTAGGATGATTTAGGTCGAAATGGCATCTTTATTAGCTTACATTATTGTTCCGGCTGTGCTGGCGAGACCCATAACTGTAGTTCCCCTCTTTAGTACCATAACTGAGGTAAGTAAAACTTAGATGTATTTCTTCTTTCTTCTGTATTTATTCCCCATTTCTAACACTTAGCTTCATTTTTGCAGTTTTCTCCAGATCTTGTCCCACTAACTTTGTTTGGTGGTCTTCCTATCCCCAAGGACATCATTGATTTTTCTTCCAAGCGTGGTGGTTCTTCTGCATCTACTACCATTGGAGCATCCCTTAGAGGTCAAACACCTTCTCCAAGAGAGATTACTCCCATGTTTGCATTGGTACCTTTTATTGGCGTAGGAGCTTCAGCACATGTTGAGCTTCCCATCGTTAGGGGTTCTATGGGGGCTTTCAAGGAGATAATCCCCCCTTAGAGGGGGCTCGAAAGTAATCCTAAGATTAGTGACAATCCACCCTTTAAAAGTAGTGTTTGGGATTAAGGCAGCTCAAGCGAGGCAGCTCAAGCGTGGCAGCTCAAGTGAGGCAATTCAGCAAGGCAGCTTGGCGTGGCAACTCATACTTTAGTCCTATTGGTTAATTTAGTCTTGTTGTATCTTTTGTTTATATTTATTATGAGTTGTAACGATTGTAAAGATGTAATGAGTATGATGATTTTGTGCGAGATCGAACGGTACTCGTGAGAGACCAGGCTTGGCAGGACCTGGGAGAGCTTCCATGATCTATCGAACGACCTTTTCGTGGGAACTTCCGGGGGACTTGGTTTTGAGGATTGAAAAGTGAGGCACCGTTGGGGATTGTACTGACCATCTTATATACACCTTGTAAAATACCGAAGGACCCTTACCATGGAACCTCAGGCGGAGCAGCTTGGAGTCCCATCGGGCATTGAGTTATGAACCAAACATCCATCTACTTAATGTTACATCTACTGTAGGTGATGTCACTAGCCATCTAAATAATATAAAATCTTCACTTGAGTAAACCACTTTGGTATTTGGGGTTGTTAGACAGTTGGTGAGCCACCTCTGTGACAACAGCCCCCTGACATACAGTGGTTAGGCAAAAGGCATGTCTTGGCATTTAATGTTTATGACATGGAAATAACTAGTGCATCAGGCATTTTAATCTTTGTGCAATAAATTATGAGGTATGTCTTTCACATTCATGAATGACTGAGTTACCTCGGGAGTGGTGTAGGGTCTATTTAAAGACGCCAACCACCTTTAGGGAGAAGGATCATGTTCTCTTGGAGAGTTCATAAGTTATTGCTAGAGAAAAAGATATACCAGAGAGAGAGTTATTACAAATCAAAGAGTTTTACTCACCCTCCATTGTCATTTATTACGAAGCTTTTAATACTTGATAGGGATTCTTGAGGGTGGTTGGTGTATTTGGCTGCATGCTAAGGCGTATCTAGGGTGCTTACTTATCTCTCCATCTAATTGAGTTACTTCTGAGTTCATTATTATCTTTTGAGTCATACACGAGAGATTTGTGAGTTTAACTAAGTTTATCTTCACTAAGTTGTGTTTGCATGTTCTATAGTTAATCCAAGGTTTTGCTAGTTAACTTGTCATTACTGTACTAAAAAATGCTTATGCCTCCATCTTATCTAAACTACCCTCTTACATTTGGCGACTCTGCTGGGGAGGAATCCTTCTAAGAAGGAGTATAAAGAAGGATAATGTTATTCTAAGGCTCAACTTTAATGACATTCAACACAACAAAGAATAGGCGACGAGAGAATTGGAGGCTCTAAGAGACGGGGCCCTCGAATAGAGGTACCTCCAGTTCAGGCAGTGACAGGCGTTCCGGGGCGACACAAACTTTCACGAGTGCTGCGTTGGTACCAACTCAAGTGGAATTCCTCATGAATAGTTTTACTAGTTTTTGCAAACTCTGGTAGCTTCAATGGTGTTGGGGGGATTCTAAGCCAACTCTTTCATAGCACCAGGAGTAGCCCCAACGATCCCACTGAGTGCAGACGTAACGGGAACAGTCCCAGCGAGTATACCCTCTGGTGTGAACCCCACAGTGGGAACCCTAGGAGAATCAATGGCTCCAACCGTGATGATTTCTCTAGTCGCAACGGCCACTCAGCCTATGGTTCCATTAGTTGTTGCTCCGGTGGCATCACCCATGGAGGAGATGAGAAAGGAGAACCAGAAAGAGATGCTGAAATTCATGCAAGCCTACTCACAGTTTTCTGGCAAGGTAGCTTTGGTCTATGATGACTTTCGGACACCTTACCCCCAGTAATACAACGATGATACCTACCAAAAAGATTATATTCCTCATATTTTTGAAAAATACACAGGAAAGGGTGAAAACACGAAGGAGCACATTAAGCGCTTCGTTGAATACTTGGGGGCGCATTGCAATAATAAGAAGCTTAGGTTGAGGGAGTTTTCTAATTCCCTGACCGATAAAGAATACACTTGGTATTATCATTTAGCTCCCAAGAGCGTTTCTACATGGGAGGAAATGCACGTTTTGTTCGTCCATAAGTTCTTTCTGACGGAAGATGAGTTTACTTTGACCCAACTAGGGAGGGATAAGCAACGAATTGGGGAAGAAGTTATGGGGTACGTTTAAAGATTCAGGGATAGGTCCCTCGATGTGAGGGAGGAGGCCAAAGAATCCAATTTATTACACATCTGCGCGGAGGGCCTGCTTCCTGAGTACATCTGTCATCTCATTAATGTGATGCGCGAGGGGAATTTTTTGACATTCCTAAAAGTGGAAAGAAATAACTCATTGGTTATGCAGCCAAATCTAGTGATGGTGACCATGATGTTTGGGCAGTCGATACAACCTGTGGGGGGAGGTCTCAGCCCCCACAGATAGGGTACGCCGAGGGAGCAGATGGGGGCAAGGCGCCGAAGAAGGATAATTAGAGGAAGTTTGGAAGGGATAGGGAGGACCCACCACCATTTTCTTTTATAGTAGAGGAGTCTATTAGCTATTACGATGCAATGGTCTAAAGAGGAACGGTCTATGAACCAAAGGGCATTCCCGTTGGGGAACCCGATGCGACAACAAGGGCGGATCCCAAATATTGCCATATTCATCGGAAGATACAGCATCTAACAAAGAGTTACTTCACATTGAGGATACTCATAGATAAATATGTGAAGGAAGGGACGTTACAAATCCCTTCACAAAATGTTAACAATAACCCACACCCGGCCCATGGGGCCAATCTGGTGGTGGCCTATGATGGGGAGGCAGAAAGAGAGAAAGAGAGTTAACGACGAAGCAGGAGGAGTTCGAAGAAGCTTTGAAGGATTGTACTAAGGGAATGTCTAACGTATTATTGTCCTACGATGAAGCAAGTGCTAAAGATGTGGAAGATGTATACAAAGTTGAAGGTGACGAAGCAGACCTAGTCCTAGAATACTGTGTAGTTTCAAAATCCCCAAAGTTCACCTAGTTCTTCGACCAAGTGGGAATACCGAAGGAGAGTAGGATAGAAATAACCTAAGAAATACTTGACATCACAAGGAAGAACACGGTCCCCTCGCTAAGATGGAGGGGGCCTATGGCCAGGTTGGTGAAGAAGTTTCTATCAGATATAACCTTTAGCGATGCGGATAGGGCTGTAAGATTCCCTCACAACAGACCATTGTATGTGACCGCCAGTGTCAACGGAGTTAGTTTGGTAAAGACTCTTATGGATAAGGGAGCTTCCATCAATATCATGATAATCAACTCTTTCCATGCAGCCAATATTCCGAAAGAAAGGTTGGTCCCCATACCCTTGGTGATTTCGGGATATGAAAACCAGTGTTCCAAATCCATTGGGTACATGAATGTTGGGATCGTGATGGGAAATATGAGTTCCCATATTAAGTTCCATGTAATAGAGAGTGCAAATTCCTAGCATCTGCTGATAGGAAGAGTGTGGATGCACAACCAAGGGCTAGTTCCTTCGACGTACCACTAATGCGCTAAGGCGAATATCAAGGGAACGGAGGTGACCATCAGGGCTACGAAGAGTCCCTTCGTTGCGGAGGAAGCTCACTTGGTAGATGAGGCATTTTACACAGAGTTAGAGGAGGATTTTTGGGTCCTAACGAGAAGAATGGAGGGAGCATGGGTTCCCTCGATCATAAAAAGGATGGGGCCCTTGAATGAGAAGATTAAAAAGGATGCAAGTAGTGTAAGAGTGATGATTGAAGAAACTCATCTAGTGGTCCCTCGTCCCCAAAACATCTCGAAGTAGCTTAAAGACAGGATGAGGCCCAGAGTGGATCCGAAGGAACATGAGGTCCAATGACAAAGAGTTCTGAGCTGATTCTTAGGAAAAAGAGTGGTTGAGGCTTCTAGAGAGAAGAAGAGGAAGGCAGTCACCGCTACCAATAGGTAGTGTAAGAAGATCGTTACCAAAGAGGGAAAAATGTTATACCGATTATAATGGTGTGAACGGGCGGCCGAAGAAGCTGACAATAAGGATGACCCGATATATGAGTGTTTTTTGGTGGATGAATGGGGACAATGTATGGTGATAGATAGCTCCAACATACAAGAGTTCATTGAAGATGTCGCTAAAAAACCAGATTACCTGACAGATTAACCGAAGCCCTAGGTGCAAGAGTTGGAGTAGTTTAATCTGGGAAGAGAAGGGGAGGATACAAGGCCTATTTTCATCTCAAAAGATCTCAGTAAGGAGAAACGAGAGGGCTTGGTGGAGTTGATTCAGGAGTTCATAGACATTTTCGCGTGGAAATACACAAAGATGGAAGAGATGGATGAGGGAGTCAACTGCCACAAGTTGAACATGATGCCTTCAGCCATCCCAGTGAAACAAGAAATGAGAACGTACAAGCCTGAGATACACTTGAAAATTAAGGAAAAAGTCCAACGGTTATTAGCGGCAGGGTTCATCAAATCAATTCAGCACCCGCTTTGGCAGTCTAGCATTGTGCCGATGGAAAAGAAAGAGAAAAACCATATAAGGATCTATGTGGACTTCAAAGATTTGAATAGATCTTATCCCAAAGATGAGTTTCCTCTACCCTCCATTGATAGCTTGATAGATACAACGGCTAGTCATGAGATGTATAACTTCATGGATGGGTATGTAGGGTACAACTAGATCAAGATGGACCCTACGAATGTAGAGAAAATGACCTTTAGAACCCTGTTGGAAAATTTCATGTATAGAGTAATGTCGTTTGGACTTAAGAACGCTGGGGCTACTTACCAAAGAATAATAATGGCCATTTTTCATGATTTCTTTCACAAATTTGTGGAATTCTACGTGGATGATTTGGTCATCAAGTCGACGAGAGAGGAGTCCCATCTGAGCGATTTAAGGAAGGTGTTTTCTTGATGCAAGAACTATAAATTAAAGATGAATCCACTAAAATACGTCTTCGAAGTAACGAGTGGAAAATATCTAGGTTTCGTGGTTGATCGACAAGGGGTGAAGATGGACCAGGACAACGAGCGAGCGATCTTGGAGATGCTAAGTCCAAGAATAGAAAAGGAGCTGAAGAGTTTCCTTGGTAAAGTCTCCTACCTTAGGAGATTTGTGCCTAGATTATCCGAAATAACACACCCATTGATGCAACTGTTGCGAAAGAACACGAAATTTAAGTGAGAGGAGATCCACCAGGAGTCTCTCGTTGGGCTGAAGATACTACTCGTTTCACCACAGATCATGATTCCACCGCAGGGAGGGATACCGCTGCAGTTGTACTTCACATCCACCACGAGGTTCGTGGGAGCTTTATTGGCACAAGCGGTTGATAGGGAAGAATGAACGGTCTCCTACCTTAGTAGAATTATACATAGGCCAGAGGTTAGGTATAGTAGCTTGGAAAGGCATTGTTTAGCCTTAGTCTTTGTACCACAAAAACTTAGACATTTACTGGCAAGAACTATATTGATTGGTAGGGCATATAGGTGGTTCATTATCCTCTCTGAATATGACTTGATGTGTGTGGGTCCTCGCGCAATCAAAAGCCAAGCGTACGTCGATCTATTGGCAATCTTCCCCTCGAGAATATTTGAGCTACCTAAAGAAAGTATTCCAGGAGATGATTTGTAGGCCAATCACCTAGACGTAATGGATGAGGAATGGAAAATGCAGTTTGATGGATCTTCCGCGAAAAAGAAAGGAGGAGCAGGGGTTATTCTTTCAAAAGGAATGGAGGAGATTTTCCTTTCCTACAAATTAGATTTCCCTTGTTCTAATAATGAGGCGGAATATGAAGCATTGGTGTTGGGGTTGCTAGAGGCTCTTCGAAGGGGGATTCGTTCACTTTGCATCAAAGGTGATTTAGCAAGTGAAGGGAGAGTACGCATTGAAATACATGAGTCTGGCACCATACAAAACCATAATTCAGAAGCTCCTCTGCCAGTTCCATCGGACCAAGATCAAGAGACATCCCCGAATGATGAACTATCACCCAGACGCCTATGTCACCATTGCCGAGAAAATGGTCATGAGGAACGATACAACTACCGTCGTGATTTAATGAAGAACAACCCCTTCGCTAGTACAGTAAATTCTACCAATGGAGGAAGATGGGAGAGATTATAAGGCAATTGCAATCTGGGGAAGGAGCGATGGGGCTGGAATGGTCATGGTTGTTGTGGATTTAGTTATCACCCCAACCTCCAATGTCATTAGGCCCTTTCTCAATTAATTTTTGGGTTATTTAAAGGAGTTAGGTAAAGATGGATTCTAATTCAAATGGATGATTGGACATTTGAAAACTCTAAAGAGATAAGAGTTGGAAGGCCAGAGGGAGTTATTTCTATAGCATCGAGAGGCCCAATGAACTGAGGGAGCTAAACTAGCCGACCTAGCATCCCTACTAAAGGTTGCTAATAAGAAGATAGAGGAGCTCGAAGAAACTCTTCATGTAGCAAAGACAAAATGGTAGGTACTCCTTATCAAGCGGGCACAAGTTCAAACTAGGCTGGATGTTTCTATTAACGCCAAACGGTAATACCAGGCAGCTTCTTCGGGGTTACCTGGAGACTTTTTTGCTACTCCAGACCTGTGGTTCCTCTTGGGCCAGTGAAAATAGTTTTTTTCATTTGCGTAGGTTTTTCCTTATGTAATTCTTGGGCAATATATCCCAGTTTTGTAATCTCCCAACGTTTATGAATGAGAAGAAAAAGTGTTGTATATTTTTACATGCCCTCTCCTTGTGCTGTGACTGCTTTACACAAGTTACAAAACTCTGAAATTTTTCATCTTCATTCAGATTGCAATAAAATACATCTTTTTTAGGAATAAAGACTTGTATATTCATAACAAAATCACCAGATACAACGGTGATCCCAATTCGATTACTCATACATGAGAGGCCTTTGTAAGAGGGTAGTTTAGATAAGATGGAGCCGTAACCCCTTTTGAGTATGATAGTGATAAGTTAAATAGAGACATTATTGATTAACCATATGACATCAAAACACTACTCAATGAAGATGAACTCAGTTTAAACTCCCCAAATCTCTCTTCTATAACTCAGAAGGTAGTAGTGAACTTAGAAGTAACTTAGCTATAGGAAGAGATAAATAAGCACCCTAGACACACCTTGGCAGGCAGCCAAACACACCAACCACCCTCAAAAATCTCTATCAAATATTAAAAGCTTCGTAATAAATGACAATGATGGGTGAGTAAAAACTCTTTGGTTTGTAATAACATTCTCTAATGTATATTATCTCTTGCAATAACTTCTGAACTCTCAGAAGAGATCATCCCTCCTCAAAGGTGGTTGGGGTCCTTAAATACCCCCCGCACCACCCCCGAGGCAACTCATTCATCAATGCCTGTGAAAGACCTTCCTCATACTTTATGTCACAAACATTAAATACCTGATGCAGTCATTGTCTCCACGTCATAAACAATAAATGCCAAGACATGCCTTTTGCCTAATTACTGTGTGTCAGGGGGCTGTTGTCGTAAAGGAGGCTCACCAATTGGGTGACAATACCAAATACCACGGTGGTTTACTCAAGTTCATGTATGACATTGTTTAACTAGCTAGTGACATCCCTTATAGTAGATGTGACATTAAGTAAAGGGCTGTTTGGTTCACAACTCAACACCCAATGGAACTCCAAGCTACTCTGCTCAAGGTTCCACGGTCTGGGTTCTTCGATGTTTTACTAGGTGTATCTTAAATGGTCAGGACAAGCCCGAACCCTGCCTCACTTCTTAATCCTCCAAACCAAGTCCCTCTAAAGTTCCCACCGCGAGGTCATTCGATAGAGCATAAAAGCTCTCCCAAGCCCTGCCAAGCCTGGTCTCTTGCGAGTACCGTTTGACCTCACACTAAAACAAATTATTATTCTCGTTACATAATTAAAACCGTTATATCTCATAGTCAATATAAATAAAAATACAATGTGACTAACTGACACAATAAGCTAAAGTATGAGCTGCTACGCTTGAGTTACCGCACTGAGCTGCCACGCTTGAGCTACCTCGGTGCCTTAATCCCCAAAACACTGTTGGTAATGTGGAATTACCTCTAATCTCAAAATTACCTTCAATCCCCCTCTACATTTTCCCCTTCGTGGAGAGATTTGTTAGAACAAGAAATGTCTGCACAAAACTTCTCAAATCGATGAACATTCTTTGCGTGAAAAAATTCTGGCCTCCCTTCCTTCGTTAGAACCACAATGTTATAATCTCCAGGAAAAATAAAATTCTCCCCAATCTACCTAAACCTAAGCACTACGACTTGTTGGGGCGTTGACGAAGGGACATCGCCACTTTTTCCTTATACTACGCTTCAATCGTTTCTAGCTTTATTATTTGAAATTCTCCCGAAAGGCCTGCTAACCTTCTCAAATACTCGTTTTGATTCTTGGTAGGTGGAATTCTCCCTTGTAATGCTTCTCTATGTTTGAAAAGGTAAAAATTATCCCCAATGCAGCCAAGTCACCATTTAAATAATGTTTAGACTTGTGGCGAGGGGACATCGTAGATTTTTTTTAACCGTTGGGACAACTTTTACATTGGGAGTTATTGGATATGTCTGATAAAAATTCGGGCACCAAAACTCAAACTTACTGAATTAGGCAACCACTATGGGGCTCTCCATGGTCCCATATCGACTTCGAAACGCCTAGGGGCTCTCCTTTTCATTTTTCTGCTTGGAACTCCTATATGCAGAGTTCTCATGTTGACACTCTCACTAAGATTGGGCTTCATGAGGCCAAGTGGTTTGGTGAGTTTACCCTGTCCAAGAATAATGCTTCCCTTCTCATTCTGGTATCTCGCTGGAACGTTACCACTCATACCTTCATTGTTGCGTGGGGCAAATTTACAATAACATTGGAGGACGTGTGTGAGCTCCTACGCCTTGAGGTAACGGACCATGAGCCCTATTCCTATGAAGCCCTGGATGCCTAAGAGACTGCTGACCATTTAGAGTTAGACTGTATATGACGAAGGTGCATCATTACTTCAAACAAAGCGACCTTCACTCCTCTTATTAACTATTTCTTTAAGGATCCTTCTGAATGTAGTGCCTCTGAGGCCACCCCTGGTAAAGGTACATCACTGGAACTACCTGCCAATATTCTTGTTGTTCTTTATCATTTTATTTAACGAGGAAACCCAATAACCAACCGCAAAGGGACCTCATTAATATATCCCTTCATTTGGATCGGGGTATCAAGCTTCCTCTAGCTACAATCGCCTTGGTATCCCTCTACACATGGCTTGATAGAACCCTTTTTGACATGGAACGATCTCTAGGTCGTTATAACTTGGCTAACTTCGCCAACTATGTCCTCCTAACAGGCTTCCTTTATGTATGTTTCCCAAATATAGCAGCCAAGACCAATCGAACTCCTTAGAGGGAAACAATTCTTCCCCCACGCTCCTTAATTTATCATAAGAGACAAATTCGAAAGGAGTTGACCTCCATCATTGATGATTTTTTGAATTTTATGATGAGGCCCTATGAAGAAGATATCTTTCTCTACACTAGTGGTTTTTCAACAATGAAGCAAGAGTGGTCCAGGAAACTACTCTGGACCTCATTATTGAAGACCCTTCACTAGTTGTGGTCCTTATGTTTTCACCATGATACCTTCCCTCCTACACCGAGTGGGGATACACCAGCGAGCACTATAATCCCAACTGATGCAGCCGTCAGTTTGGCTTGGATCAAGGGGCTCCTCGTCTAATTTTTCAACTGTCTAATTCTAAGGTCTACTTTAGCGAGGCATGTTCCTTGTTCTTCTCAACCACTGCATGGGGAGTGAGTTTTACAATGGCTGGGTGAGTCACCATTCCTAGTATCACTAGGAAAGGGGACGTGACCCCTCTATTCATAACAAAGTACTGTCCGAGACAACTGGCCCAAATTTCTGAGTTCATTGAAGGGGATCTCGGGTATCCTCCTGTTCTTTCCTTTTCTGCCTTAGAGTTGGGGTTAAATGGGAATTCCATTCTTTGGATTGAGTTCCCTCTAAGCCAGACCCCCAAAGTACCTCCTACTAAACTTCCACCACACTGCCCCATGATCCCCATTACCACGCCTAAGCCTAAGGCTGCTATAACCCCCAACCCATCTTCTCCTTCGACTGAAGCTACAATAAGGGAAGGGCCTTCCCAGCCACTTTCTAAAAATACCAAGAAGTCCAAAAGTGGGCTTTCCTTGAAATACAAGTCCAAATCTCAAGCACAAACTCCTTTGGAGGCATTCCCTATTACCTTCGTTCCCCCTCCAATGTCTGTAGAGGTAATTGAAGAGCTGAGGAGGCAGGTTCAAGATGAGGTTAAAAGAATAAATGCTGAGTTTCAATGGCGCGTTGTCATCCTTCCTCTTTCGGCTGCCTTTCCCATAATCTTGGTTGATCCGACTGAGCCATCGACAAAGAGGAGAAAAAGGTCAAGGGTACCTCAAAGTGGTGATGCAATGAGCGCAAGGAAGAAAACTCTGGGCACTAAGTTCCAGAAGAAATAAATAGCTGAGATACCTCCATCTTTTTCTCCCTCTGTTGTTGCCTCCTCACCAACTTCAACAGTGGTTATATCTTCTCGTTCACCCTCTGGATCTGAGGTATGTGTACATTATTTATTTCTTACTCCCCTTATCTTAACGTGTGTTTCATCAGCTCATTTCTTAATAAGAAAATTTTTTGGTGCAAGGAGTTGAAGAAGAAGGTCTTAGTCCCCCCAACCCCCCGTAAGCCAATTCGTGGGGGGGCGTTGCGATATCTCTCCATCTGACGCTACCCTTCCTCGTTCTCCCTAATAGGCCTTACCTACTCTCGCCATTTTCCTTCCTAATGGGCCAAAGAAGCTTCTATGTGGGCTGATACCTTTGGGTCTGCTGAAATGTCTGGCCAACCAGAGGTAACTACTCCAGCCTCCTCTGAATTACCCTCTGAGCAAGAGGTCCCTCTACCGCTCGTTGTGGTCTAAGAGAGTGCCCCTGAGGTAAATTTCTTGTCAAGTATCATGTCTTCTAATTGTCCCATTGCTTTGTTTATCATTCTAATATGTTGGGATATTTTAGGTGGAAGTGGAGTCTCTAATAGCTAACATTCTCCTTCCTACTGCGTTAACGAGACCCCTGACTGCAGTTCCCCTTTTTGGTGCCATAACGGGGGTAAGTTAGACGTGTTCCGACCCCTTATTTTTTCTTTGTATTTACTTCTCATGTCTAACACTTGTTTTTGTATTTGCAGCTTTCACCAAGCCTTACCCCACCCTTTACTCTTAATGGCCTTTTCCTTTCACAGGCCAAGGCTGATGATGCTGCTCCTCTTATTAGTTCTTCTGTACCCACCGGCGTTGGGGCATCTATAGAAGGTCCAACGTCTTCTTCTGATGATTCTCCCATGTTGGCCTTAGTACCTTATATTAGGGAGGGAGGTTTTCCTATCGTTTAGGCTTCTTCAGCCAAGGACCCCGTTGAAGCTACTGAGGCAATGATCCCACCCCCAATGGTTTCAACCATTATGGCCCCCGTGGTGACTCCCGTTCTCTCTTGTACTACTAATGAGGTACTTCGTTAATTTCTCTCTAAATTTTTTGTTTCTCTAACTTCACCTATGTTTCTGACATAACAATGAAAACACTTGTTAAGGTTTTTTCATAAACTCAACATATATCGGTGACTTAACAACGAAAATGCTTGTTAAGATTTTTCATAAACTCCACCTATATTGGTGACTTAACAACGAAAATGCTTGTTAATATTTTTCATAAACTCGACCTGTATCAGTGACTTAACAACGAAAACACTTGTTAAGATTTTTCATAAACTCCACCTTTATTGGTGACTTAACAACGAAAACACTTGTTAAGATTTTGCATAAACTCCACCTTTATTAGTGACTTAACAACAAAAATGCTTGTTAAGGTTTTTCATAAACTCCACCTATATCGGTGACTTAACAATGAAAACACTTGTTTAAGATTTTTCATAAACACCACCTATATTGCTGACTTAACAACGAAACCCTTGTTAAGATTTTGCATAAACTCCACCTTTATTGGTGACATAATAACAAAAACGCTTGCTAAGACTTTTCATAAACTCCACCTATATCGGTGACTTAACAACGAAAAAGCTTGTTAAGATTTTTCCATAAACTCATTATTTCTTCCAACTATTCTCAGGTTGCTCAGGAGTATTTTCCACTAGTTCTTTCACCCATCGCTTCACCCCATCGGGAATCCATTATTTTAAAAGACTCCACTCACAACGATCAAGCTTCCATGACCAGGGCTGCTACCGAGAGAGAATCTGGTTGTGACCTTCCTCTGCCTGACTTGGATCCTCATGCCTTCTGTCTGATGGTGCTATAGGGTTCTTCTTAGATGTCTGCCAACCATCGTCTGGTCGTTGAGAAACTTGTAAATCATCATTCAGAGAAATTCACGATGGATTCCTGCGTTCAAACATCTCCGTTAAGAGTTACAAGCTTTAGGGCATGGCTATCTTCGTAGCTAAAATTGCCAACACTCTGACCTCAAACGTTACCAGACCCCTCCTTAACCAATTTCTGGGTTATTTGAGGGAGTTGGGATGCGACGACTTCCGTTTTGGCTAGCTTATCACGCATTTGAAGACCTTGAAGAACCAACGACTAGACAACCAGAAGGAACTCTTACAGAAACATCTGGAGGACCAGTGGGCTGATGAAGCTAAGTTAGTCAAGCTAGCACCTCTTCTTGGAGATATTGATAAGGAGGTGGAGGTCATCGAAGAGGCTTTGCGTATGGTGAAGCTAAAATGGGAGAAACTACTTATCGAGCTCACGCAGGCACATATGAGGTTGGAGGTTTCTATTAATGCCCAACGGTCTTGCCTAGAAGCTTCTTCGGGCCTTCCTGGAGATTTTTTCTCCTCCCTAAATGATGATGTTGAAACCTAGCAGCACTAAATAAGTGATGATGAACTCAAACTATAAGTACCATGGCAGCCATAGATGTATAATTGTGTAAATGTGTAGAAGGAGATGAGTATAAGAGGAATAAGACAATAATGTATAGTGGTTCAGCCAGTTAGGCCTACATCCACTGTGATTGTGTGATCCACTAAGTATGGGCACTAATGGCCTTGGATACAATGCACATAAGCTCCCTTTCTCTCTCTACTGTGTGTATAAGCAGAGTTTTAGCTAGGGTTACAATTTTTCGATCCATCCCTTTGTTGGGTTATAGGTGATAAGTATATATAGGTCTTGGGGGTGTAGTGTACCCCTAAGTATGCATGGTGCATGTGAATGATGATCTAGCCAATCCCCTGATGACACCTGTAGAGGCCACCTATGATTAATGATGACATAATATTCCCCCACGTGAGGTGGTGATATTGTTATAACGGTCTTCCACATGCCATATGAGCCTCACACTCACTGTTCGTCTCCCAAACCACGCGCTATTATGATGTCACCATCGGCCTATGATATGAGGTCGAGGGCAAAGTTCCTTCCAGTAGTGAGTCTGGCCTAATTTAGGCCTCGTACTGTCGTACCCTCGAAGGGTCTTCTGAGCCTGATGCGGGGTCGGCCCACTGAAGGGTCGTCCGGGCCTGATGAGGGGCCAGCCCCTTGAAAGGTCGTCCAGGCCTGATGCGGGGTTGGCCCCCTGAAGGGTCGTTTGGGCATGATGAGGCATCAACCCCTTGAAGGGTTGTCCAGGCCTGATGAGGGGTTGACCTCTTGAAGGGTCGTCTGGGCCTAATGAAGGGTCGGCCCCTTGAAGGGTTTTTTGGGCCTGATGAGGGGTCGACCCCTTAAAGGGTCATCCGGGCCTGATGAGGGATTGGCCCCTTGAAGGGTCATTCGGGCCTGATGAGGGGTAGGCCCCTTGAAGGGTCACGAGACCATCTTAGGCTCGTCTTGGTGGAGGGCGCCCTCGCCCTGGTCGAGGGTATATATGGGTATATCAATCACCCCCAGCCCTTAGCCATAGATGTTGTTAAGATGACTGAGGGATAGTGTTGCAGATCAGATGAGTGTATGATCAGTTAGGTGAGTGACACCTGTCAAGATGATGTGACATGTAGGAATATATCCATTATTGTTCCAGTTTCCTAGGAATGGTGGCTGCACACTTTGCTTGGGACTTTGTGCCCTAATGAGGCCCTCCTCGTGGGCTGCACCTTGCATTGATTACTGGGCCCACTTATGATAAGGTGTTTAAAGGATTTTTGAAACAATCACCCTCTTCTTCTTCTTCGCGCCCAATCTTTCTCTCTCTAGTTTCTCAACAGATAAACCACCATTTATACAATCTTCAACATTTCGAGTTTGGCAATCTCGCTGTTCCTTCTCAGGTAATCCTTCTACCCTAGTTCCTCTTTATATTCCATTATTATTTACACTTCGACTGTTTTAGGCCTGTAGGGATGGATTTTTCTCTGGTTATTTCATAACTTTCCGACATTCTTCTCCGGCATCTTGTTCTTGAGTGTTCTTGGTTAAAACCCTTACTTTCCTTGGTTTCAATCCAAAAGTCCATTTTGGTCAACTGTGAACTTTTTTGTAATTGGGCTAGCCAAATTCTTTTAAGTGTAGGGTCTTCCCCTTAATGCTTAGGAGGCTTTACAATTTAGCTGAGGATTTCCCATCCCTGAGAGAGAAGTTCTTTGTAGAGATCATACGGGTAGAGTAAGAGGAGGAGAGAAGACGAGGGGCTGACCCTAATTGGATCCGACCCATTTTTCCCATTCCATTAGCCATAATATTACCATCTGAGTCTTGTGGGCCCTCTTGTCGTCCAACCGATAGTCATTCAGGAGAGATGGATGAGAGAGCATCATCACCAACTGGCGCTGGGCCTTCTGGGAGGAAAAAGACGTCTGATCTTAGCCTAGGCCGAGAGGCCGAGGGAGTAGTCCCTTCCGAGGCTGTTCCTATGACAACTTTATCCCCTCATGCCTTCCAAATGGCCTTTCCTCATGGACCTCTGACAGGTGATGAGGCCAAGGTAGAGGGGACTGAGGATGATGGTGAGGACTCAGACGCTGACTAAGTTGACACCTCCCATGCCTCAGCTTACGTTTCCACCATCAGGGATCGTGACCTCCTGCTATGGAGGCATACATTTGGTGTTCCCCTCAACATAAGTATGAGGGTCCCCTCCGAGTCTGAGAAAGTCTTTGAGGGTGACAAGGGAGAGAACGCAGTATATGAACAGATGTTTAAGGTCGGTGTTAGGTTCCCTTTGCACCCTTCCATAGTCAATATACTATCAGCCCTTGGCATTTCCCCCTCTTAACTTCCTCCCAACTCTTGAAGGACAATCATCGTCTATGTCTCATTGTGGAAGAACACTTTCACTGACGAGCCTTCAGCCGATGTGTTTTTTGCCTGTTATAACATCACTTCCTCGTCCAAACAGCCTGGGTACTATCATCTAGGGGCAAGGAGGTCTGATAAAAAAATTCTCCATATGGCACAAACCTCTAACCACGACTGGAAGAAGAGATTTTTCTTCATATCTGGGGAATGGGAATTTACTGCCGAGGCTCAACCTTTGGACGATGGTCCGAGAGTTCCAAGGAGATGGTCTAACCCCTCTATAAATGCTAGGTCAGACCCTGAACTTAGTCTAGATGAAAAGGACATCGTCAAGTATCTAAGAGAACGAGGGAAAGAGAGTGAACTTGTAAAGTTTGAAGATCTGATGACCCCTCGGTTCCTCAAAGAAGATGGTCTGAGGGTCGGCCCCTTGACAGAGCTATGTGAGTTATTATTATTTTTTGCTCAATCTTTGATTTTTTTCCAAGTGTTTCATCTTTGCCTCTATATTTTTCTGATGTGTCATCTCCTTTTCAGGTCATCCTGTAGGTATCTCTGACCATCTTTAGGAAATGACTGCCCCGAGCTTACTGTCTGGTCTAGGCAAGAAGAAAGTCAAGGAGCCTCAGCAGCCTCCGAGGAAGACAAAAGCCATGGGGCCGAAACTAGTTGAGCCGACTACAAACAATCATAAAAGGAAAGAGCCTGAAGCACCTGCTGACCCTCGGTCGGATTCAAGGACGAGGGCAAGGGTGGAGTCGTCTGAGGGGACTGGCTCCTCTTCCAGCATGGGGGCCTTCTGGTCCCAAAACTTAGCATTTTTTAAGGTTGACCCGTCTTCCCTGATTGCCAATCTGAGGGCGGCCAAAGCTTTTTTGTTCTCTACCCCCTCGGTCGCTGACTATGATTTCCTATCGAAGATGCCCCGGCCAAGGTGTATGACTATGGTCTGCACACTCTGGCTCATGTATTTGTTTTCATTTCACTTAGTTTGAATTTTCCACTAGCTGTTTCCTCAGCCTCTTAACAACCGTCTTTTTTTGTACAGTCTGTTTATTCCTTCACGTCTGCTACCAAGTGGATGGCTGAGAACCAATAGAAGTTTCATGAAGCCGAGAGGGCCATTCAACACGAGGCTGACCTGCAGACTGAGCTCGAGACTGTAAGGGCCGAGCTAGAGAGTGCAAGGATCAACCATGCAAGGATCTTGGACGAGCTGACGAGGCAGCCTGATGCAGATCCGAAGGCCAAGGACTTGCTTATCAAATAGAAGGATGAGGCCTTGATTAACCCGGGGACTCAATTCAAGACTGAGCTATCCGAGGTAGTGAAGAAGGCAGAGGTCGATGCTGTGGAGGCCTACAAACTCTCAGACGAGTTTCAAGGCTTCGGTCTTGAGTACTTAGAGAGGGTGATTAGGACGGCCTGTCGGTGGGTCATCCTAAAGTTCGCTGATGCAGTATCATCTGTCCTCCCTTCTCTAGAGGCAGTTCAACTGGATGATACCCTCATTGCTTAAGCCTTAGCTGAATTGGAGTCTCAACACGTAGAGGGGACATGCACATCTGAGGCTTGGCCTGTCTTGGTCATAGAGGAAACTCCTTTAGATGTTGAGGCCTTTCCCTCTGATACCGCTCAATAGGGTGGTTATTTGTAGCCAATACCCTCTTCATGTATTACATTTTTGTACCTTACTTTTGTATAAGAAACATCATTTTGTAATATAATGCCTCTTTCTATCTTCCATATTTATCTTTTGTATGATTTTCATTATGATGTTTTTGGATTAACAATATCACTAGCTCCCTCCCTCGTCTTTCTTGAGGGTAGAGGAGGGGTCGTCCCCACCATTTGCCCTCATCATAGCCGAGGGTGGTTTCCACAATTTAATGGTTTTAAATTTCAATAAAGTCCTCCCTCATCTTTCTTGAAGGCAAAGGAGGGGTTGTCCCCACCATTGACCCTCATTATAGCCGAGGGTGGTTTCCCACCAAATTAATGATGTTTTAAATTAAGTCCTCCCTCCTCTTTCTTGAGGGTAAAGGAGGGGTCATCCCCACCATTGACCCTCATTATAGCCGAGGGTGGTTTCCCACCAAATTAATGATGTTTTCAATTAAGTCCTCCCTCGTCTTTCTTGAGGTCAAAGGAGGGGTCGTCCCCACCATTCACCCTCATTATAGTCGAGGGTGGTTTCCCACCAAATTAATGATGTTTTCAATTAAGTCCTCCCTCATCTTTTTTGAGGGTAAAGGAGAGGTTGTCCCCACAATTGACCCTCATTATAGCCGAGGATGGTTTCCCATCAAAGTAATGATGTTTCCAATTAAGTCCTCCCTCGTCTTTCTTGAGGGTAAAGGAGGGGTCTTCACTACCATTGACCCTCATTATAGCCGAGGGTGGTCTTTAAGGAGTATCACCCCAATCACACTAGAATTAATCAAACACAACATGAGGGACCATTCTCATCAACATTCCAAGTGTTCTGTTGGAGCAACACATTCATTACAACTGTGGTCCGATAGGACTTTACAAAATCACTGATAGTATTTCTTTAAATGATCTGCATTCCAGGGGTTGGAAAAGGGTTGCCCTTCTAGGTTTTCTAGTCTATAGGTTCCAGGAACTACTTCATTGATGACCCTATATGGGCCATCCCAATTTGGGTGGAGCTTGTTGGGATTATGCCAAGTCTTTTTTAGGACTAAGTTCCCCACTACAATTGGCCTCTGCTTCACCCTCTGGTTGTAAAACCCTGTCGTCCTCTACTGGTAGGCGGCTTGCCTTATCTCGGCGTCTTCCCTCCTTTCCTCAATCAGGTCTAATTCAAATCTCCTATCTTCCATATTTCTATGGGGGTCATACATTTGGACCTTGTGAGTAGGAAACCCAATCTCGATGGGGATGACAGCTTCTTAGCAATAAGCCAGAATGAATGGGGTTTCTCTGGTAGAGGTCTTCGATGTTGTCCTGTAGGCCCATAGTACAGCATATAACTCCTCAACCCATCTTCCTTTTGCCACCTCAAGTCTCTTCTTGATCCCATATAGGATTGTCCTATTTGTAACTTTTGTTTTCCCATTGGCTTGAGGTCGGCCTGGGGTAGAGAAGAATTGTTTGATACTCACCCTTTCACAGTACTTCTCTAGAGATGTATTCTTAAATTGAGTCCCGTTATCTGAGATGAGGGTGCTGGGGAGACCATATCTGCATATAATATTTTTCAGATGAACTGTAAGGTCTTCTATTCCGTAATCGTGACTATTGGCTCTGCCTCCACCCATTTTGAAAAATAGTCAATTGCCACGATGAGGAACCGATAGTTATTGATGGCCCTAGGCAAGGGGCCTACTAGGTCGATCCCCCACACTGCAAATGGTCATGGGGATGTAATGGAGGTAAGAGGGTGATGGGGTTGGTGGCAAATCTTTGACATTTGTCACACCTTTTTACATATGTCGTGGCATCTTTCCCCAAGGTTGGCCACCAGTACCCTTGGGTTACTATCCTCTTCGCCAAAGAGCTACCCCCAATATGGCTTAAACACGACCCCTCATGCACGTCTTGTAAAATGCGTGGGACTTCAGATGGGTGCACACACCTAAGTAAGGGGATTAAAAACCCCTTTTTGTACAAGGTGTCTCCGATGACAGTGAATTTTGCAGCTTTGTATCTTAACTTCTTCCTTTCTTGCCTTGCTTCTGGCATCTCCCCCTATTTAATGTATATGATCAGGGGTCCATCCATGGAGCTTCCTTAGAAACATTTAAGAAAGTGTCAAGTGTTCCCTCAACATCTTCAATAGTTGGTCGAAGCAAAATTTCCACTAGGACTATCCTCCTAATATCTGTCCTAGTTGCCGAGGCCAACCTAGCAAGTGCATCAGCTCGACCATTATCGAGCCTAGGTATCCTCCTTAATTTCACTTCTCTGAAGATCTTCAGTAATGACCTCATCTTCTCAAGTTACTTGGCCATCCGCTCATCCTTGGCCTCGTGGGCTCTTAGTATCTGGTTCACTACTAGCCTTGAATCACTATGGACAAAAATCTGGCCGACACTAAGAGACTTTGCCAAGGAGAGGCCTGCTATCAAGGCCTCATATTCAGACTCGTTGTTGGAGGCTTTGAAGTTGAACCTCAGGGCGTATTCAATGTATGTGCCATCGGATGCTGATACTATCAGTCCAGCTCCACTTCCGTTGTTGCAGGAGGACCCATTGATGAAGAGGCTCCACACGGTCTGTTCTTATGAGAAACTTCCCTCACTGAGGGACCCCTGTCTAAAGAGATATCTTCCCTCTTTATTTTCAGCCACTTTTCCTCTAGCGGTGCTTATCTCAGCCTTGTCTGTAGGTGTATCGGTGAGTCTGCCTTGTAAGGTATCTGTATTCTTGAGGCTCTCATCTTCAGCTTCATCATCTTCCCAAGTAAATTCAGCCACGAAATCTGCCAATGATTTCCCCTTAATGGACCTCCTAGGTTGATACACAATGTCAAACTCCCCCAGCTCTATATCCCAAGCCATTAGCCTCCGTGATTTTTTAGGTTTGTGTAAGACCTGTCTAAGAGCAGAGTCAGTGAGGATGACCATTGTGTGGGATTGGAAGTATGGCTTCATCTTTCTTGATGCATGGATCAAGGCGTAGGATAACTTCTCTATCCTTGGGTATCTTTGCTCTACCCCCTAGAGTGCCTTAATGTTGAAATACACTGGCTTTTGTACACCGTCTTCGTCTCTAACGATTTCTGCATTGATGGTTGATTCTGAGACAGCTAGGTACACATAAAGTTGCTCACCCTGCACGGGTCATGACAATAGCAAGGGAGAGCCTAAGTATGACTTTAGCTCCCTGAAAGCCTCATCACACTCCTCACTCCATTTGATGGCCTTTCTAAGAATTTTGAAGAATGATAAACACTTGTCTGTGGCTCTGGACATGAACTTATTTAAAGTAGACACTCGCCCCGTGAGCCTCTGAACGTCTTTAATGGTCTTGGGGTCTTCATTTCTAGGAGGGCCTTTATTTTCTCAGGATTGGCCTCAATGCCCCTTTGATTCACGATGAACCCCAAGAATTTCCCTGCTCCTACCCCAAAGACACTCTTGGACGGGTTGAGCTTCATCCGATACTTGTCCATCGTATTAAAGGTCCTCTCAAGGTCTGCCACATAATCCTCTACCTTCAAACTCTTAGTCAGCAGGTCATCTACATTGACCTCCATAAACTTCCCAATTTGGTCCTCAAACATTTTATTTACAAGGCGCTGATACGTTTCCCCCACATTTTTAGGCGAAAGGCCATGACCCTATAATAATATGTCCCCTTGTCGGTAATGAAAGCTGTCTTCTCCGAGTCTTCAGGGTTCATTAAGATCTGGTTGTACCCGGAATAGGCATCCATGAAGCTCATGAGCTCATGGCCTGCGGTAGCGTCTACCATCTCATAAATGCGAGGGAGAGGGAAGTTGTCTTTGGGATAATGCTTATTGAGGTCTGTGAAGTCTACACACATCCTCCACTTCCTGTTGGCCTTTGGGACAATGACTACATTGGACATCCATTCGGGATAGATGACCTCCCTGATAAACTTAGCATCTTCCAACTTCTTGACCTCATCCCTAATGACCTCGTACTTCTCTCAAGAATAAATTCTCCTCTTGTGCTTTACTGGCTTTGCACCCTCTACCACGTTGAGCTTGTGGTACATGATATCGGGGTCGATCCCCGGCATATCTGTATGACTCCATGCAAAGACGCTCTGTCTGCTTCTCAACAGCTTGACGAGGTCTTCCTTGATGTTTGGCTTCAGAGTCTTGCCGACTTGGACATTTTTTTCTGGCTCATCCTCATTGAGGATGATGGATTCTACCTCTTCCACGGCTTCTCCTTTCTTCAGCTTTGTCTCATCCCTGGGTTCAAGGGTATCAATATTTTAAGTGGTTGTTGCCTTCTTGTGTGCATCTCCTTCTTCAGCGGAGTTAAAATAACATTCCCTCGCTATTGTCTGGTCTCCTTAAACTTCCCCTACCCCGTAAGGGGTTGGAAATTTAATCATCTGATGGACCGTACACGGCACAACTTCAAACCCCTTGAGGGCTACCCGCCCCAGTATAATTTTGTAGGCCGAAAAGATATGTTTATCCATCATAAAGAAGCTGACCTTATTGGTAAGCCATCTCGGCCACTCGTCCCCCATCCTGACATCGGCCTCATACAGTCTAAGGGGATGAAGCTTTTCCCCACTGAACCTAATCAATGGGTGATGGTATAGGATGAGTCTAGCACAACTGAGACCTAAAGCTTTGAAGCATGGCCAAAACATCACATCTGCAGAACTACCCCCATCTACCAAGATCCTTGGCACCTCGCACCCGTGCACCCTGGTAGTGATGACGAGAGGGTCATCATGTGGGGTTAAGAGTCCTTTGAATTCCATTCTTGAGAATCCCACTATCAGAGTATCCATATCGACCTTCTTCCTCTTTTCTGAATTTGCCTCCAAAGAGGTTGAGTGCACAATTTTCATCACTGCCTTGGCTTCAGCTACATGGGCCTTCCTGTCTGCGACCTCTAAACCTCCTCCTGCCAGTCCCCCAGAGATAATCCCCACACTGAGAGAGATCATATTAAGTCTCTTGACAAGGTCGTGGTCGTCCTCATCATCAAAAGGGTCGTCCCCTCTTTTTGGAGGACCTTCTCTACATGCATCACCCCGCTTCTTTCTAGGGTCGTCCCCTCTTGAGGGCACCTTTGTCAACGTACTTCCTGAGCTTCCCTTCTTTCAGCATCTTTTCAATCTCATCTTTCAGAGAAAAGCATTTTTCTGTCACGTGGCCATGGTCTTAGTGAAATTCACACCACAAGTTTTTGTTACTCTTGTTGGGGGCTGCCCTTAACTTTTCAGGACACTTCAGGGACCGATCACTCTTTATCTCATTGAGAATATGTTCATTGATGACCGTTAGAGGGGTGTAATCAACGAACTTATCGTCCATAGACCTCTTCTTCACCTCTTTGTTCTTCTTATGGTACTTACCCCCGCTAGTGCCTCCTTTTACATCTTCGTATTTTGTGACCATTACCTCTTCGGCGTTCATCAGCTTTCCTATTGTCGACAGCAATTCATCCATCATCCTAGGAGGGTCTTCAATAAGCTTCCATTGCAGCTTCCCCTTTTGGAATCCTCCAATCAGGGCTTTCATAGCTATGCTCTCCTCATAGACTTCCACCTCTAACTTTTCTTTGTTGAATCTGGCTATGTAGTCTCTTAGACTCTCGTTCTTCCCCTCATTAACATAGAGCATGTGTGTGGTCTTCTTTTGTGGCCTCACCCCAAAGCAAAAGTTGTGGATAAACCGGTTTGCCAGCTCCCTAAAGCTTTCAATGGAGTTTTTTGGAAGAGATGTGTACCAGACATGTGCAGCCCCAGTCAGAGTGCCAGAAAAGGAACGACACCTCATCTCATCTGAGATAGAGTATATGTCCACCGCCGATTGGTACATCTCTATATGGTGGACAGGGTTGGTACTCTCGTCTTACCTTGGGGTGACCACAAGTGGGTTGAACTTTGATAGCTTGGGGAAGTTGACTATCTTCGCCACAAAGGGTGAGCCTATGGATTTTCCTCCCAGCTCTTCAGAATATCACCAATCTTATCCTTCAGTCATTGGGTCGAGTCATTCCAGGGCCTTGTAGGGTCGGCTTGGTCGATGTTATCCCCTGCTGCCTCCTTAAAGTTGATGGAGGGTTCTGCTGCAGTGGGCCTGTGTCGGTTGTTTACTTCCCCTTGACCATCGTCCCGTCCTTGGGGTTGGCCCCATTGGGGTCGTCCATCTGCTGCCTCCCTTTTAGACCTTGCAGCACTCCTTGATCAGGACAATTTTTCCCGCAGGTCATTTACTGGGCCCAGCCTCTCAAAGGCTGACCCCATGCTCAAGCAATAAAAAGCAGAAACTCTCGGGCGATCGTCAGGATTTTGCCTTCCACACTTCCCTCCGCTCTCCTGGAGAGGTCGCATAGTATTGTTGGAGACCTCATATGGCTCACAGCACTCTATGGGGGGCCTCCTCTCCCTCCAGATCATCATACCTATTCTCAGGGCAAGGGTTTCCTTGCCTCCCTAGGCGTAGACGCCGGGGGTCAGCAACATCCCTCTGCCGCTGTGGGGGTGGCAAGTATTTGTGTGGTTCCTGGGGTGGTCCCCTGGCCTCATGTTGCCTTGAGGACACCGCCGGAGTAATCATCTCAGGTGAGACCCCTGGTGGTCTTAGTATGTTCTCGCTTAGAGCTGTGAACTCCTCCTGCATGATCCGCTGGCTCGCTTCCAGAGACTTCAAGGCTGCCGCCACATCAGCCATCTCAGACTGAGGTGGTGGCTGACTGGAGGAAGTGGTGGTGATGGTATCTCTGGTGCCATGTGTTTGAGCTATATAGAGCTGAACTGAAGAAAAGACTGGTGAGCTTGAGAACCTTAATGGGTCTCTTTCAATGGTGAAACATCTCCACACAGGGGGAGAACTGGCTCACCACCAGAGTACCCAGTGAGGTCAAGTTGTACAAAGGAAGAGATGTCTTCTCATTCCCACAAACGGTTCCAAACTGATGATGCTGAAATATAGCACCAACAGATAAGTGATGATGAGCTCAAACTGCAAGTACCATGGTAGCCATAGATGTATAAGTGTCTAAATGTGTAGAAGGAGATGAGTATAAGAGGAATAAGATAATAATGTATAGTGGTTCAGCCAATTAGGCCTACATCCACTGTGAGTGTGTGATCCACTAAGTATGGGCACTAATGGCCTTGGATACAATGCACATAAGCTCCCTTTCTCTCTCTACTGTGTGTATAAGCAGAGTTTTAGCTAGGGTTACAATTTTTTTATCCATCCCTTTGTTGGGTTGTAGATGACAAGTATATATAGGTCTTGGGGGGTGTAGTGTACCCCTAAGTATGCATGGTGCATGTGAATGATAATCTAGCCAATCCCCTGTTGACACCTGTAGAGGCCACATGTGATTAATGATGACATAATATTCCCTCATGTGAGGGGTGATATTGTTATAACGATCTTCCAAACCACGCGCTGTGATGATGTCACCCTCGGCCTATGATATGAGGCCGAGGGAAAAGTTCCTTCTGGTAGTGAGTCTGGTCTAATTTAGGCCTCGTACTGTAGTACCCTCGGAGGGTCGTCTGAGCCTGATGTGGCGTCGGTCCCCTGAAGGGTCATCCGGGCCTGATGAGGGGTTGGGCCCTTAAAGGGTCGTCCGGGCCTGATGCGGGGTCGGCCCCTTGAAGGGTCGTCTGGGCCTGATGATGGGTCGGCCCCTTGAAGGGTCGTTCGAGACTAATTAGGGGTCGGCCTCTTGAAGGGTCGTCCGGGCCTGATGAGGGGTCGGCCCTTTGAAGGGTCGTCCGGTCCTGATGAGGGGTCGGCCCCTTGAAGGATCACGAGACAATCTTGGGCTCGTCTTGGTGGAGGGCGCCCTCGGCCAGGCCGAGGGTATATATGGGTATGTCACGAGATCTGTGGTTCCTCCTAGGCCAATAAGATTTTGTATATATTTTTTTCTTTTTTGTCTCCTTCTTATGTAATTCTTGGGCAACAACTCGCAATTTTGTAATGCCCCAAGGTTTATGAATGAAGAAAGATATATGTTTTCTCATGCTTTTCCCTTGTGTTATAACTGTTCGCGCACATTATGAAGTTCTATAATTGTTTTGTCCCTACTTGGGGTATAAATAAGGAGAACTTGCATATCTGTCATAAAAAAAACTTGTATATTCATTACAGTTAGATACATCGGTGGCCCAAACATAATTGCTTACACATGATAGACTTTCAACCATTTTTCATTAATCTTGAAAGGCTTGTCTTCTTCAATCTTAGAAATTAAGCAATAACCTGAGTCATGAGCTACTTTTATAATAAAAGGTCCATCCCAATTCGCTGCATCAATTTAATTAGATTTAAAAAGTAAATTGTAATTTTATCAACCGTATGGTCATTTCGAGTGCGCCAACGTGTTCAGAAGGGTCGAGATTGTCAGAAAACACTAGCCGGGGGTTTTGTCTGGGTCCCAGGGAATTTTTAGGCCAAACCGGCAACCCGAAAGGGTATTTTGGTTGTTTTAAAAATTAAGGAATTAAGACCCACGAATTTTAGAGTTTATTTATATATTATTAGAAAATCCATTAGGGCCATTATCAACCAAAAACAAGAGAGTGTGATACGTGAGTTAGAGGGAAGTTGCAAAAAGGCCACCACCATTTTGGACGGAAATTATGACCGGAAAGAACAGAGAATTAGCCCGTGAACACCAACAATGAATCAAAACATCAAACTTAAGGCAAGTGATTTGGTTTCATTAGCTTCAATGAATATTTCCTCCATGTTTAGTGTTGAAATTAATAATTGTCTTGAAAGAATTGATGAAAACCCAATGAATTTGATGTACAACTCTAAACCTTGGTTAGGAATTACATGGAGAATTGTTCTGGACGAATTCAGTACCCAAAACATAACTTTTAACGATTTAAAAATGGATTAAAGAGGAGAATTATCATTGTTCTTTAAGAAACTAGAAAACTAGGGTTTTTATTGAAGTTTTGATCCATATAAGACTAATGATTGATGATTAAAATGTTTTGGAACGTTAACAATGATCTATTTTGGTTGTATGATGATCCTATAACATTAGATTATAATTTCATACCTTGTAATGATGTTTTGGGATGAATTTTGTACTAAAAGAACGAAGCAGTCCGTAGCCCATCTGGTGCAATCGATCGATCGACATTCAAGGTCGATCGATCGACCTTCCCAGAATTGGTTATATTTTTCCCTTTTGTTGAATTTTAATAATTTCGACCCTAGAGAATTATTGTTGGGAACCTTGTGAAAACTCTTAGACTTGAGGAACACCAGTGGGCATGTTTGTGAGACCATAGTATAATTAGGATTAAATTTTGGGAATTATATAAACCTAATAAGGCTCGTCGAGTGAGATACTATTAGAGTTGAGATTAAATGATTAAATATTTTATAGTGAATAATATAAGGTTAGTGTCAGAAATGAGGACCTTAAGAATAATGGATTTAAATGTGGGAATAATAAGAGACTTGGTAACCTTTATGGGTTAGATTTTAAGTACTTGGAATTACGAAGTGAGATGTGTCGGTGGTCTATTTTGTATATTATTCGGAGACTTAAAAATGTAATATTGGAATAATGGTATAGGGATGTAGAATATACCTATATTAATATTATAAGATATCTAAGATGTGTGAATGTTTAGTATATAGATTTATATGTGTATGACGTACATACCATACTTGATATCATGGGAGGTCGACTTTCAGAACAGGGCCATCTAATCTTTGTGTGCCTATGGGGGGATTTAGATTGGTACCTTAAGGACATAGGGTTGTGAATGAATTATTTGAGAGTTGATAAGTCAGCTGACCATGGGAGCGTAGGTATGTGCATGACCCATGGGTATGTGAACTATGTTCACCTCCAATATGTGTGATTTTTCTTATTAAAACGGTTTCTGAGAGATTCGGAATACGTAGCCCTTATGTACGTGATGCACCAGGATTCGATAGCAGAGTATGTGTGCACCGCAGCTTAGCCTAGGGGTGCCCCAAATATAATATTATGTAGAAATTTATATATTGGTAATGATAACAGACTCCTTGTTAACGTGGGTGAATATTCTTATTAATGTGTGTGAATAGTTGCGACACTTTGAGTAAAGTTAAAATTGAGAATTTCCTATATGATTTATTATAAATTAATCTGAGAAATGAAAAGGTAGATTCACCTAAGTTATATTGGAATGTTTTGAACAAACATTTATATTATCATGTGAGGACGGGTTGCATAATAGACTAGTTAGTTAGCGGCATAACTATGATGGATTCTGGATATACGTTAAGCGTGCACATTAGTTGAGAGGTGAGAAACTCATGTGAGAGCATGGAACTAACATGTACTTTATATTCATGTTTTAATGCAATTAAACACTTGTTATATTTTTAAACTATTTTCACGTCGGGCTCTGACCTGTTTTCTTTCAAATCTATTTTTCTTGTAAAAACCTTTTAGGTGCCCAGCCACAGGGACGCCAAGCTTAAGAGCTCCATTTGAGTGACGTGCGGTTGCTGCTGTGGAAGTTATAGGATCTTGATGATAGACGTCTTCACATTCTATACTGATTCCATTTCAGACTTATTCACTTGTTAGGGCATGTTGCCCCTTTTCGTTTAGAGACAGTTTTATCATACTCAGTTTCAGTGCAGTTTTGGAATTAGTTCATTTATTATTCAGACGTTGTATTTGGTTTTATTCATTACTTGGGATTATTTAGAGGAGTGTTACTCTAGACTCATTTTATTATTCCCTTATTATCTTGATGTGACTGTGATGTGATGGTAGTATCTTTTAGCTAATAATTTTAATTCGTTGCATGCTAATTTAATTTAATAAAATTTGACAACTCACTTTTTAAATCTTATGTGGCTAGTAATTGTTTAAGTAAATGTTTTCGACTGTGATGCTACGAACTGACCCAACTTGACATTTTGTATTAAATTGAAAAAAGGAGTAGCTACCCGGTATTTAATTAGTCGGGGTGTCACAGGTGGTATCAGAGCATCAGGTTCTAGTGTCCTTAGGATTTGTACGGCTTGTTATGTTTCACGTAACTTCCTTTGAGATAGAGCCCTATTATTAGGATTGTTGAACTCCTTGATTTCATTTTGTAGACTACATTATTCTACTAGAATGTTATGTATGGTCGATGGAGTAATATAAATCTGTTAAATTTCAGATGTCGCTCTTAAGGGAAGTACAAACTAAAACTAATGAGGTAACGAATATGGGACAAGAACAACAAGTACCCCAGGTACACCAAGAAAGAGCAGAAATCATTGAGATAGCAAATATCGTGGCAGAGGAAGTGACTACTGCAATATTGTAGTACCAAAATAACAGCGTGCAGCTTGTAGGGGCAAAGGAATGAGAGAAGTCGATCAAAATGTTATTGCTAAGGTTAACAACAGAAGGAAAATACCATCGCAGCAGCGACAAGTGCCTCAGGGTTGTCAAGGTCAGAGGGGCAATAAACATGGCGGAAGGGCCAAACTCGCCAGATCCAACAAAGCCAAGAGAAGGGGACTACCACCAAGAGGTGTTTCAAATGTGGGATAAATGGCCAAACACGTCGGGTCTGCCCAGATTTGGCTTGTAATAAACTTCGTCCTAATCAGCAAGAAAAACAAGGACTAAAAAGGGAAGGGATTCAGGGTCAGTGTCATAAGTGTGAATAGAAGGGTCACAAGTGGAGGGACTGCTCGCAACCAGGAATAGTTTTAGGGGAGGATACCCAACATAATGAAGCCTAGATAGTTGTCCTAACATCGCAGGCACCACAACAACATCAAGGAGTACAATATGGATGTGTCTATAATGCTCGATATGCTGTTATGCCATTAATACCGCAACTACCACATGCGTTTGGAGGTACGATACTTCATTATTAATTATATCCTTTTCAGATAAAAGGGAAATCTCGAATAACTTATATGTATTACAGCTTATTCTTATGCATTAAGAAACGTGAGTGTAAAATTCACTCTTATCATGTTATATTTTGAATTAGCTACAACAGTTTGAGTGTTAATAAACAATTATAGTTATAGTATGGCGTTCATTAGAAATTGTATTAAGTGTCACTTGAGTGGAGGAAAATCCATATTTATATTTATATATTTCTTATGGTGGCATATAAAGACTTCGTAAAGATGTTGTCCGATTATATTTAATTCCGGTGGGTAGGGATGTCTATTAAGAAAAAATCAAAATTTGTTAAAATGTTTCTAAGAGTGGGGACTATCCTGTAGAATAGAATCGAGTCTAGCGCCAATATAGTAGGAGGATTGTGTCGAGTGTAGTCTCACGTATCATGAGAGGAGGTAAGTTAGCTTCTTAGCAAGAAGTAAGGAAAATAGGTACTAGTCAATACCGGTGGCCCCAAAGCTCATTGACCAACAACACCAGTTAGTAGTGTATTGGGAGGGTTCCTTGTTTGGATTTCACTTTGTGAGACATCCCACGCATGAAACCTAGTGAACGTCGGGAGATGAGAAGCTTTGGCTTTTAGTACAAGTATTAGTACCCTAATTTTCATTCACAAATGAAACGATAACTTAAGTGTTATCAAATGTCTTACCTCGTGAGTGAGTCGAAGCGATAAGGAGGATTATGGCTACGATTATTAGGCTGACTTAATCTAACCCTATCGAACCTTCAGAGATGCATGTCCAAACTGGGAAGCTATTGGTAAAGATCTCCATTAGGAGGAGCATCTCGATGAGGGTGCTCACGTGATACTCTTGAGGGTTAAATATTTACGGTTGCATGTCGATTTCAGAAAGTTGAATAAAGTCACGATCCAGACTAAATATTTGTTACCAAGAATCGATGACTTATTCAACCAGTGGAGAGGAGCCTCCTTATCCTCAAAGATTGACTTGAGATCATGATACCATCAGTTGCGTATAAGGGAACATGACATCTCGAAGACCGCCTTCTTGACAAGATATAGTTCCTACGAGTTCCGAGTTATGCCTTTTGACCTCACCAACGCCTCAGCCATGTTTATGGACTTAATGAATAGGGTGTTCAGATAGTTCCTAGACCAGTTCATCATCATCTTCATTAATGACATTCTGGTTTACTCCCAGACAGAGGAGGAACATGACGAGCACTTGAGACAGGTTTTGCAGGCGCTGCGTCAGAACGAGTTATATGTAAAATATGAGAAATGTGGGTTTTGGCTGAAGGAGGTACAGTTTTGGGGGCATATCATTTCAGACAGGGGGATATCAGTTGATCGAGAGAAAGTATCGGTGGTGATAGAGTGGGTACAACCCACAACACCAACTGAAATACGTAATTTCTTGGGCTTAGCAGGATACTACATGAGGTTTATTCGGGGTTTCTCTAAGATAGCGGGTCCTTTCACACATCTGACTCGTAAGGGTGTGCCATTCATCTGTAGCAATGCCTATCAATTGGTATTTGATGAGTTGAAGGACAAGTTTACCACAGCGCCAGTGTTAGCCTTACCCAGACCGGGAGTTGAATATCTAGTCTAGACCGATGTGTCCTTACAAGGACTTGGAGGTGTACTGCAATAGGAGAGTTAGGCTATAGCTTATGCTTCCCGTAATCTTAAGCCTCATGGGAAGAATTACCCCACCCATGACTTAGAGATAGCAGCAGTCGTATTTGCTCTTCATATTTGGAGACATTACCTCCTCGGGGAGAAATTCCGTTTGTTCACGGACCACAAGTCCCTACAGTACCTCTTCTCATAGAAGGAACTAAATATTCATCAACGTAGGTGGATCGAGTTCCTGAAGGATTATCAATTCCATATCCAATATCACCCAGGGAAGGCTAACGTGGTAGCGGACGCGTTGAGCCATAGGCCAGTAGGTGAGGTGGCCGAAGTGTGGAGAGCAAAGTGGAAGGATTTTGGACACCAGGATGCAGTGACCTGATCATTCATGTCTGTGATGACCGTTACGCCCCAGATCTTTACAAGAGTGATACAGGCCCAGGCAAAAGACTCGTTCTATCAAGAGTAGATAGTTCGATTACTACCAGAGGGAGCTAAGTCCTATGCCGTTAGTTCAGTCGGGGGCTTACGCTTCAATGAGAGACTGGTCGTTCTGAAAGGATAAGACTTGCGACACGAGGTAATGTCAGAGTCGAACGGTTTATCATTCACAGTACATCCTGGCGAGGATAAGATGTACCAGGACATGAGGCGATAATACTGGTGGAGCGGGATGAAGAGAGATATTTCCAAGTTCGTTTCTAAATGCGCCACTTGTCAGCTGGTAAAGGTGGACCATCAGAGACCGACAGGACTTCTACAGCCATTAGAGGTTCCGATGTGGAAATGGGAGAGCATTTCCAGGGACTTCATCACGGGATTACCTACATCACTGGGGGGTCACGACTCCATATGGGTAATCGTGGTTAGGTTGACCAAAGTTGCTCATTTTCTCCCAGCCCGGACAGACTATAATACGGGACAGTATGCCCAGATTTTCATAGCGGAGATAGTAAGACTTCACGGGGTGCCTCTCAATATCATGTCTGATCGAGACAAGATATTTATTTCACAATTTTGGAAGAGTAACTAGGAAGCCATGGGTACGGAGTTGCGGATGAGTACCCCATATCACCCGTAGACAAATGGACAAACCGAGCGGACGAATCAGATATCGGGGGACATATTGCGTATGTGCATACTAGACTTTAGAGGTGGTTGGGAGCAGTACCTTCCACTCGTGGAGTTTGCTTATAATAACTCCTACAGGTTCACTATTGGCATGGCTCCATTCGAGGCGTTATACGGTAGACCTTATCGTTCCCCAGCATGTTGGTTAGAGGTGGGGGTAACAAACTCCATGGGTCAAAAGTGATTCAGGATACTTCGGCAAGAATAGAGATGATACAGAGCCGTATTTGGCAGCTCAGGATCGATAAAAGAGTTATGCCGATGCCAAGAGGTTCTTCAGAGAGTTCAAGGTGGGGGACCAGGTACTACTCAGAGTGTCTCCTATGAAGGGGATTATGCATTTCGGGAAGAAGGGGAAACTGGCACCTAGATATATGGGGCCATTTCCTATCATCGAGCGAATTGGGTCGGTTGCATATAGACTTGGATTACCGGAGCACTTGCATAGGATTCATGACGTGTTCCATATTTCCTCGCTAAGGAGATATCTTAGGGATGATTTGGCCCATACCCACATTGCTTTAGAGAACATCGACTTACAGCTTGATAGTTCCTACGAGGAGGGGCCAATTGCTATTCTGGACCACAACGATAGGAAACTGAGGTCGAAGATAGTACCGTTAGTACGTGTTTAGTGGCGGCATCATACTGTCGAGGAGTCCACATTGGAGCACGAGGATGAGATGCGCGAGTGTTATCTAGAGTTATTTTTGCCAAGTATACTTTAGTTCCCAATTTTGGGACGAAATTCTGTTATTAGGGGGGAAGTATGTAATACCCCGTAATTTTATTGATTTTTATTTAACGGATTAATTGAATTATATGAGATTTAATTGTAATCCGGATTTAAACACTAGCGAGACATGAGTTGGTATTTGATTCTGATGATGATATTATATATTACTAAGTATATATGGTAATATATGAGTATTGAAAGTATCGAAATTGACAAGAGTTATAAATACAACAATTTGGGAAATTTAGTTGGGACGCGCATGTCAGTCGCGCCAGAAATCAATTTAATTAGATTTAAAAAGTAAATTATAATTTTATCAACCGTATAGTCATTTTGAGTGCACCAACGTGTCCGGAAGGGTCGAGATAGTCAGAAAACACTAGGCGGGGGTCTAGTTTGGATCCCGGGGCATTTTTATGCCAAATCAGCAATCCGAAAGGGTATTTTGGTAATTTTAAAAATTAACGAATTAAGACCCATGAATTTTAGAGTTTATTTATATATTATTATAAAATCCATTAGGACCATTATCAGCCAAAAACAAGAGAGTGGGCTACGTGAGTTAGAGGGAAGTTGCAAAAAGGGTTTCCAAACCAAAACCACCACCCACCACCACCATTTTGGATGGAAATTGTGACCGGAAAGAAAAGAGAATCAGCCCGTGAACACCAACAATGAATCAGAACATCAAACTTAAGGTAAGTGATTTGGTTTCATTAGTTTCAATGAATATTTCCTCTAGGTTTAGTGTAGAAATTAATAATTGTCTTGAAAGAATTGATGAAAACCCAATGAATTTGATGTACAACTCTAAACCTTGGTTAGGAATTACATGTAGAATTGTTCTAGACGAATTCAATACCCAAAACATAACTTTTGATGATTTAAAAACGGATTAAAGAGGAAAATTATCATTGTTCTTCAAGAAAATAGAAAACTAGGGTTTTTTATTGAAGTTTTGATCCATATAAGGCCAATGATTGATGATTAAAAGGTTTTGGAACATTAACAATGATGTATTTTGGTTGTATGATGATCCTATAACATTATATTAGAATTTCATACCTTGTAATGAGGTCTTGGGACGAATTTTTGTACTAAAATAACGAAGCAGTCCGTAGCCCATCTGGTGCAATCGATCGATCGACATTAGGTCGATCGATCGACCACCATCGATTGATCGACATTCAAGGTCGATCGATCGACCTTCCCAGAATTGGTTATATTTTTCCCTTTTGTTGAATTTTAATAATTTCGACCCTAGAGAATTATTGTTGGGAACCTTGTGAACACTCTTAGACTTGAGAAAGACCAGTGGGTATGTTTTTGAGACCGGAGTATAATTAGGATTAAATTTTAGGAATTATATAAAACCTAATAAGGCTCATCGAGTGAGATACTATTAGAGTTGGGATTAAATGATTAAATTTTGTATAGTGAATAATATAAGGTTAGTGGCAAAAATGAGAACCTTAAGAATAGTGGATTTAAATGTGGGAATAATAAGAGACTTGGTAACCTTTATGGGTTAGGTTTTGAGTACTTGGAATTACGACGTGAGATGTGTCGGCGGTCTATATTGTATATTATTCGGAGACTTAAAAATGTACAAATTGGAATGATTGTATAGGGATGTAGAATATACCTCTATTAATATTATAAAATATCTAAGATGTGTGAATGCTTAGTGTATGGATTTATATGTGTATTACATACCTACCATACTTACTATCACGAGAGGTCGGCTTTCGGAACAGGGTCATCTAATATTTATGTGCCTACAGGGGGATTTAGATTGGTACCTTAAGGACATAGGGCTGTGAATGACTTATTTGAGATTTGATAAGTCAGCTGGGCGTGGGAGCATAGGTATGTGCGTGACCCATGGGTATGTGAACTATGTTCGCCTCCAATATGTGTGATTTTTCTTATTAAAACAGTTCCTGAGATATTCGGAATACGTAGCCCTTATGTACGTGATGCACCAGGATTCGTTAGCAGAGTATGTGTGCACCGCAGCTTAGCCTAGGGGTGCCCGAAATATAATATTATGTTGAAATTTATATATTGGTGATGATAACGGACTCCTTGTTAATGTGGGTGAATATTCTTATTAATGTGTGTGAATAGTTGCGACACTTTGAGTAAAGTTAAAATTGAGAATTTCTTATATGATTTAATATAAATTAATCTGAGAACTAAAAAGGTAGATTCACATAAGTTAGATTGGAATGTCTTGAACAAACACCTATATTATCATGTGTGGACGGGTTGCAGAATAGACTAGTTAGTTAGCAGCATAACTAGGATGGATTATGGATATACGTTAAGCGTGCACATTAGTTGAGAGGTGAAAAACTCATGTGAGATAATGGAACTAACATGTACTTTATATCCATTGTTTAATGCAATTAAACACTTGCTATATCTTTAAACTGTTTTCACATCGGGCTCTGACCCGTTTGCTTTCAAATCTATTTTTCTTGTAAGAACCTTTTAAGTGCCCAACCACAGGGATGCCAAGCTTAGGAGTTCCATTTTAGTGACGTGTTGTAGCTGCTATGGAAGTTACAGGATCTTGATGATAAATGTCTCCACATTCTATACTGATTCCATTTTAGACTTATTCACTTGTTAGGGCATGTTGCCCCTTTTCGTTTAGAGACAGTTTTATCATACTCAGTTTCAATGCAGTTTTGGAGTTAATTGATTTATTATTCACACGTTGTATTTGGTTTTGTTCATTATTTGGGATTATTTAGAGGAGTGTTACTCAGACTCATTTTATTATTCCCTTATTATCTTGATGTGGCTGTGATGTGATGGTAGTATCTTTTAGCTAATAATTATAATTTGTTGCATGTTAATTTAATTTAATAAAATTTAACAACTCACTTTTTAAATATTAGGTGGCTAGTAATTGTTTAAATAAATGTTTTCGACAGTGATGCTATGAACTGAACCAACTTGACATTTTGTATTAAATTGAATAAAGGAGTACCTACCCGGTATTTAATTAGTCGGGGTGTCACACAACCGTCGGGCCATTTGGCTGGATAAGGCGGGTTTCTCAAGCAGGTACTTGATGGGGTCCATTCGGGATACAAGTTTTATGGGAAGGCGAGCATGTAGTGTTGCAACTTTTGGGTGACCCAAACAAGTGAAACACATGCCTTTTCCAAAGCAGTGTAGTTGACTTTGTACCCAGCCAATTTACGACTCGTGTAATAGATGGATCTTTCTTTATGGGAATTTTCAAGGTATTTGGATAGTAAAGCCCAGATGCAGTGTCAGTTATGGTTAGGTATAGGAGCAAGGGGGACCAGGCTATGGTGGCATGAGTACCAGAGGTTGGGTCAGATATTGTTTGTTTCGGTCAAAAGCTTCATGGCAGGCCTCGTTCCAAATCTTAGTTGAATCCTTTTGGAGGAGTTTGAAATTAGGTTCGTAGATGGAAGTTAGTTATCTGATGAACCGACTGATATATTACAATTTCCCAAGGAATCCACGGACTTCTTTCTCCGTTCGGGGAGGTGGCATATCGAGTATGGCTTTCAGCTTGGCAAGATCTTCTTCTATCCCCTTCTCACTGACCATGAATCCTAAGAGTTTTCCCTTTGTAATGCCGAAGACATATTTCTATGGATTGAGTCTCATCTGATACCGTCGAAGTCATTCTAAGAACTTTTGAAGAGCGGGAACATGACCTTTACTAGTTTTGGACTTGATAATCATATCATCCACATAGACCTCGACTTCTTTGTGAATTATATTGTGCAGGATGGTTGTGGAAGCCCTCTGGTAGGTAACCCCAACATTTTTTAGACCAAATGGCATAATAGTGCAGCAAAAGGTTCCCCACGGTGTGATGAACGTTGTTTTTTCTTGGTGATCTGGATGAATTTTGATTTGGTTGTATCTGGCAAACCCATCGACGAATAACTTCAGAGCATGATTGGTTGTGTTTTCCATGATCATACAGATATTGGGTAACGGATAATCATCCTTTGGAGAGGCTTTGTTCAAGTCCCGATCGTCTACACACATCCGAACTTTCCCTCCTGTTTTCGACACAGGCACTATATTGGCTAGCAATGTGGGATATTCGATCATGCGAATGAAGCCCGCGTTCAACTGTTTGACCACCTCTTCTTTGACTTTGAGTGACCATTCAGTGCGGAGCTTTATCAACTTTTGTTTAACCTACTTGTAATCTGGGAGAATGGGGATCTGATGTTGAGCTATTTCAGGATCAATGCCAAACATATCGCATAGGACCACGCGAAGACATCTATGAATTCTTTCAGAAATTCTTCAAGTTGTGCGCGCTCATACTCGTCAAGGGTAGCCCCTATCCTTGTCTCGCACAGTTGGCTACTAGAAACGAGGTTAACAATAACAGATTCTTCTTCATTAACTTGAACGCGATTATGTTATTTGTTATTAACCTTATTTAGATCAGTTAAGAATTGTTCATTTGCAAAATCATCATCATCAGAAGTTTGATTAGATTCTAAACAATTAATGTAGGGCACAGCAAGATACTCAAAATCTTCATTTATTTCATTGATAGGAAAAACATCATTGAGAAACTCATCAAAGGAGGTCTCGATTACATTAGATAAAGGATGGACAACAGAAGAAGAGATAGGGTAAACATTGAGGTTAGGTGGGATTTTAATAGGTTGAACGGGCACAGCATGCTAGTTGAGGAAAGGTGTATCAGCAGCTTTAATTAGGTGGGATGGATCCAGTGATGTAGTCCTTGAATGAACTATGCAGAGTGTCAGCCCCAGTATCTGTAAGTTAAACGAATCCTGAGAGTCGCTTCCCTCGAAATCTTCGTTATCTTTGATGATCGGTTGTACATGGTGTTGGCAACTTTAGGCCCATAGGTAGCTATCTTAGAAAAGGATCTCCATTCTAGGCTTCATATTCTTATCTGTATGGTCATTCTATAGTTTCGAAAAGCCAAGAAAGGGGAAGTCTTCGCCTTTTTTGATTAATCGTCCATTCAAGGAGTCACCTGGGATAGTTTGGTTGCAGTCTAATCTTATCTTTGGTTGAGACCAGTGGATCATTCTGAGCTCTTGTTCTGACGGTTGATACCCTAAACCAAAAGGATGGAAATCTTCTTTAACTACAATGGGCTCAATTATCCCTAAATGTCATTATCCCAACCCAGTCTGGGCATAAAGTGCATATTTTTGGTCATTTAAACCATGTTGACGTTGCCATAAGGGTCGTATTATGGATGAACCCTTTCTCTGAAATTTTCCCCCGTCGGTAGTAGAAGTGGATCAACTATGAATCCTGATAGGAGTATATCATTTGATCCATGTTGTATCTCAATAATTGAATAGCTGGTACTTGTACCCTCGGCATTATCATCATCACCCAAAATGGTGATGACTCGTCCGTCAGTGAATAACTTCAATTTCTAATGGAACGAGGAAGACACGCCCTGGATACTGTGGATCCAAGGTCATCCAAGTAACAGGTTGAAACAAGTTGGGATATCAATAACTTGGAATTCAACGACAGGGTTTATAGGGCTAGCCCCAATTATAAGTTTTATGGATCCCATCACTTCCCGACGGGTATTATCGTAAGCACGTACTGTAGCAGAGGTTGGAACAAGGTCACTTTCCTTTAGTCCTAAGCATTTGAAGGTTCTTAATGGGCAGACATTCAAGGTGGATCCATTATCGATAAGAAAGAGTGGTAAGATATTCTCCATAACTTCAATGGAGATGTTGTGTGCATGATTATGGTTTAGCCCAATTCTAGGGATTCCTTCTTCGGAGAAGGATATCATTCGGTTAGAGGTCAAGGATCCGACTAAATTTACCGCCTTTTCTTGTGTGGTAGAAGGAGGAACTGTGGGTCTGGTGGACAACTTGATCAAAGCATTTCTTTGCAGTTGGGAAGACATGAAAAGCCCCCTTAGCGTGATGTTATCTTAAGTTTTTTTCAGTTGATCGAGGATCTTTATTTCCTTGAGGGTCATCTCTGGCATAGGAAGGTTTTCAATGCCCTTCCCTTTGTCATTGGCCTGTGGTAAGCTTGGGATCTGGTAATGCCTCCTTGATCTTTTCATGTGATTTACTGAAGAAGGGAAGAATATGAAACCTATTTCTTTGTCAATCTCGAGTTGTTGTTCCACCTTATTTATTTCTTCGTGGAGTTATTCAAATGATATCATCCCGTACATGTTGGCTACCGGGCCAGTTTTATCGAAAGCTTGCTCTTCATTTGAATCTTCAAATTCTTCCCCCCATCCGATGGCAACAATTCTATCTTTCCATGTAAAGTCGATGCACTCCATAACTTTAATGTCTTATTCACCCTTGCAGCTTCAGAGTATCGAGTAACTCATTCATACTGTAAATATTGTTGGTTTGCCTGAATAATTCTGCCAAGATCTGGATAATGTCATATAGGCTAACTTCATCGGTCGGTACTACCCAACTGTCTGACTCTCTGCCCACTTTCACGCTTCCAAGAATAGCGTACTGAACCTCTGGCAATTAATGATCATCTGCGAAGGCAATTTCAGCCCGAACTCTAAGAGTTGGTTTAATACTTTTGATAATTCCATACTTCAAATTTTATAATGGGTAAGGACAACGATGTATGCTCTGGTAAGGAGTGACAGTGCCTGATCAACGAGGCTAATAGGGTGTAAGAGGAAAATGGGTAAGTTTGGAGTGGTTTGGGAGAGTATATAGGTGTGATTTGAGTTGAGGGATCAAATTCTGGGTTTTCTTCTCAGAAGATGGCATTATCATGATTTGGCTTAGGATTGGCTGGTGGGACGATGGTATCCCGGTCAATTACACATTGGATTATGTTTAAAAGGTGAAAGCATTGGTCGGTGGTATGATTAGCAGTTTGGTGAAAGGTACAATGGGCATCTGCCTTGAAGTTTCATGGATGTGGATTTGGCAATGGACGGGGGTCCAAGGGTTTGATGAGGTTTCGGCTTAACAGGGCCTAATAAACATTAGAGGGGGAAGCATGGAGTTGGGTGTATTCCTTTCGTACTGGGACCGGGAGGCTTCTGGTGCCCACGAGGGGGTTGGTTGGAAGATGTTTTTTATTGTTGAGACTGCAGCATTGACAGGTTTATCATATTTTCTGGGAGTGAACTGTCTGGACACTTTTTTTACTTAACTTTTATTTTATCAAGACCTTCTTCGATTTCTACTCCTGTTTCTCTGAGATCTCGGAAGTGGGGATAGTATTGTCCTCCTATTGTTGCTCAAAGATGGGGTAAGAAGTTATTTTTCACTATGTTGACCTGTTCTTCCTCGGATGGTCGATTGGTCATGGTGGCTGCTTTTTCCCTCTATCGGGCTATGAAGTTACTGACTGATTCTCCAGAGTTCTGTTTGATCAGTTCTAAATCACGACGGGTGACCTCAAGCTCTTCGTTATATTTATACTATGATATGAATTCTCGGTCTACATCCTCCCAGCTATGAATTCTGGACTCCTCGAGAGACAAAAACCATCGGAGGACCTATCTTTCAAAGTTTGCTGAAATAATTGGTCCATCACTTCTTTAGAAGCCCCTAGGAGAGTCATAGAACGATGATAACTGCGAATATGAACAATCGGGGGTCCGCTTCCTCTGAATTTCTCGATATTTGGCATCTTGAACTTCTAGGGTAACCTCACTTTAGGATAAGGAGACATGTGGGTGCAGTCCTTGTAATTTCTAGAGATTCTGACTTGGTCAAACTTCTTAGTTAGCATCTTGAGATCTTCTTTGACCTTGTTCAACTCTTCCACTTTTAGATCAATGATCATAGGCAAGTTAGCCCAGGCTGGGCAAGGTTTGGCATAGGAAGCTGGGCAGGCAGAGGACCATTAGTAGGAGGGGCACGTGGAGTGTGATTATACTCTTCGGGAACCCAGATAGGCTCGAGTGGGCCCATAGCATGAGAAAATATGGACTCGGGCTCTTGACGAACAGGAACCTGGTTTCGTTGCATCTCTCGGACCTTAGTCTGGAGGTTGTCAATCTTGGACACGAGCAGAGCTAAGACTGCCGTCAGAACTGGATACACAACTGGTACTTGATATGTGTTCTCTATGGAAAGCGGATGGATTCCGAACTCGAAAGAAGTAGTAGGGGAACAGATGAAATTCTAGGGTGATTTGACTGAAGACCAAGGGCGTGCAATCAACCTGAGAAAGCGTAAAATGGGATTTATTTTAAAAGGACTGAAAATATTTTTGACATTTTTATTTTTTGAGCTTGAAAGACAAATTTTTTTTGGATTTTTGATAAGGAGAGGAGAAATGTTTTTGGATTTTTGATAAAGAAAGGAAAATGTTTTTGGATTTTTGATAAAGAAGGGAAAAATATTTTTGGGATATGGGTCTCAGCATGATTATTATAATTATTATGTTCTCACTTGTATTAAATTATCCTAAATGTAAAATGAAATGCATACAGGACCCGAGCCTGGAAAAGTTGGGTTTGTAACATATGCAAAGCTATGGCTGGACTTGTAACCAGGCTCACGGGCAGGGTCTCGCAAAAGTGGTACACTCTTGGTCTCTTATCTTTCTATCTCTCTAATTTTGCTCGAGGACTGTCAATGTTCTGTTTGGGGGTGGTTTGATAACCACCAAAAAGTGTTTAAATAATACACCGAATAGACGATTTTTAATGGCTAATTCTCGGCAAAATGAGTCTTATATGCGTATTTGTCTATTTTGTAGGCTTGCTTGCACATGCGGATCTTGAAATTCTATTTTGAGGCAAATTAAGGCAAAATATGGTTCAAGGAGGTTAAACCTAACCCCTATGCCTAAATATTTTGTCCCTACCCCAAACCTAACCCCTGTGCTTATTACCCTATCCCGTAACCTTCACCTAAATTCATTACCGAGCCTTATGTGTGTTTAGCTTGCACCTTTTCAATTTAATTTTTCTAGAGTTTTTATATGTGTCATTTTTAATTTTTAGAATTTATTTTATATTTTGTTTAGAGTCTTGTATATTTTGAGGATTTATTTTTTCATCGGATACTTTTATATATTTTTATAAAGGTTTAAGTTTTATCATTATTTTTAATTTTTAGTTTTTTATTTTATTTAACTTTATTTCTATTAGGATAGGTTTAATTGTCTTTTATTAAATTTAATTTTTTTTAGTTTCATTAGGTTTGGTATTTTCTTTAGTTTTTTTATTAGGATTTTAATTTTTAGTTTTTATAGTTTTTGATTTTTTTATATTTTTGTTAACTTTATTTTCTTAGTTAGTTAGATAGTTTTATTTTTAGTTGGGTACAATCTAAACACACACACACACAATAGTTTTAACCAACACCCAAACAAATACCCTCACACACACACTCTTCCTACCATACACCTCACCACATTTAAACCACCCCCACTTCATCTTATTCCTCTTACCCATCCTTACTTTCTCTCTCATCCATTGAAACCCACTACAGGATGACTAACTCACCTACATTAACAAACCTTAACCCACCAACACTCCCCCTCCTTAAACCCAACTTGAACCTATCTTCGCATCAACCGCCACACTAAAATCGACCCACAGACTTGTTCAAACCCCAAATCCGAACCAACCCGAGTTCAACCCGAGTTATCCTATACCCGCCTGAACCATACTCTACCCGAAATCGAGACACGTCGGACGTCACCCATGGCAGCCCCAACCGGACAAAACCCCAAAACCCATTAACCTCTCCTCTTTCTCCTCCCCCATCCACCGTAATCACAACCCAACCTATCTTACCCGAGCCAAACCCGGTGACCCAACCATACCCCGCCATCTCCATATCCAAACCTGAGACCCATATTTGCTCAAATCTGATGCCCATTCATCCTACCCTTAGAAGCCTCAAATCCCACTTAACCACATGTGTTTTTAGTGTTCTATTCCCTTCTTCCAAAAATATCCTTAAAACTACCCTCACATTCTCCACATCCCTTTCAACTCACATGCACATTTGAAACTCCCCAAATTACCCTCGTAAGCAAATCGATATTTTCCTCACTAATTACACATGCACATGTGTTTACATTACCAAATTATCCTCTCACCCCTCATGCACAATTACCATTCCCAAATTTCCCCTTCTCCACATGCACCATATAAATTGAAGACTTGGTGGAACTTGAAGAAAATTCCTCATTTTAGTTTTTAACTTTGTGTGATAAATTCTCCTCCACCTCTCTATAGAGAGTATTTCTATTTTTAGCAAATATCCCAATATAGAGTGGTGTGGTAGAATTTATCTCTTGGATGAATTCCACTCCACCCCTCTATAGTGAATTTTTGGATTTTAGCAACTGTTTCAATGTAGAACGATGTGGTTGAATTCATCCCTTTTGGAAACAACTTCTTCCCCATTCCTTTATGGTGTGTATTTATATTTTTAGCAAATATCTCAATATAAAGTGATTATGTAGAATTTATTTCCTTGGCTGAATTCTAATGTGCAATTTTATCATTTTTGGATTTGTAATTTTAGCAAATCTCACTCATTATTTAAGAGTCCATTATGAATTTATCCATTGTATATTGTAATTAGTTTTTATTTTAGAAAAAAAGATATATTAGTGAGGGATTTTAATTGAGAGAATTTTTTATTGTAATTGAAGATTTCACTCCAATTCAAGGCATTAATGAGTTTGATCTACACTTTTATTTGTTTATCTTATATCTTGGATTATTATTATTGAGGGATAATCTCCTATTCATGGGATGAATTTTGAAGCCCTCTTGAGTCCAATTTAGTTAGTTTGCCTTTAGCATAATTTTTTTTTCTCTTATTAGATATTACATCTTAATTAGTAATTTAAATATTAAAATAGTTAGTTAATTAATAATCCCTTCATAAAAAATAATAATATGCAAATGAATTTTACACTTTTGTCTTCACATATTTGGTTCTTCACTCCTTAGATTTGGATTGACTTCCTTACTTACCCTATTCATATTTTGAGTTTATTTGTAGGTTCAAGGGAATTTTGATGGAAAAGGAGTTGCAGCAGCGATCAACACATTAGAATAAAAAAATCCTATCATTATTTAATTTTGAATAGATAAAGATCTTTAAGACTGCTTCTTGAACAAATTTTGAATGTGATGGCTTTCTCTCATTTATTATAAAGGGTGGGTAACTATTTGCGATTTTTCAAAGGTAGTTCCCACAATATTAAAGTTTCATCCCTTACCTTTTCATCACCACGATTTTGAAACATATATATTTTTCAACTTCAACCATGATGATAAGAATCTCTCATACATAAAAAGGTTAACAATGACACTCTTTTAACAAAACGTCGCATAAAAGTTTTAGTTTTTGATATAAGTAGAAAATAAATCCTTTCATTATATTTTGCATGGATATTGATCAAGTTATATTGCGGTGTAAAGTGCATGAGTTATGACAAATACTCTAAAACGACAAACTTAATTTATCAAGGCTTTTCAAGCTATGAAATTTTAATCATGGAATATAAAAGTCATAAATAAAACTATTTGTAAAATAACTAAGCATGTAGTTTTGCATTTAATCATATGGGATAAAATAATACCTAATAAGTACAAAAAATTAATATTGCATAAGGCTAAAATATAAAGGTATGAAAAAACAAAGAATAAAGCCTAAAGAATAAAATGATATAAAGAAAGAAAGATGCCTATTAAATAGACCAAACACTCTAAGACACCTAAAACAAAAGAATCCTAATTCTTCTTAGAAGAGGACAAAGAGCTCGCCTTAGCTTATTCTCTTAATTTTTTTATCTCTGCTTTATCAATAGTGTGTCTCTTAATCCAACTAGGTTCAATATTTAAAGCATTGGATTTTTGAAACACCTTGGGAGGGTCAACCATTTTTCCCTTTGGAGACCTTCTTGGGGGCTTCTACCTTCTTTTTTCCTTTCTTATCGACATTTTGACCTTTTTTAAAATTACCTAAAGGCAACGCGGGTTGAAGAAAATACAAAAATCTCTAATGTGTCCTATCTTATGGCAGTTAGCACACTTCTAGGATTTTTGTTTGATTGGGTCGAGGGGGTTCTTGAGATTTTTCTTCCCAAGTCTAATGCAAAACTCATTCAAGTATCCTTACTTATTGAAAAAGGAGAATGTGAGCATCACCTTCCTTTGGTTTTCTTAATATACAATGTTAGTTAAAAATTCACCACTGGTAGATGGAATAATAGATTAGGATGCTATGGTAGTAGACAAAGAGATTTTTCTACCAAAACCAAGACCACGTTTATTCGAGAAGGATAGTTTGGGTCCAAAAAGCATCTTATCCAACTGTTGAGACTTATCTGCCAAAATTAACTTAAAGTGTATGCGGGTAGTACTTCGACATGAAGTAAATAGATTTTATTTTATAGGGCTATCCTTCAGTTTTTCGTCTTACATAGGGACATAGTAAGGAACTAAACCTCAAGTCAAAGTAAGTCATTGGTACTTCCTTTTATATGTCTCACTACACACTACATGGGGAACATTAAAAAAACTCACACTACTCTCATTCACCATATCCATTTTATTATTTTCATTGGCTACTATGGTGGGGAGTTTAATGTTATGCCTTTCAAGGTTTATGAATTCCTTGTAGATCCTAATATAATTGTCTTGGAGAATATTTTAGTTTTCTTTTTCCTTAATAGTGCTCAAATAGGTGTAAGAAGTAATCACTTATCCAATAATCAAAGGAGGAAAATAAAAATCCTCTGAATCATATAACTCATCAAAGTTCTCTCTTACCATAAATGCAACATGTTGACATTCTTAAAAGTCATCATCCGAGTTTGAGTCATCATCACTAAAAATGGCTTGATAATTGTTCTTGTCACCACTTTGACTCAAAGTCTAAGGACATTGCTTCGAAATATGACCTCTACCACCACAAGTGAAACATGTGATGGATTTAGGATATTCATCTTTAGTATCTCCACTTCGACCATTTTCAGATCTAGGCAAATAATTCTTGGGAACGGTGTTAGATTGAATTTTTTTTTCATTTCATGGCAAACTTAGTGAGTAATGTCATATCATCCTCACTAACATCAAGGTAACTAAAATCAGGAGATGACTTCCTGTCTTTGAAAGATATATTTTCTCGTTCGAGGGCATACCTTGTCGATAAGATAAATTCGCCTCTTGGTTAGGGGCAATCCTCTGATGTGCTTTACTGCTGCTTTCAACACGAGGTCTCCTTCCACGAATTTACTTGGTCTTACCAAGTTATCATATGCCCTAGAGAGCTGCCTCTTATACATTTGAAAGTGTTGCATCGCATTATCTCTGTGTTCGTCCAATGCATCTAAATGCATATGTTTATTCTGAGGGAGCATGCTACTTCGCAAGGCATATCGAGCGGAGGGAACTTCTAACTCTACTAGGAGGATTACCTCATCCCCATAAACAAGAGAGAAGGGGGTATACCATGTAGGATTTCTCTTGGTTGTTCGATAGTCCCACAATATAGCTAGTATCTTATCATCTCATGATCCTGTGAAATCCTCCATTGTTTTAGCCAAGATATTAACCAAACTTTTGTTAGTTGCTTCGGCTTGACCGTTTCCCTTTGGGTATGCCACCGTTGAAGTGTGATAGGCAATGGAGTATTTGTCTGTGAGCATCGTTACTTCTGAATTGACGAAAGGGGTTCCATTATCTGAAAGGATAACCTTTGGGATCCCAAAATGGAAAATGTTGTATTCTCTGATGTAGTTTCTCACCACCCCTGTTGTTGCCCTTCTTAGTAGTATCGCTTCAACCCATTTTGTAAAGCACTATGTTGCTACTAGTATTCATATCTTCCCCCTCGAAGAAGGATGTATTTCCCCCATCAGGTCGAATGCCCAAGTGTGAAAAGGATAGGGCATTTCCAGGGAGTGTAGGTCCACTAATGGGGCATAGATCATATTTCCATGAAGTTGTCAAGCCTTGCACCTTCGAATGAATTCAGCAGAGTCTTTCTCCATCGTTGGCCAATAGTATACCAAAGTCATCAACTGGTCATATAACTTGGCCCCTCCTATGTGAGTTGGATCGTGTGCCTATTTGAGGACCTTAGTTGCTTCTTCCCCCATGATGCAGCGCAATGGCTTGTTAAAGTATCCCCTTCGATAAAGCTTCCCCTCCTGAACATAGAATCTCGAGGCCCTTTGTCGGAGTCCCATCGTATTAATTTTCTCTGTTGGGATAACTCCATCTTTAATGAAGTTAATATAGGGTTATCTCCAGTCAACCTGAGCCTCCAAGAAATGATATTGAGATGCCTCAAAGAATAACTGGAATTTGTCGCACTTCTATTATAGCTCTGTCGCGTCCTGTTTCATTCTTGGCCAAAAATACCCTTCTCTTTGAATCCTTCGATAGAGCGGTATCTCAGTTGTTTCGTAGTGCTCTTCATGTGTTTTTTCAACCTTTTCTCTGCTTCTTCTGGACCGATTCACTTCGATAACCATCCTCCTGCGTTCCTAAAGTAAAGGTTTCCCTGGTTCGTGAAGTATTGGGCTAATTTCCTCAGCCCCATCATTCCTTCCCCTGATTCCAATTGCCTTTGAATCTCTCCCCTCCAGTCTTCGTCCACTTACCTTAGTAAAATTGATTGTACTATCGAAGGAGTTGTTCTTTATTGGATCATGACGGTAGTTTTATCGTTGTTCATGACCATCTTCTAGGCAATGGTGGCATATGCGTCTGGGTGGCGGTTCATTGTTCTGGGCTGCCTCTTGATTTTAGTTAGATGTAACTAGCAGAGGAGCCTATGAATAATTATTATGTATGGTGTCAGGCTCATGTGTTTCAACGCGTACTCTCTATTAACTTCCTGAACCACCAAGTTTGAATCCCCTTTAATGCAGAGTAAATGAATCCCCCTTCCAAGAGCCTCTAGTAATCCCAACACCAATGCTTCATATTTTGCCTCGTTGTTAGAACAAGGGAAATCTAATTTTTAGGAAAGGCAAATCTCCTCCATTCCTTTTGAGAGAATAACCCCTGCTCCTTCTTTATTTTTCGCCGAAGATCCATTGAACTTCATTGTCCATTCTTCATCCATTGTGTCTAGGTGTTTGGCCTACAAATCATCTCCTGGAATACTTTCTTTGGGTGGCTCAAACGTTCCCAAGGGGAAAATTACCAATAAATCAGCGTATGCCTAGCTTTTGATCACGTGAGGAACCACACACTTCAATTCATACTCAGTTAGGATGAGGAACCACCTATCTACACTACCAATCAATAGCGTTCTTGCTAGCAAATACTTAATAGGATCACATCTAGTTACAATATGAATTGTAAAAGACAACATATAATGTCTAAGTTTTTGCGCTATAAATACTAAGGCTAAATAATGCCTTTCCAAGCTACTATATCTGACTTCTGGCCCATGGATGATCTTGCTGAGGTAGTAGACTGGTCTTTCTTTCCCATCGATCTCTTGTTCCAATAAATCTCCCACGTACCTCATGGTGGATGTGAGATACAGCTGCAACGATATTTTTGCCTTTTGGGTAACCATAGTCTGTGGTAAAACGAGCAATTTCTTCAGTCCGTCGAGAGACTCCTGGTGAATCTCCTCCCACCTGAATTTTGTGTTCTTTCATAATAGTTGCATCAGTGGGTGTGTTATTTCAGACAATCCAAGCATAAATCTCCTAAGGTAAGAGACTTTATCGAGGAAACTCTTCAGCTCCTTCGTCGTTCTTGGGCATGGCATTTCCAAAATCACCCGTTTTTTGTCCTGGTCAATCTGCACCCCTTGTCGATCAACCATAAAGCCTAGGAATTTCCCACTTGTCGCATTAAAAACACACTTTAGTGGGTTCATCTTCAATTTATACTTCCTACAATGGGAAAACACCTTCCTCAAATCGCTCAGAGGGTACTCCTCCTTCCTCGATTTGATGACCAAATCATCCACATAAAATTCCACAAATTTGTGAAAGAAAATATGAAAAATGGCCATCATTATTCTTTGGTAAGTCGCCCCAGCGTTCTTGAGTCCAAACGTCATCACCTTGTACATGAAGTTGCCTAACGGGGTTCTGAACGCTATTTTCTCTGCATCCATGGGGTCCATCTTGATCTGCTTGTACCCAACATACCTATTCATGAAGCTATACATCTCATGACTAGCCATTGCATTTATCAAGCTATCGATGGAGGGTAGGGGGAACTCGTCTTTGTGACAAGCCCTATTCAAATCTCTAAAATCCACACAGATTCTTATTTGATTTTTTTCTTTCTTTCCCACTAGGTTAATGATAGATAGCCAGAGTGGGTGTTGTATCAGTATGATGATCCCTACCATGAGTAAGCGTTGAATATCTTCCTTGATCTTTAAATCTAGATCAGGTTTGTACGTTCTCATTGCTTGTTTGACTGGAATGGCTGAAGGCAATACGTTCAACTTGTGGCAGATCACTTCCTCATCCAGCCCTTCCATCCCTGTATATTTCCACCCAAAAACATCTATAAATTCTCGAATCAACTCAACCAAGGCCTTTCGCTTCTCTTCACTAAGATCTTTCAAGATGAAAATGGGACTTGGGTCCTCCTCTTCTCTCTCCAGGTTCAGTTGCTCTAGTTCTTATGTCTGCAGTTTCGATCGATCCTCCATGTAATTTGGTTCCTCAGCGACTTCCTTCATAAATTCTTGTATGCTGGTGTTGTCTATCACCATACATTGTCCCCTTTGATCCACCTGAAAGCATTTATATATTGGGTCAACCTCATCATCAGTTTCCTCAATCGCCCACTCATACCGTTACAATCGATATACCACTTTTTTTCTTCAGCAATGACCTTCTTGCATTGTCTGCTGGTAATAGTGACTGCCTTCCTCTTCTTCCCTTTAGAAGCCTCGGCCACTCTTTTTCCTGAGAAAAGGCTCAGCACGCTTTGTCATTGGACCTCATGTTCCATCGAATCCACTTTGGGCCTCATCCTGTCTTTGAGTTGCTTCGAGATGTTTTAGGGATGAGGGAGCACCTGGTAAGCTTCTCCGGTCATCACTCTTACGCTGCTTGAAACCTCTTTACTCTTCTCGTTCAAGAGCCCCATTCTTTCTCTGATCCAGGCTAACCAGGCTCCCTTCATTCTTCTCGTTAGGACGCGGACATCCTCCTCCAATTCTGTGTAAAATTCCGCATCTACGAAGTGAGCTTCCTCGACTGCGAAGGGCCTCTTCATAGCCTTAATGGTCACCTTTGTTCCCTTGATATTCGCTTGAGCACATTGGTGATATATTGAAGGAACTAGACCTTGATTGTGCATCCATACTCTTCCTATCAGCAGATGGTATTATGTTACACTCTCTATTACGTGGAACTTGATATGGGAACTCAGATTTCCCATTACAATCCCAACATTAACATACCCAATGGATTTGGAAGATTGGTTATCAAACCCCAAAATTGCCAAAGGCATGGGGACCAACCTTTCTTCTGGAATATTGGTTGCATGGAAAGAGTTTATTGGCATGATATTGATGGAAGCTCCCCCATCCATAAGAGTCCTTGCGAAACTAATTTCGTTGACGCTTGCGTTCACATACAATGGCCTATTATGAGGGAACCTTACAGCCCTATGTGCATCGCTAAAGGTTACTTCTGACAGAAACCTTCTCACCAACCTTGCCATGGGTCCCTTTCATCACATCGAAGGGACTGCGTTCTTCCTCGCAATATCAAGTATTTCCTGGGTCATCTCCAACTACTCTCCTTCGGTATCCCCACTTGGTCAATAAATCAGGTGAACTTTGGGGATTTTAAAACTACACAGTATTCTAGGAATGGGTATACTTCCTCACCTTCAATGCTATATACGTCCTCCATGTCTTTGGCGCTTGCCTTATCATAGGCTAGTACTACATTAGCCATTCCCTTCGTATAATCTTTTAGAGATTTTTCGAACTCCTCTTGCTTCGATGTTGGCTTTCTTCCTTCTCTCTCGGCCTCCTCGTCATAGGTTGCCACCAGATTGGCACCATGTGCTGGGAGTGGGTTGTTATTAACATTCTTCGAAGTGATTTGCAATGTCCCTACCTTTACGTACTTATTGATGATTCTCCTCAGTGTGAAACAACTCTCTATTGGGTGATGGATCTTTCGATGAACATGGCAATACTTGGGATCCGCCATCGTTGCTGCATCGGGTTCCCCAACGGGAATGCCCTTTTGTTCGTAGACCGTTCCTCTTTGGACCATCGCGTTGTAACAACTGATTGCTTCCTCCACTGTACAAGGCAATGGTGGTGGTTCCTCCCTGTCTCTTCCAAACTTCCTCTTATTATCCTTCTTCAGTGCCTTGCCACCATCTCCTTCATTGGTGTACCCTACCCGTGGGGGCTGAGACCTCCCCCCGCAGGTTGCATCGGTTGCCTAAACATCATTGGCACCACCACCGGATTTGGTCGTACCACCAAGGAGATATTTCTTACCGCTTTTAAGAACGCTGAAAAATTCCTCTCGCGCATTTTATTAATGAGGTGACAGATGTACTCAGGAAGCAGTCCTTCTGCACATATTTGTAATAACTTGGACTCTTTGGCCTCCTATCTCGCGTCGAGGGATATTTCCCTGAACCTTCGGACGTAGGCCACCACTTTTTCCCCGGGTCGTTGCTTCTCCCTCCCCAGTTGGGTCAAAGTAAACTCATCTTTCGCTAGAAAGAACTTTTAGACGAATAAAATATGCATCTCTTCCCACGTAGAAATTCTTTTGGGAGCCAAATGAGAATAGCAGGTATATGCTTTATCGGTTAAGGATTTAGAGAACTCATTCAACCTGAGCTTCTTATTATTACAATGTGCCCCCAAGTGTTCAATGAAGTGCTTAGTGTGCTCCTTCGGTTTCCCACCTTTCCCTAAGTATTTATTAAAAACAGGAGGAATATAGTCCTTTGGCTAGGGATCATCATTGTATTTTTGGGGATACAATGTTCGAAAGTCATCATAGACCGAAGCTACCTCGCCAGCAAATTGCGAGGAGGCTTACATGAACTTCAGCATCTCTTTATGCATCTCCTTTCTCATTTCCTCTATAGGTGATGCTACTGGGGCAACAACCAGTGGGAACATGGGCTGAGTTCCCATTGGAGCTAGAGCAGTCGTCATAGTTGGGGCAGTTGATACTCCTGATGTTCCCACTGATGGGTTCACAACAAAGGGTATGCTCGCTGGGACCGTTCCCGTTACACGTGCACTTAGTGAGGCCATTGGGGCTTCCCCTGGTGTTACAAAGGAATTGACTTCAAATCCTCCCAACACTGTTGAAGCTACCGGAGTTTGTAAAAACTCATAAAACTTACTCATGAGGAGTGACACCTGAGTGGGTCCCAACCCTGCACTCGTGGAATCTTGTGTCACCCCTGGAATGCCTGTCGTCGCCTGAACCGGATATACCTCTATTCGAGGAGCCCCATCCCTTAGAGCCTCCAGTTCTCTCGCTTCTTGTTCTTCATTGTGTTGGATGTCATCAATGTTGAGCCTTTAATTAACATTATCTTGCGCCATACTCCTCGCTTAGAAGAATGCATCCCCAGCAGAGTCGCCAAATGTAAGACGGTAGTTTAGATAAGATGGAGGTGTAACCCCTTTTGAGTACGGTAAGGATAAGTGAAATAGTGACACTATTGATTAACCATAGGACATACAAACACTACTCAATGAAGATGAACTCAGTTTAAACTCCCCAAACCTCTCGTCTATAACTCAGAAGGTAGTAGTGAACTTAGAAGTAACTTAGCTAGAGGGAGAGAGAAGTAAGCACCCTAGATATACCTTGGCAGGCTGCTAAACACACCAACCACCCTCAATAATCTCTATCAAATATTAAAATCTTCATAATAAATGACAATTATGGGTGAGTAAAAACTCTCTGGTTTGTAATAACTCTCTCTAATGTATATTATCTCTAGCAATAACTTCTGAACTCTTAGAAGAGATCATCCCTCCTCAAAGGTGGTTGGGGTCCTTAAATATCCCCCCACACCACCCCCGAGGCAACTCAGTCATCAATTCCTGTGAAAGACCTCCCTAATACTTTATGTCACAAACATTAAATACCTAATGCACTAGTTGTCTCCATGTCCTAAACATTAAATGCCAAGACATGCCTTTTCCCTAACCATTGTGTGTTAGGGGGCTGTTATCGTAGAGGTGGCTCACCAAATGCTTAACAACCCCAAATACCATGGTGGTTTACTCAAGTGCATGTCAGAAATTATTTATCTACATAGTGACATCACCTCCAGTAGATGTGACATTAAGTAGAGGGTTGTTTGGTTCACAACTCAATGCCCGATGGAACTCCAAGCTGCTCCGCCCGAGGTTCCACGGTCAGGGTTTTTTGGTGTTTTACCAGGTGTATCATGATGATCAGGACAATCCCCAACGTTTCCTCGCTTATCAATCCTCCAAAATAAGTCCCTCTAAAGTTCCCACGGTGAGGTCATTCGACAGAACATGAAAGCTCTCCCAGGCCCTGTCAAGCCTGGTCTCTCGCGAGTACCGTTTGACCTCACACTAAAAACTCATTATTATTATCGTTACATAATTACAACTGTTATAACTCATAGTCAATATAAACAAAAATACAATATGACTGACTCACACAACAAGCTAAAGTATGAGCTGCTACGCTTGAGCTGCCACGGTGCCTTAATCCCCAAAACACTGTTGCTAATGTGGAATTACCTCTAATATCAAAATTACCTGGGATATTGGGGGGGACTCTATATAAACTTATGAATCTTGGTCAGTTGCACCAGATTGAACTTGGTGGCATAAGAGGTAGATACATCCACCTCCTAGTGGAACTAGGATGGGTGACTCGACCATCGATGGTAGAGGTCACACCAAGCACCATTGCTGCAAGATATAAGGTGCAAGCTTCAGTGAAAGTGGACTTTGTATGGTTTTGTTGAAATACAGGTCAAGGGGCCCCTGATCAAACCCGAACTGGCTGCTGCATATGCCGGGGTTATAAGATTCAGAGGTGTTTCCCCATTCAATAAAGGAGGGAAGAAACCCAGGGGAAAATAGAAGCACCACAAGCTCTGAGGGATCTTCTACAACCGGGATAAACTTGACTGTTGAGGCTACAGAAGGAAAAAAATCCCAACAATGGGAAAACATAGACTCGCTATATAACCTCATTACGAAAGAGTCCAAACGATGAAAAAAACCCCATTATGTCCTTCCGAATCTATTTTTTATGAAATATAAGAGGCGTGGGGGCTTCATAACTTGGCTCACGGGGAGAGAGATAGACTTGATGGCAATGGCAAGAAAACGTGTGTAAAGGAAGCCCGTCAAGATAATGGTGTTGGAAAAATTGGCCAAGTTATAATGACCCAGTGACCGTGCCATGTCGATATGAGTTTGATCCATCCATGTATAGAGTGACCCCAGGGCAATGGAGGCTATAGGAAGGTTGAAACCCCTGTCCAAATGGAAGGAAATATTTATGAGGTCCCTCAAGGGCTAGTCGTTGGGTTTCTCAGTCAGGAAGAATCGTGGAAGAAACACAAGAATGTATGTTGGTAGTTCTAGAGATGTACCTCTACATTGGCCCATTGCAGCAGTGACATCCTTTAAAGTTAGAGCTTCGAAAAAATAACTCTTGAGGGGAGTAAAAGTGGCCTTGTTTGAAGACCCAGTGCAACTACAACAGATCCGATAAAGATCAACTCGATCGGCAGTCTCTTGGGTGTCTAATGCCTCATCGTGGTATGTGAACTCACCTATGGGCTCAAACCCAAGTAGCTCATAGGCGTCCTCTAATGTGATGGTGAAATCTCCCCACGTAGCAAAGAACGTGTTAGTTTTAACGTTCCATTTGGAAACTAGTACTTGCAGCGTAGCGTTATGCTTAGAAAGTGTGAACTCCCCAAACCAGTAGGGTCGATGAAGACCAACCTTCGCAAGAGCAGCATCATGAGAGCTCTGCATATGTGTGTGTTAGGTAGCGAAATGGGTTGGTGACCCCCCAGGTGCCTCGAAATAGATATGAGAATCGGGGAAGTCACCACGGTCCAACCTAAAGCGCAGAGTCCCCTCTGGGGGAAGGTATCCCAACTTCGACGAATCTTCATCTTCATCGCCCAACAGTAAAGGGTAATACTTAGCTGTGAAGTGGAAGGTCTTACATGCATCAGAGAATTCATCATCTTCACCAAAGATGGGATATCGGAGGTAAAAGCGTAGTTTCTCTTGACGTGCAGCATTCAGGATAGTGCTGCCAGGGGTAGCAGCGGTGACATAGGTGGCAAAAGAGGAGATTGGCTGAGTAGCGGAGGTGGAAACCTTTGCGGCACTTGAAGAAGACAAAGTAAGTGGAGATAAGCGAAATAGCTTGGTAAGAAGGGCTAGGAACAAAGATGGAGGAGAACAACCATAGGTGGTGGCGTAAAAGATGAGAGAAGGAAGAAGCTAGGTAAAGAGATGGACAACAATGGAGTTTGGGCGTAAAGTTCTGTCTCTAAAGAAGACGGGATCTTGAAGAAGATGAAGGAAAGATAAGGGTTTTTAAAAAAGAGACATTTGAAAGATTTTAAACCTGTCTATTGAGTTTCCCACCACCGCACGTGCAAGGCCTCCTATAATCATTTCAAATTAACACGTGGTACTTCGGGAAGTGCCTTGACAGCTGAAAAGACAACGCTATGTCATTTACGAAGTGATGGCTGGGGAATAGAAAGTGTTACCTTCTTAAGCAAGTTTGAGTTTTGGTGCCAGAATTTATTATCAGACATATCCAATAAAATCCCAACGATGAAGCCATTTCAAAGCTTAAAAAAATCTACGATGTCCCCTCGCCACAAGTCCAAACGTTGTTTAAATTGTGGCTCGACAACATCGGGGAGAATTTTTGCTTTTTTGAACATAGCGAAGCGTTACAAGGGAGAATTTCATAAGTCCTAATAATAGGGGCAGTCCCAATGCAAAAATTACTGCTCACAATTGTACTCCACAACAGCATGAACGGGAGAATTTCACTTCCCTAAAGAAAAAACTAGTATTTAAGAAGGTTAGTAGGCCTTTCGGGATAATTTCAAATAATAAACCTAGAACGATTGAAGCTCAGTGTAAGTAAAAAGTGGCGATGTCCCTTCGACAAAGCACCAATAAGCCACACTACTTCGGCTCACGTACATCGGGGAGAATTTTACTTTTTGCTGGAGGTTCTAATACAGTGCTATAACGAAGGAAAGGATGCCAGAATTTTTTTCACACAGAGATGATTGATCGGATAAAGAATTTTTCGTGTAGACATTTCTTGTTCCCACAAAAATTCTCTCCACGAAGGGTCAAATATAGAGGGTACTTGAATGGAATCATGAGATTAGAGACAATCCCCCCATTAACAGCAGCGGTTGGGATTAAGGCAACTCAAGCGAGGGATATCGATGTGGCAACTCATACTTTAGTCTTGTTGGTTAATTTAGTCTTTTTGTATCTTTTATTTATATTGATTATGAGTTATAACGATTATAAAGATGTAATGAGTATGATGAGTTTGTGTGAGGTCGAACAGTACTTGCGAGAGACCAGGCTTGGCAGGGCCTGGGAGAGCTTCCATGCTCTATCGGACAACCTCACCATGGGAACTTCAGAGTTACTTGGTTTGGAGGATTAAGAAGTGAGATACCGTTGGGGCTTGTCCTGACCATCTTAGATACACCTGGTAAAATATCGAAGGACCCTTACCATGGAACCTCGGGCGGAGAAGCTTGGAGTTCCATCGGGCGTTGAGATATGAACCAAATAACCCTCTACTTAATGTCACATCTACTATAGGTGATGTCACTAGCCAGTTAAATAATGTCAAATTTACACTTGAGTAAATCATCGTGGTATTTGGGGCTACCGAACAGTTGGTGAGCCACCTTTGTGACAGCATCCCCCTGACACACAGTGGTTAGGCAGAAGGAATGTCTTGGCATTTAATGTTTATGACATGGAGATAGCTAGTGCATCAGGTATATAATGTTTGTGACATAAAGTATGAGGGGTGTGTTTGGCAGACATTGATGACTGAGTTGCCTCGGGAGTGGTGTGGGGACTATTTAAAGATCCCAACCACCTTTGGGGAGAAGGATCAGGTTCTCTTGGAGAGTTCATAAGTTATTTCTAGAGAAAAAGATATACTAAAGAGAGAGTTATTATGAACCAGAGAGTTTTACTCACCCACCATTGTCATTTATTATGAAGTTTTTAATACTTGATAGGGATTCTTGAGGGTGGTTGGTGTATTTGGCTTCCTACCAAGGCGTATCTAGGGTGCTTATTTATCTCTCCCTCTAACTGAGTTACTTATAAGTTCATTGTTATCTTGTGAGTCATACATGAGAGATTTGTGAGTTTAACCAAGTTTATCTTCACTAAGTTATGTTTGCGTGTCCTATAGTTAATCCAAGGTTTTGCTAGTTAACTTATCATTACGGTACTCAAAAGCCTTTGCACCTCCATCTTATCTAAACTACCCTCTTACACTTGTTAAGACTTTTTATCACTCATTACCTATTTCAACCATTCTCAGGTTGCCAGCGAGTCTCTTCAAGCTGGAGAAAGGTCTCCCCCAGTCCCTTCACCCACTGTTCGCCCCATTGGGAACTAGATATTCCAGAAGATTCTAGTCCTAACGACCAGGGTTCCACGATGAGTACTATGGATGATAACGAGTATGGTTGTGGGTTCCTCTACCTTCCTTAGCACCATATGAGTTCTGCCTCATGGTCCATTAATGTTCTCCTCAGATGTCTGTCAGCCACTGTTTAGTTATCAAACAAATTGCCATCCATCATCCTTAGACTTTCACTATTGATTGTCTTCGTTCGAATATTCAAGTGATGAGCCTCAGACTTCAAGGAATGATCATGGTTGTCGTGGACTTGGTTAGCACCCCATCCTCTAATGTCATTAGGCCCTTGCTCAATCAATTTATGGGTTATTTAAAGGAGTTGGGTTGAGATGTCCTCTAATTCAAAAGGATGATTGGACATTTGAAAACTCTAAAGAGATAACAGTTGGAAGGCCAGATGGAGTTATTGCTGCAGCACCGGGAGGCCCAATGAGCTGAGGGAGCTAGAATGGCCAAGCTAGCATCCATACTAGAGGTTGCTAATAAGAAGATAGAGGAGCTCGAAGAAACTCTTCGTGTATCAAAGATAAAACGGGAGGAGCTCCTTATCGAGTGGGCACAAGTTCAAACTAGGATGGATGTTTCTATTAACACCGAACGATCATGCCTGGCAGCTTCTTTGCGGTTACCTGAGACTTTTTTGCTGCTCCAGACCTGTAGTTCCTCTTGGGGAAGTGAAAATATTTTTTTTCATTTGTGTAGATTTTTCCTTATGTAATTCTTGGGCAATATCTCCCAGTTTTGTAATATCCCAACGTTTATGAATGAGAATAAAAAGTGTTGTATATTTTTCTATGCCCTTTAGTTGTGATGTGACTACTTTACACAAGTTATAAAACTCTGCTATTTTTCATCTTCATTCAGATTGCAATAAAATGCATCTTTTCTAGGAATAACGACTTGCATATTCATAACCAAATCACTAAATAAAACGGTGATCCCAATTTGATTACTCATACATAATAGGCCTTCAACCATTTATTGTTAATTTGAAATGGTTTACCTTCTTCCATCTTAGAAATTAAACAATAACTTGAGTCACGAGCCTCCTTTACAATGAAAGGTCCCTCCCAATGAAAGGTACCGCCCAATAACCTTGATGTGCTTTACTGCTGCCTTTAAAACAAGCTCTCCCTCCACAAACTTCGTTGGTCTCACAAAGTTGTCATATGCTCTTAAAAGTTGATTCGTGTACATTTGGAAGTGTTTCATCGAATTGTCTCTGTTCTAGTCCAACGCTTCCATTTGTACATGTCTATTCTGAGGGAGCATACTACTTCGCAAGGCACATCGGGCTGAGGGAACTTCCAAATCCACTGGAAGGATTGCCTCATCCCCAAAAATAACTAAGAACGGAGTTTACCCCGTATGCTTCCTCTTCGTTGTGCAATTGGACCATAACACTCCTAGGATCTTCTCATCCCACGATCCTAAAAAATCCTCCATCATTTTTACCAGAATGTTGACCAACATAGTGTTGGTTTCCTCAGCTTGTCCGTTCCCCTTTGGGTATGCCACCAGCGAGGTATGATGAATGATAGAGTATTTTTCCATCAGCATTGTTACTTCTGAGTTAATGAATGGAATTCTGTTATTAGAGAGAATAATTTTTGGAATCTCGAAATGACAAATGATATACTCCCTAATAAAGTTGGCTTCAAGTCCCTTAGTTTCTCTTCTCAGTGGTATCATTTAAGCTCACTTTGTAAAGAACTCTGTTGCCAGTAGTATCCAAATCTTCCCTCTTGAAGAAGGGAGTATTGCCTGTACTAAATACAACTCCCAAGTGTGAAAAGGATACGGAGTATCTAGGGAATGGAGGTCTACCGATGGGGCATGAATCATATTTCCATGCAACTGGAAATCTTTACACTTTCAAACAAACTCTACGGAGTCTTTCACCATTGTTGGCTAATAATAACCCAATGTCATCAATTGATTGTACAAATTTGCCTCTCAAAATTGAGCTGGGTCATGAGCTTGTTTTAGTACTTCGGTTGTCTTTTTCTTCGTGATGTAACACAATAGCCTATTATACAACCCGCTTCGATGCAGCTATCCCCCTTGACCATATAATCTTTGGGCCCTTCTCTTAAGTCCCATCGCATCAATCTTTTTTACTGGGATAACTCCATTATTTATGATATCAATATAGGGCTGCCAATAATCTGGTTGAGCTTCAATAAAATGGCACTCAGCTGCCTAAAAGAAAAGTTAACACTTATCACACTTTCATTATAGCTCTGATGGATCTTTCTTCATCCTGAGATAGAAGAATCCCTCTCTTTGAATTCTACAGTAAAAAAGGATTTTAGTTATTTCGTAGTGCTCTTCGTGTGTCTTCTTTAACTTTCGTTCTGCTCCTTCTAGACCGATGCATCTTGACAACCATCCTCCTACATTCTTATAGCAGAGGTTTCCCTAATTTATAAAATGTTGGGCCACTTCCCTTATCTCCATATTTCCTTCTCCAGACTCTAGTTGCTTCCTGATCTCTCCCCTCTAGTCAGAATCATCTTCTTTTGGCAGGATTGACTGTACCGTAGAAGGAGCTATTTTTCATTAGATCACTATCGTAGTTTAATCTTCCTTCATAATCATCTTCTGGGCAATAGTGGCATAGGCATCTGGATGGTGATTCATCATTCTGGGATACCTTCTGATCTTTATCTGATGGAACTGGTTGATAAGCCTTTGAATGATCATTCTATAAGGGGCCAAACTGAGGTGCTTGAGTGCATATTCCCCATTCACTTGCTGGATGACCAAGTTCGAATCAACCTTGATGCAGAGTGAACTGATTCCCCTTCGAAGGGCCTCCAGCAACCATAGTACCAACATTCCATACTCTACTTCATTATTGGAGCAAGGGAAGCCTATCTTGTAGGAGAGACAAATTTCTTCAAGTCCTTTTGAAAGAATAACCCCTTCTCCTCCTTTCTTTTCTGCTGAAGATCCATCGAACTGCATTTTCCATTCTTCCTCGCTCGCGTATAAGTGGTTGGCCTATAAATCATCCTCTGGCATGCTTTCCCTAGGTGGCTCAAATGTCACAAAGGGGAAGATTGCCAAGAGGTCTGCATATACTTGGCTCTTGATTACGCGAGGGACCACACACTTAATATCATTCATTAAGAGGATGATGATCCACCTAGCTGCCCTACCAATCAATATAGTTCTTTCTAGAAAAAACTTAATGGGATCAAATCTTATTACAATATGAATTGTAAAAGACAGCATATAATGTCTATGTTTTTTTACTATAAAGACTAGGGCTAAACAATGTCTTTCCAAACTACTATACCTAACCTCTGGCCCTTGTATGATTTTACTTAGGTAGTAAACTAGGCATTCTTTCCCATTCACTTCTTGAGCAAACAGAGCTCCAACGAACCTCGTGGTGGATGTGAGGTACAGCTGCATCGGTATTCCTTCTTTTGGAGGAATCATGGTTTATGGTGAAATGAGAAACTTCTCCAGCCTAGTAAGAGACTACTGGTGAGCTACCTCCCATTTGAACTTCATGTTCTTTCACATCAGTTGCATCAACGGGTGTGTTATCTCAGCTAACCTCACGACAAATCTCCTAAGGTAGGAAATCTTATTGAGGAGACTCTTCAGTTCCTTCATCGTTCTTGGACTTGGCATCTCTAATATTGCTCATTTCTTGTCCTGGTCCATCTGCACCCCTAACCGATGCACCACAAAACCTAATAATTTCCCACTAGTGACCCCGAAGACGCATTTCAGTGGATTCATCTTCAACTTATACTTCCTACACCTGAAGAATACCTTTTTAAGATCATCTAGATGGGACTCCTCCTTTTTCGACTTGATGACCAAATCAACCACATAGAACTCCACAAATTTATGGAAGAAATTATGGAAAATGGCCATCATCATTCTTTGGTATGTTGCCCCTATATTCTTTAGTCCAAACGACATTACTTTATACATGAAGTTGCCTAACGTAATTTTGAATGTTGTTTTCTCTACATCTATGGGATCCATCTTGATTTGGTCGTAGCCCACATACCCATCCATTAAGCTGTGCATCTCATGCCCAGCCATTGCATCTATCAAGATATCAATGGAAGGTAGAGGGAACTTATATTTCGGGCAAGCCCTATTTAAATCTCTGATGTCCATACAGATCCTCATTTGATTCTTGTCGTTCTTTCCTATTGGAATGATGCTAGATAGACAAAGAGGGTGTTGTATTGGTTTGATGAACCTTGCCATCAATAGACGTTAGACCTCCTCCATAATTTTTAAGTCCAACTCAGGCTTGTACGTTCTTATTTGTTATTTGACAGGGATGGCTGAAGACATCACGTTCAACTTGTATCAACTTACTTTTTCATTTATCCCTTCCCTTTTTGTGTACTTCCACACAAAGACGTCCACAAATTCTCGAATTAACTCAACCAAGGCCCCTCGTTTCTCTGTGCCAAGATCTCTCGAGATAAAAATGGTCCTTGGTTCCTATCCTTCCTTTACCAGGTTTCGCTGCTCCAATTATTGTACCTATGGCTTCGATTGATTTGCCATGTAATCTGGTTCTTCAGTCACATCCTCTACGAACTGATGTATGTTGGAGTTGTCTATCACCATGCATTGCCCTCGTTGATCCACTAGAAAACATTCATATATTGGGTCAGCCTCCTCATCCATCTCTTCCATATCTTCTTCGACTGCCCATTCACACCGTTATAACCAATATACCATCTTTCCCTCTTCAGTAACCATTTTCTTGCAATGTCTGCTGGCAGTTACAACTACCTTCCTCTTCTTTTCCCTAGAAGCCTCGACAACTCTTTCCCCTGAAAAATAACTCAGCACACTTTTTCGTTGGACCTCACACTCCATTGGATTCATTCTGGGCCTCACCTTGTCTTCTTCTTACTTCGATACCTTCTGGGGTCAAGGAACCATGTAGTAATCCTCTTCTGTTGGTCCTTTGTTTCCCATTATCTCTCCCTCTTAACCATTCACAGGTTCCATTATTTCCTTGATTGAGGGAACCCATGCTCCCTCCATTCGCCTAGTTAGGACTTTGACATCCTCCTTCAACTCTGTATAGAATAATGCATCCACTAGGTTGGCATCCTCTATAGTGAATGGCCTCTTCGTCACTCTAATAGTGATCTCAGTTCCCTTGATATTGGCATTGGCGCATTGATGATACGTCAAAGGAATTAGACTCTGGTTATGCATCCACACCCTTCCTATTAACAAGTGGTAAAAAGTTTCATTCCTTGTTATATGGAATTTAACATGAGAACTCAAATTTCCAATTACAATCCCCCCATTCACATATCCGATGGATTTGGAAGACTGGCTATCGTAACTAGAGATCACCAAAGGCATTGCCACCTTCCTCTCTTTTGGAATATTGGCTGCGTGGAAGGAGATGATTGGCGTGATGTTTATCGAGGCACCCCCATCCATGAGTGACCTTATAAGGTTGACCCCATTAATGCTGGATGTTACATATAACGGTTTATTATGAGGAAACCTCACAACCCTATGTACATAGCTAAATGTGATTTCGGACAAAAAATTTCTCACCTTCCTTTCCATTGGTCCCCTCCATTTCAACGATGGGACTACGGTCTTCCTCGTGATATCCAGAATTGCCTGATTTATTTCCAATCTGCTTTCTTTGGGCATCCCCACCTGGTCGAAGAACCAGGTAAACTTTGGGGATATTAAAATAACACAATACTCCAAGGCTGCATCAACCTCTTCACCTTCAACATTATAGGCCTCCTAAACATCCCTAGCACTTGCCTCGTCGTAGGCTAATAACACATTTGCCATCCCCTATGGTATAACCTTCCAACTCTTCCTCAAACCCTTCTTGATCCCTCTCCCATCTTCTTGCTCCTTCCTCTGCTTCCTCATTATAAGCCAGCACCATATTGGCCCCGTGTGCTAGAAGTGGGTTCTTATTGACATTTTGTGGTGGGATTTTCATGGTCCCAGCTTTCACATGTTTATCAATGATCTTTCTTAGTGTGAAGTAACTTCCAGTTGGATGTTGGATCTTTCTTTGGATCTAGCAATACATGGGATCCACCCTTGTTTTCGCATGTGGTTACTCGGTGGGGATGACTTTTAGTTCATACACCGTTCCCCCAATAACATTTTCTTATAGCAACTCATAGCTTCTTCGACCATGCAAGGAAGTGGCGGTGGGTCTTCCCAGTCTCGTCCAAACTTCCTCTTGTTGTCCATCTTCGCTTGTTTATCCTCGCTTGCTATTCGGCATATCCCATCCATGGGGGTTGGGATCTTTCTCCTTTAGGTTGTATCGGCTTTCTGAACACCATAGGCACAACCACAGGGTTCGATCGTACCACCAATGAGATGTTCCTTGCTTCTTTGAGTAATGCTGTAAAAGTCCCTTCGCGTGTCTTATTGATAAGATGGTAGATGTACTCAGGGAGTAGTCCTGCATCATAAATCTGCAATAGCTTGAATTCCTTGGCTTCTTCCCTCACATCAAAGGACCTTTCCCTGAACCTTCGGATGTATGCTACCACATCTTCTCATAGTTTTTGCTTCTCTCTTCCGAGTTGGGCCAGTGTGAACTCTCCTTCTACCACAAAGAACTTCTGGATGAATATCACATGCATCTCCTCCCATGTGGAGACACTCTTAGGAGACAAGTGGGAATAACAGGTGTAGGCTTTATCCGTTAAGGATTTAGAAAACTCCCTCAATAGAAGATTCTTGTTGTTTCCATGGGCCCCCAAGTGTTCAACGAAATGCTTGATGTGTTCCTTCGAATTCCCCCTTTTCCCTATACTTCTCAAAGATAAGAGGAATATAGTCCTTCGGATAAGGCTCATCGTTATATTCTTGGGGGTATGGCGTCCAAAAGTCATCATAAAGACAATCTACCTCACTGATAGATTGAAAGGAAGCTTGCATGAATTTCAACATCTCTTTTTTTCATATCCTTCCTCATCTCTTCCAAAGTGGATGCCGTCGAGGGAAAGGTTGGAAGAACCGCAGGTGGAATGATCGTTGCTGTTACAGTGACCATTATTGGGACAGAGATGGGTCCCGCGGATGACGTCCCCATCATTGGGATGGAAATGGGTGTAGTGATGACTGGAGCAGTACCCGCTAGGACTGAACTTACTGGGACTGTTAGGACTACCTCTGGTGTTGTGAAAGAGATGGCATCGAACCCTCCCAATACCGTTGAGGCAATAGGAGTCTGCAAGAACTCGTATAACTTCCTCAATATAAGTGCTACTTGTGCTTGTCCCAATCCTGCACTCGTGGAGGCTTGCGTTATGCTTAGAACTCCCTTTGACGTATGGATTGGTGGTATCTCCACTCGTGGGGGACCATCCCGAGGGACCCCCTCTCTAGTTGCTTCTAGGTCTATTGTCGCCTGTTCTTCATTTCGTTGAATGTCATTAAAGTTTAGCCTTCGATTAATGTTATCCTATGCCATACTCCTTCCTCAAAACAATGCCTCCCCAACGGAGTCTCCAAATGTAAGAGGGTAGTTTAGATTAGATGGAGGCATAATCCCTTTTAGGCACAGTAATGATAAGTTAACAAATCATGCTATTGATTAACTACAAGACACGCAAACATAACTTAGTGAAGATAAACTCGTTCTGAACTCACAAATCTCTCGTGAATGACTAAAATGACAATAATGGACTCAGAAGTAACTCATTTAGAGGGAGAGAGAAGTAACCACCCTAGATACACCTTAGCAGGTAGCCAAACACCCCAACCACCCTTTAAGATCTCTGTCAAATATTAAAGCTTCGTAATAAGTGACAATGGGGGGTTAGTAAACTCTCTGGTTTTGTCATAAATCTCTTTCTGATGTATATTATCTCTAGCAATAACTTCTGAACTCTAAAAAAGAACATCCCTTCCTTGAAGGTTGTTAGGTCTCTTAAAATGCCCCCACGCCACTCCCGAGGTAACTCAGTCATTCATGACTGTGAAAGACATCCCTCATACTTTATGTCACAAACATTAAAATGCCTGATTCACTAGTTAGCTCAACTTAATAAACATTAAATGCTAAGATATGCCTTTTTCCTAACCAGTGTGTGTCATGGGGCTTTCGTCACAGAGGTGGCTCACCAACCATCTGACAGCCCCAAATACCACAGTGGTTTACTCAAGTGCATATTTGACATTGCCTAGCTATTTAGTGATATCACGTAAAGTAGATGTGACATTAAGTAGAGGGTTATTTGGCTCACAACTCAACGCTCGATGGAACTCAAAGTTGCTCCGCCCGAGGTTCCACGATCAGGGTCCTTTTGTGTTTTACCAGGTGTATCTAAGATGGTCAGGACAAGCCCCAACGGTGCCTCACTTCTCAATCCTCCAAACCAAGTCCCTCTAAAGTTCCCACGACGAGGTCGTTCGATAGAGCATGAAAGCTCTCCCAGGCCCTACCAAGCCTGGTCTCTCGCGAGTACCATTAGGCCTCACACTGAATGCCATTATAATAATTCAATCATTACAATCGTTATAGCTCACAGTCAATGTAAGCGAAAGATACAACAAGACTAAATTAAACAACAAGACTAAAGGATGAGCTTTATCGATTAGTTTCTTCGCTAGAAGATCCCTCTGGGCTGCTATGCTGAGCTGAATTGCTTTGAGGTGCCTCTCTATCTTACTGGGCTACATCGCTTTTGAGTTTCCTCGCTACCTTAATCCTCAAAAATTGTTATTAATGGGGGGATTATCTCTAATCTCAAGATTATGTTCAAGCCTCCTCTACAACATGATTCTAATTGAGATTGGACATTAAAAGTTCTTATCCACGGGCCCGATTTTTCTCTCAAACTTTTCTAGCTTCATGTCATCTCTCACTTGCTTAATATTCAACTCCTCTCTCTCAAATTAAACAACGTGATCTCTATCACTCTGCACATTCTTCACTACACACTCTTCTTTTTTGACCTCTTGCTCCATGTCTGAATTATCTCTCTCACTTTCTTTAACGAGGCATACCCCTAATGTCTTTCACATTTAAGGTCTCTTATGCTCATGTACTTCCTCTATAAGATCTATCTTTTACGGTTGTCACCCATCACCCTTGTTCTTGGTGTTGTTAAAGATATTTGTCTCAAGGGTCATGTTCCCGAACGTTTATTGCATTCACCCATTTCGAGTATTAATAAGTGCATTAGCCATAGCTAAGAGTGGGTGGCAGAGGATGGCGGGAACACGATTGTCGGGAGAATGGATGGCTCCTCGTCCCAATTGACAAAATCTACTGGGAAGTAGAAAGTTTCAATTTGGATAATTACATAATCAATAATTCCCCGAGGCTCGAAAATAATGCCACTTAAGTTGTTTAAAAGGTTTAAGACAGTTTAAACGGCTCCAAACAGTTTGTTTGAGAAACTCCTTTTTTTTTACAAAACAAATACTACCACAAGATGTGTATAAAAAGTTATGAACGAGATATGTCACTTAGGTGACCAAGTTTTGAAAAAAAAAAGCTGAATAAATTCTAAATCAGCATGCAATCAGAAGGGGATGAGAGGAAAATTAAACATGGAAGTACATAGGTATTTTAACGTGGTAAAACCCCACCCAATTGAGAAAACATCCACGGAGCTGTCTACACCTTAAAAGCAAAATCCACTAAAATAGAGTAAACAGATTACAAGCTATATAACAACCTAAACACACAATGAGACCGAATCCAAGTCAAGCATTTTTACCAACTCCATTAGGTAATTTTGGCGTCTTTGAAGGCTCTGATGTTGTAGTTGTTCTCCCAGCTTTGTAAATCCTCCTCCTTTAGCTTTACGTCAAGAGTATCTCTACCAACAGTTCTTTTGTATTGTAGCGTGTAAAGTATTTTGTGGTGAAGTGCCTAACACATACATGCAACACACACACACAAACACTTATACAGACACATTTTCCTAAAAAACTACAGATATTGTCTAATATGAGTTTGGATTCTGAATCTTAGTTCGTTGAAAACGTAAGACTTCTGATTTCGTACTATATTGAGTGACAACCTTGCTTTTCAAGATAACCAAGGTCCTATATGCTTTCTTTTTATTAATATACACTTCTATTTCACAAAATGTGAAATATGAACTTTGAAAGCTCAAACGTCTCAAGATCTCTTATTCTTATGAAGTCTGTTTTTTGCAAAACTTGCAAGAAAATGAATATTTGTTAGTAAAACATTTTGAAGAAACATTTAAGTATAAAACAAACCAACAAACAAGGATTTCATGAAAAACAAAATCAATACTAAAGAGATATAAGTGATTTATATCAACTAAAATCATATTTTTGTCTTCTATGAAACAGAAAACAAGATCGAACAACGTGACTATATTGGAAAAGAGATTGAAGACTAAATAGGAATGAATATTCAAAAGAGGACGAACACACAAACACTCAAGGTAAATTTTCTAAAGAAAATTGGCTAGGGTTTGGTTTAGGTTTTTCTATTTCTTTCTTTTTTTTCCTCTCTTGTCTCTTTTTTCTCTCAACTATCAATTGATACAAAGATTATAAACGTTGAACCAAGGCCATATATTTATAGTAGAGGTTGGAAGGTCCTGGAATCTCTAGGAAAAACAATGGCTGAGATTAACTCAAGTTGAACGATGTAAATCTAATGGCTTACAATGCACCGCATTTAAATGACATCTAATTGACCAAAAAGGTTGAGACATGGATTGTTAAAAACAACATGCAGACTGTAGATAAAATATATCCAAGGGATGGTAATGGTTCTTAAGAATGTGAGAGTAAGAAAACATAATCTGGGCCGTTGTGGATGCAACACGTTTGGGGCTCAAATGGGTTAAAAAACGCATGTTTTTGAAGTTTAGACAAATCCATTTTGTACCACACATCTCTTTACTGCTTTCGGATTCTACCCAACCAAAGTTTTTAAGAGATAAAAGAATTTACAAATAGGCCCAAAATATTTTAAAACCAATTTTTAATTTTTTAAAAATATTTATAAATTTCTAAAAATTATCTAAAAAATCCCAAAAATGATTTTAATGGGAATAAATACTCACACACCTAAATTAATATGAATGCAACATATAAATGAAATCATAGGTTCAATGTTGGTATTATAACTTTGAGACTAACAAAGGAAATATCATGTAGAGTTTGAGGTTTTGGGTAAACTAGGGTATAACTGAAATTTTGTCACTATTTCCAAACTAGACAAGCGCCTATATAATATAGACTCATGTGAGTCAAAGATATAGGGTGCTCCAATCTCCCCTTTTGTAAATATGAGAAAAAATTTCCTTTGACTCATCAAGGACTCGTAGGGATACTAAAAATAAGAAAATCTATTCCTATACAAAATTATATCTACCCCATATCCTAGAAAAAAAAATTACATTACTCAACTAAATACATGCCAATACCCTAAAAATATTCTGATAAAATGAGGTACTGGTTACCTAAAAATAAGATAACTAAGATCAAGCATTTTAGTTCAAGAAAGCAACATAATGTCCAAGTGGACTCAAAGTTTCTCCCCCATTTTGTCTCAAATGGACAAAGGATAGGCAGTAATACAAATGAGAAAATAAGGTAGGAAGAAGACAAATATTTATCAACGCATAAATATTAACGAGTCACATTAAGGATCTTCTACATAAAACAAATATAGGAGGTGTCTTTTATTATTTTTGAATCATCTGTGCCCTATATCCTCAAGGATCAATGAATATGACCGAATGAAATTTATGTGGGGATAAACATTTATTCAAGAAATATCATGCCAATAGATTTTCGTAAAGTCTCAAATCTGATACTATCTAAAGGCTTTGTAAATAAATCAACTATTTGAAGATCGATAGGAAAATAGAGAATTTCGAGTTCCTTAGATTCTACTAATTCACGAATAAAGTGATATTGAATCTTAATGTGTTTTGTGCATGAGTGTTGCACAGGGTTTTTTGGAAATATTAATTGAAGTTTGATTATCACAATAAATGTGCAATTTGTCTTCAATTATGCCATAATCTTTTAATATATGTTTAACCAAAACTAATTGCGAACAACAACTTCCTGTTGTAATGTATTCTGATTCAATGGTGGATAATGATGTACAGTTTTGCTTCTTACTAGACCATCCTACCAAATTGTTTCCTAGATAATAAAAGGCCCCTGACGTACTCTTACTATCATCAGAACACCCTGCCCAATCAGCATCGGTGTAACCAATTATAATGGTGGACGTGTCATTGGTATACCAAAGTCCTAATTTGAGAGTTCCTTTAACATATTTAATAATTCTCTTAATGCGGGATAAATGACTCTCTTTAGGTGCATTCTGATATCTAGCGCAGACACAAAAAGCATACATAATGTTAGGGCATGGGGCAGTTACGTATAGTAAGCTTCCTATCATACTACGGTAAAGAGTGGGATCAATATATTTCCCATGTTCATCCTTAGACATTTTTACGGAGGTACTCATAGGTGTCCTAGCATCTTTTGCATTTTCTAGGCCGAATTTCTTAAAAATCTCTAAAGCATATTTGGATTGCAAAATGAATAAACCTTCTAATTTGTATTTAACTCGATGTCCTAAAAAGAATTTTAACTCCCCCATAAGAGACATTTTAAATTATCCATGCATAACTTTGGAGAAATTTTCAACTTCTCTTGAGGAAGTAGATCCAAATATGATATCATCTACGTAGACGTGGCTATAACTACAGTTTTGTCAAAATGTTTAACAAATAGAGTTGGATCATTACCACCTCTCCTAAAGCCGTTATTTAATAAAAATGTAGACAATCGATTATACCAATCAGGGGGTGATTGTTTTAGACCATATAAGGTCTCTTTCAATCAAAAAACGTGATTCATATGATGAGGTTCAATAAACCCTTTTGGTTGTTCTACATAGACTTCCTCAGTTAGAATAACATTAAAGAATGCATATTTCACATCCATTTGGTAGAGAGTGAATTCGAAATGACAAGCTATTGCTATGAGTAGACGAAAAAATTCAAGGCGAGTTACTGGTGCAAAATTTTCCTTAAAATATATTCATTCAATCTGAGAGTAGCCTTGGAAAACTAATCTAGCCTTATTTCTAGTGACCATCCCAGTCTCATCTATTTTTTTTAAAACCCAGTGTGTGCCCATAACCTTTTTATTTTTTGGTCTAGGTATAAGATAATGTGTGTCATGAGCGACAAATTAAAGAAGTTCCTCCTGCATAACACTTATCCATAAGGAGTCACTTAGGGATTCATTTAAATTCTTTGGTTCTATGAGGGACAAAAATCATGTATAATGAGAAAAATTACGTAGTTGTGATCTTGTACGAACAGGCTTAGTAAGGTTACCAACCACGTTGTTTAAGGGGTGATCTTTAGAAACCCAGTTAGGCACTTCAGGGGTCTCAGGTGGTAAGGGATCATCTATCTCTGGAGAGTCACAGTTTAAAATATTTTTAGACTCGTCCATGATAATTGGTTTTATGGGTTTACTCTCAGCATTAGTGTCACTAACAACAATATTAATGGATTCCATGAGTGTTTTGGTTCGAAGATTATAGACACGATAGGCTATACTATTGGGAGAGTAACCTAAGAAGATGACTTTATCACCTCTGGCTTCGAATTTGGGCAAATTCTCTCTGTCCTTACATATATAACACACACTGCCAATGGTTCTAAAATAATTTAAGTTACATTTCTTCTCATACCAAAGTTCGTAAGGAGTTGTCTTCGTATTTTTCTAAGGTAGACACGGTTTATGATGTGGCAGGCAGTCCTAATAGCTTCTACCCAAAAATACCTAGGAAGTATTTTGGCATGAATCATAACTCATTCCATTTCTTGAATAGTCATATTCTTTCTTTTAGCTATACCGTTTTGCTAAGGGGTTGTAGGAGAACTGAATTCATTTTTATATCCATTATAGGTACAATATTCAGTTACTCCTAAGTCTTTAAACTCTCCACCTCGATCACTATAGATACGATTTACTTTACTATCCTTTTCGTTCTCAATACGTAAAAGAATTTTTAGAAATTCTTGAAAGGTGTCAAACTTTTGTTTCAGGAAAGCTATCCAAGTAAAGTGGGTAAAATCATCAACCATCACTAAGATGTAGATATTACCACATAGACTAATCATTCTAGCAGGACCCATTAGGTCCATATGGATGAGTTCTCAAGGTTTAGAAGCCAATACATCATTGACTTTCCTATGTGCAGACTTAACCATTTTTCCTTCTTGGCAAGGCCTACAAACAATGTTTGATATAGGCTTTATCTTAGGAATACCTCTAACTATTTCTTGAGAGAACAATTTACCAAGGATATCAAAATTTATGTGACCCAACCTATTATGCCAAATCTCATTGTGATCTATTCTATCAATGTTATAAACCTTGTTACTTGGATTAACTGTGTAACAGTTATCCGGAGTACGAAGGCCTGTAATAATGTAGTCACCATTTTTATTTAAATTTTTTTAATTATTCTTTAAAAATATGACAGTATGGTTAGAGTTACAAAATTGTGATGTACTTAATAAATTTGCTTTTAGACCTTTCACTAGAAGAACATCTTCTAAAATAGGTAACCCTTGTTCATGGATTGTTCCTTTACTAATGATCTGGGATGATACCCCATCTCTAAACAAAACTTTACCTCCATGGAAGTTAGTTTTATTTAGAAGTTTGGTCTCATCCTCGGTCATGTGTTTGGAACATTCTGAATCTAAATACCATCCAGATGTTGTGTGCTCAATTTTTAAAGCACTGATCACGATATTACATTTCATCTCGGGTCTTAATTCATCCTTCTTAACCCAAATTGCTCTAGTTTTTAAACATTTATGCTAATTATCTCGAATAAGGTAAAATTTGCGAGCATTAGCCTTTTCTTTAAAATATTTTTGCGCAAATTGATTTTTCTCAAATTTCTGAGCATTTGGTTTAGGTATGAATCTAGGATTTCCTCTTGTTGATGATCTTTTAGTACTAGATATTTTCTTCCTATTACAACAGCTAGATTTCTTATCTGTTCGCCTAGGAAGAATAAAGTTATTTTTACCTTTCCTAGAGTAGTTGAAATTATGATAGACAGGTGAACTAAAGACTGGTTTATATAGACATTTAGAAAAATATCCATCAACAGAATTTCCATAGACATCGCAACATGAGTAATAAAGATGGCTCGTAGGAGGTGTATCCTTAGGAAAGCTATTAAATATGAGTTTGACTAAAGGTTGGACTCTAGCTTTATTTCTAGGGGGCACATGTTAGAAAAATGATTCTCATTTGCTTATGGGAGGATAGACGTATTTAGCCTTATGTTCAACATTAAGCATAGAGGTACTAGTCGAACCAATGTCTATATTTTGTTGTTTCAAATCAAAGTCATTTTTCAAGGCTTGAAAATATGCACAGGTCTTTTGCCACGGGACACAAACTTAATAGTTTCAAGATTTTTTGTTCGTGTGTTAGTACTGGGGCAAAATCTTATTCCAGTTTTGTCATCAGAATTAGTTTTTCTTTCAGGAACAAAGTCTTCAAAACATTTTGAGTTATTTTCAAATTTTGTAAATTGTTTGAAGACTGTTGATGTATTTTCCTTAGTTTGTTCCAATTCTAACAACGTTCCTATATATTTATTTTCCATAATTTCATTTGATTCAGACAGTTCCCTGATTTTTTGAGCAAAAATCTTAGTCTCATGCTCATGATCTAGGCATTGAGAGGTGAATTCTTCAGCATTCTGTTTGATTATTTGGCTTAGGGCAACTATTTTATGGGTAAGGTCCTTGAATACTTTTTCAAGTTTAATACTCTTCTTGAGGGTTTTCATCTATAGTATGTGAATATCGAGGAGGTCCTCATAATCGGAGTCACTAACTGTACAGTGTGCAGTGTCCCCTAGCGATTCATTTTTAGGACTCACACACATTTTCATTGTTAATAGAACGCCCCCTTAACTCACACACATGGAATTAGAACTACTAGTATCATTCTCCAGTAACAAAGAAGATAAACCATTAGGAACAATATCAATGATTCAGTACTAGTCATAGGCTCATCAGTATCAATGATTTTGGCAAAGAATGACATACAGGGGTAAAAAGAATTGGATGACTCAGGCTCATCAGTTTCTGATTAACTTGAGTCATCCCAGGTCTTGCAAAAATTATCCCTATTATTTTAGTTATTCTTATTCAAGTTGACTCTACAATCGTTTGTCATATGTCCTAATTTCCCACATCTAAAACACTCAACATTTTTAGGTCTTTTCCAGGTTTGTTTTGGTTATCAGTCTACTGTTTGTCCTGTCTTTTCTCATGAGGCCTATTATTAGAGAACTTTGAATAAGAAGGTTTGCCTTGTCTGTTTGCAACTTTTTTTCAAAATTTGAAAATTTTCTTGAACTGTTTACACATTACGACAATGTGATTATCCAAATTATCTAAATTACAGTCCTCATCAAAATCTAAGTCAATTTCAGGCAAAATTAAACTTAGGTTTGGTCAACTTAAAGGTAAAGACAAGATTACAAATGGAATGTTTCTTTTGGGTCTGATTTAATTGCTTCATAAACTCTAATTCCATTTCCACTATTCTTAGCTCAGGTGTTAAATTAGGATCGCCCATCTCCTTAATGGCAGAGCGCTTATTGTCAATTTTTTGTGGAAATGACCTTAGAATTTTGGGAACAATTTCATTCCTATCATAGATAATTCCACTAGCATGCAGCATAGTCACTATATCTGTTAATGTGATATAGAAGTCATCAAATGACTCAGTCTCAGTCATGACCAAAGTGTTGTATTGCTGGATTAACATTTCGGTTTTAGTATCTTTAACACGTGTGTCTCCTTCACGTGCAGTCATTAGAGTGTCACATGCTTCGTTAGAGGTAGTATAGAAAGATATCCTCTTAAATTCATGTTCATTGATAGACACGAATATGGAATTTTTTTCTTTATTATTATTACTATTGAGGGAGGTTTGTTTCTCTTCTTTGGTGAATTCACTTAATAGTTTCCTAATCCTCACAATACTTTCTTCTGTGGATGGTTTAGTAGGGAAAGTGTATCCATTTTCAATAGCATCCCAGACATCATCTCCCAATGTACCTTGGATGAAATAAACCATCCTCACTTTGCAGTAAGGGAAGTTGGTTCCATCAAAGAGTGGGGGTTTGGATAGGTTACCTAATCTCTTAAATTTCTCGTCCCTTGTTTTGTTTTGGAAAAAAAATAATTTTAGAAACTCAAGATCAAAAAGATTTTATAAAAACAAATCTCTGATACCAATTGAAAAATAATGCCACTTAAGTTGTTTAAAAGGTTGAACATAGTTTAAATAGCTCCGAACAGTTTGTTTAAGAAACTCCTTTATTGTTACAAAACAAATTCAAACACAAGATGTGTATAAAAAGTTATGAACGAGATATTTCAGTTAGGTGACCAAATTTTAAAAAATAAAACTGAATAAATTCTAAACCAGCACGCAACCAGAAGGGGATGAGAGGAAGATTAAACATGAACGCATACATGTATTTTAACATGGTAAAACCCCACCCAATTGGGGAAACATCCACGGAGGTGTCTACACCTCAAAAGAAAAATCCACTAAAATAGAGTAAACAGATTACGAGCTATGTAACAACTTAAACACACAATCAGACCTAATCTAAGTCAATAATTTTTACCAATTGTGTAATTATGGTTTCTCTCAAGGCTCTGATGTTGTAGTTGTTCTTCCATCTTTGTAAATCCTCCTCCTTTAGTTTTACATCGACTCTAAAAGTCAATAATCTCTTTACCTACTTCTTTAGTGTTTTAGTGTGTAAAGTGTTTTTATGGTGAGCTACCTAACACATGCATGCAACACACACACACACACACTTAAACATACAAATTTTCCTACAAATTACAGATATTGTCTAATATGAGTTTGGGTTCTGAATCTTAGTTTGTAGAAAACCTTAGACTTCTGATTTTGTACTAGATCAAGCGCCAACCTTTCTTTTCAAAATAATGAAGGTACTATATGCTTTATTTTTATTTATATACACTTTTATTTCACAAAATGCGAAATATGAATTTTGAAAGCACAAACGTCTCAAGATCTCTTATTCTTATGAAGTCTATTTTTCATAAAACTTGAAACAAAATGAATATTTGTTGGTAAAACATTTTGAAGAAACATTAAAGTATAAAATAACCATCAAAGAAGGATTTCTTGAAAAAGAAACCAAAACTAAAGAGATCTAAATGATTTATAAAGTTTGATCTCTGTTTTCTATGGAAGAGAAAACAATATCCATCAACGTGACTATGTTGGAAAAGAGAACGAACACACAAACACTCAAGGTAAATTTTATGAAGAAAATTTGCTAGGGTTTGGTTTAGGTTTTTCTATTTCCTTCCTTTTTTCCCGTCTCTTCTTTTTCTATATTCTATCTTTTTTCTCTCAACTCTCAACTGACCCAAAGATTATAAACGCTGAACCAATGTCATCCATTTATAGTAGAGGTTGGAAGGTCCTAGAATCTCTGGTCAAAACAACGACTGAGATTAACTCAGGTTGAACGATATAAATCTAATGGCTTACAACGCATCGCATTTCAATGACATTTGATTGGCGAAAAAGGTTTACACATTGATTGTTAAAAACAACGTGAAGACCATACATAAAATAGATCCAAGGGTTGGTAATGGTTCTCAGGAATGTGAGAGTAAAAAAACACAAGCTGGGTTGTTGTGGATGCAACACGTGTGTGGCTCAGATGAGTTAAAAAAATGCATGTTTTTTATGTTTAAACAATCCCATTTTGTGCCACACATCTCTCTGCTGTTTTCGAATTGTACCCAACAAAATTTTTTAAGAGATAAAAGAATTTAGAAATAGGCCCAAAACATTTTAAAATCAATTTTTAAATGTTTTAAATTTTTTTATAAATTCCTAAAAATTATTTTAAAAATCTCAAAAATTATTAGAAAATTATTTTAATGGGAATAAATACTCGCACACCTAAATTAATATGAATGCAACATAGAAATGAAATCCTAAGTGCAGTGTTGGTATTATACCTTTCAGACTAATAGAGGAAATATCACGTAGAGTTTGAGGTTTTTGTTAAACTAGGGTTTGACTCAAATTTGTCACTATTTGCATACTAGACAAGAACCTACATAATATAGACTCAAGTGAGTCAGAGAAAGAGGGTGCTTTAGAGTCATCTTCATTAAGCGATCCGCGAGTTGGAGAGTCATATTCTTAGGCTTAAGTCCCCCCTAAGTCTAGCTTCTTACAGATGGAATAGGGGAGAATGTTAACACCTAACCCTAAATCTATTAGTGCTCTTTTAATTCGGTTCTTTCGCATGGTGCATGAAATGGTAGGCGCACCCAGATCTTTATATTTTAATGGGAGGTCACTCAACAAGACCGAGCTGACGTTTTGTGATAGAAACACATTCTTCTTTACCTTTAGCATACATTTCACCGTGAGTAAGTCCTTAAGAAACTTATCGTACGTGGGAATTTTCTTGATAGTCTCGAGAAAAGGTAAATTGGTCTTTAATTTCTTAAGAATGTCCAAAACATCATCGTAGGAGGTCCTATTTTGAGATGGAACCAACCATTAAGGAAACAGCACAACACTGGGTGGTTTAACTATGGTTTTGGGCCTACTAGTGTTGTCCTCAATGTCACTCTCATTTAAAGGGCATATTTCGTGATGGGCGAAACCTCCTTGTCTTGTGGTTACTCAGGTGGGGGAGCTGATAAATCAATGGCTCTGCCACTAAATACAGTGGTAATTTCAATACATTGCTCATGATGTTCATGGGATGTAGTGCTAACACTAGATTGACCTTTGGGAGGTTTTTGGGCTTGGGCCGAAAACATACCCTTTTCATGAATACTCATGGATGCTTGTAACTTAGAGATATTCGCATTTATCTTGGTGAACACGCGGTCACATTTAGCATTTCTTGCATTTTGGGATTGGATTAATTGATTTAAAGAATCCTCGAGATTTCTCCACGGTGGGGTGACATACGGTGGGGGAGGTGGTACTTTCATATGCGCTTGCATAGGTGGATCTTGTTAGAAATGAGGAGGTGCAGGTGGGGTAATGTGTGAATTAGGATTCATAGCAGCGTGTTGTTGTCCATAACTGAACCTAGGATGGTTCCACCACAAAGGGTTGTAAGAATTCCCATGAGGGGCATTCAAGTTAGCCTTAAAATCTCCTACCGCATTCACTTGCTCTTGAAGAATGACCTTGTAGGATAGTGTCGCCGGGCATTCCCCTATTAAATATCCCACCTCATAAATAGCACACACCTTCTCTCTTTATTGAGTGGATCCGGGGGTTTCTCTTGACCGTGATTCGAGTACGTCCTCTAATTATCTCTCAAGTTGACTAAATCGAAGGTTCCATGCAGCGTCCTTATCCACGTGGTAAAGATGCGAAAGGAGCGGTGGACGATTGTTGAACTCAATTTTGGGTGTTAGGAATGGATTTATCCCATGCATTAGTAGTCTCGGTGACATACTTGAGATGGGCCTCAACATCATTTGTATCTAACTCCAAAAATGGTCTTTCACACATTGTTTGAACGAGTTGTTTAGACGCTATAGTTAGCCGTTGATGAAAGAAAGAGATAAGGTGATTCTTCTCAAATCCATCATGTGGGAAAGTGTTAACTAACTCTTGCAAGAGTTCCCAACACCGATCAAACAACTCGTTATCTTATTGTCAAAAGTCTTGAATTTCAACCTTCACGGAGTTGGTTCTATGTTGGGAAAAGAATTTCAAAAGAAATTTGGATTGCATATCCTTCCACGATGTAATTGAGTTCGGCGATAAAGACCATAACCATGTCTTAGCTTTTATCCTTTAAGGAAAAAGGAAAACATTTTAGGAGAACGACGTCTTATGTGCAAGCTTTATCACTAAATGTGTCACATGACTCTTCAAACTCATGGATGTGGAGGTATGGTTTCTCTGAATCCATGTCATGAAACGTGGGAAGAATTTATATCATCACATTATGACTGTGGAATTGTCCTGCATTGTATGGAAGTAGAATGCACCCAAGGGTCACAGTTCAGTCGGGATATAAAAGTTATTTCATGGGACGATACGGTAGGTCTCCCTCATCCGTACCAAAACTAGTGTTATCTGACAAGTCTCTCTATCCTAGTGACTCGAAATCCTTACTCGGTGTCCTAGAAGTGTGACTCGTAATGGAATTTGGAGGTGTAGGAGGTGGAACCCAGAAATGAGGTGTGTTAGGATTTTATGGGCTATTAGGATTGTACTGAACTATTGGATTCTCGTGAATGCGTGTAGGAGTAAATTGAGGGTTTGTTGTGGATTTTTCTTGAAAGGGCTATGATCGAGGCTAAAATTATTTTTTTCAATTTTTTTTGGATTTTTTATTCTATGATTTTTTTGGCCTTTTAAGTTTTGGAATCAAGTTTTAGATCAAATCGACGTAGCCTAACATTCCACCTAATTCCCCGACAACGGCGCCAAAAACTTGATATGACTAAAAATGTGTCTCTAGTGCATACTTATGTCGGTTCAAGTGCCAACCGCTCCCGTAAGTAATAAACACGGTAAGACGGGGTCGAATCCTCGAGGAAATAGAACAATTAGTCGTGATGAGAATAGGTAAGATGTGTAATCCTTTTATATTTGTTGATTGGTTTCATGTTCCTACTCTTAGATTAAATTTGATTTCGTTTTTCATACTGCTTATGAATGGATATTTAGTTTATTTTAATAAGGTCATTTTATTTAAAAAAATGGAAAATCTCTTATATGTTTTGGTATATTAGAAAATGATCTTTTTAATATAAGGCATGCCTCACCATCACAGCTTAATACTAAAATGAATGAATTAAATAGATATTACTTAAAGATAAAGAATCCTTATAAATTGAATAAAATGTATCTTTATTAGTTATGCTTACCTCATATTAGTCTAAAAAGAATTCAAAGACTCATTTCAAAGGAAAAACTAAGTTCATTGTAATTGGTTTATTCCGAACCTTCATGTCCAAGGAATAGAAAGAAAAAGATGTAATGGAATTTGTTTATTATTTTTTGTTTGGCCTTATAAGAATTCGTGCAATAGTTGTCTATAAGTAATTCATCACGTTCATTGATGACTAGGGAGGTTTGGGATAAGTTTAATTTATGCATCAGTGGTCTAGAGCCATTGATGGTTTTAAAGTGTATATGGCCGAGGTGGGTGATGTTATTGAAAATGTGTCTCTAGTGCGTGCTTTTATCGGTTCAAGTGAAAATCGGTCGCGTAAGTAATAAACCCGATAAGATGGGGTCGAATCCTTAGGGAAATAGGACGATCTCTCAAGACGACAATATGTAAGATGACTAACCATAAAACGACTCAGAAAAAGAACGAAAAGATGATGAATTAGAGTTTTATATCTACTAACTAAATGAAAATTAATAAAGCTAAGAATTAATCTACATATGTAGAAGTGAACTAACTGTATTTAACTAAATATGAATGAGAAAGATAGGTTTGTCTACAATCCCTTGAACCCTAGTACATTTACCGAATGTAAAACTAGTTATGAATTAGAGAGTTGATTAAACCCAGTCTTTATTAATATAAACCGTTACATATATAAGGATACTATCCCGCATCATACATAATCAAGAGTAAAAATAAAGCGATGTTGAAATATCTAACACGCGCATCGCACTCTTAAACACCCCGGTTACCAAGGGCAATAGAGGTTAAAAGTCCTATGATGATTGAGATCACTACACAACACGATTAAATCATTTATTTAATTCAGGGAACTAAGTTTATATTCTTGAAAACCACCTCGGGTTGGGTTCATGCATCCCAACCCTTAGAAATCTAGACTAACATGGAGCAATTAATTTAAACGATATTTTCTACTGTGCATGAAATCAAAACCATCATGAAATAAAAAGAATCTAAGAACTTTTTGAAACAACAAACGATGCACTAATTAATAAATTCAAAAAATAAAGACGAAGAATAAAACAAACTTTTCTTCAAAAATCAGAAATTGAAAATCATAAAGTTGTAAACTTGATCTCCTGGGGTTCTTAACTTGTTTCTCTCTCTAAAACTATGCTAAAAAGGAACTCCCCAAGAACTGCCTGGAGTTTGGGAATAACTTGGAATAAAATGACTAAATTTTTACAAGAGTTTGATCCATACGCAACTCTAATTTTGCAGTAGGATAATTCTGAATGTCGATAACCGAACTGATCCGGGCCACGGGCATCGATTCGGTTTGCCTTTTACAGAATGTTTTTGCACTACTACATCTTCAATAGTTGTTTAGGCTTCTCATCCGAAATCCATACGAAAATTACTCTTTTGCCCATTGAATGTTCTTCTCTTCTTTTCTTTCTTTCTTTCGGTTTCTTTGCTTCTTCACATGCACCAAATACCTGTAAGAATTATAAGAAATACAAGAAACTCGGTGTACTCATTAGAAAATTTCAATAGCAATGATATGAGATAAATCAACTTGAAGTACATCTCATGGAATGTTAAAAGAGTCTAAATTACATGGATAAATATGAAGATTTTATGCCTAATCAGTGGGACATAGGCAAGGTAAACTAATCCAAACTCTATGATCTTATCATGGAGGATAGTACCTCTTACGATAGTTTATTAATCATTTGTCATAAGTGAGGTTACGTCCATGTTTTATAGACTAGAAATGGGGGTGCCCAACCAATGTGCTAAGGAAGGTTACCAATAAGTCGGAATTAAGGAAATAAGTATATATTTTTGTAGGATACCCAAAAGAAATAGAGGTGGATTTTTTTTAAATCCTAAGGGGGAGAAGGTTTTATTTTGTACAAATTTCGGTACTAATGGGAGGAATTTATTATAAACTAAAAATCATGAGCTAGATGATCAGGCAATAACTAAGAGGGAAAAGACCAAATAATTATTTATGAAGCACTTGTATATGATATAATACAACCTAATATTGATAGTACATTGCTTAGTGGTAGTTAGAGTATTACCAATGATCAGAATACATGTGTTAATTATAATTGATTCCAAGTGGAGCAACATCGTAGTTTGAGACTCAAATGCCAACCTAATAGGTTAGTGTACTAGCTGAACACTTGGTGAGATCCTAGAGGAACACGAAATGGATCCAAGGAACTAAGATGAGGCATTCCAAGACAAGGACTCCAAAATTTGGCATAAGTCAATGAATTCCGAGATGGATTTTATGTATTCGAATTAAGTTGGGGAGAATGAAAATTTTTTCCATTTGGTTTGGATTAGTGAACTTTTTTTATTGTACTTTCATCTTGCATCCTGTTGTTCTTAATCTTTTTCCAGAAGGAAATTGAGAGTGCACTTGCCATCTTAATGTAATAATTTATATAATTAAATATCCACCAAGCACAAAGCCAAATTATCCAAAAAATTTACTCTAATTAATGTAGGTTTGCATGATATGATCGTTCCAAATACAGTAAATTAATTGCATATTCAAGAGCAAACAAATACTAGGAAAATTCCCTAAAAAGGGTAAAACTTATACTAGCACTTTATAGTTTTATAAGAAGGTGACTTACAAAACTTGTAATGCCCCGACCCGGATTTAAGGGTTAATAAAGGATAAAATCGGTCCGGTTCATATGTTAATTGTTAAGTGCAATGGAAGAAGATAAATAATATTTATAATCCAGTTTTATTATCTTTTAACGTTACTCTTGTTATCATGTGATTCCAATTTTCATCAACTATGTGAGAGGACCTAAGGGAAGTGTTGTGCCACATTGCCTATTCTAATACTGGGTGATCAATCCATTATTAAATTAAATAGGAATTATTAATGGTTTCATTCTCAGCATCATTGTCGAAATTCAATTCATTTTACTAATACCCTAATGGCCCGGTGTCAAATGTTTTAATTCTTTTTATTAACAAGCAATTAATATAAACTAAATAAATCACATTCGCCCTTCTACACACATAATAATGAATGAGAAGATAACAAAATAAATAAATGGAACTGGACTAACACTTCAGATATAAATCCCAATACATCCATCCATAAATAATATCTAAATACAATGCTGGAATCAAATAAAAGTACAACGTCTCAATAATAACCACCGACTAAGAAAGGGACGATATGCCTGACTGGAATAGATAAAATGCGAGACAGAGAGTGAAAGATGTGGAGGCATCTAATACCAAGGTCCTATAACTTCGATAGCTGCTGCAATATAGAAAGTGAAGTAACTCCTAAGTCTGGTGTCCCTGTGGCTGGGCACTTAAAATGTTTTTTCTTACAAAAATGGATTTGAAACGGGTCAAAGCCCAAGTAAAACAGTTTGGAAACATTTTATCAAGTATTTGAAATGTAGTAAAGAGAACATATTGTATACATGTTAGCTTCGCGTGCTCTCACTTGAGATCCTCACCTCTAAACTATTATGCACGCCTAACGTACTCTTCTAACCCACCTAGTTATGCTACCTTGCCTAACTAATTTGACTTGAATATCTTCCCTCTTAATAATTTAATGTTCCCACTCGTACTGTCCATACAAAACGATATTAAATTACCAATCCCTTCCATTATTATGAGTTACCGGTTAATGATTAAGTTCTCACATACTTAGAGTAATTCAAACATCATTATCTATCTTATGAACCATTACACTCATAGTAGAATCAATCACACCTATATGTTATTACATCACTCTTATAATACACACACACACACACATACACATACATATACATATACAACATCCCTTAGTGAAAACCTGCGACGCGGGCATACTCTGCTATCAATTCCTGGTGCATCACGTACTAAATTAGGACATCGGTTCGGATATCACCCTCGAACCATAAATCAAATCACACATGTTATAGGCGAACATAGTTCCAAGTTTATGGGTCACACACACTAAACATAGTTCCAAGTCCAAGCGAGTTGGTGGGACCATGTTTGGGAAAATAGAGAATTTATTAAAAATACAAATGTACCCACATTAAATTGGGAAAACTACAATTAACTAGTTGGTTAAGTAATTATTCAATCGAGTGGAATTAATAATTCACTAGATGGTAAATTATTAATAAATGGAAAAATGTGAATCTTGTGTTGGACTTCCCTATGGTAATTATGGAGTAGTTACCTATATATATATATATATATATATTATATATGAGATAATAATAAGTACTTATATTTGTTTGGGTGGACGTACCAATGTTCATGGATTGTCCTATCTTCTTGGGGGTTTGTGCATTCAGATCGGGTACTACACCCCGGCACAGGTGGGCTTGGAGATTGTGTAGGTCATATAGGTACTACATGCAGGCGCCATCTACGAGAGGTAGGTGTTGACGTTGACGTTGACTAGCATGTGGCATTGTTGGGTATGGGTCGTGAACATGTATGCTACGTAGGGAGCACCCCTAATTTATGTGTGTTTTGTGATGTCCACTTAGGATAAGAGATTCCTCCGAACTTGCCGATAGAGAAAATCAAACAATAAGTATTAATACCACCTATATATATATATTCAGTATAGATATTCACTTAACCTATAATAGATATTTCGTACCTAGTATGTTAATTCTCGAATATTCTACGTATCATTCCTTTATAATAAAACTTCTCATCGTCTAACCCTAAGGGTTTTCCAATACCCAAAGGATTTAAAATTGTCCTTTAAGTTAATTCAGTTGATACATCACTCGTACCCTATTAGTCTAGGTCATACGTTCCATTGATTTTCGATGACCAAATGTCATTCTCCGAATTAGGTTGTATTACCCAATTAAACTTAATTAACTTTAGCCCTAAATTCCCTCACGCGACTAAGTCTCTTGTAACACCCCGCACTTTTATGGATATTTAAATTACTTAAGTGGGTGTAATTCGGTAATTAGAGGAGATTACTATGAATAGTAATTTTGGAATTTATGTGTATAATTTGATAAATTGAGGATTTAAAGTGAATAGTAAATATTAAATTTCAAGTGTTGGATTAATATTTACATGGGTTAGATTGTCTTACTGGACTAAGTATATGAGCCGGATTACTTTAATTACATGTCACAGTTGGGTAAAGCGACAAAGGATAATATTTGAATCGAAAAACCCGTATTGAGATGTGTTGGGTTTAATTAGTGAATTGTATTTAAGTGACCTGGACAGAGATTTCGATTGTGCATTTGGTTTCGGAATGGCCGAGAAAGTCGAAATAGAGTATCCGGGAGTAGTGTTTGTGTTCCGAGGATTTTTGGACCAGTAGGGACTTGTAATTGAGTAAACGAGTCATTTTTGGGTTTATAAGGGATAAACCCTTATTTATATCTATATAAACCCCGAGAGAGTGAGATAAGGGAAAGAAAAGAGAGAAAAGAAAGAGGATAAGAAAGTAAGGAAGAAAGTGAGATGAAAAAGGGGATTTTCGGCCAAACTCCATGGGATTCAACTCGAGGTCGTCGAATTTTATCCACAAAGCAAGTATTTACATGCTTTATTAATTTAGTGTGTTTATTTCTCATATTATAGTTGGTGTGTAAAACTATAAAGATTTTTGGTTTGGGTTTTCATGAATTAAAAATGGGTTTTTTAGAAGATTAACGAATAAACCCCGGATAATTTCCAATTGGAGGAATTTAGAAATTTATTGAAATCAATTGTTGGATTTGGGTTCTAGGATTGTTAGAACCCCTTTTATCTGTGTATATGTAGTTAATTGGGGTTGCAGGATATTAGGAGAGGAGATAAAATATTAGGGGAAGCTTTAATGGCTGAAACAGCTTCTTGGAGAAGAAGCTGCCCTGATCGATCGATCGATCGACGGCTAAGGGTCGATCAATCGACCCCTTGGGATTTTTGACAATTTCGGCTTAGTTAATTTAAATGGTATAAATTCCCAAATTTATGATTTTTTGCTTGTGAATTTGAGGAAATAAATATCCAACTAGGGTAATGTATTCCTAGTCATTTAAGAGAGTTAAGTTTGGGACTAGGAGGGTGCAAAAATATGTGTCCCTAAAGAAATAGTTTTGAGGAAAATAAATTGGGGAGTTAAATACTTGGGGTTCGTAAATGTAGTGTAAGGACCTATAAACTATCATTGGAGGGAGGTGCATACCTTGGGTTAGTTGAAGGTGAAATCCAAGGGTTTATTAATTTAAGGGTGTTTGGGACGGGTAACACTCGGGGAGATATTTCGGTAGGCGATTATATACAAAAATTGTGCGCGTAGACAATGTAAATATATGTCGATTGTGTTCAAGTAAATCCTACAAGGTGACTAGGTTGGAATTTGGGATATAGGCTAAAGTTGATTTAGCGATTACCCGATATGTCTATTGACCACTATTGTCATAGGAAGTGCCATACCTATGGAATTAAGATTAGTTGATAGTACACTTATCTCGTTAGTACGAGTTTGTATATTCGGGTATACATATAAATCCTTAAAAGAAATTAAGGTGTGAGTAATATATTAAGTAAGATAACACTTATAAGTTTAGTATATTAAGGGTGTGAATACTTATATACTATTACGAATGGGAACGGTAGGAGTATTGGCTATTGCTATATGAGATTGACAATTATAGCCATATATATTTTAGAAGTGGTGTAGACAATATATAAGATGTGATTACAATATATATATTATGATATGAATACATATATATCTGTGTGTGATTGGTATATTTTTATCTTAGAGGTTGGTTCCACGGGCTTTCCTTTGGCGTAGGGTTGAAACAACCAGAATATATATTTTCTCTAGTGCGATCCGGGGAGGTTGCGCGATATGGGTGAATCTCGTGGCTTGAGGAGCAAGGAGCGTACATCCCCAGGTCATCTTATCATGCGTACGAGTGCGATGTGTGCACTCCACTTGCATAGGGAATATGATCACCTCCACTGTTGTGTATTTTTACCATGACCATGAGTAATTCTGGCTTGGTACCGTGGTTGAGTGAGTAAACCGGGATTCGAATATGCACAATGAGACTGCAACCTCGAGTTATAACTCGATGGGATGGTTATTATACTTATGATTATGATAGGTTTAATTATACTTGTTACGTATAGTATATTGCTTGTATATGAAGGTGAGATATTACATAAAGAAAATATATGTATATAAAGTGAAAAGACTGATGAAGTGTATTTTCCCCTTCCGGTAGATTTATATCCGAATTTATATGAAAATGAATTGTAGGTTCTAGTAAGAATTATCTATCTATCTATCTATCTATCTATCTATCTATATATATATATATATATATATATATATATATACACACACACAGTAGGGTATGCCCGTGCCTAAAGGCACGATGATAATTTTCCAAACTACAACCACCACCAAGTATGATATATGAAGTTTACTTTCTTCTTACCACTCAAAAGATACCATGATTAAATCTAAACTCATATTAGGCAACTAATATATTATATATCACAATGAATTCACCCAAAAATAAATCCCCACTCAAATATAAACATCCACACTCAATTATAGCCCAACAAACGCATGTCATTCATAAGGACCTATTTTCTAGAACAAATAAAGACAAGTTCACTAATTTTTTTGTTAAATGTGTAAAGATTTATCAGGTATTCAAGAAAATCTAACGACAAACAAATGCAAAATTGTATTAATCATCTCTAAAAAGCCCCAAAAGATATGCAACATAATACATTTACGGAGACTTTAAATTTTCATAAAAAAGTATAAATAGGAACTGATGGAACCATCTTCAATTATAATGAATATGTTTATTGTTAACATATATAAACCTCATGCCAAATCGGACTACGAAGAAATATTTTAACTATCACTCGAGACATACGCCTCACGACGCACCTCGAGGAGAATCATAAAAAAAAAATCAATGGAAGTAGTGCAGTCTGAAAGAACCACAAAATCAAGCCTTAAGCATCCAAAAAACCGCCAATGGAGACAGCACAGTCTCAGTAAGTTACCAAAAAAATCGCCTCGCAACTGAATCAGACATGGGCAGCGCAGTCTCAATTAGCAGTCTTAATGAACATCTGGAAGACTACAATACCACCACAACCTTGTAGGGACATCAATTAATTATATAGCATCTATACAGACAATAATAATTTACTAAATATGAATACTCAACATATCAAGATGGTGTGTAGTGTTGTGTACATAAAAAAAAATCAGACACAAAGTAAATAGACAATAATAATTTACCAAATATGAGTATTCAAGATGGTGTGTACTGCAAAAACCACAAATATGAGTAATCTGAGATCTTTTATGGAGATGGTTTAGGCATCTGCAAAATACCACAAAAAAATAATCCGAGACAGGTATCAATCTCCCATTTATACCTGTAAGATGGAAACAGGGGACATTGAAACCCAATTGGCATGTAATAAATATATTAGAGAATCAATGTAAAATTAATAACGCTGAGGAGCGCATTGACTATTATACTACACAATTGAAACCATATAATAAATTGAACATAAACAGGATTGATAAACTTAATTGAACATAAAAACTCCTTATATAAAAATAGAATTTAGATTGCAGTTATGAGATCAATGTAAATTCTATTTATGTTCAATGCACTATGGAACAAAATCTCATAACTGCAGAATATTATAGAATATGTCCTAACATTCGAATATTATTGAACATAAACAGAATTTAGGTTTCATAACTGCGGGTGAATTTGGGCAAAAATTGAGTAAAAACTAAACGAACGTAGACAAAATCGATGGACCTGCTAGATAGCTGCTTGCGTTTTCAGCAGTGTTAGAACTTCCTGTCATGACTCTAGAACTGCTACTATCTACTACAACCATTGATCTGATATTAGAATACCCCTAAAAGGTTAGATGATGTTAGGCATAATATTTTAGAATAAACAATGAAAAAATTGCATAACTATCTAAAAAATATTATAGCATAAATAATGAAAACATTCGGTCCATATCAAACGCAATACTTAAAGAAAACACAAATTGTTACCGACTGCCATGCCACAACTGATGTGGACTTTATCACTGAGGAATTGATAGAGAGGACTGTTACCACTTTTATAGAGCAAGTAACAGATGGCAGTTGGACATCCGGTGGATGGCCTCAAACGTATACTGACTACCCATTATCAAAACTTGCTATCAATGCTTACACCAGGATAATGGCGAGTATATTTTCAAACTCAACTACTTGTAACAAAAAGACCAATCATATGGTAGGACCAATATCATGTAACAGATGATCAGTTGGTTGATTGAATATGCTAGTTGGTCATTACCTGTCACTTTACCTATTGATCAGAGATGGTAACATTTTAACACGTTTATTAGGATAGGAAGTTGTTCAATGAAGAATTAACCAGCTTCTATGAATCCCATAGCTATGCATGTTATGTTATACACCTCATGTACCTGTCTGAAACTGTAAGAATATCATGCGCTTGTAAGTATATCACAATCCAGCTCATGGGTAAGTTCGCGGATGTTTTTGTCCATGTCATCCTCAGATAATTTTTGCGCCAAGCTCCCTTGGTGATCACCAGGAATATGATTTATCCAAGTTCCAGCACCTGCTGAATTCTCTCTGATACGCCCATTAGTGGGACTTCTCCCATTAATTTTTATTGTTAGAGAAACTTTCTTCGTAGCCTCTTCCAAAGCAACCACTACCACATTGTATACCTCGACGGAATCTGCCCCTTCGTCTACAGATTTGAAGGCCGTATTGAAGGCCTGTGTAATATTATATGGAATGTAAGGAAAACATAGAAGATAATCCCTCGGACTTTAACCTCAGAGCAAGACTACTCTTTGGCAACACAAAATCAAGCGAGCAAGGAAGAAAATTGAAGAGATAAGCACTACATTGTGCTCGGGACTACACATCCGAGCAATGTCTCAAACCCAGATCTTAGAGTCCGCCAATGGAGTAACAATGTGTTTAAAACCTTTGTACACTATGATGCGTCCATTGGGCTCAGTTAATCTTCCCATCAAAAATGATTTCACCTTCAATATCCTTGTTTGTTTGCTTTTTCAAATGGATCTTCATTGTCAACATGTTTGAAGCTTCAACATCTCTGAGTTTGGTTCTTCAATATCAACAGAAAAGGTGAATGTTGATAAAATGAGGAAATATATGTGGATGACAATTTTGGTTTATTGAAAATGATGTATGGTTGTAGTGGATAGACTTGTCACATACCAACTTAGTGATTGGTTTTACCTTGTCATTTGGCTAGATTGAGCAAAAAGGTGACTGAGATTAGGATAACTCCATTATAAAAGGCTTTGATGCCAAATATTGTTCGGTTGATAAATCACCATTAAATATTAGTCTTTTGCGCCAGAACATCTTCTATGGCAGTTTCCGTTGACACTTTGAACTTGAGGATTTTATGTAGGTTGACAACTGGATTGACTTGCTTGACTGCAGTTTGATAAGGGTCTATTATGCATTTTCCCAAGAAAATGCTAGTTTTAGACGGTTCTGGCTCTTCATAAACCACAGGAGACGCATCACTTTCGCTGAAAACAAAGCATGTCCCAATTATCTCTTCATATTCTCCAATAAGCTTCAATTTGTTATCAATAATCAATACTGGGTTCAGAGTGTCTAGACCAGATAGAACATATGGTGCATTTGGTGGAATATCAACTTGCTCCAAGATGTCATCTACATCAAGCAATACATACTCTTCATCATCCTTATCAAGATCATGCGACCAAGTGGACGTCATAACATGTTCTCAATACATGTTAACATCTTATTAGAATTACAATACTCATTTCACTACCAATAAACCTAAACCAAGTAAAATAAGACACAGACGAATAATCGCAACCTAGCACATATGAAGGAAAAATAACACTTAAAACAGGTTCAATGAGTAACACATATATAGAAGCAAAGAAATGAGTTATTAGTTGTGGCTCATATGTCTTGTTTCAATACGGTCCAGCTATCGATATTTGAGTCTGCATCTAATCAGAATAATAAAAATTATCCACTGAATTTTGTTTTTGGAATGATATTAAGGTCATGAAATGAGCACTACAATAATGCACAATTTTCCTACCATTAGATCAAATTCAATTGAGGAAACCATTGTGCTTTGAGGGTGTATTTCTTAATTCCACACTCAATTTTAAGGTTGATCTATCATTACAAGTAAAGAAGAAGGAATTGATATACATAACAGGAAAAACAAAGTTAGTCACCGTAAAGTGTATACAAAGTTTCAATAACTGATACCCTCACCCATCAACGAACTGAATTGATATAAATAGTAAGAAGTGAGTCTGAAACGTTTTTCTTCTCTCTTCAGTCAAGAGAATCTATGGAGATCTTCTGTTGAAGAAAGATCTAATGCAGAGGAAAAATCTGATGAAGTAACTACCTCTCATTAAACCATCATAACATTTTCTCAAGAATAGAGGTTTGGCTTTCGGACTGTTCTTTTTATGCCACGAAGTGCCGAATCTCTTGGTTGGCTTACAAACATTGTTTAAGTTTTTCCAAAATCTTGAGGTAATTGGAGGTTGCTATTGTTTGATCTGAAAGAGAAAATCAGAGGCTTTTAAATTTCAAACTGAAATTTCTTGTACATTGTATCGTTCTCTCGCGATCGAATAATAGGGGAACTTGCAACAAATGTAAGTGTCATGTGAGAAAATTATAAATATTTTGTTAAAAAAAGGAATTGATATACATAACTGGAATAACATGAATCAATTGAATCGTTAGCCCGATGGGGGAGGGGTAGGATGAGGATCAAACTATAAACATGTCAAATAAAAGTTAAAATATTTTCAAATTTAACCTTTTTAACAGAAAAATAGCTATCAAAACAAATAAAAGGAATCAATATTTCTAATACTTTAGATTACATGTGCACACAACTAAATTTGTTTATCGAGTGACGATGTGTTAGGTTAGATATCTTGAAATTTCTATCTATTTGCTTATCACGTAAAAGCCAACCATTCAAGCTAACGTGCGCGCAAAGAAAAATTTGTTACCTGCTTGGTCGTGGTTAAAGGTAAAGCCCGCGAAGGGAAGTTGCAGCACTGCAAGGGCATAGGGAGGGGTTATACGCTGCTGTACATTCTTGAAATCTTGAGGTGAATACAAAATACAATTAAAAATGTTTCATCAAACAATCAGAAACATAAAACCCCTGAATGTTGTAACTGTAGGTTGTCCCAAACTATACACCCTGTTAAGAAATGTTTATGACATGAGTATGATGAAGCATTAGCAGTAAAATAGGAAAAAAATAATAGCACTTTTATGAAATCATTTTATACCAAAAAGGTCCATGTTATTCTTATTGTGTTTGTTCCTTTGAAAATCAATTAATCTAGGCTATGCGGCTCATTTCAATTTACACAAAAAGAATAAACTTATGAAATTAGAACCATATGGGATTAATACATAATTTTAGAAATACCAACTCCAACATAAAATAAGTGTTTTCAACTATTCGTAAATAACATAATTTTAGCAAAATAACATGCATGCTTTCAAACGATGCATGCGATTTGAGTATGGAACTCTAGAGTTTGCGGCACACTAATATAGAAATGATTGACCTTAAATTTTCAAATGATTCATAAAAACAATTGTGATTGGCCTTACATTTGGTCTAAGTCAGCAAAATCCAAAATTTAACATGCTATGATTCACTTATGGACACATCAATCCTCACAAAAATACCTTACCTTCAATTGGAGTCATTGGAATATTACCTATTACCTACAACTTGAAAATAATTTAGATATAAAAACTATTGTAACACATAAATAGTTCAAGTATAAAAACTACATCAAACCCAACACAGAATAATCAAAGCTCTGCAAATTCATGTTGAAACGAAAAAAAATACATTTCAATCTCAAATAGAACATAATAAGAGAAAACATACTACACCAAAAATATGGAGACGACTCCCCTTGAATGCAACAATTTTAAGGGATAACAATCATGAGCAAGCATATATTGCAAAAAATTCTTGATTGCAAAAAATTCTTGAACCTATTGAAAATGTGTTTGCACACTTCATGGTAATTAACATTAATGCAAGAAAACTTACCCTGGGGTCATGGTAGAATCTGAAATAAATGAATTTGTTATGCATATAGAAACTGAAATCTGAAATCAACGAATCTGTGTGTACATACCTAGAGCAAACATGCTAGGGAGTAACCTCTGCAAAAAGTCATAAACCAAATAATCAAATTAGAAGAAGAAACATACACGTCCCATTTAGAAGAAACATACCCCCAAAAAATTAAACCTAGCATAAAACCACTAAAGGGCCTATTTATTTCTCTTCTTTAGAACAAAAATTAAAAGAAAAAAACAATTACCTTAATATTAAATAACCTAATAACAATAATATCACATAAAAAAGAAGTGAGAAGATGAAAAGCCAACAAATGAGAATAAATACAGTAAAAAAAACAATTACCTTGGTTGATCGTTGTTCTTGATCGTACAGCCGAGAGAGAGAGAGAGCGTAAAGTGGGGGAGACATATGAGAAGAGAAAACCGATAGAGTTGGACAATGAGGTCAAGGGAGAGAATGAGAAAATTACTATTGTACCCCTCTTTTTGAATTTTGAAGAGAAGGGGGAAATAATTTAGAGTGTATCACATGAGGGGGAAATAAAAAAATGTGAGGGGCAATAGAGGCATTATAGGAATAAATCATATTGATGACATCATTTATCAATCTTATGACATACATAAGTTTCCTACTTTATTATATATATATATATATACACGATATGTGTTGAGGGCCTAATGAATCCCGACGATCAACATTCCCAGGTAGTAGTGTATCGGGGGGGTTCTTTGTTTGGATTTCGCTTCGCGAAACACTCCACGCACGAATGTAGCGCAATGTTGGGAATGGGGAGAAGTTTAGCTCTTTGTACTCAGGTTTAGGAGGATTTCTATAAGATGGGTTGAAAGATTAGTTAGGCATGGTAGCTTAACTAGGTTGTTTAAAATGTACACGATAAGTGTGCACTATTATAAGAGGGGTGAGGTGTATCTCATGAGAGTGCGATACAAGTTTAAATATGAGAGATATCATATTTTAAAATATGGCATTTAAGCACTTGCTAAAAATATTTTCAAAACTCGGGCTCTGACCCGTTTTCTCTTTTTTTTTCATCTCTTCCTATGTACGTATAAATATGTATAGGTATCCAGACACAGGGACTCCTGGATGATGATTACATCGAGTCAGACGTTGGCTGTAGCAGCTGTGGATGCATAGAGGTTTATTGTAGATGCTTATATCCTTGAGATCTAGATATGAGGTACTGTAGAAATATTCGGGTTGATTGCCCAACTGCATTCATTTATTCTTTTACCGCCTTTTTGTACGGCAGTAGATTTGGATGTATTATGTTAAATCAAGTGTTCGATCATTTTTATTTCATTTCAATTTCGTGCATATAAACTGTGTAGATGTTTTACTTTGTTGCTTTGATTAAAAAGATTAGTTAAATAAAATTTTGACACTAACCTAATAGGTTATTAGTAATTCATTTTTTTTATAGTGATACTAAGAATGAAGCATATGAGACTCCTGTTTTAATTTTGTATAGGATTGATCGTCCGGTATTTTATTAGGTGGGGTGTCACAGATGGTATCAAAGTATCAGGTTCTAGTGTCCTTAGGAATCTGTGTAGACGTACTACGCTTTTAGTGTTGCTCTCGATTTGATATAGAGCCTTATGATTAGGATTGTTGAGTCCTCTTGTGAGATTTCGTTCTCCTACTAATATATAAGATTATACTAAATCTTTTGCATGCTCGTTCGAGATTCGTGTGCTGGTCGATGAAGGGCGACCAGGGAAGGCCATTATAAGGGTAGTAGGAGGTGGGCCTTAGTTAGAGCTGTAAGTTGAAGTTGTGGATGAGGACCGCAGTAGAGGTCACTCCCTTTGTGGCATCTTCATGAATTAATGCAACGACTACTAGAGCGTAGTAGTTATATTTATCCAAGTACTGATACAGTATAGAGAGTGGTGCTAACTTGAATTTTCCAGTGAAGTTAAATTGGGAAAATGATTCAAAAGGTCTCCGATAAGGACCATACGTTGAAGTTAAGTCATGAGGAGGCAGTGTAGCTTCATTAAGGGGAATTATAGGGCTCAGAAGCTTTGGCTTAGGGAAGGGTATGGAAATACCCATATGTTAAAATTCGAGGAATTATTTTCACTTATGAGAGAAATATTGAAATAGTGGGAACTATAGTCACCATATTCGGGGGAGCAAGATGTTTTGCTCATAGAGGGGTCTTACGGATGGTTTTAAACATAAGTTCCTTTTGTTTATCAGGAATAAAAGGAATGCAAATTATGGTATATTCACATAAGGATCGGTTAGAGGCCGGCAGTGTATAAAGAGCTATATGGATAAGAAAACTTCATGCCGAATTAAGGTAGGTACAATTAAAAGAGAGTCCTTCAGAGGAATGATAGGCTCACCCGTAAGTGTTGCTAATGTTTAGAGATATTTTACCCGGACTTCTTATATCTGTGGGGGAAATATCGTATCTCTTATATAGGGAATGTTAGATGCTTTCATGAGAGTGGAGGTGGAGGAGTTAAAGATTTAAGCCCAAGGGTAAATACTGAGATTGTTTGTATTCGTGGAACCTCATTGGCGGACATCCACTCGGGAATTCATTAAAACAAGGTTGTTGAGGCCAGTAGTGGAGTTTCCTTGTGACGAGGAAGTTAAGGGGACTAGGAAGGTGATTGTCAGGATCAAGGCAATAGAGTCCGAGATATTGATAACCTTAACATGGTCAGGTGGCCAGAGACTGGGAATGTTGCAATGTGGAGTGTAAAACCTCATGGTTATTCCTTGCCCGGTAGGAGCTAAAGGACAAGAATGGATTGTCAAGATGGACATTGGTTAAAGTACTTTTGGGGTTCCGTTAGGGCAAGTGTACCACATCCGGGAACCATTTTGAGCAGCTAAGAAGGTTGGCGAGGTTGTTGTTATGAGTTTCACCTCAGATGGAGGGGTATGTTTTGTGTGGCTAGATAGAGTCAAGATATTTTTCTAACCCTAGATTCGTATGTGATTCGAGTTTACTAGCGATATCGACAATAATATATAGTGTATGTCCATATGTTTTTTCACGGTAGCGGGGTTCTAGTTTCTTCATTCGTTATGAAAGCGGGTGATGATATTTTGTATTTTTATCTGGTTTGTACTGCTCTTTTTGTTTGTGTTATACGAGCATAGTACTATAGTAAGTATAATGTATTTGTGATTTATCGGAGCGATAGCACGATAGTGATTACAAGACTATCATGTTCGCGGTTCCAGTGTGGAACTGGTTGTTGTTGTGATATCTCACCTAGATACAGGTTGAGCTCGCATTTATTATGCTTAGATGGAACTTCGGTGAGTAGATGTTTCACTAGCATGATTTAAGTGCATGGTTATATACAGGATTTATGATTTTTTGATGTTTTACGTTGACATACCTCCACAATCGACAAAGTTATGTAGTAGTGTATAGGAGGGTTTCCTTGTTTGGATTTTTCTTGCGAGACACTCCACGCACGAACCTTAACGACGTTGGGAGTGGAGAGATGTTACTTTATGCTAGGATGTTGGTTTTGGTGAAATTAGTTGAGATTCATGTGATGACTAGGGGATAATAAAAAGTGGATGTACTGTGGAAAAGCACTAGAAATGTTTCTATCACCGCTAGTATGTGGATGAAGAAAGGTGAAGAAAATTGGTTTGAGTCTTATATCCAGGCCTTGAGTGAAAGGAAAATTCTGAGGTAATATGTTTTGGGTATGAAGTTCGTAACACTTTTACAGAGATTAGGCACCCCGATTAGTTGGACTTTCCATTTCGCTGGATTGGAAAGACATAGTGGTAGAAGTACGTTAGTGAGTTAGGATTTAGAACATCCCAATGGTGTGCCTTAAGCGGTTATATCTCGATGACCGACGATACGTGGGAGCAGTTTAACGGGAGGGCTCCTTATTCTGATTTCGCTTTTCAAGACGTACCATGCATGAAACCGAGAAAATGTCAGAAGTTGAGAGAGGTCTTGGGCACTAGGGATATAGATAGGATAGTACTCATTTCACGTGGGTAGGAAAACACATCGCGGGTAGGGTTATTAGGGAATAAGGCCAGTAGGACTAGTGGCGCCGATATAAGGAGATATTTGTGAGTTAACCTAGAGAAGATTGGTGGGTTACCCTTTAGAAGTATTTGGTTTCCAAATATAAGAAGAATTGGATCTTGATAAGATTGTTGAGAATACCCAGTTGTTAACACCAGGACAAGAAAGTGAGGCCCATTTTTAGAGAGAGTGTTACGTTTATGACATTTACAGTAACAGTGCGATAGTTATGGATTAAAAAGGTGTATGGGCACCTCGGTAAGTTGGTTTTGTATACCGTCTAAAATAAAAGGGGCGTAGTATTTAAAGTTAAAGAACATGATGTGAGGCAGTCATAAATGGATTTGGAGTGTGCTGGATGGAATATCATAGGAGGTACTTGATAATCCAAGTGTATAGGCGCAATAAGAGGTAGCACGCCTAAACTAAGCGATTAAACTGACGAGAATGGTCAAACTCTGGTATAGTTTCCTTTTTGAGGGAAATTCGATGTCCTGTTGTGGATGAGTGGATGCCTAGAGTAGCGGATCTCCGATGGGACCGATAAGTTAGAACGGCAGTTATAGGCTCGTTATGTGCGATTATAGAAGCACTAGGTGCGACGCATCATTATTAGAGTTAACCTTACGACTAAGGAGGTGGTGTTGTAACATATAGAGATGCAGTTGAGCTTGTGGTTAAGTTAGTGTGTCATAGTATAAACCTTGACATAGGTGGGTACCGTGAATGAGAATATGGTAGGTACCATTTGGATTAATACCTTTCGAATTGTTTGTGCAGGATGAAGTGTGAGCAGTAATCCTAGGTTGGTAGTACCGGTCGTATCCAAATTTCAGGGACGAAATTCCGTTGTAAGGGAGGGAGAATGTAATACCCCACACTTTTATGGATATATAAATTACTTAAGTGGGTGTAATTTGGTAATTAGAGGAGATTATTGTGAATAGTAATTTTATAATTTGTGAGTATAATTTGATAAATTGAGGATTTAAAGTGAATAGTAAATATTAAACTTCAAGTGTTGGATTAATATTTACAAGGGTTAAATTTTCTTACGGGACTAAGTATATGAGTCGGATTATTTTAATTACATTCCACAGTTGGTTAAAGCGACAAAGGATAATAATTTAATTGGAAATCCCATATTGAGATGTGTTGGGTTTAATTAGTGAATTTTAGTCAAGTGACTCAGACAGAGATTTTGAGTGTGCAGTTTGTTTCAGAATGGCCGAGATAGTCAAAATAGAGTATCCGAGAGTAGTGTTTGGTTTTTGAGGATTTTTTTACCAGTATGGACTCGTAATTGAGTAAACGAGTCATTTTTGGGTTTATAAGGGATAAACCCTTATTTCTCTCTATATAACTCCCGAGAGAGTGAGAGAAGGGAAAGAAAAGAAAGAAAATAAAGAGGGGAAGAAAGGAAGGAAGAAAGGGTGAGGAAAAAGGGAATTTCCGGCCAAACTCTGCGGGATTCGACTCGAGGTCGTAGAATTTTATCCACAAGGCAAGTGTTTACTTGCTTTATTAATTTAGTGTCTTTATTTCTCATATTATAGTTGGTGTGTAAAACTATAAAAAAAATTGGGTTGCGTTTTCGTGAATTAAAAACGGTTTTTTGAAAATATTAACGAATAAACCCCGGATAATATCTAATTCGAGGAATTTTGAAATTTAGTAAAATCAATTATTGGATTTGTGTTATAGGATAATTAGAACCCTTTTTATATGTGTATATGTTGTTGATTAATGTTGGAGTATGTTAGGAGAGGAGATAAAAGCTTGGGGGAATTTTTAATGGCTGAAACATCTTCTCGGAGAAGAAGTTGCCCTGATTGATCGATCAATCAACGGCCAAGGGTCGATCGATCGACCCCTCGGGATTTTTGATAATTTAGGAATAGTTAATTTAAATGGGATAAATTCCCAAATTTATGGTTTTTAGATTTTTTCTTTGAGGAAATAAATAGCCAACTAGGGTAATGTATTCCTAGTCATTTAAGAGAGTTAAGTTTGGGACTAGGAGGGTGCAAAAATGTGTGTCCCTAAGGAAATAGTTTTGAGGAAAATAAATTGGGGAGAAATACTTGGGGTTCATAAATGTAGTGTAAGGACCTATAAACTATCATTGGAGGGAGGTGCATACCTTGGGTTAGTTGAAGGTTAAATCCAAGGGTTTATTAATTTAAGGGTGTTTGGGATGAGTAACACTAGGGGTGATATTCCGGTAGGCGATTATATACAAAAATTGTGCACGTAGAGAATGTAATTATATGTCGATTGTGTTCAAGTAAATCCTATGAGGTGACTAGGATGGAATTTTGGATATAGGCTAAATATGATTTAGCGGTTACCCGATACGTCTATTCACCACTATTGTCATAGGAAGTGCCATACCTATGGAATTTAGATAAGTTGATAGTACACTTATCTAGTTAGTACGAGTTTGTATAATCGGGTATACATATAAATCCTTGAAAGAAATTAAGGTGCGATTTATATATTAAGTAAGATAACACTCATAAGTCTAGTATAGTAAGGCTGTGAATACTTATATACAATTACGAATGGGAACGGTATGAGTATTGGCCATCGCTATATGAGATTGACAATTATAGCCATATATATTTTAGAAGTAATGTAGATTATAAATACGATATGATTACAGTGTATATAATATGATATGAATACATATATATATTTATGTGTGATTGGTATATTTGTATCTTAGAGGGTGGTTCCACGGGCTTTCTTTTGGTGTAGGGTTGGAACAACCAGATTATATATTTTCTCTAGTGCGATCCGTGGAGGTTGCATGATGTGGGTGAATCCCCTGGCTTGAGGAGGAGGGAGAGTATATCCCCAGGTCATCTCATCCCACATACGAGTGCGATGTGTGTACTCCACTTACAGAGGGAATATGACCGCCTCCACCGTTGTGTATTTTTACCATGACCATGAGTGAGTCTGGCTTGGTACCGTGGTTGAGTGAGTAAACCAGGATTCAGATAGGCACTATGAGATTGCATCCTCGAGTTATAGCTCGGTGGGATGGTTATTATACTTATGATTATGATAGGTATAATTATACTTGATGGGTATAGTATATTTCTTGTATATGAAGGTGACATATTATATAAAGAAAATATATGTATATAAAGTTAAAAGACTGATGAAGTGTATTTTCCCCTTCCGGTAGATTTATCACTACAAGAAAAAATATCATTTATGTCAGTCAAAAACTGACATAAATAACCATTTATGTCAATTTTAAAAAAAAATTCAAAAATGACATATAAAGCCCTGATATAAATGTTTGTAAAACTGACATCAATAAAATCACATTTATCTCAATTTTTAAGAACACGCATAAAAACTATGGTATTTAACGTGTTTTTAATCACATTTTCATGAAAAACTGACATAAATAACATCACATTTATCTCAATTTTAGTAATTTTATGAGAGTTTTTTCAAAACTGACATAAATGTTGGTATAAAAGTTAAAAAAAATCATTACTCCATCAATAAAAAAACTATTATTTGAGATTAAATCAACCCTCGTAAATAGATTATAATCAACATCATAAATATCATTAACTTGATATACATCTAGATATTTACAGTCAAAAAATATTGACGTGAGCTACATCATATCCAGAAACTAGCTAACATCTAGTTGTCTACTTGATAATATCCTAAAAATAGTTGATGATACATCACAATATCCAAAAACTTGCATTGTGAACTACATCATAAGATCCACGATCCAAAATAATACTTAAGTTAGGACGTTGTCGAATGTAATACTTGATCAAGTTTGTTCTCAACGCTATCCAACCCAGAATGAGTAACCCTGCAATCAAATATAATCAACATAATATAATAAACATAGTTTTCATCATAACACAACCATCTCAACAAATTGTCATTACGACACAACAAAATACAATTATTGGAAAGTACCTAATATATATAATATATAATGAACTCATTGAACTCCATTTGAACTTCATTTAACTCCAACACTTACTTCACTTTATCGGGCAGTCTTCTCATCTAAAAATTAAAGATAGAATTGATTTTATTAGTACGGTATATAATAATTAATAACTAAACAATATTTTATATAATAGGGGAAAAAGAGAAAACAGTGGTAACATACCTTTGTTTCAAAATGTATGGAAGGTTCCTCTATGAAGTACTTCATGAACTTCAACACAAAATATCCGCAATGAAGAGTATCATTTCCTTGCATTGGGCACTAGTTAACACAAAACATTATTACTGGACAAGTAATAAAAGAGTACAAGTCAAAAAGATTTTTTATACAAAACGAGCAATTAATAAAAAAAAATGGACAGGATTTCCTCTCTTTATAGGACTATCCACCATGTTTACAAAAATATAAAATACTCCAACAAAACTAATAGTTCAAAACAACAATACCAATTACCCGTAAAGGCAAAAAACGTATAACCAACAAAAATTTATAACAGTTAGTCGAACCCCAAAATTTCCCACTATCTAAACACATGTATAAAAGAAGATGCAAGAGAAGGTAAAAAAAAGTTGCGTGACTTACCAAAGAGCATCTGCTATCAACAACAATAACAAACGTTCATATTAGGTTGAACTTTAATACAAAACGCCCAATTTGCTTATATCGATATTGGGAAGTAAATCCTAATCATATGAATAAAAATCCACATGGGCATAGCATATGTTGTATAGCAGTGGGGAAAAAGTTGTTTCTTACAACAAAAATATAAATTTTGATAAATAATTAAAGTTCCTTGACCTTTTCAGTAGGAGGTTCTGCTACTGGTGCCTGAGAAGGCCCATCTTCATCCTCCCGAGATTACTTCATGTAATTTTAATCAACTTCTTCATCTAACAATAAATTCTTTAGTTCTTCCTTTTTTAGAGCTGTAGCCAACCTCTGTTTTCACAGTACACCGCATGTAGAGGGGAGATTATAGTGATATCCTTACTCCACAACTTTCCCATCATTAATCAGGACGATGAAACTAGATTACTTAATAGCACATAGATGTCGTGCCACCATAACACACGTTCAACCATACAAAATATGAGAAGGAAAAAAAGTTAGAATAGATAATCGAAGAAAATATAGTAATATGTGTAATCCTCCTGGAAATATTATTGATGGGACTAATATTCATGATCATCAATACCTAACTGCTCATGAGGTCTTGGAAGAAAATGTAGAGTTAGGTCAAACTCATGATCATCCATGCCTGACCGGAGTACCATAAACGAAAAATGTTCTTACAAACACAAACAAAAATTGTTTCAAAATTTCAAGTTATATTCAAGATTTTGATTAACCCACATTTCCCTTATAATATCCATATGTGAGCTTTCCAACATGTGAGTTCATAACTGAATTTTACATTTTTTAGAACATGAAAATATAATCAACGTTGAATTTATAACAGTTATCAAACGACATAAATAGAATCAACACTGCAAGAATGGTTGCTATTAGTGAATTCAGAGCAGTAAATTTATGAGAAGATATAAATAGAATCAAAAGTGAATTTAAAATCGATATCAATGAATTTTTAATCATTATCCAAACTCATCCAACATTTGTATTCAATCGTATCCACTAAGTTGGCTTATCACCTAACTCATCCAATATTTTTTGCAGCTTATACATTTTGTCCAATTCATTTAGTCTACAAATTAAACATTGACCAGAATAAAAGTTGAGATACTCATCTAGTGAGATACTCATATAGTGTGAACATTTGTAGGACTGAAATGGAGGACAAAGTCAGGATAAGAAAAACGAAAATAATTAAATTAAAAGAACGCTCCATCTAAATATAGAAAATCTCAATCTAAATAAAGAAAAATAATAATACATCGACTTGGCGCAGAATGTGATACAAATGAAATTTTGGCATCTAATTGATTTCCATAACATCAATAACTATTCCCTTTAACCCATTATACGAAAACGATCCCCTTATTTTTGAGAAATTGCACACATTTATATTACAAGCTCTTAAAATTACACATCAAATGGCCACCCTAGAGTGAGCCAAAATAAAACAATCAATACAGCACAAAAAAAAGATATGAGTAATTTTTATTTGGAGGTCCATTTACTCTATCATTGCAACAAAAAATTCTTTTGAATAGTTTTCTTTGTACAATGTTGAAATAACTTTGTACAAACAGAAAAAATTGCTAAAATTAGGATGAAATATAAAATCAACTGGTGAGTAATGTACCTCGGCAGCAGCACCTCTTGTTCGTGTCTTGGACCCATACATTCAAGTATCTGCCTTCACTCTTCCTGCTATATCTGAAACGGGATTTGCTAAATGCAGTCAGTACATATAGAGCATATATAGAGAAGTAGTACATAAATATATCAACGTCATAGAGAAGAGAGAAGGCATAGAGCTATATCATCCATGAGACGTGTCTTAGCTCACGTCCAATGCCAATATAACAGTTTGTCTAAATTACATAAAAAGCTTTAGTTTATCAGTTTAGTTACAAATATAACATGAGCAACCAATCGTCAAAGAGTAAGAAATACTTAAACTGTAACCCGTTTGATCAACTACAGAGAAAGGGATACAAAAAAACTAAAACTTCAGAGAAATACACATGCCCTAGTTTAGGAAGTAATGTATTAATATACAATTATACACAAACATTATAGTAGGATTATAGAGTAACATTTTTTGAAACTATACTATAAACCAACAAATTACTTTATAAATAAAAGGATAATAATAAGGTCTTCTTGCAATTTACATAATTTTTAACACTCCAGCACCACAAAATTAGCATAATAGGTTATAATTTCCATATCAAAATAGACCATAGAATAAGAAGATGTGTGGACGTTTTCATCACCATAATCTGATTTATGTCTATATATTTGCACTTCAAAATGGAGAAAACTAAACCAATTTAACCAATTCACGATAAACAACGAGACAAGATCATAAAAATTAGGAGTCACTTCTTTCATTACTAACAAAGAGTTAGTTATGGGAATTTTGTGGATGCGATTAACATCCTATACATTCACTGTGAATTAGCACATAGAAATTTTCTGCTTTTTTCGGGAGTAAGGACCTACGGTTTAACTAAAACATTTAATCAATATAAGTCACACCTTTTTTCAGTTTCTAAATAATCATTCATGATTTCATGCTTTTAGGCTCCTTTTGGTTCAGGGTAAAACATTTTTCACTAGGGTTATTTGGAGTTTAATTTTTTTCGCTACTAATTTCAAAATCACGTAAGTATAACATGTACATATTATGTACTTTCTTATGCCAATAAGTGAAATACTTCCCATTACTTTAATCAACACCACGTTAAAAAAAATTTAGCCTGAACCATAGAAGAAAAACTTAGAATGTTTGAAATTATCTTAGGATGAATGCATTTTATATAATTAGTTGAAATGCATCTCGAGGAAGGAGGGATTTAATATAAGCATTTTATATAAGTAATTTTCTATATGATTGAAACGCATCTTGAGGAAGTGAGTTTTCAAATCAAAAGTATTCATCATCAACAACAGATCACTTGCATTAAACAAAAACTAGTTATAACTATTTTTAGAAGAGGACAATCACTAGTACAAGTAATGACACCAAAAAAGTATAAATGTTATGAGGAAGTGCAGGGTGTATATTTCATAGAAGAATAAATGAATGATTGAATAAAAACTGATGCAAAATCAATGACTTGTAGAATTAAATAAAAATATGATCATAGTCCTCAAGGAAACAAGTTTTGATGCTTCAAAATTTCTTAACAAAGATGGATGCATTGAAATGGCATTTGGACAGCATATAGTGCCAAAAAAAACAGACTCGACTTTGAAGGGGATTAGTGTGTGGAAGGCCAAAAAAAGATGGATAAGAAGCAATTCAATGGTCATAACAACAAATGGACAATTAAACAACCCGGGAGTAGATGCTCAATCTCTCGATACAAATGGACAATTAAAACCACAACTCAATACCCCCTAAACCACAAGTGGTATATTCTCAAAAAGGATTTTCCATTTCATACCTTATATACCCTACAACATGAAAATCATTCAATAGAAATGTCATAAACATCGATCATTTTCTATACCTTGTGAAAATATCCAATACTTTGTATATATTTTCACATGTCAAACAAAATTAAAAGGTAAATATTAGAAGTAAAATAAAAAATGGGATCTACACATTGAAATGGTAAAAAAAATCCACATTTTTACTAGAAATCCATTCGGGAATGCAGTTTACTACCTTCTGATAGATAAAAATAATTGGATTCCATCCTTTCAAGCGTCGATAACGAATGTAGTTTCATATTCTCAATAAATTGAGCAAGCACAATTTAAACTCCAATTTGATTTTATCACATTTTCCCTATATCTCGTGTGAGAAATCTCCACAAAGTTTCCCTTGTACACCCTTGCAGCTACTACAATAAGTACGACACTGAAGAGTTTTCTACCTGCATTGATGGAAACTCTTACTCTTGTAGGGATCATATATGCATTCTCCTGGCTAGGCATGTATGAATCTGCCAAAAACAAACACAATTAATGAATTATAACACAATTTATACACATCAAAATATTTCTAGTATCTTTCCAAAACATGAAATTTAATAAAGAATTACATAAAATAATTTTCATAACTCAAAGTCATATTCAACATCATTTCAATAAGTGAATACTTCACTAATTACCAAATCGAGAGTAGAAACTTATTGTCTTAGAAGAAGGTTATTAGTAAACAATATATAGCCCTGCCCTTACCAAAACCAGAACAAGAAATGGCCACAATTGAATAGGAGGCAGCAACTGAACAAAAAAAGAAGCCCCTAGGTTGGTTGCGGTATGTCGTGTTTCAATTGATTGAACCTCTATTGAAAGTTGGTAGCATAATTTGGCAAAAAGAGAAGATAGTTAAGTTAAGAAGTTGTGTAAGGAGATAAAAACTCAAATTCGGCTCCTCTATGGCCCGCCCTCTTCTCCAGGTCGCATTGTCTTAGTATGTAGAAAGGATGAACCAGAGGCGCTAGTGTCCCCTCCTATGCATGATCTAAGAAGAATATTCAAGTGTGTCAGAGGATTGCCGGAGAGTGGGGAATATGATGATAAAGCGGCTAGAACTTCTGTTGATGCATTTTGTGTGTTACATTTATTGGTGGCATCCAGAAAATCTATTAGCATAATTGGAAACCATGGTTCTTCAATTAAGTCAATACAGTATTACTCATATGTCTAGGTTCTCTCAACTAATGAAGCACCAATGTGTACATTACTAATTACAATAAACCTCCCATTTGGTTTATACTTTAATCTTAAAGTAGAAATAGGATAATAAGTTAAATAGTCTAATATCGTATCATAATGATTCGAAATTGCATCCGATCAGCACCATCGGTAACAATAGAGTAAGAATAATATTATTCTACTCTTACTTGTGCTCTAATTGTAATAATTAATATAGTATTATCCTAATTTTAACTGTTTGAATGCTATTTGTTTTTTTATCTTGTGTTCAATCATTCTTTATTAGTGAATTGTTCACTTTTAATGGAATACAAATTTAGGCAGTGTAGGACAAAAACTACATCGGTTATATTTCCAATAATGACTATAATATAGCATTTCAGTTTCCACTCTTAAGTCATTATTATTAAAGAATACTGATGGTTTTCAACAACAAACAAAGAGAACAAATTGCTTTTCCTGATTGAAGAGAACACCTTGATCATGAAGATACAAAATGATCATATTGTAAACAATTGTTTTACCATATGAAGTTCCATTAGAAACACCTTTAATACCAAAATAATGGAATCATTTGATCAAGCCAATCCCAGAATTTGTAGTATTTCTTTAGTTTTTCAAACTATAAACCTGTGTTTTACCAACATCTAGATAATATAGATGATGATATGATAAACTCAGTAATTGAAATGAAAAGGAAAAAAAGTTGATAGATTATTAAGCCTTCAAACTAATTAATGATCCATGTTCATTCATCATCACCATCGCCATTGTCATCCTTGTCATCCAGTGCTCCGCAAATAAGAAATCTATAGTGTCCTACATTGTAAATGGCTGTGAATAGTGGTTGAATAGTAGTTGCAGAGAACTTGTTGTAATGTTATTTATCTCATTTAAATTTAAGACACGTATCGCATCCATGTCATCTATCCCTTGCTTGGCAGCCATTTTAGCTAACATATGACTGATTCACTATCAAGAGGGTGAAATTGAAATAGTACTACCATAGACAAAAAATAAAATATAAATTGAAATAGTTACTTACCACTAGTGAATGGTTGTTTGTGATAGGATTATTGTGAGCATACATTTAATGGGATCAATAAATGTTATACCATTCAATTGGCTACTTTTTTAACAACCTTTGGATTATTGGGGTTGTGTTACGTAAAGTCATTATGAGTATTGGGGATATTTTCCTCCGTCATTATAAGAGATAACTATGGTCCAATAAGTCGTTCAGAGTATTGTTTCTCTGTTACACAAAATGATGCAGATGATTATCACCATTAGTATTATAAAGAAGATAACTATGACATGGGATTTAGCAGTTTAGATAGCTTTTACAATTATATCACGTTGCCCTATTATCAAAATATGCAAAGGCAAGTGATTATTTATGCTACTTCCTATATAACCATAGGTTCTATTTATGCTACTTATTATTTACACTAAAATAAGTTTTTTTTCTATTCATTTGGTTCAACTATCTATGCCTTCCAGAAATCTTAAATAAATAATTTAACATATGTAGGTTCAAATGTAGTAAATTTTAACTTTTTCATCGCTTCACATTTTCTCATAGGGAAAATAATGGGCAGAATAACGATTTTTAGTGCTAAAAACAAGGTATAATCCGCAAATAAGAAGCCAATAATACAAACAAACAAAGTCTTTACATGGATTAATAGAATATTGCTTTAAGTTCTATGTATAATCATCATAAGCGCTTCTACATTTTAATGTAATAATGTTCATAAGTCAGTTAAAAGTTTCCATTTGGGTCCAAGCTTTTGGATTTAATTTCTCATAAGCATCATAGTAATTGCATAAATTTGCATACAAAGCACCATTTCAAATTGAATAACCCCTTCTTAATTTTAGGTTACAGGAAATTCCTTACAAAGGCTCGAGATTTACGTGGTGTAATAATAGAGAATGGAATGCTAGAATTTGGGCAAGGCTCAATAGAGTTGTGGGTAATTCTAATTGGATGAATTGGGACTTTGTTAGCTCGGATGACCATCTTCATAGGAATAAATCGGACCACAGTCCTTTACTTCTTATGGTTTAAGGAGTTAATAAAACCCGCTCTAAACCATTCAAATTTCTCTCTTTTTGGACTAAACATGAGGAATTTTTTAAAGTGGTGAAGCAAGCTTGGGGATTTTAAATGGAAGGTAGGCCTCTTAAAATATTTGCGGAGAAGCTTAAAAGAGTTAAATATTTCCTTAAATTATGGTCTAGAACCAAATTTGGTGATATTTTTCAAATAGCGAGGAAAGCAGAGGATGACATGCTAGCTTCCGAGGTGATATTTGATGCTAACCCGTCTATGGAAAAAAAAAAAAGAAAAGTTTCACAAAGTTCAAGTCGACTACTTAAAAGCCTTGAAGACGGAGGAAGAGATTTGGGAACAAAAAGCTAGAATCAAATGGGCGAAAGAGGGTGATGCAAATTCAAAATTTTTCCATGCAATAACAAAGAAAAAAAGAGCGGCGCTTAACTTATCTCGTATACAGAACGATCAGGGCTAGTCGGTGATGGACGACGCTACTATAGAACAGGAAGTTGAGGACTGGTTTAAGAAGCTGTTGTGTGAAGACAACAGCGTGGTCACTCATCAGACCACAGTCAGAGCTACAGGTGGGTGTAATGACGAGGATCAATCCGTTGAATATCATCGGGGGCAAACTATTCCTAACAGGAATCATCAAAAATCGTACACTGGTAACTTTCGTTTATGGGAGAACATTCCAAAGGCAGTGTCGGTCGAAGGCAACATCACCCTCAGCACTATGCCAACTCAGGAAGAAATTCATGAAGCTTTAAAGGAAATGAATAGTGATGGGTCTGCTGGACCTGACGATTTTAATGGTATGTTTTTCCAAACTTGCTAGGATATTATTAAAGAAGACATCCATAAAGCCATAACATCTTTTTTTTCTTGGAGAAGAACTTTCAATTAGTTGGACCTCTACAAATGTGGTTTTGATCCCAAAAATTAAAAATCTAAAAAATTGTGGGAACTTGCGACCGATAAGCCTCTGCAATTTTTCATCCAAAATCATTTCTAAAATATTGGTGAAAAGAATGGGACATATCTTACCAAAAATTATTTCCCCCTCACAATCCGGATTTATCAAGGGGCGATCTATTCTGGAAAATGTTCTTTTAGCCCAAGAAATGATGACGACTTTTAATAAGAAAGTTAGGGTTTCAAATCTCATTGTGAAGCTCGACATGTCAAAGGCGTATGATAGGATGTCATGGTTTTCTATCATCAAGACATGTAGATGTTTTGGTTTTTTGGAGATGGTGATTGATCTAATTTGGCGTCTGATATCGAATTATTGGTATTCTATAATGATTAATGGGAAGAGTTTTGGATTATTTAAATCTAAAAGGGGAGTGTGACAAGGTGACCCTCTATCTCTAGCATTATTTGTAATAGTATCGGAAGTTCTTAATCGAGGGATTCAAAACATGATAGAAGAACGGCATATGAAAAAATTTTCTCTAACAAGGGGATGTCCCATAATTTCTTTTCTTTCTTTTGCAGATGATACTCTAATTTTTTCTAATGGAGAAAGATGGTCCCTTAAAAATTTAATGGGATTTCTTAAAGCTTATGAGGTGGAATCAGGCCAATTGATCAATTGTGACAAAACTTCCTTCTATCTTCCGGATAATACATCTCTTGCTCTAAAAAGTAGTGTTAAAACTGTTACAGGTTTCAAGTTCAGGAAACTTCAAATCATATACTTGGAAACTTCCAATCATATACTTGGGAATTCCTCTATTTTTTGGGAGAAAGAATAAAACTTACTTCGTGCCTTACATAGACAAGCTGGTGGGCAAACTCAACTTTTGGAATCATCAAACTATATCTCAATCGGGAAGACTCACTCTCATCAAATCAGTCGCAGAATCAATGTTCCTGCATCTCCTTGCAGCAACGAATCCACCAAGGCCAATCCTTACCCATATAAACCACCTTCTTTCTCGATTTTTATGGGGTACCAAAGAAGAGAATTTGAAACATCAAGGGGTGAAATGGGAAGATATCTGCAAACCTAGGGAAGAAGGGGGGCTAAATTTATGATCGATGCATGATTTATCCCTTGCTTATACTCACAACTTGTGGTGGAAGTTCTTTAATTCAAATTCTTTATGGTCTCGGTTTATGCATAGTAAATATAAAAAATTGGAGGCTCATAACTTTAGAGGATCAATCTCAGCTTCAACTCAAGTTTGGAAGAGAATGCAAATAAATTGGGAGGATTTCTCGAATAATTTTGATAATCATTCCGGGAAATGGTCTTTGACAAAAGATGGTATCTTCACAATTTAATCCGCTTGGCATTTGGTAAGGGAAAATGGTTGCATTCAACGATCCTTCTCTCTAATCTGGGATAAGAGGATCCCCAAAAAAAATTCCATTTTCATGTTGCAATTACTTCTTAAAGGGATCCCTATAGATGAGTATATCAAACGACTCAAAATTCCTATGGTGTCATAGTGTAGGTGTTGTTTGGTGGCGAGATCATATTTTTTGGAGTAATCCGATTGCTCAAATAAATTGGAGGCGATTTTACAATCTCATTTGATTGAAGAACTATTCATCAAATTTTAATGGCAACCTGATGACATGGTGGATAAACTCTAAAAGTAACAAAATCAAAAGGATTCTCTGATGTATCTTTCCTGCCTACATATGTTGGTACTTATGGTGTTCTAGGAACAAAAGCATGCATGAGGGAATGCCAATAACAAAGTCCTCTATTGTTAATCAAATTTGCGGGTAGATTAAGCTTACTGTTCGAACATTTCCTTTCTTGGGCACTAAAACAAGATATTATATTGATATTTTAGAGACTTTTTCTTCTATTGGTGCTCCTATCGCTTATCTTTGATGTAAGCCACCATTGGAGGGCGGCTCTCCACTATTGATATCTAATAAATCTGGGGAGCTCTAATCCTCTTTAAAAAAAAATTGAATAACTAATCAGCATCAAGAATTTGATGAGAAATTAAAGTTACTTTTTCAAAAGGTTTGTCTAAATAAAGACAAGTGATGAAAATGATCATAGATATCCAATAGCAAATAAAAAATCTATGAATCGAGAATGGGGAATTCGATTTGTAAGATTCAATAAAAATGCAAAAAGTAATGGATAATATATAAATATGTAGAAAACAGACATTAGATAATAAATCATATCATCATGTAAACCCAGTTAAAGGACGTTTTACTATCTCATTTAGTGATAAGCCATGTCTTTATAACAAAAGAAGATAGGGGGAATTACTATTGTCATCTCATTTACCAACTCACAATATAAATACATTATACGTTTTAATAATCATAAATTCAAAATAAATAACGAAAATAATTATGAATAAAGAGTAAACAAGATGTTGATGATTGAATATTACTACCTCAAATTAAAATGTATCTAGTCTTCTTTTAAAATGATTATCAAAGCAAACAAAGTAATAAAACTTACATCAAAACTGAAGCGTAAGTGAAATCTAAACTTATCAGGATTCCCTATTTGGTCCATATAATTATAAAATTGATTAAGATCATCTTTATTTTAGATTTTGTACGTAATTCATGAATCTATAAAGCTATGACTCAAATGCCATTTAATCAAGTGGTATTGAGGGATTCATTACGATTCATGGTCATTTTAGATTCAAAACGCGATTGGTATCAATTGAGCTATAAATCACAAATTGTATTCTGAATTGAATCTCAAAGTGTAAGATTCCAAAAAATATGCCCATATTGTGTCTCTTAAACTTCCGTTATTATGATGAGTTCCACCCCCCAAAACATAAAATGGATGCACAAAGACTACAAACACAGACCACACATTTAGTGAGCAGTTAACTTCTTAATTTTTCTCTAAAGTTATTATAGCGATAGGGCATATGTTGGTAGGCCCAAGCATCATGTAAATTATTGGTTTAGACTTTTAAAATATCGTATTCTGGAATGGAATGTCAATACAAGATTTATATTAACCATGTAGATTTGTAAAAGAGTATATGCTAGAATGCATATACGTCATGTACAACATGTATTCATAAGTTAGAAAGCAAGATATAATCATTTAGAAAAATAATGGTCCATACCCACAACGTTCAGCACAGATTTTGGATATTATTGTTGATCGGGCTCCGCTATCAACAAATGCCTAAGCACAAACATAAATAAAATGTTCATATCAAGTACAACGACAAGAATGAGAAACACAACATATTTAATAAAGAACTACATCACTAAATATGGTGTTGTTTGTTTTTACCTTTTAAAGTCTGAATCTGAATCATTCAGACTTCATAGGTACCAAATATTATTTGCTTTTTTAAATGATTAAGAGACTAACAACTATATTTCCCTCTAAATGAGTAAGAGGTAGAGTTACATCTGAAGTCTGAATCGAAAATCTAAATCAGTCTAAATACATTGATTTAGAGGTATATTCAGACATAAAAACAAACATATTTTTCAAATCCAGATTTCAAACATCATCAAACGCAACCTAAGACAACGAGAGTCCAAAAGATGAAATAATGTTTTGAAAGCAATATAAGAAACAAAAAACATGTGATCTACGGTAAATAAAATCAGAACTTCAAGCCATATCCATTACTAATATTAACAAAATGAAAAAACCCTAGTTTAAACTCAATCTCAAGTGGACATAAACAAATCGCACAATCTGATTTGCTGAAAACCCAAGTAACCATAAAACATTAGCCAATACATAGAGAACCTACTAGAGAAAATTCACCGATATAAACCCAATAAAATTTGTAGAATGAACTATATCTAGTTTGATGTGTTACCTGTGTATGCGTATGTAGAGACTGGGGAAAAATGCGACTTGAGTGGCGGAGGACAAATAAACCCAAATCAACACCGTCGCTGGAACTTGATTGAAAACATAAACCAGTGTTGGAGTGTGGATCTATATAGCCACCTGTGTTGTGTAGATAGTGAACGAAAGATGGGGGGAGATCATTGAGAGTTGGGGAGTGGTAGATGAGAAAAGCCCGCTTATTTTTTTCATTTTTACACTCAATTTTTCAGCACAGCGGGATCATGCACGCTTCTTTTTTCACTTATCTCAGTTTTGGATTTTCAGAGGGATAAAACTAAAGAATGTAAATCACAGTTCCAAATAAATATGACATAAATAATTCATTTTTTATAGCAAACTTATTATAACTGAGATAAAAGCTAACTATTAAATTAAAATTGTCATAAATATAAACATTTACGTCATTTAAGTTTTAATTGACATAACGTTAATTTTCAAACTGACATAAATAGCTATTTTTCTTGCAGTGTATATCCGAATTTATATTAAAATGAATTGTAGGTTCTAGTAAGAACTATCTATATTTATATTTATGCGAGCTATATATATACGCTTTATGTGCTGAGGGCTTAATGAATCCCGACGATCAACATTACCAGGTAGTAGTGTATCGGGGGAGATCCTTGTTTGGATTTCGCTTCGCGAGACACCCCACACACGAACGTAGCGCAATGTTTGGAATGGGGAGTAGCTTAGCCCTTGGTACTCATGTTTCGGTGGATTTCTAGATGATGGGTTGAATGGATTAGTTAGGCAGGGTAGCTTAACTAGGTTGTTTAAAACATATGTGATAGGTGTACACTATTAGAAGAGGGGTGAGGTGTATCTCGTGAGAGTGTGATACCAGTTTAAATATGAGAGATATCTTATTTTAAAATATGGCATTTAAGCACTTGCTAAAAATATTTTTAAAACTCGGGCTCTGACCCGTTTTCTATATTTTTTTCCTCTCTTACTATATATGTGTATATATATAGGTGTGCAGACATAGGGACGCCTTGATGATGATTCCTTCGAGTCAGACGTTGGCTACAGCAGCTGTGGATGCATGCAGATTTATTGTAGATGCTTCTATCCTTGATATCTATATAGGAGGTACTGTAGAAATATTCGGGCTGATTGCCCAACTGTATTCATTTATTCTTTTACCACCTTTTTGTGCGGCATTCGATTTGGTTGTTTTATATTAAACCGAGTCTTCAGTCATTTTGATTTCATTTCAGTTTCGTGCATATAAACTGTGTAGATGCTTTATTTTGTTGGTTTGATTAAAAAATTAGTTAAATAAAATTTTGACGCGAGCCTAATTGGTTATTAGTATTTGAATTTGTTTCTGACAGTGATGCTAAGAATGAACCATATGAGACTTTTGTTTTAATTTGGTATAGGATTTATCGCCCGGCATTTTATTAGGAAGGGTGTCACATATCCATCCCAACATTGGCCTATTGGTAATTAAGGTATCTCTCATTAAATTTTAAAATTCCTTAAAAAGATAATCCAATCATTCCCCGCGAGTTCTAAACCAAAAAGGGAAAAAAGGAAAAATATGGGAAACCGAATCAATTCTGTCATGGTCCGAAACGATTTATGAGTAACAGGTCTAGTCTTCTCCACTTTAATAGTTAGGGGTTCTATCATTTTTATAACTCGAAACCTCCATTACACAATCCCAAACGCCAAACCAAACATACTAAATATAATACTAATATATATAAACCATTTCTAACATGATTGAATCATCAAAGAACACCTTTAAATCTAATTAATTCAACATTAAGCCCCAAAATCCTTAATTTATCATTTTAGTTTAAGAACCCAGATTTCTTCACATGTTTATCATACTAATTGATTATATTTTCTCTACATGCATAGGGTATTAAACCAAAGATAATTCCTACCCAAGAACATGGTTTTAATCTCCCAAATTAAGGTCAAAATTCATTAAATCAATAAATTAGTCACCCTACTCTAACATTAATGATATATCTACTCGTAAATCAACAATATAAATAATTACCTCTATATGTAGGTCTAAATTTTCCGCTGAATGATGATCGGGTGACATTCCTCTTCTTTCGATTTATACAACATTAGTGGTGGTAGTGGTGCAAGAATGGTGGAAAAACCTTAAAATTTACCTGAAAACCCTTCTTCTTCCTCCTATTGTAGCCCATCTATGTGTCTTATTGTTTTTAACCTAACTTCCCTTATGTAACTGTAGATATAACTGTCCAGATTTCATAGGTCCCTTTTGCCCAAAATTTTAAAAGACCAAAATACCCCTTTAGGGTGTCAGTTTGGCCTAAAAATGCCCTGGACCCAAACTAATTCCCTGTGTTCACTTTTTGACTATTTCGACCCTTCCGAACAACTGGAACACTCGAAATGACTCTTTGAATTATCTAAAATGAAATTGCCTTATATTTCCCAAAAATATAGTCGTGACATGACTAACACGTGCCTCCCAACTAAATTTTCCGTAAGTGTCATATTTCTCATCAAGACAATCATAATATTTTCTTATCAATTTGGTACTCATTCACTAAGTAATATTCAATGAAAATAAATATTAGCCATTGACTCGCTAATTAATATTTATTTTGATCCGAATTAATTTTTTCTATTTAATTTAATTAAACCCAACTAATCCCAATATAAAAATCATTCAAATTAGCAGGTTGCCTAGGTAAGATTACACATAATAAATCAAACAATAGGATTTCACACCCCCTATATATACATAAATATTAAGTATAGGTATTCACTTAATTTATAATATATATCTCGTACATAGTATGATAATTCTTGAATATTCGACATATTATTCCTTTACCATAATATTTCTCATCGTCTAACCGCGAGGGTTTCCCAATACCCAAAGGATTTCAAATTTTCCTTTAAGTCAATTCAGTAGATACCTCACTCGTACCCTACTGGTCTAGGTCATACCGTCCGTTGATTTCCCGTGACCCAATGTCATTCTCCAAATTAGGATTTACTAACCAATTAGACCTAATTAACTTTAGCCCTAAATTCCCTCATGCGACTAAGTCTCCATACCAACACTGGCCTACTTATAATTAAGGTTTCTCTCATTTCATTTTAAAATTCCTTCAAAAGTTAACCCGATCGTTCCCCACGAGTCCTAAACCAAAAATGGAAAAACTATAAAATCTGGTAAATCTACTCGATTCGGCCTTGGTTCGAATCGATTCTCCTTTAGAATCCATTCGGCTAAGGATCCTAATCGATACGCATGTAATATGTCTCATCTTCTCCATTTTAATAGTTACGGGTTCTACCATTTTTATCACTCCAAACCTCCATTACACAATCCCAAACTCCAAAAAAAATATACTAAACAACATACTAACATATATAAACTATTTATAACTTGATTGAATCTTCAAATCATCAAAGAACACCTTTAAATTTAATTAATTCAACATTAAGCCCCAAAACCTTAAATTATCATTTTAGTTCAAGAACATCAATAAGAACTCAGACTTATTCACATGTTTATCATACTAATTGATAACATTCATTCTACATGAATAGGGGATTAAACCTAATATAATTCCTACCCTAGAACATGGTTTTAATCTACCAAATTACGGTTAAAATTCATGAAATCAAAAAATTAGTCATCCTACTCTAACATGGATGATATATCTACTCATAAATCTGTCAGATAAATACTTTCCTCTATACATAGATCATAATTTCCACAGAATAATGGCTAGGTGGTGTTCCACTCCTTCCGGTTTATTCAACGGTGTTGGTGGTGGTGCAAGAATGGTGGAAATGCCTTAAAACCTCCCTGAAAACCCTGCTCCTTACTCCTCTTGTAGCCCCTCTGTGTTTCTTATTATCTTTACCCTAACTTCCCTTACGTAACTGCAGATATTACCATCTAATTTTCGTAGGTCCCTTTTCCCCAAAATTTCAAAAGACAAAAATACCCCTTGGGGGTGTCAGTTTGTCATCAAAATTCACCGGGACCCAAACTAATCCCCCGAGTACACTTTTCTGACTATTTCGACCCTTTCGGGCACACTAGCGCACTCAAAATTACCATATTTATTATGTAAGAAGACATTATCTTTTATTTCCCAAAATTAAGTCCCAACACGACTGACACGCACATCTCGACTAAATTTACCATAACTGTGGTATTTCTCACTCACAACATTCATACTATTTTCTTGTCAATTTATTACACATTCACTAAATAATATTCCATATAAATAAATATTAACCCTTGACTCGCTAATTAATATTTATTTTAATTAGAATAAGTTTCTCAATTTAATTTAATTAATCCCAATATAAAAATCATTCAAATTACGGGGTGTTACTAGTGCCCCAAAGACCATGTAAATAAAGCTACTAATCAAAATTCCAAATAACTACTGACCTGTACAGCGCAATGTACGGATCATAATACAACATGCTATAACAAATAGGAGGGATATGAGCCAAATACTCAATGGGAATGTATACAAATGTAGTATAGAAACGAACGACAGAAAGAACACTCATACTCTACCACTACATGCGTGTGAAAATACGTATATATACACATATATACGTTTGAAAATACAAATCCCAATTTATGAAACTGTTTTATTGGAAAAAGTTATTTGACACTATTTATCCTCATTGTTTTTACAATAAATGATTTTGTAATATATGCTTGAAGGTATAATTCTTTCCCATTAACTCACCTAGTTAAAAAATTTACATTTGTTGGGAAAACCTTTCATTTATTTCAAAGCATTTATTACTCAACGTTCCCTAACTCACACTAGATTTGTTAATCATTATTTAAGACATTCTTTCCACACACGTGCATGCCATGTTAGAAAATGTCCATTAACATTGAAAGCCTTATATAACACACACACACACACTTGTGTTATTATGGGTTATGCCTCATCAGGTAGCTTAATTACCCATTAAGTGATCTTGCTTAATCGTTTCACTTTACTCATGGACATTTGTCATTATTTATAACTTACTTCTTCACATTCATTAATCGAAACTTTAGTAACTCACACAAGTTAGGTCATTTTTATCTTATTATCCATTTCTTATCATGTTCCCGATTACAACATTATCTTTAGTATTTAACCAGCAACCACAGACTTCGTTGCATGTCACCACCGGTCTCCATTGCCATATGCTACTGTAGTTACTTTGGGTGTTTTCACCACTATAGGCATTATACCCTGCTTAATTATCTCTCTGGAATCATCCAAATATTTCATTATGTTTTCAATGTGCTCCACATTATTCCTATATTTACATTTTTCAACATTTACGGGCCGAAGCCAAAAGTCTGGACTTAACTATCCGTTTGTCCATTAACAATTGGAAAATTATTACTTTCTTCTTTAAGTCCTTAATTCCCACACACGTTGATTTTATACCAAGAATTATTCACTTTTTTAGACTTAATTCAATTTCACCCATGCTAGTGTAAAAACATTCACCAACATTTTAATTAATAAAAATATTCCATTTTAAGTAAATTACCAATTTACTCTTTTATTGTCAAACTTGTAATTTAGTCTGAAAAAGGAGTTTATGTTTCCAATTCAACAGTTAAACTCATTTAACCATTCTTGTTCATTAGCATAATTTACTCAACTTTCACATTTTTAAACATTACATACCTATAATATATGAGTTTACACATTTTATACATTAAAACCTCATTTGACACATATTTGATAAACACACTTTATTTTTAGGTTTTTATATCTTAACGCCATTTTACTAATATATACACTTCAACCCATCCTATTTTCCTATTATGAGTTTACATACTTTAAAATACCTATTTAAAGTTAAAACATTTCTTTACACATAAAGTTATTTATCTAATGTAGGAAAATATATATTCATTTTACAAAATGACATGAACAAGCTTAAAGCATTACTTTTTATAAAAGTCACATTTCCTTCATTAAAACTCATTTTTATCACATTTCATTTCATAAAATGTCCATGAATAAAATTCTAAAATTTCTAACACTTTTAAAACCCACTTGAGTAAAAGTTTATTTTCTTCTTCTACCTTATCATTTTAATTAAGAAAATCGCACTTTTATTTCATAAAAATGGCCTACACAAATCCAATTTGTTTCTAAATATGAAGTCACATTATCTACCTTTGGAACATCATTTAAACACATTTTTTTTCATAACAAAATACATATTCTGAATTTTTCCACATTTAGAAGACCCGTTTTCACCCATTCTTTGAAAACCATTTTCATACAAAATCATTAGAATTAAACTAATTAACCCATGGTTTTCGTTCAACATACATCCTACATATATCAAGACAAATATATGTAATTTAACTTGCTGAAAATTCATTAAACTTTAAAACTCTGGCAAGTTAAGATTTTACAACCTCAAAGACATTAAAATTGTTGAAGGAAGTAGAGAATATGGGTGACACATCCAAAGGTGTCTCTAAAGGGAGTCACAAAAGATCCACCATACTAGCTCAAGTGCAATTCCTAAAAATTCTCCAAGAATTCGCTACAAAATCAAATTTCTTCCTCCAAGAACACCTCCTTCGAACCTTCATCGAACTCCATGAATACTGTCTTCTTTAACCTAGTAAATTTGTCTATATTTTTCTAAGATGATACAAGGTAGTATGTGTCTTACTAATAGTGGTTTCATGGTGGATTTAATGGTGTGTGCTAGTGGTTCTAGCCCTTAAAATTCTAGGACATAAATAGATCCTCGTCGGACCTCCATCTTAAAGAGAGAGAGACATGGTGGCTACAAAATGGAGAGGGAACTAATAAACCCTAGCACCCCCTCCCCTAAGGTATTTATACTACAAATTAAGACTAACCTCAAATCATCTATGTCTGGAGTCCTTAAGATCTTGACATATGGCAAAACTAATGGTTAGGATGAAACATCGATACAAATAAGAGGATTTTACAAAATACTTGCTCGATCGATTGATCGACCATAAGTCATCGATCGATCGATCGACCAACTTTAAAATTTTCCCTTTTTTCAAATCTAGCCCCATGACCTTTTTATCCATATTTTTATTACCCTTAAAAATTTGTCAAATCATTTTTCTCGCCAACGGGGTATTCTACTAAAATTGCGTAAACTATACTTGTGTTGCGTACCGACTAAATTGTAACTTACACTTACTCATAATCATGGTTCATTCATTTCTTGATTGATTTGATTTGTACTTTACCGATTTATTCATACCAACTAATTGGAAAATATTGTACATTTATGCAAACCATTCAATGTGGAACTTTCCTTTTTAATCACTTTGTGCAACGCGTCATTTTATGTATAATTCCAACTCAAACACTTATGCAATTATTTCTCCAATAATTTCTCCGAATAAAATATTGAAAATATTATTCCTATTTTCTAGGGTGGGGGATTACATTCTTTCCTCCTTAGAAAATTTTTTCCTCAAAATTGTTGGTCATAAACTTAGAATCCAAATACCTTCAACCAGTTTTAAATCCTATGGCATCCTTAACTCTATGATCTAAGACACGAAGATTTCACGTTCTTCAATCAGTATTGTCAACCCAATCATCACAAACCCTAGGTCTTATTTCTAATTCTCAAGCATATCTAACATGTCCATCTAAACAAAACCTCAAGGTGATAGATAATCACAAATTATGGTACTATTTCCAATGAACCCATTTACATTGATCATTCCTACATTAGGATTTACAATCTACATTTCCTCAAGAAATCTTGGACCACACCAAGCCTAGGCTGATATAACCATAATATTAATAATCATACATATCAATGATTTTTAAGACATTCACCTCATCGCCTAGGTTTACCCCAATCGATATTTCCTACGAGATCCTTATGATAATCAAAGTCACCCTAGATATCACAATACAATATACATGAGCGATCACATCCTCAATACGCATAACACTTGAACGAGTGCAATGCTAGCACCTAATTTTTAATTAAATCCTATTACACATAATATTCTTGAGTCACATCCTTGGGACAAACAACCAAGTCATAATTATCCACAGTGGTTAACTAATCAAATAGGTTAACCCAAAGCAATCAAGTAACATTTACAAACAAGCAATAAATACATGACTACGTGTACACACAAACAAGTTTAGAACAAAGGTTCTTCCAAAGAAGAGCGCACTCGTTTATCGTAAAGCATAAGCCGCAATCGGCTTTACCAGCATCATTATTGAGCTTATGTAGAACTACACCTGAATCATATTTGATCAATAGCTTCCCATTTTTGGGATCAAATAAGACACGAGGAGTGCAATAAATTATGCAATTGCCATGCCAAAAGAAAAAAATTAATTTCTAAGAACAAACTATGCGACATGAAGTACGAACCCACAATGTACCCTTGAAGTCTATAACCCTCACTGACATCCTCTAAAGTCTTATCATTGCCACATACCTTGACTTGACCCATTAACCCTGACGAGTCATAACCATGAATCATAAATCCTTACCAAATGAACGAAACACGAAGCTAATTCCTTCAGGAAGCTGAGACGTAAGGCTTCCCTCCTTAGGACCAATACTACATGTCTCATCACTGCTAAGAAATACTATCACAAATAATGGTGAGCTTACATCCCTCGTGGCTTATCACTAATCACTTAACCATCGTACCTAAGCTTCCATAAATTCAACACGTGATAGTTAAGCTCAGTCTCTGAGATCACTCTCATAAAATGAAACACAATGCGCATATCGTTTCAAACATTCAACTCACGCACTATGGCTACGACTCTTAGAAACATCCTACATCATCCCAAATCTTAACTATTTTAATAACATCTCAAACTTTAAAGAATTATCCATCCCTAGTACCTAATGATTTAATCAGTCTTAAAACTTCATTCTAATTGTTATCCCAAAATCATGATGAACATCATCATATTATAAGTCTTCCAAGTGAATCATCTAGCACTTATCAACCTATTTTTGACATTATCTTCGAAGGTCATCTCATGACACATGTATATAAACAAAAGTCATAGTACTAACTTCAATGTGCTTTCATATTTCAACGTAACCTAAATACACTACAATCCTTATTGATTAACCATCACTACGTAAACTTTAATGTTATAATGATTGCCAAATGATTTATGGATGACAATTTCAGACTCAGTCATCTCCCTAAACAACTTACACATCTATAACGGGAAATCACAAGTCTTATCGTGATCTATGATACACAACCTCGAATTAGCCACTAGAAAATGTTTACCACCACATTAACCATGATGCAACAATGATTATCCCACAGATTTCATGGAAAATAAATCAATATAATCACCCACCAAAGTGGACATACACATCCTAGTGTAAGGATCATTATGGCAGAATCCTATATGATAACCAATTTTGACCACCAACTCGTAACCTCAATGTATCTATCCTAGCCGCTGCTTGTTATACCAACTGAAAGTCCACATCCTTGACATCATATGGAATCCCAAAGGCTCATGAAGACACATCATTGTTATAGTAATACACGGTACTTAACTTTAAGTTCACTGTTACTAAGGAATGCATACCACACACGTTAACGTCTCACTAGTTAACCCTTAGTACACACCTCCAAGGAATTTTTCAATATCGATTTGCATGTCTATTCACATTACTAACCCAAAGTCAATTTCATCAAACCACCTTAGTACTTATCTCCAACGAGCATTTAATCCAACTCATGTGCCTACCCAAAATGCCAACCCGTAGTTAAATTCACGAGACTACATCATTTTTTCCTCAACGATTGTTCATCAATGAAAACTATATTTACTCCCTATGTAAGAACCATACTATGTGCTTATCTATAAGTTAACATAACAATGTATATTTTGGTAGGATACGGGACGTCCGGTATTTCTTGAAACACTAAGGCCCACATCACGGACACCAAATGGTATCCTATTCATCGATACACTTTATTATCTCTAAGACTGTAAATTGATACCGCCACAGTTTTGGTAGGACATCGGATGCTAGATATTTCTTAAGGGTAGGCTCACCCTAATGACGTCTCAAGGGACCTGTTATAGAACAATACAACATTAATACTTAATGCTAAATCACCAAGTTTTTTTTCGAGCTTCACTTTTAGGTTACTTAAAATCATCAAGATTATATAGACCCACACTATAATCAAGATACACTAAATCCAAATCCTCAACTAAGAAACCCAATACATTCTCACCACAGAATCAATACTTATGAATGCCACTCAGTCACCTAATCTCCATAGATGATATATACAACCTTTACATCGAGGTCGTAACAAACACTACTCAATTTTGCTACTACTTCTAAGGATACTTTCATCATTAAAGTTGCTACACAATACGGTATACACAAAAGATCACGGTGTTACTGTCATTCATCTACACTGACACTCATGAATTACCAACACTTCTATATCATAAATGTCACGCAACATAAAGACTATTATATTCACTATTTACCACCACATAAAGATTTGTACAATGCCCTAATGTCCTTGACTTCACCACCCGGGATACGAACTGAAATCGTCACTACTCCAGCGTGTCTTCCCAAACCAACATCAATGTCGAGAAGATCGACTACCGACCTCACCATGTCATACCCGAAAGGAACATTGAACCTAAAGATCTTATACCAAGTTGTAACGCCCTGACCCAGATTTAAGGGATAATAAAGGATCAACCCAATCTGATTCATACATTAATTGTGAAGTGATATGGAACAACCTAAATAATTTTTCTAATCCAGTTTTATTATCATTTAATGTTACTCTTATTAGCATGTGATCCTAATTTTCATCAACTACATGATATGACCAAAGGAAAGTGACCCCAACGCCAAGTAAACAGAGATACTAATCATAAATGCAAATAGCTACCTACTTATACAATGCTCTCAAAATACATAACAATACACAACATGTCGTAACAAAAAAGAAAGATGTGAGACAAATGCGTAGTGGGAACTTACAAAAATGCAATTTACAAAGAACGACAAAAGGAACACAAACAAGCTACCACCACATGTGTGTGAAAATATGTATATATCTACATATATACCTTTGAAAATACATGTCCTAATCTATGAAGGCGTTTTGTTACAAAAAAAATTATTTGATACTTTTTATCCTCCTTGTCTTTACAAAATAATCATTATGTAACTTATGCTTGAAGCTATCATTCTTTCCCATTAGCTCACCTAGTTAAATAATTTAAAATTATAGGGAAAACCCTTCATTTATTTCAAAGCGTTTATTACTCAACGTTCATTAACTCACAATAGATTTGTTAATCATTATTTAAGACTTTCTTTCAACACGCGTGCACGCCATGTTAGAAAATATTCATTAACATTGAAAGACGTATATAACCCCGCACTTGTGTCACCTTGCTTAACCTTTTTCACTTTCCTTATGGACATTAGTTTTTATTTTCAGCTTACTTGTCGACATTCGTTAATCAGAACTTATTTCACTCACACAAGTTAAGTTATCTTTGTCTTATAACCCATTTCTTTTCATGTTCCCGATTACATCATTGTCATTGGAATTTAGACAACAACCATGGACTTTGTGTCCTCTCACCACTGGTCTTTGTCGCCATATGCTACTGCAATTACTTTGGGGTCTTTAACCACTAGGGACGCCATACCCTACTTTATTATACCTCCGGCATCATCTGAATATTCCATTATCTTTTCAATGTAATCAACATTCTTCTAATGCTGACATTATTCAATATTTACGGGATGAAGCCAAAAACCCAGACTTAGGTGTCCATTTTTCTATTAACACTTGGTAAATTATTACTTTCTCATTTGAGTCCTTTATTACCAAAAATAATTTATGCTTTGGACTTAATTAAATTTCACCCATACTAATGTAAAAACATTCACCAAACTTTTTAATTCATATAAATGTTCCACTTCAAGTGAATTACCTATTTGCCCTTATTATTTCCAAACTTGCAATTTAGTCCTCTAATAAGTGCCATTTTTCAAAAAGTAGCTTAAGTTTCCAATTCAACACTCAAACGTATTTAACCATTCAAAAACATGTTCATTGGTATACCTTACTCAACTTTCACATTTTCACACTTTACACACCCTTAATATATGAGTTTACATATTTTATACATTGAAGCCTCATTTGCCACATATTTGATAAACACACTTTATTTTTGGATTTTTATATCTTAATACCCATTTTACAGATATATACACTTTAACCCATATTATTTTCTTATTATGAGTTTACACACTTTAAAATACCTATTTAAAATTAAAATATTTCTTTACACATAAAGTTCTCTATTTAATGTAGGAAAACTTATATTCATTTTAGAAAATGACATGAACAAGCTTAAAGGATCACTTCTCATAGAAACCACATTTTCTTCTTTAAAATCAACTTTTAACACATTTTATTCCATAAAATGTCCATGAATAAAATTCTAAAATTTCCAACACTTCTAAAACCCAATTGACAAAAAGTTTATCTTATCCTTCTACTTCATCATTTTAAGTAAGAAACCCCACTTGTATTTCATAAAAATGGACTACACAAACCCAATGTGTTCCTAAACATGAAGTCACATTATCAACCTTTGAAACATCATTTAAATGCATTGATTTCATAAAATTTTCAAAATACATATTCTGAATTTTTCCACATTTTCAAGATCCATTTTAATCATTATTTGAAAACAATTTTCATAAAAAATCGTGAGAATTAAACTAATTAACCCATGGTTTCCATTCAACATACATCCTACATATAGAAAGCCAAATACATGTAATTAAACTTGTTGAAAATTCATCAAACTTTAAACCTCTAGGAAGGTAATATTTTCCCACCTCAAATACACCAAAAAGGTGGAAGAGAGTGGAAAAGATGGGTGACTCCCCAATCTCAAAAGGTGTCCTTAAAGAGAGTCACTAAAGCTTCACTATACTAGATCCAATGGAAGTAGCAAAAATACACCCAAAATTATACACAAGATCCATTTTCTTCTTCTAAGAACACCTCCTTCAAACCTTCATCCAACTCAAAGAATACCCAATTCTTTAACCCAATAAATTTATCTAGGTTTTTCTAAGATGGTACAAGATAGTACGTGGCTTACTAATAGTTGTTTCATGGTTGATTTAATGGTGTGTGATAGTGGTTTTATCCCTCACAAGTTTGGGATATAAATGAATCCCCATTGGAGCTCCATCTTAAAGAGAGACATGGTGGATGTATTTATACTAAAAATGAAGCTTAACCCAAAATCATCCAATTATGTAGTCCTTTAGATCTTTACATGTGGCAAAACCAATGGTTAGGATGAAACAACACATCAAATAAGAGGATGTGTTGAAATACATGCTCAATTGATCGATCGACCATAAGTCATTGATCAATCGACCAACTTTAAAAATTTCTCCTTTTTTTCAAATCTTAACCCATGACCTTTTTATCCATATTTTTAGTACCCCTAAAAAATTTCCTAGCCATTTTTCTCGCCAATGGGGTATTTGACAAAAACATTGCAAACTATATTAATATGTATCATGTACTGGCTAAATTATAACTTACACTTATCATGATCGTGGTCCATTCATTTCTTGATTAATTCACATCATAATTTTCCAATATATTTGTACGAACTAATTGGAGATAATTGTACATTGATACAGAGCATGCAACGTGGACCTTTCCTTTTTAATCACTTTGCACAATACCTCATTTTATATACAATTCCAACTCAAACACTTATGAGATTATTTCTCCAATAATTTCTTCGAATAAAATATTCAAAATAATAGTCAAAGCCAATTTTCTAGGGAGTGGTATTAAAAAATCTCTAAAGAATATGGATCGCTCCTTAGACGTCCCCAAGTTGCGGTCCAACCAGCATTTGTCTTTTTATCTGTAGTGATCCTCTCAAGAACCAAAAGGTCAACAATTAAGAATGTTTCTCTATAAGAGTAGCTCGAATATGAAGTACCTTTGTGTTTCAAACGAATTCACACATATATTGGGGATGAAATTTTTGAATCAAAAGGTATTTTAAACCTAAATATAGTGAGCACTTTTGCAGCAGGTATGCAATTTTTTATTTGCAAAAAGTCTCTCTGAAAAACTGAACGAATAAGGTATTTATAAGACAACAGAAAATATGAGGTACCATCATTCAAACGATAATAACATCTCGTTAGAACGAAAAAAAAGTCGTTCGAATGAAAACACAATCTTGTTTGCATGAGCTTCGGACGAGACAAAACAGTACACCCTCATTAAATGCAAGTCAGATAAAATGTAAAAATGATCCTTCTAATGAGTTAGACTTTTTATTCGAACAAGAATGACTTCTCATTTGAACAAAGTCGATGAATTTTGAAAAAAATTAAACATAAAAAATTTCTTCGTTTTTAATAAAAATATTTCCCAATATAAGTGTACATAAATCTGAACTAATAATTTATTTATACCTTCATAATGTGGAGATTATCTTCAATTTGGAGATGTTACAGATTTTGTTCTTTGTGACGGATCAAATAAAATGGTAACGAGATATGCCAAAGTCTATGTAAGCCTAAGCTATGAGCAAATGACATAAATTATGTTCTTACAAATCTCCCCCTTTAGGATATTGCGATTTAAAAATGAAATCGAAACCCTAATTATATTAAAAATCCCCTAAGACAAAAAAATATCATAATACCCTCCTAAACCTTAGAAAATGGATAGGTATAAGATAATTATGTCTTCAAATGATGTCTTCAAAATCTCCACTTCTTCTTGTTCTTTTCTTAGGAACTTTTTATTCATCAAGTGTGATGTGAATATGACCTTCCAAAAGTACCTACACATATGAAGCAAAGAAAATACCCATGATGCATAAAGTTTCACATATAAAATAAAATTTATAAAAATTCTACCCTATAAATCGAACTCATGTAATCTCCCCCGTAATTTGTTCTCCCCTTTTATTTTGACCGTAATAGATAAGGAATAGAATCTAAAGCATTAAAATATAGAGAATCACAAAAGTTAGAATGAGATATCATCATAAAAACATATGAATGTCGAACATTCAATGATAATCTCAAAGTCTCCACAAGCTATTTTAGAAATTTTTCAAAATTTTTAAATATAAAATTTAACAAATACAACAAACCATGGAGAAGCACAAAAATACCTTAATTATGGAAATGAAATGTAGGGGTGTGAACATATCCCATAGGTTAATCAAATTAGACAAACCTAACACATGTGCACGAAGGATTGAGACACATTAACGAAAGATGTCAAAGTCTACCTTAAGTGTAAAAATGAACTCGTGTGAAATTGACTTAACCTAATCAATAAATCAAGACTGTAAGTGATTTCACACCAATGACGACTATAATTTTGTAATGTCTTTTGAGATTCTTATAGTATGTGCAAACCCATTGACCTTCGCCTTAACTCTCTCAAAATCTCGCGTATTGCAAATATAATCTCAATTTTTTTGAAGAAATTAATGCTCATTTGTAGTTAAGCATCAATGTTATAGCAAGTGTCCCGAAACTCCTATTTTTGATGTGCCTTTAATCTTTTTGGTTATCTTAATTACAAATGGTGTCTTTTCAAGCAAAGACTTTATTTTTCGCAACTCGATTCCATTGATTAAAATATAACACTTTACCAGAAAAATATTTTTAAATTCGGGCAATGGTTTTTACATGCACAATTTTTATTATCTCTTTTTCCACATTTGGTTTGTTTTTAAACCTAAATTGAGATGAAAGCACTATTATCGACATGCGACAGGTAAGGTCAATACTCATTTAAGATCGTGCTCATGTTCATTAAAGGAGACGAGGAGTCAAACATGTAGCAAGTTGCCATTAAATCACATCTTAACGACTCGAGACATTATAAAACACATAATGCAATGATATCACGTCTCAAAACACTACAGTATAGCCACGGGGATATGAAATGAATGGGTGACTTGGACATCTATAATGTTCATCCATATAAAGTGTAAAAAAATACATAACACTTTTTGTATTTTAAAAAAATTTATCAAACTAAAATCTTTTTGTTTTTGTCACTTTTTCTTAAAAGGAAACACTTCACCAGACTGGGCGATTGATTAGGGACTTTATCCCTAACCAGGCAGTGTGGGTCGCGGATTTGGTCTGTGACCAAATCGAGCGTGACCAATTTCAGTGGTCACTGCTCAAATCCCTGACCCATTGCCTGGTCACGGACTTCCCATAGTCACAGATGTGGTCATGACCCATAGCTCTAGCCCTATTTACAAGCCTGTTCATGGCCCAAACCCGTGACCATCAGCCGATTAAGAAAGAATTTGGTCATGCTATGGTCGTGACTATGTTGTCTCTATAATCAAACTTGGTCACGGATTTAAGCCGTGACTATTATTCTTATGATTAATATTCTTCATGACTATGGGCCATGACTATGTTTTATGTAGAAATCAACTTAGTCACGACCTTGGGCCGTGACCAAACTTGCAGTATGCATAACATGGTCACGGCTTTAGGCAGTGATGAGCTTTAATAATAATAATAAAATCCTTGAATCAGGTGGCTAATCGGCCAGTTGCTGCAGCTGCTCCTTGGGTGACCTCGCAGCGGTTTCGTGCTCTCAAATTTGGGGTCCCATGACCACGCGGTCACGAGACCTATGTAGGCATTCTAAAATTTGGTTCGTCCTCTCAAATCAGGGGTCCCATGACCACGCCATCGATTCGTGCGGGCTACGTTGGTCCCGAGTGAGGTGTTGGCACTGCCCACAGGGCCATTTGGGGGGGCGTTGAAGGTTTTCTCCCTCTAACGGCACATTTTCAAGCCTAAGTGTAGTCATTCTGAAATCTGGGTCATGCTCTTAAATCAAGGCTCTTGTGACCACGCGGTCGGTTCTTACGAGTTACATTGGTCCCGTATGAGGTGTTGGCGCCGCTCACGGGGCCATTTTGGGGGCACTAAGGGGTTTCGCACCCCAACGACACGTTTTCAATCCTAAGTGTGGATATTCTCTATTTTGCGTCGTGCTCTCAAACCAAGGGTCCCGTGACCCCACGATCGATTCATACGACTTACATTTACCCATGTGAGGTGTTGGAGTCACTCACAGGGTCGGGGGGAGAGGGGAGCTAAGGGGCTTCACACCCCAACGTCACGTTTTTAAGCCTAAGTGTGGATATTCTCTATTTTGATTCATTCTCTCAAATCGAGCGTCACGTGACCACGCGGTTGGTACCTATGATTACATTTGTCTCGTACGAGGTGTTGGCGCCACTCACGAGGCCGTGTGGGGGGCGCTAAGGGGTTTCATCCCCCAACTTCATGTTTTCAAGCCTATGTGTGGATATTCTATGTTTTGGGTTGTGCTCTCAAACCGAGGTTCCCGTGACCATGTGGTCAGTTCGTACGAGTTACACTGGACCCGTGTGAGGTGTTGGCGCCACTCACGGGGCCGTGTGGTGAGCTCTAAGTGGTTTCGCACCCCAACGGCACGTTTTATAGCCTAAGTGTGGATATTCTCTCTTTTGGAGTGTGCTCCGAAATCGAGGGTCCTGTGACCACGCGGTCATTTCCTATGAGTTACATTAGTCCCGTGTGAGGTGTTGGTGCCGCTCACAGGGCCGTTTGGGGGGTGCTAAGGAGTTTCGCACCCCAACGACACATTTTCAAGCCTAAGTGTGGATCTTATTGAATTTTGATAGAGTATTCCAAATACAACACCTCTAAGAGAATGTTTAGTGGATCTTGATGAAGTCCACAATCCTTGTAATGGTAGATATTCTCATTATGGGGAGTGTGGCCATAATCAAGATCCACCAATCCCGGAACTCTAATAGAGGATATGTATTTGGAATAATCTATCAAATGGGAAAACGCATCATATTATCAGGGACTCCATTCGAAAAACATTTTAATGAGCTCTAAAACACGCAGGAATCGACCGCGTGGTCACTAGGCCGTTAAGAGGGCCTTATGTGGTTTAACCTCCCCAAGACACATTTTCAAGCCTAAGTGAGGATTTTCATTGTTTTAGGATGTGCCCTCCAATCGAGGCTCCCGTGACCACGGGATCAGCTACTATGATTTACATTGGTCCCATGAGAGGTTTTGGCACCGCTCATGGGGCCGTTTGGGTGGTGCTAAGGGGTTTCATCCCCAATGACATGTTTTCAAGCCTAAGTGAGGATATTCACAAATTTGTGTCGTGCTCTCAAACCGAGGGTCCCGTGACCATGATGACAGTTCCTATGAGTTACATTCATCCTGATAAAAGTGTTAGCGCCTCCCACAGGGCCGTTCGGGGGGTGTTGTTGGGTTTCACCCCCCGACGACAGGTTTTCAAGCCTAAGTGTGGATATTCTATGTTTTGAGTCGTGCCCTCAAACCGAGGCTCCCGTGACCACGCGATCGACTCCTAATAGCTACATTGAACCCATCCGCGATGATCGCTTAACTAAAAGCGCCGTTTGGGGGCGCTAAGGGGTTTCCCTATAATGGCACGTTTTCAAGCCTAAGTGTGGATTTTCTCAAATTATCCTCATATTCTCAAATTGGGAGTCCTGGGACCATAAGTTCGGTTCCTACGAGTTACATTGGTCCCGCGCGCGATGATTACTTCCCAAAAGGGGCCGCTAAGGGATTTCATCCTCTAATGGCACGTTTTTAAGCCTAAGCGTGGATTTTATCAAATTTTCATCATTTTCTCAAACCAGAGGTCCCGTGACCACACGATCGGTTCATGTGAGTTACATTGTTTTGGAGCTAGGTATTTGCAACTCTCACGGGTTCTTATGGGAGGATCTTTTGGTTTTTGCCCTCATAAGGCATGTTTAGCAAGAAAATGTGCCTTTTCTAGCCTTGCCAAACACAGCGTGTTGTAGAGCTCATTGAAATTGTTCTGGAAAGGAGTCGTGGATAATACGATGCGTTTTCCCATTTGGAGTTTTATAGAGTATTCCAAATACGACTCTTCTTATTATAGGGAGTGTGGCCTTCATCAAGAACCACCAATATAGCACAATCCAGGGAACTCAAAGTTGGCCTCGTAGGGAACTCAACTTATGCTCAGGAGACGAAGATGGGGAAGAAGTTTCTATGGAGTTGACTCGATAATAGACCCAATGTTTTGAATAATTTGTATTAGCATCCCGGGCCCACCGTTATGAACAAAAGAGGTGGTGTCACAGAAAGATTAAGAGCTTGATGACCCTCATTGAGGGTTGTCAAGCTGTTAATCTGCCTGTGAGGCCAATTTTGTAATGTTGGGTTCCATGCAACCTAAAATTAATCCCTTATAAACATTATATCTCACTTTACTCAATAAAATCGAACTCGACCATATAAAATCAATAATGGGAACACTTTCTTTAGTTGTAAAAAGGCAGTGATTCACTTGTGAGAGACTCCCTGGCTTCGTTGGTCCAAAGACTGTCCACACAAAACTCTAAAGACTATTTAGATCACGATTCTAGTGTCTAAGGACACGACGCAAAACGTAACGAGCTCAAACACAGATCCTAAAGACAGTAGAACCATGCTCTGAACAGTCTTTGGAGTTTTTCTCGACAGTCTTTAGACCAGAAGAGCCACGTAGTCTCCCATGAGTGAATACGTGACTTTTTACAACTATAACAAGTGTTCCCATGATTGATTTTAGATGGTGGAGTTTGATTTTGTTGAGTAGAGTGAGAGGTAATGTTTGTAAGGGATTAATTTCAGGGTACAGGGAACACAACATTACAAGGTGGCCTCAGAGGAAGATTAACAGCTTGACAACCCTCATTGAGGGTTATCAACATATTAATCATTATGTGAGTCCACCTCTTTTGTTCCTAATGGTGGGTCAGGGTTGCTACTACAAATTGTTCAAAATGTTGGGGTAATTATCGAGCCATCTCAGCAGAAACAGCTTCCCCATTCTTCGTCTCCCGAGCATATGTTGAGTTCCCTGTTAGGCCACCTTTGAGTTCCTTGGATTGTTTTATATTGGTGGTTCTTGATGAAGGCCGCGCTCCCCATAATGAGAGGATTCATATTTGGAATACTCTATCAAATTCCAAATGGGAAAAGGCATCATATTATTCGGGACTCCTTTCCAAAACAATTTCAATGAGCTCTATAACACGCTGCATTTGACAAGGCCGGAAAAGGCAGATTTTCTTACCAAACATGCCTTTTGAGGGCAAAAACCAAAAGCACCTACCAAATGGCCCCGTGATAGGTGCAAACATCTTGTACGGGATCAATGTAACTCACAGGAACCAATCTCATTGTCATGGCACCCTTGTTTTGAGAAAATGACGATAATTTGAGAAAATCCACATTGAGGCTTGAAAACGTGCCGTTAGAGGGCGAAGCCCCTTAGCTCCCCCCAAGACGCCTCTTTAGGGAAGCGATCACCACGCATGGGACCAACATAACTTGCAGGAACCGATTGCGTGGTCACGGGACCCCCCGTTTGAGAATATGACAATAATTTGAGAAAATCCACACTTAGGCTTGAAAATGTGTCGTTGGAGGGGAAACCCCTTAGCGCCCACCGTACAACCCCTAAAGAAATTTGAACACCTTGCACGGGACCAACGTAACTCGTAAGAACTAACCACATGGTCAAGGGACTCCGATTTGAGAATATGATGATAATTTGAAAATATCTAGAACTAGGTTTAAAAACATGTTGTTAGAGGGCGAAAACCCAAAGCATTATCCCGTACTCCTTCTAACATACTATCCAACAACAAGCCAATAACCAATAATTATCCAACACCCAAACCAAACCAAACTAATTATTATCTCGTACTCCTTCTAACATACTATCCAATAACAAGCCAAAAACCAATAATTATCCAACAGCCAAACCAAACAAAACCAACAATTATCTACTCTTTCTAACATACTATCCAACAACAAGCCAATAACCAATAATTATCCAACAGCCAAACCAAACAAAACCAATAATTATCCCATACTCCTTCTATCATCTAAAAAATTTAAAAGATAATGCATATCAATTATATAACTACTTCAGTTAAAGTAAAGAGTACCTGATTATTGCGATCCAAGAAGGCCATTAATTAGAGTCTTCTAATTGTGTTATTGAAGCAAATTGATCCCGGGGCCCCCAACGTATTCTTTTACATGTACATTTGTTGACTAGTTTCTTTAATACAATCTTTATCAAATCAAGCTAATTTAACTTCATTTCATGAAAACTGCATCAATGAAACCAATTAACAAATGTATATGTATAGGACCACATTGAAATTGAGATGGTTCAATTTGATCCAATCACAAACTCAAATGACTCTATTCTCAAACCGAGCATTTTGTGAAAGTAACTAAATATTCGATTGAGCATAGCATATTATCAAAAGTTAACTTACATAAATCATATTAAACATTCATAAAAGTAAATAAACAGTCATACATCAAAGTAAAGTACTAATACAATGTCAATATCAAAATAGGATAGAAATAAGATTGACAATGCTAACTTAATATTTTGATACTCAATCTTCCTCTAAATCAACTAGAAGATCCTTCAAATTAGGGTTGTCATCAAGAGCTAACTGAAACTCTTTTGGATCCTTTAATGCATCCACTTTATTAGTCATACCCTTTGGTGCATGCACAACAATAGACCGATTACCATCGTTTATGGACTTCGAGAATAATACCTTTTTTCTTTTCTGATGGGCATAAATAGGAGGCTCTTCGACTAGGCAATCTTTACTCTTCAGCTTTAATAAATCTACCATAATAAGTTTCGAGACACGATCAACTTTCCAAGCATTCGTAGTATCCTCCACCTTTACCCAATCACAATAAAATACAATTTCTGTGAAATCTAAGTAATCAAATTCTACAATTTGTTGGACTATCTCATAATAGGTTAGCACCGTATTCTATGGATTTTTATCGCTTTTTCTAGAAAAACAGGTGGTCAAGGTAGAAATTGATATTCCACTATTTTGCATTAAATTTTTTTCCTCATATGGATATGAAATGAAATAAAAACTGTTGGTGCGTAATTTTTTAAACTCTTTTGCACAAAAATTAGGGGCTTTTGCTAGGTGTGCAAGCCTTGAGGAGACATCACCTCTTTTTAGAAGTTGCATTTATCAATGAATTTTTATTAGGGAAAGTTTTTATCACACATGAATAAACAACCGCACACATAAGAGGTGAAATTTACCTCTTTTGATACCCATCCCCTAACATCAATTGTCGTGTAATTTCTCCTTTGATTTTGGGCAATGTCATTATCGTACTTCCTATGGGTAAATTATAGAGTTTAGATCATAAAATATAAAATACATATAATCAAAGAAGAAGAATCCAATGGATACTCACTCTTTCCATTCTTCGACTTCATCTTGCGATTCGAAGACATAGGTAGCTTCTTGATCGTATTATATATTTGTGAGTTTCACCTCTTTAGGGTTCCCAGACGGTAATTTGTCCTCAAACTCATAAAGTTCCTCAATCACTCCTCCTCTACGAGGATTGAACCTCCTCGTCTCTTATTCCGGCATATATTCATAGCATGTAACGATGATTCCACAGTTATGTATTCTTCAGCAGTTGATCATCCATAATAACGTGTATTCTTTACATAATCTTTGAAGGTTTTCATCAAGCTCTCAAAAGGATACATCCAACTATACCTAACGGGACCATATATTGAAGCTTCGTCGCATAAATGAACAAGAAAGTGGATGCTGGTATCGAAGAACGACACAGGAAAATATTTCTCTAACACACAAACTGCTTCGGCTAAAGTTGATTTTGCAGCTCTAATGTGCCTTTTGTTTACCACTTTTACAAAAACTAGGGTAAAAGACAAAATGATTTGCAAAACTTTCCTGACAAAGATCTTTATGTTTAGATAAGCAATGCCAAAATAACAGAGGGATTAATTAGATGATTACATGCCAATCATGAGACTTGCATTGTTTATGTTATTGGCTAGGTAGTTTACGACCCTACATAAATTACCAGAATAACTAGTTGGAGTATTCTAGGATAAAAACATGTCTAAGAGGATATTCTTCTCACTAGTAGTCAAAGTGAAAGCAACCAGAGGGGTAGAAATTCTTCTTATTGAATTATCATTTTTTAACAAGAGTTTCTTCTTTGGCTTCATATCCTGTAAATCTCGGCAGACCCGCTCTCAATCTTTGGAATGAGATCCACCCAGACATGTATCTATTAGATGTTCTGCAACATTCTTCTCTATGTTCATCACATCCATTACATGCCTTACACAATGATCTTTCCAATATCGCAAATCAAAAAATATTGATCGCATATACCATGGTTTTGCTTTAGTGGGGTTGTTAGGATATCCCATTGATTTACGCTTGAGGTTTACAAACTTGGGGTGTTTTCTTACAAAACTATTCCTCGCATTCGTAACCATCGCCGTCTCCTAGATATTTTGACCAAAAATTCGAGCAGGTTGCATCCGATCAGAGACTTGTCATTCCTGAAAGGGTGAATGGCGGCAGAAATCTACGATGACCCATGTAACTCATCTAACTACTATGTTATATCCAAATGGCTTCAGTTTCCTCCCCACATATGGGACATCCATAATAACCATGAACATTAAAACCAAACAAGGTAACATAATCAGGAAGGTCATGGATTGCTTATAACACCATTACTTTAAGTGTGAAGTCTTCACCCTTGTGAGAGTCGAATGTTGTCACGCCTTTATTCCATAACTCTTTAAGTTCTTCCATTAATGGGGCCAAAGAATATATTAATATCATCACCCGGAGCCTTCGACCCGAGTATCAATAAAGATAATAATGTGAACTCCTTTCCCATGTATAGTGTCGGAGAGAGACTTAAAGGCGTCATGAGAAATGGCCAATAACTTTGACTAGTACTTAAATTATCGAAAGGGTTAAACCCATCAGTTGAAATTGCAAGATGAATGTTGCGTGGTTCTTTTTCAAATTCATGGTGTCGTGCATTTGAAATTTACTAGACGAGTGAATCAACCAGATGGCACATCAAATTCCCACCCAACTCGCATCGAGTGTGCCATGTCATGGCCTCCGCTATCCACGGTAAACTAAAAAATCATTTTAACCATGACCCAAGTGGAAAATACATCAAAACCTTTTATGGGACTTGCGAGCTCTTATGATATTTTGCAGGTTTGTCATTTACCTTCTCACGAATGACATATCTAGGAATACCACATATTGGACATTCATCAATATCTCCGTGTTCTTTGCGATACAATATGCAATCATACTTTCATGCATGAATAGATTTGTATTTCAATCCAAAACCCTTCAAGCTATTTTTCATGGTAGGATAACTTTTTGGTAATGTGTTCTCTTTTAGGATAATTTCTTTAACCCACTGAAGAATTCTGATTACGCTGTTCCCAGACAAGCCAAATTCACTCTTCAAATTATGAAAATCAATCATTGCAGATAATACCGAATAATCTTCATCGCAATCTTTATACAATGGTCAAGTCACATCGAATTTCAACCGTATATATTCTCGTTCTCCCATTAGTTTAGTAACAAATGTAATACCCCATATTTTTATAGCTTTTAAATTATGGGATTTATTAAATTTAATTGAGATAAATTAATTTAATTTTAATCCGAAATGTTGTTTTAAATAATTACTAGCGTGACAAGAGTTAGTAATTATTGGGAATACATTATTTGTTGCATATTACTGGATGAGTATAGTAATATATGAGATTTATTTTTATGATATTATCACGTGTGAATGAAATGACATTTGTGGAAATTTGAGTCGGGATGCGCCTGTGTCGTGTCAGGACTAAATGTGGATTAATAAAAGTGAATATTTTATAGGTTGTTCGTATGGTCTTTTTGAGTGCGCCAACGCGTTCGGAAGGGTCGAGATAGTCAAAAAAGTGTACCCGGGGGCTTAGTTTGGGTCTCGGGGTGTTTTTAGGCGTAATTAGTACCCCGGGAGGGCATTTTAGTCATTTTGTATTTTTGGGTAATTAAACCCACGAAAATTAAAGGGGTTATATCAGATGTTTAGGTTATCTCCTAGGGTTAGATAACTCAAAACACTAGAATGACCATTGGAGAGGAGTGGAGAGAGCTCTCAACGCATTCCAAGGCTCAAAACTCAACCGTTTGCACCGCCGTCGCCGTCGCCGCCGTCGCCGCCGCCGCCACCGCCAACGCGTAGATCGCGAGACGGGGAACGCAACCACACCAAATTCAACACCAAACCAGATTTTTGAATCCCAGGCAAGTGTTTATCTTGATTATTTCATTAATGCATCTTTCATATTGGTTTAGGAATGATTAGGATGAATTGTATGGAAGAAAAACCCAATTTGAGATGGGAAATTTTCATGTAGTGATGATTTATATGATATTGTGGAAACCCTTTGTCATATAAAGTGACACCACTCAGAATGTGTCTCTAAAGTGTGTACTCTCTAGGCTCAAGTGCAATCCTGTCGTTCAAGTAATAATCCGACAAGTCGGGTATCGATCCTCAGGGAAAAAGGACAACAAGAGTTATGACGACGGGATAATACTGAGGAATCCTAACGTTGACTCTAAGAAGAAAAGAAAAAAATTGATTTGGTTTTTGGGATTCGATTACACTAAATGCAATTATGAAATTATGAAAATGTGCAGCTAACTAAATTACCCAAAATGTGAATGAAAATTTGATTTGAACTTTTAAATGAGATGATGGAAAAAATAGGACGGGAATACAATCCCCCAACCCTAGTGTACTGCAATTATAATACTAATCGTAAATTTATCCAATTAATTTAACCCAGTCTTTAGTACTCCCAAGCATTACGTATACGAGGTTCAAGCCCGCGTCATACTTAATCAAAGGATGAGTAAATCGGTATCGCGATAGTGACACTCGAATTATATTCTCAATCATCCCGGTTACCCAGAGGCAAACGAGATATTTAGACCTACAATTGTTGTGTAACTACGCAATACGATCACAATTAATCACTAAATTCAGAGGATTAATTTTATACGTTCAATTACCACATCAGGTTGGGTTCATGCAACCCGACCTTGGAAATCTAGCCGAACATACCGAAAGTGATCAAAATAGATTTCAATGTGCAGAAAACCATAATTAATCTAAGGCAAACTCGTACAATGATGTAAAAGAGAATTGAAAAGAAAAGATGAGATACCACAACAGTCAATCAATTAACTAGAAATACTCACAATCGGAATCAAAGCTTCAGTCTTGAATTAAAATGAATAAAAATTGCTAAACTAGGGTTTGTGGAAGAAAAAGAGAGATTAAACTAATTCCCTCCGTTTTTGCCTACTTTACAATGAAAATAATTCGGGTTTTTATACCCTACATGAAATTCCAAGAAGTTGAGTATAAGTCGGAGTCTTTAGAGGAGAATTAGAAAAAAAAATATCGATGGGCGGACCAGTCCGGGTGCAGATCGGTTCTTTTAATTTTTGCCTTCTTCGGTTCGCCTTCGGTTCGCAGTTCTCTGGAGTTTGCACAGCGGACCGGTCCGGGGTGAGGGCGGACCGATCTGCCTATTTGACTTTTCCTTCAAACTTTGACTGCCCATATCCTTTGCTCCGGGTATCCGATTGAGGTGCCGTCTCTTCCTAGGTGCTTGTGAGGATGATACCTTCAACTTCTCTATAGGTACCACATCCGAATTCTGGGTACGAATGACTCTTTTGCACTTTTGACTTTTCTTGTTGACTTTCTCTATTCTTCCGATTTCCTTCTTCCATTTCTTGACATTAGACACCTGTAAAATCATAACGAAATACCAGAAACTCGGTGTACTTGTTAGGATAAGTCAGTAGCAAGATTATGAGATAAAGTCAATCCAATTACGTTGTTCGAGGTGATTAAAGTACCGAAATTAAGGGATAAATTAGGAAGAATTTATGCCTAATCATAAAGGATTAAGAGTTTGATTAGGAAAAGAGATCTAATCAGATACAAACACTAAAAAAATTATTTCGGATGATCGGACCATTGGAATCGCTTGAAATTTTAGTATGTTGTAACGAACGGCGAGACGGGACTGCTGACAAAAATTCAGCTTGATCAGACGGTCGGATTTCTAAAACTATTATTTTTACTAGAAAGTTTTATGTTTTGAGGACTCTTAGAGAGTTTTATATTTTGAGGACTCTTCTAAGTAATAAAAAAATTCAATTAAAACTCCATTTTAATTTCGATTTCGAAACCGTTTGAAATTCTCATCTTTGAAAATAAAATTCAAAATCCTTTAATATAAGGCCAAATCTATATTTTTGGGATATTTGCATAAGGGATAATGTAAGTATATATTAAAGGGGAGAGACATGTAAGAGAGAGTTACGTTGGAACATAAATGGATATCTACTGAATTGTACATTTGGAAAAATAGAGTCCATGAGGGTTACATAGTAAGTTGGAAAAACCCTTCGAATTAAAGTTAGAAACGAACCATTATACGTCGAATTAAAGTTAGAAACGAACCATTATACTTGATAAATAATAATGGGAAAATAAGGATAAATGTTGTGAATGTGGGTTATTGGATAAACCTAAATTGATATAATAAAAGTGGTATATTTATATGATTGTGTATGCATATATTATATACTTATGAAAATCATGCCCGCGCTACTTGCTATCCCTGAGGTTACTGCGCTGGGACGATCTTATCTCGTGTGCCTTATGGGGGATATTGACTCGTACCCTAGAAGATAGGAATCCTAGGTACAGGCTATCGAATCGGTAGTAACGGTCCTAAGAGACGTGAGGGTATGTACTGACCTCTTGTACTTGGAAACTATGCTTCGCCTCAATATGGTTTGTGTATGTATTTATACAGTTCGAGAGTGATTCCGAACTTGTATTCCCTTTAGTACGATTGATACGGGGATTGGATAGCAGAGTATGCCCGCACCATAGTTTTTATGTAAGGTGATGTTATGATATATATATTATACGAGTAGTTAATATATATATGAAATTCTGAAATCTGGAACTGCCTACTGTGATTTGATATGTAGGACATGGTTGATGACTCAAATTATAAATAATTGTTTTGAGAAAGTATAATATGACACTGGAAAACTTTATTGATTAATAAAGTTAAAAGGAGAACATTGGTTACAAATTGAAATCTTATGTTTTAAATACTTGTGTTGTTCAGTTGTAAATCCTGCGAATAACCTACGATAAGTTAAATCATTGGGGAAAGATAGTGTGGTATATGACGAGATAGACCATTGGTAAGGTTAGTGCGATAGGTGTGCACATTAGAAGAGAGGTGAGAATTTCTCAAGAGAGTGTCGCACTAATATGTTGTTGCATTGGCCTGTATCAATTTAAATACTTGCTAAACGAATTTTTAAATCATATACACTATCGGGCTCTGACCCGTTTCTATTTTCTTTTCTCTCTTGTATATATATGTATGTATTACAGGTGCCCAGCCACAGGGGCGTCTTACTTAGGATCCTTTGGAAGGAACGTGCTGCAGATTAGGTGGGAGTTGCAGGCCTGTTGTTTAGACGACTTCATCCATTTGATTCTACCCCTAGTTTAGTTTTATCCAGCAGGGGCATGTGTCGCCCTCTTTCTATTATTTATTTGGTATAGTCAGAGATTGAAATTTTTACTTTCAGTACCATTATTTCGGGATTTATTACTGTCAGGATATTTTCCTTTAGTGTTATAAATGTTGGGATTTATTATTGATGATTAAATTCGTGTATGTTCAATTCTATTTTTATTCTTAATGTGTGACTCTTTAGATGCTAATGGTTTAAGGTTTTATAACCGGATTTAATAAAATGAGAATAAGGTCTTAAATGGTTTTGACACTTAGCTTAATTATTTAGGGTGTTTAAGTTGGAAAAGTATTTTTACGACAGTGATGCTAAGAATGAACCAGCTGTTCACCTTGATTTTAATTTAATAAAGGAGAGATCGCCCAGTATTTAATTAGGCGGGGTGTCACAGGTGGTATCAGAGCATCAAGTTTTAGTGTCTTTAGGATCTGTACGGCTTATTATGCTTTCAGCATTGTTTTGTTTGTTATAGAGCCCTATGTTTAGGATTGTCGATTCCTTTGACGAGATTTCGTTCTCCTGCTATAATGTGTATACACTAGTGAATTATAATTTCGCTCGGATGTGTGCGTGTGCCGAGCGATGACGGATGTCAGAAGAGGACCGTTAAGCGTACATCAGGAGGCAGGGCTCAGTTGAGATTATGAAATATATCCGAGGATGATGACCGTAGTCGAGTTCACCTCCATTATGGCACGAGAAGCCACGACTAGAAAGGCGACTAAGGTGCAACAATGATTTTCAAATGCTGTTATAGTCAAATGAGGTGTGAGGGTAAACTTTCCCAACGTATTACAAAAACGTGTAGAGACTCTCAGTGGGAAATTTTAGAAACGCGAAAATTGTATGTGCTTACCAAAGGAGGTAAAGTATCCAAAGGCTTAAATATAGGACGGAGTGTGGAAAACTGAAAGTGAAAATTTAGAGAAAATTTTCTTGGCTTTCAGGACGAAATTATAATGGTTGGAGTCAACAACCAATTTTAGAAGTGGAATGCTATGCCTATAGGAGAACTTTAGGTACAGTGTTGACTGTATGTTCCTTCCTCAACTGTTCAGGATGAGAAGCAAACGTGGTTCTGAACTCATCGCGGGAGGGCATGACAGAAGTCCAATTGTGGATATGAATCCTAATCGTTAGCAAATTTTGTATCAAAAGAGGTAGATATTAGTGGAGGAAACGACTCCAAGTGGGAGACGAACTTGTAATAATAGTTGATAATACTCGAGGAGGAAATTCTGATGGACGACCGATTCAGAGGTTGATAATGTCATATTTTGTCAATATAGATGATAACGCTTCTTTGTGGGGGAGGTTAAAGGAAATCGAAGAATTTAATCGAGAATTAGACTGAATACAACGGTGGTGGTATAGCACCACAAAAGGATGTGGATACACATCAGGGAAACCATTTAAATGCTGCAAATAGTTAAATTCTTACCAAGTGATGGTAAATTCAGTAAGTACTATTATTGATAGTAACATGATATTTATGGCCTAAAAAGCTAAGGGAACAACCGGGATGGCTAACAGGAATCGAGTCTACTAAAGTCCGAGAGAAGGACAATCCTAACCTGGTTAGTAGGACAGGTGATAAGTGGATTATGTGTTGAGGTATTTTGGTGCGGAGTGAAATTGCTCGCGATAATATGTTCCAAAATGATAAAAAGGACAAGAATACGGTGCCTAGTAAAAGGCAACAATTAAAATAATTTTGTTTTGGTTTGGGCAGACGTGTTACGTCCGAAAACCATTTGTGCAGTCAAGACGATTGCCAGGATGGAAGTATAAGTTGTATCCTTAGAGGATGCGGCGTGTTTCTGTGACACGAGCGAGTCACCATATTTTGTTCATTGCTAGATTAGCATGTGAGACGAGTTTAATGCATATCATTATAAATGTTACCATTATGTGAATATTTTTCCTTAGTATAGCAGGATTTTTCTTTAGTGCTATCCACGGGGGATGAATGAGTATATTAACTGTGTTTTATACTTTATTGAGGCTACTCGTTGTAGTGATACGATACATGAGTATGATATTATATTTGTTAAAATGTTACAGAAATGGGTAGTATGATAGTGGGCCTTTATTGCAAGGCTATCGGAGTAGTTACATTAGTGAAAAACATTTTGTTTTGGCGAGGCTTTACCTGTAAGAAGGTTGGACTCGCACTTATATTATCTATCCTAGAGACTTCGGAGGAGATAGTGGGCTCGAGACATTCGATACCAATGTATGTATAGACTTTGTCAGTATGATTCAGTATGTACTGGGATTTACCGTTGAGCGAAAAGACTTGACTCGGTATTATGTTTAGCACTCCGGACTTAGTGATAGGAAGAGTGCAGTGTTATATTTATCCTTAAGAGATGTGGGAGTTAAGAGTTATACCCCTAATGTTAGAAAAAGGAAATTTAAAGAATTTCGATCGTATGTATCCGAGGTTTATAGAATGTAATTACCATCAACCAATACGGGAAGATAGTGAAATTGGTGAAACGTTCTTTGTTAAGCATAATTACGGAAGAAATTGTAACTTTTCTGTCAAGGGACGGAATAAAGGGGTATATACTATGGACGGAGGACTTAACGGATTTCGATAACCGACAATGCTAGGTAGTAGTGTATCGGGGGGGTTCCTTGTTTGGATTTCGCTTTGCGAGACATCCCACGCATGAAACTTAGGGTAAGGTTGGAAATAGGGAGACATTTGGTCACTATTCTATGAGTTCGGTACCCTGGTCGAAATGGGATCAAGTAATTATGTATGTAAGTTGGAAGTTGAATTTTTTTTAAGGTGATTGGAGCCGGATTTTTGTGGTAGGAAAGCATTGAAAGTTATCCCCACGAGTTGAGGGGTGGAAAGATGATAAGGAGAATTTAAGAATTTTGATTTCTAGGGTGATTGAGAGTACCCAAATGTCATAACCGTGTACAGAACACAAGGTGAATAAAGAGTTGGAATGATTTTTAGTATGGATTATCTGGAAAGAACTTTATATTATACAAAAGAGATGACCTGTAATTATTTTGATGAATAGAGCGTTAGTGATTTATTTTCGTTGTTGTACCTATTTGGGAAAATTGTTGTACTTATCTGAGGAAGGTTGAGAATCATTATTCCTCTTTTATTGTCATGGAATTTGAATGCCCTATTCCTTCTATTCCGTTGAATTTAGTTAGTCCTACAGATGAGTAGCACGTCGTTCGCTCTCCCATGGCGGTCGGAGTGTTGCAAAAATGTGGGTATATTGGTTAAATACAGTTAAAATAGTCTGAGTCGAAGGGACGTGGTAATAGACGTGTGAAATATATGCTTGTGGGACTAGTATAACGAAGTGGAAGTGATAGAGTGGATTAAATGTCACATGAGGGGCGATAATCCATACATAAGTGTGAAATTAGAATAGCACGCCCTAACTTGATTGGAAGGCTGTGGAAAGCCATTCAAGAATTGGTATTCCTTGAATAGAGTAGAATTTAATTGTTATGAAGCACACCCGGAGCGGAGTTGTTATTAGTCAAGTGTGAAAGCGACTTGCGCATACAAAGAGTAATGATGTTAGTATAGTATAAGAGATCCAAAAGTGCGCTTAGTGGAGAGAAGAGCACGGGTCAGAACTTTTGGCATACTCCAAGGAACGAAGGGGACTATTATGTGTCACTTAATGTGAGACATTTCAAGGGAAGAATCGATGTTTAGAGAGATGTAGTAAGTAGTCTCTACATGCACTGCCCATAGGTAAGGTTTGTTTGAAAGAGGAGAATCAACCAAAGAATTTTGTGTTTATCAAAAATTCCTGAAATTGGAAGAGGTTGGTAAAGTCGGTAAAGTTCTTGGATGGGTTGCCATCCTCAAAACAAGATCAAGGGTTTATCCCGAACATGTGAATTAAGTCGTCGAGAAGGAAGTGATTGATATTCCTTTGGGCTGGCTTACAATATTAACTAGTATGCCCCAGACTTCCTTTGAAAGGAAGGATCGCGCTAGTGCATGGTCCGACGCAGTATAAATTTCTGAATCAGGAAGAGATTGGTGAATCCCACCTTTTATATGGGATTTCAGGAACCAGCGGAGATAAGATTTCGTTTCGAGTAGGATGTATCACCCTCAGCCAGGGAATAAGCGCATGGTGATTAAAGATTAGTGTATCCACGTGAAGGAGATTTTGGAATCTTGGTACGATGATTTCAAGAATGCTCTATAGAAGCACTCGTACCTGTTTGTCCCGTACGAGGTACTTATTAAGGTTTTTTTATGGAAGAACCTCGACTATTCTCCTTCCGTATGTTTAGAGGAGAGTAGATAATTAGAATTTTTGGATCGGTCGAGAAAATATTCGATAACTATGGTGGAATTCGACGACTGTTTTAGGCAGTCAAGAGTGGTCAAATGTTCGTATGATCTTCTCCGAATGGGAATTTTTTGTATGAATAAATCCGAGTAGTTGTCATGTAGTGAGGTGCGGCCTCCTAATGATAGTGAGATAATGGAATTTATAACGTATAGACGTAACCTATTCAAATGTTGTCAGTTGGGAGTGCAATGTGAAGTGTCTCCAATGAGAATGTAAAACAATGTTGCTGTGAAGAAAGGGCTATAGTGATTGAGCGCCGAAATGTGTAGTTAGTTTGTGTACGGAAAAGGATATCCAGAATTGTGCTACCTGATAGGCCTTATTTTCCGAATTTCGGGACAAAATTCCGTTATTAGGGGGGAAGTATGTAATACCCCGTATTTTTATAGCTTTTAAATTATGGGATTTATTAAATTTAATTGAGATAAATTAATTTAATTTTAATCCGAAATGTTATTTTAAACAATTAATAGCGTGACAAGAGTTAGTAATTATTGGGAATATATTATTTGTTACATATTACTGGATGAGTATAGTAATATATGAGATTTATTTTTATAAAATTGTCACGTGTGAATAAAATGACAATTGTGAAAATTTAAGTCGGGACACGCCTGTGGCGTGTCGGGACTAAATGTGGATTAATAAAAGTGAATATTTTATAGGTTGTTCGTATGGTCGTTTTGAGTATGCCAACGCGTCTGAAATGGTCGAGATAGTCAGAAAAGTGTACCCCGGGGCTTAGTTTGGGTCTCGGGGCGTTTTTAGGCCTAATTAGTACCCCGGGAGGGCATTTTAGTCATTTTGTATTTTTGGGTAATTAAACCCACGAAAATTAAAGGGGTTATATCATATGTTTAGGTTATCTCCTAGGGTTAGATAACTCAAAACACTAGAACGTCCATTGGAGAGGAGAGGAGAGAGCTCTCAAGGCATTCCAAGGCTCAAAACTCATCCGTTTACACCGCCGCCGCCGCCAACGCGTAGATCGCGAGACGGGGAATGCAACCACACCAAATTCAACACCAAACTAGATTTCTGTAAATCCCAGGCAAGTTTTTTTCTTTGTTATTTCGTTGATGCATCATCCATATTAGTTTAGGAGTTATTAGGATGAGATTTATGGAAGAAAAACCCAATTTGAGATGGGAAATTTTCATGTAGTGATGATTTATATGATATTGTGGAAACCCTTTGTCATGTAAAGGATTAAGAGTTTGATTAAGAAAATAGTTCTAATGAGATACAAACACTAAAAAAATTATTTCGGATGATCGGACTATTGGAATCGCTTGAAATTTTAGGATGTTGTAGCGAACGGCGAGACAGGACTGCTGACAAAAATTTAGCTTGATCAGACGGTCGGATTTCTAAAACTATTATTTTCACTAGAAAGTTTTATGTTTTGAGGACTCTTAGAGATTTTTATATTTTGAGGACTCTTCTAAGTAATAAAAAAATTCAATTAAAACTCCATTTTAATTCCGATTTCGAAACCGTTTGAAATTCTCATCTTTGAAAATAAAATTCAAAATCCTTTAATATAAGGAGAAATCTATATTTTTTGGGATATTTTGCATAAGGGATAATGTATGTATATATTAAAGGGGAGAGACACGTAAGAGAGAGTTACGTTGGAACATAAATGGATATCTACTGAATTGTACATTTGGAAGAGTAGAGTCCATGAGGGTTACATAGTAAGATGGAAAAACCGTTCGAATTAAAGTTAGAAACGAACTATTATACTTCGAATTAAAGTTAGAAACGAACCATTATACTTGATAAATAATAATGGGAAAATAAGGATAAATGTTGTGAATGTGGGTTATTGGATAAACCTAAATTGATATAATAAAAGTGGTATATTTATATGATTATGTATGCATATATTATATACTTGTGAAAATCATGCCCGCGCTACTTGCTATCCCTGAGGTTACTGCGCTGGGACGATCTTATCTCGTGTGCCTTATGGGGGATATTGACTCGTACCCTAGAAGATAGGAATCCTAGGTACAGGCTATCGAATCGGTAGTAACGGTCCTAAGAGACGTGAGGGTATGTACTGACCTCTTGGACTTGGAAACTATGCTTCGCCTCAATATTGTTTGTGTATGTATTTATACAGTTCGAGAGTGATTCCGAACTTGTATTCCCTTTAGTACGATTGATACGGGGATTGGATAGCAGAGTATGCCAGCACCATAGTTTTTATGTGGGGTGCTATTATGATATATATATATATATATATTATTCGAGTAGTTAATATATATATATGAAATTCTGAAATCTGGAACTGCCTACTGTGATTTGATATGTAGGAAATGGTTGATGACTCAAATTATAAATAATTGTTTTGAGAAAGTATAATATGACACTGGAAAACTTTATTGATTAATAAAGTTAAAAGGAGAACCTTGGTTACAAATTGAAATCTTACGTTTTAAATACTTGTGTTGTTCAGTTGTAAATCCTGCGAATAACCTAAGATAAGTTAAATCATTGGGGAAAGATAGTGTGGTATATGACGAGATAGACCATTGGGAAGGTTAGTACGATAGGTGTGAACATTAGAAGAGAGGTGAGAATTTCTCAAGAGAGTGTCGCACTAATATGTTGTTGCATTGGCCTGTATCAATTTAAATACTTGCTAAACGAATTTTTAAATCATATACACTATCGGGCTCTGACCCGTTTCTATTTCCTTTTCTCTCTTGTATATATATGTATGTATTACACGTGCCCAGCCACAGGGGCGTCTTACTTAGGATCCTTTGAAAGGAACGTGCTGCAGCTTAGGTAGGAGTTGCAGGCCTGTTGTTTAGATGACTTCATCCATTTGATTCTACTCCTAGTTCAGTTTTATCCAATAGGGGCATGTGTCTCCCTCTTTCTATTATTTAGTTGGTATAGTCAGAGATTGAAATTTTTACTTTCAGTACCTTTATTTCGGGATTTATTACTGTCAGGATGTTTTCCTTTAGTGTTGTAAATGTTGGGATTAATTATTGATGATTAAATTCGTATATGTTCAATTCTATTTTTATTCTTAATGTGTGAATCTTTAGATGTTAATGGTTTAAGGAATAATGTTTTAAATGGTTTTGACACTTAGCTTAATTATTTAGGGTGTTTAAATTGGAAAAGTATTTTTACGACAGTGATGCTAAAAATGAACCAACTGTTCACCTTGATTTTAATTTAATAAAGGAGTGATCGCCCGGTATTTAATTAGGCGGGGTGTCACAACAAATTATTCATTGTGCCCATTATCTATCTCCGTAGGTTAGTGGTTTTAGTCATGGTGGACTCCATAAGCATTGGTAATTTGGTCCGTCAATGGAAGATATGTTGGTAAATCATTTACCACTTCCACTCGTTGGTATTCTGTTACTTGGTCGGTTACCGATAATTCTTCGGGAACATAAGGTACATGTTTTTCACCATGGTATGTCCACTTGTTATAATCTTGACAAATTCCCGACATTATTGAATGTAACTAAACATCTTCTAAATATTTATATTTTTCGTTTATACAATGGGTTCACGAACATGAAATCTTCTCACTTTTAAGGTTCTTAAAAGTTTATCTAATAAATTCTTGAACGTTTTTAACTTAACTATTAGCTATTCAGTCAGTCTCCCCCATCCACTCTTTGTATTGTGGAAAATCCATTTAATAATATTCAAATTGCAGTCCTGTGATAACATGGTAGAATAAATATCATGTTGCATAGTAAATCACTAATATAGTATCAAAGAAAAACACTAATATAGTCAACAACGCACCAATCAATCAAATTATGCAATAACTTAAATAAAAGAACACGTCAATCAACGGTATTACACAACCACTTAAACTCAAATTAAATAAATTTATCTACTGATATTAATACAACATTAGAAAAATATTACTACATCTTCATCAATCGATAAACTAGCCAAGTGGTAACAGAATCAATATAATTTGTATTTTGAGGGATCCCTGGCATCTGTGGAAGAAAATCGGGATGCATGTGGGGCTACAAGGGAATACGACGGGTTAAAAGCGACATAATATGTGCAAGTTTATCATTCACACCTCCCATTCATTTCGAGGCCCCATTATATCCCCTTCAGTACCTGATTGACATTCATCGTTGGACGTGAAATTTTTATTAACAGAAGAAAGCTCGTCCACGAGAGGTGCGGTGTGTTTGATTCTTATTTTAGACATATGCGACCCCAAAACTCTCGTCCTCTCTTTGTGGTCCTTCCCAAAGGTTTGTGCTATGGAGTCATTATCAATGTCATCAAACGGGCTTGAATTTGATTGATTATAGATAGACTCTATTGATTTTAGAGTCTTGGTTAAGTGATGAGGGAATTTGTTATATTTATCTTTTCTAGCATGCATGTACAAGTTATCCCTATTCGGTGTCTTTCTTTCATCTGGGCTGCTATTCGTAACGGTCATCCACTCGTTCTTCAAATCATTATAAGATTTTGAACTAAGCCGATGGACATCAGTTTTTTTGGCCCTATTCTGCTTGCTTTTCTCCCTTTGTAGCATTTTGGAGTCCTTCGCCTCATTCTCCATAAAATCATTCCATTGAGATACTGGAATCTCAACATTTGAAGGGACTTTGTCTTTGAGTGCCAAAATGTCGGAGCTCGATGATCCCTTATGGAAATGCTTCTGACTAAGGTTTCTCCAATATGTTCAGAGTTGTTAAGAAACTCGAGAAAGCACCTTATTTTTTGAGCTGGGGGAAAATAAAAATCGTTTGATGACTTGCTCATAGATGTCATATTAAATAGATTTATCTACGAGGTTCTAATTTTTAGCTCATCCTACTCCCACATTTAATTTTTCCAAGGATAAACACTGGCCTTTAAACTGTTGAATGTGATTCTTATCCCTTATGGGGTTATTTCCCAATAAAGAGAACCCAATGGGCTTCTTCTCAACTGACCTGGCAGTTTCAGGAGCGTTGGGCATGTATGTTGGATTAGTGGGAGTACCTTGCCTCCCACAATTCGGAGTAGGGGATTGAACAGTTTGTGGAGTAGGGGAGTGAACATAATTTGGAGTAGGGGAGTGAACAGTTTGTGGAGTTGAGTATCGCTCACCAATTGGTGATGAGAATTCTCCTTGTGGTTGTGTCACGTTATTGTTGGAGCGTTTATTCCATTCCCACTCAACATTATCTACAAAAACAATAAAAGTTAAATGTGTATATATAATAATAGATGCATAATTTTAAAGTTTAATATGAAAATATAACTAACAAAATAATTTTTTTCCATATATTATAATCTTCCTGCTCATGGTAAGACTTTAACAAAAGTTCAATGTGTCTAATATCCATCCATTCTGGATTTGTTTTTAAAAACCTATGTATTTTTGCACGTGGCCAATTAGGAGGATGCGTGTCTATAATGGATGCATAAAAGTCAGCGACATGAACTCGAAATCTCATCTTCTTCAACCTATTGGCAAGATTGAGTTTGACGTGCATATGTCGTGAGACATCACAATCTTCGTCAATGCTCTTTTTATGTAATTCTGTCCATACACATTTATAGTATACACACACACACACATACACATACACATACACATACACATACACATACACATACACATACACATACACATCACAATCTTCGTCAATGCTCTTCGTCACAGACTTCGTCAGTGCTCTTCGTCAATACACACACACATACACATTTAGAGTATACACAACTACATACATATACACAATGCACACAATGACAATGTATACACAGCTACATACATATACATAATACACAGACGTATACACACATATACACAGACGTATATACATACACGCATATACACACACATATTTACACACACATGTATACACACACATGTATACACACACGTACTTACAATATACACACATAGGGAAATATGCACACACACGTATTTACCTTTGAGATTGAGATTGAGAGATAGCTTGAGATTGAGAAAAGGAGAGAGCCGAAATTGCTAAAGAGAGGGAGGGAAAATAAGGGTAGAAGTTTTCGAGGGAAATGAAAAATTGTTTTACATTTCTTAAGTATAAAGAGAATGGTCTCGGCTTAGGTTCGTGACCATATGACGTGACCCCTTTATTTTTTACCCGCCAGCGTGGAAATAAGGCCATGGTCGCCGCCCAAAGCCGTGAGTCATGTAACTTACTAGTCATGAACTTAAGCCATGATCATATCCCTATGTAATGAGGTTTGTGGTCACGGCTAACGGCCGTGACTCCTTCCCTGACCAAAATTGGGGGTAAACTTGGCACCATAATGCTCACGGCTGGGTTAAGGTCTAAAGTCGTGACCCAAAGGAGCTAGGGTTTAGATCCATGACCACACACAAGATGATCCATGACCACACAGAGTCATGGATTTAGTCATGCCCATTTTGGTTTTAGTCCGTGACCATATGATCATGGCTTCCAGTCGTGACCCCTTCTCCATTACCATTTTCGGTATTTAGTGTAGTGAAACAAAAATCTTTTTGTATTTTTCAAAATTTTTTAGAAAAACAAAACTCCTTTTGTATTTTTTGAAAAATATATCAAAATGTAAAAATATAAATAAAATGATAATACAATGTTAATACAATCTAGCGATAAGAATAAATGTAAATAATCATGAAAATCATTATATATGAGTTAACATATCCAATCCAAGTCAACGATGAAAATACCTAAACATTTCTTGAGATCCTCAAATCAAAGTGCATCTAAAGATTTCGTGAAAATATCGGCTAATCGACGATCAGTGCCCACAAAGCTCAAGGACATGACCTTCTCCTCAACTAGGAGTTGAATAAAGTGCTCTCATATCCTAATGTTATTTATGCATGAATGCTGGACTGGATTATGTGAAATGTATATGGCACTCATCTTGTCACTGGAATTAGTCATCGTCCCTTATAAAATGTCATAATCCTCCAACATTTTCTTTATCTATAAGACTTGTGTGTAATAACTTTCGACTGCTATATACCCGGCCTCCGCCATTGATAAAGATATAGAGTTTTTTTTTTCCTCATCCACATGCCAAGATAACTCCCTAAATGGAAACACCCACCGGAAGTGATCCTACATCCATCGACCTCTCTAGCCCAATCGACATTTGAATGGGCAGACAAACGGTCATTGGTATCAAACTAATACAAAATATTGTATGATAGAGTTCCTTTTATGAATTTGATGAAACGTTTAAGAGTGTGTACATGTGACTCTTTCGAGGACGCTTGGTATCGCGCACAGACTCCAACACTAAGGAAATACCGGGACAACTAGCGGTAAGGTAAAGAAGACTACATATCATACTCTGATATAAGGTCTGCTCTACGTCATTGCCTAAAGCTCTTTGCTAAGATTTGTCGATGTACCGATAGTGGTGCGAGCATGCTTAGAAATTTCTAGACCAAAATTCTTCACAAGGCCTCTTGGATATTTGGATTAATTTATTGGTATCCCATCCTCAAACTGACGAAGCTAGATACCTAGGAAGAATTTAAGCTTACCTATCATACTCATCTCAAAATCGCTCTTCATATCCACTTTAAAAGTGTGATCATGACAGGAGCATATTGATCTAAAGACTATGTCATCCACATAGACCTAGGAAAGCAAAATAGCACCACTCTCTCCCCTAACAAATAACGTCTTATCTACTCCCCCTTTATTGAAGCCACGAGCTAAGAGATAGGAAGTAAGACTCTCTTACCAAGCATGGGGTTATTTCTTCAAACCATACAAATATTTCCTAATATAGTATATATATCCAGTGTCCTTAGGGTCTTCAAACCCTTTAGGTAATTACACGTAAACCTTCTCCTATAGAATTCCATTCATAAAGGCACTCTTCACACCCATATGATATTACTTGAAATGCAGATGACATGCAATGGCGACTAGTAAGAATACAAACTCAAGCCTAAAAATAGGAGGTAAAGTCTCCTCAAAGTGTAAGCCCTCGATATTTGTGTAGACTTGATCAACCAACCTAGGTTTATTGCAAACTATGGTAGAATTTGCATCCATCTTATTCTCAAAATCCACTTGGTACCTATCATGATAACATCGTTAGGTCGGGGGACCAACTCCCAGATATTGTTCTTTTCAAACTGAAGAAACTTTTATTGCATGGAAAATATCAAAGTCTCATCCTTGAGTGCTTCTTTCAAAGTCTTAGGCTCGAGTAGGGATGTGTACCACAAATAGCTAACAACATTTTCGAGTTGAGTATGAGTCTTGACACCTAGTGTAGGATCACCAAGTATAGCGGAAGGGACATGACTCTTTCTAACCCAAGATGGTTTATCCCCTAGAACATGAATGGGGTACTTAGTGATAGCATGAGGAGGGATGGGATCATCACCAGGGAGTGCATCATCCTCATACTGAGGGCCAGATGAAATAAACGTTGGTATCTCATCATCTCTAATCATAATGTTTACTTATTTGAACCTTAGAGCTATCCAGATTATAAACCCAATAATCCGTACTGATCGATGAATATCCTAAAAATATCCATTCACCACTTAGAGAGTTAAATTACCTAAAGGTTCTCTATCTCGCAAGATTTAACATGTACCCCCAAAGACACGTAAATATGACAGGTTGGGATTCTTCCCTGTCTATAACTCATAAGGCATGTGGAGTTTGTACGGACGAGGATATACCCTATTAACTGTATGGCATGTTGTTGTCACCATCTCTTCCCAAAAACATCTAGGCACATTTATCCTAAGAAGCATGGATCTATTCACTTTGTGTATCGTCCAGTTCTTCCTCTCAATAATCCCATTTTATTGAGGATTAGGGATGGACGAAAACTCATGTTTGATGCCCACTCCATCGCAATAGCTGTCCACCTCGGCTTCTTTAAATTTAGTTTCATTGTCACTATAATCTGATTAATACTGACATCATGTTCTTCTTGTAGTAAATGGCACTTGGTTATAAGGAACTCAATCGCAATGGAATTTTCTCGAAACAATCCTACAATCAAGTATCTAGAAAATTCATTGACCATCACAAAAATGTATCTCTTACCACTTAAGCTTTTCAAGCGAGTAGGACCCATTAGATCCATATGGATTAACTCCAGAACATGGGAGGTGGTAATGTTATTAAACTTTTGATGGGAACTTTGAATTTGTTTATCTTATTGGAAAGGTTCAGAAATCGAGGAAGTTGGTCTCCCAAGTGATGGAAAGACACAAACTAGGTCCTTTTTCACTAATCTCTCAACATTTATAATGTTCATCTCATCTAGACATTGATGCCAAATGTCCATAGTGGAGACCGTGGCAATTACACACAAATGAGGACTTGGGCATAATCCCATAACAATTATCTTTCGTCCTCACACCTTGTAGTAAAAGTTAATCGGATTGATCATAAACATTGCATTCAGACCGATCAAACTTTACAGTAAAGCTTGCATCATATAGTTGGCTTATGATAATCAAGTTTTGTTTCAATCCTTTCATATACAACACATCATTTAGCTTAGGAAATTCGAGTATCTCAATAATGCCACCTTAAAAGCTATATCTACTCCCATCTCCAATCTGACTTTACCTTCCTTGAAATCCTCAAGGTGGGTGAAAAATGAGACATCACCTGTCATGTGCCTAGAACACCCACTATCAAAATACCATTGGGAAGTATTTTGATCCTTAAGATCAACATGAACAACAAGGTCTTTGTCTTCTCTCTTAGGTACCCAAGTGGCGATAACCATTTGTTCAACCTTATTATTATTGACTCTAGTAGGAATGTTATAATTGTTCTCAAACGGCAAACACATCTATTAAAATTCTTCCATTATACTCCGAGAAGTGATAATTAGAAAGTCAACTTGCTCCCTAAGACCAGCAAGGTCGCTAAAGTGGTGTACGAGAGTATGTTTACATATACTTCTACCTAATATATAGAAAAACTCTTTGAATGAACTCAAAAGTGCATACATAAACAGGTTTGGGTTAACTTTGGTTTTCTTTTCTAGGTTGAACTCTTTGAGGTGGGTTAGGCCGCCTAGATGGGTTAGGTCGAAGGCTATAAGGGTCCATCGCAAACTAACGAGCCATCTCGGGTATGTCATGGGAAGTGGATGCAATTTCAAAACATACTCCTTGCCTCTCGATGTTACGTAATGTAGGGATGAGGAAAACCTTACCTACATTTTTCGATGTATCCTCGATAGTTACCTTGACCTCTCGAGCACGTTTGAGATATTTCTCAAGTTGGGAAATAATAACTTCAAGTTTATCATGAGTCTCCACGGACACATGGAAATCTCTCATAATACTTGCAACCTTATTGGTAAAGTCCTTGTTCTCTCACTTAAGTAAATAAACTCTCTCTCAAAAAACTTCTCTTAAAGAGGACTCACTCTCTCTCTCCCCTATAAACTCTTTCTCTAACGCTAAAACTCTCATGGCTAACCTTTTGTTTTGTTTCTTAGTTTCAAGGGACTCAACATAAATATTAGCATAAGCATGATGAAGGTCTCTCTTGCTCTCAGTTAAAACATTACCTCCTTCATTCTCCTCAGAATGACGAGACTCAGAGTTGAGGTGTTGATGTTTAGTGTCTTCCTCATTGCCGTGAGTTGAACTAGATGTACTAATAAGACTATCCATGAATGCTATGAAGTTAAATCCATGCTGTGATTCTTCTCCCAAACTCACCAACTTGACCTCTTTATCACTAAGTGTGACATTTATGGAAGCTTTGTCTTTACCTTGACGTTTTAACGTAGTCAGAAACGTGTGACCTTTGTGACCCTTTCCCTCACACTCATAACATCTATCCTTGTCTTTCTATGGGAAATCTTTCTTTTCTTTTTCAAAATTTTCCTTGCTCGGTTTATAATTTTATCTTTCTCAGCACTTTTCTTATCTTTGGAAGTATTTTGCTTTTGAGTTTGAGAAATTTGTTGAAATTTTTAGCAAAAAGGGCCAAATCATCTAAATCATAATTGAACCAAAAATAAGATGATGCTTCCTCTCTCTTTTTAGACTGAGCTTTAAGGGAAATCCCCTTATACTTAGGCTTAACTATTTTAGGGAACATACCTCTCTCGTATGTTTGAAGATCTCCTACAAGTTCTTCTAACCTAAGAGTATCTAGGATCCCTAACGAATTAAGAACGGTAACCTTAGGAATAAAATGGGGAGAAGTAATATCTATATTTTCTTAACCACACGCATCTCGAGTATTTTCTCACCTAAATTGAAACACGAGTTAACTATGTCGGATACTCGTGCGTAAAACTCGTTGAATGATTCAAAATTGAAGCATTGTAATTTTTTCATATTGTGTGGTGAGATTCTGCAACTTAGAATCTTTAACAGCATTGGTTCCCTCGTGAGTGTGCTAAAGGGTATCCTAAGGTTCTTTAAACATGGTGCACTTCATAGTGAGGCGAAACTCATTAGTGGTGACGGCTCCCTAGATGCCATTCAAATCACGGGAATTAAAGTTGGTATATTTAAATTCGTCCTCTTTCCACTAAGAGACAAGTTTAGGGCTGAAGACATTTTTTCTACAATAATAGTGGGAGGAGTTCACTCTCTTTCACAAACTATCAAACCATGTCCATCTATAACCTTTAAAGCATACGTCATCCTAGAATTCCAATATGCATAGTTGTTACTACCAAAGATGGGAACTCGATTACACAAATTCTTAATTAAAATTCGATTTTTCAAATATCAACAATTTTTCAAAAAAATGATATCAAAGAAAAAATAATTTTGCAGAAAAAGATCACACTGTAATTTTGTGCAATAGGCTCTAATATGATTTTGAGAGTGCATTTGCAATCTTAATAGAATAATTTATATAATTAAATGTTCACTAATAAAAAATCCATATTATTACCAAATTTTAATTTGATTAATTTAGGTTTGCATGTGATGATCGTTCCAAACACAGCAAATTAACTACACATACAAGGGAAAACAAATATGAGGGAAAATCCCTAAATAGGTCAAAACCTAAATCAAAACTTTAGAGTTTTACAAGAACGTGACTAGAAAAAACCTTTAAAGCATACGACTCACTCACGAGTCATCCACAGGTGGCGGTCCACCCTTGGTATCCACCGATCAGCCTATGTCTTTTTTTCAGCAGTGATCCACTCAAGAACCAAAAGGTAGCAGTGAAGAATTTATCTCCACAAGAGTAACTTGGATATGAAATACTTTAGGGTTTCAAACGTATTCACGCATATATTGGGGTGAAATTTGTGAATCAAAAGTTATTTTTGACCTAAATAAAGTGAGGACTTTTGGATAAGGTATGCAGTTTTTTATTTGTAAAAATTCTCTTTGAAAACATGTACGAAGCAGGTATTTATAAGACAACAAAAAATACGAGGCGCCATTAATTGATCTAATAAAAAGCTTCGTTCGAACGAGAATAGCATCTCAACATAATGAGAGCAAGATCGCTCCAATGAAAATACTATCTAGGTTGAACGAGCTTCACGCGATGTGAAACAGTATGACCTCATTAGACGCACGTTAGTTAAAATGTAAAAACGAGCCTCATAATGAATTAGACTTCTCGTTCGAACGCAGTCAGCATATTTTGAAAAACAAAACAAACATAAAAATTGCTTCATTTTTAATAAAAATATCTACCAATATAAATGCAAATAAATTTGAACTCGTAATTTATTTATACCTTCATAATGTGGATATCATCTTGAATTTGGAGATGTTAGATATTCCGTTCTTCGTAACGGATCGATTCAAATGGTAACGGGATACGCCAAAATCTATATAAGCCTAAGCTATGAGAAAATGACATAAATTATGCCCTTATAGAAACCCATCAAGGATTTTTATTTTAGGGGTGTATATGATATCTGGGCACCAGAGGGGGGAGATGATAAAAAAATTACAAACTTAACCCTTAGACCAAGTATTGTATTTGATTATTTACTAAATAACACTTTTTAGATGGGATAAAACCCCATTATATTCAAGTGGATCTACAAGAAGAAAATATGGGTGGATGGGAAGGTGGAAACCTTCAAAGAAGTCTTGTTTTGAGAGGGTTTACTAAAAATAAGGGATTAACTATAAGGAAATATTATAGATAATAGTAATGCTAAAGTCTATCCAGATTATTTTATTCATTTTAGCATATTTACATCTCAAGATTTTTGAAATATATATCAAGAATGCGTTCTTCACTAGTCGTCTTGACGAGTGCTTCTACATGATGCGACCTAAGGATTCCTAAAAAATGTACAAGAAAGAAAGCTATGAAAAATTAAGAGATATGTTTATGGACTTATGCAAGCGTCAAGGTCTGGGGACATCGATTTTGATTATGCAATCAAATATGAAGGTTTTTAACAATGCCCGAATGAAACTTATATGTGTAAGAAGCATGATGAAAATGTGGTGATATTACTAGTATTGTACATGGATGATATTAATATGTAATGATGTGGGTTAATTGTCTCATATAGGAGTATCTTTGTCTACTCAGTCCGATGTGATGAACTTAAGAGAAGTATTCATATCCTTGGAATCAAGCTTATACATGATATAAAAAATAGGATGTTGGGCATATCCTAAGCCATTTATATCGATGATGTGCTTACAAGTTTTAGCATGCAAGATTCTAAGAAAGGATTTCTCCATTGCAGTCATGGATTTTTTTTTATTGAAGGATTTGTGTTCTAAGTCACCCGATAAGATAAAGAGGTTGAGAAATATACCTTATGCTTCAGACAAGGGCAACCTCGTATATGTTTTGCGGTTTACAAGACTAGAAATTTGATTTTTCATCGGCATATTCAATAGATTATAATCTAAGATAGGTGAGGAGCACTATACTATAAATTCTCAAGTAGCTAAAAAATAGACTATATAGTATGTGATGGTTTACTCAGCAGATAGTCTAGTACCCATTGGTTACACAAAATTGAACTTTTAGTCAGATATAGATTCAATGAAGTTAACCTCGTGATTTTTTTCCTTAGTATGTGGACCCATAATATAAAGGAGTATCAAGGAATCATGTATTAATGATTTGACTGTAGAATCCAAATGTATTGGTGCTTAGGAGGAAGAAAATGAGGTTGTTTGGATTTGAAACATCTTAAATGACATGGATGTTCTTTCTTGAGTGTCGTCGGCTATTACACTTTATTCCGACACTATCAGCGAGAGTTCAAATTCAAAAAAAAATAATGACGCATAAGAGGTCAAAGAACAATGTGTGCACGTATCACAAGGCTCGAGAGAGTTTGTAGAGAGTCGATATCATCGTGACCAAGACTGCATCTCAAGAAAAGATAACGTATTGTTTTATAAAAAATCTTATGAAATGAGGTTGTTGATAGTCATGTAGAGGGAATGTGAGTCAAATTCATAGGCACATGGTTTTAACACCAAGTTGGATATTTTGGGCATTTTATTTTTCAATATAAGAATTTTCTAGTTTATTTAAAATGAAAATCATGTTTGTGACAGTATTTTATATTTTATTTTAAATATATTTTTTTATGTCTATCAATTGTACTTAGTATGAATTCTGATTAGTTTTATTCAGCTTGATCACTAAAAATCAAAATTATGGTTCTAGTATGATTGAAAATTCAATAACCTATATAGGGAATCGATATGATATCAGTATGGATGCGTGTGCACTCATACAAGTTTATTTATAAATATAATAAATTGTTTGATGCTTAGAGAACTTGTATGATATTTCAAAAGAGGATTATGACTAGTACATTCATAAATATATTGATCAGGACCACGCAAGGGATTCAAGTCTAAGGGATGTCTTTATTAGACTTGTAAAATATCACAAACCATTTACAGATGTTGCACAAATATTCAATTGGGAGGATTATGAGGATTGGAATGCATTTGTAATTGTTTCTTTGACAGTTATGGGGAAATAATCAATTTCATTATATTCCAATCTCCACGTATTGGGAAATCATTATGTTAGTATGTATGAAATTATAATTTGGAGGAATACATGTCTAAGAAATATCATGGATTGTAACACTTCCTTGATAGACTTATAAGTATTGTTTACGCTAGTAAACCCAACCAGTGGATTATTTTTCTAATCAAGTGGAGTAGCAGTGAAGCTGTGTTTGTGAATTAAGGAATATATAAGATTTTATTTCAAATTAATTTGTTGAAAATTAATCTGACCATGTGGTTATTGGATACTTACCACATGAATGACATTTTGTATTGTTTCCACATTGCAAGTAAGACCTAATTAATCCAAGTGAATTTGATATAACTAACTTGAACAAAAATCATAATTTCTTTGTGGTATTTATTATTATTAAACAAATAAAGAAAATTAGTTACGAGAATGTAATTCTTGCTTTCCAGATATTTATTTGGAATCTAATTTAATTATTTTCTATTGCCTCCATAATATAGTCCATATGCCATAGTAGTGGGTCCAAACTCTTTAGAATCCCAATTAAGCTATAACACATGACTGATACCTATATATATTGGTGTAAGATCGGGTTTCAAGATGCATAATCATTATTAAGAGTTTGGGAAGAAAATAGGAAACATTATTCACATCTTTATGAAGATTATTAGAGACAGGGCTCTATATCTCACTTAATATGAAAGGTTTTAATCTTCAAATGTGTCCACACAACTACTTAACTTTAGAGCATACCTAAAAGGCATACCTTTATCTTCTCAAAATGCATTTTCTCCTCCTTTTGATCATCAACAAGGTCTGGTGAGGTATTATATCCGAAACCTGAGGTTTAACCACTAGATTTAGTTTTTATGTTGTACTTTAAATTGCAAGATTGACCAATGTTCTTGATCATATTGTTTTCTGCATATACTGATCCCCAACATTATTCGCATTTAGTTGTGAAAATAAACTAATAAAAAATTTCTCATAAGTTGGGTAAGACGCTTCTTAGACCAAAGCAATCGTCGGAAGACACACATTGTCTAGGATGTTAATAGTTAGATAAGATCTTTTAGTAGCTGAACTTTTTTTTTGTCCCAATCTATTTTACTGTCATCTATTTGAGTTTATTCTATCAATGATTCTATCAAAAAGGACCAATGCAAGGTGAAAGTCTTGTATTCCAATTGTCATAATAAAGGACACTTGAAAGTTTTATATATGTGTAAAAGCAATTACTCAAACTCCCCATCATTCTTTTACAACCTAAACCCTTTATTTGTACCTATTTTTTAAAAATTAATATACCTTCAAGAGTTCTATGATTTTCTTAAATGTCCTCTCCTTTGGAGCTTGTTCTATGTAGAGGGAATGTTGATAGAAGGGGAAGAAAACTAATAATGCATCCCACAAAAATGTTTCTAAGGGGAAGGCAACTAAGGATGTTCCTCCCAAGGTAATATATGAAACAAAAATTCTACGTGCTAATCATATTATGACTAGAATATACATTATTGATGGATTCGAGATCGAAACCTGAAAGTAGAATTTTATGACAAACTCATCATCTATAATTAGGTTCTTTGTATGAACTTTTGAGTTTTTTTAACTCCTTGAGGGCATATAGGCCTGATCGCATATTTTACTCTTTGGTGATATTGTTTTAGTTATTCGTGTCACAATTTTTTTTTTTTCGTATGATATATTGAACTTTTATGTTTGTAGGTCAACATTTATAACACATGATTAATATAATCATACATGATTAGTTCTTTTACAATTGGTTTTATTTACGAAAAATATAATCCGTGCTTAAAATTATATGTTATGAAATCCTTGGTAACTTAAGCTACATATTTTAAAGTACTTGTCATAATTCATGCACTTTATACCGAAGTATAATTTGCTTAATCTCCATCATACGTATAATGAAGCGATTTTTCTACTTATAAAGGAAATTAATTATTTCTTATGATTTGGAAAAAGGGTGTTATTTTGAATCTTTTGTTTGTGAGAATTTTTTCAATATGGTTGAAGTTCAGAATAAAATTCACATTTAATTCAAGAGATTGGAAGAGATGACGTGGTTAGTGTTTCGACTTTAGGAATAAAGAACTATATTTTTTTGGAAAAAGTTTCCCTCTGTAAAGAAAGAGAGAATGTTGTCAAATGAAAATTTCTCTTAAAAATAGATGTCGTAAAGATTGCTATCTATACAAAATTGATTAACATCAAGGATAAGAGACTTAAACGATTTTAGTTAGAAATCTCTATTGAGGAATACCAAATGGCAGCTAAATTAATTTCAAGGAAAAAAGAAGATTTCCTTTTGTTTCATAAAGCTAAAAATTGAATGTGAGTTAAAACGCTAATAATTATTATTTATTTTAAAATTAATGCTTAATGTATTCACTTTGTATCACAAATTTATGTATTTTCTCACTTTATCTTTATAAGGATTAAATTTGATCTTAGACGATTGAATGCTAAATCATTCTCCGTGCATTGTATTTGACATAAACAAAAACCTTGAGTGGCATTTTTTTAAAGTATGTTTAATCATATCATTGGTTATTTTTTTGTAATTAAATGTACTAACTTAAAGAAAACATTATCCAGTATATTATTCTTGTGCATTTGTTCTTGCATGAAACTATCCCATACTACTTTTTTCGACTTGATATCTCTCCAGGTTTGTTACAACGAACCTCCAAGACCAGCGAAGCTTGAGCATCGTAGAAGTTAAGTGTCTAGTTTTTTAAGTTTCCCTAGTTCACTTTTCTGTAACTTATTACATGATTTGTCTCCTATCAAAATGCCTCTACACCTTATACCTCCCTCACTTCCTCCTATATCCATACCTTGGAAAAATTTAATTGTTCATATCCTTCATTCAGTGGTTATTCATTTTCTTGGTAATTTTTCTACTTCCTCAATTTTATTATTTCCCCCCTTTTAAATTTATGGCTTGGGTGTTTGTGGGTTTGTTATAATGGTGATGATTCTTTATCAATGATAAATGAGATAACTTATCTTAAAAAGATATTCATTCTTTATAGTATATTTTCATGTGTACAAATTAGTACTCACCTACTTTGCCTCACTCATTTTTTGGGGTATTCTATTACATTGTTAAGCATCTATTTGAGTTGATTAATGTTTGGCCTACTTCCATACATAAGACTTTATCTCATATTTTTAGTGTGGGATCCTTGGTATATCTTTGATATTCATTTTATCCTATGATTTATGTTCTTTTTGCATTGGTGTGTTATTTCTAGTCTATGTTCATGGTTATATCACTCACGTGACTTGACTTACTTCGTGTCTTTCCTCATACTTGATAAAATTTTGCCAATCGGACCATATATAGGGAAAGGTTGGTTTGTTTGGACTATCTTTTTGAGAATCTTATACCTTGAACTTTCATATATGGAAAATGGCATGATGTTGTTTTCTCAGTCTGGGCCTTACTATAGTAACCTAGTTTGATAATTTATTATCTCCTTTTGGTTACATTTACATCTTAAAATTATTTTTTTACTATTGAAGTTTGTGGTGTGAATGTTAATATTACTTTTGAGCTAATTCTTGAACACTACAATATCCTATAATAAAAATATCCGAACTACCCATATGGACGAATTCTTGGATTTCCTTCCATTGTGGAAGTGATTTCTTTCTTGAGTGACAACAATTGTTAGTTTTAAGATTGAAATAATTTTCCCCATCCATTGGATTTCCTTTTTTCTTTTGTCGACTTTGAACCCACATGAAGTTTCTTATGAACTTTCACACTTGTTTTATGCAATTATAAATGGCATAAAGATGGACTTAGGTGACCAATTTTTTTATTTGAATTTGGCTCACTCAAAGAGTGATATTAAATATTAAGCACTACCCTTCGATCATTTGATCATGGGTTTAATTTGGAGAATAATAATGTTATTCTTCAGTATGAGTTTATGAAAAAATTTAAGTTTGAGCCTACATTGAATCTTTAGTCTTATTACTAGTCAATTATTCATCTTGGTGACCTTAATGGTCTTCCTTTTACACCACATGTTTTTACTTATCATGATCTACATCCTAGTAGTAAATCAAAGACTTCTAGCTAACATTATCGGTCCCAGAAAAAGTTAAATGATATTGCATATCAAAAGTTAACTCGAGTTAGTTTTAGCTTGAAGCTCTCGTTCAAAGACTCTTTGAAATGTGACACCCCGCTTAAAATAATAACGGGTGGCAAGCCCTACACTAAAATAATCAGGAATCTCAAGTGGATCATTCTCAGCATCTACTGACTATTCTAAAATAAACTCGGCTAACTACACATTACCACAAAAAAAGGGTATCAAAAAAAATTTAAAATATTTTATTCAACACTTTCTAAAACCAACCATGCAACAACTAACCAACAACATAACATCTAAATATTATAAGAGACACACACGTGCTCAAATGATATAAAGGAGTATAATGCAAGAGTACAACAAAATGTACCAAATAATTTACCCGAATATGTTGTCGGGTCACAGATAATACAAAAATATGAGAGGGACAAAATAAAAGTTCTACGCTACAACACTTGGGTATAAACCCGATATACAAATTGAATCCTAATCTAGATACATAAATATAGGAATTGCTTATATCAAAATGCCGCAACAGTCCGTTACTGCCACAGCTCCACGAATAAACTGGATGGATATCATCAATGGCGTCCTTGCGGAGGAACACCTAGAATAATACAATATATATACACAGCCAGAGAAAATAGAAACGGGTTAGAGCCCGAGGTGTGAAAACATTTTATAGCAAGTGCATTAAAATGCATAATAATTATAAATGCATTATGACATGATTAAAGTGGAGTCTCACTCTCCATAAAATTCAACTCTCAACTAAAGCGCGCAACTAAACGGATGTATATGATCTCCAAATAATTTCCCAAATCTATCTAGGGACTTACACCTAAAATTTATACTCAATTAAAACCCATCTAAATCATATCTCTCAACTTCTACTATTTCTAATCTCAAATATTTGCCCACTTTCTAAACAAATAAAGTATACATAAACATTCCCTTTAACTAGAATTTCTCATATTCTAGATAGTGACATATATATATATATATATATATATATATATATATAGCATCTTAGTGCTAAGGACTAAACTTCTCCCAATTCTCAATACTGCACTGCGTTTCGTGTGTGGGACGTCTTGCAAGCGAAATCCAGATAAGGAATCCCCCCGATACACTACTCCTTGGCAGTATTGATTATCAAGATTCATTATGCCCACAATGCATGACGCGTATAACCCCAATTCGTTTATACGATAACTAATTAATTAATTATTCTCAATTCTCAACAGTGCACGGTGTTTCGTGAGTGGGACGTCTCGCAAGTGAAATACAAACAAGGAACCCCCCCCCCCCCCACTACATTACTGCTGGCACTGTCGATCGTCGAGATATATACTAATATATAATATGAGCACTAAGGAATAATTTCTCCTCACTCCCAACATTGCACTGCGTTTCATGCGTGGGACGTCTCGCAAGCGAAATCAAAACAAGGAACCCCCCAGATACACTACTCATCGGCAATGTTGGTCGTTGAGGTCCATTATGCCCTCGATACCCAAAGTACTATATATACACATATAATTATCTACTATTCAATTTCTCATAATTGATTCATTATAATTTAAGTCCTGTTAAAATCTCCCGGAATGAGATTCAAGCAATCTTCTTATATCTCTTTACTTTTGAGACAAATATGATATCACAGAATCATATTCAACTTATATACTATTCACATAAGTATAATAATAACCTTCCCAACGAGCTATAACTCAAGGATGCAGGTTCTTAATGCCATCATCTACTAGGGAATCACTCACATATAATCCTGGGTACCAACGGTCGGAATCTCATACCGCCTTGGCAAAACCCATAACACAACATACGGGAAGTGGTCATAGTTCCTCCCTGGAAATGAGATGAAACATACCCACCATGTCTCACCCCTAATAAAAATCACACAATAATAAATGGACGCTATGACCTCGGACTATACGCACCCTGCTCCTCAAGCCAGGGGCCTCACCCACATCGCGCAACTTCCCAAGATAGCATAGTGGGGGTATGCTTCACACACACACACACACACACACACACACACACACACACACACACATATATATATATATATATATATATATATATCATTCACATAAGGTATACATACATCATCACATCATATATATGTATACCATCACACAAGGTATATATATCACGCTATTTACATACTCATAGTACAATCGTAGACGTAAGTGAAATAATCTCATTATTTAGTATATTTTACTCTCGATGTACTATTTGTCAATAACTCGCATATAACTTCCCCACTTAGTATACACTATACTATATCTCACTTGAAGTTCACACCTCACTTCTATTTATATTAATCGGATCTCAATTATATTTACGCTGGGGATATTCTCTATATCCTAATGCACCTCGATCAGCATTTATCATTTATATGAAACATCTCCCAATTCAATTTACGTTAAGGATATTTTCTATATCCGTATGCACATCTATCAGCATTTACTATTCTCAATCCATAATATTGTTCAATCAATCGTATGAACCTTTAAAGTTGTCCCATTTGGAATTTAATCCTGCAATCCATTATCTCTAATATCATCCTAACTCTTTATTATAAACCCATTATTATCTCCACACTGAATTCTCAATGATAGTGGGCTTCCCCACTTAGTCAATTCGATACTCTCTAATCGGTATTCTCTCGAACTAAATCAATATGACTCCAATAATTTCTCGTAAGGTAGACTTCCTAAAAGTATCCAAAAAACACTTCTCATAACTCGTATAGAGGTTCCCAATCGATAACCTCAAACGAAACGGGATGAAACTCACCCTAGAAAAACATCCCCCAAAACTGCCATGTTTCCGAATTGATTCGGCCTCCAAGGCAAATCGATTCGGGTCCAAGGACTTGGGCTTCTATCTTAGGCCAAATCGATTCATCCTACGTCTGAATCGATTTGGTCACTCAGACCTGGGCACCTGCAACATTGTGAATCGATTCAGTAAGGGGCCGAATCGATTCGGCCTATCAGAGGCTATGAAAATGGCTACTTTTTCTCAGAAGCCAAAAATTCCAAAAATCATATATATCATCTTCCAACCATTTCTCTTCAACTCAAACATATATATAACCTCAAAACTCAGTATATAACTTAACCCAACTAATTTACAACCTCTAGTTCATTACATACACACCAAATGTAAGATTTTACCCAATATCTAGGTTTTGACATTTTATCCCCAAATTCACAATTTTTCTCCACAAATCATGAAATAAATGATACACAACAATTATTTAGCAAGTTTAATCACTTGCCTTAAATTCGTAGAGTTTGATTCGTCCTCAAAATCGTGGATCGGACGAAAAACCCCACTTTTCTCTCTTTCTCTTCTTCTTCTTCTCTCTATTTCTCTCTTTCTTTCTCTTTCTCTCTAAGGAGAATTGTTTCTCCCGCAGGATTTTAAGCCTTATCTCCCAAAATACACAACTTTAAATGATAATACACACTTTAAATGACTCGGTCACTTTAATTCGAGTCAAACGAACTAAAAATATTTCGGAGCCTAAATAAGCCCCAAGTACAGTCATTTCGACTGTCTCGACCCTTCCGAAAACCATCGTACCCTCAGAATCATCATTTGAAACACTTTCTAACATCTTCAAATTTTTACCTCAATTCCAATTTAATTATTCTCCAATTAAAATAATATTTATTTCTCCTAAAAATAAATAAATTATTGTCCCAAAAATCTCGAGGTATTGCTGACTTCCCCACTTACAAGAATTTCGCCCTCGAAATTACGCTATGCCTAATACTCCAAAGCTCAACTAGTTCCTACTACACTTATCCTCACTAACCCTATACCCAATCCTCCCACTTCTCACTATGAATTATCTTTAAAATTTTATGAAACCAATTATAACTACTAGGGCACCCATACACCCTTTATTCAAGATCTACTCGTATAAACACAATTAGGATTCACTTGCCTCAATAGTACAACAACTAGGGATATATTAAATTATACTAACATACTAATAATATAACAATTTTTAAAAGGTCCAAGGATTTAACTCCTCTCAATTCCTGGCATTCGCTACTTTCATACGGGGGAGGTCTCGCAAGCAAAATCCAAACAAGGAACCCTATCAATACACTAATATGTAGCGACTTCGGGGATTGAGAGTTTGTTAGATCGGGACTAGAGTTTAAAAATACTTTTGTGAAAATCATTTTGATATGGCCCAAAGGCCTATAAAAAGTTTATTTTGAAAATAGTTTATTTTAAAACAATTTATGTTTTTCGACAGTTAAATAAAATACCTTATGCTCAAGGTATAAGGTTTTAACAATTCTCATACTCATAATAATATATAGTTCTCAAAACTAACACAATTATAAGCTAAAATTTCTTACTCCTCAATAATCCACAAGGTTCTGAATTCTTTTTAGTAATATTCTCTCATATCATATTAATATATTTCCATTCACTAAGCTATTCCATAGCTAGAATATAACACATATATAAGTCTAGCACGACTATAAAAATAAGTATCTTTATCATTATTACTTAACACAATACAATAACTCTTACATTCACAACAAAGCTATAGCTCTCTATTAGCACATCACAAAATAATTTATTCTCTCAAAAGATAACAATATAAGAGCCTCACTTGCTCAACATTCCCTTTCGGGTTATTCCATACATAATAGCACTACCCTCTCATAACTATCTCCCATACGATATTCCCAAAGCTTCATATAGCATAATCCTATTCACAAAGGAAAATAACTTACATCATTCATCTCTAGTCCGATTTCATCTCCTCATCAATAGGTTCCCACACAAAGTCCCCTGGCCTAAAATGACCTTAAATCTGTTGTAAGGGTTGCACCTCCAAAACTTCTTCAAAACGTGGTCATTTACCTCTTTTAGGACCATCTCTCTTTCTATGACCTATTTCTCTACAAAAGAAACATCTACCCACAAATCCTCTCTGCCAATCTTGAGGAACATAACGCTGTCGCGACCCTCTATTGTCCGACTTATACCCACTGGAATTACTGGTATTATCTTCACCAAACCTACTTGATGAACCCGAGTCTCCAAATTTCCTACCCCTTTGCGAATGAAGACGATATTCATGACATTGTAATAGTGCCGCATTCACTACCTCAGTGAAAGTCACTAACACTGGGTTCCCTAACAAATGCTGTCGAATTTGCCCATTTAAACCTCACATAAACTTCGTTATTCGTTTCTCTTATGTATTTACCTCTTCAGGTACTAAATTCGCCAATCGAGTAAATTCTTCTTCGTACTCTGCCACCGGTCTATTACCTTGAAATACATCCATCAATTTCCTCCTCAATTCCTTCTAAATCACGAAAGGAAAATACCTTTGATCAAAAAGTTCCAAAAAATCTGTTATGGGAAATGTATCTCTTTGTTCTGACGTGGTGACAGACTCCCACCACTGGAGAGATGCACCCTTCAACTTAAAAGTGGCTACAAATTGCTTCTGCACCTTACTACACTCAACTATACGGAGGTGCCTTTGTATACTATTCTTCCATCGACCTGCATCCATCACATCAAATCCCCCAGAAAACTCTGGAGGATGTTCGTTCCTAAAATCTTCTCATACTTTTTCCCACAAAGACGGTATTGGATGGGTTTGGGCTTCTTGAGATGCAAGTTGATGCGCCATAGTAAAAATGGTAGCACTTACTGCTTATGCTATAATACTGCCAACTTCATCTGTAGTCATTGTCCTTTGAGGCAATTGGGATTCAACACTCTCAGTCCCTTTATTTGCACTGCTTGGACGACCTCTCTTCGGTGGCATTTGAAACAAGAACAATTGTATCAGAAGGCGTTTCAAATGTTTTCTCATCACATAAGAAAATATGGGCGTGCAAACACAACAGTCCTAATAATAGGGCTCTAATCAAGAATGCTTACGGAAGATCGTAGTAAAACCACACAGATCCTAAAGACACTAGAACTTGATTCTTTGATACCACCTGTGACACCTCGCTTAAAATAATAACGGGTGGCCAGACCTATACTAAAATAATCATGAATCTCAAGTGGATCATTCTCAGCATCTACTGACGATTCTAAAATAAACTCGGCTAACTACCCATTACCACAAAAAGAGGGTATCAAAAAAAATTTAAAACATTCTATTCAACACTTTCTAAAACCAACCATGGAATAACTAACCAACAACATAACATCTAAATATTATAAGAGACACACACGTGATCAAATGATATAAAGGAGTCTAATGAAAGATTATAACAAAATGTACAAAATAATTTACCTGAATATGCTGTCGGGTCACAGATAATACAAAAATTTGAGAGAGACAAAATAAAAGTGCTACGCTACAACACTTGGGTATAAACTCGATATACAAACTGAATCCTAATCTGGACACACAAAGATAGGAATCGACTATATCAAAATGCCGCAACAGTCCGCTACTGCCACAGCTCCACGAATAAACTAGATGGATATCATCAATGGCATCCTTGTGGAGGAACACCTAGAATAATACAATATATATACACAGTCAGAGAAAATAGAAACAGGTCAGAGTCCGAGGTGTGAAAACATTATATAGCAAGTGCATTAAAATGCATAATAATTGTAAATGCATTATGATATGATTAAAGTGGAGTCACACGCTCCATAAAATTCAACTCACCTCTCAACTAAAGTGCGCAACTAAACGGGTGTATATGATCTCCAAATAATTGCCCAAATCTATCTAGGGGCAAAGTAATCAAACTTACACCCAAAATTTATACTCAATTAAAACCCATCTAAATCATATCTCTCAACTTCTACTATTTCTAATCTCAACTATTTGCCCACTTTCTAAACAAATAAAGTATACATAAACATTCTCTTTTACTAGAATTTCTCATATATATATATATATATATATATATATATATATATATATATATATATATATATATATATATATATGAGTTATTAGCATCTAAGTGCTAAGGACTTAACATGTCCCAATTCTTAATAATGTACTGTGTTTCGTGCGTGGGACGTCTCGCAAGCGAAATCCAAACAAGGAACCACCCCGATACACTACTCTTTGGCAGTAATTATTATCAAGATTCATTATGACCTCAATGCATGATGGGTATAACCCAAATTCTTTTATACTATAACTGATTAATTAATTATTCTCAATTCTCAACAGTGCATGGTGTTTCGTGCTGTAATACCCCGTATTTTTATGCTTTCTTAATTTGGGGATTTATTAAATTTTATGTGAATTAATTATTTTAAAAATATTAACATGATGTGAGTTAGTAATTATGGGAAACTTGTTGAATATTACTAATGAGCAAAGTAATATATAATATTGGTTCTATTAAATGTCACGAGTGAATAGAATGACAATTTTGGAAATTTAAGTCGGGACGCGCCTGTGTCGCATCGGGAATAAATATTGATTAATAAAAGTGAAATATTTTTAAGTTATCCATATGATCATTTTGAGTGAACCAACGTGTTCGGAAGGGTCTAGATAGTCAAAGAAGTGTACTCGGGGGTTTAGTTTAGGTCTCGGAGCGTTTTTAGGCCTATTTAGCACCCCAGGAGGGCATTTTGGACATTTTGCATTTTTGGGTAATTAAACCCACGAAAATTATTAGGCTATATCAGCCATTTGGAATAGTCCCTTAGGGTTATCAGACTCAAAACTTTAGAATGGCCATAAGAGAGGGAAGAAAAAAGCTTTCTAAGCAATCCGAGGCTAAAAAATCATCTGATTGCACCGCCACCACCACCAACGCGTAGATCGCGCGACGGGGAATGCAACCACACCAAATTCGTCCACAAATCAGAACTCTAAAATTTATAGGCAAGTGTTTATCTTGCTTATTTTCGTTAATGCATCACTCATGTTAGTCTAGGGTTGATTAGGATGAGTTTCATGGAAGCAAACCCAAGTTGGAGATAGGAAATTGCATGTAGTAATGATATAAATGGAAATGTGGAAATCCCCCTTCATATGTAGAGGTTGAACCACGGATTTATGATGTTTTAGAAGAAGAAATTCTAGAAAAAGATTGATTAGAACAAGGTTAAAGAAATTCTAGGGTTCTTGAGATTAATATGAGTTTTTGGCCTATTAATCCATGGTTATTGATGAAAATTTTCATGCTTTATGTAGAAGACGTATAATATGGATTCATACTATTAGTAGTACAAATTTTTTGGCGATTGGGAATGAAAAATCTGGATTTGGATGGGGTTGTGTGATAGAACCCGTAACTGGTTACCTACAGAATTCGCCATACCTGCTTGATCGATTGATCGATCCAAGAGCAGCGATTGATCGAAGGTTCGATCGATAGAGCCCCTGCCCTCGATCAATCGACCCCTTCTGGCAGACTTATATTTCCCCTTTTTAAATAATTGAATTAATTCTAAATGAATAATACTCCTTAGACATCCTTATTAAAATATTTTGGGAGATAAATATGACCAGTAGGACTTATTAATGATTATGAGACCTTTAATGTAAGGCGAGATTTGCATTTTTGGGGGGTTTATATATAAGAGACGATGGAATTTTGTATTAAAGGGAGAGATACATAAAATAGTTACGATGGAAAATAGATGAATACCTACTGAATTTTACACTTGGGAGGATAGGGCCCATGAGTGTTACGTAGTAAGTTGGAATAATCCCTCAAATTAAAGTTAGAGATGAACCGTTATACGTGATAACTAATAATGGGAAACTAAGGATAAATATCGTAATTATGGGTTATGAGATGAACCTAAATTGATATGATAAAAGTAGTATATATATATGACTGTGTGTATGCATATATTATATACGTGGGAAAATCATGCCCGCGCTACTTGCTATCCCTGAGGTTACCGCGCTGGGACAGTCTTATCTCGATGTGACCTTTACGGGGGATATTGACTTGTACCCAAGAAGATAGAAATCCTAGGTACAGGCTATCGTATCGATAGTCACGGTCCTAAGAGACGCGAGGATATGTGCTGACCTCTTGGACTTGGAAACTATGCTTCGCCCAAATATTGTTTGTGTTTTGTTTAATACTGTTAGAGAGTGATTCCGAACATGTATTTCCCTCAGTACGAGTAATACGGGGATTGGATAGCAGAGTATGCCCGAACCATAGTTTTTATGTGGGGTGCTGATAGAATATATATGTTATACGAGTATTTAATATACATATATGAATTTCTTAAATTTAGAATTTCTTACCGTGTTTACGATAAGTAAGAGATGAATAATAATTTCAATTGAGAAATACCCGTTTCTAAAGTGTAGTATATTTCTAGAAAACTTTATTAATAAATAAAGTTAAAAATGAGAGCTTTCACTAAACGAAATTTACTTCTTAAATAGTTGAATTGTTTAGTTTAAACCTTACGAGTAACCTAAGATAAGATGAGTTAAACCGTTGGGAAGGTTAGTGCGATAGGTGTGCACATTAGAAGAGAGGTGAGAATTTCTCTAGAGAGTGTCGCACTAATATGTTGTTGCATTGGCCTGTAAACATTTTAAATACTTGTTAAATAAATTTTAAATCATTTACACTATCGGGCTCTGACCCGTCTCTATTTTTCCTCTCTCTCTTGTATATATATGTATATATTACAGGTGCCCAGCCACAAGGGCGTCTTGCATAGGATCCTTTGGAAGGAACGTGCTACAGCTTAGGTGGGAGTTGCAGGCCTCTTGCTTAGATGACCTCATTCATTTGATTCCACTCTTAGCACTATTTATTTCAGTTGGGCTTGTGTTGCCCTTTCCATTTTCAGTTGTTTTATTGGATATTGTAATCCATTTATTTTCAGTACTTGCACTTTGGGATTTATTATTGCCAGGATGTTTTCATTTAAAGTATTAAATGTTGGATTCAACTAGTTGAATGTTTGATTATTTGGATTGTATGTTCCAGAATAACTGTGGTGTGATTATTTAATATTGAATTATGTAAAGTTTTAAATGTTGGTTTACATAAAATAAAAATTGGAAATCAAAGTCTAAAATGGTTTTGACACTTAGCTTAATTATTTAGGGTGTTTGAATTGGAAAAGTATTCTTTGACAGTGATGCTAAGAATGAACCAACTGTTCACCTTGATTTTAATTTAATAAAGGAGTGATCGCCCGATATTTAATTAGGCGGGGTGTCACAGGTGGTATCAGAGCATCAGGTTCTAGTGTCCTTTAGGATCTGTACGGCTTACTTCGTTTCCAGCTTAGCGTCTTTGATATAGATCCCTAATATTTGGATTGTTGTATTCATCTCTATACACTGGGAATTCGTGCTTCTGCGATTTTTTTATGCGAATGATGAACTCATCCAAATTTATTTAAATTTTCAGATGGATCGTCATGAAGAACTAGCTCAAACGGTTAGGGGAGTCAACGAGCAAAATCGACTCACATCTCAGGTATCTCCAGAGAGAATATCAAACTCCGAGTTAGCAGGTATTGTGGCACAGGCAGTTACCACTGTGGTCTTGCAGTATCAAGAATGCAGCACACAACTCATGGGGGCAAAAGATCTAGAGAGTATAGTCAGTCTGTCATGACTGGAAATAACAAGTGTGTGAAGACACAAAAATCACAACAACAAGCTCCTCAAGACCATAAAAGCCACGAAGGTAACGAATTGTGCGGGGAAGCCCGAAAGCGTCAGGGTCAACAAAGCCAGGGTCCGAGTGAAGTCACGAAGGAGTGTTTCTGATGTGGAATGGACAGTCATGAACGTCAAACTTGTCCGGATCAGTCTAAAAAGGAACTCCAAATCAACCAGCGAGAACTTTCGGGACTCTGCTATATATGTGTAAAGCCGAGTCACAAGTGGAGAATTGTCCTCACCCTGACATAGTTTTTCCACAAATTTCCCACCAAGGCCAACAAGACCAGGGAAAAAGAGAGACTAGTCAACAACGTAGTGAAGTGAAGCAGTTTCGAGGGAGGTGCTTCCAATGTGGAAGAAATGGCTATAGGCGTCAGGATTGCCCAAAGAAGAATAGGGTCCCACGGCAGGAAGGTGCTAGTAATAAACCTCAGAAGCCAACTCCACCACCCTTTCCAACAACCTTGGTTCAACAGAGACAGTTACAGTATGGAGGTGTCTGTAACGTCCACCAGATAGCAGCATCTCAGGACCTAACTGAGAAAAGAGGTATGTTTCCTATCCATGGTACTATGGGTCGAGTTTTATTTGATACTGGGGCGACGCACTATTTTATAGGTACTCATTTTGCGAAGGCCTTAGGGCTATTAGTCACATCAGAGAGCACTGTGACGTGTGTAGACTTACCACTGGGAAATGGTTCACTTATTTTTTTTATATGCCGGGGTGTGGGAGTAGAGATTGGTAGCTTAGTATTACCAGCAGACATGTTAGTATTAGATATGCATGAGCACGACGTTATTATCAGTGTGAATTGGCTCACATCTTATAGAGCCATGATAGATTGCTTTGGTGAGAGTAATGTCTTTGCCATTCCGGGGCAAGAAATGTTTGAGTGGCGATACCTCGCCCAGAAGGGGGATCTTACACCTATTTTTATTATATAAAGGAGGATACCTCTAGGGAAATAGTAATTCTCTTGGATTCGATTCTAGTAGTTCGTGAGTTTTCGAATGTATTTCAAATGGTAAGTGGATTAAATATTGAAATATCTTGCGGAGAGTGAGATCACACGTGCTAAAATATTTTTCGAAGGAAGTATGGAGACAGAGTGTGGTGTCTAGTAAGGGACAACGATTATAGTAGTTTTTGTTTTGGTTTGGGCAGGCATGTTACATTCGGAGTCAATTTGTATGGTCAAGACGATTGGCTAGGCATAATTATAGGTTTTATCCTCAGAGGGTGAAGCATGTTTTCTGTGACACGAGCGAGTCATTGTATTATGTTCATTACTAAATTGGCATGTGAGGAGGGTTTAATGTGTATAACTACGAGCGATATTATCATGTGAATATTTTTCCTAGTGTAGCGGGATTTTCCTTAGTGCTATCCCCGGAGGATGAATTAGTATATTAATGGTGTTATATGCTTTATTGGGGTTACTCGTTTTAGTGATGTGATATATGAGTACATAGTATGGTATTGATTATAACTTTATAGAAATGGTCAGTACAATAGTAGGCAGTTATTGCAAGGCTATTGGAGTGGTTGCTTTAGTGCAACGTGTTCTGTTTTGACGAGGCCTCACCTGCAAGAGGGTTGAACCTGCACTTATATATTATCTATCCTAGAGACTTCGGAGGGGATATTGAGTTCGAGATGTTCGATACCGGCACGAGGGGACTTGGTTGTTATGATGCAGTATGTATCAGGTTTACGGTTGAGCGAAAAGTTTTAACTCAGTATTATGGGTAGCGCTCGGGACTTGGTGATATAAAAGGTGCATTATTATAAATATCCTTTAGATAGGAGGGCATTAAGAGTGATACCCCTATTATTAGGGGAAGGATTTTTAAAAATTTCGATTTTATGTATTCGAGATTCATGGAACACAATTTCCAACACCCAATTCTCAACGATAGTACAATTGGTGAGATGTTCTTTGTTAAGTGTAATTACGGGAGGAAATGTAACTTTTCTGTCAAAAGACGGAGTAAAGAGGTAAATGCTATGGACGGAGGACGTAGCGGATCTCGATAACCGACAATACTAGGTAGTAGTGTATCGGGAGGGTTCCTTGTTTAGATTTCACTTTGTGAAACATCCCATGAATGAAACTTAGTGTAAGGTTGGAAATAGGGAGACGTTTGGTCACTATTCCATGAGTTCGGTACCCCAATCGAAAGGGGATCAAGTAATTATATCTTTAAGTGGGAAGTTAAATTTTGATTTAAATCCAGTGGAGTCGGTTGTGTGGTAAGAAAGCATTGAAAGTTTTGCCTTGTCACCACGAGTTAAGGGGGCGGAATGATAATAAGGAAGATTTACAATTTTAATTTTTAGGGTGATTAAAGTATTGTAATTATGTTGCAAGCACCAGGGAAAACAAAGAATTTGTTTATTAGTATGGAGCGTATGTAATGCTTACGCTAGTATGCACGGTTTATAGGGTGTGTAAAAATCCTGGTTAACTGATGTTAAAACTCGTTCGAGATGAAGGGGTGTGGTAATGGACGTGTGGAAAATGTGTTTGTGGGGCTAATATAATGAAGTGGAAGTGAGAGAGTGGATTAAACGTCACATGAGGGGCGATAATCCATACGTAAGTGTGCAATTAGAATAGCACAACCTAATTTGATGGGAAGGATGTGGGAAGCCATTTAAGAAAGCGTATCCCTTGAATAGAGTAGCAATTTAATTATTATGAAGAACCCTTGGAGTGGAGTAGTTATTAGTCAAGTGTGAGAGCGAACTTGCGCATGCAAAGAGTGATGATGTTAGTTTGGTGTAAAGGATTAAGAAGTGCGCTTCGTGGAGGAAAAGAGCGCGGGTCGGAACTTTCGACATACACCAAGGAAGGAAAGGGAATGTTACGTGTCACATAATGTGAGATAATTCAAGGAAAGATCGATGTTTAGCGAGACGTAGTAAGTAGTCCCTACATGCACCGCCCATAGGTAAGGTTCAGTTGGAAGAGGAAAATAGACCAGAGAATTTTGTGTTTTTCGACAATTCCTGAAATGGGAAGATGTCTGTAAAGATGATAAAGTTCTTGGATGGGTTACCACCCTCAAAAAAAGATCAAGGCAGTGTTAACTAGTGCGCTCCATACTTCCTTTGAAAGGAAGGATCGCACCAGTGCATGGTCTGGCGCAGTATTAATTCCTGAATCTGGATGAGATTTGTGAATCCCACCTTTAATATATGATTTTAGGAACCGGCGGAGATAAGGTTTCGTTTCGAGAAGGGTGTATCACCCCTAGCCATGAAATAGGCGCACAGTGATTAGAAATTAGTGGAACCACGTGAAGGAAATTTTGAAATCTTAGTACGGTGTTTTCAGGAGTGCTCTGAAAAGGCACTCGTACCTGTTAATCACGTATGAGGTGCTTATTTAGGTTTTGGTATGGAAGAACCTCGAATATTCTCCTTTCGTATATTTAGAGGTGAGTGGATACTCAGAATTTTGGATCGGTCGGGAATACTCCGATGACTATGGTGAAATTCCACGACTGTTTTAGGCAAACAAGAGTGGTCAGAGGTTTGTATGGTTTTCTCAGAATGGGCGTTTTGTATATAGATAAATCCGAGTACCTGCCATGTAATGAGGCGCAACATATGCGAATGTTGTCGGTTAGGAGCACCATGTAAAGTGTCTCCAATAAGAATGTTAATCAAGCTTGCTGTGAGGCGGGGACTATAGTGATTAAGCGCCTTACTATGTAGATAGTCTGCGTACAAAGAGATATCCAGAATTGTTCTACCAGTTAGGCCTTATTTTTTGAATTTCGGGACGAAATTTTGTTATTAGGGGGGAAGTGTGTAATACCCCGTATTTTCATGCTTTCTTATTTTGGGGATTTATTAAATTTAAAGTGAATTAATTATTTAATATAAATCTGGAAATTAATTATTTTATAATTATTAACGTGATGTGAGTTAGTAATTATGGGAAACTTGTTGAATAATACTAATGAACAAAGTAATATATAATATTGGTTCTATTAAATGTCATGAGTGAATAGAATGATAATTTTGAAAATTTAAGTCGGGACGCGCCTGTGTCGCGTTGGGAATAAATGTTGATTAATAAAAGTGAAATATTTTCAAGTTATCTGTATGGTCATTTTGAGTGCGCCAACGTGTCCGGAAGGGTTGAGATAGTCAGAAAAGCGTACTCGGGGGTTTATTTTGGGTCTCGGGGCGTTTTTAGGCCTATTTAGCACCCCAGGAGGGCATTTTGGACATTTTGTATTTTTGGGTATACAAACCCACGAAAATTATTAGGCTATATCAGCCATTTGGAATAGTCCCTTCGGGTTATTAGACTCAAAACTTTAGAACGGCCATAGGAGAGGGAAGAATAAAGCTTTCCAAGCAATCTGAGGCCAAAAAGTCATCTGATTGCACCGCCACCACCACCAACGCGTAGATCGCGCGACGGGGAACGCAACCACACCAAATTAGTCCACAAATCAGAACTCTGAAATTTCTAGGCAAGTGTTTATCTTGCTTATTTTCATTAATGCATCACTCATGTTAGTCTAGGGTTGATTAGGATGAGTTTCATGGAAGAAAACCCAAGTTGGAGATAGGAAATTGCATGTAGTAATGATATAAATGGAAATCTGGAAATCCCCCTTCATATGTAGAGGTTGAACCACGGATTTATGATGTTTTAGAAGAAGAAATTCTGGAAAAATATTGATTAGAACAAGGTTAAAGAAATTCTAGGGTTTTTGAGATTAACATGAGTTTTTGGCCTATTAATACATGGTTATTGATGAAAATTTGCATGTTTTACATAGAAGATGTATAATACGGGTTTATACGGTTAGTAGTACAAATTTTTGGGTAATTGGGAATGAAAAATCTGGATTTGGATGGGGTTGTGTGATAGAACCCGTAACTGGTTACCTACAGAATTCACCATACCTACTTGATCGATCGATCGAGCCAAGAGCTGCGATCGATCGAAGGTTCGATCGATCGACCCCTTCTGGCAGGCTTATATTTACCTCTTTTTAAATAGTTAAATTAATTCTAAATGAATAATACTCCTTAGCCATCCTTATTAAAATATTTTGGGAGATAAAAATGACCAGTAGGACTTATTAATGATTATGAGACCTTTAATGTAAGGCGAGATTTGCATTTTTGGGGTGTTTATATATAAGAGATGATGGAATTTTGTATTAAAGGGAGAGATACATAAAATAGTTACGATGGAAAATAGATGAATACCTACTGAATTTTACCCTTGGGAGGATAGAGCCCATGAGTGTTACGTAGTAAGTTAGAGTAATCCCTCAAATTAAAGTTAGAGACGAACCATTATACGTGATAACTAATAATGGGAAAATAAGGATAAATGTCGTAATTATGGGTTATGAGATGAACCTAAATTGATATGATAAAAGTAGTATATTTATATGACTGTGTGTATGCATATATTATATACGTGTGAAAATCATGCCCGCGCTACTTGCTATCCCTGAGGTTACCGCTCTGGGACAGTCTTATCTCGATGTGACCTTTACGGGGGATATTGACTTGTACCCAAGAAGATAGGAATCCTAGGTATAAGCTATCGTATCGATAGTCACGGTCCTAAGAGACGCGAGGGTATGTGATGACCTCTTGGACTTGGAAACTATGCTTCGCCTCAATATTGTTTGTGTTTTGTTTAATACAGTTCGAGAGTGATTCCGAACTTGTATTCCCCTCAGTACGAGTGATATGGGGATTGGATAGCAGAGTATGCCCGCACCATAGTTTTTATGTGGGGTGCTGATAGAATATATATATTATACGAGTATTTAATATATATATGAATTTCTTAAATTTAGAATTTCCTACTGTGTTTATGATAAGTAAGAGATGAATAATAATTTCAATTGAGAAATACCTATTTCGAAAGTGTAGTATATTTCTGGAAAACTTTATTAATAAATAAAGTTAAAAATGAGAGCTTTTACTAAATGAAATTTACTTCTTAAACAGTTGAATTGTTTAGTTTAAACCTTACGAGTAACCTAAGATGAGATGAGTTAAACTGTTGGGAAGGTTAGTGCGATAGGTGTGCACATTAGAAGAGAGGTGAGAATTTCTCAAGAGAGTGTCGCACTAATATGTTGTTGCATTGGCCTGTAAACATTTTAAATACTTATTAAACAAATTTTAAATCCTTTACACTATCGGGCTCTGACCCGTCTCTATTTTTCCTCTCTCTCTTGTATATATATGTATATATTACAGGTGCCCAGCCACAGGGGCGTCTTGCATAGGATCCTTTGGAAGGAACGTGTTGTAGCTTAGGTGGGAGTTACAGGCCTCTTTCTTAGACGACCTCATTCATTTGATTCCACTCTTAGTACTATTTATTTCAGTTGGTCTCGTGTTTCCCTTTCCATTTTTCAGTTGTTTTATTGGATATTGTAATCCATTTATTTCCAGTACTTGCACTTTGGGATTTATTATTGCCAGGATGTTTTCATTTGAAGTATTAAATGTTGGATTCAACTAGTTGAATGTTTGATTATTTGGATTGTATGTTCCAGAATAACTGTGGTGTGATTCTTTAATATTGAATTATGTAAAGTTTTAAATGTTGGTTTATATAAAATAAAAATTGGAAATCAAAGTCTAAAATGGTTTTGACACTTAGCTTAATTATTTAGGGTGTTTAAATTGGAAAGGTATTTTTCGACAGTGATGCTATGAATGAACCAACTGTTCACCTTGATTTTAATTTAATAAAGGAGTGATCGCCCGGTATTTAATTAGGCGGGGTATCACTCGTGCATGGGATGTCTCGCAAATGAAATCCAAACAAGGAACCCTCCAATACACTACTCATGGCACTGTCGATCGTCGAGATATATTCTAATATATAATATGAGCAATAAGGACTAACTTCTCCTCACTCCCAACATGGCATTGTGTTTCGTGCGTGGGACGTCTCGCAAGAGAAATCCAAATAAGGAACCCCCTGATACACTACTCCTTGGCAAGGTTGGTCGTTGAGGTACATTATGCCCTCGATACCCAAAGTACTATATATACACATATAATTATCTACTCTTCAATTTCTCATAGTTGATTCATCATAATTTAAGTCCGGTTAAAATCTCCCGGAATGAGATTCAAGCAATCTTCTTATGTCTCTTTACTCTAGAGACAAATATGATATCACATAATCATATTCAATTTATATATTATTCACACAAGTATAATAATAACCATCCCAATGAGCTATAACTCGAGGATGAAGGTTCTCAATGTTATCATCTACCAGGGAATCACTCACATATCATCCTGGGTACCAACGGTCGGAATCTCACACCGCCTGGCAAAACCCATAACACAATGTACGGGAAGAGGTCGTAGTTCCTCCCCGTAAATGAGATGAAACATACCCACCACGTCTCACCCATAATAAAAATCACACAATTATAAATGGACGTTATGACTTGGGGACTATATGCACCCTGCTCCTCAAGCCAGGGGCCTCACCCGCATTGCGCTACTTCCCATGATAGCATAGAGGAGGTACGCTTCACACACACACACACACACACACAGATATATATATATATATATATATATATATATATATATATATATATATATATATATATATATCATTCACATAAGATATACGTACATCATCAAATCATATAAATGTATAGCATCACACAAGGTATATATATCACACTATTTACATACTCATAGTACACTCTTAGGCGTAAGTGAAATAATCTCATTATTTAGTATATTTTACTCTCGATATACTATTCGTCAATAACTCGCATATAACTTCCCCACTTAGTATTCACTACACTATTTATCTCTTGAAGTTCACACCTCACTTCTATTTATATTAATCGGCTCTCAATTCTATTTATGTTGGGGATATTCTCTATATCCTAATGTAGCTCGATCAACATTTATCATTTATATGAAACATCTCCCAATTCAATTTACGTTAAGGATATTTTCTATATCCGTATGCACATCTATCAGCATTTACTATTCTCAATCCATAATATGGTTCAATCAATCATATGAACCTTTAAAGTTGTCCCATTTGGGATTTAATCATACAATCCATTATCACTAAGCACATCCTAACTCTTTCTTATAAACCCATAATTATCTCCACACCGAATTCTCATTGATAGCGGGCTTCCCCACTTAGTCAATACGATACTCTCTAATCAGTATTCTCTCGAACTAAATCAAAATGACTTTAATAATTTCTCGTAAGGGAAACTCCCTAAAAGTCTCCAAAACACACTTCTCATAACTCCTATAGAGGTTCCCAATCTATAACCTCAAATGAAATGGGATGAAACTCACCCTAGAAAAACATCCCCAAAAACTGCCCTATTTCCCGAATCGATTCGGGCCCAATCCGAATCGCTTCGGCCCAACGAATCGATTAGGCCTCCAAGGCGAATCGATTCGGGTCCAAAGACCTGGGCTTCTGTCTCAGTCCGAATCGATTTAGCTTACGTTCGAATCGATTCAATCACTCATACGTGGGCACCTGTAACATTCCGAATCGATTCGGCCTATCAGAGGCTATGAAAATGGCTATTTTTTCTCAAAAGCCAAAAATCCCAAAAATCATATATATCATATTCCAACCATTTCTCTTCAACCCATACATATATATAACCTCAAAAGTCAGTATATAACTTAACCCAACTAATTTACAACCTCCAATTCATTACATACACACCAAATGTAAGATTTTACCCAAAATCTAGGTTTTGTCATTTTATCCCAAAATTCACAATTTTTCTCCACAAATCATGAAATAAATGATACACAACAATTATTTATCAAGTTAATCACTTGCCTCAAATTCGTAGTGTCCGATTCATCCTCGAAATCGCGGATAGGCCGAAAAACCCCACTTTTCTCTCTTTCTCTTCTTCTTCTCTGTTTCTTTCTCTTTCTCTCTAAGGAGAATTGTTTCTCCCGTAGGCTTTTAAGCCTTATCTCCCAAAATACACAACTTGAAATGATAATACACTCTTTAAATGACTCGGTCACTTTAATTCGAGCCAAACGAACTAAAAATATTTAGGAGCCAAAATAAGCCCCAAGTACAGTCATTTCGACTATGTCGACCCTTCTGAAAACCACTGCACCCTCAGAATCATCATTTGAAACACTATCTAACATCTTCAAATTTTGACATCGATGCCAATTTAATTATTCTGCAATTAAAATAATATTTATTTCTCCCTAAAATAAATAAATTATTGTCCAAAAAATCTCGGGGTATTACATGAGATTATAGTCATTCATAAGTTTTGTTGGTTCATCTTCTTTCCATAATTTCCTTTCCAACTTACACACTGAGTAACCTAATGTTGGGGAAGCCTTTTAGGATGCTTACACTAGTGTTCACGATATGTCTATTAGAAATAAAATTTCGAACAAGAATAAATTATGTACTTTCGTTATTTTTTCGAGCTTTATTTATTTAACAAAATCAAAATTTTTAATTTAATATTCCCATAATTGTTATCCTAAAAACTATTTATTTTGAATGAAATTATTATTATGTTTTGGCATACCTTTGCATATATATATATATATATATATATATATTCTTGATATATTTTTCTGGTATGTCCATGAGTTGGTATTCAATCTAGGCTCTTTAGGCTTAGTATTCACATATTATCTATTTCCCTAACTTCACTTTAATTACTCATTTGATTATTTGGTTCACCATAATTTTTTTAGTTTAATTAACATATTTTATCAGGATTTCTATATTTAACACTATCAAAATATTTAAATTGATATTCTCATCACTTTAGTCCTGGAAAATCTTTATTTTGAATGAAATGCTTATTAAGTTTTGGTGTACCTTTGCATATATATTTTCTTGTGTTTTTTTAAATCTAGGCTTTTAGGCTTTCTACTTACATATTATCTATTGCCATATATTCACTTTAATTTTTCAATAACCATCTGGTTCACCCATAGTTTTTGGGTTTAATTAATATAATTTACTCCATTAAAGGGATTAATTATATCTTACCTTGTCATATGATTAGTTCTTTCTTTTGTCGCTTTATGCAAAAAAGGGGGGAGAAGTTTTTAGATAAGGTGAGTGTATAGTCATCCATATTTAGGACATAGGAGTGTTTGTTGTCATATCATGTTAACTGAGAGGGATTGAATAGTTAGTGGGTAGGGTAGATTTATAAGGATTTTATAATAAGATGTACACATTACTATACTCATATTTTTATCTGATTATTCATATTTTCTCTCTTTCCTTATTCCACATTGACATTACGATGTATCTACTAGTGTGTGATTGGAAAGTAGAATTTCAAAAGTTCCTTGACAAATCATGAGTGTCTTGATGGTTTAGTTATTTGCATTTGTACCTTTTATGCCCTTAGAGAAATAAGTCATGTCATAGGTGTAGATATCGGACTTAAAATCACCTCCACATATAAATATTATTATAATATGAAACACTCTTGAAAATTAAATGTTGTTTTTTGTGAAATGGTAAATATATGATGCAATATATTTTTCTCATACAATTTTATTTTAAATAAACGATGTAATGTTTTTGTAAATTTTAAAATTAACATAAAATGTTTATTTTAATAAACCCAAAATGAAATAAACTATTTATATTTAGGATATCCCTTTATTAAATGAATATGAATTTCACATTACTTAATTATGGACCAATTTATGAATTTATAATTATTTAGAATAAAAATATATAGCAGTCTCCCACTTGGTCCATAATTATCATAAGGCGCACTTTAAGCCTTCAATCATGCCAATTGATTCAGCATAAAAACTTTAATCAAATGAAACATAAATGTGATTCACATCAATTCCATACTAATTAAATAATATGAATATTACTATGTATTGCAACATTAATATTTTTATTCAACAAGGTATGTAATAAGGGTTTATCATATTGGCTAATTATTGTCCAATAACAGACTATTTGTGTCACGTTTATCAATTAACATGCACTTAAACAAATATTATAACACATAAGTTTAAATGTCCATATTGCCTTTTTATTAAAATAAAAATGTAATGTCAAAATATAGGCATTAAGAATTCCATAATAAATTATTTTAATGACTATAATCAAGACCCATCCATTTCATATATTGCCAAAAAGTATTCGCTGATAGACCTTTGGTAAGTGGCTTTGCTATATTACCACTCGTATTAATGTGTTCAATTAACATTCATCATTTCTGAACTTCCTCCTTAACTACTATATATTTAAAGTCAATGTATTTATCTCCCTTAGAGTACCTATCATTATTTGCAAGACTTTCGTGGCAATATCACATTAAATTTTCAGCGGCCCAGATTTATAATCCGTAAAAACTATCCCTGAATGCATCCACAATTCATGATTCATAGTTTCAAAACATGCTAAGAACTCAAGCTTCATATAGTGGATGAAGTTGTAACGTTTTTTTAGGCTCTTTTCCACGAAACTTTCTTTTATGATAAGGAATATATAGCCAAAAATTCTCTTTCTACTACTAATACATCCTCCATATTCTAAGTTTATATGACCAACTACATTAAGATGATCAGTCTTTCTAAATGTGAGAATATAATCTTTAGTCCCTTGAAATTATCTCAACACTTTTTTTGAGGGTTCAATGATTTTTTCTGAGGTTTATTTTATATATACCTAGCATCCCCACAACAAAACTTGTATCTAGCCTTATGCAAACCTATGTGTACATCAAACTCCCCATTATTGGAGAATAAGTAACGTTCTTAATATTTTCTCATTTTAATTAATTTGGGGGAATTAATTGTAGATGAAATTTAGCTCCCGTTCGAATTTCAATACTTGGACTATAATTTTAATTTTGTATATTAAATATTTTAAAAACTTTATTAATGTAAGATTTATTGGAAAATCCCAACCATCTTTGTGTGGTCCATCATAAAATATTTTTTTCCTTACTATTTAAATGCCTATTGGTGTACCCCCAATATGGTAGAACCCATGGACTAACCAGAGAGAAACACCTAGTGCCAAAGATGCGTCAAGAAGAGTAATTTGACATAAGAGGATCCAAGGAATCATAATGGGTTGGGCTCAAGGAAGGTTCATCTTGGGTTATGTTGAATGATATAAAGGACTTTGTTAGTGAACACCGTCTTGGAAGGCATGTATCTTATGACTAAGCAACATGAGCATATAAACACACGTACAATAAGAAAAGATATTAGGATATTCGTACCCACGTGACAAACTAACTAGTTATTATTCTCTCAGATAACTTTTATATTGTGATTTCACCTAGTATATAGTGGTGAGACACGCATCCCTCTCTATTCTCACCTCTAGTAGCTAATAGAAAGAACACGTGAACCTCATTCGAAAAATAAGACATTTTACATACTTCCATGTTGCCCAACTATAGAGAGAACTTGCAAGCTTGTACTTCAATGGCATCTTCCCAGTAAATCAATACATGAATCTGAACATGTGAACATAGGCACCAAGTTGGGTCGCACCAAGTAAATTTGGGTTAAATTCCTCTCTCTCTTTACTCTTTACTTCATCTCAATTTTAGCATTCTAGTAGTAATTAGTATTATTTTGCAAAGATCTAGTCTATACCAATTTTTAGAGATAACAATTTGGCTTCGTTTCTGGAAAATGTCTAGTTATATTGTTTTCCGTGGTTTCTCATTTCTAGGGCCCGAGGATACCCACACCAATCGAACAACCGAATCGTGACTCAATATGTCCTAGTTATTTAAAATGTGTTCACAAAAATTATTTTATACCTAATTTAATTTATTATTATATGATATAAATATTTCTCTTAAAATCACGGGGTATATAATCTTTCACCCCACAATGTACTAATTAATTTGGATTTGTGGAAGAGTTTAAATAAATAGAGAAATATTTATGTGAAAAGAATGGTATTTTATTATCAATCATTTAAGAAAAAATAATGTTTACAATGAACTTTGAATATGCAATGAAATCAAATAAAATGATGGACTTTATACGAAAAAGATAGTTGTTAAAGTGTTTAATTATAATTTACAATTTTATTAATGTGCCATTTAAAGAAAAGGGGGAATTATAATTAACAATATGGATATAGTTGTAATTAAAGCTTTATTGGAGAGAAAGCTAGGTTTTAGGACAAAAGAGGAAATAAATAAGGAGAGAATCAGTATAAGAATCAATATGGAACCCTACTACCTTCTTAACCCACAATTCATCTTTCAAACCTCAACCAAACATCACACAAAATACAAATTCCAATCCGTAAGTTATTCCCATTTATTGAAACCAAAAATATTATAATTATAAACTTGGTCTTGGGATACAATCTTCTAACAACCCGTACTCTTGGAGACAATTAAATTCCATAATTGGGTATAAATTGGAAATTTGAGGAATTTCTCGAAATAGTAATTTTTGGGATTTTCGAGGATTAGATGATTGTCGATGGGTAATGTGTTTGCTTTTAGGATTAAGTAATTATGTCGGAGCATTTTAATTATATGTCCCCGTTGAGTAAAGAGACAAAAGGTAAGATTTTAATTGGAAAACCCGCATTAAGTTATTTTGGGTTGAAATAGTGATTGGCGATCAAGTACCTCAGATGGAAATTTTGACTGCGCGGTGAGTCTCTGAATGGCCGAGATAATCGAAAAAGAGTGTCCGATTGTCAAAATTGAGTTTCGGGGAATTTTAGAGTTAAAAGGGCTCGTAATTGAGTAAACGAGTCATTTTTTAGTTTTAAGGGGTATAAACCCTTTTCTCCTTATATAAGGAGGGAGAGGGGGAGAGAATAGAAAGAAAAGAGAGAAGAGAGAGAGGAAGGAAGAAAGAGGGGAGAAAAGGGAGATCTCGGGAAAAACTCCGTCGGACTCAACTCGGGATCGTCGGATTTTATCCACGAGGTAAGTGTTTACTTGCTTAATTTACTTTTGAGCATAAATATCATATCATAGTTTGGTAAAAACAAACCCTAAAGATTTTGGGTTAGGTTTTCGTGGATAAAACGGGTTTTCGGGAGTTAAAACGAATAACCCCAATAATGTTTCAATTCGAGGAACTTAGGATTTAATTGAAATTAATTGGTGATTTCGGGTTCTAGGACATTTAGAACCCTTATTTTATGTGTATTTGTAGTTGGTTGAGGTTGTAGGATGTTGGGAGAGGCGAAAAAAGCTTGGGAGAAGTTTTAATGGCCAAAAGAGCTTCTCGGAAAAGAAGTTGCCTGTCATGATCGATCGATAAATAATGGGGGATCGATCGATTGAACCATCGATCGATCGAGGGCCATGGGTCGATTGATCGTCCCCTTATGAAAGTTAGGAAATTTTCCTAGGGTGAATGGGATGGGATGAATTCCAATTATAATTGATTTGAGGTTAATTATGGGATAACATAAGGGACCTTTTAGGAGTATATGGTCCTTCAATTGAGGAAATTTAGGAGGGCAATGTGTGGGTTTTAATGTGTAAACCTTAAATTATATTTTCTAGAAAAATAGATAAGTTGAGGATTTAGAATGTTAGGGTTCCTTAAATAGGGTGGGGACCTCTAAGTTATTAATTGGATAAGATGTAGTCCTTAGGTTTGTGGGAAGGAAATCCACAACCTATTTAATTTTAGAGTATTCGGGGACGAATATCAGTTGGGATAGTTTTAGTGGCCATTTTAGGCCTATATAATTTATGTGTATAGTAAAGCATAATTATATTGATATTGGTTGAGTAAAATCCTATGAGGTTATTAGGATGGAAATTTGGAGATATCTACTAAATATTTATAGGGGAATAAGGTATTTATTATTTATGAAGTGATGAAATACTTTGGGTATAGTATTATGCGTATATGAAAGCATGATTATGATTCTTTGAGAGAATCTTTGGGATTATTGGTCATCGTTAGATGTGATTGGCAAATATGGCCATATATATATATATATATATATATATATATATTCGGGGAGGAATATATAGTACATATACTATGTGATTACAGTATAGATAAAATATGATACGAATGTGTATTATATAGTATATTCCTTATGCATGAGAACAAGGTAATATATATGTCTATGAGAATAAGAAATGCTCATTATAAAGTTGGTAATTAATCATTGAGAATAAATGGTTTTATGAATGTAAAAATGAATGTTTTCAAAATGGAAAAGAAATGATTTTCATAAATGATAATTTATGTATACATACCTTTCTAAATCTCTATCATAAGGGAAGTTGCGCACGTGAGGTGAACCCCCTGGATAATGAATGCAGGGTGGATATAGTCCTAGGCCATATGAGCGATTATTGTATGTTTCTGCGCTAGTGAGGTAATTATGGTTGTGGTTATGACTCTCCCACAGGCATATGTCCGCTTCCCGATGTTTCGTTAGGATCCCAGGTTGTCTTGGTGATAGGCCCTGGAAGATGATAGCCATTTAGGGGCGCGCACAGTGGAGAAACCCGAACGGGCGGTCTTAAATGTGTTATATGATATGGTATATAACTATTTTCAATAATGTGGGACATTATTGAGGTTAAAGCATTTTATGATAATAAAATGGCTTTAAATACATTTCCTAGATGGAAGAAGGGAAATGGGATGTTATGAAACGGAAAAGCATTTTTATGATAATAAAACTTGCTTTAAATATATTTCCTGGATAGAAAAAGGGAAATATAAAGTTTTGAAATGAATTTGAATTGGTAAACATTTTGTAAATGAATCCTCAGTTCGGGAGATATATCCAGATGTGCATTATAAAGATTAATATCGAGTAAATGAATTGTCATTCCGGGAGATATATCCGAAAGTGTAACCTGATATGTATCTAAAAGATAAATATGATATGTATATTATTATCTCGTATGTATATACGTTGTGTAATGAGGGTCTAATGGATCTCGACGATCATCCTTTCCATGTAGTAGTGTATCGGGGGGGTTCCTTGTTTGGATTTCGCTCTGCGAGACACCCCACGCATGAACATGGTATAATGTTGAGACTGGGGAAAATTCTATCCCTTAGTACTTGGAGTAATTAGGTTTGTTAACAGATTAGGTAACAGACTAGTTAGAAAGGGTAGCTTGACTAGGGTATTCTGTTAGGATCCAATAGGAGTGCACTATTAGAAGAGAGGTGAGGGGTATCTCATGGGAGTGCGATACCAAATTTAAATATGAGATAAAACCTTTTTCTAAAAATAAAGCATTTATGCACTTACTAAATATTTTCAAAACTCGGGCTCTGACCCGTTTATCTACTTTTCCCTCTCTTACTATATATATATATATATATATATATATATATATATTATAGGTGTACAGACACAGGGATGCCTGAATGACACCTCCTTCGAGACAAACGTCTGTTGCAGCAGCTATTGATGCATGCAGGTTCTCGATAGATGCTTCCATTCTTGTAATCTAGATAGGAGGTAATGTGTACACATTCGGGTTAATAACCCAACATCATTTATTTATTCTTTTACCGCCTTTTTGTGCGGCGTTCGATATGGTTGTATAAATTTGATCGAGTGTTCGGTAATTTTATTTCATTTACATAAACTGTGTGAATGTTTTAATTTTAGTCATTTGAAAAGAGTAGTGAAGTAAAATTTTGATGCCAGCCTAATAGGTTATCAGGAATTAAAATGGGTTTTCGACAGTGATGCTAAGAATGATCCATATGCGAATCCTGTTATAATTTGATATAGGAGTGATCACCCGGTATTTTATTAGGCGGGGTGTCACAGATGGTATCAAAGCCAGGTTCTAGTGTCCTTAGGAATCTGTGCGGACGTACTACGCTTTCAGCATTTCTCTCGATTTGATATAGAGCCTCATGATTAGGATTGTTGATTTATCTTGTGATATTTCATTCTACTGCGATATTATAAGATTATGTAAATCTTTTGTGCGCTCGTTTGAGATTCGTGTGCGGGGCTTGGATGGCAGCAGGAGGCAGGACTTAGCTGCAGCAGCTGGTAGAAGTTGGGGATGTGGACCGTAGTAGAGGTCACTTACTTTATAGTGTTTGCTAAGGATTGTTGCAATGACTACTAAAGTACAGTAGTTATGAGTACCGCAGTACTGCTGTAGTAGAGAGTGGTACTAAAGTTGAACTTCCCAGTGACGGTAAAGATTCAAAAGGGATCTTACAGATAGTTTTAATCGTGAATCCCCATGATTTAGCAGGAATGAAAAGAATGCGGTTTTGGATTATTCACATAAGGTTCGGCCAGAGGCCGACAGTGAATAAAGAGTAATATGGAGAATGTGTATGTTCGAGGACCCCATTGGTGGGCATCCACCCGGGGAATTTGTTAAAACGGGGTTGCTGAGGTCGGTAGTGGAATCTCCTTCTAACGAGAAGAAGTTAGGGGGAATTAGTAAAGTGATCGTCAGGATCACGGCGATGGAGTATAAGATACTGATAACCTTGGAAGGGTCAGGGTGACCCAAGATGAGGGAATGATGTAAGGTGAAATTGTTGTTAGCAGTTTCACCTCAGAAGGAAGAGGCATGATTGGCGTGGCTAGATAAATTCGCGGCGTCCGTTAGCCCTAGACTCGTGTGTGTAATTTGAGCTTTGTGACAGTCTCGATAACATTATATGATGTAGGCCTATGTGTTTTCCGCGGTAGCGGAGTTTTATTTTCCTTCATTCGCTATAAAAGCGGGTGTCGATATTTTAATTGAATATATATATATATATATATGTCTTATGATACTCGTCGTATATGTTTATACGAGTATGGTAATATGGTGAGTATAATACATTATGGTATTATAGGAGCGATAGGAGGCTAAGGATGGCAAGACTATCGTGTCCACGGTTCCAGGGTTGAACAGGTTGTTGTTGCGATATCTCACCTGGATACAGGTTGAGTTTGCCTTTATTGTTATGGGTCAATGGAACTTTAATGAGTAGAGGTTTCATTATTATGATTTGAGAGTGTGGCGGCCTTATAGATATGATTAAAGGCATGCTGGGTTAATTGTTGAACTGTGAGTTTAAGCTCATTATTGATTGCGCAGAGACTGAGTGCAATACGAGCGCTTGGTGGTACGGCTCATATTTAGAGATAGGAGTTCAGACCACATTCTGGTGAAAGAGGGGATAGGGTTATCCCAGTTGCATATTCGAAAATAAGGGACCTCCATGACCGACAAAGTTAAGTAGTAGTGTGTGGAGGGGTTCCTTGTTTGGATTTCACTTTGTGAGACGCTCCATGCATGAACCTTAACGGCGTCGGGAGTGGAGATATGTTATAGAATGCAAGGATGTTGGTTTTGTTGATAAGTCATATAGTGTGAATGAAACACTATAGACTATAAGCCATGTGATGATGGTATGCTTATGGAAATGCTGTGCTATGGAAAAGCGCTAAAGTGGTACTCTCACCATAAGTGGGTGGGTGAAGTTGGACTTAGGGAAATTGATTCGAGGATTATAGCCAAGACTTAATGAAAAGGAAAATTTGGAGGAAGTATATTTTGGGTATGATAATCGTAACGCTTTTGCAGAGAGCGGACACTTCGATTAGTTAGATTTTCCTTTTCGCTCAGGTCGGAGGATAGAATAGTCGAAATGCGTTCGTAGGTTAGCGAGGTAGGATTTAGGATATCCCTCTGTTGTATCTTAGGTCTCTATATCTCTATGGTTGACAACGCGAGGGAGTACTGTAACGAGAGGGTTCCTTGCCTGGATTTCACTTTGCGAGATGTCCCACATATGAAACCAAGAAAATGTCAGGAGTTGAGAAAGGCCTTGGGCACTAGGGACATACTTAAGATTATACTTGTTTCATGTAGGTAGGGTAACTCTTAGACCGTAGCATTAGTAGGATGTAAGTTCAATAGAATTAGTGGCGCCGATGTAAGGAGAATTGACTTTTGCGGGTTAGGAGGACCCATGTGTGAGTATTACACCGAGGAAAGGAGACCCTTGTTGAGAAAGAGTGTTACGTGTCGGACGTTCACAATGGATGTGCAGATGTGCACGAGTTAGAAAGGTGTATGGGCACCTTAGTGAGTTGGTTTTGTATAATGCCTGAAATAGAAGGGGCATAGTATATAAAGTTGGAGTTTATGCCGTGAGGAAGTCATGGATGGATTTAGAGTGTGTCGGATGGAAGGTCATGCCCATGATAAGAAAGGACACTGATGAGAATGGACGAGCATTAGAGTAATTTATTTTTGGGAAAAATTCAATATCCATGTAATGACGAGCGAACGTTTAGCATCGTGTTTGGACGTTAGAGCGGCGGCTATAGGCTTGTCTTTCTACGTGAGGCACTAGAAATGATGGGTGTAATGTGACGTTATTGGAGTCACTTTACGGCCGTGGTAGCCATATAGTGTATGGTTGGGAACCATTGGGTTAGTATCGTTCCCCTTGAGGTGTTAGGATTTGGAGCGATTCTAGGATTGGCGGTGTAGGTTGTATTTGAATTTGAAGGACGAAATTCCATTGTAAGGGGGGAAGTATGTAACCATCCGTACTCTTGGAGACAATTAGATTCCATAATTGGGTATAAATTCAAAATTTGAGGAATTTCTCAAAATAGTTATTTTTGGGATTTTCGAGGATTGGATGATTGTCGATGGGTGATGTGTTTGCTTTTGGGATTAAGTAGTTATGTCGGAGCATTTTAATTATATGTCGTCGTTGAGTAAAGCGAAAAAGGATAAGATTTTAATTGGAAAACCCGCATTGTTATTTTGGGTTGAAATAGTGATTTGCGGTCCAGTACCTCGGATGGAAATTTTGACTGTGCGGTGAGTCTCGGAATGGATGAGATAGTCGGAAAAGAGTGTTCGATTTTCAAAATTGAGTTTCGGGGAATTTTAGAGTTAAAAGGGCTCGTAATTGAGTAAACGAGTCATTTTTGGGTTTTAAGGGGTATAAACCCTTTTCTCCTTATATAAGGATGGAGAGGGGGAGAGAATAGAAAGAAAAGAGAGAAGAGAGAGAGAGAGGAAGGAAGGAAGAAAGAGGAGAGAAAAGGGATATCTCGGGCCAAACTCCGTCAGACTCAACCCGGGATCGTCGAATTTTATCCACGAGGCAAGTGTTTACTTGCTTTATTTACTTTTGAGCATAAATCTCATATCGTAGTTCGGTGAAAACAAACCTTAAAGATTTTGTGTTGGGTTTTTGTGGATAAAACGGGTTTTCGGGAGTTAAAACGAATAAACCCCAATAATGTTTCAATTCGAGGAACTTAATATTAATTGAAATTAAATGGTGATTTCGGGTTCTAGGACGTTTAGAACCCTTATTATATGTGTATTTGTAGTTGGTTGAGGTTGTAGGATGTTGGGAGAGGCAAAAAAATCATGGGAGAAGCTTGAATGGCCGAAACAGCTTCTCGGAGAAGAAGTTTCCCGTCATGATCGATCGATAAATAATGGGGGATCGATCGATTGAACCATCGATCAATCGAGGGCCGTGGGTCGATCGATCGACCCCTTCTAAAAGTTAGCCAATTTTCCTAGGGTGAATTGGATGGGATGAATTCCAGCTCTAATTTATTTGAGGTTAATTATGGGATAACATAAGGGACCTTTTAGGAGTATATGGTCCTTAAATTGAGGATATTTTGGAGGGCAAGGTGAGGGTTTTAATGTGTAACCTTTAAATTATATTTTCGAGGAAAATATATAAGTTGAGGATTTAGAATGTTGGGGTTCCTTAAATAGGGTGGGGACCTCTAAGTGATTAATTGGATGAGATGTAGTCCTTAGGATTGTGGGAAGGAAATCCACAACCTATTTAATTTTAGGGTATTCGGGGACAAATATTAGTTGGGATAGTTTTAGTGGCCATTTTAGGCCTATATAATTTATGCACATAGGAAAGCATAATTATATTGATATTGGTTGAGTAAATCCTATGAGGTTATTCGGATGGAAATTTGGAGATATCCACTAAATCCTTAGAGGGGAATAAGTTATTTATTATTTATTAAGTGAGGAAATACTTTGGGTATAGTATCATGTGTATATGAATGTATGATTATGATTCTTTGAGAGAATCTTTGGGATTATTGGTCATCGTTAGATGTCATTGGAAAATATGGCCATATATATATATATATATATATATATTCGAGGAGGAATATATGGTACGTATACTATGTGATTAAAGTATAGATAAAATATGATATGAATGTGTATTATATTGTATATTCCTTGTGCATGAGAACAAGGTAATATATATGTCTATGAGAATAAGAAATGCTCATTATAAAGTTGGTAATTAATCATTGAGAATAAATGGTTTTATGAATGTAAAAATGAATGTTCTCAAAATGGAAAAGAAATGATTTTCATAAATGATGATTTATGTATACACACCTCTCTAAATCGCTATCATAAGGGAAGTAGCGCACGTGAGGTGAAGCCCCCTGGCTAATGAATGTCGGGTGGATATAGTCCAAGGCCATATGAACGATTATTATATGTTTCTGCGTTGGTGAGGTAATTCTGGGTGTGGTTATAACTCTCCCGCATGAATATGGCCGCTGCCCGACGTTTCGTTAGGATCCCAGGTTATCTTGGTGATAGGCCCTGGAAGATGATAGCCATTTAGGGGCGCGCACAGTGGGAAAACCCGGACGAGCGGTCTTAGATGCGTTATATGATATGATATATAACTATTTTGAATAATCTGGGACATTATTGAGGTTAAAGAATTTTATGATAATAAAATGTCTTTAAATACATTTACTGGATGGAAGAAGGGAAATGTGATGTTATGAAACGGAAAAGCATTTTTATGATAATAAAACTTTCTTTAAATATATTTCCTGAATAGAAAAAGGGAAATAGAAATTTTTGAAATGAAATTGAATTGGTAAACATTTTGTAAATGAATCCTCAGTCCGGGAGATATATTCGGATGTGCATAATAAAGATGAATATCGAGTAAATGAATTCTCATTCTTGGATATATATTCGAAAGTGTAACCTGATATGTATCTAAAAGATAAGTATGATATGTATATTATTATCTCGTATGTATATACGTTGTGTACTGAGGGTCTAATGGATCTCTACGATCAGCCTTGCCACTTAGTAGTGTATTGGGGGGGTTCCTTATTTGGATTTCGCTCTGCGAGACACCCCACGCACGAACATGGCATAGTGTTGAGACTGGGAAGAAGTCAAGCCCTTAGTACTTGGAATAATTAGGGTTGTTAACAGATTAGGTAACAGACTAGTTAGACAGGGTAGCTTGACTAGGGTATTCTGTTAGGATGCGATAGGAGTGCACTATTAGAAGAGAGGTGAGGGGTATCTCATGAGAGTACGATACCAAATTTAAATATGAGATAAAATCTTTTTCTAAAAATAAAGCATTTATGCACTTGCTAAATATTTTCAAAACTCGAGCTCTGACTCATTTATCTACTTTTTCCTCTCTTGCTATATATATATATATATATATATATATATATATATAGGTGTCCAGACACAGGGATGCCTGGATGACACCCCTTCGAGTCAAATGTCTACTGCAGGAGGTGATATACCTAAGTATGACCTCGGCCTAGAGGTGCCTACCTCGGCCAAGATGAGAGCCGAGACGATGACCGACCCCCCAGTGCGTCGGGGCCCACGATATCATGCCTCGGCCAAGGCCGACATTACCACATGCACTTCCCCAGGGACATTTCTCATGTCGCAGATATCAACATTGACCTCGAGCATCAAGGAATGGTAACCTCGGCCGGAAGAAGGCCGAGGTAACAAGAGGCTCCACGCATTCATCTTTAATATGGACCCTACCTCGGCTCAGGCTGGCACAGGCATATACCTCGGCTGACATAAGGCCTAGACAACTCATGACACCTCGCGGATTGAGCGGACGACTAACCTTTATAGCTCGGCCTCTCCTAGGCCGAGGCCAATCACCAACATGACTGCCGAGCATCTGTTGACATTTGGATAAGGACACCTGGGCATAAATCAGTTATAACAAGATTATTCTCCACATGTGGGGGAATATTTCATCATCATTACTTACATGTGGCCAGGACAGGTGGCACACCCCCATTGGTGAGGGAGCTACATCCACGCACATTACATACATAGGGGGGGTACATTACACCCCCTAGGCACTATATAAAGGAATCATCCCCTACCTTACAAAGGGATCCAGAGATTAAAACCCTAGCTAAAACTCTGTCTAAACACACACAGTAGAGAGAAAGAGCTTGAGAGGTTGTATCCATGGCCATTAGTGCCTTCTTTCAGTGATATTACTCACACACACACTCACAGTGGACGTAGGCCGGATTGGCTGAACCACTTATATTCAGGTGTCATTCCTCTTATCCTCACCTCATTCTTATCTTCTTTATACAGCTATGCTGCCATTGTCATACCTATATTGAGCTTGCGAACACCTCACCTGGTGGTGCTGATTTTTAGCATCATCATTTTGGCGCCGTCTGTGGGAATCGAGAAGATATCTCTTCCTCTTTCTCTGCTTAGCCTCACAAGAGATTCTGGCGGTGAACCAGAAACCACCCCTTGCGTGGAGCTGTTTCACCATTGAAAGAGATCCTTTGAGGTATTTAGCTCACCTTCTACTCAAAGCTCTATAGTGGTGATACATGGCACCAGACTTGCCACCACCTCTTCCGTCGCCTATGGGTGGAGGGGCTAGTTCCAACAGGCTCCTCCTCAGTCCGAAATGGCGGAGGTGGTAACTGCTTTGAAATCTCTGGCTGCCACGCAACAGGCCATGAGGGATCAGTTTGTCCTGCTCAGCCATACCATGATGATGAGGCCACCTGGAGTCTCACCGGACATGATCACCCCAGCGGCAGTTTAGCCCCAACCGGACGCCAGGGGACCACCCCAGGCACCGATGAAGGACCAACCTGCACCCCAGCGGAGGAGGGACATTGCTGACCCTAGGCGCTTGCGTCTGGGGAGGCAAGGAAAGTCTTTCCCTGGGGATAGATATGATGACCCGGAGGTTGAAGAGGCCCCGGAAGACTGTTGGGATCCATATGAGATGTCAGATAACACTGTACGGCCTCTTAGGCAAAGCCAAGGATGTGTCGGTCGAAGAAGAGAAGAGGCCCAACCAAGAGGTTCCTCTTTTGACAGATTGAGCAGAGGCTCGGCCTTCGAGCGGCTGGGTCTGGTTAATGACCTGAGACAAAGGCTATCAAGGTCGAGGAGTGCAGCAGGCTCCCAAAGAGGGGATAGGCAGGCTCGGCCAGACCAAGGAAGGCCCCTAGAGAGAAGGGTCAGGGAGCAGGAAGAGGTCAACAGTCAGAGGGTCGTGGCTGGGGAACCCTTTGTCCACCGCAAAGAGGTGGCAGGGGACAACCTCGGCCAAGTTGACGAGAGAAGACCATGGAATGACTCGATCCAACGTCTCGAGGAGAAGATAGGGGACCTCATAAAGAGCAGGGACCCCTTACAAAGGGGCTACACGGAGGGCTCACCGTTTGTGGCTAGGATAGTGGGGTTCCCAACCCCAGCTAAATTCAAGCCTCCTATAGTGACTCCTAAGTATGATGGCAGCACTAACCCAGTGCACCACATCGAGATGTATCAGTCAGCCGCAAATATTTACTCGATACCTGATGAGATGAAGTGCAGGGCCTTCTCGGGCACCTTGACAGGGGCAGCGCATAGCTGGTTCACCTCTCTTCCAAAGAACTCGATCGAAAACTTCAAAGGCTTGGCCGAGCAGTTTATCCACAACTTCTGCTTTGGGGTAAGGCCCCAAAAGAAGACCACCCACCTCCTATATGTCAAACAGGCTAAGGGTGAAAGCCTAAGAGACAATATAGCAAGATTCAACAAGGAGAAGTTGGAGGTGGAGGATTACGAGGAGAACATAGCCATGACCGCCCTTATAGGAGGCCTCCAGAAGGGAAAGCTACTATGGAAGCTAGCGGAAGACCCCCCCAAGTCTATGGAAGAGCTGTTATCCACTGCAGGGAAAGTGATGAATGCGGAGGAGGCGATGGCCGCCAAATACGAGGAGGAGAACCGTGGTAGCGCTGGGAGGTCCCAGGGAAAGAAAGAAGGGAAGAAGCGGTCAGCAGAGGACAAGTTCGCTCATTACACTCCTCTGACTGTGAGCTGTGAGCAAATCCTTAATGAGATCAAGACTGACAGGACTCTGCGGTGGCCAGAGAAGCTGAAGGCCCCACCGCATAAGAGGAATAAAAACCTCTGGTGTGAGTTCCATCAGGATCACGGCCATGTCACAAACAGGTGCTTCGCTTTAAAGGATGAGATTGAGAAAATGCTGAAGTCGGGGAAGCTGAGAAAGTATGTGGATGGAAAAGCCCCGAAAGCTGGAAGAGAAGACCCTAGGAAGAGAAGAGATGACAGGTGTCGAGGCGATGCCCCAACCAGAGGGCATGATGATTCAGAGGGTGATGATGGAGATGACCCAAATCTCCCACCAAGGGATGACAACACCCCAGTGAAGAGGGTAGGAGTGATCTCCTTTGGTGTTACCACCATATGTGGTGGATTCGTAGGAGGTGGCTCTGAGGTAGCCGATAGAAAGGCGCATGTAGCGGAGGCCAAGGCGGTGGTCAGGCCCGAGGTTGTGAACCTGACGTCTTCTGACGCTGTGCAGAAGAGAACGAAGGTAGATATGGACACCCTAGTGGTGGGTTTCTCCCGACTCGACTTCAAGGGCATCTTAGCCCCCCATGATGACCCCTTGGTCATAACAACAAGGGTGCATGGGTGCGACGTAGGGAGAATCCTCATAGATGGGGGAAGCTCAGCAGATGTAATGTTCTGGCCTTGTTTCAAGAGCTTGGGTCTTAGCAGATCAAGGCTAGTGCCATACCACCACCCTTTGGTAGGCTTCAGTGGTGAGAAAGTGCACCCATTAGGCATGTATGAGATGGATGTGCGTATGGGGGATGAGTGGCCTAAGAGGCTGACTAAGAAGATAAACTTTTTTGTGATGGACGAGAATGTCTACTCGGCCTACAACCTCATCATTGGAAGAGTAGCCCTCAAGGAGTTTGAAGTCATGCCGTCAACGGTCCATCAAATGCTAAAATTCCTGACCCCTTATGGGGTAGGGGAAGTGCAAGGGGATCAGACCACGGCACGGGAGTGTTATTTCAACTCAACGGAAGAGAGGGAGGCCCATAAGAGAGCAACCGCCACCTACAGCATAGACACTCTTGACCCGAGAGATGAAACAAAGATAAAGAAGGGGAAGGCCGCGGAAGAGGTAGAATCCATCGTCCTCAACGAGGACGAGCCGAAAAAAACCATCCAGGTCGGCAAGGACCTATAACCAAAGATTAAGGAAGAGTTGGTTAGCCTTCTCAGGAAGAGGCAGAGTGTCTTCGCCTGGAGCCACACCGACATGCCTGGTATAGACCCTGAGGTCATGACCCACAAACTCAACGTGGATAGGAATGCCAGGCCAATCAAGAAGAGGAGAAGAATTTACTCCAGAGAGAAGTATGAGGTCATCCGGGAAGAGGTGAAAAAGTTGGAAGAGGCCGAGTTCATACGAGAGGTCACCTACCCAGAGTGGCTCTCAAATGCAGTAATTGTGCCTAAGGCCAATGGAAAGTGGCGGATGTGTGTAGATTTCACAGACCTGAATAGGTCTTGCCCGAAGGACAGCTATCCCCTACCTAGGATAGACCAGATGGTGGACGCAACAGCAGGGCACGAGCTCATGAGCTTCATGGATGCTTATGCAGGTTATAACCAAATCTTCATGGACGCCGCAGACTCTGAGAAGACAGCCTTCATCACTGACAAGGGGACGTATTGTTATAAGGTGATGCCCTTTGGTCTGAAAAATGCGGGGGCAACATATCAGCGTCTCGTCAATAGGATGTTCGAGGAACAGATAGGTAAGACCATGGAGGTGTACGTGGACGATATGCTAACAAAGAGCCTGAAGGCATGTACTCACGTGGCAGACCTTGAGAAGACCTTTGATGTCATGGACTCGTACAGAATGAAGCTCAACCCGGCCAAATGTGTATTCGGGGTAGGAGCTGGGAAGTTCCTGGGGTTCATCGTTAATCAAAGGGGGATTGAGGCAAACCCAGAGAAGATCAAGGCATTGCTCGACATGAAGACTCCTAGGAGTATCAAGGATGTCCAAAGACTCACTGGAAGAGTGGCAGCCCTGAATAGGTTTGTTTCCAGGGCAACCGATAAGTGTCTTCCATTCTTCAAGGTTCTAAGGAAGGCCTTCCAGTGGGATGAAGAGTGTGAAAAAGCCTTTGATGAGCTCAAGTCCTACTTAGGATCTCCCTTGCTGCTGTCCCGGCCCATTGTGGGAGAAAAGTTGTTTGTGTACTTGGCAGTCTCTGAGTCGGCTATTAGCGCGGCCATCATAGGAGAGGAAGGTGGAGTTCAGAGGCCTGTGTACTTCAACAGTAAGGCCCTCCAAGGGTCTGAGCAGAACTATCCCAGAATGGATAAATTGGCTTATGCTCTTATCCATGCTTCAAGGAAAATGAAACCCTACTTTCAAGCTCACTCTATGATAGTCCTTACAGACTCCCCACTAAGACAGGTTCTGCACAAGCCTGAGAAGTCCGGGAGATTTATGGCCTGGGCCATTGAACTAGGGGAGTATGATCTTACTTACCAGCCCAGGACAGCCATTAAGGGGCAGGCCCTTGCAGACTTTGTCGCAGAATTCAATTGGGAAGAGACTGAGTCAGAGAGGAGCTTGGATGGCAACGAACAGAAGAGCCGAGCTGTCTCCCGAGATTCGGAAGAGACAGACCCTTACATCTTCCAAGGCCGAGAAGAGGTAGTCCCAGTCAAGGCTCGGAGGAGGGTAGAAGAAAATGAAGAGGATCGATACCTCTTCGAAAAAGGAGTGATGAGAGAAGGGGTCTTCTCTTCAGATGAAGACGTGTGGAGCCTCTTCGTGGATGGATCCTCCTGTGATGGTGGAAGCGGCGCGGGGCTAGTACTCTCAGCACCAGATGGTGCCAACATTGAGTATGCCTTAAGGTTCAACTTCCAGGCTTCAAACAACGAGTCCGACTATGAGGCCATGATAGCGGGCCTCGTATTTGCAACAACTCTGCGGGTAAAGTGGCTCCTACTACATAGCGACTCAAGGTTAGTTGTTAACCAAGTGTTAGGGGCATATGAGGCCAAGGACGAGAGGATGGCCAAGTAATTAAAAAAGGTTTTTTTGAAGAGGCCAAACTGAAGAGAGTGCCTAGACTGAGCAATAACCACGCTGATGCATCGGCAATGAAGACAGATTTGGGAAGAACCATCCCAATTGAAGTTCTAGGAAAAGCAAGCATAGAGGAGGACGAGGTATGTAACCCTTGTCACAATATAAACCCGGGATACTCATGGATTGACCCGATTGTCAGATACCTAAGGGATGGGGAGTTACCTGAGTCCAAGATAGAAAGGAAAAAGTTGAGATACAGGGCTGCCAATTTCTCATTGATAGGATATGTCTTGTACAAAAAAGGTTTCCTCTTGCCCCTCCTCAGATGTGTTCACCCCATGGAAGTACCACGGATCTTGCAGGAGGTCCATGAAGGCTCTTGCTCTAGCCATATAGAAGGAAGACCCTTAGCCAAAAGAATCATCACTCAAGGATACTGGTGGCCAACCTTGTCTAGGGACTCTGCTGATTATGTGAAGAGGTGCGACAAATGTTAGAGGTTTGCCACTATCCCTCATCAACCCCATCAGCCTATGACATCAATCTCTTCTCCATGGCCGTTCGCGGTATGGGGAATTGACTTGGTAGGACCTTTGCCAAGAGCAGTCAACAACTATAGATTCTTGATAGTTGCCATTGACTACTTTTCAAAATAGGTAGAAGCCGAACCCATGATAACAATTACGGAGCAGAAGACCTTTCAGTTCATCTGGAAGAACATCATATGTAGGTATGGCCTCCCAAACATGCTCATCTCAGATAATGGGACCCAGTTCAAGAACGCCTCCTTAGAGAAGTATTGCCAAAGTGTGGGGATTAAACAGTTCTTCTCATCTCCGGGTCGACCTCAGGCTAATGGCCAGACGGAGGTTACAAATAGGACTCTCTTGGATGGAATTAAGAGGAGGTTGGAAGACGCTAAGGGGAGATGGACAGAAGAGGTTTACGCTGTGCTTTGGGCTTACAGGACCACAGCAAGGACACCCACGGGAGAAACCCCATTCATGTTGGCACATGGTTCAGAAGTCGTCATACCAATGGAGATAGGCCTACCAACTCATCGGATTCAGAACTATGATCATGACAACAACGGGGAAAGGAGGAGGTTAGACCTGGACCTTATTGAAGAAAGAAGGGAAGACGCAGAGGTCAGGAAAGCAGCCTACCAACAGAGGGCAGCAAAGTTCTACAATCAAAGGGTGAAGACAAGACCCATTGCGGTAGGAGACCTAGTGCTTAAGAAGACCCTACAGAAAACAAACAAGCTACACCCGAACTGGCATGGCCCCTACAGAGTAACGGAAGAGGTTGTGCCTGGCACGTATAGGCTAGAGAACCTAGAGGGAGAACCCTTCACCAACCCGTGGAATGCCGACCACCTAAAGAGATATTTCATATAAAGTTGCATCTATTTTGTCAATTGTAAATGAACCATCTTACTGAAAAGAGGTTGTGAATAAAGATCAGTTTCCATGGCAAATTCTTGTTTCATTTTAACATCATTCATTGGGTGATTTAATATGAGGCTTATCTCGGCCTAGGTGATGACCTCAGACCTTCATAACATCACTCGGTGGTGACAAGGTCTGAGTTCAGACACCTCGGCTAGAGGACCTCAGACCTTAAACATCATTAATTTGGTGACATTATGAGTTACCTCGGCCTAGGTGATGACCTCAGACCTTCATAACATCACTCGGTGGTGACGAGGTCTGAGTTCAGACACCTCGGCTAGAGGACCTCAGACCTTAAACATCATTAATTTGGTGACATTATGAGTTACCTCGGCCTAGGTGATGACCTCAGACCTTCATAACATCACTCGGTGGTGACTAGGTCTGAGTTCAGACACCTCGGCTAGAGTACCTCAGACCTTAAACATCATTAATTTGGTGACATTATGAGGCTTACCTCGGCCTAGGTGATGACCTCAGACCCTCGTAACATCACTTGGTGGTGACGAGGTCTGAGCTCGGACACCTCGGCTAGAGGACCTCAGACCCTTAACATCATTCATTTGGTGAAACTTATTATGGGGATAACCTCTTAGGTGAGGACCTCAGACCTTAAACATCATTAATTTGGTGACATTATGAGGCTTACCTCGGCCTAGGTGATGACCTCAGACCCTCATAGCATCACTTGGTGACGAGGTCTGAGCTCGGACACCTCGGCTAGCGGACCTCAGACCCTTAACATCATCCATTTGGTGAAATTTATTATGGGGATAACCTCTTAGGTGAGGACCTCAGACCTTAAACATCATTAATTTGGTGACATTATGAGGCTTACCTCGGCCTAGGTGATGAACTCAGACCCTCATAGCATCACTTGGTGGTGACGAGGTCTGAGCTCGGACACCTCTGCTAGAGGACCTCAGATCCTTAACATCATTCATTTGGTGAAATTTATTATGGGGATAACCTCTTAGGTGAGGACCTCAGACTCTTAAGCAATGGTTATGGCACCACATTCAGTAATGACTTCAGAGAGTTCATAGCATTCACGTACATTCACAAATAAAGATGGAGACATTTGCATTCAATAAAAGGAAGAAATTGCATAATATTTACGTGTCTGAGAAATTACATGCAAGATTACAAGTCAAAACAAAAAATGCAAAATACAAGTCAAACATCTAAAGGAGGAACGTTTGATGTCTCGTCTGGGTTGGCCTGCTCGGTATTGGTCACCTCAGCTACTTCGTTTGCAGGGTCAGTATCTCCGAGGTGAGTCCCTTCCAGAGTAACAGTTTGACCAAGGGCAAACTGGGCGTCGGCAAGGCCGAGGCCCACAAAATCTGAGGCCTTAATAGTGCCAACCTCGGCCTCCCTTACCTCGGCCCATTTGGAGGTGGCCTTGATACCCCTTTCAAGGTACTCCAGACCAAAACCCACAAACTCCTCGGAGACCTTATAGTCAGCAATTATTGTCTCCGAGGCATCTGCAAGAGAAGCCTTCACCGCGACATCAACCTTCCTCTGTAAGGTATCGTCCTTGTCCTTCAGGGCCTTGGTATGGCTCTGAACGAGTGCAGAGATGTCCTTCTCTAGAGCTTGGGCCTTATTTTCAGAGGTTTGGCCCTTAGTCTCAGCCTCCTGTAACTCTAACCTCAGACGAGCGACCTCGGCCTTTAGAGTACCCTCAACTTTCTCAGCCTCCTGCCCCTTCTGAATGAGAGGCAATTTCCTCAGGGCCCAGTTGGATAGCTGATACATGGCAGCCGCACCCTGCACAGTAAATGAAGAAGTTAGATGAGAGCAAAATCGGACGTTGCACTTTAGACGAAAACAAGTTATACCTGGACTACTCGGTGAAGGCCAAATTCAACCATCATGGGGGTCTCCATGGACCTGAAGAAACGCTTGTCGGCCTCGGTCCTCATGTTGTTAAGAGCATCCATGGCCTGTCGGCTGTGGCCGACCACGCTATCAGAAAGTTTTAACTGATCCAGACGGGCTGATAACGTGTCCGCCGTGAGGGGGATCGCAGTGTTTGAGGCCCTCTTTGTCCTGGAGCTCGGCCTCTGATCCTCAGGAGGATGGACCTCAGAGGCCCTCTTCTTAGACTTGGACGATGAAGGAGCAGGTGGAGGAGCATTTATACCGGTCTTCTTGACAAGCCTAGACAAGCTTGGAGCTGCCATCTCCCACAACTCGTCTGAAATGCCTGGTGGTCTCTCTGCAAGAGTGAAAAAGTAAGTCAGAGACAAATTAAGTATGATCAGAGTTCAGACTTGGAATAAAAATAATTTCTCCTTACCAAAGTCAACTAGGGACTTCCACCTAAGCCCATCCTCGAGAGATAATGGGGTGTCAGTAGATGCTCGAACTTGACAAACATCCCATGGGCCCCTTGATCCTGCAGGGCCTTTACCTTTTTGCCATGTTGCACACTTAGTCCAGGGTCGGCCCTGGCAGCCATGGTGACTTTGCCCCATTTCAGGGGTATTCTCGGCTCATAGATGGAAGAGGGAATGGAAGAACCAAATTCCCACGACCCTGAGACAAAAAAGTACATGGGTTTCCAATTATGGTTGGAGGTCTGAGTGACCAGGAGCATCTTTTTCTCAGGCCTCCGAGCCACAAAGTGATAGTAGCTCGGGTGATTTTTGGCCGAGGTGGGGACGTAACAACCAGCAAAGACCTGCACTGGGAGGTCAGAATGATGAACCGCCCTCCACAAGATGATGGCCCCTATAATAACCCTCCAAGCATTTGGAGAGAGCTGCGAGGGGTCCAAGTTAATGACCGATAGAATGGACCTAATGACGGGATGGAGGGGAAGACGAAAACCTAACTTGAACATCTGCTCGTACAGGCAGATTTCCCCATCCCTCTCGTGGTAGGCCCTCTCTTCCCTCAGAGGTCTCCTTAAGTGGATAGAGGGACTAATGGAGTATAAGTACCTGAAGTGCAGTAGATCCACCTCAGTAATTGTGCTCTCATACTCGGCCGCCTCAGATGTGTCTACATCACTTTCGGCATCCTCATCGTCGTCAGACTCAACGTCAGCTGGAGCAGACGTGGATGGGTTACCGAGGAACCTCTGAGCAAACTCGGCCTCGGTGACGGCCGATAGTGGGATAGCATTTAGAATGGGAGGCACAGCCACACTTGGCTCTACAAGTTCAACCTCTGAAGAAGAACTAGAGGTACTTGTGCCATTTTGGGACGAGGCACGACTGGAGACCTCGGCATGGTCAGGGTTCTGATCAGCCTGAGTAGTGAAGTCCATGGCCTCTTGGAAAGAGTCCACTGACATTGGATCAGAGGTGGAAGACTCAGACTCGGACATCGGCAAGTTATTGGCAGAGACGTCTATCTGGTAAAAATGGTCAGGTGGACAAGGGTATACCACCTTGAGAGGTGGAGGAAAGAGAGGTCTGATAGGGGACTCTTGTGACCTACGAGCTTCTTCCTGAGCTCTCTCTATTTGCCTAATTTTTTCTAAGGTCTTTTCTTTCAGAGATGGGAAGTCTTCAAGAAGTTGGTACAGGGGTCTGAGCATCTGGGGACGACCCAAGGCGTTGGCAGACTCTAAACTTGTAGAAATACCCTAAAAACTACAAACAGATGTGGCTTGAAAAGTCTAGGGAATTAAAGATCAAACTAAGGAAACTTAGCTCACCGGAAAATTCAAATGCTCACCGGAAAGTTCAAAGAGCTCACCGGAAAATTCAAAATAAAAAGTATCAAAAACGAAGGAAATGGAGAGGGAGGATACCTGAAGGTGAGATTGATGAATAAGGTGGAGAGTATCGCGCAGGAAGTGAGGTATTCCTCTGCAGAACAATAACTGGAACCAGGGATAACTTCGGAGAAAAAAGGAAAATCGCAGAGAACGGCTAGACGCTTGAACAGGAGAAAAATGAGGAGGAAGAAGAAGAAGAAAGGTTTTAACCTTTAAATACTTGGGCACGATTCCCAAGGCTCATCATTGCCTTGGGAAGCCCAAGGGACAACTGACAACATGGGCCAACCAAATGGGCACGCCTTGGCTTAGGACAAGTGTCATGCAGGTGTTGACTTTGGGGTGAATAGACCTCGGAGGCAAGAACTCCCTAGTCACCTACTCTCGCAAATGACTAAGGGCTGGGGGTGATTGATATACCTAAGTATGACCTCGGCCTAGAGGTGCCTACCTCAGCCAAGATGAGAGCCGAGACGATGACCGACCCCCCAGTGCATCGGGGCCCACGATATCATGCCTCGGCCAAGGCCGACATTACCACATGCACTTCCCCAAGGACATTTCTCATGTCGCAGATATCAACATTGACCTCGAGCATCAAGGAATGGTAACCTCGGCCAGAAGAAGGCCGAGGTAGCAAGAGGCTCCACGCATTCATCTTCAACATGGACCCTACCTCGGCTCAGGCCGGCACAGGCATATACCTCGGCTGACATAAGGCCTAGACAACTTATGACACCTCGTGGATTGAGCGGACGACTAACCTTTATAGCTCGGCCTCTCCTAGGCCAAGGCCAATCACCAACATGACTGCCGAGCATCTGTTGACATTTGGATAAGGACACCTGGGCATAAATCAGTTATAACATGATTATTCTCCACATGTGGGGGAATATTTCATCATCATTACTTACATGTGGCCAGGACAGGTGGCACACCCCCATTGGTGAGGGAGCTACACCCATGCACATTACATGCATAGGGGGGGTACATTACACCCCCTAGGCACTATATAAAGGAATCATCCCCTACCTTGCAAAGGGATCCAGAGATTAAAACCCTAGCTAAAACTCTGTCTAAACACACACAGTAGAGAGAAAGAGCTTGAGAGGTTGTATCCATGGCCATTAGTGCCTTCTTTCAGTGATATTACTCACACACACACTCACAGTGGACGTAGGCCGGATTGGCTGAACCACTTATATTCAGGTGTCATTCCTCTTATCATCACCTCATTCTTATCTTCTTTATACAACTATGCTGCCATTGTCATACCTATATTGAGCTTGCGAACACCTCACCTGGTGGTGCTGATTTTCAGCATCATCAGGAGGTATGGATGCTTGCAGGTTCTCGATAGACGCTTCCATTGTTGTAATCTAGATAGGAGGTATTGTGTACACATTCGGGTTAATAACCCAACATCTTTTATTTATTCTTTTACCACCTTTTTATGCAGCATTCGATATGGTCTTATAGTTTTGACCGAGTGTTCGGTATTTTATTTCATTTCAGTTTCATTTAAATAAACTGTGTGAATGTTTTAATTTTAGTCGTTTGAAATGAGTAGTTAAGTAAAATTTTGACGCTAGCCTAATAGGTTATTAGTAATTAAAATGGGTTTTCGACAGTGATGCTAAGAATGATCCATATGCGACTCCTATTATAATTTGATATAGGAGTGATCAACCGGTATTTTATTAGGCGGGGTGTCACAAATCTACACAATTAAGAAACAAAAAACTTATGCGAAATCTTGAAGAACAATCCAACTATTTCTCAAAGGGGTTATTTTATACCCTATTGGGATATTCTCTTTATAGCAATTGAAGATGTATTAAAGAACAATTATTAGGATTTTAGAAGAATTTAAATTTATTTATTTTTTTGGAAAATTGGATTCATTATTTAAGTCAAATTAACTTTTTACTCGCACCTCATTATGTAAATAATAATTTCAACCTAAATAAGGTTTTGTAATTTACAAAAAAAATTGTGTAGAAATAATTAACGTTATTTGATGCATTGAAAAAATGATGATATTTGTAAATGAATGAATATTCTTTAAATTTTATGTTTTGTTTAAAATAGTTTAATTAAATTAGGTTAGAGAATCATATATTCCTTTTAAATATTCCTATGTAAATTAAATCGAGTGGTAGACTACTCCTTTACATATATTTAGATAACTCTCTTCTAATATTAATGTAGTAATTAGGCATGGAATTATATATTGAAAGCTCAGAAGTAGATATAGAAAAATGGGATTTTTAGGTAATGATGGACTTAAATAACTACCCTAGGCCATATTTTAAGGGAAATTTGGAATATAATTTCGTTTTAGAAATAAAATAGTGATTCTGAGTTTTGGGCTTGTAATAGATGACGTAGGTCAAAGACAAGTCTATTTTTGGGAAATTTCAGTTTCGTGTACTGTGCAAATGGCTATGGTTTTTACCGTGTGAACGGTTGTTGTGTTTACAACTATGATTTTCCACTGTACGCACAGATCCAGTGAAGTTTTTCAATTTAGTTAAAGTTTAAAGACCGGTATGATAATTTTAGAAGTTCACTTTTACTGATTGAACTCTTCTTGTATGGGAAATGGTTGGATTTTAAAATATAACGATTGAAAATAGTAATACTCTAAACATTTTAAATGTAAACGAAATATTGAGTTAGGCTTTATGGATAGTATATGCATAAGGGAAAAGTATAATGATTAACGGATTAAATAAATAATTTGGATAATTTTAGGGTACACACTATAGGCCTATTATTAATTAATAAATAACGTTTCATGGTTCGTGTCTGATACGTGGGTTTGGTATACTCGATGTAGACAAGTACAAGGATGTATCGATATATGTACAAGCACTAAATTTATATGGATATAAGTTAATATAATAACTATATAGTTTGTTATTAGTTTCATGATTGATAGTTTTTATGCTTGAGTGCGTAGCTACTATCTTATTGTGGAGGGCCAGATCCATCGCATCGTTGCAGATGCTCCCGTGTACTCGACCTAGTTTCTTACACGAGCAAATTATATTCTGGTCCATTTATCACCGATCTTCAAATATTTAGGGGATGTACCTAATTTTAGATTTACTTCATTTATTTTGAGAGATGCGAGGTTTAATTTATTCTTTGTATTTGTACTCAGTTGAAAAAGATAAATAGAATGTGAGGGAATTGGTATCTAATAGTTACTGTCAAACAATATATATTCTACTTGTTGATTTAATTAACTCTTATTCATTATATTTGAGGATTTGAGGATTTATCATGTCGATCTTCACTTTGGTTTATCGTTGATCTTTATTTCTCATTAAATGATAAGGATAATATATAATTATTTTAATAGCCTATGTAATCTTAATAAATATAATTGATCAACCTAATTATTAAATATATATGGGGTGTTACATGGTTGTTGAACTAGCTCATACCGTGGTTAAGTGACTTACAGACCTAGGAGAACCTCCATTGTGGGAACAAGAAAGGATGGGAGATACATGATTAGGCTTCTGCGATTTAGTGCTTGGAAATGCAAAGTAGAGGAATGCACTTTGACTGAATGGGACCAAAGCCATGGGTATATAGGGGACATCCACACAGAGAATTAGAGACTGGTCTTTTCGATAAGTTATCAAGGAGATAGATTACATGGTCAGGTTAAGACAGAGTGTTAGGGGTTCGTCCATAAACCAAACACCCGACTAACCAAGAGGAAATCTCGACAGACAGTCAAATTCAAGACAATAACCTAGAGAAGACAGCCATGGAATATCTGATTAGAAGAAGAAAAAAACTTTATAAAGAGGTTATATTGAAAGTTCCCTCTTTTACAACCTTCATTCTTAATTACCCAACCTCTACCAAGTTAATGCCACCATTCATTACTTCGTGATATGATGGGAAATCAGATACCATGTATTACATTAAGTCATATCAAGCTTCTTATAATATTTATTCTATTCCAAATGCAATGAGTCATAAAGAATTTTCAAGTAAATTAATTGAGTCGGCCCATGTGGTGTATATGGGACTCCCAAGAGGGATTATAACTAACTTTAGGCTGCTAACTAACCAATTTACTATTAACGTCTACTTTAGTACAAATTTGGTGAAAATTGTGGGTCATCTCCCCAATATTAGACAAAAATAGGATAAAATGACCAACGAGTAATTCACAAGATTCAATAATGAAAAAAAAAATGGTCTATTAAGATAAAAAGATATATATCAAGCTCATCATGAGTGTCCTGACACTTAATAAGATCTTGAGAAGGTTGCCCCTACAATGATAGTCGAGATCCTAGCGGGATGAAAGGATCATGAACATGGAGGAGGATATGGAAACAAAACAATATTGGTAGGCAGAGTCTGAAACTAGAAGCGGTTCATAAAACAACAATAAGACTAAGAAGTCGAATGAGGATAATCCCGAGAATGTTGATGAGTATACTCCCCTCACTATTAAGCTTCAACATGTCCTCGACGATATTCGAGGAAATGGGAAATTAAGGTGGCCAGAGAAGCTTAAGACCCCTGCAAAAAAGTTAGACAAAAGAAAATGGTGTGACTTGCAAGGAGATCGCAACCATAAAATCGATAAGTGTTTGGCACTAAAAGATAATATTAATGCTCTGATCAACAGGGGTAAACTGAAGAAGTATGTGGATAATTCTGGACGAACCGTCAAACCGTGGGAAGATTTAATTCTGAGGAGACAATCAAAATAACCTAGAAAAAAGAGACATGATAGAAAGCGTGAGCATAATAATGAATAATTTAATAAGGGTTGTGGAAATGATTTGGCAATAATCCAAAAGATCCTAAAGAAACAATTAATACAATATCCTTTGGAATGAATTTCATTATTGGGAGGAATATGGTCGTGCCTAAAGAAATTTATACTCAAATGAAATAAAGGTTTGTGCTGGCTATGACTAAGATAAATTTAATTTGGCTGAAGTAGTGGACAGCTGACCCCAAAAGGTGATTAAGGACCATTCGATAGTGGGTTTATTAAAGATAATTTATGTGATCTATTTTACTCACATCATGAACAACTAGCTGTGAGCCTAATGTTACACAAATCCAATGTACAAAAAATTGCGGTCGACAATGTAACACCCTTACTTTTGAGCATTGATTTTCAGTATTAAATTACCTTGTGTATGTGTGATTTAATATAATTGAGAATTAAAATGGGAATTTAATATAAATATTAGTTTGTGTAGAGGAGTTAATATTTACGTGAATTGTATATTTACTAGTGTGATAAAGTAAATATAATCATATTGAATGTCATTGCGTCATACGTGAGTATAAGTAGCGGAATTGATTATTCCTCAATCGGGGCATATATGTGTGAGTTATATGAGGTTGGGATAGGACAGTTTATTATGGAAATCTCGAATGAAGATTTGGGGTGCGCGGTTGATTCGGGAGGAGTCGGGATAGTCAAAATGAGTGTCTGAGGGTTGTATTTGGGTTCTGGGGTCTTTTTGGTTAGTTGGACTTGGATAGGAGTATAAGGGTCATTTTACGTGTGTATTATCATATAAAGTTGGGATTAATAGAGATATGGGTTATTAAGATTATGAGATAGTTATTCAATCTCATTTGTGAGAAAACCCACTTAAGCAAAACCTAGGAAATAAGAGAAAGTGATGAGAAATCTTGGGATTTTCTGGCCATATCCACAACTACAAAGAGGATTCAGAGTCTACAACTTTAAGACAAGTGATTAAACTTGCTAAATGATTTGGTGTGAGAATTATTTCATAATTAGTTGGTGGATTATTCAATTTTGAGCATTTGGGGTTAAACTCTTGAATTTGTTGATTTAATCTTAAAATTTATGTTGCATATATGAAGTTGATGGTGAAAAATTAATGGGATCATATATAGGAAGGTTTGAATGCTAGAAACAATTGTTGGATGGGAGTAAAATGGGTTAGAAGTAGTGATTTTGGTGTAAAAAATCTTGTAGTTTATGGAGAAGTAGAAATAGTGGGTTACTGAACATTTTCGAATCGATTCGGCGTGTTGTAGAAGTAATGTCCCTTTTATAGAATCGATTCGGTTCCATGTGAATCGATTTGGCAACTATTCATAGTTCTCAGGTCCCTTTAACAAATTGATTCGGTTTCTGGCGAATCGATTCGCTACAGGGCGAGTCGATTTGGAAAACATGTTGTTTTAGGGGGGTTTTCCAAAAATTATTTAATTCCTTTCCAATTGGGTTCAATGATTGAGAACCCTCTAATATAAAGTGATATTAATGTTTGTGATGTAAAACGTGGGATAATGATACGATAAGAGGGTGGTGAGACATCGGGACACTTGTGGAAATATATTAGGGAGATTAGTATTCTAGTTCCTTCACAAATTCTCCTAGTAGGAGGGATTATTTTAAGGTAATGATACGGTCTAGTTGATAGAAGTCGTGTGTCCTGAGTTATGTAAAATTGAATAATTAGTCAAATGTGCGATTGATTATTAAAGCTTAAGTGAGTGAATGAGTAATGAAGCAAAATTAGTAGAATAAATGAGAGGAAGTATCGGCTAGTGTAATGAGTGTTATATACAGGTAGCCGAGTTTATTATATATATATACATTCGGATATGAGATGGAATGTATATATGATGTATGTATATATATATCTTTTATGTATGATCTATTATGTGGAACATACCCCTCTAGTGCTATCATGGGAAGTTGCACGATGTGTGTGAATCTCCTGGAGGATGCAGGAAGAGTATAGTCCCCAAGTCATAGTGTCCAGTATTTATACAGTGTGGCTTTTATCATGGGTAAGACATCTTGGGTATGATTCGCCTCGCTTTTAGGTGAGGAACTATGGACGCTTCCCATATGTTTATACTTTGTTTTACCACGTCGGTGTGAGAGTCCCACGATAGGTACCCGGGATGGTGTGGGTATTCCCTGGAAGATGGTAGCACTTAGAGACTGCATCCAGTGAGCTAATGCTTTGATGGATTGTTAGTATACATATATTATTAGTGAGATGTATGTGCACTTGGTAGGAAATGATTAATCATGTATAATGATGTGAGTAATTATTACAGACTTCAAAGATAATGTGTGAAATATTATGCTAATAACTAGAGAAAGTTATTAGTATTAAATTGGTAAATGATCTTAAAGAATGATATTAAAAACGGTTATTTTATGGTGTAAACTAGATACGCGAGTGTGTTAATGCATAGGCATAAGGGTGGCTTATCCATAGAGGAGTGGGGTAGATCAACTAATATTTAAAATGAATGCGTTTAGGTGCGCGTTGTAGTTGAGGGATGAGTATGAGTCTCAAGAGAGGGCGGCACTAATTTTAATTATGGAATTTTGCATTTATAATTATTATGCATTTTAATTCACTTGCTAAAATATTTTTAAAATCGGACGCTGACCCGTATCTATCTTTTCTTTTTCTTTTCCTTTGTTATATCTTTTAGGTGTCCCACCACAAGGATGCCAAGGATGAGCTTCCATTCCAGAGTCTATGGGGCTACAGAATGTGTGGAATGTTGCAGGATTTTTTATATAGTCACATATCAGTTTTGTTAATCTAGTTGAGGACCTATAGTTGTTAATCGGGTGTGCATTACTGAAGTAATGTATTAATGTATATACTTTATATTTCAGACATTTGACATATTGTATGGGTCTGTTAACCAACAACTTATTCATTTTTTTTATCGTGCAGTTATTGTGTACATATTCATGTTTTGAAGTTGCTGTTAATGGATATAAATGTGTTAAACAAACGGAGCTTTTGTCATCCGCTCTATTTTAATTTACAGGTGGTTAGTTGTATTTTTGTTATGTGCGTAGTGATGCTAAGAATGAGCCATTTAAGATTCCTTCTTTATTTTAGTATAGGGTTGGCCACCCATTATTTTAATAAGTGGGGTGTTAGAGACAATTAGAGCTCGTAGCACATGTTATACTATGAATGTTTAAAGTGAGTAAGTCTCTCAAAAAGGAAGTTGCAAGTCTACCATCTTCCATTGATCAGATTTTTAGGGGAGAAGGTGTTCCCTTGGGGAATATCGAGGTTGAATTCATAGAGCATACATGCACGATTAATAGTACACCTACGATAAAGTCCTTCATCAAGTATACAAACTTGGTTTCAGCCTACATCATCTTTTGACATGTGGATTTAATGAAGGTAAATGCTTTCGTTTCCATTATCCCTTAGGTAATTGAGTTCTACATAAATTTGGGTGTAGGTGAGGTAAAATATAACCATATAGTGGCACGAGAATGCTACTTCACTTTGGCCAAGATGAGAGAATGACTAAACACTACCAACAAGATAGCGATGTTAGATTCTAAAGACAAAGAGAATGATTTTCCTAGAATAAAGGAATCAAACCATTGATGTGGAAATAGACAGGATTAAGAAGGAAAAGTTCATTAAATATGTGAACTATCTTAGATGGTTATCAAATATCTTATTGGAAGAAAATCCTAATCGTAAGTGAAATATGTGTGTGGATTTCACAGATAGCAACAAGGCATGCACCAGGAGTCACTATACCCTTCCTTAAATTGGCTCATTAGTGAATCCTACCACTGAGAACGAGTTCCTTATTTTTATGGATGTTTATTATGGATGTAGCGAGATATAAATTAAGCCAATAGACATGGAGATTACTTATTTCATAATAAACCTAAGAACATATTGCTACAATGTTATTCCTTTTGGGCTAAGAATGCTTAATCCGCACACCAAAGGATCATAGATAACATCTTTAAGGAGGAAAGAGTAAAGAACATGGAATTATATGTTGGTGACATGCTTACAAAAATAGAAAAGGTCAATGACCATATATGTGACACCAGTTATACTTTTGATGTGATGGAAAAATTCCTTATGAAGCTAAACCCCGCGAAGTTCATGCTCGGTGTTTGAGTTAACAATTTCCCGAATTTTATGACCTATTAATGGGGAATTGTAGTGACTATAGAAATGATCAAGGATCTTATCAACATAAAGTATCCCTACAGAAAGATAGTTATCTATAGGATTGCCGAGATATTTGTAACCTTAACCCGATTTGTATCGGGAGACATGCACAAATGCCTCAAACTGTTAATAAAAATCTTTGAGTTTAATGAGGATTGCAAAAAGGATTTTCAAGAGTTAAAAATCTACCTATGGTCTCCTCCCCTTCTCTCTAATCCAATCTTAGGGAGAAGATGTATTTATACTTGGATGTAACTTATTCGACAATAGGCTCATCTCTGGTCAGATGTGAAGTGGAAGTGTAGAAGTTAATCTACTACATTAATAAGGTATACAAATATGCATATATTAGTTACTCGAGATTATAGATGTTATAATTATCAATAAATAAAGATTTATAAAGAATGAAACCATATTTTTAGGCTCTGACAATCTTAATATACCCTAACCAACCCCTCAGACATGTTATCCATAAACCTAAAGAGTTTGGAAGGTTGATGGCCTAGGTCATTGAATTGGGGTAATTCGATATTATATACAAGACAAGGATGGAGATTAAATGTCAAGACATGGAATATTTTATTATATACTTAACATATGAGGAATAAAGGGTCAAAAATATGGCAGAGGACGAGGCTACATCTTCTCTAACCCTAGACAAAGTAGATTCCTCCATAAGGTCAGTATAGAGGGTCCGTAATTTAGAAAAATAAAGAAGATCTCTAAAGATGCCTCATTATTTGATGGAAACTTTAGTGAAGTGATGCCTTCTTAAAATCTTTTTCTCGACGGGTCATCATGTGCAATTAGTAGTGGAGAAGGCCTTATCGTCTCCATGCCTAAAGCTGATGATGTAGAATACGGGAAGAATATTCATTGAGATTAAACTTTAAGGCTTCTAACATTAAAGACGAGTATAAGGCCTTAATAGTAGGCTTGAGATTAGCCTTATCATCGCGGTCTCAATAGATGTCAGCTCATAGTGACTCGTAATTAGTTATCAATCAAGTGTTGGGAGTGTATGAGGCAACTAAAGAAAATCCAGTGAAGTATGTGGTAGGGTAAAGAAGTTATTACCAAGATTTTCTATAATATAAATGTTGAGAATACCCGATTTAGAAAACTCACAAGACGATGCTCTGGATTGTATAACTTTCAAAACTAGAGGTTAAATAAGTAGGACCATCCCATAGAGATCCTATTACACCATATTATCGATGAGGAAGAGGTGAAAATGAAGTATCAGAATCTCAATCCCTCATATATGAATCCAATTACTATATATTTAAGAATCTGAGAAGTTCTAGCCAACCCCAACGAAGTAAAGAGGTTTCTCTACAAGGAAACCATATATATGCTAGATGGTTGGGTGTTATTCAAGAAAGGATTCATGTTACCTTTCCTCCATTCCATCCATACAAAGGAGGTCAATGACCTGATAAAAGAAGTGCCTGAAGGATCATGCGTGGATCATGCAACTAGGAGATTATTGGTCAAACGAGTAGAGTCAAAAGGCTACTACTAGCCTACCATCAAGGAGCACTGAGTCGAATATGTGAAAAAAATAATAAGTGTTAATGATTTTCTATGTTTAGTCAAAAACCAGTAGAAGATCTAACATCTATTACTACCCCATTGTTATTCATCACGAGGGGTATAGACTTAGTAGGACCATTACCCAAGACAAAGGGCAAGTTCACGTATCTTATCTTGGTAGTCAACTACTTCACCAAGTGGGTAGACTAAGTTGATGATAGAGATAAGATAACTATAGACAGTCCAGTTAATTTGGAAAAATATAATATATCGATAACAGAGGCCTAATTATTTCATAACTCAACATGATACTCAGTTCGATAATGAATAATTTAACACTTATTGTATCAATTCCACAATCGATAAGATGCATTCTTCCATAGGCCACCCACAATGCAATTGACAAACGGTGACAGAACAAAACCCTCTTAGAAGGAGGATTAATTAAAGGAAAATTATATAAATAAGCTTCATGGTGTCCTATGGTGTTATAAGATGACCCCTAAAACTAATACCAGGGAGACCCCTTTCATGTTAGAATTTGGAGCCAAAGAGGTAGTACTTATTGAGGTTGTCCTCACTACTCACAAGGTCTTAAATTTTAATTCCCTACTGAAATACTTCATGAGTTAAGCGGACTAAGATTTAGATAATGGTGTAAGAGACAAAGTTGAACCCTGAATGGAAGCCTATCAACAAAAGACATCTAGGTTTTATAATAAGAGGATCAAGACGATAATATCAAAGGAGTCTGTTCTAGTATTAAAAAGGTGATCCAGAAAATAAAGAAGTTAGCGGTGAATTAGGACGAGAGATACCTAATCATCTCGTTGGTTTTCCCCGAAACATAGATAATTGAAACCTTAAAAATCCTTGGAATTCAGAATACCTCTTCAAGATACTACCATTAGACTTAACAGGTATAAGAAAGATAGAGATTGTAATAAGAATATACTATGTAAAGTTTCAATCATTGTCATTAGATAATAGTTGAGTTTTCATATAAAAATTAATAATGTTCAATTATCATATATTCCATCATAATCCACAAAGAATCTAAGCCTTAAGGGATGGGCAAGAGGTTTTGGATGAAGGAATATCAAGTAAGCTGAGAATAATTACAATTTATAATGAGAATGCATTCCCCGGACGATCTAGTACATTGGGAATGTTGAATCATGATATTGTTTTGTCCAATGGTGACCAATGTTTTCAATAGGTTAGGTTGTCTACGAACCGACCTAAAGAAATAGAAGTTAGCAAAAACATTGGCAAACCTTAAAACATCCCAAGCATGTCATCAGCCATGATCAAAGACTAAAAGGGAACAAAAAATAAAAATTTTACCGAGAACAACCTTGCTAGGAAAACTTGTCATGGTCACTCTAGTCTCTTGAACAGTGTGAAACATGATAATTATTGGTCCACCATTAGCTAGTAGTAGGTCAAGTCGTCCACCAGCTACCTCAAGATCAAATAATTAAAATGCTAGAATGCCTAAAAAAAGTTTAAAATATTTTAAGTATGTCGAATACACTAAGACAAGTTGTTCACTTATTTTTCTAGAGGTATGAAAGACAACTAAGCCATAAGACACATGGAGTATAGCAATAAATATTAAGTAGAAATAAAATCATTCATTCAAAATATAAAGAATAAAGATTGTAAAAACAATTTCATTCATCATATGTATTCCAACACATAGAGAATTGTCCCTAAAATTATAGATTGGTGATTGAAATAAAAAAATAGTCTCTCTTAATATGTGGGTCACAAAAGCTAAGTATAGAGAAACCTCAAACTAAGGGAGGATTTGTTGAGGGAACAACTAAAGGTTTAACAATAATAAGATCTTAGATGGCCTCATGTTTCAGAGTGAGGTCGGAGCATTCGAAGTTAGCTTAACCAGAGGATCAACATATGTCTCCTAAACTGGAGGATCTATATCCATATCATCATTGAAAGCTAAGGTAATTCCCTCCTCATCATCACCCTCCCAGGCACCAATGACATCGATAATGTTAAAATATTGATTCATAATTCTCTTCTTAATCTTAATATATCTATCACCAAAGAATGACATATTCTCCTAAGAGAACTCATGTGAAGCCTTGGATTTGACCACAGACCCCTCACAAGCTTTGTTCAAAGCCCTCATAAGCTTTGGATGAAGACATCAACCTCGTTCTTCCTTAAATCGACATCTTTTAACTTCTTATTGATATCAGTAATCTTGTATGATGTTTCCTTCATCTCATTAGTCTAGGTCATTAGTTTATCAATATCCTTTAGATTTTCCTCAAAACTTATGACCTGATACCTGAGGTTTTGGTTCATCTTCCTCTAAATTCCAAAGTGGTCAGAGTGATCCTTAAACACAAGGAACCTTTCTTTAATGATAGTGGTGTACATGGATTGCTACAAGGAATAATGATAAGTGGTAGGATGACCCAAATATTTCCATAAAGAATGATAAATAAGAGGATTAAATAACTACCTGAAGGAAATTATGCTCATCATAGAGCCATAGGGTATCTATAGTTAGAAACCTACGATACCTAAAGTCTTGGTCATATCCAAAGTACTCGAGTTGATCCATGGTGTTAGTCATATGACCCCAAATGGACCTTTCATCCTTTCGAACGTTGTCAATAATACCTTTTTTTGTTCATTAAATAAGCTGCGATATTATGTTATGTGCCTGCATGACATGTGATGTAACTATTTAAAAGTGTATACATGATATGTAAATATTTTTGAAATCAGACTTAATACATGGTAAAATATTAATTAAATATTTTATCATGACTATATATTATGGGTGACTGCGGAATGGTAAAAAATTTGGTTTTGAGAGTTTCAGTTTTTTATTATTCCCACGGTGTCATGTCCTAATAATCATGAATTAATTCCTTATAACGTTGTGTCGCATTACATTAATAAATAAATAAATAGTTGACATTCGGACTAGCACCATTTAATTTAATAAAAAAATTGAGTTAAATTAATAATTGATGATGTTCTATTTAGGGATAGATTTGGGATCCGTAAAATGTTCTTCGTTAGATTAAATGTTGGGTTTTAGATCTATTGAATTAGTATAGGATTGGGTAATGTTTTAATTCACTTGGAAGTGATTTCAGGATCTTTTAGATGAGGCCAACTTAGGTCCCAAGTATAATTTAAGAATTAAAGGGTTTTAGTGAGTCATTTGGGATCTCGTAATTCACTATTGTGATTTAGGAGGCACTTTGAGACTAAAGAGTAGGAACATAAACAAAAGATGGGAAATTGGGAGGAACTTCTTATAGTTTCCTTCACAAATTAGATTAAGACAAGTCTACTTAGAATTTGATTACAGTTGCTTTTGTCTTAGACTATATCTATTAATTGAATTCTAAACGTAATCACCTTATAATCTGATTTAGATGATTTAAATTTTTAATTTCATAATTAACCTAATCAATATATAAATACTTATGAATTTTCATCTAATGTTGATTGATTTCCTCATCAAATTGAGCTGAAATTGTTATAAAAGTGCTAGGACTTATTTTTATATGTTGAATCCTTTAAGCCCCGTGTTAATTGAATCATTCCATAAAAATCCTAATTTAATTGAAGAAGTTTATGAAACTATGGTTCTTATTATTAAATCTGAAATTCCATTTAAATCTTAATAGAAACTTGGAAATTTACTATTAAAATAAGTCCCAACTGTATATTGGAAGTGGCTTTATTGTTTAGTTGTTTGGGGGGCTTGGATGAAGCTAAGTCATTGATGGTGTTTTTGAGAGAGAATTTGGGTTTTGTAGAAGATGCATACCATTAAAAGGGAAGTGAAAACTTTCTAGAATCATCAATCTATTGACTCAAGTCCATCGATCAATCAATCCTCCCAGGTTTGGTTTAAAATGGGATTAGGGTTTATTTGGTTGGATTTAAGAGTTGAGGATAGTTTAGGATGTCCTATAGTATAATCATTCAAGTATGGACATATAATTATTTTGGTATAAAGTTTTTTTAATTTTCTACAAGGGTACACGCCTAACTTTATAAGGCCTTATGAAATTAAATTATCAAGTTGAGACTTATATAACTGTGAATGAGTAGGATATGTATTCTTATATTCTTTATGTAATGCATACCATGCATGAGTGATCGTAAGTGATGTACTATGAGGGATTACTTTATGGGTATCATGATATGTAGATCGTAATGGTACTTCAGTGATAGAGACAGGTTTTGCCGTAGTCATGTTTACCTCGAGTCTATCTCGAAGGGATTTTAGGGCGTTGTCACCGTATAGTATTGGGTATGGTAGGATTTAGGAGTGACAGGAAGGCCTAGAGATCCATCCCTCTATTGTTGATAAGGTCTTATAGGTGTGGGGAAGCCTAAGAGTATACCTAGTGTGCATGATTGATCCCCCGAATGCGAGGTGGATAGGCCTTCTATTTTTTACGTTCTTGAGTTAGCCAATTTAAAGTGTACGTGTCGAGGACTGTAATTATGTGAATCATATACTTTGTGACTATCTATAATTATTTGTTTATAATAGCTTTATTATGAATTCATTATTCATGTGTAATTGTGTATAATAATACTTAATCAATGGTACCCTTGGGCTTGGGACTTTGGTTTTTTGGGTTGGGATAAACTTTAAAGAATCTAAAATATGACAGGAAGGTGTGTAGCTATATTTTATCCAAATTTCACATATATTCTTATTGTACATAAACTTTATGTTAACATTTTCTTGATTTCATAATTCAGGACCTAGGACACAATTTCTACCACAACCTTGATCCTATGATTTGCATCTCATCCATTATGACCTATTCTAAGATGTATGTGTCGGGCCTGCATGCTCATTATCTTTACTATTATTTTCATTTCTTACTAGTCGGATTGTGTAAGAGAAAAATTTATAAATATTCCATATGTTTTTAGTTTGATATATTTCGTTAGACCTCTACATCATCACGTACATTCTCAAGAGCTTCAATCGAAGACAAGTTAGTGGTTTAATGTAACAATTTAGGATAAAATAGTTGAGTTTGTCACTATAATCATCAGATAAGGTATATGAATTTGATTTTGATTAATCATTATATTCAATGGTATTTTGAAAGGGTTTGAAATAGAAATATTTTTCAAATGCTTTTTAAACAAAAAAAATCATTTTTATGGTATCTCATTAGAACGGGATATGGAGGGCTAATCAAATGAAGTTATTAATCTCATTGGATATCATATGTTTGAATGAAACTTCAAATGAACCATTGTCTTCTTGTTGTTGGAATGCCATTTTATCTCTCGTTCTATATTGTTCGAATAATTTCGCATAGGTCATTCGAATAAGGTCCAGTCTGGTCGAGCGAGTTTAAAAAATGATATATTTACATGGTTTTAAACATAATATTTTAAAGTTTATCTCTTGGATATTCTTCTCCCTATTTTAGAGATACGAACTTTCACTTCTTAGAAAGTCTTTTTCACATATTTTATGATAAAAAACTTAGGTTTTTTAAATCCAAACCCCTTGGATATTTTGTGATAACTTTATCAAAACTTGAAGAACACATCATATGTTCATATGCCTGTGGAGTTGATTATTCACTATTGAAGATAGGAAAGGAGTGTCTTGAGGCTAATTGGTGGAAACATAGGTAAATGGATGGATAACCACAACTTTTGATTATCAACAAGGAAGGAGACATAACTTCGATTAAAAAAGGTTTTTCTCGAAAGGGTTTTTTCGTCATATATTGGATTGTTGTTTGTTTGATTTGATTTTGATATCTTGTATATTTAGTTTCATATATGTAATAAAGATTAAATTGGAATAAATAGAATTTGGCTTGTTTGTGACCTATTCTAGGATTTTTACATTTGACTATATAACCAGACCACTTTACATGTTTCTCAAATTGGTATCAAAGCTTGTTTCTACAATTTTTTTTAGATAAATCTTTGTGGTTATCTAGAGAATTCGTATAATAGGACACCTTTGTTTGATGGAATGAATTATGCTTATTGAAATGTTAGAGTAAGATCATCTCTAAAGTTGATTGAAAAATGAATTTGGCTTGCTGTTGAATGGGGCGAAGACTCCTCTTATTATCATGAGTGAAAATGTTGGTAGTCTCAAGCCAGTCCCAATATGGACTAAATATGAATTTAAATTATGTCATTTCAACTCTTAAGATTTGAATGATATTTCTGGTGCTATCACATCCAAAGAATTTCATCGCATCATATCATTTACAACATCTTAAGATCTTTAGATATATTACAACTCACACATGAGGGTACCAAAGACGTTAAAGGTTCTAAGCTTCAAAACCCCACCACACAATTTGAGACTATATGGATGTGCTCGTATAGCTGATATTGTGAATTCCTATTTTAATTTGTGTGAGAAATTTTGTAAGTGAGAGTTGTTAAGAAAAGTTTTTTTTCTTTCTCGTCTCATTTTGATGTGAAATGTGCCATCTTATCTCATTAGGAATTCTAGACATAACTAGGATATAAGAGCTTGTACGTGATATCTAGACTTACGAATTAGACATGCTCCTCGAAATTGAAAAAAAAAGTAATATCTTTAACACCTAAATTGAAAAAAAGAAGGTTTCTAACTCCGAAACCACAATTGATCAGGATGATCTCGTCCTGTTTGTGAAAAAATTCAAAGAGTTTCTCAAATTCAAAATTCAAAATACATCCAAATTGAAAAATAAATTTTTTGAGAAAAATAAAAATTTCAAAGAAGGTAAGAATTTTAATTAGAATGGTAAAAAGAAAGATAGAGGTGAAAACCCAAAGAAAGTTGAGTTGGAGAGGTATTATCAATGTGAATGGAAATGACACAAATCGCATGAGAATCCCACTAGGCTCAAAAGTAATGGCAAACGCAAAGTTGCCTATATTGCCAATCTAAGAGATAGTGATGTTGATTGGGTAGATTCTAGGGATGAATCATTGCATGGACGTAATTTTGCACATTCATGTCTAGTCATGTTAGCACTTTAAGTACTTCTCACATCAATGAGGAAGTTTCAAAATGTGATAGACTTGATAATGAGTCTAATCATTCCATAGAAATTAAGAATGATATTGATAATTTGAGTGATGGAGAACGTGGTCTCCAATACATGCAATCCGAACTTTACATCGAATCATTAAAAACTAAAAAGCAAAATAAACATTGACTCTTAGAGTGTTCTCTTTAGAGAAGGGGTTGACTTTTTTGAGAGAGTGTGAGGCCTTGGTAAGTCAACTAGAGAGAGTAAGAATATCTTTGAGTGAGAAACTTATTTTGGTAGGTAGGGATAAGAACGACTTGACCAACAAAGTGGCTAGTTCTACGAGATATTTTCACGTATCACTGAAGACTCAAGAGAAATTTGAAGCCCATATTTTCCATCTCGTAAAAGATCTCAAACGTGCCCAAGAGGTCAAAGTTAACTTAGAGAACACAACCAAGAAAATTAGAAAGATCTTCCCATATCCCGCTTTAGGTTTTAAAAAGAGGCATGGCATAGGTTACGTGGTGCATCCTCTTTCAATACCACACTAAACTATTTTCTAAATTTTTATTTTATCCTTATGGGCATCTGCCTAACCCACTAAGGATAATTTTCCAAAGCGTCTTAACCAAGGTTGACCCAAAATAATCTATGTTTGTACCCACTATAAATGAAGAGGTCACCTTAGGACTTTCGTTAAAAACTAGGAAAAGTTTCTCACACACATGCTCCCACCCACCGCCGTAGTGACCTTCCTAGTGTTAGAGAGAAACTCAAGTTTCTTGTCAATACTTATAAATGTTTAATGGAAAATTTTCAAAGGATGTCTATGCCTTTTGAGAACACTTCCAACAAAGTGACTAGTGCCGACAATAATAAGTGTAATTTAGAGGTTGGTAGATATGATTTTTCTCACACCGTTCCTTTTCACACATATAGTGTCAAATAACCTTTAGGTAATGAGGTTTTCTCTCATGGGTTGGTATTTTTGTTTCGCTCCATAAACTAGATGTTCTCACAAGTTAGTTTTTTTAGTTATGGTGCATTTTCTTCCAGTCTTGGATTTTACTTTATTGCAAGATGTATTATATATTCTTGATTAGATGTGTATCTTGTGTTTATAAATTGAAAGTTCCAAAAACATTTTCTTCTGTTTTCAAAAAGTTTCATAAAAGTTCGAAGATATTTTTTTATAAAAAATTTTCAAAAATTGAAAAAGATTTTTTTATTTTGTTGCACAACATTTTTGGATTCACATTTAGGGTGTTTGAATCACCATTTCATTATGTCCATTCATGTGAATTAATCATGGTGTTATGAGACTTGGCTTCATTATTTTCCCTCTTAATAATGATTGTTTAGCACTGTGTCGTTCATTGTTGATTACTTCCATCATGCTAGACTCATTATATCTCCTTGATTGCATACATACACGAACTTTTGAATATTGCACACTCTTGTCATACGTTGAATAGGACTTTCTCATCTCAATTGCTCTTATTAATGAACCAAATGTTCTAGGAACTAATTGTGCATGTAAAAACTATTGTCGAGATGTTTCTACTGAAAAATTAATTAATATATGTTTAAGCAATCGAAAGAGTCTATGAAAAAGGCAGACCTTTTTCTTAAAAGACACCATTGTGAAGAGCCTCAAAGATGAATCCGTCACATAAAAGTAGAAGTTTCTAGAGCAATTTCTCTTTTTGATGCTTCATTAAAAATGACAATATAATTCGTTCAAAAAATTTGAGAGCTTATGGTTAAAATATGACATTTGGAGATTGTTATAAGTTGAAGATCAATGGGTTTCCACAATAAAATTTCTTCAAACATATTAAATAGTTTGGAATTATTGATTTGAGATTTATGAATTTTTTTGTGTGTTAAGTCAATTTCACGTTATTTAACATTTTTTATACAAAAGGTTGAACTTGTTCTTTCTATAGGAGTATCTCTTTGAATTCGTGCACCAACACTATGTATGCCTATGTTGACTTTCCCATGCAATATGTTCACGCGCATTCATTAAATTTTTGATATTTTTCTGCTACTCCATGGTGTGTTTGTTTGTACTTATATGTATATTTTTGCACTTAAAATTTTTAAAAATTCCAAAACGAGATTGTTAGTTTATTGTAGTTTCTTAACATATCCCTAATTATCTATATTTTGTGATGATATTTCAAATGTGTCTACTCATGATGCTAACTTACCAGGTTTAACTTCTAAACCTTTTTCAATTATGGACAAAATGAGGGGAGAACATATTAAGGTGGAGTGTTATTTCCTTTAAACTTCATGCATAACGTTATTCTTTCTTTGTTTAATATTCTTAGGTCTTTTTTGTATCGAACATATCACTGAATACATGATGAAGATCTTCATATGAGCCAAACTTGTAACTGTCATTTCCTTTTTGGGTTTAGGAAGGATATTATTTGAACTTGTCTTGGTTTTTTTTTTCAATTTTGTGTTTTGCATCGGAATAGCCAAGGGGGAGATTTGTAAGAGAAAAATTTATAATTCCTCATTATGTTTTTATTTTGGCATATTCGTTTACACCTCTACATCATCATGTACATATTCAAAAGCTTCAATCAAGACAAGTTAGTGACTGAATGCGACAATTGAAGATCGAATATTTGATATCATCACTATAATCTTTCAAAAATGTATATAAGATTGATTTTGTGCAATCATTATATTCATGGGTATTTTAAAAGTGTTTGGACCAAAAATATTTTTTGAAAGTTTTTTTAAGAAAAAAATAATTTTTAAGGAGGGTCTCTCGGAAGAGGTTATTAATCTTATTGGATATCATACATTCAGAAGAAACTTCAAAGAAACCATTTTCCTCGTCTCATTGAAATATTGTTCGATCTCTCATTATATACTGTTCGAACGAGTTTGCATAGGTCGTTCTACTGAGTTCTAGTCCGTTCAAACGAGCCTGTGAATTTTTTTTACTTGGTTTTAAATGAATTATTTTCAAGTCTATCTCTTAGAGAATCTTCTCCCTATTTAAGAGATATGAACTTTCACTTTATAGAAAGCCTTTTTCCACATATTGTATGATCACATAGTTTGGTTTTCTAAATCCAAACCCCTTTGATGCTTTATTATCACATTATCAAAACTTGAAGAACACATTGCATGTTCGTATCCTTGTGGATTTTATTCTTTAATGAAAAAGATAGGAAAGGAGATTTATGAGGTTGTTCAGTGGACACCGAGTCAAATGGAGCCTGGTATTAGGCATTGTTAAATCCGCAACATTTTTTATAATCAACGAGGAATGATATAGAATTGATATACTTAGTGGTGTCTAATTTGTAAGTCTGCCTGTGTCGCTATGTAATACATTAGTTTTACGAGTGCTAAAAATTGTCTTCCCCGAAAGGGACTTTTCCTTATATCTTATGTTGTTGTTTTCTTAACTTGATTTAGATTCAATATGTTAAATGTTTAGTTTCACCTAAATAACCAAGATAAAATTGGATTAAATTAAATTTGTCTTTTTTGAAACCTAATCTATGATTTCTACAGTTGACCATATAACTTGACCACTCTACATCTTTCTTAGATTGTGTTGTAGTTTTAATTTACATTGTTGTGATTTATTGAGGCAGTTATGGTTGTTGTGCTGACCTTATTACTATTTATATTTGTATCATATGTAATTGGGTTTCCATTTACTAGTCTTTAGTTATTAACTTTTGTATATTTCTTTATTGTTGGTCATGCTTAGAATGGTACTTAATTTTGCACACTCTTATATTGTTTATTCTAGAATTTTACAATCTATTAATAGATTATACGAGGTGTCATAGTTTGAATTAGAGAATTCCACATTCTAGCATTCTAGGAGTCTTAAATGGGTCCATCGTTACTTCCATGTTGTGTTCTTTGACACATTAGAGAATTTCATTCAATTTTTTTACTTTATTACTTGCATTAAAATGAATACGATTTTCATTCCTATCTTTTTAATGGTGAACACCCGTAGATGACGGAGATGACAATTATTAACTTGATTGCTAAGTCAGAGGCAGATTCACCTCAATCGCAGCATCAAGAGCCACCATCACCAACGTAGGGGTAGCTTCCAACTATAGAGACGACAGATTTGGCGATCATCAGCACTCAAAAAGTAATTGTGACCATGGAAGCCTTACAACAGTAGGAGTAGCATCCACCACCACTCTTGGCTGCACTTATACCTTCTTTTCATGCCATATATTCCTAGGAGTGTGACAATGATTCTTTCAAGGAGGGGCACCTATCAGAGTTCTCAGAAACCATTGATCCTATTGTCGATATATAGTGGAGACATTATATTGAGCAAGACTTACGACTAGTGGAGGGAACTGATGTACAATAGCAGATGCTACGAGTTTTAGATTGATTTGATATGGAAGATCGATTATGGTAGATATCACATCCAATGTGTTTATTCATGTGTATAGGCTAGTAGATCAAGGAGACAACTTACATTAGGTTTGTAGGGGCATGGCAGTCAATATTAACGGATTGTGTTTCTACGGTGACTTATCATTATTGGATATGTCTACATATGATGGCATTTTATGTATGTATTTGTTAAAGACATATCAAGAGAAGATTAAATGTAGCGGGAAGGATACAAGTTTTCAATTGCCAAGCAGGAGATGTTCCTTATTGGAATCCCTAAGATCAAGGTAGATTCTAGGACACACATATACTTGATCGACATGACTACACATGAGGACCTCTCTATGTCTTTAGACTCAATTCATGTCGTTCAACTTTTTTGGGATTTTTTTATGAGGTTTTAGGATTACCACCTATGAGAGAAATAATTTTTTGTATCGATTTAGTTTGGGTCATTAGGCCCACAGTGAGAGCATCATACCATATGGATCTATTAGAGATAATGGAGTTAGGTGAGAAGATCTAGTAATTATTGATTTATGTGTTTATATGGAGGTGTATACCTTTGTGGGAAGTTTTTGTAATATTTGTAAAGAAGAAGAATGGGTTATTTCGGCTATTTGTTGATTATACGAGCTTAATAAGTTCATGATATGGAATAAGTAATTATTTTCGCGTATCAATGACATTTTTAATCTGTTCAAGGGCATAATTATTTTCCATGATTGACCTGTGCTCTGAATATCACCAGCAATGTATTCCACAGTTAAATATTTTGAAGATGTTTTTTCTGATGCACTATAGATCATATGAGTTCCGATTCATGTTGATAAGGATTACAAATGTGCTAACAGTTTTCATGGACCTGATAAATTAGGGTTTTTGCCCATACTTGGATTAGTTCATGAGTATGATCTTCGCCGACGTCCTTATGTATTCGCATTCAGATGAAGAGAATGCATATAATTTGAGATTGGTTTTCCAAAAACTTTGGGAAAATGAGATATACGCCAAGTTCTCTAAGTGGGGGTTTTATCTTTGAGAGGAAGATTTTTTACGCACATTGTATATGTGGCCGAGTTTTTAGTGGATCTTATGAAGGTGTATGTTATTATGGTTTGGGGACCACCCACAACGCCGAGGGAGGTCATAAGATTGTTTGGTTTGGCGAGGTTATATATGAGATTATTTTAGGGGTTCTCAAAGATTTTCGGACCATCGACTTACCTCGCTCGAATGGAGTACCATTCATTTGAAGTGTCGATTGTCAGCCAGCATTTAAGGAGATCATGGAGAAGCTAACGAATAAGCCTATTCTTTCTTTTCCACGAGTCAAATATCGAGTATATGGTTTACACTGATGCATCATTTCAAGGATTGAGAGGAGTTTCGATGTAGGAAGAGATGCCTATGGTTTATACTTCTCATAAACTAAAGTCTCATGAAGGAAACTACCCATCTCATGATTTAAAGTCATTCAAAATTGTATTACCCCTTTTTATATGGAGCTAATTTTTGTTTGGTGAGAGGTCCATGTTATTTTTTGATCATAAGTGTCTTCCTTATTTGTTCACATAAAGAAATTTAAACATGAGACAAAGGATATAGTTGAAGTTTTTGAAGGAATACCACTTTTCGATCTAATAACATTTTGGGAAAGAGAATGTGGTAGCGAACACTATAAGTCATAAGTTGGTAGTTATTTTGGAAGCTTTGTGGACCGAACGTGAGGATGATTTGGAAAAACATTGGTCTAAGAGGTGGAATACCTTATGGTAGATGGATTTAGTTGATTCGCTCCTCACAGTAATGACTATTACCCCGACTATCATATCATGGGTAGTTCATGCACAAGGTTTGGATTTATTTTTGTAGGAAAAGGTAACGGAACTCATATCTAGCGGAGTTCCTTTTTTTATTTGGTTAGGTTGAGTGTAACAGTTCCAAGGATGACTAGTAGTGCCTGAGGATCCAAAGGTACTAAAAGCAGTTTTAGCCGAAGCTCGTGGTTTATGATATATGATCCATCTTGAAGGAGATAATATGTACTAAAGTCAAGGATTAAGAGAGATGTGGATGATTTTTCGTCTAGGTGTGCCTCATATCATCTAGTGAAAGTGAAGAACAAGAAATCAGTGTGGGAGTTTCAATTGTTAGATATTCCTTAGTGCAAATGGGAAAGCATCTCCATGGATTTTATCATGGGGTTATTGGGATCGCACTGTAGAAACCCCATCCTAGTACCCTTTTAAGAACCTCCATAGGTCCCTAGCGCTACCAATCCATTGAAAAACCCTAGGTCATACTCTAAGTACCAATCTAGAGGCCATCGGGCGCTCTCGGCGGCCTCGTTTGACCTTGGTAAAATTTCTCATCCCAGGAAAATCTCAATAAATACTTAAATGGAACTGAATCCCCTTTTTAACAGTCTGTCCCATGAGCAAATTTGCTTTACGAGTCAAATGAATGGTCTGTTTTACTTTAAAAAAAACTGATCTAGAGGCCACCGAAACTTTCTCGCATGAGAAAAGGCTTAATGAATATTCACAAGTCTCTGAATCCTCTTTCCAATGGTCCATCCTATACATGAAACGGACTTACGATTTGGATAAACAATCTGTTTTACCCTGAAAACTGATCTAAAGGCCACCAGATAATCCTGGGCTTTGTTTTACTCCCGTCAACTCTTCAACTCGAACGAGACTGAATGAATCTTCAAAGGGCTCTAAATCCCCAATTCAAATATCTACCTTGTATGCGAACAATCCTTACAATAAGAACAAATTACCCATTTTACTCTGAAAGGTCATCAAGTGCTTCTAGGCCCTATTTGACCAAGGTTAACTTTTCGAATCAAACAATAAGTAATGAATCTTCAAAGGGTTCTGAATACCCTTTCTAATGGTCCATCTTGTGTGCAATTCTGACTTACAGTTGAGATGAATGATCCATTTTCTTTCGAGAATTTCATGTCTAGTGACCAATGGGCACTTTCGGCCTCCGTTTGACCTTGATCAACTCCCGAACTCAGGAGTGGCTCAATGGATTCTTGAAGGGATTTAAATACCCTTTCTAACAGTCCACCGCATGCACAATTTTAACTTACGATCCACATTTTATAGCCATTTTTTCAATAGGCCTGCCTCAGACTGCCAATTGGCAACTCGAGGACCCTACCCATCGGCAGTGTGTCTAGGGTTCCATGCTGATAGGAAGGTTTAGGACCATGCCTATCATAACCTTCATTGTCTCTATTAATAGATTCCATGACCTCACATTGAAAGACACACCTCAGAACCCTAGAACATCCCTCTCAAAGAAAATTCCCTTGAATTCAGAGTTGTTTTTTCCTTTAAATCCCATTTCCCACATTCCTTCCATCATTTTCAAACTATTTTGATAAAATTCCCACCTTCCTCCTCAAACCACCATCACTTCTCATTGAGAACAATGCATCTACAAGCAAGATCTACTTCAAGTCTTCATAAGGAGGTCCATTTCTTCCTCTTTGTCTTTAAATTCTCTTAATTTTACATTAGTTACTTCATTTTCGCTTTACTACTTTACTTTATTACATCATAAATCTTAATTCCAAGCTTTTTATTATTAGTATTCGCACATACTTTATTTTCATTAAAAAAAAGAGGGTTCATTTTTCAAATGGAGATTTCTCATCAGACCTTCTCACACTAAAACATATTTTTCTACACACACACATTATAAAGTCCCCGATTAGATTTATGGGTTAAAACCCACCTCATATTTTTTTTGAACTACATGGACATTGATTCCCTCCGATCGACGTAGGCGTCTTGGGTGAATCCCTTGACTCAAGTTGTCCCACCTACATTTGTTATTGTATTATCATATATTCATGATATATACATTTTATTCATGCTTGTTTTCGTGTGTCTTGTCCGATATACACAGTCGATCCTTCATAACAATTTGTGAATTGACAAACACTTTCATCATATTTTTATTATTACTATTATGGGAACACTCCAAAGTATGACCTCGCCCCACCTTTATCCACGACGCAAGTCGAGCGATTCTGCCCTTTATTTATCTTATGCACATAATAATAAACATCATAGAGTTCTATATGAGAAGATTAACCCATTCCCATGAGAGACCGAATGGGCGGGATGGGTTCCTAACACCTTCTCATTTCGTAACTTAGTCCCCAAACCTTTCTTTTGCCTATTTTTTCCGAAATAGGCTGGAGACTCTATCTCCACATATCACCCCACTTCGATGATCGTCGAGAACCCCGATAAAGGATGAAATCCCACCCACACATCGAAACAAGGAAGCGGGGAGGAATTAGGGATCCACCTCTGGAGACCCCTACCCCCAACCTCGGAATGGACACAGTGGCAACTCTGCTAGGGAATTCTATAAGAGGACTAGACTCTATTTTTTCATGGGCCTTATTCTTTTCTTCATATGTGCATATGCATCTACTTGTATGATCTCGTTTCTCCTCTCTTTACCTTTTTTCATATTTCTCACTCATGTATGTATCACTCTTCACTCACTTGTACACTTTACACACTTGTACATATTCCCCATGTACACTTCACTCACTTACACTTAGCTGCACTTTACACTCACACACCAATTAGAATATCCATTCTTAGGCCTCACTATCCCATAACCATACGTCCTACACTTGTATATATGCTCACTTACACATGTCACACACCACTCATAATATATCCATCTATAGGTTCACTATAACACACTCACCTGTATATAATCCCATGTCACATACTCGCTACCATATATCTATTCGTAGTGTAGTTTCCATGCTAGGTATACTGGTATATTCTCCCCGTTTAGTGTAGTATTCCTTTTACTTATCATTCCAATAAAAAATGATAAAAAAACTCTTTATGTAATATGTTATTTAAGACTCATACTTGTTCGCACACTACATCACCAAAGAGCATGGCTATTTACCAAAAAAAATTCCCGTACTAGGGGATCACTTTGTGATGGATGCTGGACCTGCGGGTCGTAGTTATCCTACGAGATATGACTCTCACCTTCCATTAACCTTATACCTTCAACTTATATCGAACGGTTCCCCACGCATTGTACCTCTTGATCGAAATCACGATGGGAGGTATATAGCTGGGAACACATTCACGTACACTGAGTATATTAAATTTTGTCTCACATATACTATCCCCATAAGGTATACAATGAGGAAACTCATGTACACTCACATATATCAAATGGCTTGTCCACATGTATATACCGATGAATGATTGTCCGTATAGGAAAGAGATACATCGTGGATGTCATGACAAATGGGAGAACATTTATACTAACCCAACAATTTCATAAACTTCATATAGATGTCAAACCTACGACACTCACATTTAGCTTGTCGGTTCCCATGCGAAACTCTACTAAAATTCCAAGTTGGCGTACCACCCGAATTTCATTTTATTTCTCCTGATTTTCAAAATAGAACCCCATCCGTGAGCCTGGAAAGAAGTCCGACCGTGTTTTATAAATAAATTTCAAACCCCATTTTCCCAGGATCATATCCTTTTCGGTGTTCATTTTGCATATAAGTAGACTTAATACAAGTGAGAACCTAACAACAACATTAATAATAATCATGTTGAGATTCCTCTTATTTGTCCTCCTTTTCCAAAAATACCAAAAAAATATCCCTCCTTCCGAAGTGCCCTAAAATTTTCCCCTCTCTCTTTCAAAAATAAATTTGAATTGTTTTCCCTCTCAGTTCGATCGGCTAATAGCTTCGATCATCCATCAAACTGCATCGAAAATCCACGAATTATTCTGCTACCTCATCCAAGTTTGTGATTTACCACCACGAGGTCTTCATAGAGAACGTTGACCAAGCGCTGAATGTGTATCCCAATGTGATGATCGTCTTGGCCCAGCTTAGTGCCAAGATTAACAAACTTTAGACTGAGGTCTAAGAGATACAATGACACTAGGCAAAAATTCCCGAAGAACCCAAGGTTCTCTTTTCTCATCCCATGGGTCCACCCGTTCCCTAGCCTATTTGGGTCCCATAATAGTATCACAATGCTCCGCATGCCCCATCTTCCAATGAGCTGCCGCCATCTCAGCTCCGTAACTCGACCCTTGACTAACCAGGGGCTAACCTATCGTTACCCATAGATCCTAAGGATGAGAAACTAAACAAGGTCAAGGAAGACCTTAAGTTGTTATCAAAGAATTTTGACCAGGTGAATATATCTGGAAACTACATGGAAAACACCCATATGTCTCCCTATCCCAAAGCCAGACTACCAAATAAGTTCAAAATGCCAGACATCGAGAAGTTTAAGGGAAGCGAACCCCAAATTATTCACCTTCAAGATATCATCGAGCCATGACCCTCTTATGTGACTATGAAGAGATAATGGCCCAGGTGTTCTAGCAGACCTTAAAAGAAATCTCTCTTTATTGATTTTTATTCCTCGATGAATCCCGAATTCATAGTCGGGAGGATGACGCCTGTTGATGTAAAAAACTAGATTTGACCTAATTATTTAATCACAGATAAAAATAAACAAGACTAAAGATTTTTAAAGTGGTTCAGCCTTGAAAGAATTGTAACAACCCGCGTAATTTTTGAGGTATTTTCAAAATAAAGAGGAAAAAATAAAGTTGTTGATAAAATTATTTTTATTGCTCAAATATGTTGGTTATTATTTTTAAAGGCGGGAATTTCAAATAGTTTCGAAAACGGAGTTAAAACGGATTTTAAAATGATTTTTAAATGTTTTTAACTCTTGGAGTTGTTTTGACTTCCAACTCTTCATTTCTTTTTCTTATTTAAAGGAGTCTTTTAGATTCCAACTCTTCATTTCTTTGCATTATAAAAGGAAGTCATGGGCAACCCTTTTAACATACTTTTGGCACAAATTTTGGCAGCAAATATATTTTATATTCCTCTTCTTTTTATATACACATTGGCCCTTGAGATTTGTGAGTTCCAACCTTTGATTAGAGGTGTCCTTGGGGCTATTTTGTTGGAGGTTCTTGGAGGAGCATTTGTAAATCTTTTTTGATCATCTTGAGGATGTGATTGTTGGTTTCTCATCATGGTTTGAGGTATGGGGTTTTACACAATATGCTCCTTAAATCTCGCGAGTGTCATTCTCTTTGAATTCTTTTTAATTGAACTCATATTTGAATTGATAAATTCATTAAAATCTGGAAAATAATTGTTGAAATTATTTCGATTCACGTGGTATCATTATATTGTTGATGAGGACGTTGTCATGAGATTTTAATATGGCACGAATGTTGGGCACCCGCCAAAATTCCTGTTTCCCGGGCTATGGCTTGATAAAGCATATACGGATGTGGTGAGGCCTGGTGACCCATTGATGTGTTGTTGAGGAATTTATTGATAAATGCTATTGAGATTTGCATTATATTTGAATATTTGTACTCGTGTTGTTACGTTTTATTCATCGCTAACATATATTTGTTGAGCATCTTTCTTGTCGTATTGTGTACTTCCCCATATTTTCTTTTAGTGGCAGGTTAGCGCGGATTTTGGGGCGATATGGAGATTGATTTTAGCGAGGATTGTTTGGGAAAGATTTGTATTATTTTGATGTATAGAGCTTTGGAGATTTGTATTTTATTTTCGAGTTGTTGTATTTTTTATTCGGGATACTTGTTGTAATTGAAGAGATTGAGATTAGTGGATTTATATTATTGTGGGTTTATTTAGGTGCTCTATACCTTGTTATTTATGGATTTGGATTTATTTTATCGCATTAGCACTCTGTTCGCTCTCCCCGGGCGGGCGGGGTGTTACAAGAATGGCCTACGTCCACTGTTTGTGTTATTACTGACTGTTTACAGAATTCTCGATAATGGGTTTACCAAGAAATTTTGAGTCCCCTGCTAATGAGGAGGCTACAATGTATTTATAGCCTTGAGGAGGTACAAATGAAAGAATAATACATAGCTATCCAATAGGCGTGTGCGTCTGTGTGATAATAATGAGCATTTAATGCGCAGTTATCCTCTTAATTATCCGGATATGAATGCTCTGTACGAGATGCAGCTCGGACCGCCTAAGTAGCTGGGTATTCATGAGTTGCTAGGTACAATAGAGTTACTTGGAGAACACTTGTTGCTCGGAGCGCCTGAGTTGGTCGGGGAGGTTGAGTTCCTCGGAGTCAAGGTGTTGTTTAAAAAATGTTTGCGAGTGCCATATAGATTGACACGTGTCTCCACATAATTGGTCCACATCTGCAGAATAAATTTGGTATCAACAGAAGCCCCCATTGTTTCGTAGTTTTATGTTGAAGAAAACTATGGAACATTCTGCTGCTTAGATTTTTGGTTTGTATGGTTTCTAGGAAAGCATTTGTTATATACAACTCCTTTATAAATGCACGGTATCAGTCTTTATAAATATTTTGAATCTCCATAACCGCTTCGTTTTATGTGCCCTTTTCTTCTTTTTAGCCGTTGGATACGCAATCATCCATCCTGGTAATCATTATTTTTCTCTATTCCCGAGGTAAAGTATTTAAACGCTTCAGAAAATTCGATCGTCTTTTACTTTTTTCAAATCTGCATCTTAGAACTTCGTTACTTCTTCTCTATCTTGTGCATTCATTTCTTCCATTGTTCGTTGTCAACTGATCCACCCTTTTTCTGTAAGATCTTCTTCCTTTTCTTTTATTTTCTTTGTTCATCATGGTTTACCTTATTGAGTCGCTTGATAAATTTTGCTCTGATTTTTCTATTCCTTCATGGGTCATGTTGGAAGAACTTTCTGAACCTTCAGACTATTTTTCTTTGGCTGAGGGACATTGGTTCCCCAGATTCATTGTGGCCGAATGTGGCTTTTCTTTTCCTCCAAATCCCTTGTGTTTGGAATTCTGTCAATATTTTGACGTTGTACCTACAAAAATAGCTCCCAATACCTAGAGAATAGTTAATGGAGTCCATAGGTTAAATCAGATTCATGGAACCCATTTAGGGATTCCAGAGATAATGTTCTGTTACAGATGGGTCATTAGCGATAGTACTTTTTACTTAAAAACTAGGTTTTTAAATAGGGCTTTAGTTGTCAATCTCCCATATGCCAATAGGGATTACTTCGAGCATGGAGTTGTTATAAAAAATTGGCACTATGCTCCCTTAAATGGAGATGATGTATATCAGGGTCCTAAGTGTCCCCCTTATGGCAGTGGGATAGGTTGTTTTTATTTTATTTTTGAAATTATGTTTTCTTGGTGTTTGATAAAATGTGTCATTGACATTTTAATTTTTTGTTTATTTGCAGTTGACAGCAAAAGAAAATCCCCCAAAGAAACTGATGTCAATTTGAGACACTTGAAACTTATCTGGACTTTGCACTAAACTGTTGCTGACGAACACATTAGATCATCTTCTTATTTGTTGCAGTACAAAAGCTATACTTCATCCTTTACTGCTCGTCCAGTGGTGGGTGACATCGACCCATTACCAGCTTCTAAGAGTTCTTCCCCTGAATCACATATTCCCATCAGTCCTAACATGAAGATAAGACGAACTCCTGCCTTCTTTGACAAATCGAACTTTACCAATATAGAGGACAAGAAAAACAGGCAGGATGTCCCAGAGGAAGGGACAAGAGAAATTGATGCACCCCCTCCAATTGCTGCTAAGAAGGTTGTTGAGAAGCCCCCAGCAGCTCCGAGAAAGGTTGTTGTTATTTCTCCTCCAAGCGAGGTTATCGTTATATCACCGACCAAGATGAAATCCTTTGTTGAGAATGTTCCCGCTCCTACGAGGAAGTTGAAGAAAAGTTCCTCGGATAAATTGGATGAATCTATCTCTTAGTCTTTAACTGTTGGAAGTGGTATTCCCACTTTTGTTGCTCCGAGCTCTTCCATGAGCTCGATAAAGTCTTGGATTATCCCAGAGATCCAAGGTATTGAAGACAGCCTTTCTCATGACAGAGTCACTACCTTGGCAGCTCAGCATATTGCCTCAGTAGGTATTGTTAAACTAAACTTTCATTTTTCAATGTTATGTCCTTGTACTCACTTACAGTTATTTTCTTTTTCCAGCTGGTAACATGTTTCAATACCATTCTGAAGAAGGATGAAGCTACCAAGGCTTCAATATCCTCGGGAGGTGTAGAAGAAGCTTTTATTGGATTGACCCAATCTTTGAAGGAATTTCATCAGAAGTATGAGGAGAATAAAATTTCTTGGGAGAAGCAAGTTAAGTCTGTCGAGCAAGAAAGGGACCGAGCTATGGAGGCCTCCTAAGAATTGGAGAGGAAAATGAGAGAACTTGAGAAAAAAACAAAGAGCTTAAGGAAAAGCTCAAAAACACTGAAGAGCTTGAGAACAAGCTTAAGAAAACTGAAGAGGAAGTTGTTAGACTCCGTGATGTTGATCATCAGAGGCAGGAGATAGAAGGAAAAATGAAAGTTGTCGAGGAACTTCATACTGAGAGGATTTCCTCAGAAAAGGCAAAGAGAAAAACTGCTGTTAAAAAGTCCTTCAGAGCTGGCTGGGACAAAGGTTGGAATGAAGGCCTAGCTGCCATGTCCTCTCAGATGGAATTTGCTAGCCTTAAATACTTCAGGGACGGATGGGTTGCAGCTCTGCAGGAGTTAAAGATCGCTGATAATTCTGACCTATTCCAGCGTCATGTTCATGGTCCTCCTCCCTCTCCTGGAGAAGAAGAAGAGGATGAAGCTGCCTCAGAAGAATCCTCCATGATGATTGGAGATCCAGATCCTCCTGTTCCAATTGTTCAAACTTTCTATGAGCAACTTCATCCCTCTTCGATCGAGTAACTTCAGCCCACCAGTACCTTAGCCGAGCAACTGCCCTTATCTTCTGAGCAACCATCCTCCTCATCCCAGCTTCCCGAGGAAGTTGTAAAACACAAGGAGAAGGTGTAAAGATGCTCGGGTTTTAATTTTGTTATTCCTTTCCAGTGTAATCTTCAACTTTGTACTTACCTTTTATGATGAAATGAAAATTCAAGCTTTTGATTGTCCATCTTTACTTTTTCCTCTTCTTGCTCTATCTGCATTCTTATTAATTCTTTCTATCTCTTTTCTTTACTAGTTTATGGATATAATGGAGCTCTTGTTAGCTCAGGATACTGAACTGATGAAAAAATGTAATAACTACTTCAAGGCTGGCCATGCAGATCTAAATGAGGCTCAAATTTTTGACATTCTTGGTCCAAATTCTTCTGAACAAGCAGTTGAAGCATATCAGTATTTGAAATGCCTACTTGACCGAGCTGTTGCCAATAATATGGCATACTATGAGATGATTGAGGACATTCAAGGAATCATCAGGGAACTCCAATAACAATACAAGGAATCTTCTACCCTTTTGCATCAGGGGTATGAGAAAAATATCAGTAGCTCAATGCTGATAAAGGATATGATAAGTTCATTGCTGCTTACGAGAAAAAAGAGAAAATTCTAAGGGTTGAGGTCGAGGAGCATAGGCAAATCGCGAAGCTACTGGAGCAGGAAAATAATGTTCTGAGAGAAGAGATATCTCAATTGAAATCCGCAGCATCTTCTTCGGGAGCCTTGGTCCCTGTTAAAGATGAATTTTCCTCGTTTCTGGAGGTTGAAAATGTCAATTTCAGAGGTCTATTGGAAACCTTAAAAAGGACTACTTCTACTCGCGGATGAGTAAGATCTTCTCGGGGACGAGAAAGGGCTGCTCGAGTTCCTATTGAAAAGGCAAGAACTCAAGCAGCTTTGGAGAATCAAGCATTCCAGTTGGTGGCGAAGAATCAGGCTTTGTCAGAGATATCCAAGAAGATTCTGAACCTTAGCGAGAAACTCTCCACACAAAACTCTGCCTTGGAGAATAAAGATCTTCTAGTGAAGAACCTCTATGAACAACTGGAGAGGCTAACTTACTAGTTTCACAAACAGCCCAGGGAATTTTGGATGGCTGGATACAATAAAGCTCTTTATCATCTCTATGACCGGATCTAGCAATCAAATAACGAGGGTTATAAGCAAGGATGGTTGAATGCACTATGTGCGCTACAGTTGGAGCAGGGCCAGTATCTATGGGATTATTATGGTCCTGGGTTGCTTGATTTGCCAGTGCCTCCTTTCAAGCTTGATATGAGTTGGATTCCTGCTCGGGCAATTCCTCAGTGCCTGATCTCAAAATACCTCGGCGATTACAACCTCCATTCTAATTTTGACATATCTCGTCCAGAGTACCTACTTGATCGGCCATCTGTGATGAATGTCAGGATGCTTCGAGATCTGAACTTCATAAATTCCCCTTATGCCTTAGACGATCCTCCTGCTGGAGTAGAACCTGTTTCAAAGGCAGAAGGAAAGAAACCAATAGAATAAGATTTTTATGTAATGGTTTTTTTTCTTTTTCCGACATATGTAAATCCTTCTCGATTGTAATTCTACTTAGTATGAATGAAAATTCGTCTTTTATCATTTCATTTTCTTCTAAATAATTTGTATAATGTTTTTGCTTGTTGGTTGGTTGGTAAGTATATATATGTTTATGACATACTTATCTCATTGCAGTGATTTATCAATCTTTAATTCTATGTAATAAAACAACTTACATTTCATGGTATTGCCTAATTTAAACAACCGAAGTTGATTAACAAATTGACTTACCGACCAACTAGAGTTGGTTGAGATTTTTGTTTCCGACCAACCGGAGTTGGTGAACTTGTATTCCCCGTCCAACCGTAGAATTTTATTTACCGACCAACCGTAGTAGGTGGATTTTATTTTACCGACCAACCGTAATTGGTGGATCGACCAACCATAGCTGGGGAATTTTATTTTACCGACCAACCATAGTTGGTGGACCGACCAACCGTAGTTGGGGGATTTTATTTTACCGACCAACAGTAGCTGGTGGACCGACCAATCGTAGTTGTGGGATTTTTATTTTACCGACCAACCGTAATTGGGGGATTTTATTTACCGACCAACCATAGCTGGTGGACCGATCAACCGTAGTTGGGAGATTTTATTTTACCGACCAACCGTAGTTGGTGGACCGACCAACCGTAGTTGGGGGATTTTATTTTTCCGACCAACAGTAGTTGGTGGACCGACAAACCGTAGTTGGGGGATTTTTGTTCTGAACTTGATGCGTAATGTGTAGCACTAATACTCCAAAAAAATTTCACCAAAAAGAGAGAACTGGGTAAAACTTTTAACACTTTATTCATCTGAAGAAAACTCCATTACATAAAAATTTCCTACTACTGATAATACTTGCGTAGATATTCTGCATTCCATGCATTCTTAAACTCTTCTCCCTCTAAGGTTTCAATCCTATAGGTTACTGGACGAACAACTTTTGTTACTCTATAGGGTCCATGCCAGTTAGCTTCCAGTTTATTGTGCTTTTGAATTACTTTCTTTAGCACATAGTCCCCTTCTTTCAAATCATATTTATTTACTCTCTTGTTGTAGAACATAATTGTTCGTTGTTGGTATGCATCATTCCTGATTGCTTCTTCTTCTCTAACTTCCTCGAGCATATCCAAGTCTAATCTTCTCATCAATTCACTGATAGGAGAATTGAAATTCAGCACTCTGTGTGTGGGAAGGCCCAGCTCGGCAGGTATAACAGCTTCACTTCCAAATGCCAGCATGTATGGAGATTATCCTGTTACTGCTCGTGGTGTAGTACGATAAGCCCACAACACAGAATGTAGCTCGTTGATCCAATTTGCCTTCGCATCATCCAGTCTTTTCTTCAAAAAATTCAGCAGCATTCGGTTTGTCACCTCAGTTTGTCCATTGGTCTGGGGATGGCCTGGTGCAGAGTGGGTTTTCAACATGTTTGACTGATGACAATATGCAGCGAACTCCTCGTTATCAAATTGAGTTTTATGGTATGTGATGAATGCATGATGAAGAACATATCTACAAATGATGTGCTTCCATATAAATTGATATACCTTGTCATATGTCATATCAATAAGGGGCTCAGCTTCCACCCACTTAGTAAAGTAATCCACCGTGACCACGAGATATTTAAATCTTCCCCTGGTCATTGGAAGTGGCCCGACCAAGTCAATTCCCCACATGGCAAATGTCCAAGGGGAAGTAATTAGTGTTAACAATTCTTGGGGAGTTCTTCGGATAGAGGCAAAGCGTTGACACTTGTCACATTTTTTTGCATAAGCTATACAATCAGCCATCATCGTTGTCCAGTAGTATCCTTGCGTCATTATTCTTTACAAAAGTGTTCGACCTGCTACATGGGCTCCACGAGACCCTTCATGGACCTCTTCAATCAAGTTTTCACCTAGGAGGGATGCACACATCTTTGCAAACCTGCTATAATTCCTCGTTTATATAGAATACCATTATTCAATACATAACGAGCAGCTTTAAACTTCAGTTTCTTGGCTGCGAGCTTATCAGTTGATAAAACCCCTTCTTCAATATATGCCCTGATGGGATCAATCCAAGATGGTCCTAAATCAAGGGTAATAAAGTTCATCATCGAATCTTCGTCGATGCTCCTGCTAGCCAAAATTTCTATTGGGATTGTTCTTCGTAGCTCGGTGCATGTGGGTGAGGCTAACCGAGCTAAAGCATCTGCTCTTACATTCTCCAATCTTGGTGTTTTAATTAACTGCACTGCGTTAAAGCTCGATACAATATCCATTGCTTTTGCATAATACTTGATCATCAATTCTCCCTTTATTGCGTACAATCCCAACATTTGATTTACGATCAACTGTGAGTCACTGAATACAATAACCTACTCTGTCCCCATGGTTTTTGCTAAACTAAGACCTGCAATCATTGCTTCATACTCAGCCTCATTATTAGAAGCCTTGAATTGAAAGCGCAGAGCATACTCCACAACGATTTTATCCGGGCTATTTAAAATAGTCCCTGCCCCACAGTCTGTACTGGAAGATGAGCCATCCACATACATATTCCATATAGGTACTTGATTCTCAAATTTTTTATCAAACAAAGTTCCTCGGTGGAATATTTGTTGGTTCTTTATATCCTCCCCTAACAATTCTTGCTACTCGTCGACCATCTCCTCTTGATCGTGAACCAACTTAAGTTGGTCGGAGTTTAAATTTGATGATCCTGTAACATCCACAAATTGGTCGGTATTCAGCTTTTGCTCCTCGGAGGTGTCAGGATAAGTGAATTCTACAATAAAATCTGCTACTGCTTGCTCTTTAAGCGACGATCTAGGCTCATAAACTATGTCATATTCACCAAGTTCTACTGCCCAGTACATCAATCTCCCTGATTTCTCTAGTTTAGGAAGAGCTTGCCTCAATGGCATATCGGTATTCACAACTATGGTATGAGCTTGGAAGTATGGCCCCATTCTTCTACTCGCTTCGATCAACGCTAGTGCCAAGTTTTCCAGTCTTGGATATCTGATCTCTGCTCCTCGGAAGGCCTTGCTAGTGTAATTAATTGGTTTTTGCACTCCATCCACCATTCTTATCAATGCCGAGCTAACTGCATTCTCCAAAACTGCCAGATACAAGTACAATCTTTCTCCCATCACTGGCTTGGACAATAGTGGAGGTGCTCCCAGGTATTTCTTCAACTCATGAAAAGCCTTCTCGCGTTCATCATTTCACTCGAAAGTCTTTCAGAGTGTTTTGAAGAATGGTAGACATTTGTCAATTGCTCGTGATACAAATCTATTAAGTGCTGCAACTCGCCCTGTGAGACTCTGCACTTCCTTCTTCGTCGTCGGAGATCGCAGTCCCAATGGAGCTTTGATCTTGTCAGGATTCGCCTCAATTCCTCATTGATTAACAATGTATCCGAGAAACATGCCTTCTCGTACTCCGAATATGCATTTGATGGGATTAAGCTTCATTTGATATTTTTCTAGTTGATCAAAGGTCTGGCCTAAATCAACTAGATGTTCAGCAGCTTTCTTTCTCTTCATTAGCATATCGTCAACATAAACCTCCATGTTATAACTGATTTGCTCCGTAAAAACCTTGTTCATCAGCCGCTGGTATGCCGCACCTGCATTTTTAAGTCCAAAAGGCATAACATTATAACAATAAGTTCCCCTTGGGGTAATAAAAGAGGTACTCTCCCTGTTCTCAGGCTTCATCTTAATCTGATTGTAACCAGAGTAAGCATCCATAAAACTCAACAATTCGTGCCCCGAGGTAGCATCCACCAGTTGATCGATTCGTGGCTGAGGAAAATGATCCTTTGGGCATGCCTTAATGAGATCGGTGAAGTCTACACACATCCTCCGTTTTTTATTTTTCTTCTTCACCATCACCACATTAGCTAGCCAATCAGGATATTTGACATCCTCAATAAAACAGGCTTTTTGGAGCTTCGCAACTTCTTCTTGTATATCTTGGTTCTTTTTGGGGTTGAACACTCTTCTTCTTTGTTTTACTAGATTGATCTCCTTATTCAAATTAAGCTCGTGACATAGGAAATTTGGGTCTATCCCTGGCATGTCTTCGTGGCTCCATGCAAAAGTTTATTTTCTTCTTTTTAGAAATGCTATCAGCTCTTGTTTTATTGACACATCTAGTGAAGCACCAATTTGAGTTGTTCGTTCTGGATGCTCGTCATCCAGAACAATATTTTTAGTAGCCTCCATAACCTGACTCTTAACGAGTTGAGACTCATCTCTTGGGTCTAAAGTCTCAATCTTTGCGTCTTCTATCTCATCAACCTGATAAGTAGTAGTCTTCTTTCTGGATTCTTCACGCTCTTCTTGCTCGGCAGATGAATAGTAGCATTCCCGAGCTATTTTTTGGTCGCCCTTCACCACTCCTACTCCAAAGTTGGTTGGGAATTTTAAACATTGATGTACTGTAGATGGTACTGCCTCGAACTTTTTCAAACCTACCCTTCCTATGATGATATTATAAGCTGATTGGACATTTTTATCCATCACGAAAAAGCGCACTCTTTTTGTTCGATAAGCAGGACATGTACTAATGAACATATCCAACTTGATCGTCCCAAGTGGAAAAACTTTCTCGCTAGTAAAACCGAGGAGGGACTGATGATATGGCTCCAACTGGGATAACTTTAGGTTCAAACTATCAAAACATGGGTAGAACATAATATCTGCCGAGCTGCCATTATCCACCAAGACTCGTGAAATCACTACTTCCTTCATCCTCATTTTGATCACTAATGGGTCATCATGACGATATAACACACCTGCGAGGTCATTCTTAGAGAAACCGGTGACCAGTTTATCTTTGTTTACCTTCCCCGGGCGATCATCCTCAGCTAGATTTATCCGTTCAATATACGAACAAGCTTGAGCCTCGTTGAGGTAATCTTTAATCTCTGCAGTAAGGTCTCCACCTCCTGCATCTCCACCTGTAATAACATTACAATCAAATGATCCAAAACGAATTTAATATACCTGACGTTCTGGTTGTCTTGGTATTTTGGGGAGATCGGGGTCGTCTTCTAAATCATCTTCATAATCTCTTTTCTTATCATCTTTTTCTCGACGAGGAGATCTAGATCTCTGTCAGGATCTGTCAGGTCATTGTTCTTAATCATCTTCATGACTGGGGCCGTCTTCTAAATCATCTTTATCCCTCTTGTCAGGATTTGTCTTCATTTTTTCAGGCCATTTTAACTCCTTGTTGCTCTTTATCTCTTCCAGAACATGGTTTATGTCTACTTTCAAAGGAGTATAGTTTCCAAATTTCCTCATCTGTTACAATGCTTTCTTGGCTCTTGACTGCTTGTTACCACCATTATTCTTCTGATCCTTCTTCTCAATCTTCTCGGCCTCAACTTTGGTCTCCTTAGTGTCCATGCTCTTCTTTGCAACCATAGCTTCCTCGGCATTCATGATTTTGGCTGCTTTTGCCATTAATTCTGACATGGTCCTAGGTGGATCTTTGTCCAGAGTATAGTATAATTTATTTGGCAAAAATCCACTCATCAGAGCAGTGATTGTTATCTTTTCCTCGTAATCAATAACTTTGAGCTTCTCGTTATTGAAACGAGTAATATAATCTTGGTGCTCTCACCTGGTTTTTATCTAACACTTAACAAGTGTTCTACTCGCTTAACTGGTTTTGCTCAAAAATAGAAGTTTCCAATAAAGAGCTCGGACAGTTGAAAGAAAGTTGCAATCTTCCCCCGAGGAAGATTGTTGTACTATATTTGAGCAGATCCAGTGAGAGTTCCTGAAAACGCCCTGCATCGCATCTCGTCTGGAACAGCATAGATATCAGCAGCTACCTAATATTGTTCTATATGGAGAACATGATCAGTTTTTCCATCATATTTTGGTGTTACCACTGGGGCTTTGAACTTTGATGGTGTGGGAAAATCCACAATTGCTTGGATAAAAGGTGTCCCATTAGACAAAAGTTCTTTGTAGAGGATTTTTTGCCTTAGCCATTTCCCCTAGTCTATCCTCCAACCTCTGAATATAGCCTTTCCATGCGTCATTTCCCTCCTCTGGCCTGTTGGTCCAAGCAACTGATCGTGTTGAATTTGCCTCTTGGGATCTTTCACGACGAGCAGCTGGTCGGGATTGGGCAGAACCTTCCATTAAATCATAGGATCGTTGAGAGTTCCTCAACACCATCCTAGGGGGACTTTTATTCCTCCTAGGACCCAAACGATCAAAGGGAGAGAATCTACTCAATCTTTCAAGAGCACTGGTCCTTTTTGGAGATAGAGTGACGTTTTGTTGAGTGTCTGTAGCTCGTACCGAGGAAGTCCTTCCAAGATGATAAGAAGGATCATTGGATCTCTCAGTACGATATGAATCGGTGCATCTAGAATGAGATTCTTCTGGGAGTGACGTTCGTCTAGTTCGTGAAAAAGGCAATCGGTTATTTCTCTAAATGCTTCGTTGTCCTGACTGGGTGGGTGCTCCACCCTAGATAGTTTGCATGAGTTGTCGCATGGCTTCTTGCATGGCGGTCTGGCCCTGAGCCAAATTAGCCATTATTCTGGTCAAATCTTGGACATTTGGAGGAGTGGATGGATTTGGGGGAATCCTAGCGCTTCGATTACTTGATTCTGGATGATCTGCCATTGACGATGAATGATTTTTGTGAAAAACAATAATTATAGTCGTTTTCCCACAGATGGCGCCAATCTTTTGATGTAAAAAACTAGATTTGACCTAATTCTTTAATCACAGATAAAAATAAACAAGACAAGATTTTTAAAGTGGTTCGGCCTTGAAAGAATGGCCTACGTCCACTATTTGTGTTACTGCTGACTGTTTACAGAATTCTCGATAATGGGTTTACCAAGAAATTTCGAGTCCCCTGCTAATGAGGAGGTTACAATGTATTTATAGCCTTGAGGCGGTAAAAATGAAAGAATAATACATAGCTGTCCAATAGGCGTGTGCATCTGTGTGATAATAATGAGCATTTAATGCGCAGTCATCCTCTTAATTATCCGGATATGAATGCTCTGTTCGAGATGCAGCTCGGACCACCTAAGCTGCTCGGACCGCCTAAGTAGCTCGGTATTCATGAGTTGCTCGGTACAATAGAGTTCCTCGGAGAACACTTGTTGCTCGGAGCGCCTGAGTTGGTCGGGGAGGTTGAGTTCCTCGGAGTCAAGGTGTTGTTCAAAAAATGGTTGTGAGTGCCATGTAGATTGACACGTGTCTCCACATAATTGGCCCACATCAGCAGAATAAATTTGGTATCAACAACGCCCAAGAAAGTACAAGTACAATTAAGATCTAGAGGTGACATGTTGATATCTAGAGATTATTATGCATAACCCTGGGGAAATAATTAGTAGCTTAATAGGAAGGTTAAGAGAGAAAGATACTACCATGACTATCAGACCCATCGAAAAGGAACATGTCAGCATCATGAAGAAGAACTTCTTTCCACATATCTGAGCATATATGGGTTGACAGTACTACCAACACTTTCAAGACCTTCGAGAAGCTGGTGTAGAAATTGAGGAAGGCATTGTCAGAGTAAAATCTAAGTCAAAGAAAGTGATCGGGTAGTTCACTCCCCAAAAATATGTGAAACCCTCCAGTACTATAGTCTCAACCATGAACATCTCCTAACTTGCTACCTCTTGGGCACCAAAAATATCACCCTAACCCTACCAAAAAAGAATACACTCAGCTCCATGCTCTCCTGTCAAAAGTCTACCATGCCTTGCTAATCCAAAACCTCATCAAACCCTTGTAACCTTCTTCACTACCGAATCCATTTCTTAAAAATATCGAAGTCGATACCCATTGTGATTTCCACCAGTCTGTCGGCCATACTATCAACCAATGCTTCCATCTTCAGAATGTGATTTAAAGTTTAATTGATGGGGGAACAATCCTAAACCTAACACCACTCATAACCCATTTTCAACCCATACAAATGACATGTTTCCAGATAATGACACAAAACTCGATCCATTTTCTCAGATTGTTCCCACTAAAGCACCCATTATACTCATAATTTCACCCAAATCGCTCAAAGTTTGCCCATATTTTCTCCTAAACCCTACCTCCTTTACCGACCAAGCTCTGTCACTACTCACAAGGGCTTGTATTATTTTCCGTACCTAGACTACAGGGAAAAATATGGAGTTACATAATTTATTGGACCGACTCTTAGAGTTCGGGCTAAAATTGACCACTAAGATAACCATCGATTGCCACAAATTCAGTGGCTTATTCATGGAAGCCTGAAAATGGGATCCGAAGTCAGATGATTGGGTGGTACTCATTGATGAAGTTAGTCTAGATGACGTAATGAAAATTATGAACGATGTGTTTGGACAGACAAGTGAAATTTGAAGTATTGATGAACTACTCACAACTTTGAAGCTTTACAGATGATTGGTCCCTTCACACCTGCACCTACTCGTTCAGTGGGAATATCTGTATGATGAAGCCATCGAGGTTGCCGAATGCATTGATTTCTCTTAGCGAGAGGATATAGTCGCCACCGGATAGGGTGATGACTTTGACAGATCAGATGATAAACCCAGTCAGAAACACACCAGGTTAATAGTCATTTTGTATGGGATGATATACTTTGCATATCTATTGAGAAAAATCAACAAAGTGTTCGTTCAGCCAATAATAAATGAAGACACGATGTTCATGTTATTTCTTACCTCTATAAATCACATAACCAGATCAGGGAGACACTATAAAGACCCATCTCCTCGTGTGATCAAGATAGATAAGGGAAAGGGAGTTGTTAAAGAACTTCACATGCCAGAGATGACAATAGAAGAAAATAAAGTCCTTTAACAGCTCAAGAAAACCCAAGCCAATATCACCTTATGGGGGCTTTTCATGTCCTCCCAGTTGCACCAGAATGCTCTGATAAGAATACTTACCGGGCCTACAATCTCTCCTTCCACTACTCCTAAAGAAGTTGTAAACATGGACGGGTCCTTGACCTATTCCATACTCTTCTCCTTTTCCTAAGCAGAGATACCAAATATCAGCCTCGCCACAATTATGTCCTCAATATATTCATTCTCCCTTATTGATAATGGATCTTCCCAAAACATTTTCCCTTTCATAATCTTCAATTGCTTGGTCTTGAAAGTTAGTGATCTCACTACCACTTTTTTCGATGTGCATGCCTATATCAATACCCATCGAGAGGTAATGGGGTCAATGAAATTCACAATAGGGATGGCTCTAACAATTTTGTCACTAAGTTCCATGTTATTAACATGACTTCATGTTTAAACCTTTTTCTTAGCCGTCCATGAATCCATTGAAGGGGTATCATCTTCTCTTCATGAGAAATTAAAATTCTTCGTCGATGGCTAGGTTATCACCATCTTAGGGGATAACGACAGTTCAGACACCTTCGGTACTAGTAATCCGGTATTAGAGATCTAGAATAGGATGAATGATACGATTATCTTTACCTTTAGAGTTTACCCACTTCCCCTTCTAACGGGTGATAGTTTCAAAGATCAGGTCTATCCGGAACATAACCCTTACGGCAATGTCAACGTAATTTAGATGCTCAAGAACATACACTTCATGCCTGGAATAGGGATAGAACGATGCGAGAAAGGGCTCCTTGATTCCATATTCCTGAAGCAATCCTTTATACCATGTGGCCTAGGCTACAAACCCTCGCCAAAAGAACTTAAATCCTTCCAACGGCCACGATCGAGAAGAAGATTGGAAGAAGAGATGATTGTTTTGAGAGAATCTTTTAAGGAAAGTTCATCAAGGAAGGTGAAGATTTCCCTTTCTATTGTTTCCTCAAACCATGGTATGACCATATTGATAATAATATGAAATCGCGTTTTGAAATCTTCTTTCAAGAAAGAAACCCTTGAAAGTTGTCACGGTTATCGAGGATTCTAAGGAAAGTGATTTTAAGGATTTATTTAACTTACAAACACTGGGTCCAAGTAACTGTATGATCCATTCAGGTGTCATGCCGTCCCACCCATCTACTCATATCATAGCTATTAACATTCTTCTCCTCAAATGGAATGTCATGCCTATCCCACCTACCCAAATCCAAGACGACCATATTGTCTACCCTATCCAAATCTCTTCATCCGTTGTTGTTATTCCCTATTCTAATATCAATGTAACTGAGACCTCTTTTAACAAGGTTCTCAATGTTGTTTTTCTTAGAATGAAAAAAATGAAAATTTTGAGTATATTGTTATGCCTTACATTAATTGTCTTCATTCTAATCAAACTCTTGATGATGATGATTTTATAAACTAACAATTCTTAGCTGATCTTAATAAGGAGAATAACAAACAACATAACCGGGTTCAAATTAGTGATGATGAAAATGTTGTTATTAATCTTTCTTCTAGTATCCATCAACGCAATATTAGGACAGGGTCCACCAATAATGAGCATGAGTGTTTGTAATTCAAGGAGCTAATAAAGGAATTCATGGACGTCTTCACATGGTTCTATGATGATGTGTCGGACATTGACCCAAAAATAGCTTATCATGAGATCCCACCATTCCCGAAATGCAAACTGGTTAAACAGAAGCTACAAAAGCTCCGCATTGAGTGGTCACTCAAAGTCAAAGAAGAAATGGTCAAGTAACTAAACATAGGTTTCATTCGCGTAGTCAAATATCCTACATGGCTTGCCAACATCATCAGGATACCAAAGTTAGGAGGGAATGTCCTCATGTGCATCGACTATAGAGATTTGAACAAAGCATCCCTGAAGGACGATAACCTAACATCGATAAGATCGTACACAAAATGGCTAGCCACACCGTTAAGTCATTTGTCGATGGATTTTTTTGGATGCAATATGATTAATATGCAGTCTGAACATCAGGAGAAAACCACCTTCATCACCCCATGGGAAACCTTATGCTACATTGTTATGCCATTCTAACTTAAAAATGTCGGGGCAACCTACCAAAGTCCTACAACAACCATCTTGCATGACCTTATTCATAGAGAAGTTGAAATTTATGCGGACGATGTGATCACCAAATCTTAGACCCGAGAAGGACATATTCCCTCCCTCCAAAAGTTTTTCGAGTGACTATGACAACTCTAGATGCAAATAAACCCACATAAATGCGTTGTTGGCATCACAAAACAAAAACTCTTGGGATTCATGGTCAGTGAGAAGGGAGTCGATGCAAACCCTGCCAAGTTGAATGACATACTTGAGATGTCACCGCCACTGACGGAGAAGGAAGTCCTAGAATTCCTAAAAATATTATAGTATATTAGTTGGTTTATTATCCCGCTAAGTTCTATAGGCGAACCCATTTCCAAGAGTCTCCGGAAAGACTCTACCAAAGTCTCTAATGAGTCTTGCCAAGAAGTCTTTTACCAAATTAATTATTACCTTACCCGAACTCTGGTGTTTATGACTCCGCATCTAAGTCTCCCCCTACTTTTATACTTGATCGTGAAAGATACTGGAACAAATGTTTTGCTAGACCAATACATTAAAAAATCACAAAAGTAAAGATCCATTCCACTACACTGCCTTAGAGAAAGAATGTGTTGCCCTAGTCTCGATCAAGTAGAAATTACAAAATTACAAGCTTTGGATTCCCTATCAGACTTGTATCCCATATGGATCCCATCAAGTACTTGCTAGAAAACCCTGTTATGTCCACTTGAATAGTTCGATGGTTGATATTGCTAGTGGAGTTTGATATTTTATACGTTATGCAAAAAGTTATGAAAGGGAGATCCATCTACAACTACCTTGTTTATTACCCCATGGAAGAAGTCCATGTTTGGGTCTCCGAATTCCCATATGAAGATATTATCTGCACCTCTCAGGAGGACCTTCGTTATGGAATTTTCTTTAATGGAGATGCCGACAAGAAAGGATATGGCATTGGGATACTCCTGATCACCCCCGATGAATCTCACAACCCCATTGACATTAAGATAGATTTACCCTGCACCAACAACATGACTGAGTATGAGTCATTCACGATAGGCCAAGATCACCCTCTAGAAAGGAATCCATCACCAAGATATCTACGAAGACTCTGCCCTTATTGTAAGCCAAATCCTCAAAAAAATGGAAAGTTAAAGATGAAAAACTCCTACCCTTCCATGCTCTCCTAAAATGATTTGCCTCCCAGTTTAATGATATCACCTTTTACTTCTCCGCTAACGAAACTCTTTCTAAACAAAGTATCACCGAAGGGAGTTAAACCAACCTCCCCTCTCCAGTGACCAAACTGTTTCTAAGATAACCTGACAAAATGAAAATATAAAAAATTAACACCAAAATCCCAAATAAAAAAGCATCCCAATCATCATAACTTCACAAAAGTCACCAAACTCTTTGCAAGATTACCTACCTTCAACTTCCAAATGGACCTACTTCTTCATTATTACCAGTCCCTAGAGGTCCCCAACTTTCCCACTACTGATTGGTACTCCATATGCGTTCCATGGAGCGGTACGCCTTGATAAACCTGGATAAAATCGCAACACCGTCTTCCATGGGGTCGAAATCCACGAACAATCTCTGATTAGTATCTTCCGACAAAACCTTATTTACTACCTGCTTCCATATCCATTTCAGGCAGTCCCAAGATACATGACAATCCCCTCCCACAAACTGTGATAGGTGGATAGATGGATAGATGGTTTATGGAACTTCCACAAAGATCCCAGCATCATCCCCAACGATTTAGTCAAATTCTCCACCAGGAAGAAATTGGTTATACAATAAGCCACGATGTGTTCCCTCCAACTTGGCTCAAGAGTTTCCAGGGGAAATAAAAGGACGTCTATCGAAGGACCACCATCCATATATACCAATAATCTCTGATATCCAATATAGGGATAAGCCCATCAGCCATGGCACTGACTAGTGAAGGCACCGATCTCCATGTATTACAATCCAGTTTACCTAATTCTCCAGCGATGGGCCTAAGATAAAGAAAGGTCGGATAAAGAAATTAGGCATAAGCGCTGAAGGGTACTTAGGAGGGGCCACCAGAAAGAACCTCTCTACAAGCCACATGAACAAAATTTCATGGCTCCCCCTTAGAAAGTTAGAACAACCCTCCTTTAAAGCATCCAGACAGTCTAGGGTCTCAACTAGAAGCACCACCGTAGGATTATGGCAGTAAGACATCCAGGCCAGAATCGCAGAAACCTGGGGATTCATTGTCAAGTCCCCCATAACCAATAACAACCTCGTTGTAAGTCCTAAGGCAACATCTCCGGCGAAGCCAGCATCCTCCAAACCCCTCAAATGCATTGAATACATAATTTCCTAAAGAGAATTTTCCCATTCGATAACCAACGGTCTATATACCAAGGGATAAATGTGAAACAATTCTGACAAGAAACACGAGGAGAATGGGAAAATTATTGATAACCACCACCACACTGGGGCTAACCCCAAAGAAATACATGATCTTCGGGATTCCAAAATTCTATCATTATTGCTAACAGATTCCAGTAAACAGTACTCGTAAAGCCATCATCGGTACAGTCTCACCGACACACTAGAAGCAACACAACCTAACAAAAGCGACAAGATCCACTTTACATCAATCTTTATATCTCCTCATTTATACAAACCTATCAAGCCTCCAAGGCGTTCCTCGGTCCAAAAATTTCTAAAAACACATTTTTCTCAAAATAAGTCCCTTGAAAAGGAAGCTTTTCGCAACCAAGCCTCTAAGGCCTTCCTCTACTGAAAAGAATTTCCTACTTTTTCCCAAAAATAAAACATCAACACCAAATTAAGGTGCATATAGATTAAGATGCTAAATCAAGATAATCAAACAAAAAGATCCATCATTTTTTCCTTCTTAAGTCTTTCTTTTCAGGTGCAAAGCCATTACATCAAGCATACAACATGGTTAATGCCAAGGTCTCCCAGTTAACGACACATATGCAAGAAAATCCCAAAAATAAAGAATCATAAATGGTTGTCATCTCATCTGCATGACCCGTCAACACTAACACCACCTCATGTGCCAATAACTTCATACATGTAGTCCTCGCGTCTCCAGAAGGAAAACTCCAAGCGTACAAGGTCACGTACAACCCCAGCAAAGATTCAACAATCCACCCAGAAGAAAAGTTCTGAAGCTCCATCCCACAATGATCACCAACATCATTTTCCTCTTCCCAAAGAAGCCTAGGAGTCCATGTCCCTATCGATTGGAATCCCCTAGGATTGCCTATCGACACCCCCTCTAAATTTCGTACAAAAAATGGCAAAAACATTTAGAAAAATCGCAAAAATTGTCTAGAAAATTCCAAAAAAATCCTAAAAAAATATTGAACCTCAATTTAATCAAGAAAATCATTTTTGAAGCACCAATATTCTTATAAAACCTCAAAAATCCCAGCCTAATTAATTCTACACCCTTATCTCCAGCATAAATCCCTAGTTTGGTTCATCATACAAACTTACACTTAACATGTTCCGTGGGCAGAACCAACAATGCATTCGCATCCAAGTCTACTATTCCCTAGCCTTACATCCCCCAGTGGATTTTAAGATGACATAATCCCCAGATAAATATTTCAAAGATAAAATCCTTCCCGAGTGAAGTCTCAAAGCTACACAATCCCCAGATCCGCACCTTTAAGATAATTTAAAAATTCCCCAGGAGAGAAACTCCCCCCATCACAACTTTAGGCACTCATAAATTATCACTACAACTTTAGGTCCTTATAATTGACCATTACCACTTTATAATTTACCTCGGCCCAAAAAATTAGTCGGTACAACTTTAGGTCCTCAAAGTTTACCTCGACTCTCATAATTGATCATTACAACTTTAGGTCCTCAAAATTAACCTCTGCCCTTAGAATCGGTGGTCATAACTTAAGGTCCCCGGAATTGACCTTGTCACTCAAAATTGGTCACTAAAACATTAGGTCCTCAGTTTTGACCTCGACTTGCAAAATTGGTCATCATAACTATAGGTCCTCATAATTGACCTCGGTCCACAGAATCGGTCGTTACAACTTTAAGTCCTTAGAATTAACCTTGGCCTACATAATTGGTTACTACAACTTAGGTCCTCATAATTTACCTATGACCTCACAATCAGTCGTCACAACTTTAGGTCCTTATAATTGGCCTTAGCCTGCAAAATCGATCATCATAACTTAAGGCCCTCAGAATTGACTCTACCCACAGAATTGGTCGCTACAACTTAAGGTCCTCTCAATTGACCGCGACATTAGTCGTCATAACTTTAGGTCCTTAGAATTGACCTCGACACTCAAAATTGTTCGCCATAAATTAGGTCCTAAAAATTGATCTTGGCCATGCAAATTATTCTCTATATCTTTAGGTCCTCAAAATCTACCTCGACCCTTAGAATTAGTCATCCCCATAATAACTTTAAGAATTAACCTCGACCCGTCGGAGTGGTCTCCCTATACCCTTAGAACCAATATTAATACATCATTGTCCCACTTAATTGGTCATCCTCATCTCTTTAGGTCTTCAAAATTGAACTCAACCATTTAAATCGGCCAACCTCATCATTTAGGTCCTCAAAATCGATCTAAAAATATCGACGTGGTGTATATCATTTGACGGTCTTCACTTGTTCCAAGATCGCCTTTCGAGGGGCTCTGTAGTCACCCCATCCTAAGACCCGCTTAAGAACCTCCTTAGGTCCCTAGCACTCACCTATGAACCACAAACACTAGTTTATAAACTCAGTACCAATTTAGAGGCCACCGGGTACTCTCGAGCCCCGTTTGACTCCGATCAACTTTCTCGTCAGAGTTAAAGCTCAATAAATCTTCAAAGGGCATCGAATCCCATTTCTAATGGTCCACACCTTGCATGAAAATCATCATTATAGTTCGGACGAACGGTCTATTTTACTTTAAAAAATCAATTTGAAGGCCACCGACCACGTTCGAGCCCCATTTTGACCCCAATCAACTTTCTCGCCCAAGCAAAACCTCAATGAATCTTCAAATGGACCTGAATCCCCTTTCCAAAAGTATATCCCGTGAACAAAACGGAGTTACAATTTTGATAAACGATCCATTTTATCCCAAAAACTAATTCGAAGCCCACCGAGCACTCTGGGCTCTGTTTGACTCTTGTCAACTCTTTCGCTTGAACGAGACTGAATTAATCTGTGAAAGGGATTTGAATCCCCTATCCAAAAGTCTAACCCATACACAAATCAACCTGATGATACAGATGAACCACCCAGTTTACCTCGAAAGGTTATCGAGCGCTTTGGGGCCCCGTTTGACCAGAGGCAACTATTTAAACCGAATGAGACTGAATGAAACTTTGAAAGGCTCTGAATACCCTTTCCAAAAATCCATCCTATGCGCGATTAGGACTTAAGGTTTGGATAAACGATCCATTTTCCTCTAGGGAATTTCCTTTCCAATTACCAATGGGTGTTTCTAGGTATCATTTGACCTCAATCAACTATTGAACCCATGAGTGGCTCAATGGATTATTGAAGGGATATGAATACCCTTTTAAATGGTCCACCCTGTGCGCTATTGTAACTTTTAGTTTGCATTTTAGGGTCAATTTTATGAAAAAAAATGCCTCAGATTCTCAATTGGCAACCCCAAGACCCTACTTATCGGTAGTATATCTAGGGTTCCATGCCGATAGACATGTTTAGGACCATGACGATTGGAACCTCCCTTTGTCTTATAAATAGAGGTCATGACTTCACTTTGAAAGACACTCGTCAAAACCCTTGAACATCCCTCTCAAAGAGAATTTCGTCGAATTCATAGTTGTTATTTCCTTAAAATCCCATTTCCCATATTATCCTCAAACCACCATCACTTCACCTTGAGATCATCGCAACTACAAGCAAGATCCACTTCAAGTCTTGATAAGGAGGTCCATTTCTTCCTCTTTGTCTTTAAATGCTCTTAATTTTTCATTAGTTACTTCATTTTCACTTCAGTACTTTACTTCATTACATCACACATCATAATTCCATGCTCTTTATTATTAATATTCGCACATACTTTATTTTCATAGAAAACCTGAGAACAAGAAATGAGCATTCACTAGTAAATTCAAAATGGGGATTCCTCTTCAAACTTTCTCACACTAAAACACCTTTTTCTACACACACACATATAATAAAGTTCTCGATTAGATTTATGGGTTAAACCCCACCTCATATTGTTTTAAAACTACATGGACTTTGATTGCTCTGGGCTACGTAGGCGTCTTGGGTGCATCCCTTGAGTCGAATCCTCCCACCTACATTTGTCATTTTATTCTTATATATTCATGGTACATACATTTTTTGCATTCTCGTTCGCTTGTGTCTTGTTCGATATACGCAATGGTTCCTCCATAGCGAGTTGTGAATCGACAAACACTTACATCATATTTTTTATTATTACTATTTTGAGAACACTCCTAAGGATGAACTCGCTCTGCCTTTTTCCAGGATGCAAGTTGAGAGAATCATCCATCCATTTATATTATGCACATTAGCACACACATCACGGAGTCCTACAGGAGAATATTAACACATGCCCATGAGAGATCGAAAGGGTAGTATGGGTCCTAACACCTTTGCATTACGTAACTTAGACCTCAAACCTTTGAACTACTTGATTTTGCAAGAATCATTATTGTCCTTGATGCCATTATCTTGACGAGGTAATGTTTCTTTTTCCCATTTTGGGAAAAATAGGCTAGCGACCCTATCTCTACATATCACCCCTCATCGACAACGGTCGAGCACCTCGATTAAGCATGCAATCCTGCCCGCATACAGAAAAAAGGAAGAGGGAGGAAGTAAGGAGGGATCCTCCTCCAGATACCCCGACCCCCTCCTCGGGATTGCCAGACTAAGAGGGTTCACGATTCCATTTAAGTCATTGTCGACTAATAGGCAAAGGTGGCTTATTTCTTGTTGGTTAAATGGATTACCCCACGATGCAATATGCCAGACTTTTTGTGGCATAAGCTTTAATTTTTTATGTTAGGTCTTAAGGGAAATTAGTACATGCACTTACCACTTATAGAGTTTACATAAAATAGTAGTCATCATACAATTGGTATGGCATCATATGAGGCATTGTTTAGATGACCGTGTTGTTTGCCTAACTGTTAGATGAAGTTATGAGAGAATATGATGTTTGGTTTGGACATCATTCATGACACCTCAAATAAGGTTTCACTCATTATACCACGGACGAAGACAACTCAGGACCGACAGAAGAGTTACACTAACAAGCAGAACTATAAACTTGTGGATCATGTGTTACGGAGGGTCTTCTTAATAAAAGGAGTGGTAAGATTCGAATCTAAGGGGAAGTTTTCATCCTAGTCCATATTGTTTTACCTTACCTAATAACCATCAGTGGTTACACGATGTCTTCCATGTGTCCATATTGACGGATGAGGATGACTATTAGCACATCGAGCTCGATTCCATTGTTTTACAGCAGGACGTGAGCTACGAGGAAAGGCCATAATGTATTCTTGACTGACAATCTTAAACTCTATGACTAAATGTCATTTAATTAGGGAGAGTCATGTGGGATACCATAATGGGGTTGAGTCTACCTGGGAGATAGAGTAAGACATGTGGGAGAGGTATCAAGACTTATTCTACTCAGGTAAATTTTAAAATTCGAGGATGAAGTTCCTTATTTAAGGGGGAGGAATGTAATACGCCGTAGTTTTATGAAATAAATTAATTATGATATGATCTTATATGCATGCGTGACATGTGATGTCATTATTTAAAAGTGTATACGTGTTATGCAAATATATTTGAAATTGAACTCAATACACGGTAATACGTTAATTGAATATCTTGACGTGAGTGTGCATTATAGGTGACTATGGAATGGTCAAGGATTTGGTATCGATAGATTCTTTGTTTGGATTATCCCCTCGCCATCGTACCCCACCGATATTGAATTAATCCCCTATAATGTCGTGTCGCACTACACTAATTAATAATAAAATAATTGACTTTTAGAATAACAACATCTAATTTAATAAAAACAATTAGTTAAATTAATAATTTATGATTTTATGTTTTTGGATACATTTAGGAAGCGTAAGTTGATTGTTTTAACCTTAAAATGCAGAGTTTTAAGACTATTGAGTTAGTATAAAGCTTGGATAATGTTTTAAGTCAATTGGAGGGGATTTGGACTCTTTTAGATGAGGTGCACTTAGGACCCAAGAACAATTTTGGGATTAGAGTGTTTTAGTGAGTCATTAGGGATCTCATAAGTCACATATTACAATTTTGGAGGAACTTTGAGACTACATAGAAGGAACATAAATAATAAATGACAAAGTGTGAGGATTTGGGCATAGTTTTGTCCACAAATTAGATTAAGGCAAGTTTATTTTGAATTTGATTAAAGTTTCTTTTGTGTTAGATTATATCTATTCATTAAAAAGCTAAACTTAGTCACCTTATTGTTTTATTTAGGTGATTTAAGTAGGTAATTTTGTAATTAATCTAATCAAGACATAGATATTGTCATTTTTCATCCAATACTTATTGATTTCCTCATGAACTTGCACTAAAATTTTGTAAAATTGTTAGGACTTGTTTTTATAGTATAAATCCTTTTAAAATCCTTGTTAATTAAATCATTCCATAAAAATTCGAATTCAACTAAAGTAATTTATGAAACTAGGGTTCTTATTATTAAATTTGAAATTTCCCTTTAAATCTTAATAGAAATAAAGAAATTAATTGTTAGAATTGAGTTTCAATCACATATTTAAAGTGGTTTTGTTGTTTGGGTATGGAGGAAGCATTGGAAGTCATTAATAGTGCTTTAGAGATAGGATTAAGGTTTTGGAGAAGATGAATCCGGTAAAAAAGGTTAGTCCCAACTTTCTGGAATGATTAATTAATCGACTCTAGTCCATCGATCTATCAATCCTCCCACGATTGGCTTACAATGGGATTAGAATTTATTTGGTTGGTTTTTTTGGAATAGAGGATAGTCTACTATGTACTTTAATATAATCATTCATGTATGGACATATCAATATTGTGGGATAAAGTTTTTTAATTTTGCATAAGGGTAGACTCCTAACATTATAAGACTTTCTGAAATTAAATAATCAAATTGAGACTCAGAAACTTATAAATGAGTATGATTTATATTCTTGTGTTATTTATGCAATGAATACCATGCATGAGTTTTTATGGGTTATGTACTAAGAGGGATTCCATTATGTATCAAGTGAGATGTAGATGACAATGTTACGTAGGTGATAGGTTTTACAATAGTCATTTTACCCTAGGTCCTACTACCGACATACTCGTATCCCGAGGGGTTTTCATGGAGGTTGTTGTCATATAATTTTGTGTTTGGTAGGATATATAAATGATGATAAGGCATAGATAGTTATCCCTCTATGAGTAATGAAGTATTAGGTGTAAAGAAGCCTAAGACTATACCTAATCTGCATGAGTAATCCCTGAAGGCGATAGGGATAGACCTTTGTTATTTGGGGGCTTGATTTATCCCATTTAAAGTGTACATGTCGGAGAATATAATTATGTGAATCGTAGACATTTTTATTATCTATACTTAATTGTTATAAACTTGATATGTTTAATGTATCTTTATTACGTGCCCATTAGTCATAGGTTCACTTGGTCTTGGGACTTTAAACGCTTGTGATAATTAGGGTCGTTTGGATTCTGATAGACTTAAAAAGAACTAAAATATGACAGGAAGGTTTATAACTATATTTTATCTCAAATTCAATTATAATCTTTTTTTACGTAAATTTATTATTAACATTGTTATTGACTTTACATTTCAAGTTGCCGCCTTAGTCGTGATCTTGCGATTCCCATCTCATTTGTTCCTATCTAATATAAGATGTAGATGTTGGGTCTGCATGCCCAATATTGTTACCTCTATTTTCATTTCAGGTGAGTCAAATTTTGTATTAGTTTTACTTTTTGTTGTGGGATTTATTGAGACAATTATGGTTGTTGTGTAGACTTTATTATTATTAACATTCGTATCATATGTTATTAAGTTTCCACTTATTAGTGTTTAGTTATTTAATTTTGCATATTTCTTTCTCGTTGTTCATGCTTAGAATGCTACTCAATTGTATAGACTCATGTATTGTTTATTTTTTACTTGATCAACCAATTATTAGATTATACATTGTGCCATATTGTTAGAGGTGATGGGCACGTCAAGGTCCTTCATGTAGCGAGGCACCTCAACAAGTTCAGTGAGATAAACCTAACGATTAGCCTCTGTTACCAAGTGACAGACATAACCCCTGTCAATTACAACTGGATGCTTTTCGTCTATTTTCAAGTCAAGCACACCCTTAGACTTATTTGGATTAGGGAAAATTGTAGAGAGTTGAGCTACCTTCTTCTTAAAATCATCCTCGACCTGAACAGGCTTCTACTTCGAAGCCTCTACCTACTTCTTTCAAGGGAGGGTGATGGTAAAACGATTATTTACTTTTTGTTCCATCCCCTAGGTGTATTTTGTTTGGAACTCTAAGATGGAAGGAGTCGATGATCCATAAGAAAGTAATAAGGGTTCAAAGAAAGATGAAATATGACGAACCAACACTTGTAAAAATCCATTTACCTTTTTCAAATTCAACCTTGGACTAACCTTAGCCTCGGTTCAAATGCGTTATTAATAATAGACAGACTCTATAAGTTTGTCAAATGAAAAAATATCCCTAAACAACATAGGGATAGCGTGATAATATTTCTCTATAATCCTCCTTTTAGCAATAGAGATTTTAGGAGCATCTTTCTATACAAAGTGAACCAAAGCAACATTAGATTTATTGCCCAATTTAAAAGGATATGTATGCTAAATAGCTGGAAAGGAGAAATACTAATGGAGTTAGGACCTCTCCAATCATGGGATACCCTCATAGTCTTTCATGTGATAAGGCTCTATATCAAAAAACTCTACGGTAGAATGTAGAAGTACGCACAGATTCTAAGACTCTAGAACCTGATGCACTGATACTACCTATGACACCCCACTTATTGAATATAACGGATGACTATCCTTATACTAAAATATAACAGGAATCTGAGGTCTGTCATTCTCAGCACCAACTGTCGAATATTAGTATAACCGGTAACCACCCTATATAAAATAAAAAAGTTCCAAAAAATTTTCTTTTTTTTAATGTGTACCGACAATAAATCATTCACATACTACAGAGCATAAACATAATAAACAAATAAGGGACTACATTATTAACATGCTATGAGTTGTCATACAAAAGAATATTCCCGAATGTGCTCTCGGGCAATAGACCATATAGTTTTAAGAGGCAACTACATAAGAGATCAACATATACAACCTTTGGGTATACACACCTAATTTACAATAGTGAATTCTTAACTAGATTAAACAAAAAAGAGATGCGTCTATAACAAAGGTCTTGTAACATCCCGCACATGCAATAGCTCCCAAAACTCTGGAATAGATAACCATTATTGGCATCCTTGCGGAGGAACACCTATAATATTGCAAGGGAAAAAATATAAACAGGTCAGAGCCATGGGTTTGAAAATAGTTATAGCAAGTGAATTATATGCATAATAATTAAAAATGAAAGATTTCATAATTGATGTGGAGTCGCACTCCTTTGAGACTTGACCTCACCTCTGAGCTACAGCTCTCACCTGAACGTACACATTAAGTCTTAAGTTAAACTACCCCATTAAATCTACGGATCATACTCCCTCAAGCCTATGAATAACTCCCATTAGCGTAATTGTAACATATTATCATAGTTAGATGTCATTCCCCTTAATTATACAAATTCAAATACCCCAGGTACTGATGACCAAACATTTCTCCACTTCCAACATAACGTTAGGTTTCGTGCGTGGGACGTCTCGCAAGCGAAATACAAATAAGAACCCCCCCCCCCCCCCCCCGATACACTACAACCTAACATTGTTAGTCATGGAAATCGATTAGGCCCTCAATCCATAGAATTTACTCCTAAATTCCAGTCTACAAACATAAAAGGATACTTATTCTGTCTTATGCAAAAAGGGGCAATACATAACACACATATCATATAAGTAGGGCAATACATAAAAAACATAACACATGGGTAGGGCAATAAATAACACACATCGTACACGTATACTAACAATCTCTACAATGCTATCATCTTCCAAGAAATTACTCACATATCATCTTGGGTTACCAGCGGTAGGACTCTCACACCGACTTGGTATAGAAAAAATTCACAAGCGTATGGGAAGTGACCATAGCTCCTTACCTAAAAGCAAGAAGAATCATACCTAAGACATCTTACCCCTGCCTCACACGCGGTATGACACTGGATGCTACTACCTAGGGACTATACTCTCCCTGCTCCTCGAGCTAGGGAATTTGCCCACATCGTGCAACTTCCCATTATAGCACTAGAGGGGTATGCATCATATAGTATATATCATACACACCCAATATACATTCACAGTATATATACAAACTGTAAAATTTTAGAATATATATAAATATTAATAATCCTAGCTATATGTAAATATTACACCTTACTCTAGCTAATGATCAACCCAATCATTTCAAGTGCACATTATAATTTACTCATATATTTGATTATTGATATCCAATCACACCTACGATTTTTCCTCAAATTTTCCCTCGTTAAGGACCCATGAACTCTCACTCATTAGCCCATAACCCTCCTCGAAAGGATACCCACTCCTTGGAGGATTTTTCAAAAAGGAAACATCATATTACCCTCTCGAATATGCCTCTTTAATATCCCCAAAGTAGCCCCTCCATTGAGTCATATCACACCCACATTATGCCCCACAAACATGTTTCCCAAATAATATTAAAGGGTTCCTAAGTATTTAAAAATCAACTAGAGAGGAATAAAACTAGAATTCACAATTTTAGTAATAAGACCGGACCGAAGGTCCCCAAAAACGAACCGATCTGGTTCCTTAAATTTGACATAAAACTTTTAACTTCCGGACCGATTCGATATCCTTTGAAAATGAACCAGTTAAGTCTGCACAGTTCCGAACCCTACGAAATCTTCTTATTTATCCGACAAACCCTTTTTCTATAATATTTCCACATCATAACCCACCCAAAATTATCAATTCCTCCATTTTTACACCTTCAAACACATATATACACAACACAGGCTAAACTTCAACACTAAAGTCTAGGGTTTAACATTTATCTCTAATATTACCCAAATCTTTCCACAAATTATGAAATAAATCACACAAATAAGAATTTAGCTAGTTAATCCACTTACCTCAAAGATGTAGGGTCTGATTCTTCCTCAAAGTCACGAATTATATAGGATTTCCAAGGTTCTCAAGCTTCCTCTTCTCTTTCTCTACTTATCACATTTTCTCTCAAATGGGTTTTCACTTAATTGAGATTAATTAACTCTCTTAAGCCTAATAATCCCTCATTATTAGTAATCCCAACTTTAAATGATAATACACACGTAAAAATAACTCATATACATAAATTTGAGTCAAACTAATCAAAAAGATTCAAGAACCCAAATAAAAACCCCAGGGCAGTCATTTTGACTTTCTCAGCCCTTCCGGAATCAACCGTGCCCTCTAACATTTCATCTGAAACTCAAAATATAAAAACCATTTCCCCACCTCATATAACTTAATAAAATATGCCACGGTTGAGAAATAACTAATTCCCGCTGCCAATACACACATATCCGACGAAATTGCATACAACAAGACTATATTTACCATATCACTCTAGTAAATGTGCAATTTTCACAAATATTAACTATTCTATCCAAATAAATATTTAAGTTAAATCCTTATTTTAATTCTCAATTATATTAAATCACCCACACCCGATAATTTAATATAAAAATATATACACAAAAGTAAGGGGTAGTACAGTATCATAATGGTTTGTATATTATGCTTATGATTTGACCTTTGTTGAACCATTAACAAATATAGTGTTTATTTCTAGTTCTGTAAAATTTTATTTTGATGAGGCACTCTTCCCGTCGTTAAGGAGATAAAAGAATGTACATGAAGTACAATTCATTCTCGAAGAACAATCCAATCCCCAAAAATGGTGAGAATTATCATGGAGTACTTCGACTTTGTCTCATCAAATCCCCCATTTCGCTTAATGCCAAAATCAAGTGAAAAGTTATATTTGAACATCAAATGATTAAAAAAATTAAAATAATTGGATGAAGTCATATGGACTAGTTGAAAATGTAATTGGCATAATAATTGTCCCATTATGACAAATAAATTCGGTAACAAATAAATTTTCTCTATGCCAAAAGCATGATAAACCTATAAGTCACAATTACTTGACTCCCTATTAGTGAAGGTCAAATAAAATCATGCCCAAATAACTCTACAAAAAAGATTATATCTAAACTCCTAAAATAGGTTATTGTCTATGATAAAAGACAAGTCCCTAAAGTGACTGTAAGCCTATGACGTAGGAAAATCTACCTAATATTAATGGGATCTCTACGTTTCAAACATATACAAGAGAAAGGTGGGATTAGGAAATATAATCATCGATGACATAATTATATATATATTATAGCTAGACAATAATCAAAGGGAAATTATACTACAAATACATGTACTATGAATGAATGTTGACGAAGAATATATTGGCCAAAAGGGAGAAAATACCATGATGGAATAATTCGTGTCTGTTAATATATATGTTGTGCTTAAACCTATACTATAAATCCCATAAGATGTCACACATAAAGGTTAAGGATGGGTATTTATAAGAAAGAAAAGTAATAAATTCGACAAAAAAAAAATTGCATGACTTATAGCACAATGTTTCGTTAATAAATTGAAAAATGATTATTTATGAACATATCATCATGTTACAGCCATAAATATTTTTTAGATATTTGACTAGCTTATAAGTTTTTGATTTATATTACATATGAGACTCATGAATATTATAATTGCTTATCTATACTGGGCTTAGATAAAGAATACATATAAAAATTCATAAAATATTTATTGTGCCTAAAGGGTACGCACTCAATTCGAATAAAATGATCATTATAAAACTTAAAGCAATCCAAAAGGATGTAAGTACAACTGTCTTAGTAAATACTTATAGAAGTAGAGGTATGAAAATAATCATATATGTTAATGTATCATTATACAAATATCCTTAAAAGGATGTGCTCCTGAAGAGATCAGTTGTAATACAAATACCCAAATAAAGAATTCAAAATTAAATGACCTTAAAATAATTAGTTATTGTCTGGGCTTGAAGATCGAGATTAGTTTTGGTTAAACACTTATCCAATAGTTAAATGGGTTGAAAAGTCAGGTCATGGTTTGGCATATATTAAGCAAACATTTTAGTATACGCATGATGTCCGATTTTTGGATATTAAAAGTTTCATATCATCCTAAATAGGATGACATATATAAGTTTGGCCAAGAAGTATAATATTTATATGTTATTATTGCATTGTTAAGTTTAGTCCAAAACTATCATACATGTACGTTATTAGTATATTGCTATATGTAGCACAGTGCATGATATGAGACATAGTATTCGCAGCCAATTTCTTAAAAATAAATAATTACCATTGACTTACAAGCATGAGACTAATATAAGCTATATTATGTGATAAATCTAACAGTCCATGTCTAGTTAGTTATAAAGATGCGCGTTATATTTTTTATCCTCGGAATGAACAATTAAAATAGTTATGACTACCACCGAGCAACACATGTTACCAACACAACTTGTGAAAGAAATTATGCATATATAGATCAAATTCAAGGAGCTAAATCAAGGAAGATATGACCGATACATTTCATTTCTTCTATGTACATGAACTCAATAAGAGTTATGGTGTTGAAGTTAGATAGATCAGATAAGGTAACATTCTCACCCCTCTTCACCAATGTCCTATGGAAACCGAGCTTCAGAAGGAAATGAAAGTTAAGTGATAACCTAATTGATATTTTCACTAAGTCATTGTTGGAATCAACATTCTAGAAGATTTTTTATAAGATTGACATGCGTCGGCTCACTCGTTAAAGAAATGCCACAATGAAGGGTAATATCCAATCAAGGGAAGCATTTTATTAGGGGTAAAAAAGAAGAGGATATTTATGGGCATATGTTCATTCTACCTATTTTTTATTGAAATAGTTTTTTTCAAGGGTTTTCTATTAAAGGCTTTAATGCGGCAGCACTAAGCGCGTCCAATACGAATTCAATCTAATATTATAATCTAAAATTGGTGTCTGCAAACGTTATTGCACAACATGCCCTATATTTAATGTTCCTATTTTAAGACATCACCTAATTCAATCAATAGATTCAAAATAGAATAAGGAAGGTCTCTTGATTCTATCAACATACAACTCTTTATCTTTTATTTTTTTGAACAACAACTCTTGAATTTCTTTATAAATTTGTAACACCTGCTCCCCCTTTTTTTTCCCTTCTTCAAATTACTATTAAAGTTTCGAGCTTCCACCTATTTTATGTATCTCAATTTTAATAAATTTCACAATAGACATTCTTGATCGGCCATCAGTGATAAATGTTTGAATGCTTCGAGATCTGAATTTCATAAATTCCCCTTATGCCTTAGACGATCCTCCTGCTGGAGTAGAACCTGTTTCAAAGGCAGAAGGGAAGAAACCAATAGAATAGGATTTTATGTAATAATTTCTACTTTCCATAGCATATGTAATCCTTCTTGTTTTGAATGAAAAATTTTGGTAATACATTTCTCACGTCATTTGTAATTTTACTTAGTATGAATGAAAATTTATCTTTTGCCATTTCATTTTCTTCTAAATAATTTATAGAATATTTTTGCTTGTTGGTTGGTAAATATATATATGCTTGTGACATACTGATCTCATTGCAGTGATTTATCAATTTTTAATTCTAAATAATAGAACAACTTGCACTTCATGGTATTGCCTAATTTAAACAACCGGAGTTAATTGAAATTGGCTTACCGACCAACTAGAGGGTTGAGATTTTTATTTCCGACAAACCGGAGTTGGTGAACTTTTACTTCCCGACCAACCGCAGTAGGTGGATTTTATTTTACCGACCAATCGTAGTTGGTGGACCGACCAACCGTAGTTGGGGGGGTTTATTTTACCGACCAACCGTATTTATTTTACCCACCAACCGTAGTTGATGGACCGACCAATCGTAGTTGGAGGGATTTTATTTTACCGACCAACCATAGTTGATGGACCGACCAACCATAGTTAGAGGGATTTATTTTACCGACCAACCAAAGTTGATGGACCGACCAACCATAGTTGGAGGGATTTTATTTTACCAACCAACCGTAGTTGGAGGGATTTATTTTACCGACCAACCGTAGTTGATGAACCGACAAACCGTAGTTGGAGGGATTTATTTTACCGACCTACCGTAGTTGGTGGACCGATCAATCGTAGTTGGAGGGATTTATTTTACCGACCAACCATAGTTGATGGACCGACCAACCGTAGTTGGAGGGATTTATTTTACCGACCAACCGTAGTTGATGGACCGACCGACCAACCGTAGTTGGAGGGATTTATTTTACCGACCAACCGTAGTTGGTGGACGGACCAACCGTAGTTGGAGGGATTTATTTTACCGACCAATCGTAGTTTATGGACCGACCAACCATAGTTGGAGGGATTTATTTTACCGACCAACCGTAGTTGGAGGGATTTATTCTGAACTTGATGCGTAGTGTGTAGCACTAATACTCCGAAAAAATTTCAACAAAAGCAGAGAATTGGGTAAAACATCCAAAGCTTTATTCATATCGAAGAAAACTGCATTACATAAGGATTGAACTACTGATAATATTTGCGCAGATGCTTTAAGTTACATGCATTCTTAAACTCCTCTCCTTCTAAGGTTTCAATCCTATATGTCCCTGGTCGAACAACTTCTGTTACTAGGTAGGGTCCATGCCAGTTAGCTTCCAGTTTATTATGTCTTTGAATTACTTTCTTTAGCACATAGTCCCCTTCTTTAAAGTCACATTTCTTTACTCTCTTGTTGTAGAAAAGAGTTGTTCGTTGCTGGTAGGCAGCATTCCTGATTGCTGCTTCTTCTCTAACTTCTTCGAGCATATCTAGATCTAATCGCCTCATCAAGTCACTGACAGGAGAATTAAAATTCAGCACCCTGTGTGTGGGGAGGCCCAACTCGACAGGTATAACAGCTTCACTTCCAAATGCCAGCATATATGGAGATTCTCATGTTGCTGCTCGTGGTGTAGTACCATAAGCCCACAGTACAGAATGTAGCTCGTTGATCCAATTTGCCTTCGCATCATCCAGTCTTTTCTTCAAACCATTCAGCAGCGTTATGTTTGTCACCTCAGTTTGTCCATTGCTCTAGGGATGTCCTGGTGCAGAGTGGGTTTTCAATATGTTTGACTGATGACAATATGCAGCGAACTCCTCATTATCAAATTGCGTTCCATGGTCTGTGATGAATGCATGAGGAAGACCATATCTACAAATGATGTTCTTCCATATAAATTGATACACCTTGTCGTATGTCATATCAATAAGGGGCTCAGCTTCCACCCACTTAGTGAAATAATCCACCGCGACTACGAGATATTTAAATCTTCCCCTGGTCGTTGGAAGTGGCCCGACCAAATCAATTCCCCACATGGAAAATGGCCAAGGGGAAGTAATCGGTGATAAAAATGCTTAGGGAGTTCTTAGAATAGAGGATAAGCGTTGACATTTATCACATTTTTTGGCATAGGCTATACAATCATCCCTCATTGTTGGCCAATAGTATCCTTGCGTTATTACTCTTTGCAAAAGCGTCCGACCTGATACATGAGCTCCACAGGACCCTTCATGGACCTCTTCAATCAAGTCTTTCACTTTGAAAAGGTGCACACATCTTTGCAGACCTGCTATAATTCCTCATTTATATAGAATACCATTAGTCAATACATAACGAGCAGCTTTAAACTTCAGTTTCTTGGCTGCGAGTTTATCGGTTGGTAATTTCCCTTCCTCAATATATGCCCTGATGGGATCCATCCAAAATGGTCCTAAATCAAGGGTAATAAAGTTCATCATCAGATCTTCGTCTACGCTTCGACTAGCCAAGACTTATATTGGGATTATTCTTCGTAGCTCGGTGCGTGTGGCTGAAGCTAATCGAGCTATGGCATCCGATCTTGCATTCTCCAATCTTGGTATTCTAATTATCTGTACTGCGCTCAGGCTTGATAAAACCTCCATTGCTTTTGCATGATACCTGATCATTAATTATCCTTTGGCTGCATATACTCCCAATATTTGATTTATGATCAATTGCGAGTCACTGAATACGATAACCTGCTCCGCCCCCATGGTTTTTGCCAGGCCAAGTCCTGCAATCATAGCTTCATATTCAGCCTCATTATTAGAAGCCTTGAATTGTAAGTGCAAAGCATAATCCACATCGACCTCATCCGGGCTGTTCAAACAATCCCTGCCCCACAGCCTGTAATGCAAGATGAGCCATCCACATAGATTCCATATAGGTACCTTGTCCTCAAATTTTTGATCAGACAGAGTTCCTCTGTGGAATATTTGTTGCTTTTTGTTATCCTCCTCTAGTACTTCTTGCTGCTCATCGACCATCTCCTCCTGATCGTCAACTGACTTAAGTTGATCGGGGTTTAAATTTGATGATCCTGTAACATCCACAAGTTGGTCGGTGTTCAGCTTTTTCTCCTCGGAGGTGTCAGGATAAGTGAATTCTACAATAAAATCTGCTACTGCTTGCCCTTTAAGTGACGATCTAGGCTTATAAATTATATCATATTCACCAAGTTCTACTTCCCAGTACATCAATCTCCCTGATTTTTCTAGTTTATGAAGAGCTTGCCTCAGTGGCATATCGGTATACACTACTATGGTATGAGCTTGGAAGTATGGCCTCATTCTTCTACTTGCTTCGATCAACACTAGTGCCTACTTTTCTAGTCTTGGATATCTGATCTCTGCTCCTCGGAAGGCCTTGCTAGTGTAATAAATTGGTTTTTTCACTCCATCCTCCATTCTTATCAATGTCGATCTAACTGCATTTTCTGAAACTGCCAGATACAAGTATAATCTTTCTCCCATCACTGGCCTAGAAAATAGTGGGGGTGCACCCAAGTATTTATTTAACTCTTGAAAGGCCTTCTCGCATTCATCATTCCATTCAAACATTTTTCAGAGTGTTTTGAAGAATGGGAGGCATCCATCAGTTGCTCGTGATACAAATCTATTAAGTGCTGCAACTTGCCCTATGAGACTTTGCACTTCCTTCTTCGCCGTTGGAGATCGTAGCCCCAGTAGAGCCTTGATCTTTTTTGGATTTTCTTCAATACCTCGTTGGTTGATAATATACCCGAGGAACATGCCTTTTCGTACTCCGAATATGCACTTGGTAGGGTTTAACTTCATTTGATATTTATCTAATTGATTAAAGGTTTAACCTAGATCAATTAGATGGTCAGCAGCTTTCTTGCTCTTCGTCAACATATCATCAACATAAACCTCCATATTGTGACTGATTTGCTTTGCAAACACCTTGTTCATTAGCCGTTGATATGTTGCACCTACATTTTTTAAACCAAAAGGCATAACATTATAACAGTAAGTTCCCCTAGGGGTAATAAAAGAGGTACTCTCCCTGTCTTCAGGTTTCATTTTAATCTGATTGTAACCATAATAAGTATCCATGAAGCTCAACAGCTCGTGTCCCAAGGTAGCGTCCACTAATTGATCAATTCGGGGAAAAGGAAAATGATTCTTTAGGCATGCCTTATTGATGTTGGTGAAGTCTACACACATCCTCCACTTGTTGTTCTTCTTCTTCACCATCACCACATCAGCTAACCAGTCTAGATATTTGACATCTTCAATAAAGCAATCTTTTTGGAGCTTCTCGACCTACTCTTGTATAGCTTGGTTCTTCTCGAGGCTGAACACTCTTCTTCGCTGCTTCATAGGTTTGATTTCCTTGTTCACATTAAGTTCGTGACACAAGAAATTTGGATCTATTCCTGGCATATCTTCGTGGATCCATGTGAAAGTTTGTTTTCTGCTTTTTAGGAAGGCTATCAATTCCTGTTTTAGTGGGGTGTCCAACGATGAACTGATTTGAGTTGTTCGTTCCGGGTGTTCATCGTCCAGAATGACATTTTTAGTAGCTTCCACCACCTGACCTTTTACGAGCTGCGACTCGTCTCTAGGATCTAACGTTTCAATTTCTGCACCTTCATCCACTTGATAGATGGTAGTCTTTTTCCTTTATTCTTCCAGTTCTTCTTGCTCGGCAGATGAATAGTAGTATTCCCGAGCTACTTTTCCGTCACCCTTCACAATTCCTACTCCAAAGTTGGTTGGAAATTTTAGGCATTGATGTACAGTAGATGGTAAAAACTGGTAAAAACTGCCAAATAACTATTCCCGCCAAATCTCGTTCGAACGACATTTTCGTTCGAATGAAGTCTCATTCGAACGAGGCTTCTAACGAAGTTCCACTGTGAACTCGTTAGAAATCTCGTTGGAAATCTCGTTCGAACATCAAGTTTGTTCGAATGACACTTCGAGCGACATTCCAGTGGCCATTGTGGGAACTCGTTGGCAAACTCGTTCGAACGACATTGTGGTTCGAACGACAAACTCGTTCAAACGACATTTCGAACGAACTTCCAAAAAGTTTGAAAAATTCAATTTTTAGCCGAGAAACTTTATTAACTTGATTTTAAAGTTTTAATAAAATCTTTCTGAAATTAAACAACAGTTTTAACTAAAAGTTCACCCAATATAAAATGTTCCAAGCTCCTATATATATATTAAAATGCATTCATACCTTTGGAACAATGGAACCATGTTGATGACGTAGAAAGGAGGCACATTAAACTCGATAATTTGATGAAGTTTTATACTCTTGGCCGCTACGTCATCAATAATTATGTCATAGGCTTGAAGGATGATCAATTAACTCTATCATATGACTTAAACAATTTTGTTCGGAATTGAGCCAAAACTACCAAGGACTCAATTGAAAATTTGTGTCCTTACGAATCTCCCCCTTTGGCTATTCCGGGACAAAAACCAAACAAAAATCCTAAAGGGCCGTCAAGCTCTACTAGACGACAAAAAGTCCCACCCAAAATAAAAATACAATGCTAGACTCAAACAACCCAAGGATCACAATCTTTGCCGGTGAAAGTTTCCACTTTATAATATAATTCCTGCACACTTAAGCAAACACATTACACACATAGGGAATATCAAAAATTTTAATGCAAGTAAATTAAGTATTCCCCCTAAATTAATTATCTCCCTTTATCAACTATTATCAACTTAGAAAGACGTCTCCACCTAAGATAAATCTCCCCCAAACTAAGATACGATTACAATAGGATTAGATACTATTTCTTCCCCTTTGACTATTCCGAGACAAAAAACAAAAAAAAATCCCAAAGGGCCGTCAAGCTCTACTAGACTAACAATAGGATTAGTTCTGATTTCATTCGTGCTTTCCAATACGCGTAGTTAGAACCATCGAAAATAGGAAATTTTGAAAATGGGGAAAATTCCATTTTAGCCAAAAATATTTAAGGATCTTAACGAAGTAAATTATCGCTTTGGCTCTGATACCAATTTGAAAACGCGGATAGGCCCCCAATTTTGAAACAAAATTCTTTTTATACTTTAAAAGATAATTTAATTTTTAGATATGCAAAAGCGTAAGGTGATGGTTGAAATTAAAAAAACTTAACAAAATTTAATTTTTCTCAAATTAAATTTACACATGGTGAAATTAAATTAAAACACACACACTTATTTAAATTTCACTTAAACACAATTAATTAACCCGAGTTCTAGAAAATTTTCCTAAGTCATATTTCTCAATTTTGCCAAATTAGGCCAAACCAATTTTATCAAATTAAATTAAATGACTAGAATAAAATGAACTAAACATTACCCAATATTTAATTTCGCACCAAATTAAATATGTAGTGATTAAAATCAAATTTTATCTTGACTTACCTAAGCATGCATTCTAGGTGAGTATAGCAAGATAAAATAAATAATAAATCACTATGCCGCGATGTACGAGGAAAAACCCACAATAGGAAAAAAACTCGGACGGCCCTAGCTTCAAATCCACTAAGTATAGAATTTACAAATACAACAAAGATGACTTACAACACTCAACTCGATCCCTCTCAAGCCCCGATGCGTCTTCTTGTATCAACCTCTGCGTAGCGAATAATCACGGAGCTCCACCGTGGTCTCGGAATCTACCAATTGAACTTTATATGGTCACCGTCACCAAAACTAGGAGCCTTTCTCCAAGTGGGTAAATCAACACAAACTTCTTTTTCTTTGTGGGTTGTAGAAACAAACCCAAACGTCTCTTCAAACGATGGAGATGAAAAACCGGTGCCAACTCCAAGCAATGTATATATGTATGGAAGCTTCGATAAACCAACAACAATTGGGTGTAACACAAGTGTTTAAGGATTTTTGTTGAAAACTAAAACACTTTAAACATTGAACTTTTTCTACTTTTAATTTCTCCCTCAAAACACTCTCTTAGAGGTTGTAGGATATGAAAAGGTTAAACCAAAAAGGTTGGTTCTCGCACTTAGATATTCTGTCAAAAGTTAGTGGGGTAAAGTAGTGGAAAAAGTGGTAAAAACTGCTCAAAACTGCCAAATACCTATTCCCGCCAAATCTCATTCGAACGACATTTTCGTTCGAATGAAGTCTCATTCGAACGAGGCTTCTAACGAAGTTCCACTGTGAACTCGTTAGAAATCTCGTTGGAAATCTCGTTCGAACATCAAGTTCGTTCGAATGACACTTCGAACGACATTCCAGTGGCCATTGTGGGAACTCGTTGGCAAACTCGTTCGAACGACATTGTGGTTCGAACGACAAACTCGTTCAAACGACATTTCGAACGAAATTCCAAAAAGTTTGAAAAATTCGATTTTTAGCCGAGAAACTTTATTAACTTGATTTTAAAGTTTTAATAAAATCTTTCTGAAATTAAACAACAGTTTTAAATAAAAGTTCACCCAATATAAAATGTTCCAAGCTCCTATATATATATTAAAATGCATTCTACCTTTGGAGCAATGGAACCATGTTGATGACATAGAAAGGAGGCACATTAAACTCGATAATTTGATGAAGTTTTATACTCTTGGCCGCTACGTCATCAATAATTGTGTCATAGGCTTGAAGGATGATCAATTAACTCTATCCTATGACTTAAACAATTTTGTCCGGAATTGAGCCAAAACTACAAAGGACACAATTGGAAATTTGTGTCCGTACAAATATGCTCCTTTGGCTATTCCGGGACAAAAACCAAACAAAAATCCTAAAGGGCCGTCAAGCTCTACTAGACTGACAAAAAGTCCCACCCAAAATAAAAATACAATGCTTGACTCAAACAACCCAAGGATCACAATCTTTGCCGGTGAAAGTTGCCACTTTATAATATAATTCCTGCACACTTAAGCAAACACATTACACACATAGGGAATATCAAAAATTTTAATGCAAGTAAAGTAAGTACTCCCCCTAAATTAATTATCCCCCTTTATCAACTATTATCAACTTAGAAAGACGTCTCCCCCTAAGATAAATCTCCCCCAAACTAAGATACGATTACAATAGGATTAGATACTATTTCTTCCCCTTTGACTATTCCGGGACAAAAACCAAAAAAAATTCCCAAAGGGCCGTCAAGCTCTTCTCGACTAGCAATAGGATTAGTTCTGATTTCATTCGTGCTTTCCAATACGCGTAGTTAGAACCATCGAAAATAGGAAATTTTGAAAATGGGGAAAATTCCATTTTAGCCACAAATATTTAAGGATCTTAACGAAGTAAATTATCGCTTTGGCTCTGATACCAATTTGAAAACGCGGATAGGCCCCCAATTTTGAAACAAAATTCTTTTTATACTTTAAAAGATAATTTAATTTCTAGATATGCAAAAGCGTAAGGTGATGGTTCAAATAAAAAAAAACTTAACAAAATTTAATTTTTCTCAAATTAAATTTACACAAAGTGAAATTAAATTAAAACACACACACTTATTTAAATTTCATTTATATACACTTAATTAACCCAAGTCCTAGAAAATTTTCCTAAGTCATATTTCTCAATTTTACCAAATTAGGCCAAACCAATTTTATCAAATTAAATTAAATGATTTGAATAAAATTATCTAAACAATACCCAATATTTAATTTCGCACCAAATTAATTATGTAGTGATTAAAACCAAATTTTATCATCAATTACCAAAGCATGCATTCTAGGTGAGTATACCAAGATAAAATAAATACTAAATCACTATGCCGCGATGTACGAGGAAAAACCCACAACGGAAAAAAACCTCGGACGACCCTAGCCTCAAATCCACTAAGTACGGAATTTACAAATACAAGCAAGATGACTTACAACACTCGACTCGTTCCCTCTCAAGCCCCGACGCGTCTTCTTGTATCAACCTCTGCCTGGCGAATAACCACAGAGCTCCACCGCGGTCTCGAAATCTACCAATCGGACTTTATATGGGCACCGTCACCCAAACTATGAGCCTTTCTCCAAGTGGGTAAATCAACTCAAACTTCTTCTTCTTTGTGAGATGTAGAAGCAAACCCAAACGTCTCTTCAAACGGTAGAGATGAAAAAGAAGTGCCAACTCCAAGCAATGTATATATGTATGGAAGCTTTGATAAACAAACAACAATTTGGTGTAACACAAGTGTTTAAGGATTTTTCTTGAAAACTAAAACACTTTAAACATTGAACTTTTTCTACTTTTAATTTCCGTCTCAAAACAATCTCTTAGAGGTTGTAGGATATGAAAAAGTTAAACCAAAAAGGTTAGTTCCCGCACTTAGATATTCTGTCCAAAATTAGTGGGGTAAAGTAGTGGAAAAAGTGGAAAAAACTGCTCAAAACTGTCAAATACCTATTCCCGCCAAATCTAGTTCGAACGACATTTCCGTTCGAATGAAGTCGCATTCGAACGAGGCTTCTAACGAAGTTCCACTGTGAACTCGTTAGAAATCTCGTTGGAAATCTCGTTCGAACATCAAGTTCGTTCGAATGACACTTCGAACGACATTCCAGTGGCCATTGTGGGAACTCGTTGGCAAACTCGTTTGAACGACATTGTGGTTCGAACGACAAACTCGTTCAAACTACATTTCGAACGAACTTCCAAAAAGTTTGAAAAATTCAATTTTTAGCCGAGAAACTTTATTAACTTGATTTTAAAGTTTTAATAAAATCTTTCTGAAATTAAACAACAGTTTTAACTAAAAGTTCACCCAATATAAAATGTTCCAAGCTCCTATATATATATTAAAATGCATTCATACCTTTGGAGCAATGGAACCATGTTGATGACGTAGAAAGGAGGCACATTAAACTCGATAATTTGATGAAGTTTTATACTCTTGGCCGCTACGTCTTTAATAATTATGTCATAGGCTTGAAGGATGATCAATTAACTCTATCCTATGACTTAAACAATTTTGTTCGGAATTGAGCCAAAACTACAAAGGACTCAATTGAAAATTTGTGTCCTTACAAATCTCACCCTTTGGCTATTCCGGGACAAAAACCAAACAAAAATCCTAAAGGGCCGTCAAGCTCTACTAGACGACAAAAAGTCCCACCCAAAATAAAAATACAATGCTTGACTCAAACGACCCAAGGATCACAATCTTTGCCGGTGAAAGTTGCCACTTTATAATATAATTCCTGCGCACTTAAGCAAACACATTACACACATAGGGAATATCAAAAATTTTAATGCAAGTAAATTAAGTACTCCCCCTAAATTAATTATCTCCCTTTATCAACTATTATCAACTTAGAAAGACGTCTCCCCCTAAGATAAATCTCCCCCAAACTAAGATACGATTACAATAGGATTAGATACTATTTCTTCCCCTTTGACTATTCCGGGACAAAAACCCAAAAAAAAAATCCCAAAGGGCCGTCAAGCTCTTCTAGACTAACAATAGGATTAGTTCTAATTTCATTCGTGCTTTCCAATACGCGTAGTTAGAACCATCGAAAATAGGAAATTTTGAAAATGGGGAAAATTCCATTTTAGCCAAAAATATTTAAGGATCTTAACGAAGTAAATTATCGCTTTGGCTCTGATACCAATTTGAAAATGCGGATAGGCCCCCAATTTTGAAAAAAAATTCTTTTTATACTTTAAAAGATAATTTAATTTTTAGATATGCAAAAGCGTAAGGTGATGGTTCAAATAAAAAAAAAACTTAACAAAATTTAATTTTTCTCAAATTAAATTTACACATGGTGAAATTAAATTAAAACACACACACTTATTTAAATTTCACTTAAACACAATTAATTAACCCAAGTTCTAGAAAATTTGCCTAAGTCATATTTCTCAATTTTGCCAAATTAGGCCAAACCAATTTTATCAAATTAAATGACTTGAATAAAATGAACTAAACATTACCCAATATTTAATTTCGCGCCAAATTAAATATGTAGTGATTAAAATCAAATTTTATCTTCACTTACCTAAGCATGCATTTTAGGTGAGTATAGCAAGATAAAATAAATAATAAATCACTATGCCGCGATGTATCAGGAAAAACCCACAATAGGAAAAAAACTCGGACGACCCTAGCCACAAATCCACTAAGTACGGAATTTATAAATACAACAAAGATGACTTACAACACTCAACTCGATCCCTCTCGAGCCCCGACGCGTCTTCTTGTATCAACCTCTGCGTAGCGAATAATCACGGAGCTCCACCGCGGTCTCGGAATCTACCAATTGAACTTTATATGGTCACCGTCACCAAAACTAGGAGCCTTTCTCCAAGTGGGTAAATCAACACAAACTTCATTTTCTTTGTGGGATGTAGAAACAAACCCAAACGTCTCTTCAAACGATGGGGATGAAAAACCGGTGCCAACTCCAAGCAATGTATATATGTATGGAACCTTCGATAAACCAACACCAATTGGGTGTAACACAAGTGTTTAAGGATTTTTGTTGAAAACTAAAACACTTTAAACATTGAACTTTTTCTACTTTTAATTTCTCCCTCAAAACACTCTCTTAGAGGTTGTACGATATGAAAAGGTTGGTATCCCACTTAGATATTCTGTCAAAAGTTAGTGGGGTAAAGTAGTGGAAAAAGTGGTAAAACCTGCTCAAAACTGCCAAATACCCGTTCCCTCCAAATTTCGTTCGAACGAGGCATCTAACGAAGTTCCACTGTGAACTCGTTAGAAATCTCGTTGGAAATCTCGTTCGAACATCAAGTTCGTTCGAATGACACTTCGAACAACATTCCAGTGGCCATTGTGGGAACTCGTTGGCAAACTCTTTCGAACGACATAGTGGTTCGAACGACAAACTCGTTCAAACGACATTTCGAACGAACTTCCAAAAAGTTTGAAAATTTTGATTTTTAGCCGAGAAACTTTATTAACTTGATTTTAAAGTTTTAATAAAATCTTTCTGAAATTAAACACCAGTTTTAAATAAAAGTTCACCCAATATAAAATGTTCCAAGGTCCTATATATATATATATTAAAATGCATTCATACCTTTGGAGCAATGGAACCATGTTGATGACATAGAAAGGAGGCACATTAAACTCGATAATTTGATGAAGTTTTATACTCTTGGCCGCTACGTCATCAATAATTATGTCATAGGCTTGAAGGATGATCAATTAACTCTATCCTATGACTAAAACAATTTTGTCCGGAATTGAGCCAAAACTACAAAGGACTCAATTGGAAATTTGTGTCCTTACAAATCTCCTCCTTTGGCTATTCCGGGACAAAAACCAAACAAAAATCCTAAAGGGCCGTCAAGCTCTACTAGACTGACAAAAAGTCCCACCCAAAATAAAAATACAATGCTTGACTCAAACAACCCAAGGATCACAATCTTTGCCGGTGAAAGTTGCCACTTTATAATATAATTCCTGCACACTTAAGCAAACACATTACACACATAGGGAATATCAAAAATTTTAATGCAAGTAAAGTAAGTACTCCCCCTAAATTAATTATCTCCCTTTATCAACTATTATCAACTTAGAAAGACGTCTCCCCCTAAGATAAATCTCCCCCAAACTAAGATACGATTACAATAGGATTAGATACTATTTCTTCCCCTTTGACTATTCCGGGACAAAAACCAAAAAAAAATCCCAAAGGGCCGTCAAGCTCTACTAGACTAACAATAGGATTAGTTCTGATTTCATTCGTGCTTTCCAATACGTGTAGTTAGAACCATCGAAAATATGAAATTTTGAAAATGGGGAAAATACCATTTTAGCCAAAAATATTTAAGGATCTTAACGAACTAAATTATCGCTTTGGCTCTGATACCAATTTGAAAACGCGGAAAAGCCTCCAATTCTGAAACAAAATTCTTTTTATACTTTAAAAGATAATTTAATTTTTAGATATGCAAAAGCGTAAGGTGATGGTTCAAATAAAAAAAAACTTAACAAAATTTAATTTTTCTCAAATTAAATATACACATGGTGAAATTAAATTAAAACGCACACACTTATTTAAATTTCAATTAAACACAATTAATAAACCCAAGTTCAAGAAAATTTGCCTAAGTCATATTTCTCAATTTTGCCAAATTAGGCCAAACCAATTTTATCAAATTAAATTAAATGACTTGAATAAAATGAACTAAACATTACCCAATATTTAATTTCGCACCAAATTAAATATGTAGTGATTAAAATCAAATTTTATATTGACTTCCCTAAGCATGCACTCTAGGTGAGTATAGCAAGATAAAATAAATAATAAATCACTACGCCGCGATGTACGAGAAAAAACCCACAATGGGAAAAAAACTCGGACGGCCCTAGCCTCAAATCCACTAAGTACAGAATTTACAAATACAACAAAGATGACTTACAACACTCAACTCGATCCCTCTCGAGCCCCGACGCGTCTTCTTGTATCAACCTCTGTGTAGAGAATAATCACGGAGCTCCACCGCGGTCTCGTAATCTACCAATTGAACTTTATATGGTCACCGTCACCCAAACTAGGAGCCTTTCTCCAAGTGGGTAAATCAATGCAAACTTCTTTTTCTGTGTGGGATGTAGAAACAAACCCAAACGTCTCTTCAAACGATGGAGATGAAAAATCGGTGCCAACTCCAAGCAATGTATATATGTATGGAAGCTTCGATAAACCGACAACAATTGGGTGTAACACAAGTGTTTAAGGATTTTTATTGAAAACTAAAACACTTTAAACATTGAACTTTTTCTACTTTTAATTTCTCCCTCAAAACACTCTCTTAGAGGTTGTAGGATATGAAAAGGTTAAACCAAAAAGGTTGGTTCTCGCACTTAGATATTCTGTCAAACGTTAGTGGGGTAAAGTAGTGGAAAAAGTGGTAAAAACTGCTCAAAACTGCCAAATACCTGTTCCCTCCAAATTTCGTTCGAACGACATTTCCGTTCGAATGAAGTCTCATTCGAACGAGGCTTCTAACGAAGTTCCACTGTGAACTCGTTAAAAATCTCGTTGGAAATCTCGTTCGAACATCAAGTTCGTTCGAATGACACTTCGAACGACATTCCAGTGGCCATTGTGGGAACCCGTTGGCAAACTCGTTCAAACAACATTGTGGTTCGAACGACAAACTCGTTAAAACGACATTTCGAACGAACTTCCAAAATATTTGAAAATTTAGGTTTTTAGCCGAGAAACTTTATTAACTTGATTTTAAAGTTTTAATAAAATCTTTCTGAAATTAAACAACAGTTTTAAATAAAAGTTCACCCAATATAAAATGTTCCAAGCTCCTATATATATATTAAAATGCATTCATACCTTTGGAGCAATGGAACCATGTTGAGGACGTAGAAAGGAGGCACATTAAACTCGATAATTTGATGAAGTTTTATACTCTTGGCCGCTACGTCTTCAATAATTATGTCATAGGCTTGAAGGATGATCAATTAACTCTATCCTATGACTTAAACAATTTTGTCCGGAATTGAGCCAAAACTACAAAGGACTCAATTGGAAATTTGTGTCCTTACAAATCTCCTCCTTTGGCTATTCCGGGACAAAAACCAAACAAAAATCCTAAAGGGCCGTCAAGCTCTACTAGACTGACAAAAAGTCCCACCCAAAATAAAAATACAATGCTTGACTCAAACAACCCAAGGATCACAATCTTTGCCGGTGAAAGTTTCCACTTTATAATATAATTCCTGCACACTCAAGCAAACACATTACACACATAGGGAATATCAAAAATTTTAATGCAAGTAAAGTAAGTACTCCCCCTAAATTAATTATCTCCCTTTATCAACTATTATGAACTTAGAAAGACGTCTCCCCCTAAGATAAATCTCCCCCAAACTAAGATACGATTACAATAGGATTAAATACTATTTCTTCCCCTTTGACTATTCCGGGACAAAAACCAAAAAAAAATCCCAAAGGGCCGTCAAGCTCTACTAGACTAACAATAGGATTAGTTCTGATTTCATTCGTGCTTTCCAATACGCGTAGTTAGAACCATCGAAAATAGGAAATTTTGAAAATGGGGAAAATTCCATTTTAGCCAAAAATATTTAAGGATCTTAACGAAGTAAATTATCGCTTTGGCTCTGATACCAATTTGAAAACGCGGATAGGCCCCCAATTTTGAAACAAAATTCTTTTTATACTTTAAAAGATAATTTAATTTTTAGATATGCAAAAGCGTAAGGTGATGGTTCAAATAAGAAAAAACTTAACAAAATTTAATTTCTCTCAAATTAAATTTACACATGGTGAAATTAAATTAAAACACACACACTTATTTAAATTTCACTTAAACACAATTAATTCACCCAAGTTCTAGAAAATTTGCCTAAGTCATATTTCTCAATTTTGCCAAATTTGGCTAAACCAATTTTATCAAATTAAATTAAATGACTTGAATAAAATGAACTAAACATTACCCAATATTTAATTTCGCACCAAATTAAATATGTAGTGATTAAAATCAAATTTTATCTTGACTTACCTAAGCATGCATTCTAGGTGAGTATAGCAAGATAAAATAAATAATAAATCACTACGCCGCGATGTACGAGGAAAAACTCACAATTGAAAAAAAACTCGGACGGCCCTAGCCTCGAATCCACTAAGTACGGAATTTACAAATACAACAAAGATGACTTACAACACTCAACTCGATCCCTCTCAAGCCCCGACGCGTCTTCTTGTATCAACCTCTGCGTAGCGAATATTCACGGAGCTCCACCGCGATCTCGGAATCTACCAATTGAACTTTATATGGTCACCATCACCCAAACTAGGAGCCTTTCTCCAAGTGGGTAAATCAACGCAAACTTCTTTTTCTTTGTGGGATGTAGAAACAAACCCAAACGTCTCTTCAAACGATGGAGATGAAAAACCGGAGCCAACTCCAAGCAATGTATATATGTATGGAAGCTTCGATAAACCAACAACAATTGAGTGTAACACAAGTGTTTAAGGATTTTTGTTGAAAACTAAAACACTTTAAACATTGAACTTTTTCTACTTTTAATTTCTCCCTCAAAACACTCTCTTAGAGGTTGTAGGATATGAAAACGTTAAACCAAAAAGGTTGGTTCTCACACTTAGATATTCTGTCCAAAGTTAGTGGGGTAAAGTAGTGGAAAAAGAGGTAAAAACTGCTCAAAACTGCCAAATACCCGTTCCCTCCAAATTTCGTTCGAACGACATTTTCGTTCGAATGAATCTCATTCGAACGAGGCTTCTAACGAAGTTCCACTGTGAACTCGTTAGAAATCTCGTTGGAAATCTCGTTCGAACATCAAGTTCGTTCGAATGACACTTCGAACGACATTCCAGTGGCCATTGTGGGAACTCGTTGGCAAACTCGTTCGAACGACATTGTGGTTCGAACGACAAACTCGTTCAAACGACATTTCGAACGAACTTCCAAAAAGTTTTAAAATTTTGATTTTTAGCCGAGAAACTTTATTAACTTGATTTTAAAGTTTTAATAAAATCTTTCTGAAATTAAACAACAGTTTTAAATAAAAGTTCACCCAATATAAAATGTTCCAAGGTCCTATATATATATATTAAAATGGATTCATACCTTTGGAGCAATGGAACCATGTTGATGACGTAGAAAGGAGGCACATTAAACTCGATAATTTGATGAAGTTTTATACTCTTGGCCGCTACGTCTTCAATAATTATGTCATAGGCTTGAAGGATGATCAATTAGCTCTATCCTATGACTTAAACAATTTTGTCCGGAATTGAGCCAAAACTACAAAGGACTCAATTGGAAATTTGTGTCCTTACAAATCTCCCCCTTTGGCTATTCCGGGACAAAAACCAAACAAAAATCCTAAAGGGCCGTCAAGCTCTACTAGACTGACAAAAAATCCCACCCAAAATTAAAATACAATGCTTGACTCAAACAACCCAAGGATCACAATCTTTGCCGGTGAAAGTTGCCACTTTATAATATAATTCCTGCACACTTAAGCATACACATTACACACATAGGGAATATCAAAAATTTTAATGCAAGTAAAGTAAGTACTCCCCCTAAATTAATTATCTCCCTTTATCAACTATTATGAACATAGAAAGACATCTCCCCCTAAGATAAATCTCCCCCAAACTAAGATACGATTACAATAGGATTAGATACTATTTCTTCCCCTTTGACTATTCCGGGACAAAAACCAAAAAAAAATCCCAAAGGGCCGTCAAGCTCTACTAGAATAACAATAGGATTAGTTCTGATTTCATTCGTGCTTTCCAATACGCGTAGTTAGAACCATCGAAAATAGGAAATTTTGAAAATGGGGAAAATTCCATTTTAGCCAAAAATATTTAAGGATCTTAACGAAGTAAATTATCGCTTTGGCTCTGATACCAATTTGAAAACGCGGATAGGCCCCCAATTTTGAAACAAAATTCTTTTTATACTTTAAAAGATAATTTAATTTTTAGATATGCAAAAGCGTAAGGTGATGGTATAAATAAAAAAAAACTTAACAAAATTTAATTTCTCTCAAATTAAATTTACACATGGTGAAATTAAATTAAAACACACACACTTATTTAAATTTCACTTAAACACAATTAATTAACCCAAGTTCTAGAAAATTTGCCTAAGTCATATTTCTCAATTTTGCCAAATTAGGCCAAACCAATTTTATCATATTAAATTAAATGACTTGAATAAAATGAACTAAACATTACCCAATATTTAATTTCGCACCAAATTAAATATGTACTGATTAAAATCAAATTTTATCTTGACTTACCTAAGCATGCATTCTAGGTGAGTATAGCAAGATAAAATAAATAATAAATCACTACGCCGCGATGTACGAGAAAAAACCCACAATAGGAAAAAAACTCGGACGGCCCTAGCCTCAAATCCACTAAGTACGGAATTTACAAATACAACAAAGATGACTTACAACACTCAACTCGATCCCTCTCAAGCCCCGACGCGTCTTCTTGTATCAACCTCTGCGTAGCGAATAATCACGGAGCTCCACCGCGGTCTCGGAATCTACCAAATGAACTTTATATGGTCACCGCCACCCAAACTAGGAGCCATTCTCCAAGTGGGTAAATCAACGCAAACTTCTTTTTCTTTGTGGGATGTAGAAACAAACCCAAACGTCTCTTCAAACGATGGAGATGAAAAACCGGTGCCAACTCCAAGCAATGTATATATGTATGGAAGCTTCGATAAACCAACAACAATTGGGTGTAACACAAGTGTTTAAGGATTTTTGTTGAAAACTAAAACACTTTAAACATTGAACTTTTTCTACTTTTAATTTCTTTCTCAAAACACTCTCTTAGAGGTTGTAGGATATGAAAAGGTTAAACCAAAAAGGTTGGTTCTCGCACTTAGATATTCTGTCAAAAGTTAGTTCGGTAAAGTTGTGGAAAAAGTGGTAAAAACTGCTCAAAACTGCCAAATACCCGTTCCCTCCAAATTTCGTTCGAACGACATTTTCGTTCGAATGAAGTCTCATTCGAACGAAGCTTCTAATGAAGTTCCACTGTGAACTCATTAGAAATCTCGTTGAAAATCTCGTTCGAACATCAAGTTCGTTCGAATGACACTTCGAACGACATTCCAGTGGCCATCGTGGGAACTCGTTGGCAAAACTCGTTCGAACGACATTGTGGTTCGAACGACAAACTCGTTCAAATGACATTTCGAACGAACTTCCAAAAAGTTTGAAAATTTTGATTTTTAGCCGAGAAACTTAATTAATTTGATTTTAAAGTTTTAATAAAATCATTCTGAAATTAAACAACAGTTTTAAATAAAAGTTCACCCAATGTAAAATGTTCCAAGCTCCTATATATATATATATATATATTAAAATGCATTCATACATTTGGAGCAATGGAACCATGTTGATGACGTAGAAAGGAGGCACATTAAACTCGATAATTTGATGAATTTTTATACTCTTGGCCGCTACGTCTTCAATAATTATGTCATAGGCTTGAAGGATGATCAATTAACTCTATCCTATGACTTAAACAATTTTGTCCAGAATTGAGCCAAAACTACAAAGGACTCAATTGGAAATTTGTGTCCTTACAAATATCCTCCTTTGGCTATTCCGGGACAAAAACCAAACAAAAATCCTAAAGGGCCGTCAAGCTCTACTAGACTGACAAAAAGTCCCACCCAAAATAAAAATACAATGCTTGACTCAAACAACCCAAGGATCACAATCTTTGCCGGTGAAAGTTGCCACTTTATAATATAATTCCTGCACACTTAAGCAAACACATTACACACATAGGGAATATCAAAAATTTTAATGCAAGTAAAGTAAGTACTCCCCCTAAATTAATTATCTCCCTTTATCAACTATTATGAACTTAGAAAGACGTCTCCCCCTAAGATAAATCTCCCCCAAACTAAGATACGATTACAATAGGATTAGATACTATTTCTTCCCCTTTGACTATTCCGGGACAAAAACCAAAAAAAAAAACCCAAAGGGCCGTCAAGCTCTACTAGTAAAACAATAGGATTAGTTCTGATTTCATTCGTGCTTTCCAATACGCGTAGTTAGAACCATCGAAAATAGGAAATTTTGAAAATGGGGAAAATTCCATTTTAGCCAAAAATATTTAAGGATCTTAACGATGTAAATTATCGCTTTGGCTCTGATACCAATTTGAAAACGCGGATAGGCCCACAATTTTGAAACAAAATTCTTTTTATACTTTAAAAGATAATTTAATTTTTAGATATGCAAAAGCGTAAGGTGATGGTTCAAATAAAAAAAAAACTTAACAAAATTTAATTTTTCTCAAATTAAATTTACACATGGTGAAATCAAATTAAAACACACACACTTATTTAAATTTCACTTAAACACAATTAATTAACCCAAGTTCTAGAAAATTTGCCTAAGTCATATTTCTCAATTTTTCCAAATTAGGCCCAACCAATTTTATCAAATTAAATTAAATGACTTGAATAAAATGAACTAAACATTACCCAATATTTAATTTCGCGCCAAATTAAATATGTAGTGATTAAAATCAAATTTTATCTTGACTTACCTAAGCATGCATTCTAGGTGAGTATAGCAAGATAAAATAAATAATAAATCACTACGCCGCGATGTACGAGGAAAAACCCACAATAAGGAAAAAACTCGGACGGCCCTAGCCTCAAATCCACTAAGTACGGAATTTATAAATACAACGAAGATAACTTACAACAGTCAACTCGATCCCTCTCAAGCCCCGACGCGTCTTCTTGTATCAACCTCTGCGTAGCGAATAATCACGGAGCACCACCGCGGTCTCGGAATCTACCAATTGAACTTTATATGGTCACCGTCACCCAAACTAGGAGCCTTTCTCCAAGTGGGTAAATCAATGCAAACTTCTTTTTCTTTGTGGGATGTAGAAACAAACCCAAACGTCTCTTCAAACGATGGAGATGAAAAACCGGTGCCAACTCCAAGCAATGTATATATGTATGGAAGCTTCGATAAACCAACAACAATTGGGTGTAACACATGTGTTTAAGGATTTTTGTTGAAAACTAAAACACTTTAAACATTGAACTTTTTCTACTTTTAATTTCTCCCTCAAAACACTCTCTTAGAGGTTGTAGGATATGAAAAGGTTAAACCAAAAAGGTTGGTTCTCGCACTTAGATATTCTGTCAAAAGTTAGTGGGGTAAAGTAGTGGAAAAAGTGGTAAAAACTGCTCAAAACTGCCAAATACCCGTTCTCTCCAAATTTCGTTCGAACGACATTTTCGTTCGAACGACATTTTCGTTCGATCGAAGTCTCGTTTGAATGAGGCTTCTAACGAAGTTCCCGTATGATCTCGTTAGAAATCCCGTTGAAAATCTCGTTCGAACATCAAGTTTGTTCGAACGACACTTCAAACGACATTCTAGTGGCCATTGTGGGAACTCGTTGGCAAACTCGTTCGAACGAGAAACTCGTTCGAACGAGAAACTCGTTCGAACGACATTTCGAACGAACTTCCAGAAAGTTTGAAAAATTCGATTTTTAGCCGAGAAACTTTATAAACTTGATTTTAATGTTTTAATAAAATCTTTCTGAAATTAAACAACATTTTTAAATAAACGTTTACCAATATATAAAATGTTCCAAGCTCCTATATATATATATATTAAAATGCATTCATACCTTATGTGCAATGGTACCATGTTGATGATGTAGAAACGAGGCACATTAAACTCAGTAATTTGATGAAGATTTATACTCTTGGCCGCTACATCTTCAACAAATACGTCATAGGCTTGAAGGATGATCAATTAACTCAATCCTATGACTCAAACATTTTTGTCCGGAATTGTGCCAAAACTACAAAGGACTCAATTGGAAATTTGTGTCCTTACATGGACCCTATCTATATGACTTATGAAAGAAAAATAGGGAAATTCGTGGCCACGTGAAAACATGAAGCCTACCCATTACAATAGATAATGAGGTTTGGTAGATGAAGAGATAAGTCCTATTGAGTCCATCAACTATTATATTATTACCATTTTTTATTGTATCCCCCATTAAATGCAAACTCGGTAGAGAACACACTTATACTCTAACCTCTATACCTGCGAAAAAATGATGAAAATTTAGGGGTGATTCATAATTGTTAATTTTGACGAGTTTGATATTTCCAAAATCTATCATCAACATATGATTGGATCATCTAAAATGATCCCGAGACAAATTAGGAAGAGGTTGGTCTTATTAGGCACCCAAGTTTCCTTCGACCTAATAGAGATTGGATAGGTAGAGGGACCCTTGACTTATTATCAAAAATTAAAGATATCAACCATCTAAAGGCATAAGAATTAGTTTGTCCTAATCAGTACCAACCCTAGCCATTCTTTGTCCTTGCTACATATTGTGTCACACCTTGGCTAATCATTCATCCACCATCACGAAAGTAGAACTCATAATATGTTATTTAGAGTAAAATCAATAATTAAAGTCTACTGAAAATATATGGGAAAAATGTTAATACAACATGATCTAAAAAACACCTATAATAGAGATTTAACACATCTTCAAGTAATGCACCACATTTAGTGGATATAGGTTTTGTTAGATGTTGAACAACATAATTATGTGATCCCTCTACTTTCTTATCCATAGAGTATATATTAATAGTTATAGCTTACTTAATATGTAATTACTTATTTGATAATTGATTAGACACCATATAATTGTTTAGTCATAAAAATTAAAAGTTACATGATCTATGATGATTGTAATTTTAATAAGATAAAGTTGAGAGTACCACATATTCACTATTGGATACCCCATTTGTATGAATGGAGATATATTCAAGTCCTTCCATTTTGAAAGAAACACATTCCCTATAAAGAACCAAATGACCTCATCTACTATGTCTCAACGAATATATATCGTAAGCCTTCAGCCTTATTAACCAAATCACACTTACAACCTATTAAATAAGCGACACAATCAAGCCCACTATACTTATAACAATTGTATACTTATATAACACTCTTAATCCTTTATGCACTTACGAATCATGGGTACAACTACCCCACTATAGTGACCATCACATTAACAGTCACTTCCACTAGTAACTACATGATGCTTTTCTAGGGATAGAGGATCTTTTTCATGTATGACCAATAAATAAGACCATGGGGGGTCAAATATGAAAAAAGACAAATGGAACCACTCTTTAATCTTCTATAATGCAATGTATTATTTCCCAATCACTTTACCCCCGAACGTGGGTCAAACTTGACTGAACCACATAGTCCTTGGTTCTCTCGCTGTGTGATCCTTCCCATTGAATATAAATCTCTATAATGAAAAAAATCTATCGCAACAATCAACATTGTTGTTTTCAATTGATTGTGTTGGAAGTTCATTGTAAAAGTATGAATATAAGCCATGAATGGACATCCAAAGTTATAAAATTATAGAGGACAATGATGCTTGAAAAAATATTGACACATTTCAGGGGTTGTGGGCAATGGATGTTAGCATATAATGCCAAATACCTTATGTTGATTGTATACAAACAAGTACTCTACCACTCTTGCTAATGAAACACACTATGAAGATAAATTAAGAAAGAGACAAAACAGAGGAGATACACAAAGATTTAATATGGTTGATCAGTATGGTTACTTCCCACGTGAGGAGAGGAAAACAATTCACTACTATAAATAAGGGACACAAATTGTTACACTATTAATCTCTCGTATCTATCTCACTCTACAAACCTTCTCACCACACTCTCACTTTCTTTTCCTTGCACATTATTCATATTTCCAAAATGAATTACTAAAACTAATTATATAGACTTGGAATTAGCCACATTCGTTCCATCAAAATATGTTTGGATGGTTGAGATCGAAGTTACAATTCCAATTATAGGCACATAACATCCAAATGTTTCACATGTTTTGATTCACCGACCATATACCACCAATTATATTTTTGAATTATCACAATGTTTGACTCACCAACCACAATTTTGAGCCATAAACTCTAACAATCTCCAACTGAGCAAAAACACACAACATCTTTAAATATGGAGAGCTCCCACTTATAAATCCTTAAGCCTTCAAGCATGACTCAACTTTAGCAAGAGTTTCTATAACTACCCTATTTCAAGTCATATTGTTTGCAACATACACAAATGTTCTTTATTTTCCTTTCTACACACACCCTGCTACACATACTTGAATCAATAAATGAGAGGTCTTAACACCACCTTCATTAATGTCTATCAATACATATGAACATTTATAGTTGACTTTATTTCTCGACTCTGAATGGGAACTACATGATTTACCCTTCTTTAGTAGGTTTTCCTTTCTCACCCTCGCATGCTTCTTAGAAACATAACACTTGTGTTATCTTTGATGCACCCAAAATTGAATCACGTCTTAAGCTCTTGATATTCTATGAACCTTGTTCCTTGTATTTGGAATTAGACGATACAAACCATCACTCTTTTCACCTCCCACTAGGACCATACAAACATGTGCAACTTTAATGACTCCACCTTCTACCGACACCCAGTAGCCCTTGGATTTCAGTTTCCTTGTGGATATTATATTTTTACATATCTCTCGGACATAGGCGACACCATCCAAATTATGTTTTACACCATTAAAGATCTTAATCTTCACCGTTCCCACCCATTTTATGGCATAAGTTTTACTATTGGGCAATGTCATATAGCTTTTTTTTACATTGGAAAGAATCGAAACTATCAATATTGGAACACACATGATGTTTAGAACCCAAATCTAATACCAATGTTCTCGACATAAAGAGTTACCATTGAAAATAGTGAGAGTCTCTCCAAAGCAATTGTCACTTTCTACAACATCTATCATCGCATTATCTCGACCATTTTCTTCCTTCCTATTTCGCGAGGACATTTCCATATTTTATGTCCCTATTCCTTGCACTTATAATATTGCAATACTCTTTTACTATTACTTGATCAATACGTACTAGTCTCCCAATTTTCATAGTTGGTCCGACTTTCCTTGTTTTGTCCACCATTTCCACTTCTAACTATCAAAGCTTGACCATAGGAAAATGTGCTTTCCCCCAATCTTTCTTCTTCGTCATAACATGAGAAATGATTCCTAGCACAACCTCGTTGAACTTCAGTGTTGCCTTCCCAAATAACATGGTGGTCACAAAAGGCTCGTATAAATTTGACAACGATGGAAGCAATAGTAAAGATCAATCCTCCTTGAATTAAACGTCTATTCGGATCAAGTCGTTAATTAAAGCTTTGAAAATATTGGTATGCTTCATCCCATCCCCGTCTTTCTTCATCTCTATCTTGAAGATCCTCTTCTTGAGTTGAAGATTATTTAATAAGGATTTTCCTAAGTATATCTCCTCAAACTTGTCACACATGCTCTTAGTTGTGGTCTCTTTCATCACATGATTCATCGCATCATGTGTGATATTCATTCCAATGGAAAAGCTTATAGTTTGATCAATGTTGTGCCTCTGAGCATCAGTTATGTCCTCCAATTACTTCTCTACTCCTAATAAAGTAAAATCCACTCTTTTTTGGGAAAGATAACCACACATCTGCCTTTGCCATATGCCGAAATTGATATTTTCGTCAAAAGGCTTTATTTCGAACTTTATAGTACTTCCGGATCCATAACTTGGATTCCACATATTAGATCTAGAATCAATTTTAGGAGTAATCATAGTTTCAATTTCACCGATCATTAGAGAAAAAAAACTTCACCAAGAACTTGATGCATCATCCCGAATTTTTGTTGTCGGTTGTTAGGATTTAATGTCAAATACCTTACCTCGCTCGTATACAAAGAAGTACATTATCTCCATGTCTAATGAAACACACTATGAAGATAAATATATAAATTGATAAAAACATAAGAGAGATAGAAATATTTAACTTTGTTCATTAAATTGGATACATCCATAAGTGGAAAGGAGAAACAATTACATTAAGAAATAAGGAACACATATCGTTACACTCTCAATCTCTCATGTCTATCTCACTCTATAATTCTTCTGACCGCACTTTCACTTTCTCCTTCTTGCACTTTGTTTATATTGCTAGAATGAGTGAATAAAGATTATTTATAGATGCTTGAAATTAGTCATATATCTTTGATAAAAATAAGGTTGGATTGTATAGATGAAAGTTATTATTTCAATTGTAAGCACCTACCAAGTTACTATTTCAACTGTAGTCACCAACCATATCCCATCAATCATAATTTGAATGCTCACAATATTTGATTCACCAACCACAACTTTGAAAATTTTGAGCCACAAGCACCAATGATGGACTCCTTGTATGTTATGTTTTAGTGAGTTAGTTGGAAGGCTAAAACTATTGATTATAAAATTAACCTCTAAAATTACTTAATGTTAATTAATTGATTGACAAAATGACTTTTGTTAAATGATAACTTGCATGTAACCTGCACGATGCAGAGCGCAATTGTATATTACGAATGTTATTGAAAGGAAATATATAAGTCTATCCAGATTATACTTTAGATTAAATGTGTAATACAAATATTGTTGAAAGGAAATAGTTATCACATTGTCCCTAAACTTAAATGTGTGGTTTCACCTCCGATACATATATGATGAAATGTGTAATGATTAACAATAACTTACCAACTCAATCACTTTAAACCACCAGTTGTCAAATAAATTGAAAGGTTGAGGATGAAATTAAAAAAAAAAATAGGGATGAAATTGAGATAAGTGGAAGGATGGAGGAGTAATGGAGTATTTACACTAAAAAATATCATAAAAAATTAAACTATAAAGAGAGAGAGATGGAGAGAGAGAGAGAGAGAGAGAGAGAGAGATGCATTCTCTTAAATGGGCTACAAATTAATTTCTAAATTTATACATATCAATTTTTAAAACAAATTGGTCAAGAAACCAACATATAAAATATATGTACAAATATGGAGTAAGGTAATGAGCAGCGGAAGAATGGAAGAATATTTTGAGGAAAGAATATTCACTTGAAATTAGAGCGGCAAACGACGACGTGGTGACCGTCAACATGTGCTCACGTTCTTTTGATCCTCTTCGCCTTCAATCAAAATAAAAACCAAACCTTAGGTCTGTAAAAAAAATATAAACAAATATAAATATTTCATGACAAAATTACAAAGATCCATTAATATATATATATATATATATATATATATATATATATATATATATATATATATATATCCCGTGATAGTGAATAAAATTTAAAGAAAAAATATTTCCTCTTAATTTTACCTAGCTCAGGAGAAATTAAATTTAAAATATTGTATAACCATCAACATTGTTGTACAAAATAAGATAAAGAGTTAAAACTATTTGAAGCCAAAATTACAAATACCCATTAACCTATTTGGTTACCCAAAAAACTGTGTATTTTTTTTTTAAAAAAAGGTACTACATCTTAAATAAACACAATTCTTCTTTATACCTTTTCCTCTTTAGATCGGTGGGTGAATGTTGAGAAAGGAAAAGGAAAGGTAGATATAGGTGGAAATTTAGTGGGTTTAGATTTATGGCATGGGTAGTAAAGTTTTGAGAAATCGTTGGGTTTGGAGAATAATTAGGTGGATTTGATCGTTCTATATGTACTTATTTTGGTATATGCACAATTTATTAACAGTTTCACTTGATTCTCATTGAGGGTACCATGGTCTTTTACCTTTCATCTTTTAAAGAACCTATAAAAAATATAACGTGTAATGAAAGGGAAAAATGGGAAAATAAGGAATTCTGAGTCACTCAAGGCAAAGGACGTTGATCCAAAAATGGGACCTTTACTGTTATCATTAATGCATATAACCTGGTTTGATTCTAGTAATAGGATCAAGTATTTTGGGAAAGCAAATATGCACATATATTTTCTTTCCCTCCATTTTCCATGCAACCGAACAGACTCTCTCTCTCTCTCTCTCTCTCTCTCACACACACACACACACACTGAAAAAAGGGTAAAAAAAACTCACTTCAAACTTGTTCATCAGTAGAAATCTCTCTAGCCAAAGTAGGCTGTCCACTACCACCAATCCTATATATCCTAACAACACTCGAATCCTCCCTCCCAATAACCATCTCCTTCACCTTCCTTTTAGCTAACTCCATCCCAGCACCTAAATTCACGAAAGTAGATTCGTACATATCCTCCTCCCCCACCCTCTTGATGGCTTCCTCCAACATCTCCCAGTTGCTATTGCAGTTGCAGTTGACCTTTAATCTTTGTTTGTAGGGCCATGACTTTTAAATGGGTAGTAGAAGATGAAGGGTGGGGAGATTAACCGATAGAGAGGGAAAAGAAGAGAGAGGGGCATGTGATTATATGACTGCTGGGATATAAGTGAAGCATTAAATTATGGAATGTTAACCTCTATTAGAGGTATAATATAGATATGGTATATGGTATTCTACACACTAACACAAACTCATTTAAAACTACCCATATAGATAAATGTTTATAAATGACCATTCATCCCCTTCATTCCTATCAACAGAACTCCACACTTCTCTCCACAAAAATATGAAACTACCTACAGTTGTCCCACTATCCAGCTTACCCGGACCTGAGCTTCGATCAAATGTAACAGTAGGAGCAACTAACATTCAAAATCATATTTTGAATCATTCAACTCATGAGCTATAGCCGGCTGTGACAGAGTTCCATTTTCTAAGTTCAAATATGTATATATATCTTGTAAAGTGATGTAGAAACTGAGTGAGAAAAATATACCAGAAGTGTGTAATTCCAAATATTCTATTAGTTCCCCCTTATACTAGAATTTTTCTAAAAAAAATATTATTGACACTAACGGAACTCATACAAACAAGCAAACTATTGATAAATTATTTTTTATGTTTCATTATCATTTATCACTTTATACATAACTACTCATTTCTCATATATTCTCTCACCTTAAGCCTCTATTTTGCATGAGCTTGAAAGAGATACTTCTTAAACCCATCCTTGACGCACCCTAACACACAAAATATCAAACCACTGATGGAAGCAACACCTCATAAATCCTATTGGGACTCTAGTTGTTATCAATGTTCTAAAAAGTTCGCCTAAGATTGAGGCGTGGGAGAAATGTCTCGCCTTAAGCCTTTTACGTCTTATTCTTGGTAAAAGGCTTAAGGCGCACTTTTTTTTCAAACAAAAACACTTTAGTGAAACGATATCCCATTTTAATAACTTTTTTTTAAAAAAAAAGGACCAATATCTCATTCAAAACAATCAAAAGACAAATGGTATCCCAAACCTCTCTGCCTCTCGTAAAAAAAACACACGTTTTTTCTTTTCTTTTTTATTTTTTCTAACTATTTAAAAAGAAGTTTCATAGTTTGCATATATTCAGACATATTTTTAGGTATTTAGCATTTTAGTATTTTTAATAGTCTTGTTATAGTTAAAAATGTTAAAATATATTAAAAAAGGCATAAATGTCTTTTCACACCTAAAGCCCGCCTAGGCTTCTAAGGCTTAATGCTTGGCTTGGCTTCGACGCCTCGATCATGCTCCGCGTTTTTTAGAACCTTGATTTTTATTACGAACAACAATCGATATTCTTCATTACGAAATTTTCCAGTTTTTATTGCTAAACTTTGCAATGGAGAAAAATTTCAATGTAAAAGTTCATAAATTTCGCAATTACATATCTTTGATAAAATATTGATCGATGTCAATGAGAATTTTCCAAATATATAAATTTTTTATCCGGTAGACTTAATTCTTAGAGATGTCTAATCATAAAGTTCGCACCAAAAAGATTAAATACGAGGTAGGGTGCGAATTTCCACCCACGTTCGCCGTAGATTGTTTTGCCAGAATTTCTCAAGATATAAGCTATTTCGACCTAAGATGCTAAAATTGTTTGCCTTTTAATACATGTTTTCTTTCCTAAATGTTTTTGTGTGTATTTAAAATCCAAATATAGTATTTTGTTATTATACAAGTTGGAGGGTTTATGCTAAAGAGCATGAAAAAATGGAAACTAAGTGAAAAGGATTTGAAGTCACTTAACATGTCTTCTAGTGAATTAAGTCTTCAATGATGATGACGAGTATACTTTTATGATGTAGTATTATTGTTATTATACAAGTTGGAGGGTTCATGCTAAAGAGCATGAGAAAATGGAAACTAAGTGAAAAGGATTTGAAGTCACTTAACATGTCTTCTAGTGAATTAAGTCTTCAATGATGATGACGAGTATATTTTTATGATATAGTTACCTATTAATTAATCACTATAGAACAAATTGTAAATGAGAGTGAAAGGTGCTTGGAAAAAAGGGAGAGGCAATTGTGTATGACAATGGTGCTGAATCTGAGAAGAAGCATGGCCATCGTACATAAATTAAAGTCAAAAGAGTTAATGTGGGCCCAACGTATACCTCCATCAACCAAAAGACGTAAGCTTAGTGACCCTTGGTAAATTCTAAACGAGCATGCTTTTGAGCTTTTCAATCCTATTTGCGAGTACAAAAGCTTCTTTTCTAGCAAAGTCTATCAAAACTATACGTATGTCGGATGACATGGAGAAAAGGAAAATATATAATTTGCCTCAGAAATCATCGGTCTATTTGTTACTATCTAATTGAATCAAATTAATTATATGCCCACTTATGCTTTGTGTGATAGGAATAAAGAAAATATCGAAGAAAAGAAAAGTCGGTGACAGATAGAGACTCAGCAAGGAAATGTTTTGGGGGTAAGGATGTTTAAAATCACAATTTTTTCGTTCGAAGTATGGGATTTTCAGACAGCATTGTGATAAATTTCTAAATATTATTTTAGGTATTTTTTACTTAAGTTGTAATTTACAAAACGTACCCCTTTTGTCATAACTTAATAATTCATGACTGAAATTGAAATATTATAAGCAAAAAGTTTATTTTACAAAGTTATCCTTCTAAAATCAATATATATATTTGAATGCAGTGTTCGAAATTTATGAAGAAATTATAATAATTATAATTCCAAGTTATTGCAAGGAACCTACTAGAAACCTTGTCTTTTAGGCAATATTTCTCTCTTTCTCGATAAAAACCGCGAGTACACAATGGAGTTGAAGTAGAAATTTGCCTTCAGGATATAATACAGTGATGTCTTTCGTTTGATTCAAACTATGTATTGTTTGATCAAACCAATAACACTCTGAAATGTTAACTTGATAATGCCAGAAGGTAGAGGACAAAGAGAGGAGAACAGAGAAATTTCGGTGTCCGAAAGAGAGGCCTAAAACTCTTTTTATAATTATTTGACTCGAGAAGAGACAAAAAAAATGACAGAGATTTGACACTCAAAAATTAGTAATTAGAATGAAGGAGTGATGTCCTATTTATAGAAAAGTAGACACCCTTTTATGAAAAAACATACCCTTTCATAAATAGTCATGTCCTATACGAATGGCCACAACCACTCACAAATAGACACCACTTTTCATCAACAGTTATGTCCATTCCGAATGATCACAATCATTCACAGATGGACACAACCTTTTACGAACCATAGTGTCTACAAAATAATTAATAAATATATTTTGAAATTCCAACAATCCTCCACCATTTCAAAATACTCATAAATAAGGAATTGAATATACAAGAGTATATATAGTTAGTAATAGAGTTTTTGGCATTATCGTTGAAATCTAGTACATAAATGAGAAGTGTCTTTCGGACTTGAACTTTCACTTAGAGAAAATAATACAAAGATTCATCAAGGTGTTGTGGGGAACGTATCTTGAACCATGGACCATTTGAGACAATCCGGAATAATTACACATACTGATCTTCGCATTAAAGAGTGTTCTGTTAGCAAGCACATTTACGGCCTTGTACTTATCCTAATTTCATGAGTGTCTTAGGATCGGTCTTAGTTCTATAGAAAGCGGCCACACTTTCATCATTCATATAGGTAAATCAACTTCAGTGATTCTACGAGTCACATTTATAAGATTTATTAAGAGGTAAACTTCGTCATCTATTATGCAGAATACGAACACTAGCCACATAGGAATGGACTTTTACATATAAGTTCCTAGTGTTCCATAATTATCATTTAACTTATTAGTACCACATTGAACTTTGTCTATAGTTTCAAGACATAAGTTAGGTTCCCATTAAATATAGTTGATTTATTTTGTAGACCTTAGCCCCATTCCTTTTGAGGTGATATATATATCAATTCTCTAATAAGACCTTTAGCCTGGGGATTTGCTAAATTCTTGTTTGTTTCAACAGAGTCAACTGTAATTACTCCTTCTTTGAGTAATTGCCTCAAAATTTGATGTCTTAAACTAATATGTCTAGATTTTCCATTATCGATTTTGCTTGAAACCTTTTCTATTGTAGCCTGCTTATCACAATTAATCACAATAGCAGGAAATGACTTTTTTCATAATGGAATATCAAATAATAAGTTTTTAAGTCATTTCGCTTCTCTACTTGCATCTGCTAGGGCTATGAATTCTGATTGCATTATTGAATCAGACACACATGTTTATTTCTTGGATCTCCAAGAGCTGCCAACTCATCCTAGCGTAAACATCCAACCAGTTGTGGACTTGGATTTTTATTCTAGGTTATTCCAACTGGAATCATTATATCCTTCTAATAAAGATGGACACCCTACATAATGTAAGCCGTAATCCATATTCCTTTTTTGCTATATAAGTAATCTAGAAATTATGTTTCAATGTTCTCGTCCGGGATTACTTCTAAAACTACATAACATTCCGACCGCATAGGCAATGTCTAGTTGTAATGTAATGCATTGCATACATGAGACTTCCAATGATAGTGACATATCTAGTTTGATCCATTGTACATCCATTATTTTTCAATAATTTGATAATAGGATCAACAAGTGTGGTTGGTGGCTTACGTTCGAAATGATTATATTTCTGAAGAATTTTTTTAATATAGTGAGATTGGGATAATGCTAATGTATTATCTTTTCTTACTATTTTGATTCCTAGAATCACATCAACTTCCCCTAAATATTTCATATCAAAATTTGATGATAGAAACCTCTTAGCTTCTTCCACATATTTGAGACTCGACCCAAATATAGGCATGTCATCCACATATAAGAAAATAATGACTCCAATACCATTATTAAAATTACTATAAATGCACTTTTCGGCATCATTTACTTTAAAACCATGGGATCTTATTGTCTTATCAAATTTTTCATACCATTGCATAGGAGCTTGTTTAAGGTCATAAAGAGATTTAACTAGTTTACACACTTTCTTTTCTTGGCCAGTCAAAACAAATCCTTCAGGTTATTCCATATAAATCTCTTCTTCTAAATCATCATTTAAAAAAGTTATTTTTACATCCATTTGATGAATCACTAAATTATTAATAGAAGCATAATATATTAATAGTCTAATGGAAGTTATGCATGCAATGGGTGCATATGTGTCAAAATAATCAATTCCATATTTTTGTTTATAGCGTTTAGCAACTAGTCTCGCTTTAAATATTTTAATTCAACCATATGAATTTAATTTCCTTTTAAATATCCATTGCACCTAGTTGATTTTTGCTCCAGGGGTAAGATCTGTAATAACCCACGTTTGATTCGATAAAATTGAGTTCATTTCATCATTGATTGCTTCTTTATTAAAGATAGCATCCCTAGATGTTACCGCTTTATAAAATTTATTCGATTCATCTTCCACATTAAGAACAAATTTTCTTTTGTTCTTATTTTCATTGACATCTCCCTCTATAAGATAAATTACAAAGTTAGGTCCAAATGTCTTCTCAGTTCTTTGTCTCTTACTTTTTCTTGGTTCAACGGCATACATTGATTCCAATGGTGATATTGTTTGTGATGAAGGATAGTCGAATTATTATTTTCCAATCCTTGATTAAAAGTACTTGAATTTGTTAGATGTTCAAAAAATTGCACATCCACCGATTCAATTATTTCTTGAGTTTCAAGATTCAGAAATCTATAAGTCGTACTATTGTTAGAGTATCTAGTAAGAACACATTTTTAAGTCCTATTTCCTAACTTGGGTCTTTTAGGTTCAGATTTTCTTACATAAGCAAGACATCCCCAAACTTTGAGACGATTAAACCATAATCGATATGGTGTAATATCCTTGTTTTTTCTTTATGTTGTTCCATTTTGTTGCAGTGTGTATGGTGCCCTAACTTGATGAATCATTATATGAGTATTACGAAATTGAATAAATTCATTTGGGTAGTATTCACCACCTCTATCGGATCGTAGAACTTTGATTTTCTGATTTATTTTAGTTTCAACTTCGCTTTAAAAATAAAAAAATTATCGAATACTTCATCTTTACTTTTAAGTATATATATACTCATCGAAAAAGGTTAAAAAAATATATATTTTCTCAACGAGTGACATTACTCTTCATATCACATATATCACTATATATAAGATCAAGCATTTTGGATGTCCTCTCAACAGATTTAAATGACTTTCTAGTTATCTTATATTGAGCACAAATTGCACATTTATTGTAATGTTCAATTTTAAAATCAAAAATTAATCCTAGATTAGTCATGTTCTTTATTCTTCTATAATTAATATGACATAATCTATTATTCCATAAAGAAATAGAATCAACAATATAAATGGAACTAATATCAATAATTATATTAAATTTGATCTCAACATTACAAGAGTACCCTTTACCAATAAACTGACCATTCTTGGATAAGACAAGCTTATTAGACTCATACACTAGTTTAAAACCTCTTTTATTGAGATGGTATCTAGACACAAGATTTTTACATATTTTCGGTACATGAAGTACATCAATCAAAGTAAGACCCTTCCCATATGTTAATTTTAATTCCACTGTGCCATTTCCAATTACTTTGGTGCGGAGGTTATTCGCCATTTTAACTTCCTTTCCATCGATCTATTGATATGTTTTGAAAAGAGAACGATATTTTCATATATGAACGGTTGCGCTGGTATCTAACCACCACCCACTTTCATTATCCACAAAATTTTCTTCGCACACCATTGCAATAAGTTCTTCAACATTGTTGATTTCCTTTTGCCACTTGTTTTCCCTTAAATGTATTCTTTTTAAGTGGACCTTCTCGAGCAAAGTGACATGGTTTGTCACAGAAGTAGCATTCACCTTTCTTCTTTTTATTTTCACCTTGTTTCTTGAAATTTGAATCATTCTTTGCTTTAAGCTTGGAATTTTTGGTACTTTTGGATGTTTGACCCTCAACCATACTTGCTTTGGAATTATTATCACTTTGATCTTTTTTTTTCCCGAATACGAGAATCTTCTTCAATACGAAGATATCGAAGAAGGGATTCAACTGTGTATGTCTTTTCGTCACGGTTATTTTTCTTATTAAAGTTATTCCAAGCGGAAGGAAGTTTAGAAACAACCACCCCCACCTGAAATTCATCTTCGAGGTTTATTCTGGCGGATTTAAGAGCACTGACCATTTGTTGGATTTCATGGGCTTGTGCAACGACAGATTTATCATTAGTCATTTTATAATTCATATAGTTAGAAATAAGAAAATTACGGTTACTCGCTTTCTGTTTTTGATATTTAATCTCCAATGCCTTCTATAATTCCTTTACCGTATGAATCATTTGATGTACGCTATAGACAGTTTGAGATAATGCATTAAGACTATGTCCTGGACACATGAATTCATCGTCTTTCCTCTTCACACGTTTTTTTCTTGATATCTTTAGTGTCTTCGGGTATGGGTTTGGGAATAGGTTCAATCACATCAACAAGAATATATGCTAGTTTAAGAGATGTGAGAAAGAATATGATTTTCTCTTGCCAACGGGTGAAATTTTCGAGTCGCACCAAATCTTGACTCATAACTTGGATGGATTGTGCTACCGTTCCTTCCATTTTTACAGAAGTAAATATTGCCTAAAACTGTTGGAAATTTATGAAGGAATTATAATAATTATGAATCCAAGTTACTGCAAGGCACATTCTAAGAACGTTGTATTTTAGGCAATATTTCTCCCCTTCCAGATTAAAAACTGTGAGTACACAATGGAGTTGAAGTAGAAATCTGCCTTCAAGATACAATGTAATGATATCTCTCATTTGATTCAAACTATATACGATTTGATCAAACCAAGAACACTCTGAAATGTTAACCTGATAATGACAGAAGGTAGAGGATGGAGAGAGGAGAACAGAGCAATATTCGATGTTCAAGACAGAGTCCTGGAACGCTTTTTATAATTATTTGACTTTAGAAGGGACAAAAAAATGACAAAGATTTGACACCCAAAAATTAGTGATTAGAATGAAGGAGTGATGTCCTATTTACAGAAAAGTAGACACTCTTTCATGAAAATACATACCCTTTCACAAATAGACATGTCATATACGTATGGTCACAACCACTCACAAACAAACACCACTTTTCAAGAATAGTTATGTCCATTCCGAATGATCACAACCTTTCACGGATGGATACAACCTTTCACGAACCATTGTGTCTACAAAATTATTAATAAATATTTTTTGAAATTCCAACATGTAGGACATGCACTTAAGTAATTGTTATCTTTGAGATATTATTAGGGTGGTTTAACTTTGTACTCTTGATCTTGTATTATATAATAGCAAAATGACTATGAATTTGAGATAGATTAAAATTGAAACCATGATTAAGTGAACTAAGTATATCAATACATGATCAAACGTGTCACATTTCCAACTTTTTAAACCCGTAAAATTTATGCCAACACTAATTACATATATTGAGTGAGATAATATAATGGAGTAAGAAAAATGTATTAACAACCTCTCACACAAGTAAAAGAAAGGGGAATTTATGGGTATTTACATAGATTTTTAATGTATATGGAGTCGGCCTAAAGGAAAATCTTATTGGCATCCTAAGTACACCATATATTTGTTGACAATAACTCTGCCTATTATATAGATACATTATTATATGAGTACATTCAATGTATATATATTTAACATTAAAACATAAACAACACGCATGTATTCGTTCTAAGACATGAAATTAAAAAAAAAATCTAGAATTTATTCCCTTAATGTTTGGCATTGTAAAACTATGTATATAGCTTTTCATTACAAAACCATATACATTGGAAAAGAAAAAAGCATGTCGATTGTAATACAAATTTAATTAGTCACAAAACGTAACTTTTGGTTTTCTTAATTTCACTTTTGCAATGGTGTTGTTAAAGTGTATAGATACATGCTGATTACAGAGAATTTTTTTCGAATTAAGTATGTATTATGTGGCCTTATTAATTACTCTATTTTTATCATTTCTTATCTTTAGTTTCTATAGAGTAGGTATAAAAATTTATCGTCATGTTTTTCTTGAAGAAATGCAAACTAGGCAGCGACGACGGACCTAGGGCCTCTGGTCTGGAGGTGGGGGAATTTTTTACAAATGCTCGGGGTTCGGGGGCGAGAGGCCTCGAGGCGAACTGTCTTGAAATAGTTTGGCTTGTTTTGCAATTTTTAACCTATAAAATCTTGTACTTAATGTATACCAATTTTTGGCCCCTACGTAATAAACCAACATTTTTTAACAACGAAACAGACCAATATCTTTAACAACCTAGAAATTAATAGGCCTAATTTACAAGCAATATATATTAATTCAACAATTAAATATAGCAAAGTGCAAATAATATACTTACCAATAAGAAAAAAATATTTTAATCTCATTAGCAAACATAATATTATATCGATAATAGCAACATGTTTGAACACACAAAATTATATTTTATACAACTATATGACAACAATGAATTTTGTAAAATTTAAATTTTTAATTAATAAATAATATAACTAATTTACAAACAATATATTAATTCAATAGCAAAAAAAAAAAAAAAAGCGAAGGGCAAACATAATATTAGCAATAAATATTTTAATCCATTTTTCATAAAGTAGTTAGCAAACAAGATGTGTCGCGGCAAGGGAGGGGTTCGGCGAGAGAGGGCATGTGGGGGAGGGGTCCGAGGAGAAAGAGGGCAAGGGAGGAAGGGGACGACATCGATCTTGTTCTTCTAGCTACTCTCCTTTGCTGTGCTGTCGAGAGAAGAGAGTGCCTCATCCTAGGTCAGGTTTTTTGGGTTTGAAATGAAAGAAGCTCTTGAAATGAAGGAAAGTGTGTTGTTTGGTTGGGATTAAAATTAGATTACTTACACTGTCTGCTCTCATAGTTTGCAAAACATTTATTTTGTTGCCTTATATTTTAGAAATATACATATAAGTCCCGAATTCCACTGTTTTTTATGTTTGAGGAGAGGGATATCCTTATTTGGTATGCGATAAGAAAAATAATATATAGATATTCAAACAATGATGCTTTTCTACAAAACTACTTAATCAATTTATCAATTGATTAAAATAGTATAATTGTACATATAAAATAGTTATCCTCTATGTCTTTCTCTCCACATTTTCTCTTAGTTGTGGGTTAATACATATCATTGGCTAGAAAGAAAATTTTCTTCTCTTTATTTTTCATATTACTTTTTTTCCCTTCTTTTGACTTTAATTAATGAAAACTTTTTTTCTCTCACGTTTTTAAGGTAAAGCAGTCGAATAGGGAAGAATTTTTCACTCCTGAATTAAGAGTTCACTATTTTTTTTACTCTCCAAATTACAAACCAAATATTATGGTAAGATAATATGTTTGAGCTTTTCATTCCTTAGTGTATGCTTAATAAACACGAAAGTAACTCCAAAATTGAGGCCAGGGAATATACAATTAAGAATTTGCGTCATGCACCCTTGGCCTCAAGTGACTTCCAAAAAGTTGGATCCTCATCTCCTATTTCCCTTCATTTCACAGTCATTTTCTATTTTGATAATCAAAAGGAAGGAAGAATCCCTTTCGTGGCTTACACAAGCACATAACCAAAAGCAAATCCCCCCTTCCTTTTTGACCGACATGTTATTGCCCACCTTTCCATTTAATATCATGACTAATTTTTTCTTTAAATGAATTAGAACGGTCTATGATACTCAAGCGAACAAACACGTCATGCAGCTAATCGCCCTTTAATGGCTAATTGGAAGTTATATTAATAAATTTATGATTTAGAATGGCATGTGATGAACATGCAAACAATATACTTACCAATAAGGAAGGGTTTGATTCAATCTTTTGAGCTCTTGATGACAGTTTAATGGTCAGATTTTTTGCATTAGGCCTGGAAGTTGGTTCTTTCTTTTTTGATTACAGATATTTATCCAGGATTAAAAGTACTCGATGATGGTTAAATTATCTCGCATCAGCAATAACGAAGTGGCAATATTAGTATAGATTCATCACAAATCAATCTATGAAACATAAGTGTTTGTCAGAAAATTATTCATTTATATATAGCTTTTTTAAAATTTCTTTAAATTGTGCATTTTTTTCATAAAAGTATTCATGTGTCACAAAAAATAAATATTTGTGGTCGCTAATTTTTTTTCTTCTCATTAGAGTCTTGGCACCCTTATGGGATGCCATGGGTGGAGTTTGTGTGCCCTCAAAATCCACTTTTGTCGCTGCCTAGACATGAAAAAAATTAAATTCTTTTTTTTTAGGAATTTATTAAAACCAAAAGCCCATTAAGATACAGCAATAAGACCCTACACCCAATAAAACAAGGGAGCGCAAGCCCAACAAAACAACGGCATGGCATGCAGGGCCAAGCCTCAAACCTGTTAGAAAATGGGTATTGAACACCAAATTTTGAGCAACTTTCATCTCAAATTTAAATGCGGCTCACACCACGATATTTGTGGAACCATATACGAATGCGTTTTCGTTCGCAAGGAGATTAACGTGGTATATTCACATGTCCAATTTCATTAAGTTATGAATGATAAATATGTTTTCAAAGTGACTCATAAAGCAATGAAAGTTAATGAATTGAGAATGTTTAAACTCTTGTCCCATATTGAAAGAGTAGTGAAAATTTGAAAAGTTAATAAAACCTCAAATGTGCACTAAAGTTTGGATGCCTTTTGAATATCCCAACTCTTTGAAGGGAGATGGCCTATAATATGTTAGGGTTAGGCTTTGCCCAAGCTCACGCTTGCGCCAGTTCGGGTTGAGCTTACAAAAATCCCTTTCACTTTTTGGTCGAATTTAAATTAACTTTCTGGACCAAAATTAATTAGTTAAGTTAAACTGAATTTAATTGTTTAACAGTTAAAATAACTGTATTGACTATTCTTAATAGTCAAAATCTCTGTTATATATACAACCTTTCCCCTCGAGTTTTTAATAATGAAAAAAATCCGAAAATACAAAAATACTTTCAGAAAATAATTTCCTCCATTTCTCCATTCATTAGAATTGCATATAATTGTCCCAATTAAGTTGAAAACACAGACTTGTGTTCACTACAATTAATCATTGTTGTGCTACTTGATTAATTCGAAAATTTTGTTCTATTTTGGGAGGCAATTATTCAACAACCTTGAAGTATATCTCTAATTTTATTTCATTTATTGATATATTATGCAAATTTCGTCCATTAAAAGTAAGTTTCTGAATTTATGCAATTTTTGTAATTACTGAATTTAATAATTATGTTTTAATTTCGAATTTATAATATTAGTTTTTAACAAAACCAACATCAACAACGCTACCAAAACAACCAAATCCGCCCAAACCCAACCCTCTCAATCTAGCTCACAAAACCCAAACAAAATCACCACTCAACTGACCAATCCCACACCATGCCAACATTCACACAAAGAATCAACGCGGATGCCACCACTAAACCAACCAATAACAAAGCATGCAACATCCAGCTCCAAAGTCAAACAGACCCAAAGCAGTCACTAAATCTGGTACAATAAGCTTCCACCGATTGAGAAAAACAGTAGCAATATAAAGACAACCCATCTATACTGTACCTAATTAAGGTACATTCCACACAAGCAGCACCAAGACAAACCAAACACATCAAGAAATACCATGAAAATCTCCCATAAACCATCACAAAGACGATAACTTTGAAACCACTCCTAATAAACTCCACCATACCACCCAAAAACCACCTCAAAGCAAGCACCACAAATATTCCTTATTATCTCAAATCGGCCTGACTTTAAAATTAAATAAAAAAAATGTGAGATTTACTACAAATAACTGTTTTAAAGCAAGTTCAATCATTAGGTAAAAGGATTATCAAGCCACCCTAACAAACCATCAACAAGAATCAAGCCACCAAAAACCAAACACGCATATGCCAATTATATGTGATCGAACATGTTTAAGACCAAGGTGAGGTAAATAAGATTATGGAGTCCTCCTTGGTATATGATGTATGCTCTAATATTTAAATTGATATCAGAGCATGTTAAACGTGACCAACTATCTAATTGATCTACGTCACTCAATATAAAGATATTTAAATATGAAGACGTGCTGAGACATAAAGTTTCACATGTGCCTTTGATACATTCGTATTTCATGTTGCCTCACAATGTAGGTTCCAATAAATTCTGATTGTTATAAATCATTTGCATTATTATTTCTATTAATCTAAATTGTGTTTGCATTAGTAGTATGACATCTCTGTATTTATTCTTGTTGTTCTCTTCTACTGTTATACGAATTGAAGGTGATTTTTGGTATGATTCATTTGTTGAACTATTTAGTACCGAATTCAAGATTTTAGTACCAAATAGTGTGTGGGTCTTGTCTCCCTTTACAAAATTTCGAAATGTTATTTTTAATATTTAAGGTATGGGTTTATATTTATTTTTCTTCATACCTGGAAGTGAAGTCTGTTTTTATTGAAATAAAAGAAGATTTTTGTACTAGCGGTGTGAGCGTGTTTTGTGAGAACGATGAAGGAATTTTTATATTGGTTCTTCATTAGTTATAAATTAAGATCAACTACCAAATTTCCCTCAAATATTTTTTAATGCACATTTAGTCCAAACCTTTTTATTTTGTTCCAATATTCTTCTATTTTTAAAGGTCCACACTAGCTGCCACCCCTCCACCCCCCCCAACTGCCGAAGGTCCAGAGCCACTCACCGGATCTCATTTTTTTGAGTGTTTTTATATGGTGAGAGACTTTTTGGAAAAAAATAAAAAATTTCGACTAAATGTGTATTATAAAATGTTCAGGGACTATTTGATATATGCCCTTATAAATTATATTAATAATACGAATGATTATGTGGATAAATCTGCTTCATCAAGAATTTAAGTTTATTTGTAAGATTTTTGGTCTCATGGAAATATGAAAGTAGATCAAATTTTGAATTGGCCGCAAAAGAGTATTATACAATATTACGCAAGTATGTACTTGCAATCAGATTTAAGTTCAAGTATATAAAGGCTGATGAGCTTAGAGTTATTGCATTATGTGTCCAAGAAAATGGTGATAAATATAGCTGGCGTGTTCATGACTTAGTTAGCCCAAATATTTTTCCTCCATCTGATTGATGAAGAATATGATTTTTTTGTAAGACACTCCAATTTTTCATGCCCAGTTAATAAGGGCTAATGCAAAATACAAAGAATACTAAACATTATATATCATTCTCAGCATCAACGTAAACATAAAAATGACAGTAAATAAAAAAACATCCACAATAAAAACTCATTAAGGATGACAATAAATATAACTGAACTGGGATAAATGAAACTCTAATAAATTTGAATCTCCTATAATACAAATATCTTTTATACAAATGTCTCAAATGAAATAAAAGAGAGTACAACAATAATCATCTCTCATCAAAACTCCTAAATACACGCGACTATTACAATGACCTAGTAACTCCTACTCTAAGGATGACAAGCTCAATCTTTATAAAATGCAAGTGGGGCTTTTGAATCCTGCAAGTCCTGAATATAGCAATAATAATACATGTGGTAGGGAGGGAGATTTATGGAGATCCCTAAAGTTGCAAGAAATAACTTACACTATCAAAACAGAACAATCTTGCGACTCATTTATAATAAATATGGCATATCGCGACATTCACATACAAGATATACATCACGCCTCATTATAAGTGAAATATTACATGAATGTCCCAATCTAAGGCATAATCAATACTAAAAGTCTCTATCAACACACTAGAAAGTTTATCACATAACGAATAATTATCATGGATTGTAATCAATTAGTCATGCAGAGTATACCCTAATACCCACGTATATATTCTCATTAAGATACTCACGATCTTATAAACATAACGCTTTATCTTTTTTTAACATCTTTTAATTGAATTTTTTCGTCACTGAACTACAACATATATACAAAATACGATCCATAAATCAACTCCCACTCATGTCACCCATATAATAAGATATACACAATCTTATAAAAATAAACATATATGTGACACAAGGCTTTAATTAATATGTCCATCATCATAATAGTATCATATAGATGCATATAAGTCTCATAATAACCAGACGAAGGCATCTACCTTCGGGGGACCTTCCTGTGCTTTTATCAATAAATCCGTAGGAGTCCCACACCTAACGAATTTAGAAAACATACACATAAATACAAATGGGGGGATAACTATGTAGTAACACCATCATCTGGCTCCATACCCAGACTGGGTCCATGGTACACGTCACTCCACGTCTCACATCATGAGGCGGTGATGTGACACACCGCCTAATTAAATATCGGGTGATCACTCCTTTATTAAATTAATTCAAGGTGAACAGTTGGTTCATTCTCAGCATCACTGTCGAAAAATAAAACTTTTCCAATTTAAACACCCTAATTAATTAAGCTAAGTGTCAAAACCATTTAAACCTTTATTCTCATTTTATTAAATCCGGTTATAAAACCTTAAACCACTAACATCCAAAGAGTCATACAATAAGTAGAAGAATAAAATGAACATTCAAGAGTTTACTCAACAATAGTAAATCCCAACATTAAAATACTAAGGAAAACATCCTGACATTAATAATCCTGAAATAACGATACTGAAATTAAAAGAATTACAATCTCTGATAATATCAACTAAATAATAGAAAGAGGGCGACACATGCCCCTGCTGGATAAAACTGAACTAGGAGTAGAATAAAATGGATGAAGTCGTCTAAACAACAGGCCTGCAACTCCCACCTAAGCTACAGCTCGTTCCTGCCAAAGGACCCTATGCAAGACGCCCCGGTGGCTGGGCACCTGTAATATATATATATATATATATATATATATATATATATATATATATATATATATATATATACAAGAGAGAGCCCGATAGTGTATATGATTTAAAAATTCGTTTGGCAAGTATTTAAATTGATTACAGGCCAATGCAACAACATATTAGTGCGACACTCTCTTAAGAAATTCTCACCTCTCTTCTAATGTGCACACCTATCGCACTAACCTTCCCAATGGTCAATCTCGTCATATACCACACTATCTTTCCCCAATGATTTAACTTATCTTAGGTTATTCGCAGGATTTATAACTGAACAACACAAGTATATAAAACGTAAGATTTCAATTTGTAACCAAAGTTCTCCTTTTTACTTTATTAATCAATAAAGTTTTCAGTGTCATATTATACTTTCTCAAAACAAGTATTTATAATTTGAGTCATCAACCATGTCCTACATATCAAGTCACAGTAGGCAGTTCCAGATTTTAGAATTTCACATATATATTAACTACTCGTATAATATATATATCATAACGGCACCCACATAAAAACTATGGTGCGGGCATACTCTGCTATCCAATGCCCGTATCAATCGCACTAAAGGGAATACAAGTTCGGAATCACTCTCGAACTGTATAAATACATACACAAACAATATTGAGGTGAAGCATAGATTCCAAGTCCAAGAGGTCAGTACATACCCTCACGTCTCTTAGGACCGTCCGACTATCGATCCGATAGCCCGTACCTAAGATTTCTATCTTCTAGGGTACGAGTCAATATCTCCCATAAGGCAACACAGGATAAGATCGTCCCAACGCGGTAACCTCCGGGATAGCAAGTAGCGCGGGCATGATTTTCACAAGTATATAATATATGCATACACAATCATATAAATATACCACTTTTATTATATCAATTTAGGTTTATCCCATAACCCATATTCACAACATTTATCCTTATTTTCCCATTATTAATTATCACGTATAATGGTTCATTTCTCACTTTAATTCGAAGGGTTTCTCCAAATTAATACGTAGCCCTCATAGACTCTATCCTTCCAAAGGTACAATTCAGTAGGTATTCATTTATGTTCCAATGTAACCCTCTTACGTGTTTCTCCCCTTCAATTTATACATACATTGTCCCTTATGTAAAATATCCCAAAAATATATATTTTGCCTTACATTAAAGGTCTCTTATTCATTAATGAATCCTACTGGTCATTATTAACTCCCAAATCATTTTAGCAAGGATGTCTAAGGATTTATCTTCATTTCGAATCAATTCAACAATTATACAAGGGGAACTTAAGTCTGCTAGGAGGGGTCAATCGATCGAGGTCTGGGGCTCGATCGATCTAACCTTCGATCGATCGAAGCTCTGGGCTCGATCGATCGATCAAACAGGTATTGCGATTTCTGCAGTTTTGCAGTTACGGGTTTCATCTTCTAACCTCAATAAATTCCATATTTTTCACACCCAAATGACCCAGAATTCATACTACTAATATCATATCATCATATTAAGAATTCCCTACGTAAAGCATGTGGGTTTCTATCACTAATCATGGATTAACAACCCAAAATTCATGTAAATATCAAGAACCCTAGAAATCTCTTAAACATGGTTCTAACACATATTTTCCAGAATTTCCTTCTTATAAAACATCATAAATTCATGGTTTAATCCTCTACATGGAAAAAGGGTTTCCATAATATCATTTAAGTCATCACTACATGCAATTTCCTGTCTCAAATTTGTTTTTTCTTCCATACAATTCATCCTAATCATTCCTACACTAATATGAGTGATGCACCAACGAAAATAAGCAAGATAAACACTTGCCTGTGATTTTTGACGTTCTGGTTTAGTGCCGAATTTGGTGTGGTTGCATTCCCCGTCTCGCGATCTACGCGTTGGTGGTGGAGGCGGTGCAAACGGATGGATTTCGGGCCTTGGATTACTTTGGAAGCTCTCTCCTTCCCTCTCCTATGGACGTCACTTGTCTTTGGTTGTTCTAACCCTAGAATACAACCTTAGACATCTTATATAACCCTTGAAATTTCGTGGGTTTAATTACCCAAAAATGCAAAATGACTAAAATGCCCTCCCGGGGTACTAATTAAGCCTAAAATAACCCCGAGACTCAAACTAAACCCCCGGGTACACTTTTCTGACTATCTCGACCCTTCCAAACGCGTTGGCGCACTCAAAACGGCCATACGAACAACTTATAAAATATTCACTTTTATAAATCAACATTTAGTCCCGACACGACACAGGCGCGTCCCGACTTAAATTTCCATAATTGCCATTTTATTCACACGTGACAATATTATAAAAATAAATCTCATATATTACTATACTCGTCCAGTAATATTCAACAAATAACAAATTTCCAATAATTACTAACTCTCGTCACGCTAGTAAATATTTAAAACAACATTCCGGATTAAAATTAAATCAATTATCTCAATTAAATTTAATTAATCCCTAAATTTAAAAGCCATGAAAATATGGGGTATTACAGGTGACCATCTGGAACGCATGATCTTAACATGTCACCACGTAATAACCCCATCTTTCATTTCGTCCTATGAATCGAGCCATCTGTGTCCCATGTCAAGAGGCGATGGTTATCCTGAACGTATAATGAAGTATATTGACTTCCATATTGGTAAATTTTAAGTAAATTTTAAGGCTTATATTCTCTTGAGACCGAAATTAACACCAAAAAATCTTCATTTGTTTCCTCACAACTATATGAGCCAAACTATACACGTATATATATATTCTCTCGTCTTATGTATATACAAAACATCTAATTTATTATTCAATATGAAAGGAAATTGAACAACCCAATAAAAAAATGTTGCACTTTTACAGTAGGGTCGAATTTATTCGATCTAAATCCGAATCGTTTTAGATGTCCCAGATCCGACTAATTTTCTCCCAAAATGTTTTCATGGCAAATCGAACCACTAGTAATACGAAACCCAAGCTTTAAGACACATAATAAACCCGATATCCTGGTGTATAAACAACATACTCATGATCCTAATTTGATTTTTCAATGAATAACATCCTTATAACGCAAATTAAGGTTCAAAACTGTCAAAACCCAATTTAAACCTAAATTCATTCTCAAACTTCAATAAATCCAATTAACATTCAATTTCAAAAGTCAAGCCATCAACCTAATATAGGATCATCACACTTACAGTTTATTCGGCCCTAAATATGGATTCTAACACATAACACATAATCATAACTCAAAACGATTGAATTAAAGGTTTCCAACAAAATCCCCAAATCAAATCATATTAGAAAGCACATCAATCATTTCGTTCAATAACCTAATTAAATACAATATAAATATGATTCTCATATCAAATTAAAATACCCAAACATGGTTCTAAATCCCAAATCAACATAAAAGACATATGAATCATAAACGAGTTGTAGATTATACGGTGATAAATCAAGAGATTTCTTTCCTAAACAGTAAAAATAAATGATTCTTCTTTTTTATCCCTTGTTCTTCCTCCTCAATGTTCCTCCAAAATTCTCCTAAGTCTCCAGGGCAACTAGGGTTTGTATTTTATGTAATTTGTCCAACTAATGAGGTTAACACATTTAAAATAAATTTAAATCCACAGGTTACCAAAAGGCCTAATTTTGGGTGATGATGCTGGAAACAGCACCACCAGATAAGGTGTTGGCAAGATCTAGAAGTGATAACAATGGCATCACAGTAGAATATATGTATATATATGTAGAAGAAGGTGAGGAAAAGATGATGAACACTTGAATGTAAGTGGTTCAGTCAATCTGGCCTACTTCCACTGTGAGTGTGCGAGTAATATCACTAAATGAAAGCACTAATGGCCATGGATATAATCTCTCAAGCTTTCTCTCTCTACTGTGTGAATTAACAGAGTTTCAACTAGGTTTGAAATTATGGATCCTTTTACATAGTAGAGGATGACCTCTATATATAGTCCATAGGGGGTGCAATGTACCCCCTAAGCATGCAATGAGCTTATGCATGAAGATCCAACTAGTGCAAGGATGACACCTGACTGGTCTTAACAAAACAATAATGACCTCAATATTCCCTCACGTGGAGGGAATGATTCAGTTATAACAGATGTGTCCACGTGTTCCAAGCCATACATGTACTTGTAAATGCTCGATTATCTTCGTTTGGTGCCAACCTCGACCTGGATGAGTACGAGGTTGGTGATATCCGATCCCGTCCGTATTCGAGACCAACATACATGATGACCTCAGCCAAAACGCCGACCGGGGTTTGATACGAGGAAGTTGTAACGTTGAATACGGTCGATGTTGTTCTTGGTGCTTGATGATTGAGTCTGTGAGGCTCTGTTGGCTTTAGATGATAAATTATAGCATCCTTCGGGGACGATGTTATTGTTGATGGATGCTTGAATCAAGGTACAAGCCTTGCGGACCTCAGTTGATGCCCAGTCGAGGTTGACGTATGTGGTTGATGCAACGTCGGCCAGGGTCGACACTATGAAAGACGATATTACTGAGGGTTATTTTGAGCATCTGCCACCTCAGCTGTGAGTCAGGCTCAGGTTAGTATCTCTGAGTAGAAAGGTGCAGTTTGGGCATATCAATCACCCCCTGGACCTTAGTTACCTATGTGAGTAGGTAATTGAGGGATATTGTAAGGCCGATGCAAAGTTTTCTTGTGTGCTATTATTCTCTTGACACATGTCACTTGCTGAAATGAATGGCGTGTGTTTCAAGTTGGTGTAATTATGGTTTGTACCTTTGGGTTCCCAAGGTAATGATGGGCCTTGGGATGCGTGCTAAAAATTATTATGGGTTTAAACCCTTTTTTCTTCTTTCTTATTAATTTCTTCTTCACTTTTTTCGCCTGTGTTCTCTCTGTAATTTTATCTCTCTTCAAGAGCACAACTGCTACTGCATTTGAGGGTTTCTTCACTTACAAATATCTTCTCCCTTATTTCACAATCATCCAGGTATCTCTTTAATCCTCTTCCTTCCATTTTCAGCCTTTATTTTTCATTTCTACATTTTTCGATGAGAGCTTTGTATTTTTCGATGAGTTATTTGGGTTTTTCGATGACTCTTTGCATTTTTCGATGACCTGTTCTTGGGTATTCTTGGTTTAAAAACATTTTCAAACTCTAAGTTTGATCGTCGATTTAGATTGAGTTGAGTTATTTGTTTATGGTTTAGAGTTCAAGTGTTGTGCCATCTGCCTTATGTTCAGACCTCTGTATCAGCTCATATAAGAGTTTCCTTCCCTTCGTGAGAATACCTTAAAAAAGAACTAGGCGGATAAAGTTAGACCAAGATGAAGATCGTAGGGCTGAGGCCTTCCCCTCAGGCCTATCTTTCCTCCACCTCTGAAGGTAATATACAAGGAGCAAGTCGAGCCTACTGAGCCGGCAGAGGTTCCAGTAGAACCAACACCCATGTCTGAATCTGAGTCGTCTACCTCAGACCTTATGTCTGTAGACTCTTTCCAAGAGGCTATAGAATACTCTATTAAGCAAGATCAGGCTGAGGTCCCAAGTCATGCCTCATCTCACAATGGTGCTAGCACCTCGTAGTCTTCTTCTGATGTTGAAATTTTAAGGCCAAGTGTGGCCATTCCCCCACCATTTAATGATATTCCCCTGTCGACTGCCACCGGGGCTGAGTCTTCTCAGAGGTTACCTGCTAGTCCCCTAATATCTGCCCAGGCCGATGTTGTCAGGGATGAAGATGATATGTACGAGAGCGATATTGACACATCTGAAGCAGCCGAGATTGAGAGCCCCATTAGTGAGTATGATCTTCTGGTTTTAGGCACCTTTATGCAATAGTTCCTTCCGTTAGTCTTGGGAGACCTTTAAGGGATGAGAGATCGTTTAGTGGCCGAGATGGGGAGATCTGCGTTTACGAGCACATGTTCAAGTTGGGTTTCCGTCTCCCCATCCATCCTTCAATTAAGGCCATATTATCTCATATAAATTTGGCCCCTTCAAAACTATCCCCCAACGCTTGGAGGGTGATGATATGAGCTATCATCCTTTGGAGGGAAGTCTACCACTCTAACCTTCTTGTTAGGGTCTTCACAGGTTGTTACGTCACCCCCCCCCCCCTTCGCCAAAAATCACCCTAGATATTACCACGTATGAGCTAGGAAGTCAGATAGGAAGATGTTGTTGGTTACCCAGACCTCCAATCACAATTGGAAACCTTGGTATTTATTTGCCTATGGGGCATGGGAGTTTGGTCTCCATGAGGCATCTAGAACGTCAGTTCCAAGGACCACTCTGAGATGGGGGAAAGTCTCGCTTGCTGCAAGAGCCGACGCTGGACTTAGCCAGGAGAATATTTAAAAGGTTAAGGACCTTCAAGATTTGGGGGAGTAGGGTCGTTGGGTTAAATAAGAACATCTAATGACCCCTACTACCTCTCTCAGATGGGGTTAGGTGGTAGTTATTTGACAGAGCTCCATAAGTATCATTTTTAACAAGTTATAGCTCTTACTTTTATGTCTCTGATTTACTAACTCAGACGTTTATTTTTGCAGAGTGCCCTGAAGGTATTTCTGATGACCTTTAGGAAATGTCAGCCCCAAGTATAGTAAAGTTGATGAAGAAGGCCAGCCATAATGCAACAGCTCCTCCTCCCAAACAGAACATCATCACATCCAAGGCCTATGTTACAAATAAGAGGAAGACAACGGACTCAAAGCATTAGAAGCTGAGCAAAAATTAAAAAGGGGATTGCACCATTTCGATCTCTTCAGACGATGCCCTTGCAGCTCATCTTTCTCAGTTAAAGATCAGCGATAGTCTGATTGGCCATGGTTTGAAGGCTATTGATGCCATCGGCTCTGTAATGACCGAGGAAGATAAGTGCTTCTTGTATTCTCTAGATATCCCTTTGCTGGCTGAGTTTACCTTTCACAGATCAATCCAGGTAATGATTTCTGCTATTTTGCTCTTCCAAGTGGAACCTCGGCTATCTTATATTAATGTTCTTATACATCTGACCTTCTACTGCAGGGTATATTGTCCATGCATCATTTTGTGGATTAGACTCTGAAGAAAATTCCCCTGGTCGAGAAGGGACAAGAAGCTATGAAAATCCAAGCCTCTTTGAGTGTAGAGGTTAATTGTCTGAAGGAAGAGATGAAAGAGGTCAACAAGCTAAAGGAGGAGGACCAACAGAGAGACAGGGATATGGCCAAGCATAAGAAGGACTACGAAGCGACTCTGAAAGCCAAAGGCAATGATCTATAGGCTAAGGTGACTGCTGCTGTTAAGGCTTCTTTATAGGATGCCTCAGAGAAGATTATTGCAGATTATAAGGTCTTTGATGAGTTCATTAGCTTTGGATTTGAATACCTTGAGAGAGGTATTAAAGAAACTGGTAAATGGGCAGCCTCTAAGGAACAAGAGTCAAGGAGTTTGAGTGCATCAGACTTTGTTGGTCTAGGATTTGGTGACCCCCGTTTTGCTCAGGCCTTGCAAGAGGTTGAGGAGGACGATGTTGGTCCTTCATAGACTGCTCCCTTGGGCGCCACTAAGACTGAAGATTTTAATCCTCAAGACGATGGAGCCAAGGTGACTAAAGTCGGCCAAGAGGACACCACTCTGTCTGCAGATACCTAGGCATGGTCGTGTGAAGCTTTAAGTTGTAATTTTTGCTTCTTTTCTCGTCTGTAATTTTTGTGAACTCTGATAGCATGTTTTGGTATATTTGATGTGTAACGCTGACTATTCAGTGGTAAATATTAATAGCATCTTCCTCAGAATAAATATCTTCTTTGTGTCTTCTCTTGCATGTTATTTTGGTCTTAATGTCTGAAGTCACCATATAATGATGTTTACCTTAAATGTTTGAGGTCTGAGGTCACCGGAATGTGATGTTTAACCTCACAAATTATCTGTTGTTTAAGGTCTGAGGTCACCATAATATGATGTTTCACCTTATTAATTATCACCAAATTAATGATGTTTAAGGTTTGAGGTTACCATAATATGATGTTTTACCTCATAAATTTCACAAAACTAATGATGTTTAAGGTCTGAGGTCATCAAATTATGATGTTTACCCTCATAATTGCCACCAAATTAATGATGTTAAGGTCTGAGGTCACCATATAATGATGTTTACCCCCATAAATTGCCACCAAATTAATGATGTTTAAAGTCTGAGGTCACCATAGTATGATATTTTACCGATAAATTTTAACAAACTAATGATGTTAAGGTCTAAGGTCATTAAATTATGATGTTCACCCTCATAATTGCCACCAAATTAATGATGTTAAGGTCTGAGGTCACCATATAATGATGTTTACCCTCATAAATTTCCACCAAATTAATGATGTTTAAGGTCTGAGGTCACCATATAATGATGTTCACCCTCATAATTTTCACCAAAATAATGATGTTTAAGGTCTGAGGTCACCATAATATGATGTTTTACCTCATAAATTTTCACCAAACTAATGATGTTTAAACATAATGTAATAAAGTATTGACACCGGAATCTCTTTTTTCATTAAAATCATCTTCATAAAATGATACATGTATTATAAAGAAACAACTACAGCATCATATGTAATATTTCTTCAAGTGGTCAGCATTCCAAGGGTTGGAAAAAGGTCCCCTTCGAGATTTTCTAGTCGGTAAGTACCAGGCACAACCTCATCGACTACTCTATAAGGACCATGCCAGTTTGGGTGGAGTTAATTTGTCTTCTGCAACGTCTTCTTTAGGACTAGGTCTCCTAAAGCTATAGGTCTTGATTTCACCCTTTGGTTGTAGAACTTTGTTGTTCTCTACTGGTAGGTTGCCTGACTGATCTTAGAACCTTCCCTTCTTTCTTTAATTAGGGCCAAGTCAAGTATTCTCTCTTCCCCATTCTTCTGAGAATCATAGGTCTGAACTCTATGGGTGGGGAGTCCTACTTCTGTAGGGATGATAACCTCTGAACCATGTGTTAGCATGAAAGGAGTATCTCCCGTTGGCATTCTTACGGTCGTTCGGTAGGACCATAACACATCGTATACCTCCACTGTTCATATCCCTTTTTCCTCCTCTAACCTCTTCTTTATCCCGTCAAGGATTATTCGGTTCGTGACCTCAATCTGCCCATTTGCTTGGGGTTGTCCAGGAGAGGAGAAGAACTGCTTGATCCCCACTCTTTCATAATATTTTTCTAAGGAAGAGTTCTTGAACTGGGTTCCATTATCTGAGATAAGGGTATTTGGAAGGCCATATCTGCATATGATGTTTTTCCAGCTGAAATGGAAGGTCTTACATTCCGTAATCATGATCATCAGCTCAGCCTCTACCCACTAAGAGAAGTAATCAATTGCCACCACCAAAAATTGATAGTTATTTGAAGCTCTTGGCAAAGGTCCTACTAAGTCAATGCCCAAAACCTGCAAATGGTCAAGGTGAGATAATTGACATCATAGGATGATGAGGTTGGTGGAGGATGTTGGAGAATCTCTAACACATGTCGCATCTCTTCACATAAGCAGCTTCATCTTTGGCCAAGGTTGGCCACCAGAACCCCTGAGTAATTATCCTTTTAGCTAGAGGCCTACGTCCTATGTGACTTGAACAAGAGCCCTCATATACATCTTTCAAGACCTGAGGAACCTCTTAAGGCTTCAAACATCTAAGGAGAGGGAGTAGGAACCCCTTCTTATACAAGACGTCTCCTATAATTAAGAACTTAGCGGCCCTGAACTTTAGCTTTCTCCTTTCTAATTTTAATTCTGGCATCTCTCCCTGTCTGGTGTATCTGATGATTGGGTCCATCCATGAGGCTCCCATATTCAGATTGAGGAAAGTTCTGGCAATCTCTTATTATTCGATGGTTGTCTAGGGAAGGATTTCAATTGGTACCATTCCTCTTATATATTTCCTCGTTGCTGAGGCCAACCTAGCGACTGCATCGATTCAAATGTTATCTTGCCGAGGTATCTATGACACCCTGACTAATTAAATACCGGGTAGCTACTCCTTTATTAAATTAAATCAAAATGCCAAGTTGGCTCAGTTAATAGCATCACTGTCGAAAATATTTTATTATTACTAACCACCTAGTATTTAAAAAGTAAGTTGTCAAATTTTAATTTAAGTCTGATTAACATGCAGTAAAAGATTTAAAACAAGAATAATATCACCATTCATCATAACAAAATAATAGAATAACCATCACATGATATAAATAAATTCAGAGGAAAAACTCCTCACAACAAATCCCACAACTGAAATAAGTAACGAAATACTGAATACTGGATTAATACATGCCAAAGTCTGAAAAACTGAAATGGAAATGTCTCTAATAGAATTTGGGCAACATGCCCTACAACTGAGGAATACTGAACATGGAATCCAAATGATAGAAGCGTCTAAAAGCAAATCCCTGTAACTTCCACAAACAGCTACAGCTCGACATCGGAATGAGAATCCTATGCGTGGTGTCCTTGTGGCTGGGCACCTAAAATGGTTTTACAAGAAAATAGATTTGAAAGCAAACGGGTCAGAGCCCGAATGTGGAGATATTTTAAAAACCTGCAAGTGCTTTAAAAACATTTAAAACATTAAATGCAGAGTACATGTTAGGACGTGCACTCACATGAAATTCTCACCTCTCGTCTAACTGTGCACTCCTAACGTAAGCACCCATCTAAAATGGCACAAACCCCTAGCTAAGTGACATCATATCTAGCTAGACTGTCATAGGTTCTACCCTTATTACTCGGTTCCCATTAACATTATAACAATCGCAATTAAATAGGGGGCTTAACGTAAATTCAGGTTCTCATATAAAAGTAATACAACTCATTATAGATTATCCCTTTTATGTTATTCCATAGTTATACACACGATACCATATGAAAGTTCCCATTTTATTAAGTGTATATTTTCCACAACATAAATATACAATATAAGCACCCCGAGACTAAGCTGCGGTGCACACATACTCTGCTATCCATCCCGGTACATCATGTACATAAGGAATCACGTATTCCGAATCTCTCAGGAATAGTTCAGATAACACAAATCACAAACAGTGGAGGCGAACACAGTCACATCACATGGGTCACGCACATACCTACGCTCCCACGATCAGCAGACTTATTAACATCCCAATAAGTCCTTCTCTGGCCTATGTTCTCGAGGTACCAGTCTAAATCCCCCCCGTAGGCACACAAGGATTAGAGGGTCCTAAGAGAATGCAAACCTCCCGTGATAGCAAGTATGGTAGGTATGTCATACACACAAATCATATATCAATACTAAGTAAACACGCATCTTAGTAATCACCGTAGTTTAATTGTAGTACTTATCTCATTCTCGTACCATTTTATAATTTATACAATTTATATACTCCCAGTTCATAATCATACACGCCATAATTTATTCTCACGTCGTAGTAGGCACTCACGTCTCGACTCAAGTGTCTATTTGATTCGTTCCACAATTATAATTTACTCCTCATTATATCCCAAATGTCCCAAGTATACCAATACATCATCAAAGGAATGTTATCTCTATCCTCGAACAAGTTTACGGGACTCCCAAAATCAAAACAGGCCAAAAAGGCCTAAACTGCCAGCTCGTTAGAAGTCTCGTTCGAACGAGGCTATTCGAACGAGATTCAGTTCGTTCGAACGAACTGTACCTTCTAACGACATCTCGTTCGAACGAAGGTATCGAACGAAATTTCCCCTCATTAAAAGAAACTGGTCAATTCGTTAGAAGTTCGTTCGAACGAGCTCGTTCGAACGACCTGGGAAGGCCTTCTAATGAAAGACCAGTTTCGTGCCCAGAATTTCTACTTTCGTTTTTCACCAATTTCTACTCCTCAATTCTCCTCTAAAATTCGTCCCAATAATGTTTTAAAGGCTCTAATCAATCCTAAACATATTATAATCACATATTAACGTGTTTTAAAGGATTAATTCGTCCTAATCATCATTAAATCACAAGTCTCTACACTTTTCTCCAATTTTTTTCAAGAACATAAACCCTAAAATTTTAAGTCTTTAATTTATCCAATTAAATCCGTTTTTGTTTCTTGCAAGATATATCAACATCAGATTAGTCCTCTAAATACGATTCTACATGCAATCCTTTCCTCAAAATCTAGTATTCTAATTCCAAACTCATGGGTTTTTCATTAACTTTCAAGAACAAATGTAAATCTTAGAATTATCTAACATGGAAGAAACATTCTTTGAATTAAACGGAATTAAATCACTTGCCTTGATTTAATCTCTGGTTTTGATGACGATTTGATGAGGTTCTCTCTCTCTCTCTCTCTGCAAAATTCTCCTCTTTCTCTCCCTCTCTAAGCTTTCTTCTCCAATGGCTATGGTGGCTAGGGTTTGTTTTGGGAAAAATTAGAAACCTAATTCTAATAACCTACGTAGCCTATTAGGTTAAAATGAGTTGGTTAGTGGTTTAGTGGGTCAAATCCACATCAGATATAATTTACTAATTTTTGTCACTTTTAATTCTCAAAAATGCAAAATTACCAAACTACCTCTATATGTTGCCGGTATGGCCTAAAAATACCCCGGGACCCAAACTAAACCCCCGGCTAGTGTTTTCTGACTATCTCGACCCTTACGGGCGCGTTGGCGCACTCAAAACGACCATACGGTTAATATATTTTAATTTCACTTTTATAATTAAAATAATTATATCCTGATGCGACTGTCTCACGCGTCCCAATAAAATGTCCAAATTGCCGTATATCAATCTCACGACAAATTTCATAATTCAATATTCATATATCATCATATATACTCAATATAGTCAAATATACCAACTCACATCTCGCTAGTATTTTATCCGGATTAATTCCCAATTAATTCTCATTTAATTAATTAATCCCAAAAATAAATATCGCCAAAAATACGGGGTATTACATACTTCCCCCCTAATAACAGAATTTTGTCCTGAAATTCGGAACTAGAAAGTACCTGATAAAAAACAACTCTGGATAACGTTCGCGCATCTCATCCTCGCGTTCCCATGTGGACTCCTCGACATTGTGATGTCGCCACTGAACACTCACTAACGGAACTATCTTTGACCGCAGCTTCCTCTCTCTTCGGTCCAAAATAGCAATCGGCCCCTCCTCGTAGGAGCTATCAGGCTGTAGATCAATCTCCTCCAAAGTGATGTGAGAATGAGCCAAATCGTCCCTGAGATATTTCCTTAACGAGGAAATATGAAACACATCCTGAATCCGGTGTAAATGCTCCGGTAACCCGAGTCTATACGCAACTGGTTCAATCCGCTCAATAATAGGAAACAGCCCCACATACCTCGGTGCCAACTTCCCCTTCTTCCCGAAACGCATAATCCCCTTCATAGGAGATACTCTGAGCAAAACCTGGTCCCCTACTTGGAACTCCCTGAAAGATCTCTTCGCATCAGCATAACTCTTCTGCCGGTCGTGAGCTACCCGAATGCGACTCCGAATCAACTCAATCCTTGCCGAAGTATCCTGAATCACTTCCGGCCCAAGTAGTTTGTTGTCCCCCACCTCTAACCAACATGCTCGGGAACGACAAGGCCTACCGTACAACGCCTCAAACGGAGCCATGCCAATAGTGAACTGGTAGGAGTTATTATAAGCAAACTCTACGAGTGGAAGGTATTGCTCCCATCCACCTCCAAAGTCAATAATGCACATGCGTAGCATGTCCTCCAACATCTGATTTGTGCGCTCGGTCTGCCCATCGGTCTGCGGATGATAAGCCGTACTCAACCGCAATTCCGTGCCCATGGCCTCCTGGAAACTCTCCCAAAACTGCGAAATAAATATCTTATCTCTGTCAGACACGATATTTAGGGGCACACCGTGAAGTCTCACAATCTCTGAAATGAAGAGTTGGGCATACTGTCCCGTAGTGTAGTCAGTCCTTACGGGTAAAAAGTGAGCGACTTTGGACAACCTGTCCACAATTACCCAAACGGAGTCGTGACCCCTCTGCGACATAGGCAACCCCATGATAAAGTCCATGGATATGCTCTCCCACATCCACCTCGGAACCTCCAACGGCTGTAGAAGTCCTGTCGGTCTCTAATGATCCACTTTTACTAGCTGACAAGTGGTGCATTTCGAAACAAACACAGCGATATCTCTCTTCATACCGCTCCACCAATACTGGCGTCTCATGTCTTGATACATTTTGTCCCCTCCAGGATGTATCGCGAACCGTGAGCCGTGCGACTCTGCCATCACCTCGTGTCGCAATTCCTCCCCTTCCGGAACCACCAATCTCCCATTGAAACGTAATCCCCCGTCTGAGCTAACGGTATAGGACTCGGCTCCCTCTGCTAGTAATCGAACTATCTGCTCCTGACAGAACGAGTCATTAGCCTGTGCCCGTACTACCTTCATGAAAATTTGTGGTGTAACGGTCATCACAGACATAAAAGATCGGGCCACTTCATCCTGGTGTCCCAACTCCTTCCACTTTGCCTTCCACACCCCTGCCACCTTATCTGCTGGACTACGGCTCAACGCGTCTGCTACCACGTTAGCCTTACCCGGGTGATACTGGATATCGAACTGGTAGTCCTTCACAAACTCAAGACACCTCCTTTGCCGCATGTTCAACTCCTTCTGCGTGAACAGGTACTGTAGGGACTTGTGGTCCGTAAACAATTGGAACTTCTCCCCTAAAAGATAGTGCCTCCAAATTCGTAGGGCAAATACCACTGTCGCCAACTCCAAATCATGCGTGGGGTAATTCTTCTCATGAGGCTTAAGCTTACGGGAAGCATAAGCTATGGCATGTCTCTCCTGCTGCAGTACACCTCCAAGTCCTTGCAAAGACGCATCCGTGTAAACCAAATACTCAACTCCCGGTCTCGGCAATGCTAACACAGGTGCTGAGGTCAATTTGTTCTTTAAATCATCAAATGCCAACTGACAGGCATCACTCCAAATGAACGGCACACCTTTACGAGTCAGATGTGTCAAAGGACCCACTATCTTCAAAAATCCCCGAATGAACCTCCTGTAGTATCCTGTTAAGCCCAAGAAACTATGAATCTCAGTCGGTGTCGTGGGTTGTCCCCACTCCCTCACCGCGGATACCTTCCCCGGATCCACAGATATCCCCCGATCGGAAATAATGTGTCCCAAAAACTGGACCTCCTTCAACCAAAACCCGCACTTCTCAAACTTTGCATACAGTTCGTTCTGACGCTGCGTCTGCAAAACCTGCCTCAAATGTTCGGCGTGCTCCTCCTCTGTCTGGGAGTAAACCAGTATATCATCAATGAAGACAATGACAAACTGATCAAGGAACTCTCTGAACACCCTATTCATCAAGTCCATAAACATTGCTGGAGCGTTGGTCAAACCAAAAGGCATAACCCGAAACTCGTAAGAACCATATCTCGTTAATAACGCAATCTTCGATACATCCTCCTCTCTGATACGCAACTGATGGTATCCCGATCTCAAATCAATCTTCGAGAAGAAAGAAGCTCCTCTCAACTGGTCAAATAGGTCATCGATTCGAGGCAACGGATACTTATTCCGTATCGTGACCTTGTTCAACTCCCGGTAGTCCACACACAATCTTAGTGAACCATCCCTCTTCTTCACAAACAAAACTGGAGCGCCCCAAGGTGAGGTACTCCTGCGAATAAAACCCTGACCTAACAGCTGCTCTATCTGATCTCGTAGCTCTCGCATCTCTACCGGAGCCATCCGGTACGGTTCGCGTGCTATAGGTCTCGTATCTAGCAATAGGTCTATAACAAAGTCTATCTCTCGACTGGGGGGTAGGCCTGGTATCTCCTGAAACACATCCGAATACTCCCTGACAACTGGGATCGAATCTAAAGGAATCACAACCTCCTTGGAGGTATCCTCCTTTATGTAATACAGATGAGCGGTCGAACCTCCCTCTGGGCGAGGCATCGCCATTACAAACATCTCTTGCCCCGGAATGGCAAAAATAATGCTCCCGCTGAAGCAATCAATCATGTCCCTATAAGCTACGAGCCAATCCATACCGATAATCACATCGTGCACATGCATATCTAATACCAACATGTCTGCAGGTAAAACCAGACCACCAATCTCTACCCCCACTCCCCGGCATATAAAGAATATAAGTTACCCATTCCCCAATGGTGAGTCGACACACGTCACTGTGCTCTCCGCTGTGGCTAACAACCCTAAAGCCTTCGCGAAATGTGTAGCTATAAAACAATGTGTAGCCCCCGTATCAAACAATACCCGACCCATAGTGACATGGATAGGAAACGTACCCTCAATCGCGGGCGGTGCCTGTGGAATTGCTGCCTGGTGGACGTTATAGACACGTCCATACTGTAGCTGCCCCTGCTGAGCTGGGACTGCTGGAATGGGTGGAAATTCTGCCATCTGTGGCGGTGCGGGGAGAGCGGCAGGAAACATAGGCCTCTGCGGCTCCTGGCGAGCACCCTGCTGCTGCTGCTGTGGGGCCCTGCCCCTATCAGGACAATCCTGTCGTTTATGGCCAGCCTTGCCACAAACATAACACTTCCCTGGGAAGTTCCCTCCTCTCTTCCCCTGCTGTCCCCGGCCCTGGTGGCCGTTATCGTTCCTCCCTTGGCCCTGCTGGCCCTGCTGAAACTGCTGCCCATTCTGCCCCTATTGGCCCTGATGGCCGTTTGGACCTTGATGGCCCTGACGGAAACCTCCCTGTCCGTGCATGTAATTCCCTGATCTGAACCTCTTCTGATCCCCCTGCTGGGAACCCTTCTCACCCTGTCTCTGCTCCTGAACAGATTGTGCCCCACCGGTACCATGTCCTCCAGTCCTGCCCTGATGGCTAGACTCTCCCGATCTCTTTCCCTCAGCCATATGAAAGCGGTGATCCTGGCTGTGTAACAAAGCAGCGTTAACCACATCAGAATAAGTGGCCAACGAAAGGTTCCCTAACAAATGCTGACGAATCCTCCATGTCAACCCGTCGATGAATTTCTCAATCTTCTTCTTTTCTGTCGGTATCTCATCCGAAACGATATTCAACAGATTCGTGAACTCGGCCTCATACTCGACCACGGTCTTACCCTCTTGCTTCAGATTCATCAGTTTCCTCCTCATTTCCGTGTGAACAGCTGACGGAAATTACTTGCGGTCGAATCGCACCCAAAAGTCATGAATAGTGAGAGTATCCCTCTCCTCCACAGTGGTAATAGACTCCCACCACTGCAGTGCAGATCCAACTAGCTTGAAAGTAGCTAGCACCTGCTTCTGAACGTCCGTGCACTCATACATCCTCAAATGCCTCTGCATATCCTTCCTCCACTGGCTCGCGACTACCACATCTGAGCTACCTGCAAACTCTGGCGGATGCGCTTTCTGAAAAGCGTCACATACACGTTCCCAAGAATACGGGAATGCATTAGCCTGTACTGGCACGGAAACCGGCGCCTGAGGTGGTGCCAGCTGAACTACGGCAATTGCGGCATTTACCGCTTAGTCTACAATGGCTGCAACCTCAGCGGCGTTCATCATACCCTGAACTGGAGCGGGCTGGGGTTCTGGCGTTGCATCCCTGGAAACTCGTTGTGCACGTCGTGGAGGCATCTGAAATAAGAATAAAGTTTATAAGTTCACAGTTTATAAACTTAAAATACCTGAAGAACGAAGCATACACAAAAAAAGTACAACAGTCCTAAAATATAGGGCTCTATATCAAAGAAAACTTAGCGGAAACATAATAGCCATACAGATCCTAAAGGACACTAGAACCTGATGCTCTGATACCACCAGTGACACCCCGACTAATTAAATACCAGGTAGCTACTCCTTTATTAAATTAAATCAAAATGCCAAGTTGGCTCAGTTAATAGCATCACTGTCGAAAACATTTTATTATTACTAACCACCTAGTATTTAGAAAGAAAGTTGTCAAATTTTAATTAAAGTCTTATTAACATGCAGTAAAATATTTAAAGCAAGAATAATATCACCATTCACCATAACGAAATAATAGAATAAGCATCACATGATATTAATAAATCCGGAGGAAAAACTCCTCACAACAAATCCCACAACTGAAATAAGTAACGAAATACTGAATACTGAATTAATACATGCCAAAGTCTGAAAAACTGAAATGGAAATGTCTCTAATAGAATTTGGGCAACATGCCCTACAACTGAGGAATACTGAACATGGAATCCAAATGATAGAAGCGTCTAAAAGCAAATCCCTGTAACTTCCACAAACAGCTACAGCTCGTCATCGGAATGAGAATCCTATGCGTGGTGTCCTTGTGGCTGGGCACCTAAAATGGTTTTACAAGAAAATAGATTTGAAAGCAAACGGGTCAGAGCCCGAATGTGGAGATATTTTAAAAACCTGTAAGTGCTTTAAAAACATTTAAAACATTAAATGCAGAGTACATGTTAGGACGCGCACTCACATGAAATTCTCACATCTCGTCTAACTGTGCACTCCTAACGTAAGCACCCATCTAAAATGACACAAACCCCTAGCAAAGTGACATAATATCTAGCTAGACTGTCATAGGTTCTACCCTTATTACTAGGTTCCCATTAACATTATAACGATTGCAATTAAATAAGGGGCTTAACGTAAATTCAGGCTCTCATATAAAAGTAATACAACTCATTATAGATTATCCCTTTTATGTTATTCCATAGTTATACACACGATACCATATGAAACTTACCATTTTATTAAGTGTATATTTTCCACAACATAAATATACAATATAAGCACCCCGAGACTAAGATGCGGTGCACACATACTCTGATATCCAACCCGGTACATCATGTACATAAGGAATCACGTATTCCGAATCTCTCAGGAATAGTTCAGATAACACAAATCACAAACAGTGGAGGCGAACACAGTCACATCACATGGGTCACGTACATACCTACGCTCCCACGATCAGCAGACTTATTAACATCCCAATAAGTCCTTCTCTGACCTATGTTCTCGAGGTACCAGTCTAAATCCCCCCCGTAGGCACACAAGGATTAGAGGGTCCTAAGCGAATGCAAACCTCCCGTGATAGCAAGTATGGTAGGTATGTCATACACACAAATCATATATCAATACTAAGTAAACACGCATCTTAGTAGTCACCGTAGTTTAATTGTAGTACTTATCGCATTCTCGTACCATTTTATAATTTATACAATTTATATACTCCCGGTTCATAATCATACACGCCATAATTTATTCTCACGTCGTAGTAGGCACTCACGTCTCGACTCAAGTGTCTATTTGATTCGTTCCACAATTATAATTTACTCCTCATTATATCCCAAATGTCCCAAGTATACCAATACATCATCAAAGGAATGTTATCTCTATCCTCGAACAAGTTTACGGGACTCCCAAAATCAAAACAAGCCAAAAAGGCCAAAACTTCCAGCTCGTTAGAAGTCTCGTTCGAGCGAGGCTGTTCGAACGAGATTCAGTTCGTTCGAACGAACTGTACCTTCTAACGACATCTCGTTCGAACGAAGGTATCGAACGAAATTTCCCCTCGTTAGAAGCAACTGGTCAATTCGTTAGAAGCTCGTTCGAACGAGCTCGTTCGAATGACCTGGGAAGGCTTTCTAACGAACGATCAGTTTCGTGCCCAGAATTTCTACTTTCGTTTTTCACCAATTTCTACTCCTCAATTCTCCTCTAAAATTCGTCCCAACAATGTTTTAAGGTCTCTAATCAATCCTAAACATATTATAATCACATATTAACGTGTTTTAAAGGATTAATTCATCCTAATCATCATTAAATCACAAGTCTCTACACTTTTCTCCAATTTTTTTCAAAAACATAAACCCTAAAATTTTAAGTCTTTAATTTATCCAATTAAATCCGTTTTTGTTTCTTGCAAGATATATCAACATCAGATTAGTCATCTAAATACGATTCTACATGCAATCCTTTCCTCAAAATATAGTATTCTAATTCCAAACTCATGGGTTTTTCTTTAACTTTCAAGAACAAATGTAAATCTTAGAATTATCTAACATGGAAGAAACATTCTCTGAATTAAACAAAATTAAATCACTTGCCTTGATTTAATCTCTGATTTTGATGACGATTTGATGAGGTTCTCTCTCTCTCTCTCTCTCTCTCTGCACAATTTTCCTCTTTCTCTCCCTCTCTAAGCTTTCTTCTCCAATGGCTATGGTGGCTAGGGTTTGTTTTGGGAAAAATTAGACACCTAATTCTAATAACCTACGTATCCTATTAGGTTAAAATGAGTTGGTTAGTGGTTTAGTGGGTCAAATCCACATCAGATATAGTTTACTAATTTTCGTCACTTTTAATTCTCAAAAATGCAAAATTACCAAACTACCTCTATATGTTGCCGGTATGGCCTAAAAATACCCTGGGACCCAAACTAAACCCCCGGCTAGTGTTTTCTGACTATCTCGACCCTTCCGGACGCGTTAGCGCACTCAAAACGACCATACGGTTAATATATTTTAATTTCACTTTTATAATTAAAATAATTATATCCTGACGCGACTGTCTCACGCGTCCCAATAAAATGTCCAAATTGTCGTATATCAATCTCACAACAAATTTCATGATTCAATATTCATATATCATCATATATACTCAATATAGTCAAATACCAACTCACATCTCGCTAGTATTTTATCCGGATTAATTCCCAATTAATTCTCATTTAATTAATTAATCCCAAAAATAAATATCGCCAAAAATATGGGGTATTACAGTATCCTCTTCATCTTTACCTCTTTGAAGCCTTCTAACGTCGTCTTCACCCTCTTCAGGTATTTGGCCATACTTTCATCTTTGGCCTCATACACCCCAAGAACTTGGTTGATAACTAACCTCGAGTCACTTGGACTAGGATTCGGCCAATACTAAGGGCTTTTGCCAAGGAGAGCCCCGCTATCAATTCCTTATACCCTGACTCATTGTTTGAAGCCTTGAAGTTGAACATCAATAGATATTCAATGTTGGTACCATCCGGTACTGACACTATAAACCCAACTCTTCTTCTGCTTTGATAAGAAGACCCATCAACGAAGAGGTTCCAAACATCTTCATTTGAAGAGAAGTTCCCCTCTGATAGGATCCCTTACTTAAAGAGGTACCTGTCTGGCTCATTCTTTGCTATGCTTTTTTCGGACATGCTTGAACCAACCTCGTTCGGACCACGAAAGACATTCATGTCTGGTTCATCTACAATCTCTTGACTATTCTCAATCTCAACCTCTTCCTAGGTGAACTATGTTACAAAGTCTGTAAGAGCCTGCCCTTTGATGGCAACCCTGGGTTGATAAACAATGTCATACTCCCCTAACTCGATGGCCCAGGTCATCAACCTGCCCGACTTCTCGGGCTTGTGGAGGACCTATTTTAATGGGGAATCAGTGAGGACAACTATAAAGTGGGCTTGGAAGTATGGATTTATCTTCCTGGAAGCGTGTATTAGGGCGTAGGCTAACTTTTCCATTCGAGGTTAGTTTTGTTCAGACCCTTGAAGGGATTTACTATTAAAGTATACTGGCCTCTGTACTCCATCGTTTTCTCTTACTATGGCAGCAATAATGGTTGACTCTGAGACATCTAGATAAATATATAACTTCTCCCCCAAAATGGACCGAGATAGGAGTAGAGGGGATCCGAGGTAGGACTTGAGCTCTTTAAAAGCTTTGTCTCATTACTCATCCCATTCAAAGGACTTTCTAAGTACCTTGAAAAAGGGAAGACACTTGTCTGTAGCGCTCTTGAGACAAACCTGTTAAGTACGGCAACTCTTTCGATTATCCTCTGAACCTCTTTGATAGTTCTAGGTGTCTTTATTTCAAGCAGAGCTTTGATCTTCTCCGGATTGGCCTCTATTCCCCTTTGATTGACGATGAACCCAAGGAAACTTCCTGCTCCTACTCCAAAGATGCACTTGTCAGGGTTGAGCTTCATCCTGTATAAATCCATGGTGTCAAAGGTCCTTTCCAGGCTAGCCATGTGAGTGTCGGCCTTCAAGCTCTTCGTCAACATATCATCCACATATACCTCAATGGTCTTGCCAATATGACTCTCAAACATCTTATTTACAAGACGTTGATAAGTGGACCTTACATTCTTCAAGCCAAAGGGCATGACCTTGTATCAATAGGTTCCCTTGTCGGTTATGAACGTTGTCTTCTCTGAGTCTTTCGGGTATATAAAAATATTATTATACCCGGAATAGGCATCCATGAAGCTCATGAGCTCATGCCCTGTTGTGGCATCCACCATCTGATCAATTCGCGGTAGGGGGAAGCTATCTTTTGGATAAGACTTGTTCAAATTAGTGAAATCTACGTACATCCTCCATTTCCCATTAGCTTTCGGCACGATGATGATATCAGATAACCACTCAGGGTATATGACTTCTCTTATGAACTTCGCCTCTTCAAGATTTCTGACCTCTTCCCTGATGACATCATACTTTTACCTTGAGTAAACCCTTCTTCTTTATTTGATGGGCTTAGTGTCTTCAAAAACATTGAGTTTGTGGCACAGAACTTCAGGGTCAATACCCGACATATCTGCGTGGCTCTAGGCAAAGACACTCTGCCTCTTCCTCAGTAACTTCACCAGCTCTTCCTTAATCTCAGGTCTCAGGGCTTTGCTGGTTTGGATGGTTTTTTTCAGCTCGTCCTCATTGAGGATGATAGAATATACCTCTTTTGCGACTTCTCCCTTCTTGAGCTTTGTCTCATCCTTAGGATCAAGTGTGTCGATGTTGTACGTGGTTGTTTCTCTCATATGAGCCTCTCTCTCTCTTCCACAAATTTGAAGTAGCATTCATGTGCCGATGTTTGGTCACCCTTCACTTCCCCTACCCTATAGGGGGTCAGGAATTTTAGCATTTGGTGGACCATTGAAGGCACGGCTTTAAACTCCTTGAGGGTTACTCGTCCTATGATGAGGTTTTAGGACGAGAAGATATTTTCATCCATCGGGAAAAGATTGATCTTTTGGGTCAACCTCTTAGGCCACTCATCTCCCATTCATACATCCATCTCATACATGCCCAATGGATGGACCTTTTCACCATTGAATCCAATCAATGGATGATGATAGTGTACAAGCCAAGCCCTGCTGAGGCCTAGGCTCTTAAAACAAGGCCAAAAAATTACATTTGTTGAACTTCCTCCATCCACGAGGATTCTTTGCACCTCACACCCATGCACTCTTGTAGTGATTACCAAAGGGTCTTCATGTGGAGCTAAGATACCTTTAAAATCAAGTCGGGAGAACCCAACTATAAGACTATCCATAACTACCTTTTTCTCCTGTGTTTAGCCTTTGAAGACGCCGGATTCACAACCTCTATATTGGTTACTGACTTAGCCTCTACCACATGAGCTTTGTGGTCGGCTACCTCTGAGCCACCCCCTGCTAGTCCTCTATAGATAGTGTTAGCACCAAAGAAGATCATGCCAACCCTCTTCACAGAGGCATTATCGTATTTTGGTGGGAGGTTGGGGTCATCATCATCATCATCATCATCATCTGAGTCCTCAACTCTTCTGGTTGGTGAATCTTCCTGGAACCTATCGTTTCTCTTCTTTTTAGGGTCGTCTCTTCCCCCTTAGAAGCTCTACCATCGACATACTTCCTGAGCTTTCCAGATTTCAACATCTTCTCAATTTCATCCTTAAAGGCAAAACATTTGTCTATCACATGGGCGTGATTTTGGTGGAACTCACACCTTAGGTTTTTGTTTCTCTGGAAATCTTAGAACCGATCATTTTTTATTTCATTGAGGATGTGTTCGCAGCTCACAGTTAGAGGAGTGTAGTGTGCAAACTTATCTTCTACAGACCTATTATTTCCTTATTTCTCCCTTTGGAATTTTCCACTGCTACTTCCTTTCTCATACTCAAATTTTGCGTCCATTACCTCTTCAGCATTCATAACCCTTCCAGTTATTGCTAATAGCTCGACCATGGATTTTTGAGGGTCTTCCACAAGCTTCCACAGTAACTTCCCTTTCTACAATCCTCCTATAAGAGCAGTCATAGCTATATTCTCTTCGTAATCTCCCACTTCCAGTTTATCCTTGTCAAATCTTGCAATGTAGTCTCTTAGGCTCTCATTATTTCCCTCCTTGACGTACAGAAGATGAGTGGTCTTATTTTGAGGACTTATCTCAAAACAGAAGTTGTGAATAACCGTTCAGCCAAGCTTTTAAAGTTCTCAATACAGTTCTTCGGAAGAGAGTTAAACCAAATATGCGCAACCCCCATCAAAGTGTCTGAGAATGCTCGTCACATCATCTCACCAGGAAATGAATAGATGTCCGTCGTAGACTGATACATCTCAATGTGATGTACAGGGTTGGTACTTCCCTCATACTTGGGAGACACCATTGGTGGTTTAAATTTGTCCGGGTTGGGAATTTCACAATTCTTACCACAAATGGGGATCCCTCTGAGAACCCTCTTTGCAGTGGGTCTCGGATTTTGATGAGGTTTCATATCTTCTCTTCGAGATGTTGGATGGATTTATTCCATGGTTTAGCAACATCGGCCTGGCCGAGGTTATCCCAGGCCACCTCCAAGTGGTGTACTGAGGGTTCTCCGATTATAGCACAACGTTGGCGGTTGACCTCTTAGCCACAGGCTCGGCCACATAGGGGTTGGCCATGGCGAGGCCAATGTTCACCATCCCCCCTCTGTGAGCCGTCTACACTTCTCGACCTGGATAACCTCTGCCTCGGATCATTAACTGGCCTGAGCCCTTCAAAGGCCGACCCTCTACTCAAACGATCAAAAGTTGATCCTCTTGGCTGGGCCTCCCCAACTATGTCCCTTCTTGCTCCGTAACCTCGACTCTGCTGTAGAGGATGTACTGTGTTGTCTGAAACCTCATATGGCTCCTAGCAGTCTGCTGGAGCACTTCGATATCATTGTACCTATCCTCAGGTCAAGGGTATCCTTTCCTCCCCAGACGCAAACGTCTAGGGTCAGTAATGTCCCTCCTCCATTGAGGTGTAGGTTGGTCCTTTCTTGGTGCCCAGGGTGGTCCCCTACCCTATGGATGTGGTTGAACAGCCGCCGAAGTAATCATTTTCGATGATATCCAAGGTGATTTCATCATATTTTGGCTTAGGTGGGCAAACTGCTCCTTCATTGCTTGCTGCGTTACAGTCAATGACCTCAAGGCTTCTACCAGCTCAGCCATCTCAGACTAGGGTGGTGCTTGGCTGGAATTGGGTCCTCCAACACTAGATGATGGAAGAGGTGATGGTAACTTCGGTGCCATATGTTAGGTCTAAAGAGCTTACGATGAAATTATTAGAGACCTTAAATACCTTAAAGGACCTCTTTCAATGGTCAAACAGCTTCACACGAAGGGTGAGGCCTAGTTCACCACTAGAGTCTCCGGTGAGGTTAACCTACGAAAAGGAAGAGATGAATATTCTTCTTCCCTCAGACGGCGCCAAAATGATGATGCTGGAAAGAGCACCAGCATATAAGGTGTTGACAAGCTACAAAAGTGATAACAATGGCAACACAGGAGAATATATGTATATATATGTAGCAGGAGGTGAGGAGATGAGGATGAACACTTGAATGTAAGTGGTTCAACCAATCTGGCCTACGTCCACTGTGAGTGTGTGAGTAATATCACTAAATGAAGGCACTAATGGCCATGGATATAATCTCTCAGACTTTTTCTCTCTACTGTGTGAATTAAAAGAGTTTCAACTAGGGTTGAAATTATGGATCCTTTTACATGGTAGAGGATGACCTCTATATATAGTCCATAGGGGGTGTAATGTACCCCCTAAGCATGCAATGAGCATGTGCATGAAGATCCAACCAGTCCCAGGATGACACTTGAATTATCTTAACTAAATAATGATGACCTCAATATTCCCTCACGTGGAGGGAATGATTCAGTTATAACCGATGTGTCCACGTGTTCCAAGCCATACATGTACTTGTAAATGCTCGGTTGTCTTTGTTTGGTGCCAACCTCGACCTGGATGAGTACGATGTTAGTGATGTCCGATCCCGTCCATGTTCGAGACTAACATACATGATGACCTCAGCCAGGACGCCAACCGAGGTTAGATACGAGGAAGTTGTAACGTCGGCCAGGGCCGATGTTGTCCTTGGTGCTTGATGATTGAGTCTGTGAGGCTTTGATGGCTTTATATGATAAATTGTAGCATCGGCCGGGGCTGATGTTGTTGTTGATGGATGGTTGAACCGAGGTACAAGCCTTGTGGACCTCAGCTGATGCCCAACCGAGGTTGACGTATGTGGTTGATGCAACGTCGGCCAGGGCCAAAACTATGAGAGACGATATTACTGAGGGTAATTATGAGCTTCTGCCACCTTGGTTGTGAGTCAACCCGAGGTTAGTATCTCTGAGTAGGAAGGTGCACTTTGGGCATATCATTGGGTATCAAAATGAGCCCAAAATATCATCCCAAACTAGTCAAAAACTAATAAAAAAATATATTGGAACCTTCGTGACACTCTAGAGTGCAATCAAAATAGTAGAATCTCATTGCACGTAGTAATACCTCACACTATAAATAAAATATACTCACTTAATTATTATACGCATAATACATAGTTCAATATCATATAATTAATGCGACCAAGTAATTATTTATAACACGAAACACAAAAAAAATCACATGAAAATTTACTTACCATCTAAATTATGGATTTTATTATTATCAAATCACCCAAGTAATCATTCATCCCAAGAAATTGTGCAATGATGTTGTTTTACATTTTAATACGAATTTTTGGATGATATTCATGAAAAGCCTTAAATTAGGACAATTGATATTAGAAATAAGTTTTAAGGGAAATAATGTTTTGATATCTATGTTATCATCTAACTTTGAAGGTTTAAGTAACATTGTTATGAGGAAAAGTCTTAATTGTCCCATTAAAAGATATCCAAAATCTTTTATTTTTTTGTGCATGGCGAATTATATTAGCAATTTAATAAAATATTGACAAGTTTTAGGGCTCGTGAATAAGGTTTTCAATAATGTACACCTATGTTATTATTTGATGACTCTAACTTTTATTAAATAGAATGGAGTGTTGTTGCCTTTGATAAGAAAAATGGTGATCAAGGTACAATGTTGTTTTAATTCTGGTTGTATACTTATTATATGTCATGCTTCTCAACCAATCAATTGCTTATTGTATTTTAGTATAACATTACTTTTTTTTTGCAACTTTGTTAATGTTGTAGCATAACTGCATTTTTTAGTTTATAGTATTTTACTAAATGGGTTCGTATATCTATTTTAAAATATTGCATGCATCTTTCCATTTCAATTTCTATTGTAGACATCTAAGATAAGAGTAACTGGAATTTCTTCATGAAAGGTTTTCGTGAGGTTTTAAATATTTTGAGGACAAATATCACATTTATGTTAGTTCATAATCAAGGAACATTGTATTTTGTTACAAAGTAATTCCCACCTTTTCGACATAGGTTTTACATTTATCGACATCAAAATAACGGGTGGCATAACTTTCATGGGTTTGGTCTCATTTTTAAGGAGAAAATGGTGAAGATGTTTACTATGTGTGCACTTACTATGGTTATGGAGTTTTTTTTTTGTGAAACATCATAATGCTTTAGTAAATAAGGGAGGTTATTCAATGACTATTTTTTTCGAAGTTGTTAAGAGAAGCATCAGTATTGTGCATTATTTAGCAGATTTTGACATGGGGATATGTATTCAAATCCAAATTAATTGTACCCAAATTAGATAAAAAAATGAAATGTACTTACGACCATAAAATTTTATTGAGAGTTTTCATCTTAAAAATTTTAAGAGTCAAAGAATATGACAACTATGATATGCCCTTATATGGACATGATGTTGAATATGTCACTAATGAGTGATAAGGATTGGAATGTTAGTTATACTAGTGGATTTATATTTAATTTTATTAGTTACATATCCATGAAAATTAATTTATGTGACTAAAGAGACAAACTTTTTTATAGTCCGGACTAATTACACAACTGAGCAGCGCAGGATCTTTAATAATGATATTGTAAGGCTTCCTGATGCGTTGTTTAATATAGTGTTTGATAAGGGAAATACATTCATATCTCACGTCTGACATAGTTTAGAGGAGACGATGGGTGTTCGTCTTTAATTGAGTATTCCATGTCATCCACAAACACATGGGTAAAACATGGCGGGTTAACCAGATATTAAAGAATATGTTGAACGCATTGATTTTGGACTTCAATGGTAGTTGGGAGTAGTACCTTCCATTAGTCAAGTTTTCCTACAATAATAGTTATTAACAAACTACAAGTATGTCTCGTTACGAGGCTATGTATGGACGCCCTTGTCATTCACATATTTGTTGGTTAGAAACTGGGGATAACAAGTTGTCGGAACCCGATTCTATTTAGGACACTTTGTAGGATGTGTACCTTTTTAGGGACCAATAAGGACTACTAATTTTAGGAGGAAGAGTTATGCATATATAGGTAAACGTCACTTGGAGTTTGAGGTGGTGACAAGATCCTTTTACGGGCGTCGCTCATGCAAAGGGTTTTGAGGTTTGGGAATAGGGGAAATTAGAACCTTGATTGTAATAACCCCCATTTTCTCACGTAAAGGCTAGCCATGGTCAGTACGCCAAATATGGGGCTTATCAACAATTTAGACCTTTCTCAATACTAAAGGAATAAAAAATGCTTTTTAATTATATCAATATTCTTAATGAATAAAAACATCTGAATAAAATGACACCAATAATGAAAACTGAAGTCATCATAAAATTTCCATAAATGTAACGCTAAGTACAACTGATGTAAATAAACAATTAGGCTTATGCCCGTACAAATCCAAGTGTGAAATAAAATGACAAAATGCTTAAGTATAACCTACGCTAGAATCAATGGAGTGAAATCAACTACGTCAAATATAACTGAAAGTCTTATCCATCGCTAATCCTACTATTATCGCCACTAAGAATACCTGGGGGGGGCGGGGGGGACATTTGTAATTTGGGTCATATCCCTAGAGTTGCAAGGATTCTTCACCAATACATATGCAATTTTTTACTTACTTATACTTCACGTCTCTCCAACGACGCTCACATGTAACGAGTACCTTGCCTCTCATCTAAAATAAGTTCTACTCGTATCCTCAAATAATAATGCCAATTATGACTTCAATTGTTTAATCTGACATGTAAAGAATAAGCCATCTAGCTATGCGTTAACTATAAATGGGTACTTATGTATAACACCCCAATCCCCGAATAGAATTCCAAATATTGACTACATAATTTATATAAAGTAGGATCATATTTCTATGTCATAAAATATTTCATAACCCTTGTCTATCTATTCAGAGTATTTAATATTTTTTATTCATACTCCTTGTCGTCTAACCCCGTTAGACTATAAGTTTCATTCTTTTAGATTTCCAAATTTATTATTCTCACTAATATTTGGCTACTCCAGTACTCATTCTCTTTAATTTTTTTCTATTGTCTTAGACTACTCAATTATTATTCTCATTAATAATGGTCTACCATATTATTCGTTAGGACTCATCTTTGTTCTCAATTATCTACATCATCTTATTAACCATATTTTTTTGTCATTAAGACTTATCTACATCATTAGACTAAGAGGCCACATTCCCATATAAGGCACACCACAATTTATATATATATATATATATATATATATGCGACACATAAAGGCATCTACTGTTTGTGTCTCATTCGTACTCTATCGGAAGTTCCAGAGGAATCTCTTATCCTAAGCGGACATCACAAAACACGCATAAGTTATGGGAACTCCCTATATAGGATACTTGTTCACAACCGATACCCAACGATGACACGGTCTGGGTCAGAGTCAACATCTACCTCCTTGTAGATGGCACTTCCACATAGTACTTATATGACCTAAACAATCTACAAGACCACCTGTGTCGGCGTGGGGTACCCGGTCTGAATGTACGAACCCCCAAGCCGATAGGACAGTCCATAAATATTCGTATGTCTACACGAAATAATATGATACATATTATCATCCAATATGTAAAAGCAGCTACTCTATAACTACTTTAACCCAAGGAAATATCAATCCATATAAAATATAGTCTTCCTGGCTTAAATATAAAATTTTAGTCAGTCATTCCATAACTCATTTTATGTCATTATCCTACGACTGTTTCCTGATGTAATATTAGGTCTCATACATTGCCTTTTAGAATTAATTCACATTTGCTACATAATTTATTTCTCAACATAAATATAGATATAGTTATTCCAAACTAACTTTTTCAAAACATTATAGGTAGAGTTATTCCCAAACTACCCTTACCAAAACATTATAGGTACAGTATCCATAACTACCCTTACTAATACATTCAATTATCTTAGTATGTTGTCCTCTTGAATAAGACTTCGATCATTCGAGATTATTAATAACTCTTCGCTTCTTGTCCCCTTTTAAGTAAGGTTTATATGTACATATATAAGGAAGCCTCTAATATGGTTAAGTAGTTCCATCCAACTACAATAGTTAGACTCACTCATTATATCCGTATCTTAATCCTTTAGAATTCATGACACAAAATCCCACTGTTAGGCCAAACACCCTTTAATAAATTCGATATTTGATAATTTTTTATATATAAAATAAATTAAACTGACTACCTTGTGCCTCACTCCCGTAGTATTAGACCTTAATACCTGACTCTATTGCCCCGACTCTAAATTTAATTAGTTACACAACAATTAATTTACTTAACGTAGTATCATTCAACTACTATACTTGGGCTCACTCACTCGGCCCGTCAGCAAACATATTAATTTGTCTCGCTCTAGTCCTGAAGTATATGTCACGCCTTTTTTTACCCTCAAATACCAATTATACACATTTATAATCATTAGGAGGTAACCCCATATTTATTTTTCTCATATAAATAAGATAGCAATAAACTGCTAACAAAAATCTCTGTTACGTAGAACAACTGGTTGAACTGGCCGAGAAAATAGGCCATCGATCGATCGGGCAAATCAGTCGATCGATTGATCGATCGGGTTTTCATCTTCTTCGAGTCCCCTGTTTTCCTCCATAAATCAACCTTCAAGGTTTCAAACTCCGATCCAACTTTTACTAATCATTCCTCTTCATATATTTATCTTCATAATGGTTTCAAAAGATTATCCAATTTTATTAAAAGTCATCAATTCCTATTTGGGTTTTTCATAGTTTTCATACGATTTCATTCAAACTTCGAATCTCCTAATCTGAATTAATGAGCATTAACTACTGGAATCATATCTTTATTACATTTCCAAAAACCCTAAGTCAAGTTACAAAAATCAATTTCACCTTGAATCTACACAACATGTCTGTATCCTTAAAACCCATGTTTACACGTTCTACTCTAAATATATGGTTTGTTAAGAACTTATGAATAAAATATTTCCAGATTTCTTCTTATATTGCTCCATTAACTTTCAGATTTGTTGAGATATTCCTACAGCATATCTTCCAAATAATTCCTCAATTTAAAACACATGTATACATATTCGATACAAAGGATTTATGGATCTACGCATGGATCATATAATAATCATCAAATTTTATAATAATTTAAAGATCTTTAATTGTGCAGACCCAGGATATGATTCAACTTTAAATCTAAGCATGGAGCTAATATTTTTATAAGAATAGCACGAATTGAATAAGAATAGCAAGAGAATCCTTGTTTGAGAATTGGACATAGACGCCTCTTTTTCTCCTCCTAGTGTGTCCTTCCTCATCCTCTTGGGTGGTTATATTTAGGGCTCTTGGATGTAACTCTCAAATGAGTGAGTAACTCTAATTAAATAAGGTTAATATCCAATTCCCAAGTTGGGCTTTAGGTCCCAACTTTGGACTCCCAAATGAGCCCAAATACATAATTTAATTACTCCAATAACTACCCAACTCATATATATATATATATATATATATATATATATATATATATATATACCCTAAGGCCATTCCTAAGGGTTTAAAATGCCCAAACGAACCTATAATACCGCTCAAAGTGTGTATATTTTTATCAAAAAATATATTTTAAATTGTGATGTGATACATGCAAATACTTTTTATTTAAAATAAAATCCTTTTTAGGTTTATTCCCAAATCGTTAAAGTCCAAATCTAAAATTTATAAATAATAGTGAGTCTAATTACTCACAACCTTGATTAATTAATTTCACCAAATTAAATTAATCCCTATTAAATTTTATTTTATTCCAAAATATATGGGGTATTACATTGATACATTAGATTGTTTACAATTATTGATTGGGTTTGACCAGTGTTATATCATATTCCTTTACCCAACCATAATAAGTGAGTCCATGGCGATTTTCATGTATCGAAGCTGAGGAGACTCTTACACGATGTGTTGTCATATTAACATATAAATATGGGAGATATGGAGATACAACTAAATGAGTTATGAGGGAAGATATTTATGTATCCTAGATCATAGAGACCTTTTTCTTTGGTCAAAGGTTATATTTTTTAGTGCGTGTCCAATGAGGTCACTACAATGAGGCCGAGTCTACTTGGATAATGAAATGCGGTTGAGATCCCAAGTTTTCCTATATATGTGTGTGTTTAACTCTTAGGATGAAACTTCTTTATTTTGGGGAGGAATGCATAAGATCTAATATTCAGTAAATAATTAGATTGGAAAAATTAAATAAAATTGGACTAATTATATTTTATTTTTGCATAAATATTTTAACAAGATAAATGAAAGATTATAATAAGTAATAATTAGACTATGCTAAAAAAATTATTGAATAATAAGACCTAAATTAAAAAATATTATGTGGTGGATAATTTAATAAATCGATATTAAAAAATAATTACATGTTAGTTGGGCCTAAAAATATTCATGTGATTTATATTTGATTTATGGCCCTATTCTGGAGCCCAAATTAGATAAAGTCATTTGAGAAGTGAACTCGTGGGTTCGATAAATACATGGGATAAGGTTAATATAGTTATTAGTGAGTTTGGAGGACTATTAGTACCATTTATTTTTAGTTAAATAAAAATGATGAATTTGCAAGTATTTAAACATCATTTTAGATTAACATAGTTACTTATCTTATCGATTTAACTAGAGCTCCCTCGTCTCATTACTATCTCTATAAAATCCTTATCTAAGAGATAAACATTTAACTAGTAAATTAAAAGATGAGGTATAGAATAGGTTCTTTGAAGAAGTAAATAATAAAGAAATGATATTCGTATGTTAGTCCAACTAAAAACACAAATTCAATTTTATCAAATTTTATCTTTTTAATTAATTTAGTGTCCGTGCAAAGATGTGGTCCAAATTTAAATGGATCAGCCTAACAAGAAAATACGCAAAGAAGAAAGGAAAGATACCTAATCAGGTAAAACCTTTATTTTGCACTATAGAGTAATTGACAGACATAGTCCACTTGCAGACTACTTAGAAGGATTAAGTATAACGTGCAAACTCTTGAATTTCTTCTACATAATATGGCTCAGTTTAGTGTCATCCACATGAAGCAGTCTTCCCTCAGTGTCCACTATTCAACCTTTCTTCATCTTTAGCAGTAGAACCTCAATTCCACAAGTTAGTCATAGTGATAAACTCTACAAGGGCTTATGCAAGGTGTATGGAAACTGACAAATCACATATGGGGATTTATGATTTGGAAAACAAAAAATGGTTTTTTAAAACAAATATGGAAAGCTTTGGAACAGGTATTGGAAAATCATTTTTGCCAAAGTTCTTTAAAAATTCTAAACAAAACATCTTTTTATAGAAAAATCATGTATTTCAAAGTAGCGAGGCCCTTCGAACGAAATTAAACCTCGATTGAATGAAACAACAGTTTCGTTCAAACTACATCCAGGTTAGTTTTAACAAAAGCCCATTCTTATTCAAATAGCCTTCTAACGAGGTTCAAATGATCAATATCTGTTAAGGCAAAGATATCTCGTCTAAAGGTTGTTTGATGGTAATTCTAACAAAAAACATATTTTGTTCGAATGGGAATCAATCTCGTTTGAACGAGACCAAAATAAAACTTTTTACTTAAAACTGTTGTTATAAAAACCCTCAATTTAAAATAAAACCTACCAATATATGATTCATATAAATTCATAAAAGCCACAAGTTTATACCTCCATAAATTGTTGGTGATGATTCCAAAAACAGCGCTCGATCACTAACGTGTCTTCGAATGAACTTGGAGAAATGCAGATGCTCACATTGGGTTGCTAGTTTGTAACGGGATATATGAGAAATTATAAAATATTGCTCTTAAAAATCTCCCCCTTATGCTATTCTGATACAAAACAAAATCGAAACCCAATTAAGATAAAACCTTGAAGACAATGAATCCTAATGTCCTCCTAAACCCTAGAAATAGAATGATATATGAAACTATGTATTCATTGAAACTTGTTCTCCCCTTGGTTCGCTTTGTCTTTGTCTCGTGTAGTCCATGATATTGTCATTAAATTGGAAGGGATGTACACACATGAAATAAGAAATACCGTGACATGTACGAGTCTGAAAAGAAAAATAAAATTCCCCCTCAATTTGTTCTCCCTCTTTTTATCCATAATAGACAAAGGGCTTGAAACTAAGCATGGATAATAAGCATTACGTGAGAAGTAAAGATATCATCACTAAGATAATTAATAAAGTGAATGCCACGATAATCCAAGAGGTATATGATCTCCACCTACTATTTTTGAAATACATATAGCTACAAAAGCACAAAGTCACCATTAAATAGCATTAAAATATCCGAATCGTAAAAATAGAATGTAATTGTGTGAGAATTTTTCATAGGTAAATTAACATATATGTGAATGAAGTTATGAGATACTTTTAAAGAAAAAACTCAAAGTCAACTTAGGTGTAAAAAAGTGAACTCAAATGAAATTGACTCAACTTATTTAAGATGCTACGAATATTAATTTTTCTCACACAAATAACGTCAAACTATTTAATGTTTTTCAAGAAAGTTTATTGTGCAAACCCATTGATTTTCTACTTTATAACTTCCTCAAAATCTCTCATATCTAAGAATTTTATGAAATCATAATGCTCATATGTAGCGAAGCATCAATGAATATAAACTAAATGGTCGTGGCATTTATGTTTTCATGTGATGTCAGTGCTTTTAGGCTCTTTAAGCAAATGTTGATTTTTAGTGCAAAGAATATTTTGATCTTTCGTAACCCTTTTCCATTGCTTAACATATAACAATATTTTCTTAAAAAATAAATTTGGGTAATGGTTCTTACATGCTCAACTTATATCATTTTATATTTGGTTCATTATTAAGTAGAATTATGATGAAAACCATCATATTCGACACATGACAAGTAAGTACAATGTTCAAAAAGTCCATACATGTGTGCAATAAAGGTGAAAAAGAGTCTAACATTTAGAAAGTAATCATCAATGATCAATGAAATGTTATCCACCCATTATTAATCACACTAATTGAGACAAAGTCATGTCTTAAAACGCTATAAAAAAAGCCACGTGAATGGATGAAATGTAGGGGTGATTCGAATATCTTTAATGTTCATCCATATACGGTGAAAAAAAATCCAAAAATCATTTTTTCGTTTTCAAAAATTTTATCAAAACAAAATCTTTTTTACTTTTTCAAACTTTTAATTAGAAGGCCAAAATCTTTTTGGATTTTTCTAAAAGTTTTCATAAAAACAAACCTCTTTGTGGAATTTTTTAATATATATTAGATAGAAAACTTATCAATATAATGATGATACAATATGAATATGCGATATGATCATAATAAACATCCTATGCTAGATAAAGTATCCGAACTCAATCAACGGAGATAATACCCAAATACTTCCTAAGATCCTCAAATATGACATCATTTAAAGATTTTGTGAAAATTTCGGCTAATTGATGTTCGGTACTCACAAAGCATAAGCACACAATCTTATCCTCAATGATATCATGTATAAAATGCTCACGTATCCTAATGTGCTTTTTGCGAGAATATTGGATCGAATTACGAGATATGTGGATCGCACTCATATTATCACAAGAAATAGTCATTGTGCCTTGTGAAGTCCCATAATCTTATAATATTTGCTTCATCCATAAGAGTTGCATGACACAACTCATGCTATCAATATAATCCGCCTCTGTCGTTCTAAGGACATTTTTCTCATGTCCAACATGTTACATTTATGTATGTCGTACGCCGCTACATTTGGCACGTCACCTTACGATCTCACATGGCGGCCTCAATTCGAATTCCGGGAATCAAGCATTCAACATTTCCATTAATGTGTTCCACATCTGCCTCAATAACTTCACGTTTCAAGATTTTAGGGACTTAATGCAAGTGGTACGCAAGGGAAGTCAAAACAGTGAAAAAAAGGCACGATAGGAGAGTTCAAGGGCATTCTCGTAATTTCACATCCATAGTTTGGAGGTCTGGTCAACTAGAAAGTTGAAGATCTCGCCGCAACTAATATACTTGAAAAAACGGCACCTCAATCCGAGCTACGGTGAAGGATTTATGACCTTTTGAAGATAGAGAAAATTCCTTAAAGAATGCTGTTTTTTTTGTACGCTGGATAGAATTTTAGAGTTTTAAGAACATGGGACTCTTCATATTTTTTCCTATAAATACCAACTTCGGGGGAGTTGTTTTGCAAGACTTTAGAAGACGTTTTTGAGAGTCCAAATACCTCTAGTCTTCATATTTTTTGAGTCCCAAGACTCATGTTTTGATTCACACAATTGCCAATCCTTTGTGAATCTTTTTGGTAACCCAAGAACACAACTTTGGTTTGTTCAACCCTTGTGGAGAAGCCGTTCTCTTCTTCATTGCTGCCCTCCTGGAAAGGGAAAATTCCAGCCGCCGACATAGGAACCGACACCTGCGGGTATTTCTGTGTCACACTGTTTTTAGCCGTTGCTTTGAAGGTTTATCGAAGACACTGTGCGTTACACTTGTGGGCGATTATCAGGTTGTATGTAAGTCAATGGTCTTGTAAATTATTTAAAGTTCAAGAAATAAAAGGTTTTGCCCTTCGGGGATTTTTCCTTAACTTTGTGTCGCATGCTTTATATTTGATGGGTTGATTTAGATGCATGTTTAAGGGTTGATTTTATTTGGTTTAAAAGTAGACGCTAATTAAATAAGGGTTCTTGGAAACTTGCAAATTTAATTTAAATCGATATTACACGCGTTTTCAAATTGGTATCAGAGCGGGTTACGCTAATTTATCGCGTGATCCTGATTTTTCGAGGATTTACTTTCTGATACAATTTGTCTACACGACGTTCTCAAATTGGTATCAGAGCGGGTTACGCTAATTTATCGCGTATTCCTATTTTCCGCAAAAAATTGTGTGATATTGATTTTTTAAAATCAGTTTTGTGAAAAATAGCAATTTTTCCAATGGAATGCCCATTTAATGAGGAGCCTATTTTTGAAAAAATTCACGACCATGCTGAAAATTTAAAAAGTTTGAATTTGAAACTTTGCAAAAGAATTAAAGTTTTGGAAAAAGAAAATTCTCTCTTTAAAATTAAGATTGAATATTTGCAAGAGTTCCAAACTCAAAGTAATATTTGTCGTGAGCACTTTGGTAATTTGTGTATTGATTTTGATTCTTTGAAAATTGCCAAAAAGGAGAGTGATGATAGGGTCCTATTTTTAGAAAAGGAATTGGAGGACCTTAAAAATTCGATTGTTTATGTTTGTGCCAAAGATGAAAGAAATATTTTAATCAATGAGTTTGTGGCACGTGAAGAGACTCTTAGGGACAAGTTTGCTTTACTTGAAGCAATCCCTGTCTTGGGAAGAGTCTAATTTGTTGCTTGAATCAAATATTTTGAAGATGAAAAATGATTTAAACGATTCAAGTAGGTTTGATTGTGATGGTAATGGCTCATCTTGTTCTCATGCTTCTAGTGCTAAAGCCAAAACCATTATTTGTTTTATAGGGTCAATCAATCCCAAGGACATTAGAAAATATCACACTTTAGGTAACATTCCTTCCGTTTACACATGTTCACATTGTGGTAGGAAAGGTCACCTTAGGAGATTTTATTTTGATCTTGGAAGAAGTCCTAGGATGTCGAAGTCTAGTGTTACCTTGGTTCCTAAATCCCCCACACGTTGTTTCACATCTATTTGGGTTAGGAAATCACTTTTGGATACACTAGATTTTAGACAAGTTGATTCTCGTTTGCTTGCACATGATTTTTCTCTTGCCATATCATATAGATGATTGTGTTCGCATGTGTGTCATACGCTAGTTATGCTTTTTGATATATGTTTGCTAGCGTTGTGACATGTACTTTTTGTATAAATTTTTATTTTTCATAAAATTTTTAAAAAATACAAAAAGATTTTAGTTTGTTAAAATTTTGAGAAAATCCAAAAAGATTTTTTTGTTTTTTGTTTGCACCGTTTATGAATGAACACTTTGGATGACCGAGTCACAACATCATTTCATTTTGTTTTCATGTGACTATTTGATAGTGTTTTGAGACAATAGGTCAATTCATCCGTGTGCTTTATAATGTTTGGAGTCATTAAGATGTAATTAAGTGTTACTTCCTACATGTTTGACTCATATTTCCTTTATTGCACACATGCACGAATTTATTTGATTATTGTGCTTGTCTTATCACATGTTGGTTGGGTGTTTTCACTTCAATCCTGTCCTTTAAAACGAACCAAGCGCGATAAAATTTTGATAAGGAAATTGTGCATATAAGAACCGTTTTGTGAGTTTGTGTGTTTTGTTTGAACGGGGAAGGGCTGCGAAAGGTTCATTTTGCCTTTGCGAATACTAAGCCACCATTAAATTCGACCTAAAAAATGGAGGAATTTTATTATCCGGGGTCCAAAGAGGTTTAAAGAGCCCGAAAAAAATTAATAGGCAATAAAAAGAAATTCATGCCAAATTATGGGCCATTTAGGTTTTTGCACCAATTCTCCAAAGTTTGAGAATTTAGATTACCTCTAAAAGAATATATATATATGAGGGAGTTTGGTTGGAGAATTTAAAACGGGTTTGCACGTCCTTGAATTTCTTGAAAATGCGCTACATAGTTTTGGACGTTATTGGTGTGGAAATCACTTTGACTTTGATTTGTTGATTTGCATAAGACGATGTCATCTAAATTCAACAAAAAAAATTTACACCTAAGGATACTTTTGATGATCATTCATTAGGAGTACACATATGCATCGTGCACATATGATTGATTGAGTTGATTTACCTATCAAATGTGTTCACACCCATACATTCCGTTCCCATGACTTGGTTGTTTGAGTTTAAATCTATGGTGTGATTTTTTTTGTATCATGTTTTACATATTTTTTTCAAATGGTATCAGATTTTTATTTTTGAAAAAAAAATCAAAAATAGTTTGTGTATTTTTTTGTATACCGTGACACCCCGATTTTTCTTTTTTGATTCATTCTTCTTATTTGTCTATTTGGGGACATCATAAAAAGGGGGAGAAAGAATTATCTTATTTTGGGGGAGTTTGAATTTTGGGGGAGTTTTTGAGATTTGACTTATGCTTATCATATATTGGTATCTATGTTTATCTCATTTTAAACTCGATACGTCACTTGGTATTTTTCTTTATCTCATGTGTGTAGGTACTACATTGATGATCTCTGAATTGCACACCCTGATGAGAAAAGATTTGAGATTCCTGAAGATTTGAAGAACAAACGATGAAGACTATTCATTCGTACCTTTTCCAGTTTTGGGTTCATGGGAGGGTAGATTTGTATAGGCAATTTCATATTTGATAATTCGGATTTTTTATGTATGTACCGGCATAGACATAGGGGGAGATTTGTAAGGACATTTTTCTCATGTCCAACATGTTACATTTATGTATGTCGTACGCCGCTACATTTGGCACGTCACCTCACGATCTCACATGGCGGCCTCAATCCGAATTCCGGGAATCAAGCATTCAACATCTCAATTAATGTGTTCCACATCTGCCTCAACGACTTCACGTTTCAAGATTTTAGGGACTTAATGCAAGTGGTACGCAAGGGAAGTCAAAACAGTGAAAAAAGGCACGATAGGAGAGTTCAAGGGCATTTTAGTAATTTCACATCCATAGTTCGGAGGTCTGATCAACTAGAAAGTTGAAGAGCTCTCCGCAACGAAGATACTGGAAAAAATGGAACCTCAATCCGAGCTACGGTGAAGGAGTTATGACCTTTTGAAGATAGAGAAAATTCCTTAAAGAATGCTGTTTTTTTGTACGCTCGATAGAATTTTAGAGTTTTAAGAACATGGGACTCTTCATATTTTTTCCTATAAATACCAAATTCGGGGGAGTTATTTTGCAAGACTTTAGAAGACGTTTTTGAGAGTCCAAATACCTCTAGTCTTCATATTTTTTGAGTCCCAAGACTCATGTTTTGATTCACACAATTGCCAATCCTTTGTGAATCTTTTTGGTAACCCAAGAACAAAACTTTGGTTTCTTCAACCCTTTTGGAGAAGTCGTTCTCTTCTTCATTGCTGCCCTCCTGGAAAGGGAAAATTCCAGCCGCCGACATAGGAACCGACACCTGCGGGTATTTCTGTGTCACACCGTTTCTAGCCGTTGCTTTGAAGGTTTACCGAAGACACTGTGCGTTACACTTGTGGGCGATTATCAGGTTGTATGTAAGTCAATGGTCTTGTAAATTCTTTAAAGTTCTAGAAATAAAAGGTTTTGCCCTTCGGGGATTTTTCCTTAACTTTGTGTCGCATGCTTTATATTTGATGGGTTGATTTAGATGCATGTTTAAGGGTTGATTTTATTTGGTTTAAAAGTAGACGCTAATTAAATAAGGGTTCTTGGAAACTTGCAAATTTAATTTAAATCGATATTACACGCGTTTTCAGTCGTGAAGAAAAATAGGGAGTTTTTCTTCTTTCTTAACTAAGAGACAAGATCCCTCCCAAAGTAAAAACCACCACCTGAGGTTCTCCTACAACCATCAACATTCCTGACACAATCAACATTCGAATAGTCAGACAAACGGTCATCGGTATCAAAGGAATACCAAATACCGTAGAAAAGAGTGACAATCATGTATTTAATGATACATTTAAGTGTGATTAAATGAGACTCTTTCAGGGATGCTTGGCATCATGCGTAGACTTCAACTCTAAAGTCAATATTAGGACGACTAGCAGTCAAATAGAGAAGACTAACTATCATACTCCGATAAAGGGTTTGCCCTATATCCTTGCCTAAAGTATTTTTGCCAAGCTTTGTCGATATAATCATAAGGGTGAGTGAATGCCAAGCGGAGTCTAAACCAAACTTCTTCACTAGGTCCCTTGAATATTTGTATTGGGATATAAATATCTCGTCCTCTAACTAACACACTGGAGACCTAAGAAGAAGATAAGATCAGAAACTATGCCCATTCCAAACTCGCTCTTCATCTCCTCCTAAAAAGTGTGAGCATGGCAAGATCACATGGATCCAAATACTATATCATCCACATAGACTCGGGAATCCAGGATAGCACCACTCTCTCCTCATAAATAATGTTATATCTACCCCCTCTCTTGAATCCACAATCTAAGAGATAGGAAGTGAGTCTATCGTACTATGCACGGGGTGCTTTCTTCAAATCATACATGGACTTCTAAGATAAAAGACGTATCCCGGGTGATTTGGGTTTTCAAACCTCTTCCTTTAGAATATCGTTTAGCCAGGAACTCTTGACATCCATATAATATAACTTGAAGCTCATATGACATGCTATGGTGAGTAGTAAGTTGATGAACTCAAGTACAGAAATAGGACAGAACGTCTTGTCAAAGTCTACACCCTCAATCTGTGTGTAGCCTGAAGCGACCAATCTAGAATTATTACAAACTATGGTGCCATTCTCACCCGTCATATTCTTGTCAATAAATTTAGTACCTATCACATTCGTCTTTCCAGGTCGGGGGACTATCTCCAGACATCATTCTTGCAAAAATAAAGGAACTCATCTTGCATAGTGAATAACCAATACTCGTCCTTGGGTGATTCTTTCATATTCTTGGGCTCGAATAAGGAGGCATAGCAAAGGTATCTAACCACATTATCAAGTTGAGCGTGAGTCCTTACACTAAGTGTCTGACCAACAAGTATAGAAGAAGGGTCATGATTCTTTCGAAGCCAAGAAGGGGGATCCTCTAAATCAAGTGTGGGTTACACCGAGGTAGTATGAGGAAGGATGGGACCATCACCAGGGCTGCATCATCCTTAGATTAAGGGTTAGGGTAAATAGACATCAGCGGCTCGTTATCTCTAATCGTGACATTTATTGACTCCATAACCTCAGAGCTTGCAAGGTCAAACACTATATTAGCCCTAATTAATAATGAATAACCTAAAAATATCCCCTGTTTGCTATGGGAGCAAACTTTTTGAACTTCTCTCTATCTATTAAGATGTAGCAAGTATTACCAAAGACACAAAAATATGATAGGTTTATCATATTCCTTGTCCGTAACTCATAAGGTGTGTATAGATTATGCGAAAGAAAATATACCCTATACACCGTATGGCCTGCAGTACTCATCGCCTCTGTCCAAAAATTTCTAGGCATGTTTTTCCCAAGAATCATGGATCTAGAAATCTCTTGTCTCACCCGATGATTCCTCTCAATAATCCCATTTTATTGAGGAGTAAAAATGGATGAAAAGTCATGTTTGATGTTAACTTCATCATAATAGCTATCCACTTTAGCTTCATTGGATTTAGTGTCATTGTCATAACGCATCCGATTAATAGTTACACAGCGTTGATTTTGCAAGGCCCAACACTTGGTTGTTAATAACTCAACCACATCGAACATTTCTCTAATAAATCCCACGATAGAGTATTTAAAAAAGTCATTGATCATCCCTAAAATGTATCTCTTACCACCTAAGTTCTCCGAGCCACTAGGACCTTATAGTACAGGTATTCAACTTTCAATGGGGACATTGAATTTGTTTTATATATTATCAAGGTCCCAAAATCTAGGATGCTTGTTTCCCAAGTGATAGTATGCCACGAAGTAGGTCCTTTTTCACTAATCTCTCATGATCTCTAAAATTCACGTTATGTAGTCATTGATGCCGAAGGTCCATAAAGTAGACCATGACACTATTACAAACAAATGAGGACTTAGGCACAATCCTATAGCAATTACATTCGATCCTCACTCTTTATAGACAAATTTAACTGGATTGGCCATATACATTACATCCGAACTGGTCAATCCTTACTGCAAACTGTGCGTTGCATAGTTAGCTTATGTTAATTACGTTCATTTTTAACCCATACAATATATTGTTTATCTTAGGAAATACGGGTATCTCAACACATCCACTTACTAAAATCCTAGACCTTCTCCCATCTCCAAATGTGAGTTTACCTTCCTTGTGATCCTCAAGATGGGTAAAAAAGGATTTATGACCAGTCATATGCCTAGAGAACCCACTATAAAAATACATTTGGGAAGTATTTTGAACTTCGAGAACAATATGAACAACAAGGGCTTTATCGTCTGCTTTGGGACCCAAGTGGAGGTAACCTTTTGTTTAATCTTATCATTGTTGCCTCCAGTAGAAAAGACATCCATTGAAATTTTCCATTAATCTTTGTGAATTTATGACTGGGAACTCAAATTGCTCTTTAAGAATATCAAAGTTTCTATAACAGAGCACGAGAGTGTGTGTACATTGAGTTCTTCCTAATTTGTAGCAAAACTCTCTAAGGTGACATCTCTTTTTGCAAAAAGTGCAAACATAGACTTATTTGGGTCTCCCTTTGTTAGATTTCTTAGGTTAAACTTTTTTTGTGGTTTGAATCGAGGTCTATAAGGATCTACCACAAATTTAGGAACCGATTTCGGTGCAGTATGAAAAGGGGATGCACCATTATAACCTATTCCTTGCTTATCCTTAAAACCTAATGTATGGCCGAGGAGCATCTTTCAACCCTTTTTTAATATATCCTCTACCGTGACCTTGACCTCCCAAACACGTTTTATATTTTTCTCAAGTTGGGATAAAAGTGATTCAAGTTTCTCATGAGTCTCCATGGATGCTTGAAGATCTCTCGTAAGACTATCCACTTTGTTGGCTAAGTCACCATTTTCCCTCTAAACTAACAAAACTCTCTCTCTCTCCCAAAAAATCTCACCGAGGACTCTCTCTCTCTCGCCTCTTTCAACTCCTTCTATAAAGGTGAAACACTAAGCACTAAACCTTTGTTTTGTTTCTTCATTTTAAAGGACTCAGCATAAAGCTCGGTAAAAGTACGTTGAAGGTTAATCCCGATTTCACTCAAAATGTCATCTCACTTACTTTCTTTAGAATGTCTAGACTCACTACCGAGGTCATCATATTTAGTAGCTTCCTCATCGGTATGAGGTGCACTAACATGGATGGCCATGAACGTGGAGAAGTTACGTCCATATGGTGATTCATCCCCAAAATCCACTGACTCAACATTGCTCTCACTAACGTGGCATTAAGCACAGTGTTTCCTTTGCCTTATTTTTCTAACGGTGTAAGCACATTCGTGATCTTTGTGACCCTTACCCTCGCACTCATAATATATTTCTTCATCATTATTTAGGTAATTTTTCCTTCTTTTTCAAATTTTTCTTACCCAATTTATATTTTTTTTTATCTTTGTCAAAACATTTAGTTTTTTTAGAAGTACTTTCTTTTCTAAGTTTGAGAAATTTTTTGATTTTTTTTTTTTAAAAAAGGGATAATTAATCCAAATCAAAATTATACTTGGAGTCATATGACACTTCCTCTTTATTCTTATATTGAACTTTTAACGCAATTACCTTTTCCTTAGGTTTAACAGTTTTTGGGAACATGTCGATCTCCTACGTTTGAAGGTTTCCTACGAGTTCTTCTAATCTAAGCGTATCTAATATCCCCAATTAATTAGGCAGGATAAATGTAGAAATAAAACGAGTCGAAAGTGATCTCAAAATCTTTTTATCTACTCGAGTTTCAGGAATTTTCTCACCTAAATTAAAACTAGAGTTTATGATGTCACAGAATCGTGCATAAAATTCATCCAACAACTCAATCTATAGAATGGTAATAGTCTCAAACCACATGGTGAGATTTTTCAGCTTATAAGCTTTCACATCATTAATACCCTCGTGAGTGAGCTGGAGGGTATCCCAAGCTTCTTTGTACATAGTGCACGCCATGATGCAGCGGAACTCATCGGGAGTGATAGATGAAAAAATGGCACTTAACTTCCGAAAGTTTTTTGTACTCCATTTATATGCATCCCCCATCCAAGCAATGATGGGTGTAAGACTTTCGATATTGTCGTTGGTCACAGTGAGTGGTGTCCACTCTCTTTAACATGCAAGTCGGACCCTCTCAAAATTTTCTTTTGAAGTAGACTTCATCCTAGCTTTTCAACATGCATCATTTTGACCCATCAAAATAGGAAGCATGTTATACAAATTATCCATAAAATACAAATTTATAAATATCACCAATTAAAAAAAATAATATCAAAAAATATTTGTTAAAAGGACCACACAATATTTTACTGCAATCGACCATGATACCAATTTGGGACTGCAGTGATTCTATGGAATGATTTGTATATTAGGCCAACCACGCATAAATTAAATTTTACAGGATTTTATCTTTTAATTAATTCAGTGCGCTGGTAAAGATGTGGTCCAAATTTAGTTACATCAAAGAAGTAAGGAAAAATTTCTAAAAGGGGAAAAATCTTTGTTTAGCAAAATAAAAAAAATGATAGACACAGTCCACTTAAAGACCATCTAGAACGACTACGTATAATGTGCAAAGTCTTCAATTTATCCTACAAAATATGGCCCAATCCAATGCCATCCATAGGAAGCTGTCTTCCCTCGGTATCCATCGATCAACCTTTGTACTTTTTCAGTAGTAGAACCGCAGTTTCATAAGTCATGTGTAGAGATGGAACTTACAAGTTATTACGCAAGGTGTATTGAAAATTAGGTTTCATAAATTTCACAAATAACATATGGGGATGTATGATTTGGAAAAAAAAAATGGGCTTGGAAAAGAAAATATGGGAAACTTTGGAATATGTATTGGAAAATCGTTTTCACCAAAGTTCTTAAGAAATTCAGAACAAAACCGTTTTTTTTATAGAAAAATCATGAATTTCGAGGCAGGGATGTCGTTCGAAAAAAATTAGTTCGAATGAAAATAGTTGTTTCGTTCCAACCATATCTACGTTCGTTATAATGAAAACCCATTCCCATTCAAACTGCCTTCTAATGAGATTATAATAACTAATCTCTATTAATACAAAGATATCTCGTTTGAATGTCATTTGATGGTCGTTCTAATAGATTGCATATCTAGTTCAAATAAGACTCAATCTCTTTAGAATGAGATGAAAAATACTTTATATTTTAAATTTCTTTTATAAATAGCCTCGATTTAAAAAAAATCCCTGTATATGATTCATACAAATTCATGAAAACTCAAGTTTATACCTCATTAAAGTGTTGATGATGATCTTATAAACGGATCTCGATCACTAACATGTCTTCGAATGACCTTGGAGATAATGTAGACGTTCTGTTTGAGATACCAATTTGTGATGTGATACGCAAAAACTACAAAAAAATCCTAAGTTGTGAGAAATTATAAAATATGGCTCTTACAATTTGTTAGCCGATACGAGTATATTAAGTTAAAATGTAATTATTAATTAGTTAAGTCTGGCTCGATTTTATAAAAAATTACTTGATTATTGATGGGATCGAATATCGAGGGAATAATCCCATAAGAAAATCTCCGGCCCTAGTCCCTGGAAATTCTATAATCGCCAATAATACTAAATCAAGTAAAATATTTACGTAGTTAATTATAGTGTATTTTGAATATTTTTAAAGGATGTGAATTCAAATAGAAAATATAAGAATAACATTGCAATATATATAAATATACAATGTGATGTTTCACATGTCACAACATGCAATTAAATAGTTAAATAAACAATTGAAATAAATACGGGAATAATATGGGGTATTACAATTATATTTATATTATACCTTGATTGTTGAATAAGCGCTACATAATATATGCAAGTCGTGGGGTTGTTTGGTGATTAAGGGTTGTTAGGATACCCTCTATATATTGTATTTCATTCGTGAGTTAGACCTTATATAATACATGTGAGGTATCATGATGCTTAATTTTTATATGGGATGTTAGGATGCCTTACATATTATGTGTGATATTCATAATTGACATATCTGAAAGTAATCTCATTTAATAATTGAAATTGAATAACTCATAATAATAATTAGAACTATTCCCAATTGTTAAATACTTGAGGTCGATGAGGGAGATATAATTGAAGAGTGCGTTTGCGTTCAAATTAAGAAATTATTTAATTAAATATCAGTTTTTCAATTAAACCCTAAAACATGCATCTAGGTGTGATTGAAATCAATATGTTCATGCAAGAATAATTAATCACACACAAAACACACAAATGTGAAAAAAATCGCCCAAATGGGTAAAACCTTTTATTTTCACTATAATTTGTAAAAACGGTTACACGGATTACAATGAAAATAAGTGTGACAAAGAAATACCCTCGGGTGTCAATTTCTATGTCGTCGGCTGGAATCTCCCTCAAGAACTCCAGGTGGGTAGCAGTAGAGAAGAAGATGGATCCTCCACGAAGTTACTCCAGATGAGTAAAACAATCCTCTTGAAGGTTTAACAATTCACATAAATAGATGTGATTGTTTATGTGAATAAAAAAGGCATAATTAGAAGGCGAAGTCTGTTTTTTGGGAAGTTTTTTGCAGAAATCGTGTTGAAAAAGACTTGGAAAACGTGTAGAATGCACACTGGTATTTATACGAAAATCGAGGTGGCGTCGACGCTCGAACGAGATAGGCATCTCGCTCGAACGAAGGACACGTGTCTTTCGAACTACATCGCATGAGATGCTTATCTCGCTCGAACGACAGTGCTAAATCGTTTGAACGAGCTCGTCGACCGAGGCATTCTTCTTCTACACTTAAAAAATTATGCTTTTCAAAAAATAAATCAGACTTTGAAACAACATTTTCTAAAAATTTCCCAAATATTTATACAAATATAAACAACTCCAATAAATCATTTTATCAATAATGCGTAGTGGAGTAGTGGGAAACGGTTGAGCAGCGCGTTGCATGTAGCATGATGCACGTGTGAAGATGATGGATGCATGGATTCGGATAAAGGCCGTCATGGATGATCGTGTTGACGAGAGGAATGTAGCGGTATCAGACATACAAACTGTGATCTAGGAAAGACAGAAAATTCCTAGATTCTACCCCGGACATTTATAAAATTATGTCCTTACAAATCTCCCCCTATGTCTATGCCGGTACATACATAAAAAATATTAATTATGCAATCTCCATAAAACAAATGACATACAATATAATATCCCCATTAAACCCTCAAACTGATAATACTAAATGACATATCGCCAAAACTTCAACATCTTCAAATTTTCACCTCTTGAGAAACTCCCAAAGCTTTTCTCATCACGGTGTGTAGTTCAATGAATATCACTTTTGTACCTACACACATGAGGTAAAGAAAATACCCGTAACAAGCAACATTTTGAAATATAATGATATGCAAAAATCAAATATCAATTCAACATAAGCCAATCATTGATAAATCAACCAAACACCAAGATTCTCCCCCACATTTCATTCTCTCCCTTTTTATGTGGTCCCCAAATAGACAAATATGAGAAGCATAAATATGGAAAATGTCACATGGTAACCACCTTGCTCTTTTTGAATTTTTCAAAAAATTTCACACATAATATACAACAAAAAATCACACCATGAACAAACACAAAAACAACCAAGTCGATGATAGCATAAATGTATGGGTGTGATCAAATTCGATAGGAAAATCAATGCATACAAACATAACATATGTGCACGATGAATATCGGATACTCTTAACGAATGCACTTAACATCTACCTTGGGTGTAAAAAGATGGAAATATGAGACATTGACTCAATCAAATCAACAAATCAAAGATCAAAGTGATTTCCACACCAATAACGTCCAAAACGATTTAATGCTTTTTCAATACTTTCTAGAAAGTGCAAACCCTTTTAAATTCTCCAACCAAACACCCTCAGATTTATATTTTGAATAGAGGTTATCTAAATTCTCTAACTTTGGAGAATTGATGGTGAAACCTAAATGACCCATATTTGGCATGAATTTCTTTTTATTCCCATAAATTTTTTTTGGGCTCTTTTAACCTCTTGGACCTCGGATAATAAAATTCCTCAATTTTTTAGGTCCGATTTAACGGTGGCTTAATCGTAAAGGATAGATAATTACCTTTCGGAGCCCTTCACCTTTCAAAAAAATATCACAAAATCACACCAACTGGGATTTACATGCATTCCAATCTTATCAAGTTTTATCGCTTAAGGTTCGTTGTATAGATAGAATTGAGATGGAAACACTCAAACCAATATGTGATAGACAAGTGCAATAATCAAATAAAATCGTGCATGTGTGCAATAAAGGAAATATGGAGCCAAACATGTAGAAAGATATCACTAATCACATCTCAAAGACTCCAAACAATGTAAATCACATGGATGCAATGATGTAGCATCTAAATCACTATCAAACAGTCACATGGATAAATGGAATGAAATTTGTAACTCGGCTATCTTAAATGCTCATCCATAAAAAGTGAAAATAAAATACAAAAATCTTTTTGTGCTTTTCTAAAATTTTTATAAAAAGAAAATCTTTTTGGATTTTTCAAAAAATAGAAAAAGCAAAAAAATAATAATACAAATGATACAACCTAGGAATAGGAATCATATGATATGAACGTGACAATGCACTATACTAGACATGAGCCAACCCCTCAGTCAACTGTGCAAATCCCCAAATATTTCCTAAGACTCTCAAATATAAGGACATCTAAAGGCTTCGTCAATATATTGGCTAACAGAAGGTCGGTGGGTACGAAACTCACAGATACGACTTTCTCCTTAATTAACTGTCGTATAAAGTGCTCTCGTATCCTGATGTACTTTGTGCGCGAGTGTTAGACTGGATTACAGGATATTCGTATCGCGCTCATGTTATCACAGGAGATAGTCATGGTGTCTTGTGAAATCCCATAATCCTCCAGCATTTGCTTCATCCACAAGAGTTGCGTGCAACAACTCCCAGCGGCGATGTACTCATCCACCGCAGTGGACAAAGAGATGGAGTTTTGCTTCTTGCTCATCCAGAAGATAATAGCATAACCAAAATAGAAACACCCACTAGAAGTTCTCCTACAACCATCTGCATCCCCAGCCCAGTCAACATTCGAGTATGCGGACAAACGGTTAGTGGTATCCAAGGAATACCAAATGCCACGGGAGATAGTCCCACTCACATATTTGATAATACATTTAAGAGTGATTAAGAGAGACTCTTTAGGGGACGCCTGATGTCGCGCACAGATTAAAACACTATAGGCTATATCGGTACGACTGGCAGTCAAGTAGAGAAGACTACCTATCATACTCCGATACAAGGTTTGACCTACGTCCTTGCCTGAAGTGTTCTTAGTAAGCTTGATAGAAGTACTCATAGGTTTACGTGCATGCTTAGCGGAGTCTAAACCAAATTTTTTCACTAGGTCTCTAGCATACTTGGATTGAGAGATGAACATCCCATCCTCTAGCCGACGAACCTGGAGACCAAAAAAGAAATTAATCTCACCTACCATGCTCATCTCAAACTCACTTTTCATCTCCTCCTCAAAGTGGTGAGCATGCTGGCAGCACGTGGATCCAAAGACAAATTGATCCACATAGACCTGGGCAACTAAAATAGCACCGTTATCTCTCCTGACGAACAACCTCATATCAACTCCCCCTCTCTTGAATCCACGGGCTAAGAGATAGGAAGTAAGCCTCTCGTACCAAGCACGGGGTGCTTGCTTCAAACCATACAAGGCTTTCCTCGGATAGTAGACGTGTTCCGGGTGCTTAGGGTCTTCAAACCCTTTTGGTTGTTGCACGTAAACTTCCCCCTGTAGAATGCCATTTAAAAAGGCACTCTTGACATCCATATGATATATCTTGAAGTGTAGATGACATGCGATGAAGAGTAGAAAGCGAATGGACTCAAGCCTCGCAACAGGAGCAAATGTCTCCCCAAAGTCTACACCCTCTATTTATGTGTATCCTTGAGCGACCAACCTAGCCTTGTTTCTGATTGTGGTACCATTTTCATCTATTTTATTCTTGAAAATCCACCTGGTACCTATCACATTAGTCTCACTAGGTCGTGAGACAAGTTCCCAGACATTGTTCTTTTTAAACTGAAGCAACTCATCCTGTATAGCAGATATACAATGTTCATCCTTGAGTGATTCTTGGGCTCTACTGTGGACGTGTAGTAAAAATAATTCACAACGTTCTCTAGCTAAGCACGAGTCTTGACCCCTAAGGTGGGATCACCTACAATGGAGGCAGGGTCACGACTGTTGTGAACCCAAGAAGGTGTGTCCCCTAAAACAGGAGTAGGGTCCACAGGGTGTGGGTGAGGGATAAGTAAATCGCTGCCAGAAAAGTCCTCATCCTCACACTGAAGGCTAGAATCAATAAACATCGGAGGTTCATCATCTTGCACGGTGACGTTTATTGACTCCATAACCTTAGAGCTCTTCAGGTTAAAAACTCAGTACGCTCTACTATTCGATGAATATCCTAGCAATATTCCCTCGTCACTCCGGGAGTCAAACTTTCCTAATTGCTCTCTATCCCATAGGATGTAGCATTTACTCCCAAAGACACGGAAATATGCAAGATTGAGTTTCTTTATTGTCCACAATTCATAAGGCATCTTAAGTGTGTGTGGACGTAGGTAAACCCTATTCACTGTGTGGCATGCAGTAGACACTAGGGCTGTCAATGGACCGGATCTGGACCCGGACCCGATCCGGACCCGACCTAAATTAACGGATCTGAGCAAATTTTATAGACCCGATTATCCGATTACCCGATTAGTTAACGGATCGGATCTAAATATACACGACTCCGATCCGATAAGGACCCGACCCGAATGTGTATATATATATAATATAATAAATATATATTTATATATAATATTATATATATATAGTCTTACATATAGTTACTAAATATATATATAACTAATATATGTATGTAAATATGTATGTAATATATAACTTAAAAACAGTTAGTTTTATATTATAAAAATAGTATATATATATATATATATATATATATATATATATATATATATATATATATATAAGTTATATATAAAAAAAACAGTTAGTTTTATATTATAAAAACAGTTTACATACATAATATAAATTATATTATAAAAACAGTTTATATATATATAAGTTATATTATAAAAACAGTTTATAAAAATAGTTAGTTTTATATAAAAAAAAACAGTATATATATATATAAGTTATATATAAAAAAACAGTTAGTTTTATATTATAAAAACAGTATATAACTTATATATATAAGTTATATATAAATAAAAAAACAGTTTTATAAAAACAGTTTTATATATATATATTCGGGTCAGGTAATCGGGTCGGATCTCCGGGTCCTTAACGGATCCGGGTCTGGATCCATTTTCTGAGACCCATCGGGTAATCGGGTAAGACCCGATCCGCTAAAAATATACCCGGATCGGATCTGGATATACCTAGACCCGATCCAGACCCGATCCGTTTACACCCCTAGTAGACACTGCCTCTGCTCAAAATCTCCTGGAAACTTTACGACCTAGAAGCATAGATCTAGCCATTTCCTGAATCGTTCGATTCTTCCTCTCAACAATCTCATTTTGTTGAGGAGTCCTATCAGCTGAAAATTCATGTTTAATGCCAAGGCTATCACAGTAAAGATCTACCATTGCTTCATTAAATTCAGTGTCGTTGACACTATGTATCATATTAATAGTGACTCCGTGTTGATTTTATAGGACACGACACTTGGTCGTTAAAAATTCTATAGCATCACATTTCTTTCTCAGAAAACCTGCAATCGAATATCTGGAGAAATCATCCACCATCACAAGGATATACCTCTTACCACCCAAACTCTCAGTACGAGTAGGACCTATAAAATCCATGTGAATCAACTCAAGCACATGGGAGGAGGTAATGGAATGAAACTTCCTATGGGGGCTACTAATTTTCTTTCCCAACTGATAGGGTCCACAAACCTTGGAAGTTGGCTTTCCAAGTGGTGGTAAACCACATACTAGGTCCTTTTTGGCTAAACGAGTCAAATCTCTAACATTCACATGACCTAGACGTTAGTGCGACAGATCTATAGGAGTGATCGTTGTGCTATTGCAGACAAAGTAAGGACGTGGGCATATTCCCATAACAATTATCCTTTGTCCTTACCCCTTGCACTAAAAGTTTATTGATTTGATTATAGACATTACACGCGTCCCGAACAAACTTTGCGGCAAAGTCTGTATCGCAGAGTTGGCTAATGCTGAGAAGGTTTGCTTTCAAACCTTTGACGTACAAAACGGTATCTAGCTTAGGTAATCCTGGTAACTCTACTGTACCTAGTCCTATTATGATAGACTTGCTCCCATATCCAAAGGTGACTCTACCTTCCTTATACTCCCCTATGTAGGTAAAAAATGAGACATCACATGTCATATGTCTGGAGCACCTACTATCAAAATACCACTGTGAGGTATTATGTGCTTGAGAGCGACATGAACAACAAGGGCCTTTTCATATTTCTTAGGTACCCAAGAAGTGGTAACCTTTTGTTTACCTTTGATGTTGTTAGTTTTATCAGTCATGCGGGAAGCATTCACTGACGGCAAAGACATCCATCGAAATTCCTCCATCAAACTCTGTGATGTGGCAGCTAAAAACTCAAAACGCTCTCTCATACTTGAAAAATCATCAATACGATATGGTGGAGCAGAAGTACGTTGTGTCTGACCCAAAGTATAGCAAAACTCCCTGAGGTGGCCTTTTCTTTTGCACTACGTACCGAAAAATACAGTATTAGGCAAACCTTGGTATGATTTTCTTAGTCGAACTCTCCTTCGGGGTTTTTGACGATGGCCATACGGAGTCGTAGTAAACTCAGGAACTGGTCCAGGTGCAATTTGGGACATGGAGGCACCATCATAACCTATTGTTTGCCTATCACCAAAACCTAAAGCGGGGTCGAGGACCATATATCCCATCTTTTCTGATTTGTCATCGATTTGTACCTTGACTTCTCGTGCTCTCTCAAGATCATGAATAAGCTGGGCAACAAGGGTTTTAAGTTTCTTCCAAGTCTCCAGGGAGGAATGGAGCTCACTCGTAAGACTAGACACTTGTTTAGTCAAGTACCCTTTCTCTTTCTCAAAACCACTCTGTCTCTCTCCAAACACACACTCTCTCTCTCTCTCTAAACAAACTTTCTTTCTCAACACAGGAAAAGTCTCTCTCTTTCAAGGTAGTGCACGTGCATGACTCTCTCTCTCTCTCTCTCTTCTTCTAAATCTTCCTCTAACGCAGTGAACCTAAGAACTAACGCTTTGTTACGCTTTTTGGTTTTAAATGACTCATTATATAACTCAGCGTAGGCGTGTTGAAGATTACTCTTGCTCTCACTTGCATCATCCCCCCTCTCACTCACATCGCTCTCACTGTCAATGTGTCCCTGTGAAGCATCATCCTCATCGTCGTGAGGATCACTAGAAGTACTCACATGACTATCCATGAATGCGGTGAAGTTACATTCATGCGGCGACTCGTCTCCAGAGTCCACCAACTCGACCTCACTGCCGTCACTAACGGTAGCATTAAGGACAGCTTTGCCATTTTATTTTTCAAGTCTATTCAGTCTAGTAGTTTAGAGGGGGCTTGGAGGTAATCCTGAGATTAGGGATAATCCATGCTTTGGCAAATAGTGTTTGGGATCAAGACAACGTGGCAACTCAAGTGTGGCAGCTTGGCGTGGTAATTCATGCGTTAGCTTGTTGATTACTTAGTCATATTGTATCTTTATTTGTATTGGCTATGAGCTATAACTATTGTAATGATGTAATGAGAATAATAAATTTGTGTGCGGTCGAACGGTACTCGCGAGAGACCAGGTTTGGCAGGGCCTGGGAGAGCTTTCATGCTCTAGCGACCGACCTCACCACAGGAACTTTTAGAGGGACTTGGTTTGGAGGATTGAGAAGTTAGGCACTGTTGGGTCTTGTCCTGACCATCTTAGATACACCTGGTAAAAACACCGAAGGACCTTGACCGTGGAACCTCGGGCGGAGTAGCTTGGATTTCCATCGGGCGTTGAGTTGAAAACTGAACAACCTTCTACTTAATGTCGCATCTACTGTAGGTGATGTCACTAGCCATCTAAACAATGTCACACTTGCACTTGAGTAAACCACGGTGGTATTTGGGGCTGTCAATCAGTTGGTGAGCCACCTCTGGGACAACAGCCCCCTGACACACAGTGGTCAGTCTTGGAATTTAATGTTTATGACGTGGAAATAACTAGTGCATCAGGAATTTAATGTTGTGACATAAAGTATGAGGGATGTCTTTTCATAGTCTTTAATGACTGAGTCGCCTCGGGGATGGTGTGGGGGGATATTTAAGGACCCCAACCACCCTTGAGGAGGCAGGATCTTTTTGAGAATTCAGAAGTTATTGCTAGAGAGAACACACATCAGAGAGATTTATTGCAAACTCAAGAATTTACTCGCCCACCATTGTTATTTATTGCGAAGCTTTTAATACTTGACAGAGATTCTTGAGGGTGTTTGACGTGTTTCTACCTGCCCACGAAGGTGTATCTAGGGAGATTATCTCTCTCCCCCTCAAGCTAAGTCACTTCTAAAGTTCATTACTAATTCCTAGGTTATACACGAGGGTTTTTGAGAGTTTAAACTAAATCTTATCTTCGTTAAGTTTGTGTTTGGGTGCTCTATCACTAATCCAAAGCTTCGGCCCATTAGCTTATCATTACCATACTCGAACAAGGGTTACGCATCCATCTATAATCTAAAGTACCCTCTTACATTTGGCGACTCCGCTGGGGAGGCATTCTTCTAAGTAAAGAGTATGGCGCAAGATAATGCTAATCGAAGGCTCAACTTTTATGACATCCAGCATAATGAAGAACAAGCTGCGAGAGAACTGAAGGCTCTAAGGGATGGAGCTCCTCGAGTGGAGGTACCTCCGATTTTGGCGACATCAGGCATTCTGGGGGTAACACAAGCTTCCGCGAGTGCAGGGTTGGGACCCACCCAGGTCGCGCTCCTCATGAGTAAGTTTTATGAGTTTTTGCAGACTCCAGTAGATTCAACTATGCTAGGAGGATTGGAGGCCAATGCCTTCATAACACCAGGGGTAGCTCTAATAGCCCCGCCAGGCGCAGGCGTAGCGGGAACGGTCCTAACGAGCATACCCTCTATTGTGAACCCAACATGGGGAACATCAGGAGCATCGGCGGCCGCAACTGTGGCGCCTACTCCAACTGCAACGGGCGCTCAGCCCGTGGTACCATTGGTTGTTGCCCAGTAACATCACCCATGGAGGAAATGAGGAAGGAGATGAAAAAGGAGATGCTGAAGTTCATGTAGGCTTCCTCGCAGTCTACTGTCGAGGGGCATCCGTTTTTAATGAGTTTCGAACGCTGTACCCCCAAGAATACAACGATGAGCCCTATCCGAAGGACTATATTCCTCATATTTTTGAAAAGATACACGGGAAAAGGTGGGAAACCAAAGGAGCATATTAAGCACTTCGTTGAACACTTAGGGGCGCATTATAACAATAAAAGGCTTAGGTTGAGGGAGTTTTCCAAATCCTTGACCGATAAGGCATACACCTGGTATTCCCATTTGGCTCCCAACAGTGTTTCTACATGGGAAGAGATGCACGCACTGTTTGTCCTGAAGTTCTTCCTGGCAATAGATGAGTTTACCTTGACTCAACTAGGTAGGGAGAAGCAACGATCGGGGGAAGAAATGGTGGCCTATGTTCGAAGGTTCGGAGAAAGATCCCTTGACGTGAGGGAGGAAGCCAAAGAATCCAAGTTGCTGCAGATCTGTGCTGAGGGGCTGCTTCCTAAGTACATCTGCCATCTTATTAACGAGACGCGCAAGGGGACTTTTGTGGCATTCTTAAAAGTAGCGCAAAATATCTCTTTGGTGGTACGACCCAATCCAGTAGTGATGCCCATGATGTTCAAACAACCAATACAACCTGCGGGGGGGGGGGGGGGGGTCTCAGCCCCTACGGATAGGGTACACTGAGGGAGGAGATAGGGGCAAAGCATCGAAAAAGGATAATTAGAGGAAGTTCGAAAGGGACAGGGAAGACCCACCACCATTTCCCTGTACATTAGAAGAAGTTGTCAGCTGTTACAACGCGATGGTCCAAGGAGGAACAGTCTATGAGCCAAAGGACGTTCCCGCGGGGGAGCCTGATGCAGCAACGAAGGCGGATCCAAAGTACTGCCAGGTTCATCGGAGGATCCAGCATCCAATAAAGAGCTTCTTTACCCTGAGGAGAATTATCGACAAGTATGTAAAGGCAGGGACACTACAAATCCCTCCCCAGAATGTCAACAACAACCCCTTTCCAGCACATGGGGCCAATCTCGTGGTAGCTTATGATGAACAGGCCAAGAGAGGGGAAAGAGAGTCGACAGCAAGGAAACAAGAGTACGAAGAGGATCTGGAAGACTGTACGAGGGGAATGGCTAATGTTGTGTTGGCCTACGATGAAGCAAGTGCCAAGGATGCAGAAGAGGTGTACAGTGTTGAAGGCGAGGAAATAGATCCAGCTTTAAAATACTGTGCAGTTTCGAAGTCCTCGAAGTTCACTTGGTTCTTCGACCAGGTGGGGGTATCGAATGAGATTAGGCTGGAGATAACCCAGGCAATACTTGATATTGTGAGGAAGAACGCAGTCCCTTCACTAAGATGGAAGGAACCCATGGCCAGATTGGTGAGAAGGTTTTTGTCAGAGGTAACCTTTAGCAATGCAGATAGAGCCATAAGGTTCCCTTATAACATGCCATTATATGTGACTGCCAGTGTCAACGGAGTTAGCTTCGCAAGGACTCTCATGGATGGAGGAGCTTCCATCAATATCATGCCAATCAACTCCTTTCACACGGCCAATATTTTATAAGAGAGGTTGGTCCCCATGTCTTTGGTAATTTCGGGGTATGATAACCAATCTTATAAATCCATTGGGTATGTTAACGTGGGGATCGTGATGGGAAATTTGAGTTCCCATATAAAGTTCCACGTGATAGAGAGTGCAACTTCCTATCATCTGCTGATAGGAAGGGTGTGGATGTACAACCAAGGGTTAGTTCCTTATACGTACCACCAATGCGCTAAGGAGAATATCAAGGGGACCGAGGTAACCATCGGGGCTACAAAGAGGCCTTTCGCTATCGAGGAGGCACACTTGGTGGACACGGCATTTTATACTGAGTTGGAAGAAGAAGTTTGGGTCCTAACAAGGAGGATGGAGGGAGAATGGGTTCCCTCGATCAGAGAAAGAATGGGGCCCGTGAATGAGCAAAATAAATAGGTTGCGAGTAGCACGAAGGTAATTGTCGAAGAGGATCATCAGGTAGTCCCTCGACCCCAAAGCATCTCGAAGCGGCTTAGATACATGATGAGGCCCAGAGTGGATCCGATAGAGTATGAGGTCTAACAACAAAGTATGTTGAGCCACTTCTCAGAAAATAGGGTGGTTGAGGCTTCTAGGGAAAAGAAGAGGAAGGCAGTCATCGCTATCAGCAGACAATGCAAAAAGGTCATTACTGAAGATGGAACGGTGTTACATCAATTATAATGGTGTGAGCGGGCGATCGAGGAAGCTGATGATGAAGTTGACCCGATATACGAGTGCTTTCTGGTAGATCGATTGGAACAATGTATGGTGATGACAATTCCAACATACAGGAATTTATGGAGGAAGTTACCGAGGAACCAGATTACATGGCGGATCAACCAAAGCCCTAGGCACAAGAGTTGGAGCAGTTAAACCTGGCAAAAAAAGGAGAAGATCCAAGGCCCATCTTCATATCGAAGGATCTCCGTAAGAAGAAACGAGAGGCCTTGGTCGAGTTGATTCTGGAATTCACATATGTTTTTTCATGGAAATACACGAAGATGGAAGGGTTTGATGAGGAAGGAAGCTGTCACAAGTTGAACGTGATGCCTTCAGCCATTCCAATAAAATCAAATAATAACATACAATCCTGAGCTGGATTTGAAGATCAAGGAATAGGTTCAATGCTTGCTAGCGGTGGGGTTTATTAAATCGATACAACACCTGATCTGGCTATCCAACATTGTCCCAGTAGGAAAGAAAGATCAAAATCAAATAAGAATCTATGTGGATTTTTGAGATTTAAACAGAGCTTGCCCCAAAGATTAGTGCCCTATACCCTCCATTGAGGGCTGGATAGATGCAACGGCGGGTCATGAGATGTATAGCTTCATGGATGGGTATGTCGGATACAATTAGATCAAGATGGACCCCTCGGATGCAGAAAAGACAACATTCAGAACCCCGTTGGGTAACTTCATGTACAAGGTGATGCCGTTTGGACTCAAGAATGCTGGGGTGACTTATCAAAGAACGATGACGCCATTTTTCATGACTTCTTTCACAAGTTTGTGGAATTCTATGTGGATGAATTGGTCATCAAGTCGAGGAAGGAGGGGTCCCATCTAAGTGATTTAAGGAAGGTGTTTGCCCGTTGCAGGAAGTTTAAACTAAAATGAATTCACTGAAGTGTGTTTTCGGGGTGACAAGTGGGAAATTCTTAGGCTTTGTGGTTAATCGACAAGGGGTGCAGATGGACCGGGACAAACATCGGGTGATCCTAGAAATGTCGTGTCCGAGAACGATGAAGGAGCTTAAGAGTTTCCTCGGTAAAGTCTCCTACCTTAGGAGATTTGTGCATGGGTTAGCCGAGGTAACACGCCCAGTAATGCATCTGCTGCAAAAGAACACGAAGTTCAAATGGGAGGCAATCCACCAAGAGTATCTTGACGGACTAAAGAAACTGCTCATCTCACCACAGACCATGGTTCCACCAAGGGAAGGAATACCGTTGTAGTTGTACCTCACATCCACTATAAGGTCCGCGGGAGCCTTGCTGGCACAAGAAATCGATGGGCAAGAACAACCAGTTTATTACCTCAGCAGGATCATCCATGGGCCGGAAGTCAGATATAGTAGCTTAGAAAAGCATTATTTGGCCTTAGTATTTGTAGCACAAAAACTTAGACATTATATGTTGTCTTTTACAATTCATATTGTAACTAGATGTGAACCCATTAAGTATTTTCTTCCAATAACTATATTGATTGGCATGGAAGCTAGATGGTTCCTTATCCTCTCTGAATATGACTTGAAGTGTGTGGTTCCTCACGCAATTAAAAGCCAGGCGTACGCAAATCTGTTGGCCATTTTCCCTTCGGGAACCTTCAACCCACCCAAAAAAGATATTCTAGGAGACGACTTGCAGGCCAACCATCTAAATGCAACGAACGAGGAATGGATGATGCAGTTTGATGGGTCATCGGCAGAAAAGAAAGGAGGGGCAGGGGTCATTCTTTCGAAAGGAATGGAGGAGATTTTCCTTTCCTACAAGTTAGATTTCCCTTGCTCTAACAACGAGGCAGAATATGAAGCATTGGTGTTGGGTTTCCTAGAAGCTCTTCGAAAAGTGATCCGCCCACTCTGCATCAAGGGGGATTCAAACTTGGTGGTTCAGCAAGTAAACGGGGAGTACGCATTGAAACACATGGGCTTGGCACCCTATAGAACAATCATCCAGAGACGTCTTTGTTAGTTCCATGAAACCAAAGTCAGAAGGCAGCCTAGAACGATGAATCGGCATCCAGACACCTATGCCACCATTGCCCAAAAAATGATCATGAGGAGCGATACAACTACTGTCGTGATTCAACGAAGAACAACCCCTTCAATGGTACAATCAATTCTACCAATGTAGTAGGACGCGGATTGGAGGGGAGAAATTAAGTGGCAGCTGGAGACTGGTGAAGGAACGATGGGGCTCAGAGAATTGGCCTAGTACTTTACCAACTAGGAGAACCTTTATTTCAGAAATGCGGGAGGATGGCTATTAAAGTGCATCGGCCCAGAAGAAACAGGGCAGAGATTGAAGAAAACGCACGAAGAACACTGCAAAACGACTGAGATCCCCCTTTATAGAAGAATTCAAAGGGAAGGGTATTTCTGGCCTAGGATGAAGCAGGACGCAGCCGAGTTACAACGAAGGTGCGATAAATGCCAGTTGTTCTTCGAGGCAGAAGAATGTCATTTCGTAGAAACTCATCCTCACTGGAGACAACCCTATATTGACTTCATTAAAGATGGAGTTATCCCAACAGAGAAAATTGATGCGATGCGACTCCGACGAAGGGCCCCGAGATTCTACGTCCAAGAGGGGTAGCTTTATCGAAGGTGGTACTTCAATAGACCATTATGTTGCATCACGAAAGAAGAAGCGGCTGTGGTCCTCCAACCGGCGCACAATCCAGCTCATATAGGAGGGGCCAAGTTGTATGACTAGTTGATGACTTTGGGGTATTATTGGCCAACGACAGAGAAAGATTCTGCCGAGTTCGTTCGGAAGTGCAAAGCTTGCCAGCTTTATGGAAATACGATCCATGCCCTGTCGATGGACCTATACTCCCTGGCAACGCCTTACCCTTTTCACACGTGGGCGTTCGACCTGGTAGGGTCAATACACCTTTCATCGAGGGGGAAGATATGGATACTAGTTATAACGGAGTGTTTCACGAAATGGGCCGAGGCGATACCACTCAGAAGGGCAACGACTGGGGTGGTGAGAAACTTCATCACAGAATACATCATTTGTCGTTTTGGGATCCCAAAGATTATTCTCTCAGATAACGGGACACCCTTCGTTAATTCAGAAGTAACAATGCTCATGGATAAGTACTCCATTGTTCATCATACTTCAACGGTTGCATACCCAAAAGGAAACGGTCAAGCCAAAGCGACTAATAAACTGTTGGTTAATATTTTGGCTAAGAGTGCGAACTTTTACATTTTAAAATGCGGACTGGTATGTACATGTCCGGTTTGCAACACTGAAAAGATAAACTGTTGGTTTGCAACACTGGTGACACATGTCCGGTTCGCACTCTTAAAATGCGGACTGGTATGTACAAGAGCATGTGTGTGAGTGTGTGTGTGTGTGTATATATATATATATATATATATATATATATATATATATATATAATGCACATGTGCGGACTAGTTCGCATTTTAAGAATGTGGACCGAACATGTCACCTAACGGTGCGTCTAGAAATTATCCTCTAAATTATAGGCACATTCTCTCTCTTTTCTGGGTCACCGCCAGATGACACGTATCCGATCCACATTCTTAAAATGCGGACTAGTCCGCAGGACTGTATATATATATATATATATATATATATATATATATATATATAAGAGAGAGAGAGAGAGAGAGAGAGAGAGAGAGAGAGAGAGTACTATTTTCGTAAGCTTTTTTATTACATAATCAAAAGCTCAAGTGTAGTTATCCACATGACCGAAAATTTTATTTATTCTATGTAAACTTTTACCTACAGGAAAGTTTGCCTAATTTGGTCAGTCCTTTTTGGAACGCGAAATGAGTCGCCCCAACATAACTTTTATTAGTTGCTTAACTTGCAAGTATGTGCAGTTCCTTTCGTAAATGATCAATATAATCCATAAGAATGACGTCTTAGAATGAACCCCGCCTTTTCAGTGGACATTGATCACTGATTCACTTACCACACCACAATAAGAATCTACTCTTTTGGAGAGAACCCCTCCTCTTTATTAGGTATGCATCATCATTCACTATCATCCCAGACTTCTATGTTGAGTAAACCTGATTATATAGCTTTATTAATTAATATCCCGGGTTTCATTGAGACGTACAAATTTATATTAAATACCAGATTTCTTATGGTGGGTGTTAATGCATGCTGACCTTTCAATGGCAATTCAATTGGCATCTCGTGAGCTGAAAATAAATCAAAATAGGAAAAGGAAAAGGAAAAGGAAAATGATAACATATGTTCTTAGGTCATATATTTTGAATTTTAAAATATTAAATATTAGAATGTCATATTAATATTTGTTTCTTATTAAATGTATTTATTTTTAAAATTTTAATGTGTGTCCTTATAACCCATATTGTAAGAACTCATATCAAAATTATGTGATGATTAGGAACGCAAACATTAGTGTCGGACATGTCGTTTTCTTCTTTTCCTTTATCTCATATCTTTTTTCGCATACTTTTTGATGCAATTTCATAAATTAATGTTGAATACGAGTTGACTAGACATTTATTTAAAAGTAAATCGAAATTCATTAAAATTTATAAGAAGTACCAAGACATAAAAACCATATAGCACGATGTTTGCAATTTAACACCCCAAAACATTGCATTCTATCCAAAGTACTTTGTCAGCTTTATAATTTTTAAAAGCATAATGATATGAGTACAGAAATCTCTACAAAAATCTTCACATCTGACGTGGATTTCACTTATTCTCTCGCCCACCTATTAAACATTATCGTGTGGTATGCGATCCCGCCAGGGCACTAATAGCACTACTTTTTATAGAGATTTTGTGGAGTTGCTTTGTACCCATAGCACTACTCTTTGCACCAGTGGTCCCTGAACTTTCTCTATTCTAACATTTTGGCTCCCATTAACTATTTCTTTAAATATAATGAAATTGTTATGTCACTTGTAAATTACGCAAAAACATCTTTTATCACCCCAGCAACAAATCACATACATAAAATGACCACTAAGACACACCCAAACTAATAATTTTGAAAAATATTAATATGTTTTATCTACAAAAAAAATATCAATAGTACATTCGATTATGGCTTAGAGTTATTATGGATAGAGGGTTTGCTATGGGGGTTATAAAATACGTTATTGCCTTCATTTACAAGTCACAAATAATTTTCGTTAAATTTCACACAAAAGTGGACTAAAGGTTCTACTATGCAAACTTAAGTTTACCAATTGCCACAAAAATAAAATTTTGAGGGGCACTGCCATCTTTCATCCATGTGCATGATTTTGAGCAGAATATTATGCATTTAAAAAATCAACCAACAGAACGAAATAGTTTGCACATGTTCTCAAAATATGACGTTTTTAAGGATAAGAGCAAGTGCAAGATATGTAACAAAAATATGTGGGAAATGAGAGGGCATCCTTAAGTATATTAATGTCAGATGTCATATCCGATAAAGTCCAAAAGTCCACTAGAATATCGGAGGCGATGAAAAGATGCAATGCAAGCCATCTTGGACGCCAATAGAGGCATGTTAGAAAAATCAAACATGTAAATACACAAGCACTGTCAAGGATATGTTCCCAGAGTAAAATAAAAACTCTCAAAGCCTAACAAATAAAAGATTTTGACACTTAATATGCTAAGAAACATTTCTATACATTTCCATTCTCCCCCTTTGAATGTTGTATAGCAAAATATCCAAATATGGTAAAAGTCCAAAATACATGCAAATGTTACAGTATAAAATAAAGTCTCAATCATCTATTTACATCACCTGATACCTAGAAACAACAACATAGACTAATACTAGACAAAAAATACCAGTTATGTATGACATTGACTGAGATGCTTAAGAGACTAAACTGTTGGATAATATGAATGCAAATACAGAAATGGAACTCTTTATATATCACAGTAATGTCAACTTCAATACAACAATGTAACTTCTTTTTGTAATAGAAAACTTCAAGGCGTGATGTCACTTTTCTAAATACAGTATTTTTCCCACACGAACAACTTCGGTATACAAACGGGAATCGTCAAATCCGTACTCAAGATACAATGAAGCAACTTGCACTGCCTGCAACTTGTATATTTGAAGACAACCCTTGGATGCAACAGCGAAGAACAGTCAATCAAGTTCTTATTCTGTTTATGTGCACAAAACAGAATAAGAGAATTTGTATCTCCTAAAAATTGTAAGAGAGTAATAGCAGGGTTTGGAAATCTGAAACTGGTTTTTTTGTTATCACTCTAATTTTGTTTTAGGCAGCCTTTATTTATAGATAATGAAAGGCTTTGTCTTCAAGAGTCATGACTGTTGGATTAACAGGCTTAATCAATTCCGAAATGGTATGACTTTTAATTACCAACAGTCTTAAGACATTTTCGAACAGGTATAATAATACCGAATCGGTTTTGTACGGGTCAACCAAAAAGTGATCGCGCCCGAGCTACCGCGATTCGACCCGGACGAATCCCGGCAACCCGCTACCAATGCGTACACGTGGCGTGCGAAGTGCAAAGTGCGCCACTAGCGCCTCTACATCCCACTGCCCGCACCCGCATGCGCGCGCGCGAGCGCATGCGTGTGTGTACGGTGTTTCGCACCGTATTGAGGTCTCTTGAATAGCCTCTTAAATGCTAGATGAATTAACTCTTTATCTTCCATTTGTACTTATTAAGTGCACAAATTCTTAATATTTTTCGGATGTGGGACTCAAAGGTTGCCCACTCCTTTTATAGCTTAGTGGTAACATTTAGCTTTGTACATTTTCCAATGTGGGACACTATCCCTTTTTATATTTGGGTTAGCTTCCTACCTCTTCCTCACACTTCCAATGTGGGACAAGCTCTTTAAGCTTTTATACCCAAAAACTCTTACTCACTTATTTTAAAAATCACCAATATTCCTCCACCATTTTCAAAATAAGTTTTGTAAATCTTTGATTGTCTGTAAGACTGTGTATAAGCATTGGTGTCTCACGACTTGAACCAATACCCTGTGAAGGTTCGTCAAGGTTAACCATGAAAGTATAGTAGACTTGTCTTTGAACTATCAATCTATATTGATTAGCCGGATTTGTCTTCACCTACAAATCTTTTAGTCACTAATTATCCATATAGGCCGACACATGTATTAGGCCTTGTGTCTATACCTTGATTTCATGAGTGCTTTAGAGTCAAGCCAAGTTCTCATAGGAAGCGGAACCATTTTCACACTCATATAGGTAGTTTATCATAGGTGTCCATGTAACTTAAAACACCATAAATCTATTAAGGTTAAACTCATCATCTTTCATTATTAATTACATGTTCTAAGCACTTATCATTGGGACGTTAAATTTTATCGTGCTTACAATCACGTCGTATGATGTACTTTAATCATTGAACTTGAGACTTGAATATATCAAGTTTCAAGTTGAGTTTTCATCAAGAGTGATTATTATTAATGGGCTTTAGTCCTATCCCTATTGATGTCTTAGACACCAGTCCTCTTGCAAGACCTTTTGTAAAAGGATCAGCTAAATTTTGACTTGATTTTACATAATCCACTGTGATTACACTACCTATAATCATTTGTCTGACATAACTATGTGGCAGGCCAATATGTCTAGATTTTCCATTGTACACTTTACTATAAGCTCTGGAAAGTATAGACTCACTATCACAATGTATAGATATTGGAGGCATTGATTTTGGCCAAACTAGAGTTTCAATTAATAAATTCCTTAACCATTCTGCCTCTTTACTTGTTGCAGCTAATGCTACAAACTCAGCTGCCATAGTAGAGTCAGTTATACAAGTTTGTTTCTTTGATCCTCAAGAAACAGATCCTCCACCAAGAGTGAAAATCCATCCACTTGTTGAGGAATGATCCTCCCGCTCAGTTATCCAACTGGCATCAGAAAACCCTTCTAATACTGAAGGATATCCACTATAGTATATACCATAGTACATAGTTCCTTTCAAATATTTTAATATTCTATTGACAGCATGCCAATGCAATAAACTTGGATTACTAGTATATCTACTTAATTTACCAACAACATAAGCAATATCAGGTCGAGTACATGTCATGGCATACATTAAACTACCAATTACTCGTGCATATTTCAATTATGAAATAGCTCTACCATTATTAGGGATCATCTTTAGTTGTGGTTCAAAAGGTGTACTAACAGGTGTGCAATCAAACTGATTAAATTTCTTTCAAATTTTCTCAACATAATAAGATTGAGTGAGAATTATATTTTTATCTTTCCTTATTATTCTCATTCATAATATGACATCAGCTACACACATATCTTTTATATCAAATTTAGAAGACAGAAAATTCTTTGTATTATTAATGCTTTCTAAATCAGTACCAAGAATTAACATGTCATCTAAATATAAACAAATGATCACACCTTTACCATTAGCAAATTTACTATAAACACACTTATCAGATTCATGAATTTTAAAACCATAATAAATAATGGCTTTATCAAATTTTTCATGCCATTGTTTAGGTTCTCATTTTAGGCCATATAAGGACTTAATAAGTTTACATACTTTATTTTCTTGTCTAGGCATAGCAAACCTTCAGGTTGTTCCATGTAAATTTCTTCTTTTAAGTCACCATTTAAAAAGGCAGTTTTCACATCCATTTGATGAATCTCAAAATTATATATAGATGCTAATGCAATTAAAATTCTAATAGTGGAGGTTCTAGCAACAGGTGCATAGGTATCAAAATAATCAATTCCTTCTTTTTGTGTAAAACCTTTAGCAACCAATCTAGCCTTGAATTTATCAATTGTTCCATCTATTCTCATTTTCTTTTTAAAAATCCATCTACACTTAATGGGTTTAAATCCTGGAGGTAAGTCTACTAATTTCCAAGTTTTATTTCCCAAGATTGAATCCATTTCATCATTTATAGCTTCTTTCCAAAATGTTGAATCTACAGACTTAATTGCCTCACTATAAGTTTGTGGGTCTGTTTCAACGCTAAGAGTCAAAGCATGTTGATTACAAGATGTGTCTCTAGTTCCTTCAACAAGATAGACTACAAAGTCGGGACCAAAACTTTTTTCTTTCCTAGGTCTATTACTTTTTCTAATTTCTTCTTGTTCTACTGGTGGAGTATCAGATAATTATGAAGGAGTATAACTTCTTTTTCATTATTAATTCTAGGAATATAAGAAAACCTTTGTTCATAAAAAATTACATCTCTCGATTCAATTATTGTATTTACCTCAATAGAATCATTAGGTTCACTAACCAAAAATTTATAAGCTTTACTATGTTGTGCATAACCTATGAAAATACACTCAACACCTTTGCTTCCTAATTTCTTTCTCTTAGTTTCAGGTAGTCTTACAATAGCTCTACAACCCCAAAATTTAAGATAACCTAAATTAGGTTTTCTATTCTTCCATAATTCGTAAGGAGTTTTCTTATTATCTTTAACAGGTATCTTATTCATAATATGACATGCAGTTAAAAGTGCTTCTCCCCAAAACTCTTTACTTAAACCAGAATAAGAAAGCGTAGCGTTAACCATTTCAGTTAGTGTCCTATTTTTTCTTTCTGCTACTCCATTTTGTTGTGGTGTATAAGGTGCAGTAACTTCATGTATAATTCCCTTATCTTCACAAAATTGAGGAAAGTGATATTCACTACCTCTACCAGATCTAAGACATTTTATTTTAGAATCACATTGATTTTCAACTTCATTTTTATATGTCTTAAATCTATTAAGCACATCATCCTTAGAGTTTAAAAGATATACGTAACAATATTTTGAAAACTCATCAATAAATGTAGCAAAATATTTACTACCACCTCTAGTAGGTGTTCCATGCAAATCACAAACATCACTATGTACTAATTGCAACAAAAATGTAGTTTTTTCTATTTTTGGAAAAGGCAATCTTGTTATTTTTGTTTGCATGCATATTTTACACTTTTCATTCATATCATTATCATATTTAGGAATTAAATTTAAATTAACCATGAAATGTATTTTCTTTGTATTAACATGTCCTAAACGACTATGCCATAATGAAAGACAATCAACGATATAAGCCGAAGAATCTTTTTCATTGATATTGAGCTTAAACATGCCCTCATACAAATATCCTTTGCCTACAAAGGTACCATTCTTAGTCAGAATAAATTTGTCTGACTCAAATAGAAGCTTAAAGCCAAATTTGTTAAGAAGACTTCCAGAAACTAAATTTTTCCTAACATCAGGAACATGAAAAACATTGGTGAGGCTAAGGATTTTTCCTGAGGTGAATTCGAGATCCACTATCCCTTTGCCTTTAACCGCAGCAGTAGATGAATTCCCATGTAGAGAACATCTCCTTCCACTGTTTCATAGGCAGAGAACAAGTTATTGTCCTTACAAACATGCCTTGTGGCACCAGAATCAACCCACCAAGAGTTGTCTTCTCCAAGCATATTAGCCTCGTATATCATAGCAGCAAATTTTTTCTTTGTGTCTGATGTCCCTCCTTTTTCCTTTAGTTTCTTAAACTCACGACAATCCTTCTTGAAGTGACCTGGTTTGTTGCAATGAAAACAATTTCCTTTCTTTTTGTTTGCTTTAGAATTATTTGAAAAATTCTTCCGCTTGTTATTTTTTCCATGATTGCCATATTTTTGCTCCTTTCCTTCCTCCACCACATGGACCTTAGAAACAAAATTTTCTTGTTCCTCTTTACCATCTAGAATTCGAGATTCTTGTTCAATTCTTAAATGAGTCTCTAATTCTTCAAGTGAAAGATCCTCCTTTTTGTGTTTGAGTTCTTTCTTATAATCTTTTCAAGAAGGAGGAAGTTTTTCAATTATGGCAGCAACAATTACATTATCATCCATATTTAATTTTTTCAGTTTGCAATGATTTATGATGCATTGGATGTCATGAAATTGTTCTATCACAGGCCTATTATCATGCATTTTAAATCTTAAAACTGACCGATAAGGAACTTCTTACCTGTAGCGTCTTCCGTAAGATAATTGGTCTCCAATGTTTCCCACAAAGTTTTTGCAGTCCCAACATTTTGGTACAAGTCAAACAAATTATCAGCAAGTGCATTGAGAATGTGACCACGACACAAGTAATCATCGGTCTCCCATTTTGTGCGTTGCCTAGTCTGTTCCACGGTTGCATCTTCATTTGGTTTCGGTTGTGACAAGACATATACAATCTTCAATGTTGTTAGAAGAAAATGAACCTTTTTCTACCAACGCGGAAAATTACCACCATCAAAACGGTCCAACTTGACAAAGCTTTCTATTATTTGTTGAAGTGATTTGGAAGAGTCGGCCATTTCTAATATTACTGTATTTAGATTGTTGGATAATATGAATGCAAATACAGAAATAGAACTCTTTATATATCACAGTAATGTCAACTTCAATACAACAATGTAACTTCTATTTGTAATAGAAAACTTCAAGGCATGATGTCACTTTCCTAAATACAGTATTTTCCCCACACGAACAACTTCTGTATACAAACGGGAATCAGCAAATCCGTACTCAAGATACAATGAAGCAACTTGCACTGCCTGCAACTTGTATATTTGAAGACAACCCTTGGATGCAACAACGAAGAACAGTCAATCAAGTTCTTATTCTATTTATGTGCACAAAATAGAATAAGAAAATTTGTATCTCCTAAAAATTGTAAGAGAGTAATAGCAGGGTTTGGAAATCTGAAACTGGTTTTTTTGTTATCAATCTAATTTCGTTTTAGGCAGCCTTTATTTATAGATAATGAAAGGCTTTGTCTTTAAGAGTCATGACTGTTGGATTAAAAGTCTTAATCAATTCCGGATTGGTATGACTGTTAATTACGAACAGTCTTAAGTCATTTTCGAACAGGTATAATAATACCGAATCAGTTTTGCACAGGTCAACCAAAAAATGACCGCGCCCGAGCTACCGCGATCCGACCCGGACGAATCCCGGCAACCCGCTACCACTGCGGACACGCGGTGTGCGAAGTGCACAGTGCGCCACTAGCGCCTCTACAGCCCACTGCCCCGCACGCGCGCGCGCATGTGCGTGTGCGTACGGTGATTCACACCGTATTGAGGTCTCTTGAATAGCCTCTTAAATGCTAGATGAATTAACTCTTCATCTTCCATTTGTACTTATTAAGTGCACAAATTCTTAATATTTTTCTAATGTGGGACTCAAAGGTTGCCCAGTCCTTTTATAGATTAGTGGTGACACTTAGCTTTGTACATTTTCTAATGTGGGACACTATCCCTTTTTATATTTGGGTTAGCTTCCCACCTCTTCCTCACACTTCCAATGTGGGACAAGGTCTTTAAGCTTTTACACCCAAAAACTCTTACTCACTTATTTTAAAAATCACCAACATAAACCAATGAAGAAATAGATGCAAAACTCAAACAACACAAAATCATCAAGTTAGTGACCTCAATGTGAAGGCAAGGATTCCACTGCATCGGAACTCCCCCTAAATATAAGCATTGTCCTATATAATCTTTTCTTCCCATTTTTTCATGAATAGACAAAGGTACAAAAAATAATAATAGGATAAGTAAGGCCATACAACACAAATGATGCAAGGGATAAAATAAATATATCATAAAAAGGGATACGATAATCAATCGCGTACAGGATATAAACAAAATCCCCCCCACACACACACACAAAACCACATATAAGATATGCAAAAAAAATCATAAGATATCAAAGGTAAAATATAATCAATGATAAATTAATAATGACCTTCTGATATATAAATATACCATCCAAGAAATACATGCTTGCTTTAAAGTATATGAATTATAAAGTCTTAAAGCGAGCATGACAAAAATCAACAAATGAATCAAATTCATAAAAAGAAGCAATACTCCCCCCTAAAACAAAACTCAACCATCGTTCAAACGTTGATAAAATCAAACCGTCCGAATGATGTTGTCCTGAAGCCAAAGGACACCAAAAAATAAAAATCCAACTATTCTCCTTCCAAACCATCTTTAAAAATCACAATCCAACCTTATAACTTTTTTTTGTTTAAAACATATCACGATAGTGTCATCTCATCAAATACCATTCCTTCAATAACCAAACAAGTTTCTCCTCAAACAAACATCCCTTAACCTAGCAAAAAAGGATCGTGAAAAAAGGGCAAAGGCACAATCATAACCTCAAAATCAACTCAATATCCCGATATACCCAAAAATCTCAAATTCATTATACCTAATATTAAATCAAAATCAAATGGTGAAATGAAATGAAATGATCTAACCAAAACATGCAAAAATACTATAAACGAGCAAAGAGATATCATTCTAGGTAAAGGTAAAACATATAGTATATATGTATACATACACAACATTCACACTCACTAAAATGTATATAAACTATTAAATGTCATTTAGCATTAAGAATCATTAAGTTGATTACACATGTACAATTTATCCAAGAACATATTACAATCATCTTATTATTCGTCAAACTCAATTTTGCATGTGATGTTAGTTATTTTAGCATGTATGTGCAAGACAAGAAAATGAATCACAAGTGTTTTAAATAGTATTGATTCCAATCATGAGAGAATTAGTCATAAATATATATATATATATATATGTATATATTATGGACAATGCGAAATTTTCATCCACTTTTCAAGTATGGATATTTTAATGCTAGTTATATAATTTTTTTAATGTTGGTTAAGCACTTGTGTTGTGGCTCTATTCAATATATTGGGTATTGCCGTTAATTTACTTTTCACGCACACAATAGATGACACCTACTAATCAATACTCATATTTAAACCAGACGTTATCACTCAAATTGTAGACCTATTTAATGCATAAAATGATCCTTTTTTTACTTAAAAAAATATGAATATACATAACACTCAAACTCATAAAAATGAGCCGTGGAGATTTAACAAGCAACCTATTCGATGATAATAGTAATTAAGTTAGGCTCAATCATTATAGAAATTTTAGTACCAATTTTTTTTTAATAGTGATGTGTAAATCATATACGTGCTAAGAATTCACAAGACATATACACAAAATTATTTTCGTGGTCTTTTTAAGAAATTGTTTACATGAATCACAAAAACACATGAAAATCGAACTATCCAATTCTTGTTTCTCAACAGGATCTATCCATTTACATTAAGTATGGCAAACCAGTAATATAAAATGAAGCAAAAAAAAATATTTTTCAATTTTTTATGTATGTACCAAAATTAATCCAAAATTTGTACAAAAGCATATAACTACAAAATTTTGAGAGTTATAAATCACAAAAAATAACAATAAACTCTCACATAAAAATCAATAAAATCAAAATATTTTTTACTTTTTCATAAACTAAAGAGAGAAAACGAAAAGCAACATAAACAATACATACATATATATATATACAAAATGAATACACCCCTTCACATACCTAATATTCAAAAGACAAATAAAATACTCACGCAAAGTAGTAACAATGAAACTCCTAAATGAGTAAACACAAGGCAAACAAATCAAATACTCACATCACAACCACTTCCCAAAACATAGCCTAGGAGAAGATATATAAAATGTGATAAAATGATCCTAGATATGGCAATAACCTAGACACTCAAATGGTAGGAGGAACCTCTTTAGTATCAATGAGAGATGGAGGAACACTTCAGTATAACTTGTCCTTAGAGGCTGAAGCACACATATCATTAACTACATCCTCTTTTTTCTTCCAAACATCCCCTTAAATGGGATTATTAGGTTTAGTGAGAATCCTTGTCACAACTTAGTTCTTAAAGTTGACATTATTTTCATTTTTATAACTTTTATTTATGAAATTTTTTGTTTCATCCCAAATATCCTATTTGCATGCAAGTGAGGAGGAGCATAAGGCAATTTTTTAATACCATATCTATGTGGTCTAAAACCCATGTTCTCTCAAAAGTGTTTTCCCTAAAAAAATCCCTACCACATCTTGTTGTCAACTTGTTTACTTTTATCACAAGAACATTAAAATGTTCTTTTAAACCATCAAAGAAATCATGGTCACGTGAAAAGGGAACCAATATAAGAATTTCCAAGCATGATTTTTTTTCTAAAGCATCTGATTTTATGACAATGAGTGCATACATAAAGTTCGTGGTGAATCACCTTAGAATTCTTTTTAGGAACAATTCTCGAATTTTTTTATTATTAAATAATTTATAGAAAAATTATCTCAAATGACCATTTTCTTGACAAAATGACAAGTTTACGGTTGGAAAGGTCTTTGAAATATTATTGACCTTTTTTAGCAATGACCGTTGAAAATATTTTGTTCATTTCCTTTTATGTTCAAATCACATGGGACAACCAACCCATTTTTCCTCATATCTTGATATTTCTAATTCATATTCAAAGAGGACTGAACAATTCTTATTTGTTCACGCGTTGAAAAAATTTTCATTAATGTGCTTTTGGATTAGGAAAAACAATGAACAAATTTATCAATGACTAAACCCCACTTCTTACTTTTAACTTGAGTAATTCCCAAAAGTAGTATGCCAAGTTTCTTTGAACGATCTTTAAGAAAAAAATTAAGTTTATTTTACAAGGCTAATTCCTTTTCAAATTAAACAATTTTCTTCTCAAAATAATATTTGAATTCTATTCTTCATATTGTCAAGTATAAAAAACAAATTATTTTTTATCTTTTTCAATCAACTCAAAATTTTGAAAATACTTTCACTTTAAATTTTAAGAATTTTCAAATATTCGTTTTCATCTTTCAAAGTTTTCATCTCAATCGTCAAAAATACAAGTGAAGTCAAATACATAACATTTTTCTTTTTCAACGTGTTTCACTTTTTTCTTAAGGAATATCTTTGAGTGAAAAGTTGTCGATATACATAAAGTTTTAAATTAAGGAAGATTTTGTTGCACCCCATATTTTTAGAGTATTTTAAATTACACATGTGCAGGTAATTTAAATAAATTGATAAATAAAGTGATTGGAATAAATATTGATTAGAGAATAAAAGGATAAATATTTATGAGAAATTATATTCACTTGTGCGATAAGAAAATGAAAACGAGTTAAATTATATTACGTCGCAAGTGAGTAAAGTTGATGGGTTTGACGGTATTTTATTCATGACACGCGGTTAGGACAGTGTGGGTCATGAGACGAAAAAATAATACTTGATATGGTGTCCCAATGATCCGGAATGGGTCGATATATTAAGAATTAGGTACCCAGGAGTTGTAATTGAATTCTGGGCCTTTTTAGGCTAAACGAGACCCATATAAGGGTATTAGAGTCGTTTTATAGTGAAAACCTAACCTAAGTTCGGTATTAATAAAGTTTAGAATTATATATAGGGAAGGTGGATGGAGTGGGCATCCATTCCACAATCCAAAAGACAAAATAATTGAGAGAGGAGAGAAATGAAAAAGAGAAATCAAAGAAAAGTGAAGAGAAACAATCTGGGAAGGAAATCGAATCAATCCTGGAAGAGATCATTATTCATTCTAGTCTCACGATGTTTCCCCTACATATAGGTCTTATTCCTAATTTTTTGGAAATTTTTTCACAATTGTACCCTTTTAAAACCAACCATCCGTAACTTCTTTGGAGAAATTACATAAGTGGTTAAACTTTTTTTTATTTTATTTTTAATTTTCAAATGATCATAACTTTTGATTGACAAATTATTTTTTTTGAAATCTCTTTGCCGAGATCTATCAAACAAGATCCATAAAGTATATAAAATTTTGAAAAAAAAAGAATTACACAGACAGTAAACTTTACTGTATGCTCTAGAAAAAGAAATAATTTTATATGTATGACATTTTCACAAACAACGACACTTTTTGTGTTAATATTACACATATAGTAAAATTTACTGGTTACATAAATGAGTCAAATAATCTATAGACTCACGCATTTATATATATATATATATATATATTGTAAAAAAGACACATATTTTTAGTTTAAACCATTTAGTCGCTCAAATACCCGTTTATTCAATTTTCTCTTATTTTTAAATGTTCGCGCCAACGACATTCAATGCCACCCCTACTCACCCTAAATCGGAGATCCGGTCAATCCAAACCTCATTTATCCAATATTCTCTTATTTTTAAAGGTCCGCGCAAACGGAAACCCATGCCAGCTCCACTCACCACACCCCGAAAAAATAAAATAGTTTTATATCTATGACATTTTCACAAATTCTTGTAAAAATATTACTGTTTGTGAAAATGACACAGATATAAAACTATTTGAACACAATAAATGTTGTTGTTTGTGAAAATGTCATAGATATAAAATTATTTCATTTTTCGGTGCATACAGTAAAGTTTACTGTGTTCACAAGAAAATGTGATATTTTCACAAGAATTTGTGAAAATGTCATAGATATAAAACTAGTTCATTTTTCGATTTGTGATGGGTAGAGCTGACGTGCGTTGACGCTGGCTCGGACCTATAAAAATAAGAGAATATTGGATAAATGGAGTTTGGATCCACCGCATCTCCGGTTTGGGGTGAGTAGGGGAGGAATTGGGTGTCACTAACGCGGATCTTTAAAAATAAGGGAATAATGAATAAATGAGTGTTTGAGGAACTAAATGGGTTCAACTAAAAATAGGTGTCTTTTTTACAATATATATATACATATATATATATATATATATATATGTATATATATATATACATATATATATATATGTATATATATATATATGTATATATATATATACATATATATATATATGTATATATATATATACATATATATATATATGTATATATATATATATATATATATATAGAGAGAGAGAGAGAGAGAGAGAGATTATTTAACCAGTAAATTTTGATGTTTGTGTAATATTAATACAAAAAATGTCACTATTTGTGATAATGTCATAGATATAAAACTATTTCATTTTCTAGTACATACAGTAAAGTTTACTGTGTGTAACTTTTTTTTTCTTGAAATTTTATAGGCTTCATGAATCTTGTTTGATAGATCTCGGTGGGGAGATTTCAAAAATAATAATTTTGCGAAAAACAGATTTATCAATCAAAAGTTATGATCATTTGAAAACTAAAAATAAAATGAAAAAAAAGTTCAACCACTTGTATAACTTCCTCAAGGAAGTTACGGAATGAAAAAAAAATCCAAAAAATTAGGAGTAGGACCTATATATAGGGAAAAAACATCGTTGGACTAGAATAAGTAAAGAAATGTCTAATATGATATATATGCGAAGCACCCTATTTTAAATCTACATCTTAAAGTAGTTCGATAAAATTTGATTTTGTTTACAATTACTAAATTAGTTTTTTAACTACACTTGTATAAAAAGTAAATAAACATTTATAATACTCACAACAAAAAAGGATCGTTGTTATTATTTTAACTTACCAGTGAAAATAAAAAGATACCATTAAGACAATCCTTGCAATTCCAGCTATTTTCTGTACCATCGGTATTATAGGCAACGACAATTAAGAAAATCATAGTTTTTAGTATTTGTAATAAGAATTTTTACCGATTTTACAAAAACATCGCTGAAGCTTATCCTAATTAATTCTTTTCAAATGACTAGTGACATTTTTATTTTTTCGAGCGTGTTTGTTGTCTTTTCATAACATAAGAACTAAATTGATGAATAGAAATTGAGTTCTATGTTTTTTAATGTTATTATTAATTGAAATTGGCGTATGATTCCCAAAACAAAAATATATAAGTACAATAAGTTATTTTAAGAGGTTACAATAATAAGTGATTTTAAGAAATTACAAAAACTGTGATATTTAAGTGACATGATACATCATAGCATTCATGCAAAGTGGTGAATTAAGATACCCAAGCCCCAGGGTTTAGCCATACACAATTGACACATCCCAATGCCTACCAATGCACTATCCAAATAAAAAAAAAGTTGTTTGAATTTATTTATTGAGTATTTTTACATTAACACATTTGATGCGATACAATGATGTGTCACATTGGTATTAGCTCATTTTTGGACTCAACTATAGTTTAGTCGAGACACAAGCCAATGTGATTGTGTGCTACTTTAAAATGTGTCAATTTTACATGTCGCGAAAGAGCTATATTTATTTATTTTGTATTTACGTGGAGTTAGGGGAAACAAGTAACAAGTTTGGATATTCCATTTTCATTTTTCTTCCAAAAGCAAGGAACCCGAGGATTTCGCCGAATTTTTCTGAAGAGTTGTTTGCTCCTGTCCTTTTTGTAACTTTATCTTAAGAAACGATGCACCTTTCTTGTATGATTCATGTCTTTTAAAGTCCAAACGTGGTCGGTTGCATTGAAAGGAAGTACATTGCAACCCAGGCAGTTTGAATACCCTCTACATAACTGAAATGATAAAATTTAAACATCAGTTTTTTAATTGCTCAAAATGATAAGTAAAAGTAGATGAAGAACATATGATTTTTACCTTATGTTTATGTTTCAGGAAAGCTAATGTTTGTGCTGAAGTTCTTGCTGCTCACTCGGTTTCAAAGTTGTTTCGCTCTACAGTGTACGTTTTGTTTACTTGTAAGATTTTCATAGTTTAATTTGTCAAAAAAAATATGAAGAAGGTAAGGAAAATTAAAGGAATAATTTTAAAAGATGGAGAGAATGATGAGCTTCATTCTTTCGACATAGGCAGGAAAAATGAAAAAAAAAATGTCATTTGCTTCAACTCACCAAGGCGGGTTGAAAAAAAAAAATGACTCTCCTTCTATTACTATAGAGGTGCTTAGGAAAATTATCTACCAAATTCAAAGTTTAAGACCCTACCGGAGATTTAGGCCCCCCCACCCTTTCTATTTTTAGTTAACTGTGTTACGTAAATCCTAAAATTTATAATGAATTAATGGTATTATTAACTCCTTTGTTCCATTCAAATGGACTTTAGCCCCTCTCCATGGGCGGACATTTTATATATCTCATAAGAAAATGTATAATATAGAAATTTTTACAAATTAAATCACTATCTACTCAAAAATATATGGGGGGAGAATTATGTGTACTTCAATTTAGTGATTAAAATTATTACGTGGGAATATGGTCGGTGATAGTTCAAAATTTTGCAGAGGTGACGAATCATCTATGTCATGAAATGATAAATTAAGATAAATAATTATATTTGTAAAATAACATTATTATTCAAATCTTCTAATAGATTAATATCTTTGGTGAATTAATATGTACATCATTTCCTTTTAAATCTCAGGAAGGTCGCGATTATGTTTGGTCTTATTAATTTATTTTCTTGTTAGGTTTATGCAATTGATTATAATAAGTTTATTAGTTGATTAGGAATGTGTATTTTGTGTCATTGAAGAAAATTTAGCGAGCATGTAACATGCACACATGTCTAGTGATCATTAAAAATAAATGCATCCCTAACGTGTTTCACTATAATATAACATTGTATAGGAGTTAAATGTTACTTCAAAAATATTGATGTAATTTACCTCAAAAGTAATTGAATTACCAGGAAATAAAATCAATGATTTGAATTTAGAAAATGTACAAAACGTTATATATTTGTGCAGTTACCATTTCTACAATACATAATAAATAAACACAACTTTTGCCTTCTTCATATACAAAAGAATAAAAATAGAGTTAACCCATTTAACATTATTTTTTTAATTCTGCAAAATGTAATCATTCATAACCATATGAATAAAAACATTAACTAAAAGGGAAGTATAAATGAATTTATGGCTTAAGGCTTTAACAATCGACCCATAAATATTTCCATTATATCTGCATTGGGTCTCTTCCCCCATCTCTTATAATATAAATTTTACTAAATTAACAAATCTCAATATAAATAAAAGTCTATATTGAACCCATTACAGGTACCATTTTGATGGTAAAACATAAGGTGATGCTTCAGATCATTAAGATTCTAACATTCATATAAATGACAATTCATATTTTCTAAGTTTTTATAAACCAACACCAAATAAAAAGACACTAATAAAGAATTAAAATTACATACAATAAACATTGGAGTAATAATTGCAAAAGTAATTTTATTGATGGGGAAAACCCATATTTCTGTGGCCAATCTGTACAATATGATAGAGTAATAATACGCAGAGATATTAACACCGTTGGGCCTTGAATCTATCAAAGACTCATCACATACCTCCTCTATTAGTTTGTGGAAGTCATCGTTGAATTTAGCCAAAATATTATATGTGCATGCTAAATTACCAAAAGGATATAATTACAAAAATATATTATTGAACTGAAATACCTTTATCAACAAAAATACAAAGAGAGATTGTTGGCATGGAACAATCATGTTGATTGACATATATATAGTGTAGCTCATTTGTTAATGAGATTCCCAACGTTTGAGTTAGCAGTGTAAATGTTTTGTTCACATGGACGAGGAAGAGACACGTAAACGTTGAAGAGGCAAAGGCTTGAGTAGTTTAACAGTTTGGAGCTGAGGGTGCAAATAGCTGTCAGTAGCTAACGCTTAAAGATATGAGAGTTAATTCAGTCTCATTTGTTAAGCCACGTGGTAGAATAACAAATTGAGACACCACTTTTATATTAAAACATTACATTTGGATCGCTGTGATGTTTCCCATAAATAGTTATGACAACCTCTCTTTATTTATTTATTTTAAATAGTATACAATTCATGTGATGTACCATGTAGAATAAATAAATATAATAATAATTATAAAATTTAATACATATATCATAAATTAAATATATTATCTTAAAGCCATTATAAAAAGTTAAGTTTTTCACTAAATAAAATTTGTTTATTTTTTTTTAATATTTTTATTACAAAAATACTATTTTTTACTGTTTTTTTGGGTTTAGTCCCATGTCCATATTATTTTAGGCTCCCCACCCATGTATTTTTTAAATTGTATTTAGCCCCATAGCCATTCAAAACTTCCCTCAACCGCCTTGTAACTGCCTCTCTTTCTCTTTGCAGAGAATGAGATGTGTCCTACAAATGTTACAATAGGACCGACGACTAAAAATATAAAAACATAGAAATGGATACAAATAAATCTTTAAAAGTGGGACTAAATACTTGTAATCCCTATTTTTTGTAAACAAAAACTTCAAAAAAACTGCACGTATTTTATATAAAAAAAATTATACATATTTTCATTTGTTTTTAATTTAAAAACTAAATGTCATTTATATATACAAACTTAAAGTTTTTCTATAAATGAAACATTAAAAATCGTATTTATAACCAATTTTTTTTTTTTTTGGATTAAAAACAATTTTGAAGTTTTGAAAACTTTTTTTTAACTTAAAAACTATTTTTTATAAATAAGAACTTGGAAAAAAATTGTACGCATTTCAAATTAAAAAAATATATATTTTTATTTGTTTTTAGTTTAAAAAACTTTATGTCACTTATAAATAAAAAACTTAAAGTTTTTTCTATAAATACAGAGTTAAAAATATTTTTATAACCAAAATAATTTTTATTTATATAAAAAAGAATTCTTAAAAATTTGAAAACTTTTTTATACTTTTTTTCTAGAAACAAAAATATTATATCGATGTAGTAGTATTAGTAGCATTGTGTAATGTGATTTAAGTAGAGAATGATAAAAAAATAATAATTGAATCTAGATTGCGTTGGATCGAGAGATTAATTAATGCAGTCTAGAATGGATCATCTTTTTAATTTTCAAGAGATTTTGATATATTCATTTTTTTGTTTCAAATAGCACAATGTTCAAGATAAGTGAGAAAAAGATAGTATGTATAGCCTCATTAACTTCTCTAATACTATCGTATTAGAGATAAACTAGCATGTATCCTGCACGATGCACGGGCGAAAAGGAATATCACGAATATTGTTGAACAAAATATATTATTTTAAGATATTCCCAAAATTGCATTATTCCATTATATATAACTAACATATGTATTGACAAAGTATTGATATACCAAACAAAACATATGAAAAAGTTTATCCTTGTGCATGTGTTTTATTAAGGAAAACCCAAAACATAAAGAAATTTCATTCATTAAATTGGAAATGTCTTCAAAATTTCAAACGTCATTGTGGAGACTCAACCTTTGATCTCTATTCCTTTGCTATTGCAAAATAACGACATTTTGTTTTAAAAAATAAATATGTTTTAGAAACATTTGTACAAATTTATTGATCAAATTAAAAAAATAAAGTATACTCCAAACTTCTTAAAAAATTCTTTAAGATGTAATCACTTAAAATACATTTTTTTACCATTGATGATATTTTGTGTATGGAACTCGAGATTAATCAAGATCAATTTCTCATTTTTGCCTAATCTAGGCTTCGAACCTATTCTTCTTGACGATTATGAAAACCGTAGAGACCAAAGAGAGATGTTTTAAACCTATTGAAGAAAGAGATTCTTTAAACAGGTTGCAATAATCATTTTCACTTTTTATATAGGTCCATTTTCTTACATTGCACTGTGAAATTACATACATCGAATCAAAATGACTCATAGTTTCATTTTTTCCAAATCCAAAATAAATCCACATTAAAATAATAATGTAAAACACCATGTCAAACAGGTAATTGACAATAGTTGTGAAGAGATGCACATAATTTTTCTTTATTAAACTCATTCTTTATTAAATTCATTCTATATGCATTACATTTGTATATTGAAGAGGGCTTTAGACATCTTTCTAAACAATAAACTCCGTGTACACGAATCGACTATCAGGTGACTTGAAGCAATGATCAAATTGTAAATCGTCAAATAATCTACGTGGATTAGAAAAAAATAATTCAATTATGGTAATTGATGAAGAACTTTAGATCAATCCATTATATGATATCCCAAAAGGCAACAACAACCATAATTTAAAGCCAATGCAGAAAATCAATTCTGATGGGGTCCGATCCGAAAATCGTGAGATCAATTTGGGAATAACAATACGATCAACCAAATCAGCAATTGATGAAGGGAAGTGAAAACCCCAGACCGATTTGCTTTGATGTCGGTAATGAACATCTGGTGCAAGAAAAGGTGTGTTTCTCGGGTAGTTTATTTGTTTCATTCACATACGTTTATCTTATCATATTTACAGAAATGCAGTAACTTTTCACTGTACCCAAACGAACCTTATTTGGTAACCATGATTTTGTACATCTTATTTTTGTTTAAACTTTTTTATTTTTTTAATTTTAGCTGCAACAAGTTAAGGATGAGGGGTTACCAGAAAAATTAAAGAGTGGTAATTATCCCAAGTAAGAACAACGAATTAAAAAAAGAAAAGTTCTTAGTATTGGGATTTTTTCATGAATTCGTGTTGTAAAATCGTAAAAGGGAAATGATTTAACCTATAAAAAAATAAAAAAATGCATGTACTTTTTTTTTTGGAAAAGAGGGACGGCACCCCCACAAATATTATTCAACCAAGCCTAAAAATAAGCAATAGCTTGCACATAATGAAAACTAGAGGTTGAGCCCAACACTCTAGCTTGAAAGCAATAAATGAGGGGATTAATAAATATCCCCTTTACAAAGAAATAAGAATTGATGGAAAGAAAATTTGGGATTTTATAAATAACCCCATTACACATAATTTTTTCTAAAATGAGGGATACCTATTCTATCCATTTGCAGAAAGCGCTTTATCAAACCAGGGAGAGAAGAAAAGGACATATAATTAACAGAGTTTTGAGAAGAAGCAGCCATCGAAGCCAATGAATCAGCTACAGTGTTAAATTCTCTCCAACAATGTGAAATCTTAAGAGACTGGACTGAGAGAATGTTATTCAAGATGTCATGAATAGCCCATGGAGGTTTACCTTTGTTTACAATCAATTCAACCAAGATTTTAGAATCTGATTCCACCATAACGAGATTCAAATTAATCTTGAAATTCCTGCACATGTTAATACCCTCCATAATTGCATTAGCTTCAGCAATTAAAGACGTACTAACCCCCATGGATTTACTGAATCCCCCTACAAAATGCCCTTTAAAGTCTCTTAATACACCTCCAATACCACTTGGACCTGGGTTACCCTGGGATGCACCATCTGCATTGAGCTTAAACAATCCTTGAACTAGTTTAGACCAGAAGCACTTTGTAAGCTTCAATTGATCCTGTTTGATTCTGATCTGGAACCACGATATAGCATAGCTATCATCAGCTTTACATTTATCTTTAAACACATGAACTGAGCATAAATCAGTTAAAGCTGATATTACATTATTAGTGATGGATCTAGCTGACACAAGATAGTTCTCAAAATGTTTTAGATTTCTTGCCTTCCAGATTTCCCACATGATTAGTTTTGGAAGATTTGAAAAAATGAAGGATTGATGATCTCTATTTGGCATGTTCAACCACCAAGATATAAGAAGATCCCTGCAAGAGACCATTTTCATCTTGATACCAAGTCTAGACCCAAAAAAGTTCCAAACTTCTTGAGCTATGAGACATTTACACAGCAGGTGTTCTATAGTTTCAACATCTTCTTCACAGTTCCTACAATGGGAAACAAGTCTAATACCAATGGATTGAATAATCTCATTAGTAGGAATGACTTTATGCATGACTTTCCAAACAAATATGGAAATTTTTTTTGGACAGAAATTAGACCATATAAATTTCCAGCTCTGAGCCGAAGGTCTAGCCTGCCTGATGCAGTTATAAGCAGACTTAAGGTTGAAATCCCCTAAATTTGAAGGAAGCCATATTTGTCTATCTTCATTTATGAGCTCAGAAGCTGTTTCTTTAACATATATAATTCTCTTAAACGCTTTAGACCTTTTAGGGTTAGATGCGATATCTCCAAATTTGTTTCTCATGAATTTACCCCATAAACCCTTATCAAATTTCCACTTCCAATAAAGCTTAATGCTTGAGGCTTTGATGATATCTTCCATATTTTTTATACCGAGACCTCCTTCCTCAATGGGAAAACAAACATTGTCCCATTTTTTCCACTTGTGTTTTTTATCAGAAGAAAATCCACCCCACAAAAATTTACTTTGCAAGGCTTTGATTGTGTTAATCACAGCTTTAGGAGGGGAAATGACTGCAAGAATGTGGAGGGGAATAGATAGATGATAAAACATATTTGATTAGGATGAGCCTCCCTCCTTGAGATATGAGCTTCGATGACCAGCTGAAAATCTTGTTTGTCACTATATTTAGCATACCAGTATAGTGCTCAATTTTCTGTCTACCATGACTAAGGGGGCATCCTAGGTATTTAATAGGAAAGGCCTTGTGGTGAAGACCCGTAGTCTTAGCTATATAAAAAATTCTACTCTTCTTCGTATTCTTAGCCATGTACAAAGAACTTTTCTCCAAGTGAACAAGTTGCCCAGAAGCTTTTTCAAAGTCTGAGACCACCTTAAAAAGGTTTTTGAGGGATCTTTTACCTGCATTACTAAAAATAATGAGGTCATCTGCAAATCCCAAGTGACTGATTAACATACTTCTAGGAGGATGAGAAAAGGGGATAGCCTTATTCTTTTCAAACAAACGATTCAATTTTCTACTCAGGACCTCAGTGGCAATAATGAAAAGACTTGGAGACAGAGGGTCTCCTTGTCTCATACCTCTGGTTGATTTGAAAAAGCCTGCATTTTGACCATTCACTATAATGGAGAACTAGTTATAAGCTATCAATCTCCAAATCAAATCTATGAACACCTCACAAAACTTAAATTTTCTCAAAGTGGAGCACAAAAAAGGCCAATAGACTCTGTCATAAGCTTTCTCCATATCTAGCTTGAATATAATATTACCACCATGAACTTTTTTCCCCCAAGGATTGGATCATTTCTTGAGCTAAGAGGATATTATCTTGGATACATCTACCTTTAACAAAACCACTTTGATTTGGGGAAATAATTGATGGGAGAATAGAGCCTAGCCTATCAAAAATGATTTTTGAAATAACTTTGTTGGAAAAGTTCCACAGGCTAATAGGTCTAAAGTTGGAACAATGGATAGGGCTATATACCTTAGGAATAAGCATGATGTTAGTGCTGGACCAACTTCTAGGCATGTCTGCACCATTAAAAAAACTTTGCACTGCTTTAATAAAGTCTTCCTTAATAATCCCCCAATACTTTGAATAAAACAAACCTCCAAATCCATCTGGCCCAGGGGCACTATCTTCATTGAGACTTTTTACTGCCTTAAAAATTTCTTCTTCTTCTGGAATTGCAATGAGTCTGCCATTTTCTTCTTCTTGTATTGAATGAGGGATAAGGTTTAAATATTCATCAGTAATGGTTAGGTATTCACCTTTCCAAATCTTAGAATAATGGTTGATGAATGTTTAATGAATTCCTTCTTTGGTATCTTCTATCTGCCCCTCCTGATTTTTAATTTTGTTAATGACTAAAAGATTCCTCTTATCCTTTACAGCTGTATGAAACAGTTTAGAGTTAGAGTCCCCATCCTTAAGCCATTTTAACTTACACTTTTGAGCCCAATAGCTTTCTTCCATACTGAGGGCCTGATTCAGCAAAGCCTTGCATTCTTGTAGTTCTCTTCTGGTTATATTGAAGGATCAACCTCAAAGTTGGCCTCTTTGATAAGCAGTTGATCTTGCAAATCATTAACTTTTGGGAAGATATTCTTGACATGATTTTCATTCCAATCCCTCAGTTTCTTCTTGACATTCTTCAATTTATGAGCAAAACAGTTGATTGGAGTAGCAGACACTGTTATATTCCAAGCATCTTTAATCACCTGATCAATGGAATTATCCAAATTCCACATATGGAGAAATTTGAAAGGCTTGGGACAACCATCTAAAGTTATTTTAATGGACAATAATAAAGGGCTATGATCTGAGCAATGTTTATGAAGATGAGTAATGGATTGATTAGGAAATTCAGTTAACCATTGAGGGTTCACTAAACCTCTATCCAATCTACTAAAGATAGTACCTTCCACTCTATTATTGGTCCAGGTAAATCTGGAACCATTAAATCCCAAATCTATGAATTCACAAGAGGCAATCATATCTCTGAAATCTTGAGTTGCATTAAATTCAATATCATTCCCACCAATCTTTTCATCTTCATTAGCCACCACATTAAAATCCCCAATCACCAATAGAGATTGGGAACTAAACTCAATGGCTATATCTTCAAGCATATCCCAAAGACTTTTTCTCTCTTCAGTAGTGCATTTAGCATACACTATGACTATGAATAGAGTTTTATTATAACTGGGCCATTGAACCTTCAATATCAAAAGTTGATCCTCATCTCTGATCACTGTAGCTTCAGCCAAATTTTATTAGACCTGTTATGAACACTATTAGAGAAGCCCCATTTTCTCTGATATTTATTCATTTTAATTGAATCAACTTTTATCTCTAACAATGCGATAGCTGGAAGGGAATATGATCTCTTAAGTATCTTTACTCTTCGATTTGTTGCTTTACTTGCTACACCTCTAATGTTCCAATAAATGAAATTAATCATTTATTATCACAGGATGGAGAGTTTTGAGTGTTTACCTTGCCACTGGATCTAGTGATCCTTTTATACAGAGGATCAAAGATAGCAGTTGATTGTCTTTTGGGAATAAAACCTTTTTTTTCATTACAAAAAATTGGGATTTCTTTATGAACTTCATGCTCCTTCTTATTCCTTAACTCTTTAGCCTTCTGGTAGGAATTCCATTTATCATCAAATGATGCTGAAAATATCTGTAATTCCTCTACCATTGGGACATTCTTCTTACTTTTCTCAGAGTCTGATAGGAATTCTTTAAGATTCTCCTTGGTGTATTCCTTATCTGGGATTTGATTACATCTTGGAGAAACATTGACTCTGTCTATAACTTCTACATCAGAGAGATCATGATGAACAATTTTGAATTGAATTGATTCTACTGCAGGTTGCCTCAACTGAGTAATTAGAGTCATTTCGGACTCTTTTTGATTAGTTTCTTGCAAAGAAACATTTTCTTGATCTTCTTTCTCTTCTACCACTTGAATAGTTTCCTTCTTCTTCTCCACATAAATTGTCTTTGTAGCAATCTCCTTTTTGTCTTTGTTCTTCTTGGTCATTGATTGAGAGGGATATTTAAACACACATTTAATTTCATCATGACCTTGTTTCTTACAAAATTCACAATAGGATGGTATCTTTTCATAACTCACTTGTTGCCACAATCCCCGCGAGCCACATCTAATCCACACTCGGTGAATTCTCTCCTGTTGAAGGTTAAGTTCTACACAGACCCTTGCAATGCTAGGCCTAGATATAGAAGCTGTAGAAGAATCCATTTTAAGGGGCTTACCAATCAACTAAGCAATGGAATAAAGGGAGAACTTTGCAAAAAAAAAATGTAAAGGAAGGTTAGGGAAATTGATCCAAACTGGAACAATAGGAGATTCTTCATCAAGTCTGAAGGTGGTTGTCCATTTAAACGTTCTCATGGGGAATTTACCAATATACCATTGATCTTTTAACCATAATCTCACGTAATCTTCTTCGTAATTAAGCTGGATGAGAATGTGCTTTGAATTAATCAATCCTATGTTAAAGGCAGCCTTTAACGAGAATGTTTGAAAAGATTTTCGTATAACTTCTAGAGTAGGTCTGCCATGGGAAAACTTCCCAATGATAGAGTACTTGAAAGGCTCTGAGAGGGCTACAATATCTTCTTCTGAAAAAAGCACACTAGGTTCACCTCTGAAGGAGGAGGGGCTTTTTAGGTTTAGTTCTTTAGGAGCATTGTTGGCAACTACACTTGCGAAGGACCTAGTCCAAGGATTAGGATCAAGAGGTTTAGGAATAGGGGGGGCTTGATTGATTGGTGGCATGGTAGCCATGCAAACCCTAGTACGCACAGGGTCGCCCTAGGGAGAGTGGGAGAGAGAAATTTTTGGTGACCATGCATGTACTAAAAGTGGAAATAGTGTGAAGGATGTTTTTATATTATCTTTGGCTACCCACCGTACCTTCCCATCTCATCACAAGTAACCATGGCCATGTGGTGCATGCTAGCATCAGATGCAGGTCCCCCGCTACAATATACAAAATTTCCTGGTGTATGTTACACTATATTTGATTGTTATTATATTTCGGTCTAGAAAATTTATGTTTGTCTAATTTAGATCTTCAAACCTGCTGTTGCATAATTTTAGATGAATGAAAATGTTGGAGGAAATCGAAGAAAATCCCAAGTACTAACTGCGATCCAAGGATCTATATTGAAACAACCATGCATTGAAGAACAACACGGCTTAATAAGAACATATGATGGACCAAACATAATTGAACCATTTTCACATAGCAGATGAATTCCATCTATACGAATGCATGATCTATGGAAATCATCCATGTATAGATCATGGATATGAAAAACAAATCAAAATATCAAATGAATTAAAATATGAACCGTAAAAAGAAATCTAAATCTATCATACCACAAGAAAATCGTGATCGAGAACCATAAAAGGGCACCGACCTGATTTATATTGAGTTGAGATATCTGATCAAGTTTCACAGGATACTCATGCCTAGTATCTCACATCTATCACAGCAGTCCCTACACTAATATACTGTCAAACAACAGCCTATAACAGGTCTGCTATAGAGCCTAGCTCACATGCTCCCATCGATGTCAACACAGCAGCTCCGAGTATTCACAAAGCTAATCAATCCAATTCAAGCACTGTTGCTTGTCAGATTTGTGGCAAACCAAATCACATGGCATTAAGCTGCCCATATGATCCAGATGTTGAGTCCGTATTATGAATCTCTGTCCCAAAACGAAGTTGGGATCAAACAAAAAAAGGATGAGATGCGGCAAACCCTAGAATCGCCCAAATCGTCTCTCTCTCAAGAGCTACATCTCTCCCCTTGAACTTTTGATGAAGCAATTAAATCAAGGGTAATGAAGCGGACGAGACAGGGGGTGAAGGGTTTCTTTCATTGAAATATACAAAAAATACATGGGGATAATAAAGTTAAAAGAGACGTTGAGTAAGGTAGAAAGGCATAACTTTCAATTAAGTGTGTATTTATTATCATTTATACCTCAAATATTATTGTATTAAAGATATAATATAGATAAATAAGCACCTCGCGGTCGTCATTCACATTTTATGTATATAATAAAGGTCTCTAACACATACATAGTAAAGTTCTCTAACATACTTTATAATAATATATTTATTAACATACTCATTTCTTAAAAATATTAAAAAAAATATATTCTCAATCAAATTTAATATACATAATCTTTATAATAAGAATATCATTTATAAAAAAAATTATATTTAAAAATTCAACTTTTGAAAAGAAGTGATATGGTGATCACAAATTTCAACTATTAGAAATGCACGTATTCAGTCAAATTTTGAATCACCAAGTTTCAAGTTGGCATTGCACGATCCCATATTTTTTAAACTTTCAAATATTATATATTTTTTTTAAATACCGAAAAAACTATATTTTATTTTTTAGGCATCGTGAGAAACGTTTGAAACTACACAAAAAATAAAAGTTTTAAAAAAAATACCGCATGAACATCTCTGTCTATGAGAGAGAGAGAGAGAGAGAGAGAGAGAGAGAGAGAGATTCTTCCCGGTGGAAGTTTTGGCCCAAACTTTTGCATGCTCTTACGTATTGCAATAATCCACATGGGTGCACTTCGGACTGTCGTCATTTCTGTTCTAGCCTATAGTCATGCCTTTCCGTTGTCAACCAAACCAAGTTATAAAGTCACACTAATTGTACGGAAAGCTGACGCAACTATTGAAGAAAAGACAAGTCTCTTCTTAAGAAAAACAGCAAACCCCGTTTAAAAGGAAATGAATGAAATCATCCCCCACTCACTGTGACACCCACTTAAATATGTTTGTCGATTAGATTTTAACGTATGAAAACCTAACACTTTCTCATTGCTTTAGTAACCGTAGGCCACCATTGGGTAAACAAAAATGACCTACCCTAAATATATTATTAAAGGGAACCAAAGTGTTCATTACCAAACAAAGTTGCTTATGGTGACTCATTGCCACTAGGGATGTAAATCGAGTTGGGTGAGTCGAACTTGGCGTTGCTCAGGCTCGGTCCGAACTCACTTATCCATGCTCAAGTCCGAACTCGGCCCGAATTATTTTTTCCTGCTAGGCCCGAACTCAGCTCATATATATTACGGGCGTCGGCCCGATTTCGAGCAGGCCCGATTTTATTTTTTTTGTTAAAAAAGTTTGAATTAATTTTTTTTTCTTGTATTTTCATCATGGACAAAATTACGCATTAAAATATAATTGATATTTCCTGAAATAAAATATATAATTATGAAATGTATTAAATTAAAACAAGGGAAATAAGAGTGAAAATCTACAAATGTCTATTAAATTTCATACATTAGCAAGATTTGATCACTAACAAAGGGTATTGTGACTTGAACAATTATTAAATCAAATATCCATAATGAGATTAATAATAAAATCATAAAATTGAAAATCACATGTAATCTAATGTATTATGACAAATGATTTTTTTTTTAAAGTAGTAAATGAAATAAAAGAATGGAACCTAATTAAACAATGTTAACATAAATATGTTATATTACATAAATTATTTATTTATTTATTTATTTATAAATATGAAGTTCGGGCTTCGGGCCCAATTTGGACTTGATAAGGTTCGGCTCAAGCTCTGCCCGAAATTCATTCGGGCTTAAAATTTTGGCTCAGGCTCGGCTCGGCTCAAACTCAAATAAAGCTCGGCCCGAAAATAGCGGGCCGAACAGGCGGACTTCGAGCCTCGGACGCTCAATTTACAGGCCTAATTGCCACTAAATATATCTTCGAAATTTCCAACTATAGACACAGTGAGCATTATACAACCTTGGAGGATGGCAAAAAATGGAAATGCAGTTTCCTTAAGTGAGCATCACAATATATCCCTTTGTACAGTACAATGAACTTTGTGGATATTTTTTTCTTCAATATATGCGAAGTTGTTGTCAAACCCATGAAAACATATTTTCAAGGGATATGTTATATAGAAATCAACTGTCACTATTGCCAGAGCTGGTTCAGCTTTGTAGGTAGGGGTGGTAATTTTAGAAACGACACGGAACGACACGAAATTGTCCTAAAATTGACACGATGTTTCGTGTTCGTGTCGTGTTCGTGTCGTGTTTTTTTTACACAAAGTCGTGTCGTGTCGTGTCTTAGTTATGAGTCGTATCGTGTTATCGTGTTTTTTAAGCCTGAAATTTAAGAAATTATGGTTGTCGTGTCGTGCCGTATTATTTTTTATTCGGGTCGTGTCAGCTAAAAAAAATACGAATTCTTGTCGTGTCGTGTTCGTGTCCAAAAAAATCTTATTGTGCCGTGTCGTGTCCGGCGGAAACACGATCCGTTGACCCGAATTGCCACCTCTATTTGTAGGGCTTTACCTAAGGGTTTGGAGGTTTACTGTTTGGGTAACAGTCAAAATTGTCCCGGCTCTGGTATTTCCATATTTTGAAACATACACCAAGATTGATGAAATATTGAACATATCCGTTAAATTAGGGGCATTATGCTAACGAAAAGAGATTTTCATGACTCCAGACTGTTTGTCCAACTATGTATGATTCCACTGCAGGCAAATGACATTCAACTGGACATTCCCAACTAAAAGAATCAGCATTGCCATATAAATTTTCACCGATTTGCTTAAAATAGTAAAAAATTAAATCATTTTGATCTGAATTTTTTAGTTGTACTCTGAAATCTTTAAACACCCTCCCCAAAAGTTAACTCGAAATTAATTTGTTTGATATTTTAAAACAATTGGTCCATACCATGTCCGCATGGACTTGGTCAGCAGTTGATCATGTCCGTATATATATATATATATATAGGAGAAGGCTCACCTACATCATGCTCTATACATCACTCATGCATTACGCCTAATTCTAAGCCCTAAAAAACTTTTTTTTTTCAAATTTTATATTTTCCCCTTGAAATTAACCTTCCAATCAACCAATATGCAAAAAATTAGGTCAAAATACATTTTGTAGCTATTTTTAAAAAAATCCACAAAAACCTGCTAAAAATACCTTATTTATAAGGGTCTCCACCAGCAGTTTTTTTAAAAATAGCTACAAAATGTATTTTGACCTAATTTTTTGCATATGGGTTTATTGGAAGGTTAATTTCAAGGGAAAAATATAAAATTTGAAAAAAAAAGTTTTCAATAGCCTAGAATTAAGTGTGATGTACGGTGTGATGTATAGTGCATGATGTAGGTGAGTCTTCCTCTCTCTCTCTCTATATATATATCAAGGTTCTAAAAAACGCGGGGCGTGATTGAGGCGTGGAGGTCAAGCCTTAAGCCTTAGAAGCCTAGGCGGGCCTAACCGTAAAAAGGCGTGAAAAGGTGTTTAGGCCTTCTTAATATATTTTAACATTTTTTAACCATAACAAGGCTATTAAAATACAAAAATTGCACAGATCATAAAAATATGTCTGAATATATGCAAATTAAAATACTATTTGATTATTTTGGATGAGATAATGGTCCGGTTTGTAAACAAATTCTTTAAAAGGCGACATCGTTTCACTAAATTATTGTTGTTTTTAGAAAAAAGTGCGCCTTAAGGGTTTTACCAAGAATAAGGCCTGAAAAGCGTAAGGCGAGGCGTTTTTCCCAAGCCTTAAGCCTAGGCAGATTTTTTAGAACAGTGATATATATATATATATATATATATATATATATATATATATATATATATATATATATATATATATATATATATATATATATATATATATATATATGGGGGAGAGAATTCTCACCTGCATCATGCTCTATACATCATTTATACATCACACCTAATTGTAGGTCCTAAAAAATTTAATTTTTTTATTTTTTTTATTTTTTCCATGAAATTAACCTTCCAATAAATCCATGTTCAAAATATTAGGCCAAAATATATTTTGTAGTTATTTTTAAAAAAATACATAAAAAATTGCTCAAAATATCGTATTTATAAGGGTTTGTGCCAGTAGTTTTTTTTTCTTTTTTTAAATTGCTACAAAATGAATTTTGACCTAATTTTTTGAATATGGGTTGAATGGAAGGTTAATTTCAAGAAAAAAATAAAAGAATTGAAAAAAAGTTATTTAGAGCCTAGAGTAGGTGTGATGTATACATCATGATGTAGGTGATCGTTCCTCTTATATATATATATGTGTGTGTGTGTGTGTGTGTGTGTGTGTGTGTGTGTGTGTGTGTGTGTGTAATACTATGATTTAATGTTTATTGATAACTTATTTGTATAGATTTTGAATTGTTTTGTTGATAATTATAGCTTGCTAAATTTGAAGACGAATTGATTTCATTCATATTTGTTTAATTGTGTATATATATCATATCAATGTATATGAGGTTGTCAGGTCATATGATAATATTATACATGTTGAAGTAATATTTTAATCTAGGTTATGTTTTTGTACGGTTTTGTAGTTATTTTTATTAATGGAAAATCGATGTTTATATTTGCTTTAAGTTGATGTTATCGAAAATGTAATTATGAGCAGTTGCATTATGTGATGATTGAAGTAACTATTTTATTTAAATTGATTGTGTATTCAGTTATCTATAATAATATATAATTTTTAATGTAATGTTGTTTCAGAAGTAAAACATTTAGTTTAAACTTTTGTTTTTAAGAGAATCGCATTATGTAGTTTTGTGTAAATAGTAATGTTTGATGCTTATAGGATTATAAATGTCATATATAGTTGATTGATTTTATGATTTTCTTTTTGTTTGTTTGTTATTTTTTTTACCTTTTTTGTAATTTAATATCCGGTAAAATGGATTCTAATGTGGCCTTATTTCTACATGGGTGGACAACACTATTGTATTGAAGTTAAATGAAATACAACTTTGAAAGTGTTAATTGGCAGCATGTCTCGTAGGTGGTTAAAGATAGCAGATAGGTGAGTATCTTTATGATATGAGTTAGGAGGACATCCAAGATGTATTCTGCATTTTGTTGAAGATTTTTGCACTTTATTAGCATATTATAGAAACCATGACATTCAATCGATAAATTTTATGGTATCAGCTAATTCGTTTCTATTTGGTGATGGTAAAGTTGTTCGTTGTTGATTGTAATGGAATGAAAGAAACAATTGATTTCGATTTTTGGAGATTAATTATTACAACCTTTATCAAAGCAATCCAATAAACTATTACTTTCAACAGGATTTGGTTTCAAATTCATTAAGAATGATAAGATTCGAGTGATGTCAGAATGTAATAATAGAGAATCAATAGGATGTATGCGACACGTGCGTGGTAGGGTACATAACATGAATGGGTGTTTCTAAGAAAATTGATGAAAGAGCACACTTGGGGGACAATTTACATAACAAGTAATCACTCTCAAATGAGTTCAAATTTTATGGCATTGGAAATAAAAGAGCGCGCTCGAGTAAAGCCGTTGATGAGACCTACTGAAGTAGTTGAGTTGTTTGTGAATGATTATTGTATAAACGTTGATTATAACTGTGCATAGTGAGTGGTTGAAAAAGAGAGAATAAATTTTTGGTAAGCAAACAAAATCGTTTAACAAATTACGATTGTATGTTGATGCTGCAAAACGCTTTAACCTGAGAATTCATTTAGAGTTTGAGCAAGACTCATCATTAAGGAGTTTTAAGAGACTTTTGTAACTTTCAAAGAATACATGGATGTATTTAGTCATTTTTCGTCCTCTTATATTTCTTGATGGGACATTTTTGAAAAGTGGGTACAAGGGCTTCTAGCAGTGGCTGGAAAACATCCAGATCAAGGTAAATATTATGGATTTATGTTTTTGATAAAATATGAGTCTACATATCATACATTAAATGTATACGTTTATTAAAGTAATTTTTTATCGAGGTGAATATAAGATCATGTTGTTTACTATTTTGTAAGTTGACGGAAACTTTTATAATAAGTTCATATGATCGATATTTTGTTCAATAAATAATTTACTATCAAAGTAAATATTTATTGCAAGACATTTTTTGGATACGAAACATATTGTTTACTGTACTGTTTGGATGGTATTCAGTGAGATAATATTTTAACTTAATGTAATTTTTTTTATTAGTTACAGTGGATGTGATTGTGAAACATTATTTTCTTTTTATAGGTACTTCCCCAATAGTATTACTATTATCGACTAGGAGAATGTTGATAATTGTGAGTGGTTTCTAGTACAATTGGCAGGTCTTTCGAAGTCACATGTTTTCAAATTCATTTCGAATAGAAACAATAACATTGTTAAATTTGTTCTAACTTTTTTCCCACATAGATATCCTCACTACTGTTTGCATCACTTAAAGTGTAATTTAAGGGATAAGGCGATGAGAATGAATTCTAGTGCAAAAGAGAGTGTTATGACGTTGTTTGTGTTGCGTGTATGCTCTCAAGGAGGCCATTTTTAGGCGATACTACATGTCGTTGCTTGAGGAAGGTGGTAATAAGATAAAAGGGGTTTTAAAGATAATTTCGAAGGAAAATTGGAGTAATGTCTTTTCAAATGAATGAATTAAGAAGAAATGTGTTCTAATTTTGCAAATTCGTGTAACTCATTTATTCACGATGTTGGGCGCCATCATATTACTAATCTTGTCGGCACCATACGATCATAAGTGATGAAAATTATTGCAAAATGTAGGGACAAATCTAAGGGATGGAAGGGTTATTTGTGGCATGCGATTGATCACTATCTACAAGAGTCTTTAATGATTGGAAGAACCTAGATTGTTAGCAAATCAGATGAGTACATATTTGAGGTAATAGCGAAACCTTCATTCAATGTTAACACATTGAATTTAACATGTTCTTATAAAAATGGGAGATTAATAGGTTCCCATATCATCATGCTACCGTAGCAATACAAAAGTGTGGAAAATATTTTCATTTGTATGTGGACGATTCTAATTCAATTGAAAGGTGTATGCAAACATATTCTTACGTAATATCACCTATAGTTAAATTTGGGACGGTATATATATATTTAATGATGGGGTTAAAATTCAACCACCAATTTGTAGATGACCTCTGGTAAGACCAAAGAAAAACAGAATGTCCTCAAGGGATGAAGAAGACAGGAGGTTTATCAAATGTAGTTGTTATGGCATATTGGGACACCATAATAGGCAGTCATGTATAAAGCTAATTCATGATTAATTCATAAAATGAACAAAATTGATTTACATTTAATGTAAATTACTAAATAACAACGTTAACCTATCAGGAAAAATCATATACATTGAAAAATCATATACGAAGCATTGTGACAAAGTAGAAATATACAATAAAGTTTATCTAACACATGAAGATTTTAAACATTGTTAAAGTGTAGTTTATAACAAGAACATAATAGCTTAAAACAAATGAGATTTTTCATCAAAAATGTGAAAGAAAGCTGATTTTCATTCAAGTAAACTATGAAATAAGAACATTAATATATCAGGAAGAAAAAACTAAATACATTTGGTGTATAATAATATTTGATCAATGTGAATAACTACATTAATTCATTAGTAGAAGATTATATTTCTGTCGCATTTTATTAGGTTTTCATGAAATTACTTGAAAACCATGGAAAGGAGTTAGAGATAACTTCATATTGATTATTTGCTACGTAGAAACCTTAAATATAAGATCAATGTAGAAGATTCTTACTTGTTTAAATATTAGATTATTCCTTTTTTGATTCTACATAAATGCAATTCTAGGATGGAAGGTTTGAAGCTATTGACGATTACGATTGTTGAAAGTTTTGAAGCATTGAATGTTTGAAATTAGCGATTAAATATTTTGTGAGCGATTCGTATTCTTATTATATAAATGAGAGGTCCTTTGTCATCATTATAGTACATATATTTTTTTTATAAGCAAATGATTCATTAAAACAAACCCGCCTAAGGGGATGAAATCCCGTATACTGGAAGTATATAAAGCATAAAGCAAAGGTCCATAGCCCATAACAGACTGGACAGGCACTTGGAACTCCTCCAAAAACTCAAAAAAAAAAGACAACGACGAATCATGCCTTTTCCTATACCCAGTAAGGAGATGGATTAGAAGAATGTATCGAATTTGAGAAGGATCAATATCAACCCCCTCGAAGCCTCTTCTATTCCTCTCCTGCCAGACGGTCCAAAAAATACGATGAGGAACCATCATCCAAACTTCCCGCGGGCCAGTCCAACCCCTAGGCCTCATCCAGGCTGCCACAACCTCGCACACCGTATATGGTATAGCCCAAATAATCTGACATAAAGAGAAGAACAAATCTCAAAGAACCCTAGTCACCTGACAGTGAAGAATGAGATGATTGGACTCCTCCTACTCATTCTTATATAACCAACATCTAGGTCCATCCTCCTCCCTCTTCTATGAAGCCCCTCAATAGTCGAGATAGCCTACCTAGCAGCGGTCCACATAAAGAAACAAATATTGGGTGGGGTATGACTCTTCCACACTGACTTCCACAGAAAAAAGCACCCCTATGACCCCTCAACACATTATAATATTTCTTAACTGAAAAAATGCCATCCTGAGAGCTCGACCACCTCAACCCATCATCCCCAAAGGACGGAGTCGGCGCCAAACTCAACCACTCAAAGAACTCCTTCGCCGCCTCCAGCTCCCAGAGACCCCTTCTAAACTTCGGGTCTCACACCGCACGATCCCATACTCTCTGCCTATGATCCTCAACCGACCCTTCTTTGCCTCCCCTAATTCGAAACACCCTCGAGAACAGATGGGAGAGAAACATCTCCGGGAAGAGATTGAGTGAAATATCCCCGGGAAGAGACCCCCTCACCCCATTTACCCCTCCAGAACCTGATATGACTCCCACTCCCGAGCTGAAAGGAAGTCAGCAAAAAGAATTCCCCCCACCCAAGCACAATATACCTCCACCACCCCACCCCGTGAGCAGATCCCCACACAATAGGACCCCACCTATATGGACCAACCCTATTCCTAGCTACCACCACTTGTCTCCATAACCTGTCTCCTTTCATATTAAATCTCCACAACCACTTACCCAGTAAGGCCTTATTGAAGTGGGACAATCTACTCACCCCAACCCCACCCGCTTTCAACGGCCTACACACCTCATACTAGCTCACCTAACAGTACTTGAATTGATCATCGTGACCCCGCCACAGAAAATCCCTCATTAACTTATCGAGCCTCTTGCCAATGAAACCAGGTAAAGGGAGTATGGACATAACATAAGTCGAAAAACTCGATAACACGCTTTTGATCAACATCCATCGACCCCCTTTGGAAATATAATTGTTCTTTCATTATGCTAACCTCCTGTGGACCCTCTCAAGGACTAGATCCCACATCGAAGAAGACTTGAACTTGGACCCTAAAGGGAGGCCAAGATAAGTAGATGGGAGAGAGCTGATCCTACATCTAAGAACACTAGCTAGATGGCCCACGTTACCCATATCTCCCACGACAATCATCTTAGTCTTCTTGACATTGATACGTAAACCCGACAAAACCTCAAAACACACCACCAGCATCCTTAACGTCCTCACCTCATCCAGAGACGCCCCATAGAAAATAATATTATCATCCACAAACAGAAGGTGAAATATCTCGACTGGATGGGGGCCAGAGCTCCCGATCAAAAAACCTGAGACCATACCTCCCTCCACCATATAACTCATCATTCGAGATAATGCCTCCATAACCAAGATAAAAAGGAAAGGTGACAACGAGTCACCCTTTCGGAGACCATGAGAGGTCGAGAAGAAACCTTCTGGAACCCCGTTCACAAGGACTGAGAATTTAACAGAGGACATACACCTCTTCATCCACCTTCACCATAGATCCCCAAACCCCATCCTCCTTAAAATATAATGAAGGAACTCCCACCTCACATGATCATAGTCCTTTTCAATATCCAGTTTGTAGATGATACCCGGGACCCCACCTTTCAGCATCGAGTCGATGCACTCATTCGCCACCAGGGTCGCATCCAAGATTTGACGCCCATCCACAAAGGCGCTCTGAGCATCCGAAACAGGAGGGTCAATCACCTTTCTATGCTTAATCGACAAGACCTTAGAAATGAGGTTATACAGACTGCCGACCAGACTAATGGGCCTGAAATATCTCACATCTGTCGCTCCCCTTTTCTTGGGGACCAGAGTAATAAATGTGGCATTCAAACTCCTCAGAAAATGACCCTTATCATAGAACACGCTGAAAATAACCATCACATCCACCCTGAGAACCGACCAACAATGTTGGTAAAAGGCCATAGTGAACCCGTTTGGACCAGGAACCAAATCACCACACATCGACCTCAAAACCTGGACCACCTCCTCCTCTATGAACACCCTTTCCAACTAATCTACTTCGACCCCTTAAATTATCTCCACTGGAATCCCATCCATCTTAGGATGCTAGGACTCATATTCTGTATATAATCGCTCGAAAAACTGACTAATCTCCCTACGAACCTCACTCTCCTCGGTAAAATCCACCTCCCCTATTACCACCTTCCCAATATGGTTAAAACGGTGATAGGAGTTAGCAACTTTATGAAAGAATTTATTATTGTTGTCCCCTTCCCTAAGATAAAGATCCCTAGCCTTTTGTCTATAAATAATCTCCTCCTCAATCAATCTCGTCTCCACCTCCCGTTTTTCTCTTCCCTAGTCAACCTCTCAGCCCCCGAAAGATTGCCCGACCATTCTTTCTCGTCAAGCATCCGAATATCCTTTATAACTTGCTCAATCACCCCCCCCCCCCCCTCACATTACCAAACCCTTCTTTGTTCTACCAAATAAGGTCCCCCTTTGAGACGAAAAAATTTAGCCGTCAGTCTGAAGCTCACATTCCTCGTCATCTCATACCCCTATCACCACTCTTAAACCCTCATAACAAAGACCTCCTCCTTCAACCACATATTCTCAAATATAAATGACGTCCTACCCCCGTATTCTCCTCCAAACTCCAGAAGAATAGGGGAATGATCCGATGTCACTCGAGGTAAAAAAGATTGAGTAGCCCCTGAAAAAGCTCATCCCGCTCATAAAAAGTAAAAAGTGGTCAATTCGAGAAAGCGAGGGCTCGTCCATATGAATGAACCATGTGAAGACCCCACACTCCAAAGGGATGCACTCAGATCCAACTCATCGATAAAGTCCGAGAAATCCTGCATAAAATAATTAGATCTCCCCCCACCGCTCCACTTCAAAGGGAAGTGAACGATGTTGTAGTCTCCCCCTGTGCACCACAGAACGCCCCAAACACTCCTCGCCCCTACCAATTCCTCCCATAGTTCCCAACGAATCGAGTACTCCACAAGAACCCATACTATACATTCCTAAATAAACAGGAGAGAGACCAAAAACCCACTAAAACATCAATTTTTTCTACCACTCTATTATCCCACAAAGTGATGATCCCTCCTGATTCCCCCTCTAAATCAAGGAAGCACAACTCTATCCTACTCTCTCCCTATATAGACTATTCCAAATCCCTATTCATAGAACCCAACTTAGTCTCTTGAAGGCAGACAATATCCAGCATACCCCTTGAGATGGACCCACTAACCACTCCTCTTTTCCCGAGGTCATTCGAATCCCGCACATTCTAAGAAATGAGACGTAATTTCATTGGAGACTACTTAACCCCCTCCCCCCCCCCCCCCCCCCCCCCTTCTACTCTCTCCCTCCACCTCTCCTCTATATTATGGGAGAACCTAATAGCTTCCTGCTCATTCCTCAAAAAATTATCCCTAAAAATTTGCTAAATCCTCCTATCACACTAGAAACCGATTCATCCGCCTCTCCCTCAAGAACCCTCTCATTTAACCTCGCCCCTACCCCCACCCTTGCCCCCTCTGACACCCCTAACTCAACCCAGAACCAAGGGGACATATCAACAAAATTGCTCAATTTCTCCTGCCCGCACAATGATTCCCGAGACGCACTAGTAAAATTTAGTGCATGAGCCCCCCCCCCCCCCCCCCCCCCAGCACTCCATCACCGTCCTCCACAATCGTGCAAAGAGATTTGCCTCTGCGAAGAATTTCACCGGGCGAGATAGCTAGAGAACTACCCTCAGGCACACCATCATTCGAATACGCACCGTCATCAGTACACTCGCTCGCGGTAGCCATGACCAAATTATTGTTGTTGCCACCGGTCGGTTGTTCACTAACCTCCATCCCACCCTCCAAATCGCTAACGTCGCAAAAATTCCCAATAGCAACATTGCCCCCCTTTACAGACTTAGATTTTCCACTTTTCACTATATTGATAAAATATTTAATATTCTTTAAACCAAGTAAAAAATTGTCGTAAAAGACCCCCTTATGACCACCATTTATTTTCCCCATTTTTTCTTTTATTTCTACTGACCCTGCTCCCCCCTAGAGCCACCTGCCAATTTTTTCCTTTGAAAGTTGGCTTGACCATTATTAACTCGAGGAAAAAGATCCCTAGCAGTATAGGTGTTCCTAAACTCCACATTATTAGATAGAGAAGGACCCAACGTACTGCTACTAACATCCAAATGAAAATCTTTGTTAGGATACCAAACTCCACACTCAACTGTCATAACACCAGAGTCCAAACAAAACCTTTCATTTGTCTTGGAGCACATGGGGCCAGACCTGTTGCCACTAAAAGAACCCACGGCCCCCAAAAGGGCCTTTTTACTAGGGACTTGGTCATCCATAGTAAGATCAGCAAAAGGAAATAAATGCTGGTCCCAATCAACCTCGATAACACTCAACTTAAGAGGACATATAACTTTTGTTTTAATAGCCACGTTACCCACCTCTAGAGCCCTATTCTGTACACTCTCACGCTCCAAAGTAGGCAACTCCTGCAACTTTCTACCTGCTGCCATCGATATGTCTTCTCTCATGTCGTCAAGACCATGCGTGGCATCCCCTTTGTTCGAGGTCTCATAAAAAAACATAGAGATAAAATCTGCGGTCTGCCTGAGAAGCTTGACGACCTGCTTCCTCTAAGAAATGTACACTAACTGATGACTTGCTGGAATCACTCCCGCTGCGATGAAACATGGACGGTTGAATTTTATCTCCCTTTCTGGCTTACGTCCTCCATAATCATAAACTTTTCCGATAAGAATAAGTGCACCCGCTTGCGATTTTAAAACCCACCTACCAGACCTCTCGATCACAGCACCACCATTCCTCACCTAAGATACATGGTCTCCATCACCAAAGTAGTACGAGCCCAAGTCTTCAACCCAGATGGGTAAATGAAAAACCCACCCACCAATGTTAACGGTCATCGCCCCCGGGAGAATTTGGTTCCCTTTAATCAAGATTCAAGGCCACTTAAGTTCTTCCCCCAACTGATTTTCAAAGTCCACCTTAGACAAACCACCACATATATCCCCAATGGCCTGGAAAACTTCCTTTCCCCATAAATGGAGAGGTAAACCCATCACCCTGATCCACCAAGACTCTGGCTTTCGTAGATTCTTGGGACTACATCGCAGAGGATGCCACCTGTTATGACATAAAGGTGACCTAAAAACCACCATTTCTTCATGCTTAAAACTCTAGTCGCTTCTACTTTCGATGATAAAAAAAACGTGCAGGGAGACATCAGGCGAGTCCCAGTACCGCCGATCGTCTTCCATTGTTCCTTAACCCACTCCTTTATCTTACTAATAGACGGTTGAATGCAACTAGCGTCGCCCACCCTTCCCACCAGCGCACGACGAAAAAACTTTGACTCTTGACACGCATGAGTCATCATCAATACAAAAATCTGCTTTACGAGAGCAGTCAACTTGAATAGAGATGGGAGGAAAAGGCCAAGGATCTAGCTTGGCAGCTTGAAGAAAGGATTTCTCCATCTCTTTAAGCATCAACCTTATAGTATATATATGGAACTTCATTAGTGAGTCTAATTTTTTTTGGGCATTTATAATTAAAAGTCTTTTAAACGGGACTAAAATATGGGAACAGTAATTTCAGTTATGACATGTCCTCTATATATTTCTCATTTCGAATGAAAAATAATTTTTCCAACTCTAAAGAATTCAATTCCATTCTGAATGAAAGTAAGGGTCCGTTTGATAGAAAACTAGAAAAATACAAATGATTTCAAGACATTTGATTCTAGGGCAAACAATTTCAAGGCAAATGAATATTTTTCAACTTGTGTCTGTTTGATACAAGTTGAAAAATCATCAATTTTTCACATTTTCTATCAAACGCAAAAGCTGGAAAATAGATATAAAAGTGGAAAATTTGTTTACGGAATATATATATAATAAATATATATAATTAAATATACAAAATATATGAATATATATTATATTCAGTATATAATGTAATAATAATTTACGAAATATATATATTCCGCAAATAATATAAATATATATATTCCGCAATATATATATTCCGCAAATAATATAATAATTTACGAAATATATATATTTCGCAAATAATATAATAATTTAATAATATATTTAATATATGAATATATTTCGTAAATAAAATATTATATTTTCATAGATTTTGTACATTTAATAATATAAAAATCTATTATATTAATAGATTTTTATATTATTAGATGTACAAAATCTATTAAATATAAAAAATCTATGAAAATATAATATATTATTTACGGAATATATGAATATATATTACATTATATACTGAATATACTAAATATATATTATTTACATAATATATACATAATATTATATTCTGTATATATGTAAATTATATATATAGTAAATATATATTATTTACAGAATATATACATATATATTATGTACTTATGAATATATACATATATATAATATACGTATACAATATAATATGTCTGTATATATACATATATATAATATACATATACAATATAATATACACATATATAATATATACACATATATAATATACATATACAATATGAATATATATACAGAATAATGTATATATACACATATATAATATACATTATTCTGTATATATATTCATATTGTATATGTATATTATAATGTGTGTATATATATATATATATATACACATTATAATATACATATATAATATACAGAATAATGTATATCAAGCCCTGAAAAATATCAAGAATACACTAGGATACTTGAAGACACTATAGACGTATTAAAATTTGTTAGACAGAAAAGGTTAGCTGAAACAAAGGCTACTTTAATTAGAGCCGGAGGAATCCGTCCTCTACGCATCTAAAGTCTTTTTTGCTACATTTCATCTCAAACGTGCAATAATGTCTTTCATCAAAGTAACATATAAGTATATAGGTTAGTAATTCAGGATTACTAACAGCCCATTTTTTCTTTAAAAAGGGGCTTAATATACACTTATACCAGGCGTCTTCGAAATCTATATATTCATTATCTAGATCGCCTTGATAGAAAAAGAGAAGATTAGGCAACTAGCTGAGCCTACCTTAGGAGAAAATCCCATCGCTAAGTGGGATAAAAACCAAAGCTATTGTGAGATCATCCCTATTAACCCAGACGCCACTATTAATGGTGGAACCTATAAGAAAGGATACTCACAAGAAGATAGGGAAGAATTCAAGAAAGACATAACGAAATGCTATTCTAGATACTTCTCTTCCTAACCACTCAATGATTTGGTCTATATATTTAAAAGTACCACCTGCATATATTAAAGCAGATTCTATAAGTTCTTTATCTTTAGGGTCTGTAATAGTCCAGTCTTGAATATATATATATATATATATATATATATATATATATATATATATATATATATATATATATATACATTATAATATACATATATAATATACAGAATAATGTATATTATATATATGTATGTATACAGAATATAATATACATATATGTATATATTTTGTAAATAATATATATTAAATATAAGGAATATATGAAATATATGAAATTTACGAAATATAAATATATATTATAATATATGAATTATATAAATTATATAAATGTACAAAATATATAAATATATGAAATATATATAAATATACGAAATATACGCAATATACATATATGTGCTAAAATATATAAAATATACTAATATATATTAAAATATACGAAATATATATATTTATATATTTATTAACAATATATCACTGTTCTAAAAAACCCGCCTAGGCTCCGCCTGGGCACGCCTAGGCTTAAGGCTTGGGAGAAACGCCTCGCCTTACGCTTTTCACGCCTTATTCTTGGTAAAACCCTTAAGGCGCACTTTTTTTCTAAAAACAACAATGCTTTAGTGAAACGATGTTGCCTTTTAAAGAATTTGTTTACAAACCGGACCATTATCTCATCCAAAATAATCAAATAATATTTTAATTTGCATATATTCACACATATTTTTATGATACGTGCAATTTTTGTATTTTAATAACCTTGTTATGGTTAAAAAATATTAAAATATATTAAGAAGCCCTAAACGCCTTTTCACGCCTTTTTACGTCTAGGCCCGCTTAGGCTTCTAAGGCTTAAGGCTTGGCCTCCACACCTCAATCACGCCCCGCGTTTTTTAGAACCTTGCAATATATATTTATATATTTATGAAATATATAGAGTTATAAAAAAAAATTGGTTTCAAGTGATTTGCCACCCAAAGGTGACAAACAAAAATCTGACCCCCCCCCAGAGAATTGAATTCCACCCTAGGGTGGCAAATTGTGCTTAAGGGGTGTTGTACATAGAAAACAAATCCCAGGGAAAATTAACGCTATCAAACAACCTAAAAGCTGGAAAATACCAGAATTTTCCAACTTTTGGGAATTTGCCTTGGAATTTTTGTGCTATCAAACGGACCCTAAGAGAAGATTTCACTCACTTTTACTTATTCTTTTTTCAAATATTGTTTTCAAACACACCATTACGCAACATGTTTATTTAAACTAATATGCTATCTAGAATATTGTCATTAAATAAACCTTATGTAGGGTAAAAAGGTTGACGAAAAATTACAAATCATTATACTCAATTGTCCTTCAGTTTAAACATGCTCATATAATATAGTCACAGTATATTGGAAGGCAGAGAAAGATAGTGGAAATTTGTAAATCAAGATTTATAATGGTTTTGTGATCCTTCAACTCTTTTAACTCCTTAAGAAATCTCTTGAAAAATGTTATTTTTCTTGTTTTCTATGTGAATACTAAACCTTTTACTAGAGTTTCCTAGAATATATATTTTTATAGTGTATTAAGCCAACGCATTCGACAATGTTAATGAGGCAATAGCCTCAATCCTTCCAATCTAGAAACCCCTATAACCTTCTTTACAAACATTATATAAATTATGTTTTTCTGTGACCTTATAGTGTATTACAAGATGTAGATAAGCTCACACTATGAACACCCAGGAAATAATCTAATTGCACTTAATGTATATTTTATTAAGATTTCCCAAATTAGATCAATAAGCACGTCTATATAATTTTATAATTGTAAGTAGATTTAAATATTAGTAAGTAACAATTACGAGCAACTAAGATGTTTTAACATTCTTGGATAGTTTATTGTGATGGGAAGATGTTGTATTTATAGTTGATAACTGTGAGGGAAAATTATTTGTAACATGTGGTGAAAATAATGTGGCTCAGTAACCCAATTCATTATCATCATCATGTGGATACAATCCATGGAGAAACTAACATTCGAGAATAAATGAGGGTATAACGATTATCAATTTAAGATAACAACTAAAGTGGGTGAGGAGCTTGGGACTCTTCACAGTTCCCCTATAAATGAAAACCTAGCCCCCAGCGGAAAGATACATGTAATTTCGAGAAGTTCCTAGATTTTTTCAAAAGTACTTTGTGAAATCAATAAAAGCTTAAAAAAAAACTATGGACTTAGGCGTATTGCCGAACTACGTACATCCTGCCTCTTTGTGTATAGGTTACATTCACCTTAATCATGGTTGATTATTAATGCGACTTGTGTGCATTTAATCTTTAATAGTAAGATTTTATCCCTTTCAATTCGCGTCGTCTTTGGGAAATATTCTTCCTCATTCTCACTCTCCAACGACAATCATATCATGTCTCATGCACAAGAAGGGTACTTGGGATATCTTGATGATCGCCACACCATTTATATGCACCCCAAGGTCAGGCTTTAATAAGATCATAACGTCTCGAGTTATTTCTACCATCCTGAGGAAGAGCAAAGGGTAGAGGGCAATGGACCACCATAGTCTAGTTATATATTACATCTCATTGATGCTTACAAGTAACGCCTCCATGAACACAAGGAAAGAACTCGCAATCAGCAAAGGGATAAAGCTCACCTCCACTGTCGACTACACATAATGGAACAAAAGATAAAAACGATCACCACAAAACTATTCGTACTCTAAGTCCTCAGGGAGAAAAACTCAGATCTAAGGAAGGATCACACAACGCAAGAAAGAAGAGATCGGCCTAGTAGTCGTCATAAAAAATGAGACTTTTGTAACCTTATATGGAGGGAGATGGACGACCACCCAGCTCATCGAGGAACACAAACAACTAAGGAGTTGGCCAAGGGATCTCCTGTGAGTTAAATGTAATATCCATTTACCCGATCGAAGGAAAAGTTTGACCCACAAAAGAAATTCGATGCACCTAGATTCAAGATCGACGATCGGAAAATAAATCATAATGTTCGTGTTCGTAAATATTGGTAGACCATGATACTTTGAAACATCAACAAACCCATAATGTGTCATATCTTTCCCCCAATCTTTGGGAGACATTACCCAAAAGTGATTTAAAAAGCTGCCACACAAGCCCGTCACTTGTTTGAAGTAGCTCGTTGAGGCCTTTATCACCAAATTCATCACAAGAAACATCCATCCTAAGAGAAGGGATTCTCTCCACATGTAAAAGAATAAGCCTTACGAGACCCTACAAGAGTACACCTAACGATATTAGGAAGTCTATAACAAGGTGGTAGATTGTACCGAGAAGGTTGTAGTAGAATTTTTCATGACCGGCCTACAAAAAACTCCATATTGTACTAATCCCTAACCAAAAAGGAAGCAATCACTATTGGAAACCTGATGTCGAAGATCAAAACATATGCTAAAGTTGAAAACACTGAAATGAACCATGATATTAGTCAACCAAAGGCGAATATGATTGAGGACAAATATTCTACCCCTAAAAAGTAGGTAGAAAGAAGAATGAAGGTTCAAGCATTATAACCCCTCATAAATATTAACATAATAATTTATAGCTTTTTGATGGTCTGTAAAAATTACAATGATTATACATTGGATTTGTTGTCAAATTTAAGTTATGAATTTTATTATTTTTGGGAAATATTATGAATATGATTGGTTAGTTGGATCACTTATAATAATAAAGTCCGAAGATATGTACTTATACACGATGTACGCTCAATTAAAAAAATCGTCATATTTTTAGTAACAACCTCTTGATCATTCGGATATCTATCTAACTTCTTCGAAAATAGTCCTTCCTCGAGGACAACCGGTTCTCTACTCTTCTAAAAGTAGTGATTACTATAGGGCCTTATGCAACTTAGGAAAAAGGGCCCTCTTGAGACTATTATCTAGCAAAGCTTTCGTCGATAGGAATAAAATTGCTAGGGAGATAATGTGAACCGGACCAACCTAAGTCCCCAAGTTGGGGATGCTACCTAGTTCTTATATGATGAAAGAGTGCATATTGCAAGAAATAATATTTTATATATTAAAAGTGCATAATTACACATATGCACTTGAAACCAAAGGGGACCTAGGGCCTTTGGCTAGCAAGGGTTAAGCGTTCGATCCCCCCCCCCCCCCCCCCCCCCCCAAAGGAGGCTTGAACTTGTGGGAAAAAAACATATAAACTTGATGACAAGTTAGGTATGTGTTAGTCACTCTTAGCTAAGTCAGTACTACAAGTTCTCTACACTTGTGGGTAAGAATATTAACCTTTTTTTCGTCATTTATGTACTACTCTTAAAGGATGTCTAAATGTGCTTCCAAAATGTATATTCATGCAATTTTGAGATTTCTGGAAAATCAACTTCATATATAGTCCCAATGTGCTTATTACTTTTCAGGTGTCACTATCATAAAATTGATAGAAATTTTTTGTCCACTAGTAATTTGCAAATTGAATAAAGCAACTGCCATGCAAAATAGATCAGCAAAATTATGGGTGCGCTTAGAAATTGTCTATTTTTATTAATTCAATATGATATTAATTTTTATATAAACAAGTTCGACAAATCACTTGTGAGCACATGGATGTTATGATATACCAGTCTGGAGTTCTCCAAATTAATAAGTTTGTAAAATTGACAAATAACATGTGATGTGTGAACTGAACATGGAAGAAGACTCTGTAGATTACCTAAGGGACTTATGTTTTTTGGCTTACATAATGTCGTATCCCTTTTCATCCAAGAAAAAAAAGGGTAGTTTTTATTTGATTGCAGTGTCACGGATGGCATCATGATAAATAAATTTAATATAAATTTATAGGATGTTGTTTCATTGGAAAATCAAGCACATCCAACATATTCAACAATCTTCTCTTTCCTTCTTCTGCCAACATGTATTGTAATTTAATATCGTAGATAAAAGTATTAAGTTTTTTTTTATCAGAACATGAATTTAATTAAACTATGAAAAGTTTACAAGTAATATTACAAATTGCATAACGTGTCGTCGTGATATCAGACATATCACGAACTAACGTCGGAAGTAGAAAACATGGAATCTTAACATACACTGTTGAAAAAAATATTTTAGAGATTGATAAGCACCCAAAACTTTATACCCCGAATAGATGTATTTTAGTTGCTAATTCTCGACAATACGGGTCCTATGTGCTTAATTGTTCATTATGCAGGCTTAATTGCAGTTGCGGTGTCAAAAGTGTTATTTCAAGGCAATTTGCAGTTCAAATGGAGCTATTTCCCTCTCCCGTACCCTAACCCGAGCCTAAATCTAGCCCAAACTTACCCCAAGCTTGTGTGTGTTTAGTTTATGTCCTTTTTAATATTTTTAGATTTTTAGTTTGTGTCATTTTTATTTTTAGGATTAATTTTAGGTTTAATTTAGAATTTTTAGATTTTATTTTTTATTTTTTATTTTTATTTTTTAGTAATATAATTTCATTTTATTTTGATTTTTATTAGCTTTAAGTTTAGTTTTATTTTTATTAGGATTAGATTTTTTTTAGTTTTATTTGATTTTACATTTATTTAGAATTTTAGTTTTAGTTTTATTAGATTTTATTTTTATTTTTATTTTTATTTTTATTTTTATTTTTATTTTTATTTTTATTTTTATTTTCAATTTTATTTTAGTCTTTGTTTTATTTTAGAATAGAATTTTAATAGGATTTTATTTTATTAGTTTTAGTGTTATTTTTATTAAGGGTTCAAATTAAATACACACACATACACACACACCCCACTAATTATCCTACACCTCCCTAACCCTCACCCCCAACTTACCATACACCCTCAAACACTTCACACCCCATGCTCTCCACACCCAAATCACATGCACACTTAAATCTATTACCCAAATTAACTCCCATGCTCCATGCCTTGTATAAATTGAAGAGGAAGACCCATTTCCAATATATCTCAAAATTAGTTTTAAGCTTGGTGTGATAAAATTCTCTCCACCCCTCTATATTGAGTATTTGCATTTTTAGCAAATACCTCAATATAGAGGTGTGTGGTGAAAATTATCTCTAGGATAAATTTCACCCCACCCATCTATTATGAATTTTTGCATTTTTAGCAATTATTCATAATAAATTGATGTAGTGAAATTTATCCCTTATGGGAGATAAATTCTAACACATTCATTTATGTTGAGATTTTGCATTTTTAGTAATTTTCTCAATATAAATTAATGATCTAGAATTTATTTCTTTGGGTGAATTCTAATGTACAATTTTATAATTTTAGGATTTGCATTTTTAGCAAATCTCTTTTATTATCTAATTGTCCATTATGAATTCATCCACTATCCTTTTTATTTTTATTTTGTAATTTTTAGTTAAGATTCAATAAATACATGAGTGAGGAATTGTAATTGAGAGGGTGTTGATGTAATTGAAGATTCCATTCCAATTCAAGGCTTAAATGGGTTTGATCTATTCCTCTCTTTTACTTTTATTTTAATCATCTCATGCTTTCAATTGTTTATCTTATATTTTTGGATGATGATTATTGAGGGTAATCTCCCATTCATGGGATGAAATTTTGAAGCCCTCACGAGTCCAATTTTGTTAGTTTACTTATTAGGATAATTTTATTTACCTCAAGTTTTTATTAGCTTTTACATCTTAGTAGTACTTTAAAAATTAGTATATAGTTAGTTAATTAATATTCCCTTGTAAAATCCATAAAAAAATATAAAAAGAAAAAAAAATAATAATAAAATACAAATTAATCTATATATATCCTCTTCAATTTTGTGTTTCACCGTTAGATATGGATTGACTCCTTTACTTATCTCTACACTAGTTTTGTTATAATTTTGTAGGTTCAAGGGAAATTTTGATAGAGAGAAGTTGCACAACGAGAAAATCTACATTAGAAGTAATTTTTCTTTCTATCAAATGGCGCCGTTGCCGGGGAGCTGTTGAGAAAAATCACCACCATAAGAGAGTGGCAGGTATAGAGTTACAAGCTCGGTGTCACAAAAGTAGAGAGTATCACCATAACTCTCGTGGATGGAGGATGGTTTCAAAACCATATACCATACTTCCCATTTCAATATCCACAGAGAATAGTGTTGAAAGTAAAATGAGAAGATCTGTCATAGACAGTGTTTGCATTTTTATCGGATATCTCTCCCAAAGCCGATTCAGATAGAGAAAAAATAAATACAAATCTATGTTGGGGTTATTTGTATTTTTAGCAGATTTATCTCATACATTGATGTGTATTTGGAAAAGAAGAAAAAGAGAAAGTTGCAGTCAAGAAATAAAGACATTTGTGCCTAAAGTGTATACACTCTTCTCACATATCCATCCATCTTTTATACAATCACTTATCATTCATCCATCACATCACCCATCCTATCCTACCCACATCATCATATCCTTCCCATTTCATTTCTCCCTCACCCATATACATACATGTCCCCCTAGATGTTCGGGCAAATAAAAGTCGACGTGGTGAATAACTCGACGTTCTCACTATAGTGATTAGCATTCTTTCATGAGATCATTTTTCTTTCTTATTGTCCGTTCTTTCTTTTGTGTGTGTGAGATGTTTGAACTTGATTACATTTACTCACCTCCTCACACACAAGAGCGATACACTACCCCTAATCTCGAGAGTTCGTTGAGAGAGTTATATCCGTGAGATTTGAAGTTGAAGTGTTGATTCCGAAGAGGCAATCTAGGAATTACTCTTATGATACTCGACCCGTTTTGATTGATTCACACCACACACGTTGATTTCTAGGAAGAATGTGCCTTGATTATTTACTTAGCTAAACTTTTTATGCACTTCTAGCTTGTATTTCTCAAAATGTTTCTCATGATGGATTGTGCGATTATTCTACGTCTAATAAGAGATTGACTGCCTTTCAATAAATTTTTACAAATAAAGAATTTTGTGGGTATATTCCTTGCAAACCCTCACGAGACACAACTCGTCCTGTAGGGAAACCTATATGTTTAAAGTCTTGTTGCACATGCTAAGTGCAATCACAAGTGCCCGCAAAAGTGGTACACTTTTGGTTACTTATCTTTCTCTTTCTCTCTATCTTATTGCTCGAGGACTAGCAACACTCTGTTTGGGGGTGGTGTGATAAGCACCCAAAACTGTACAATTTATACCCTGAATAGATGTATTTTAGTTGCTAATTCTCGACAATACGGGTATTATGTGCTTAATTTTTCATTATGCAGGCTTAATTGTAGTTGCGGTGTCAAAAGTGCTATTTCAAGACAATTTGCAGTTCAAATGGAGCTATTTCTCTATCCCGTACCCTAATCCGAGCCTAAACCTAGCCCAAACTTACCCCAAGCCTGTGTGTGTTTAGTTTGTGTCCTTTTTAATATTTTAATATTTTTAGTTTGTGTCATTTTTATTTTTAGGATTAATTTTAGGTTTATTTTAGAATTTTTAGATTTTATTTTTATTTTTTATTAATATAATTTCATTTTATTTTGATTTTTATTAGCTTTTAGTTTAGTTTTATTTTTATTAGGATTAGATTTTTTTTAAGATTTTATTTTTTTAGTTTTATTTGATTTTACATGTATTTAGAATTTTAGTTTTATTTTTATTAGATTTTATTTTTATTAGATTTTATTTTTATTTTTATTTCTATTTTTAGCTTCAATTTTATTTGAGTCTTTGTTTTATTTTAGAATATAATTTTAATAGGATTTTATTTTATTAGTTTTAGTGTTATTTTTATTAAGGGTTTAAATTAAATACACACACATACACACACACCCCACACTAATTATCCTACACCTCCCTAACCCTCACCCCCAACTTACCATACACCCTCAAACACCTCACACCCCATGCTTCCCACACCCAAACCACATGCACACTTAAATCAATTATCCAAATTAACCCCCATGCTCCATGCCTTGTATAAATTGAAGAGGAAGACCCATTTGCAACATATCTCAAATTAGTTTTAAGCTTGGTGTGATAAAATTCTCCCCACACCTCTATGTTGAGTATTTGTATTTTTAGCAAATACCTCAATATAGAGGTGTGTGGTGAAAATTATTTCTAGGATAAATTTCACCCCACCCATCTATTATGAATTTTTGTATTTTTAGCAATTATTCATAATAAATTGATGTAGTGAAATTTATCCTTATGGGAGATAAATTCTAACCCATTCATTTATGTTGAGATTTTGCATTTTTAGCAATTATCTCAATATAAATTAATGATCTAGAATTTATTTCTTTGGGTGAATTCTAATATACAATTTTATAATTTTAGGATTTGCATTTTTAGCAAATATGTTTTATTATTGAATTGTCCATTATGAATTCATCCACTATCCTTTTTATTTTTATTTTATAATTTTTAGTTTAGATCATCAAGAAAAAAAAAAGCTTTTAGATAGGAATTCTAGAGAGAGAATTGTAGGAAAAACACCATTTGTAAACAGTTTTATTTTATTCTTTTTATTTTTATTTGTGAGATTAAATATTGTAAGAGAGTTAATTGAGTGGATATTTTAATTTCAAATCATTTGGATGCTCAATTAAGTGGTGTATGCTTCAATTTGGAAGAGTAGAGTTCAACTTTCTCAAAGAGATTTGGTTTGCTTGTTCTATTCTCTTCTCTTTTATTTTAGTAGCCTTGATTATTAATTTGTCATGTTCCATACCATGTTAGGCTAAATCCCCTTTTAAGGGGTGGGGGGGTGAAACCCTTATTTGATATTACTTTAGTTTAATGAGTTTGATTACTTGAAATTTCCCTTTGAATGTTTATTTTGATCCCTCACCCTTAGATTTATGCCTCGAGAGAGGGTACATGATTTTCTAGAGAAAATCGAAATTCTAGTGATAATACCCATTTTAGATTCGAGCTAGAGATAGGAGTTTCTTAAGTGGGGTATTATCACTTGAATTTCAACTCTAAATTTATTATATAAGATTGACATAAATTCTAATTGATCGATCATACCGGGTGATTAATTAAAAGGAGTGTGAATCTATGTTTCTAGAGTTGTAGGATGTTAAACTTAACTTTCTAAAAGATTACTATTATAATTACACTTACAATGAGAGTTGGTTTGTAATTTTGATATTAATTTAGGAGTATTCAAATAATTAAATTAATTAATTATAATAACTAAAATTTGTGGTGTAATCCCATTCCTTGATTGTTCTCACAATTATTTACCTCACTTTATCTTTTATTTTAATTTAGACTTTATTATTCATTTTTGTAACTTTCTGCTTTGTTATTATCATATCACATTTAGTTTAGACCTCACCTCACCCTATTGTTTTAATATTGAAAAAGCTAAAAAAATTAGAAAGGTGAAAAAGCACAAAAAGAAAATAAAAAGTGAATTACAATTGAATTTGTTCCATTTGCTTTACTCCCTAGAAAGTGGATTGACATCCTTACTTACCACTCTACACTTGAGTTGTTATATTTGTAGGTATGTGAGATTTTGATTAGAAGGAGCTTGTACAACAACGACAAATATACATACAAAAGCAATTTCTATCAAGTGTCACTGTTGCGGGGGACATGAAAAGTTCTTTCTATCAGAGATCGAGTGAGAACCAAGAACATCAACACATGCATTAGCTTCCCTGAAACATAAGCATAAGGTAACATGGTGAAGTATCCAGAAGCCGTCACGTATGGCCTGGATCAAATTAAGGTGATTTGGATTCTGGGCATTAATCATGTGAATCACACGGAAGACAATTTGACTAGCGATTTCCAACTCGATGCAAGTAATACCTTGAGTAAAGGTAAGGTATAGACCAAGTTTAATGGCCCAAAGCTCCGCTATAACTGATGATGAAAACCCGATATATTTGAAACAAGCACATATGAACTCGCCTTGAGAATTTCGAAAAATCCCACCAATGGCAACATGACCCGTAATATGTGATTTTGCTCCGTTCATATTACATTTGAAGAAGGAAGGCGCCGATTTTGACTAAGTAATAGGAAAATCAAAAAAGGGGGTGGATATACTGGGTTGGATAAATTGATGAGACTAGTAGTAGTTTCGGATGTTATTAGACAAGGTTGACTGAAAAAAGGACAAAGTTATGGGTGTATGTTGAAAAATTGTCTCAATGCGCGTGAGCCATAACAGCCAAAGAAGAAAAAAATGGTTAGAGATGATTGACTGTGAATCGAATCGTACACTGTATGAATGAGAGTTGAGTAAATATGGATGTAGGACTAGGGTCAAACAGATGCAGAGAGTATCGGAGTTGGAAAAAAATAGGACAATCATAGTAAATATGCGTGGTGCAGTCCTCCAATTCGCAAAGAGTTCACAGAGTAGACGTAATTTATGGTAATTAAAGATTAAGTCCGCCGTTGGTAAGGCCCTATGAATTAGAAAGCACAGGAAAAATTTTAATTTAGGGAGCAAAGCACTTTTCCATAAATACCACCAAGGAAGCGTGGGAAGGTTCGGGGCATATAGGTGGATTTGAAGCCAATGATAGGCCGATTTAATAGTAAAAGTTCCAGTAGAACTAGGACACCAATACGGAACATCTGATGAGTTTTGTGATGGGACATATAGGGCACGAATATGGTGAATAACATCCAGCGGCAGCCACTGAGCTAAATCCGATTCGTCCGACTGCCCACGAGAGATGAAAGTCTTAAGAGGGGATGCTAAAATATGAGGAGGAATATGCGGGTAAATGTGTTTGAATGACTCCCGCATGATCGAAATGTGATTTCCAAAGGAAATAGGAGCCGAACCAAGTCTCTATTTAATCCCAATGGCGAAGGAAGGGATTAAGACAGAGAATTTTCTCTAAAACCACGAGTTAGTTGCCTTACTAGTAGACGCTAACAAATTTGTGCCAAGAAAATATTTATGTGTCATAGTTTTCGTCTAAAGGTTATGGGGATCTGCAAAAATCTTTCGAGGTGCCCTAATTGGCAGGGGCCAAACGACACAACAAAATCTGCAGTTCATAATCGAAAGAGATAGGCTTATTCAATGAGAACCTGGAGACTTACTACTCAATCCTCTCTTTATGACACTAAATGTATCCCACCATAAACTCCTAAGAACCCGCGTACCTTTTGCAGTCGCCCAACTCAGGGTTTGGTTGATCACAGACACAACATTGAATTACACGCTTCACATTCACCCCACCCCAGATGACGGGTATTATCCGCTCAACCCCAGCCCTCTAAACGACTTTGTATACAACGTTTAGATGAGAAACTTGAGGAGAGCTCACCCATTTATACACCTCATGAAGATCCTACTTTGGATTGCTAAAGGGACTGAGAGGCCAAATTTTTATAGTGTGCTCTTCACGTTTGTTCGTTCGCATAAGCCTCATTTATTGGTTATCCTGGACAATCGAATGGATGCTCAAAGATCAATGCTTGAGATTCATTGGATACCTTAGCATAATCATGTCATCTCTCCGAATTTAGGTCAATCCGGTGGGATTTGGATTCTCTGGGATGAAGGTCTGATAGTTGCTCATGATATCATCATTTCCAGTTGCTTCATTCATATGCTCCTTGAACATGACCCCGCGGCGGCTCCTATAAAGTTTACTTTTGTCTACATGCCACCCCAACCTGTTGAGAAAAATCAGGTATGGAACTCCCTTCAATACATCCACACTTCTATCCAACATCCTTGGCTTCTTTTGGGATATTTTAATGCTATTTTCGGCCTACATGAAAAATGCATGAGGGGTCTGTTTCAATCTACACGTGCATGTCATCTTAAGAATTTTATGCATGCATGCAATATCCAAGATATAGGGTTTACTGGGCCTACTTTTATGTGGAAAGCTAATAGTTTTCTCGGTCACCATGTTAAAGAGCGACTCAATCGCGGACTTGGTAATGAGCGTTGGATGTCTTTGTACCCAACTACCCGAAATTTTTCATCTTCTAAATATTAGGTCTGACCATTGTCCATTATTATTAGATACCGAACCTTCCCTCTCCAATCCCCCATCGCCGTTTATTTACTGACTCGAGTGGGCATCCTATATGTCTTTTACTAATCTCTTACTTTACAACTGGAATCTTTCGATCCAGAGATCACATGCTTTTTCCTTTTCACGTAAGGCTCGGTCCTTTAGTGGGGCTTCTCGGCGTTGGAAGCAAAATTTCCTTTGGAATTTGTCTCATTTTATATCTTCATTAAAGCATGACATTCATAACCTCATAATGTGTATTAACACTAATACGGATCCCCTGTTGGTCTCCCGAGAGAACCACTTACAATCACAACTTATGCACTGTATGACTTTAGAATGCCAGTACTAGCACAATAAGAATAAGAATAAGTGGCTCCCAAACTGTTTTGATGCATAAAAGATTCATGAGTTTTTATGTGCTTAATTAGAAATTATCAGCATCAGGATATCTTGGAAGCTATTCAAATCTGTTAACTATCATTTAATGAGGGTAACATGACCCTCAATTTATATATTCTAAAATTTCAACTATTAGGGTCCATTTAGTTGCCCACTTTTGCCATGGAAATTGACAAATAAGTTGGAAAATGGAGGATTTGCCAATATTTTGGTCCGTCTGGTTGCATAATTTGCCATGGAAAAAAATTTTCATGGGTACCCATGTGTTTACCATCATTTGCCCACTTTTTGTGGACAGTTTTTTCTTATCTATTTGGTTGAGAAAAAAATTCCAACAAATTTGCCACTATGAATAAATACTTTTTCTCCCTTTTTTTTGTTAATCTCAAATGTTTTCTAATGTTCTAATAATTATTTTATAAAACTGTTCTAAATAACTTAAAAAAATATTTAAAATATTTTAATAAAGTGTTTATAAAAATAATTTTCTAAACTGTTTTTAAAAACTATTTTAATTATTTAATAAATACCTTTTCAAAACCTGTTGTTGATATAAAAAACTAGATTTGACCTAATTAATTAATCACAGATAAATATGAAATAAGAAATAAGACGAAGGATTTTTAAAGTGGTTCAGCTTTAATGAAATGGCCTACGTCCACTGTTTTTTATTGCTGGGTGTTTTGCCTTAATCTTGTTATCTTCGCTTATGATAGCTTACCCTGCCATGAGGGTATTACAATGTATTTATAGCCCCTGGGCTTCCCATATGAATACATAATACGCTGCCATTAGATAGACACATGTCTCGGTACATAATAAGAATATTCATTGAATCTGCTTGGTCGTTTGATCTTCCCAGATAGTTGCTCGGTATACCGAGTAGCTTGGTACACTAAATAGATCGGCGGGTTAAGTTGTTCGGTATGTATATTTATGCCATGCGGGATGACACGTGTCTTAACATAACAGGTCCACGTCAACTAACTAATTTTTGTATCAATAGGATCCCCCAATATTTCATAGTTGAGGTTGGATGCGAGAGTATGGAATATTATACCCAAAAGCTGCTCGGGCATCTTTCCCATGTTTTGTTTGGTTAAAGACCTTGAACAATTGCGAAATTTTCCTCTTAGCATAATATTTTTGAGTGCGAAGTGGTAAACTCGTAAATATTTTAAATTTTTGGTGAACTTGGGTACTTGCGTCTTTAGCTGCCGAAAATGAAATCGTTGTCATCTGTGATCATTAATTTTCCCATTTTCCAAAGGAGCGTATATAAAGGCGGTAAAAGTATATTATCTTCTACCTTTTTCCATCTAGATTCCCAAACTCTTTATCTTCTCGCTTTTTTTCTTACGATCATATTCTCTGTCATTTGCCTTAGCTGATTTTTTAATTTTTTTGTAAGAACTTCTTCTTTCTTTCTTTTATCCATCATGGTTTACCTTATCGAATGGTTGGATAAGTTTAAGGCCGATTTTGGGATTCCTTCTTCGGTTATTCTGGAAGAACCTTCTTGCCCTTTTGATTTATTTTCTCTAGCTGATGGACATTGGTTTTCTTCTATTTTTGTGGCCGAATGTGGTTTTTCTTTCCTTGCCAATCCCCTGTGTTTGGAATTTTGTCAATATTTTAATATTTTTCCTGCAAGAATAGTTCCAAATACATGGAGGGTAGTTAATGGCATACATAGATTGAATCAAATTCATGGAAATCGTCTAGGAATTTTTGAAATTATGTACTGTTATAAATGGGTTACCAATGACACCACCTTTTATTTAAAAACTAAGTTTTCTAACAGAGCTTTAGTGGTCAATCACTCTGATGCTAATAGGGACGATTTTGAACATGGGGTTGTGATGAAAAATTGGCAACATTCCCCACTAAAGGGGAAAGACGTGTATGAAGGTCCCAGATGTCCACTTTATGGCAACATTCCCAATTTAACTTTGTTTTTGTTTGATAAAATGTGTCACCGACAATTTTTTTTATGTTGCAGTTGACAGCAAAAGAAAATCCCCAAAAGAGAGTGATATTAATATAAAAGATTTGAAATTTATCTTGGGATTGCATCAAGCAATAACTGGGGAACATGTGATGTCTGCTTCCCATTTGCTGAGATACAAGAACACCACTTCTTCTTTTATTGCTTGACCTCTTACCCTTCCTTTAGTGATTGATCTTGAGCAGGCTCCAGCATCTTCTTCAATTATTGAAGAATCTTCCTCTGATTTGGGCACTTCTATTGCTGACCTGATGATAAAAAAGAAGAGAATGCCTGATCTTTTTACTAAGGTTTACCCTGATGCTGATGGGGTGAAGAAGAGCAAAGAAGATGTCCCAGCTGAGGGGACTAAGAAAAAGGATGTTGCTCCATTTGGGGGAGCAGTCACAACTATCAAGGAAATCAACATGAAGCCCCCAGATACCCCAAAAGAGGCAGCATATTTGATTGAAGGTGTTGCTGTTGTTCGAGAAGAGAAAACACCTTTGATTGAAGATATTCTTTTGAAAAGATTGAGAAGGGGTCTTGCTGAGAAGACTATGCTGCTGCTCAACCTTTTGGGGTTAAGATACCTTCTTTGAGATTTAGTTCCCCAGCATTCATTTCTCCTGTCTTAACCAAGAAATTGATCAGGTCTAGAACTCTTCCTGACTGTCGAGCTGCTGAGACTTCCACTCCTCGGGAGAAGGTTACTGATTTGGCAGCCCAACACCTTGCATCAGTAAGTGTCATTATACTTGTTATTTTAATTCTTCACACAACATTCATTTTTTGATTTGGTCTTCTTTTCATCTTGCAGTTCTTTATGTATTTTAATAATATCCTAGAGAAGGATAAAGCTATCAAAACTACAACTTCTTCTAGTGGAGTAGAAGAAGACTTTGTTGGGTTATCAAAATATTTGGAGGAATCCCGGTAGAAGTATGAGGATGATAAAGATGCTTGGGAAAATAAAATTAAGTCTGCTGAGACAGCTCAACAAAAAGCTGTGGAAGCTGCCAAAGATGCTGATATAGCTCGGCAAGAATCTGTAAATGCTGCATAAGAGGCTGTAAATGCTTTCAAGGAGGCAGATGAGAAATTAAAGATTATCGTTTCCAGCAAGGAGGAAGATAAGGGAAAGCTTGAAGAGGTTGAATGGCGTAAGAAAGATCTTGAATAGAAAGTACAATCTGTTGAAGAGCTTCATAGGGAAAATGATTCGTTCTAGAGGGTGAAGAGAAAAAGTTACCGCGAAGAAATACTTTAGCTCTGGCTGGGACAAAGGGTGGAACAAATCCATAACTGCTGCCTCTACCCAAATGGAGTATGAAAGCTTGAAGTTCTTTAGGGATGGATGGGTTGCAGCGTTCAAAGAGTTAAACGTTGCTGAAGACTTTGAACTATTTTAGAGACATATTCATAGTCATCCTCCTACTATTGAAGAAGAAGAAGATGAAGAAGATGAAGCTAGATCTGATGAGTCTTCTTTATTGATAATAGAATGAACACCTATTGCAACTATCCCTCAGTCCTCCGAGCAAGTTCAGTAGGCAACAACCTCTACCGAGCCAATCCAACTTCCCACTGAACAACCAAATCCTTCGTCAAAATCAGCTGAGGATGTTTCAAGGAATAAGAAGAAGGTGTAAAGTTATTCGACCATTTTTTTTTCTCCGTCTTTCCTTTTATTTTATACCTTTGGTTGTACCCTCTTCTCTTATGATCAATAAAATGGACTTTGTTATTTATTTTGAGCTTTACCCTTATAGCTATGCTATTTCTTGATCTATTTTTACTTTGCCTTGCTAGTTTATTCCTAGGATAGAATTATTATCAGCTCATGATACAGAGTTGATGAAGAAGTGTATTGATTACTTCAAAGCTGGTCGTGCAGACTTCTCTGAAGCGTAAATAATTGATATTCTTGGGTCTGATGCCTCTGAGAGAGCAATTAATGCATACCAATATTTAAAGTGTTTACTTGATCGAGTTGTAGCGAATAACGTGGCTTACTATGAGATGATTGAAGACCTTCAAGGAATGATTGAAGAACTTCAATTTAAACATAAGTAAACCACTGTTCTTCTGCATGAAGGTTATGAGAAGAGGTACCAATAGTTGAGTGATGATCAGGGTTATGACAAATTTATCTTAGCCCATAATAAGAGAGATAATGTGCTAAACCTTGAGGTTGTAGATCACAAAAATATTGCCAAGTTATTGGAGGAAGAAAATAATGCTTTGAGAGAAGAATTGAAACAGCTGAAATCTGCTTCTTCTTATGTTGCTCTGGTCCCAGACCATGATGAAGGTTTTTCCTTTTTGGAGACTGAAAATGCTTCATTAAGAGAAGAATTAGAAGATTTAAAGAGAGCCATACATACATCCTCTAATCGGGGTAGAGCAAGAGCTGGTAGGAGCAGCATCGAAAAGACTATAACTCAACAGGTTTTAGAAAACCAGGCTGCTCAACCGAAGGCAAAAAAATAAGCTTTAGCCGAGATGTCTCAAAAAATTCAAACTCTTACCGAGTAGCTTTTCAATCAGAGTTATGCGTTGGAGAATAAAGAAAGTTTGGTGAAGAGGCTTCATCATCATGTTGAACGATTGACTTATCAATTCCATAAATAGCCCAAAGAGTTTTGGATGGGGGGATACGATGAAGCTTTATGTCATCTTGATGCCAGGTTGAAGCAATCAAACAATGAGGGATACAAACAGGGATAGTTAAATGCCTTAACTATGATGAAGGTTGAGGACACAAATGAGTTATAGGATTGGTATGACCCTGTATTAGTTGATCTGCCAATAACTCCTTTCAAACTAGATGTTAGATGGATTCCAGTTAGATCCATTCCTCAGTGTTTGATTTTTAAATAACTTGGTGACTACAATCTGCACGAAGATTTTGAGATATCCCAACCTCCACATTTTCTTGACCGAATAAGTACGAGCAATACCCGAATGCTGTGAGATTTGAACTTTATCAATTCTTCTTTTTCTTTAGACGATCCTCCAGCTGGAATGGATCCTGTACCTAAATCTGAGGGAAAGAAACCAGTAGAATAAGCTATTTGTATTTTATTGTTGCTAAGTTAAGTTAGTATATAGCACTAGTACTCTGAAAAAAAATAACACAAACGAATATTGGTAAATCCGCATTTTCATTAATACAAAAATAATGGAGTACATGTACAGTTACATTACTGGTAATAATTTCTGAGGTGCTCTGCATTTCAAGGATTCTTGAATTCTTCCCCTTCTAGAGTTTCTATTCTATAGGTGCCAGGTCGAACAATAGTTATGACTCAATAGGGCCCATGCCAGTTAGCTTCCAACTTATCATTCTTTTGGATTACTTTTTTGAGCATATAATCTGCTTTCTTGAGATCGAACTTTTTGACCCTTTTATAGTAGAACATGGCAGTCCTTTGCTGATAAGCTGCATTTTGGATTGCTTCTTCTTCGAGTATGTCCAAGTCCAAGCATCTCATCAAATAACTTGTCTGAGAATTGAAATTAAGCACCCTATGAGTAGGTAATCCTAATTCAGCATGTATGACTTCCTCACTCCCAAAGGCCAACATGTAAGGGGACTCCCCAGTTGTTGTGCGGGGTGTTGTTCGGTAGGCCCATAATACTGAGTGCACTCGTTGATCCAATTCCCTTTAGCATCATCCAATCTTTTCTTCAACCCAATCAGTAGAGTTCTATTCGTCACCTCTGTATGCTCGTTACTTTGGGTATGACCTGGAGAAAAATGGATCTTTTGAATGTTGGATTGTAGACAATATACGACGAACTCATCATTGTCAAATTGGGTACCATGATTAGTGATAAAAGCATGTGGTAGGCCATATCTGCAAATAATATTCTTCCAGATGAATTGATAGACCCTTTCATAAGCCATATCAATGAGAGGTTCAGCTTCCACCCATTTCGTAAAGTAATTAACCGCTACGACTAAAATTTGAATCATCCTTTTGTAATTGGTAGAGGTCCGACTAAGTCTATTCCCCACATAGCAAACAACCAAGGTGAAGTGATTGGTGTTAACAGTGCCTGAGGAGTTCTTCATATAGTAGAAGATCGCTGACACTTGTCTCAATTCTTTACATAATCTGTACAATCAGTGCGCATTATTGTCCAATAGTATCCTTGTGTGTTTATTCTCTGTAACATAGTTCTACCTGCTATATGAGCTCCACAAGATCCTTCATGAATTTATTCGATTAGATCTTTGACTTCTGCTGGATGAACACATCTTTACAGACCAACTATCGCACCTCTTCTATACAAAACTCCATTATTTAAGATGTATCTGGTAGCCTTAAGCTTTAACCTCTTTGTTTCAATTTGATCGGCTGGTAAGGTGCCTTCTTCGATATAAGCCCTGATGGGATCCATCCAAGAAGGTCCCATATCCAAGGCAATAAATTTCACAATTAAATATTCATCAATACTTCTGCTTACCAGTATCTCAATGGGAATTGATCTTCGTAGCTCTATACGTGTAGCTAAAGCTAACCGAGTAAGTGCATCTGCCTTTGCATTCTCTAGTCTTAGTATTCTAACAACTTGGACAACTGCCAAATTTGATATAATTTCCATAACTTTGGTTAAATATCTTGACATGAACTCCCCTTTTGTTGTGTAAAGACTGAACATCTGATTTACAATTAATTATGAATCGCTGAACACCATAACTTGCTCTGTATTCAATGATTTAGCTAAGTTGTGGCCCATAATTACTGCTTCATTTTCAGCTTCATTGTTGAAAGCCTTGAATTGGAAACGCAGAGCATATTCTATATCTATTCCATCTGAACTATTGAGAATAATTCCAGCTCTGCAACCTGTTGCACATGAAGAAACATCAATGTATAAATTCCATTTAGGGATATTATTATCAAATCCTTGGTCTTACAAAATCCATTGATGGAATATTTTGTCCTTCCTCTCTTCATCCCTCAACTCTAACTACTTACCAGAAGATTCTGATTGATCTGCTGCCATCCCTTCTGGAAATTCCGTTGCTAGGAGTTGGTTGGGGACAATTTATGTTGATCCTCCAGCATCCTTAAGTTTCTCTACATTAGCCCCTGTTGATCGGAGATATCTCAGTAGGTAAATTCAGCAATGAAATCCGCCACTGCTTGCCCTTTGAGAGAGGATCTTAGCTCGTAGATAATATTATATTCCCTTAATTCCATTGCCCAATACATCAATCTTCCAGACTTTTTCGGCTTATGTGAAGCTTGTCTGAGTGTCATGTCAGTGTATACCACTATCATATGTGCTTGAAAATATGGTCTCATCCTCCTGCTCGCTTCAATTAGTGCCAATGCTAACTTCTCCAGTTTTGGATACCTGATCTTTGCTACCCTGAATGCCTTGCTCGTGTAGTAGACTAGTTTTTTTACTCCGCTTTCTATTCGTATCAAAGCCGAACTCACTACACTTTCTAAGACGGCTAAGTACAAATATAAATTTTCTCCCTCCACAGGCCTAGATAATAGAGGAGGTGTTCCCAGATATCTCTCCAACTCAAAAAATTCCTTCTCGCATTCGTCATTCCACTCAAAGGTCTTTCTGAGCACCTTGAAGAATGGAAGACATCTATCAGTTTCTCGAGAGACGAATCTGTTGAGAGCTGCAATACGCCCCATAAGGCTTTGCACTTCCTTATTGGTGATTGGGGATTGTAATTCTAGAAAGGGTTTTATCTTATCAGGATTTGCTTCAATCCCTATCTGATTCACAATATACCTGAGGAACATGCCTTCTTATACACTAAAAATGCACTTGGTCGGGTTCAGTTTCATCTGGTACTTCTCCAAATGATCAAAAGTTTGGCTCAAATCAGCTATATGGTCATCTTCTTTCTTACTTTTGCACTACACCAAAAACAACATTTTGGCACACCCTGATATTAAAATTCTGGCACAGCTTAAAACTGTGCCAGATTTTGGCACGGTGTAATATAAATTTGGCACACTTTAAAACAGTAATTACACTTCATTAAAATATAAATACCCCCTAAACATTAGCCCCTTGATTTTTTTAAGCTCCCGCTCTCTTCTTCTCAGCCCCCCGCTCTCTCTCTCGCGCTCCCTCTCCCTCTCACACGCTCAATCCCTCACCTCCATCATCCTCCACCATCCACCATCCACGCACCTCTGTCTCCATCCTCCACCATCCTCGACCATCCACCCACCTGCATAGACATCCTCCCCCACCCACGCACCTCCGTAGCCTCCACGCACCTCTGTGCCCAGAAATATACAGACAAAATTTTGGTTTGCCCTCAAATCCAAATGCCCAAATCTCAGACCACTCCCCAAAACGATGGAATCTCCACTTCTCCAACATAAATGTTTCTTCCCTTTTCTTCAGGGAGCCCCTAGATTGGTAAATTCTTCTCTCTTTTGTCTAATCTAAATCTAATTCATGTCTTTTATTATTATTTTGATTATAAGATCTTCTTGTTTGAAACTAGTTGAGATTATATATTAATTTATGTTTGATACCCTCCATTTATGTTAGATGTTAAATTTAGAGTTCATATTAGGTAAATGGTTGTTATTTATTAGAAATATTTTACAGTTATTGTTGGTTTAATATTCAGGGTCAATTTTATGATTAATTTTAGAGATATTGTTGGTTTGAATTTGGTTTAAATTTGAGTTTGATGAATTTAATTTTTTTGTTAAATAAGTTAACTTATAAAGATTTAAAAAAAAGCCATGTCTTGTTACTCTTAATCTCTAAAAATAACCTCAAAAAAATTTGGCACCAAGGGGGTGACACTCAAATTGTTTTATTGTATTTAGATTATTCATTGTAGCTTAGTATATGATGGTGCAATGAGGAGAACAATTTAGGTCTTTATATGATTGAAATTGCATGAAACTTATCGATAGAGGGGCATGGGGATTTCACATTCTTAAAACATTTAATAAGGAAGATTGTTGAACCCATCATGAACTTCGACATGTTGTTTTCCAAAGCCCCTTATGGCTTAAAACTAATCTTAGGTTTGATTGAATGTTCCACTTCAAAATCCTAACAATGGTGCCCGGGGTTCTAGAGGTACTAATATTCCGTTTTCTCTTTTAGTTTTTGCCCCATGATAAGTAATTTCTAACTAATTTGACATGTATTTTATTCTTTCACTTATTATTAACCTACAAGATGTTCTGTAATTTGACATGTATTTTGTTGGGACAATATTGTGTTATGCATACTAGACGAACAGTAAAAAACATTCTCAAGTATGCTCCATCACAGTTCTACATTGCAATGTGTTGCCTCGGATCAAGGAGAAAAAGATAATGTGCGTAAAACCTTTTGTTGACCGCCTTCGGTAAGTTTAAGGATGTTATTCAGAATGTTTTGTTTTTAATTTAGTACATTTTTTAAAAGTTCAAGTTTGTGTTAGTTTTTTAATCTATTTTTCATCTCATGGCTTGAAATCATCGTAACTGCAATTGTATATCATAATGTGCCCATACATTTTTCAGATTCTTAGCTCTGGAGTGGAAATGAGAGAAGGAATAAGGTTTACAGTTACACTACTAAAGATGGTAGTTTGGTCTTCTGTAAGTTGTTTCTTAAATAATCCCACAATACGATTAATACCGTCTTGATTATTCTCCCAAGTATTACCCTCTTCATCTTTAATGGAGTGAATCCTAAGCTTTTAGTGCTTGGTTTTAACACTAGTATGGCCATTACCAAACTTACCTCATCTCTGTTGTTACATCAAGTTTATATTGTCCCCTATATCCTAAGTCTGATAATCCAATATCCTCAATGGCTTGGTTAAAGAGCACATCCGACCCCAAAGATCCATTGAACCTTGATATCAAACCTCTAAAAGATCCAAAATTAACCATTTACATTACTTGCACAACCTTGGAAACCCAACTTTCTTTGGTAATTTAAGATTTTACCATTTACATTACTTGCACAACCTTAGTTTATATGAGATATAGTTATTGATGTCAATTTGTGTAGTGATTAAGTAGTAATTGGTGTAAATTTTCTTTGGTTTGGTTTATTTGTATTTCAATATGAGTTGAAATTGTTAGATTATGTATATGAATTGACTTCTACTATGAATCGTTCATAAACCCCTTGAATATATGCGTAAATATTTAGAGAATGGAATCAAATTGATTAAGATTGAATTTTTAGGGTTCTTGATACAGAATTGGGTTTTATCATTAAGTCTTGAATTAATATTGTGTTTTTGATGTTTTAAGCATGTTTAAATCATAATTACTTTATTTAGATGCTATATGAATGATTTATGGGAGGTTTAGGGGTCATTAATGGAGTTTTGGTTTGGGTTTTGTTGAGTTGGGTAAGATTAAGTTTAGGGTGATTCATAGGTATATTGTATGTGATAAGTTCATTATTTACATAACTTTGTAATGATACCAGAGTGAATAATTCCTAAACTTTGTTTATATTTCCATGTGTAAAATGCACACTACTTGTGTAGTCGTGGATATCGTACCAAGGGGGATTTAGTTATCGGGGCACGTACGACGCAGACCGTGATGGCACCTTCTTGAGTAGATGAGTAAGACTTGGTCATATAACCCCCGCGTCACATGCATAGCTACCTGTATCAGAGATGGATTGATGGGGGTATTTCATCATATAGACTTGGGTATGGTAGAATATATGAGCGATGGGTATATGTGGTGATTCATCGCTTTGTCCTGTTAAGGTACGTTTAGGATGATCTAAGACTATACTTGGTTTGCGCGAGTGATCCCAGAGGGAAATAGGGATATGCCTTTGTTAATTTCACCAATCTAAGTAAGATCCTACTTCTATGGTAACATTATAGTTCATGCTTATAGACTTTATGACTATCTTATTTATTTTGTACACTCGCAATTATTTAGTATAATGAATAGGACCTAGGGTGAGGACAATACTCAATATCTCACAATAGGACTCAGAATAAATCGACAAATCGATAGGACCCACATCGAACACATGTGTTTGGTTTGTGGCCTTTCTCAATTACTTACTCATTTTCACTAATTCTTCATGTATGCCAAAATTGAAAAACTGGTAAATAAAACAAAAAACCAAGAACATTTCACAAGTCAGAAAATTAAGTCACATGTTGTAAAATGACTACTTTCCCTACATAATGGTTAATATATCTTTTTAAAATATAATTTTCGTATTGCAGGACCTCTTTGTGTCGGGACTGATACAACATCATCACACTGGTGAAAGCCAAAGCGGAACTCGAAGAAGTGATTGGAAAAGGGAAGATCTCAAGTTGTTTGCACAAATACGCAAGGATAAAGAATGAGGGAGCTTATTCGGAGTATCTCAAGTTGCGCATAAATTTGTTAAGTATTTTATATTGATGATAGAAGATTTTATAATGTAGTGCACCTTTGACAAAGTAAATTCTTCATTTAGTCTACGTAACTTTTAGGAACTCACCGCATAGTCCCGGGTCTCCCGGTTTGAGAATATGACGATAATATGCAAAAATCACACTTAGACTTAAAAACAACCCGTTAAAGGGTGAAAACCCAAACTAGCCCACAAACGACCCCGTAGGAGGCACGAACACCTCACACGGGACCAATCTAACTTGTAGGAACTGGCCGCGTAGTCTCGGGTCTCCCGATTTGAGAATATGATGATAATTTGCAAAAATCACACTTAGAATTAAAAAATGGCCATTTGAGGGTGAAATCCCAAACTCGTCCACAAACGACCCCGTAGGAGGCACGAACACCTCGCTCGGGACGAATGTAACCTGTAGGAACTGATCGCATAGTCACGGGTCTCCTGGTTTGAGAATATGATGATAATTTGAAAAAATCACACTTTGACTTAAAAACAAACCCTTAAAGGGTGAAAACCTAAATCAGCCCCCAAATGGTCCCGTAGTAGGCACGAACACCTTGCACGGTACCAGTGTAACTTGTAGGAACTGGTCGCATAGTTCCGAGTCTCTCGGTTTGAGAATATGACAATAATTTGCAAAAATCACACTTAGACTTAAAAAAAGGCCGTTTGAGGGTGAAAACCCAAACCAGCCCCCAAACGGCCCCGTAGGAGGCACGAACACCTCGCACGGGACCAATGTAACTTGTAGGAACTTGTCGCATAGTCCCGGGTCTCCCAGTTTGAGAATATGATGATAATTTGCAAAAATCACACTTAGATTTAAAAACAAGCCATTAAAGGGTGAAAACCCAAAACATCCCCCAAACGACCCCGTAGGAGGCACGAACACCTCGCACGGGACAATTGTAACTTGTAGGAACTGACAGCATAGTCCCGAGTCTCCCGGTTTGAGCATATGACGATAATTTATAAAAATCACACTTAGACATAAAAACAAGCCCTTAAACGGTGAAAACCCAAACCAGCCAGTAAACGACCTCGTAGGAAGCACGAACACCTCGCTTGGGACCAATGTAACTTGCAGGAACTGGTCGCGTAGTCCCGGGTCTCCCGATTTAAGACTATGATGATAATTTGCAAAAATCACACTTAGACTTAAAAACAAACCATTTAAGGGTGAAAACCCAAACCAGCCCCCAAACGGCCCCGTAGGAGGCACGAACACTTCGCACGGGACCAATGTAACTTGTAGGAACTGGTCGCATAGTCCCGGGTCTCCCGATTTAAGAATATGACGATAATTTGCAAAAATCGCACTTAGACTTAAAAACAAACCGTTTAAGGGTGAAAACCAAAATTATCCCTCAAACGGCCCCGTAGGAGGCACGGACAGCTCGCACGGGACCAATGTAACTTGCAGGAACTGGCCGCGTAGTCCCGGGTCTCCCGGTTTGAGAATATGACGATAATTTGCAAAAATCACCGTTAGACTTGAAAACAAGCCGTTAAAGGGTGAAAACCCAAACTAGTCTATGTAACTTGTAGGAACAGACCGCATAGTTCCGGGTCTCCCGATTTGAGAATATGACGATAATTTGAAAAAATCACAATTAGACTTAAAAACAACCCGTAAAAGGGTAAAAACCCAAACTAGCCCCCAAATGACCCCGTAGGAGGCACGAACACCTCGCACGGGACCAATGTAACTTGTAGGAACTGGCCGCGTAGTCCCGGGTCTCTCGATTTGAGAATATGACGATAATTTGCAAAAATCACACTTAGACTTAAAAGCAAGCCGTTAACGGGTGAAAATCCAAATCAACCCCCAAATGACCCCGTAGGAGGCACAAACACCTCGTACGGGACCAATGTGACTTGTAGGAACTGACTGCATAGTCTCGGGGATCCCGATTTGAGAATATGACGATAGTTTGAAAAAATCACACTTAGACTTAAAAAAAGCCCGTTTGAGGGTGAAATCCCAAACCACCCCCAAACGGCCCTGTAGGAGGCACGAACACCTCGCACGGGACCAATGTAACTTGGAGGAACTGGCCGCATAGTCCTGGGTCTCCCGGTTTGAGAATATGACGATAATTTGCAAAAATCACAGTTAGACTTAAAAACAAGTCGTTAAAGGGTGAAAACCCAAACTAGCCCCCAAACGACCCCGTACGAGGCACGAACACCTCGCACGGGACCAATGTAAGTTGTAGGAACCGGCCGCGTAGTCCCGGATCTCATGGTTTGAGAATATGATGATAATTTATAAAAATCACACTTAGACTTAAAAACAAGCCGTTAAAGGGTGAAAACGCAAATCTGCCCGCAAACGACCCCGTAGGAGGCACGAACACCTCACACGGGACCAATCTAACTTGTAGAAACTCGCCGCGTAGTCTCGGGTCTCTCGGTTTGAGAATATGATGATAATTTGCAAAAATCACACTTAGACTTAAAAAATGGTCGTTTGAGGGTTAAATCCCAAACCCGTCCACAAACGACCCCCTAGGAGGCACTAAAACCTCGCTCGGGACGAATGTAACTTGTAGGAACTGATCGCATAGTCCCGGGTCTCCTGGTTTGAGAATATGATGACAATTTGCAAAAAGCACTCTTAGACTTAAAAACATGCCCTTAAAAGGTGAAAACCAAAGTCAGCCCCCAAATGATCCCGTAGTAGGCACGAACACGTTGCACGGGACCAATGTAACTTGTAGGAACTGGCCACATAGTCCCAGGTCTCCCGGTTTGATAATATGACGATAATTTGCAAAAATCACACTTAGACTTAAAAAAGGCCGTTTGAGGGTGAAAACCCAAACCAACCCCCAAACGGCGTCGTAGGAGGCACGAACACCTCGCACGGGACAAATGTAACTTGTATGAACTTGTCGCATAGTCCCGGGTCTCCCAGTTTGAGAATATGATGATAATTTGCAAAAATCACACTTAGACTTAAAAACAAGCCATTAAAGGGTGAAAACCCAAATCAACCCTCAAACGACCCCGTAGGAGGCACGAACACCTGGCACGGGACCAATGTAATTTGTAGTAACTAACCGCATAGTCCCAGGTCACCCGACTTGAGAATATGATGATAATTTGCAAAAATCACAGTTTGACTTAAAAATAAGACGTTAAAGGGTGAAAACCTAACCTCGTCTGGAAACGACCCCGTAGGAGGCACGAACACCTCGCACGGGACCAATGTAACTTGTAGGAACTAGTCGCGTAGTCCCGGGTCTCTCGGTTTGCGAATATGAGGATAATTTGCAGAAATCACACTTAGACTTAAAAATAAGCCCTTAAAGGGTGAAAACCTAAATCTGCCCCCAAATGATCCCGTAGGAGGCACGAACACCTCGCACGGGACCAATGTAACTTGTAAGAACTGACCGCATAGTCCTGGGTCTCCCGACTTGAGAATATGACGATAATTTGCAAAAATCGGAGTTAGACTTAAAAATAAGACGTTGAAGGGTGAAAACCTAAACTCGTTCGCAAACGACCCCGTAGGAGGCACGAACACCTCGCTCGGGACGAATGTAACTTGTAGGAACTGATTGCATAGTCCCGGGTCTCCTGATTTGAGAATATGACGATAATTTGCAAAAATCACACTTAGACTTAAAAAAAGGCCGTTTGAGGGTGAAAACCCAAACCAGCCCGCAAACGGCCCCGTAGGAAACACGAACACCTCGCACGGGACCAATGTAACTTGTATGAACTTGTCTCATAGTCCCGGGTCTCCCAGTTTGAGAATATAATGATAATTTGCAAAAATCACACTTAGACTTAGAAACAAGCCATTAAAGGGTGAAAACCCAAATCAACCCCCAAACGACCACGTAGGAGGCACGAACACCTCGCACGGGACCAATGTAAGTTGTAGGAACTGACCGCGTAGTCCCGGGTCTCCTGACTTGAGAATATGACGATAATTTGAAAAAATCGCAGTTAGACTTAAAAACAAGACGTTAAAGGGTGAAAACCTAAACTCGTCTGCAAATGACCCCGTAGGAGGCACAAACACCTCACACGGGACTAATGTAAGTTGTTGGAACTGGCCGCGTAGTCCCGGGTCTCTCGGTTTCAGAATATGAGGATAATTTGCAAAAATCACACTTAGACTTAAAAACAAGCCGTTAAATGGTGAAAATCCAAATCAGCCCCCAAATGACCCCGTAGGAGGCACGAACACCTCACACGGGACGAATGTAACTTGTAGGAAGTTGCCGCGTAGTCTCGGGTCTCCCGATTTGAGAATATGATGATAATTTGCAAAGTTCATACTTAGACGTAAAAAATTGCCGTTTGCGGGTGAAATCCCAAACCCGTCCACAAACGACCCCGTAGGAGGGACGAACACCTCGCTCGGGACGAATGTAACCTGTAGGAACTGATCGCATAGTCCCGGGTCTGCTGGTTTGAGAATATGACGATAATTTGCAAAAATCACACTTAGACTTAAAAAGAAGCCCTTAAAGGGTGAAAACCAAAATAAGCCCCCAAATGACCCCGTAGTAGGCACGAACACCTTGCACGGTACCAATGTAACTTGTAGGAACTGGTCGCATAGTCCCGGGTCTCTCGGTTTGAGAATATGATAATAATTTGCAAAAATCACACTTAGACTTAAGAAAAGGCCGTTTGAGGGTGAAAACCCAGACAAGCCCCCAAACGGCCCCGTAGGAGGCACGAACACCTCGCACGGGACCAATGTAACTTATAGGAACTTGTCGCATAGTCCCGCGTCTCCGTGTTTGAGAATATGATGATAATTTGTAAAAATCACACTTAGACTTAAAAATAAGCCATTAAAGGGTGAAAACCCAAATTAGCCCCCAAACGACCCCGTAGGAGGCACAAACACCTTGCACGGGACCAATGTAACTTGTAGGAACTGACCGCATAGTCACGGGTCTCCCGACTTCAGAATATGACGATAATTTGCAAAAATCGCAGTTAGACTTAAAATTAAGACGTTAAAGCGTGAAAACCTAAACTCGTCAGCAAAAAACCCCGTAGGAGGCACGAAAACCTCACACGGGACCAATGTAACTTGTAGGAACTGGCCGCGTAGTCCCGGGTCTCTCGGTATGAGAATATGAGGATAGTTTGCAAAAATCACACTTAGACTTAAAAACAAGCCGTTAAAGGGTGAAAACCTAAATCAGCCCCCAAATGATCCCGTAGTAGGCACGAACACCTCGTACGGGACCAATATAACTTGTAGGAACTGACCGCATAGTCCCGGGTCTTTCGACTTGCGAATATGACAATAATTTGCAAAAATTGGAGTTAGACTTATAAACAAGACGTTAAAGGGTGAAAACCAAAACTCGTCTGCAAACGACCCCGCAGGAGGCACGAACACCTCGCACGGGACCAATGTAACTTCTAGGAACTGGGCGCGTAGTCCCGAGTGTCTCGGTTTTGGAATATGAGGATAATTTGCAAAAATTACACTTAGACTTAAAAACAAGCCGTTAAAGGGTGAAAATCCAAATCAGCCCCCAAATGACCCCGTAGGAGGCACGAACACCTCACACGGGACCAATCTAACTTGTAGGAACTCGCCGCGTAGTCCCGGGTCTCCCGATTTGAGAATATGATGATAATTTGTAAAAATCACACTTAGACTTAAAATGGCCGTTTGAGGGTGAAAGCCCAAACCCGTTCACAAATGACCCTGTAGGAGGCACGAACACCTCGCTCGGGACGAATGTAAGTTGTAGGAACTGATCGAATAGTCCCGGGTCTCCTGGTTAGAGAATATGATGATAATTTGTAAAAATCACACTTAGACTTAAAAACAAGCCCTTAAAGGGTGAAAACCTAAATAAGGCCCCAAATGACCCCGTAGTAGGAATGAACACCTTGCACGGTACTAATGTAACTTGTAGGAACTGGGCGCATAGTCCTGGGTCTCTCGGTTTGAGAATAGGACAATAATTTGCAAAAATCACACTTAGACTTAAGAAAAGGCCGTTTGAGGGTGAAAACCCAAACCAGCCCCCAAACGGCCCCGTAGGAGGCACGAACACATCGCACGGGACCAATGTAACTTGTAGGAACTTGTCGCATAGTCCCGGGTCTCCCTGTTTGAGAATATGATGATAATTTGCAAAAATCACACTTAGACTTAAAAACAAGCCATTAAAGGGTGAAAACCCAAATCAACCCTCAAACAACCCCGTAGGAGGCACGAACACCTCGCACGGGACCAATGTAACTCTTTGGAATTAGCCGCGTAGTCCCGGGTCTCTCGGTTTGAGCATATGACGATAATTTGCAAAAATCACACTTAGAATTAAAAACAAGCCCTAAAATGGTGAAAACCCAAACCAGCCCGCAAACGACCTTGTAGGAAGCACGAACACCTCTCACGGGACCAATGTAACTTGTAGGAACTGGTCGCGTCGTCCCGGGTCTCCCGATTTAAGAATATGACGATAATTTGTAAAAATCACACTTAGACTTAAAAGCAAACCGTTTGAGGGTGAAAACCCAAACCAGCCCCCAAACGCCCCCGTAGGAGGCACGAACACCTCGAAGTGGACCAATGTAACTTACAGGAACTAGCCGTGCAGTCCCCGGTCTCCCGGTTTGAGAATATGATGATAATTTGCAAAAATCACAGTTAGACTTAAAAACAAGTCGTTAAAGGGTGAAAACCCAAACTAGTCTATATAACTTGTAGGAACTGACCGCATAGTCCCGTGTCTCACGGTTTGAGAATATGACGATAATTTGCAAAAATCACACTTAGACTTAAAAACAACCCGTAAAAGGGTGAAAACCCAAACCAGCCCCAAATGACCTCGTAGGAGGCACGAACACCTCGCACGAGACCAATGTAACTTGTAGGAACTGACTGCATAGTCCCGGGGCTCCCGATTTGAGAATATGACGATAATTTGCAAAAATCACACTTCGACTTAAAAAAAGGCCGTTTGAGGGTGAAATCCCAAACCAGCCCCCAAACGGCCCCGTAGGAGGCACGAACACCTCACACGGGACCAATGTAGCTTGTAGGAATTGTCGCATAGTCCCGGGTCCCCCTGTTTGAGAATATGATGATAATTTGCAAAAATCACAGTTAGACTTAAAAACAGACCATTAAAGGGTGAAAACCCAAACTAGCCCCCAAACGACCACGTAGGAGGCACGAACACCTCGTACGGGACTAATGTAAGTTATAGTAACTGACCGCGTAGTCCCGGGTCTCCCGACTTGAGAATATGACGATAATTTGCAAAAATCGTAGTTAGACTTAAAAACAAGACGTTAAAGGGTGAAAACCTAAACTCGTCTACAAACGACCCCGTAGGAGGCACAAACACCTCGCACGGGACCAATGTAAGTTGTAGGAACTGGCTGCGTAGTCCCGGGTCTCTCGGTTTGAGAATATGAGGATAATTTGCAAAAATCACACTTAGACTTAAAAACAAGCTATTAAAGGGTGAAAATCCAAATCAGCCCCTAAACGACCTCGTAGGAGGGACGAACACCTCGCAAGGGACCAACGTAACTTATAGGAAATGGCCGCGTAGTCCCGGGTCTCCCGGTTTGAGAATTTGATGATAATTTGCAAAAATCACACTTATACTTAAAAAATGGTCGTTTGAGGGTGAAATCCCAAACCCGGCCACAAACGACCCCGTAGGAGGCACGAACACCTTGCTCGGGACGAATGTAACTTGTAGGAACTGATCGCATAGTCCCGGGTCTCCTGGTTTGAGAATATGATGATAATTTGCAAAAATCACACTTAGACTTAAAAAAAGGCCGTTTGAGGGTGAAATCCCAAACCAGCCCCCAAACGGCCCCGTAGGAGGCACGAACACTTCGCATGGGACCTATGTAACTTGTAGGAACTGGTCGCATAGTCCCGGGTCTAACGATTTAAGAATATGACGATAATTTGCAAAAATAACACTTAGACTTAAAAATAAACCGTCTGAGGGTGAAAACCCAAACCAGGCCCCAAACGGCAGTAGGAGGCACGAACACCTCGCACGGGACCAATATAACTAGCAGGAACTGGCCGCGTAGTCCCGGGTCTCCCGGTTTGAGAATATGATGATAATTTACAAAAATCACACTTAGACTTAAAAACAAGCCGTTAATAGGTGAAAACCCAAATCAACCCGCAAACGACCCCCTAGGAGGCACGAACTCCTCACACGGGACCAATCTAACTTGTAGGAACTGGTCGCGTAGTCCCGGGTCTCCCGGTTTGAGAATATGATGATAATTTGCAAAAATCACACTTAGACTTAAAAAATGGTCATTGGAGGGTGAAATCCCAAACCCGTCCACAAACGACCCCCTAGGAGGCACGGACACCTCGCTCGGGACGAATGTAGCTTGTAGGAAACGATCGCATAGTCTCGGGTCTCCTGGTTTGAGAATATGACGATAATTTGCAAAAATCACACTTAGACTTAACAACAAGCCCTTAAAGGGTGAAAACCTAAATCAGCCTCCAAATGATCCCGTAGTAGGCACGAACACCTTGCACGGGACCAATGTAACTTGTAGGAACTGGCCGCATAGTCCCAGGTCTCCCGGTTTGAGAATATGACGATAATTTGCAAAAATCACACTTAGACTTAAAAAAGGCCGTTTGAAGGTGAAAACCCAAACACGCCCCCAAACCGCCCCGTAGGAGGCAAGAACACCTCGCACGGGACCAATGTAACTTTTAGGAACTTGTCGCATAGTCCCGGGTCTCCCCGTTTGAGAATATGATGATAATTTGCAAAAATCACACTTAGACTTAAAAAGAAGCCATTAAAGGGTGAAAACCCAAATCAACCCCCAAACGACCCTGTAGGAGGCAAGAACACCTCGTACGGGACCAATGTAACTTGTAGGAACTGACCGCATAGTCCCGAGTCTCCTGGTTTGAGCATATGAAGATAATTTGGAAAAATCACACTTAAACTCGAAAACAAGCCATTAATGGGAGAAAACCCAAACCAGCCCACAAACGACCTCGTAGGAAGCACGAACATCTCGCACGGGACTAATGTAACTTGCAGGAACTGGTCGCGTAGTCCCGGGTCTCCCGATTTATGAATATGACGATAATTTGAAAATATCACACTTAGACTTGTAGGAACTGGCTGCAAACCCAAACAAGCCCCCGTAGGAGGCACGAACACCTCGCACGGGACCAATGTAACTTGTAGGAACTGACCGCATAGTCCCGGGTCTCCCGACATGAGAATATGATGATGATTTGCAAATATTACAGTTAGACTTAAAAACAAGCCGTTAAAGGGTGAAAACCTAAACTCGTCTGCAAAAGACCCCATAGGAGCACGAACACCTCGCATGGGACCAATGTAACTCTTTGGAACTGGCCGCGTAGTCCCGGGTCTCTCGGTTTGAGAATATGAGGATAATTTGCAAAAATCAGACTTAGACTTAAAAACAAGCCGTTAAAGGGTGAAAATCCAAATCAGCCCCCAAACGGCCCCGTAGGAGGCACGAACACCGCACAAGGGACCAATGTAACTTGCAGGAACTGGTCGCGTAGTCCTGGGTCTCCCGATTTGAGAATATGACGATAATTTGCAATAATCATAGTTAGACTAAAAAACAAGTCGTTAAAGGGGGAAAACCCAAACTAGTCAATGTAACTTATAGGAACTGACAACATAGTCCCGCGTCTCCCGGTTTGAGAATATGACGATAATTTGCAAATATCACACTTAGACTTAAAAACAACCCGTCAAAGGGTGAAAACCCAAACCAGCCCCCAAATGACCCCGTAGGAGGCACGAACACCTCGTACGGGACCAATGTAACTTGTAGGAACTGACTGCATAGTCCCGGGGCTCCCGATTTGAGAATATGACGATAATTTACAAAAATCACACTTAGACTTAAAAAAAAAAGTCGTTTGAGGGTGAAATCCCAAACTAGCCACCAAACGGCCCCGTAGGAGGCACGAACACCTCGCACGGGACCAATGTATCTTGTAGGAACTGGCCGCATAGTCCCGGGTCTCCCCATTTGAGAATATGACGATAATTTGCAGAAATCACACTTAGACTTAAAGACAAGCCATTAAAGGGTGAAAACCCAAACTAGCCCCCAAACAACCCTGTAGGAGGCACGAACACCTCGCACGGGATCAGTGTAAGTTGTAGGAACTGACCGCGTAGTCCCGGGTCTCCCGACTTGAGAATATGACGATGATTTGTAAAAATCACAGTTAGACTTAAAAATAAGCCGTTAAAGGGTGAAAACCTAAACTCGTCTGCAAACGACCCCGTAGGAGGCACGAACACCTCGCACGGGACCAATGTAACTTGTAGGAACTGGTCGCGTAGTCCCGGGTCTCTCGATTTGAGAATATGAGGATAATTTTGAAAAATCCAACTTAGACTTAAAAACGAGCCGGTAAAGGGTGAAAATCCAAATGAGCCCCCAAATGACCCCGTAGGAGACACGAACACCTCGCACGGGACCAATGTACTTGTAGGAACTGACTGCATAGTCCCGGGGCTCCCGATTTGAGAATATGACGATAATTTGAAAAAATCACACTTAGACTTAAAAAAAGGCCATTTGTGGGTGAAATCCAAAACCAGCCCCCAAACGGCCCCGTAGGAGGCACGAATACCTCGCACAGGACCAATGTAACTTGTAGGAACTGGTCGCATAGTCCCGGGTCTCCCGATTTAAGAATATGATTATAATTTGCAAAAGTCACACTTAGACTTAAAAACAAACCGTTTGAGGGTTAAAACCCAAACCATCCCCCAAATGGCCCTGTAGGAGGCACGAACACCTCGCACGGGACCAATGTAACTTGTAGGAACTGGTCGCGTAGTCCCGGGTCTCCCGATTTAAGAATATGACGATAATTTGCAAAAATCACAATTAGACTTAAAAAAAAGTCGTTAAAGGGTGAAAACCCAAACTAGTCTATGTAACTTGTAGGAACTGACCGCATAGTCCTGGGTCTCCCGGTTTGAGAATATGACGATAATTTGCAAAAATGGCACTTAGACTTAAAAACAAGCCGTTAAAGGGTGAAAATCCAAATCAGCCCCCAAATGACCCCGTAGGAGGCACGAACACCTCACATGGGACCAATCTAACTTGTAGGAACTGGCCGCGTAGACCCGGGTCTCCCGGTTTGAGAATATCATGATAATTTGCAAAAATCACACTTAGTCTTAAAACTAATCCCTTAAAGGGTGAAAACCTAAATCATCCCCAAATGACCCCGAAGTAGGCACGAACAACTTGCACGGTACCAATGTAACTTCTAGGAACTACTCGCATAGTCCCGGGTCTCTCGGTTTGAGAATATGACAATAATTTGCAAAATTTACACTTAGACTTATTAAAAGGCCGGTTGAGGGTGAAAACCCAATCCAGCCCCCAAACGGCCCCGTAGGAGGCATGAACACCTCGCACGGGACCTATGTAACTTGTAGGAACTTGTCGCATAGTTCCGGGTCTCCCTGTTTGAGAATATGATAATAATTTGCAAAAATCACACTTAGACATAAAAACAAACCGTTTGAGGGTGAAAACCCAAACTAGCCCCCAAACGGCACCGTAGGAGGCACGAACACCTCGCGCGGGACCAATGAAACTTGCAGGAACTGGCCGCATAGTCCCCAGTCTCCCGGTTTGAGAATATAACGATAATTTGCAATAATCACACTTAGACTTAAAAATAAGCCGTTAAAGGGTGGAAACCCAAACTAGTCTATGTAACTTGTAGGAACTGACCGCATAGTCCCGATTCTCCCGATTTTAGAATATGATGATAATTTACAAAAATCACACTAAGATTTAAAAACAACCCGTAAAAGGGTGAAAACCCAAACCAGCCCCCAAATGACCCCCTAGGAGGCACGAACACCTCGCACGGGACCAATGTAACTTGTAGGCACTGGCCGCGTAGTCCCGGTTCTCTCGGTTTGAGAATATGAGGATAATTTGCAAAAATCACACTTAGACTTAAAAACAAGCCGTTAAAGGTTGAAAATCCAAATCAGCCGCCAAATGACCCCGTAGGAGGCGCGAACAACTCGTACGGGACCAGTGTAACTTGTAGGAACTGATTTCATAGTCCCAGTGCTCCCGATTTTGAGAATATGACGATAATTTGCAAAAATCACACTTAGATTTAAAAAAAGGCCGTTTGAGGGTGAAAACCCAAACCAGCCCCCAAACGGCCCCGTAGGAGGCACGAACACCTCGCGCGTGACCAATGTAACTTGTAGGAACTTGTCGCATAGTCCCGGGTCTCCCTGTTTGAGAATATGATGATAATCTGCCAAAATAACACTTAGACTTAAAAACAAGCATTTAAAGGGTGAAAACCCAAATCAACCCCCAAACGACCCCGTAGGAGGCACGAACACCTCGCACGGGACCAATGTAACTTTTAGGAACTGGCCGCGTAGTCCCGGGTCTCTAGGTTGGAGAACATGACGATAATTTGCAAAAGTCACACGTAGGCTTAAAAACAAGCCCTTCAAGGGTGAAAACCCAAACCAGCCCGCAAACGACCTCGTAGGAAGCACGAACACCTCGCACGGGACGAATGTAACTTGTAGGAACTGGTCACTTAGTACCGGTTCTCCCGATTTAAGAATATGATGATAATTTGCAAAAATCACACTTAGACTTAAAAACAAACTGTTTGAGGGTGGAAACCCAAACCATCCCCCAAACGGCCCCGTAGGAGGCACGAACACCTCGCATGGGACCAATGTAACTTGCTGGAACTGGTCGCGTAGTCCTGGGTCTCCCGATTTGAGAATATGACGATAATTTGCAATAATCACAGTTAGACTAAAAAACAAATCGTTAAAGGGGGAAAACCCAAACTAGTCAATGTAACTTATAGGAATAGACAGCATAGTCGTGGGTCTCCCGGTTTGAGAATATGACGATAATTTGAAAAAATCACACTTAGACTTAAAAACAACCCGTCAAAGGGTGAAAACCCAAACCAGCCCCCAAATGACCCCGTAGGAGGCACGAACACCTCGTACGGGACCAATGTAACTTGTGGGAACTGACTGCATAGTCCCGGGGCACCCGATTTGAGAATATGACGATAATTTGCAAAAATCACACTTAGACTTAAAAAAAAGGTCGTTTGAGGGTGAAATCCCAAACTAGCCCCCAAACGGCCCCCTAGGAGGCACGAACACCTCGCCCGGGACCAATGTAACTTGTAGGAACTGGCCGCACAGTCCCGGGTCTCCTAGTTTGAGAATATGACGATAATTTGCAGAAATCACACTTAGACTTAAAGACAAGCCATTAAAGGGTGAAAACCCAAACTAGCCCCCAAATGACCCTGTAGGAGGCACGAACACCTCGCACGGGATCAATGTAAGTTGTAGGAACTGACCACGTAGTCCCGGGTCTCCCGGCTTGAGAATATGATGATGATTTGCAAAAATCACAGTTAGACATAAAAATAAGCCGTTAACGGGTGAAAACCTAAACTCGTCTGCAAATGACCCCGTAGGAGGCACGAACACCTCGCACGGGACCAATGTAACTTGTAGGAACTGTCCGCGTAGTCACGGGTCTCTCGATTTGAGAATATGAGGATAATTTGCAGAAATCACACTTAGACTTAAGAAAAGGCCGTTTGAGGGTGAAATCAAAAACCAGCCCCCAAACGGCCCCGTAGGAGGCAGGAACACCTCGCACGGGACCAATGTAACTTGTAGGAACTAGTCGCATAGTCCCGGGTCTCCCGATTTAAGAATATGATGATAAATTGCAAAAGTCACACTTAGACTTAAAAACAAACCGTTTGAGGGTGAAAACCCAAACCATCCCCCAAACGGCCCGGTAGGAGGCACGACCACCTCGCACGGGACCAATGTAACTTGCAGGAACTGGTCGCGTAGTCCCGGGTCTCCCGATTAGAGAATATGATGATAATTTGCAAAAATCACAGTTAGACTTAAAAAAAGTCGTTAAAGGGTGAAAACCGAAACTAGTCTATGTAACTTGTAGGAACTGACCGCATAGTCCTGGGTCTCCCGGTTTGAGAATATGACGATAATTTGTAAAAATCACACTTAGACTTAAAAACAAGCTGTTAAAGGGTGAAAATCCAAATCTGCCCCCAAATGATCCCGTAGGAGGCACGAACACCTCGCACGGGACCAATCTAACTTGTAGGAACTGGCCGCATACTCCCGGGGCTCCCGATTTGAGAATATGATGATAATTTGCAAAAATCACACTTAGACTTAAAAAAAGGCCGTTTGAGGGTAAAATCCCAAACCAAACGTCCCCGTAGGAGGCACTAACACCTCGCACGGGACCAAAGTAACTTGTAGGAACTGGCCGCATAATCCCAGGTCTCCCGGTTTGAGAATATGACGATAATTTGCAAAAATCACATTTAGACTTAAAAATAAGCCATTAAAGGGTGAAAACCCAAACTAGCACCCAAATGATCCTGTAGTAGGCACGAACACCTCGCACGGGACCAATATAAGTTGTAGGAACTGGCTGCGTAGTCCCGGGTCTCACTGGTTTGAGAATATGATGATAATTTGCAGAAATCACACTTAGACTTAAAAACAAGCCATTAAAGGGTGAAAACTCAAACCAGCCCCCAAACGACCCCGTAGGAGGCACAAACACCTCGCACGGTATCAATGTAAGTTGTAGGAACTGACCGCGTAGTCCCTGGTCTCCCGACTTTAGAATATGATGATAATTTGTAAAAATCACACTTAGACTTAAAAACAAGCCATTATTGGGTGAAAACCTAAACTCGTCTGCAAACGACCCCGTAGGAGGCACGAACACCTCGCACTGGACCAGTGTAACTTGTAGGAACTCGCCGCATAGTCCCGAGTCTCTAGGTTTGAGAATATGAGGATAATTTGTAAAAATCACACTTAGACTTAAAAACAAGCCGTTAAAGGGTGAAAATCTAAATCAGCCCCCAAATGACCCCAGTAGGAGGCACGAACACCTCGCACGGGACCAATGTAACTCTTTGGAACTGGTCGCGTAGTCCCGGGTCTCTCGGTTTGAGCATATGACGATAATTTGTAAAAATCACACTTAGACTTAAAAACAAGCCCTTAAAGGGTGAAAATCCAAACCAACCCGCAAACGACCTTGTAGGAAGCACGAACACCTCTCACGGGACCAATGTAACTTGTAGGAACTGGTCGCGTAGTCTCGGGTCTCCCGATTTAAGAATGTGACGATAATTTGTAAAAATCACACTTAGACTTAAAAATAAACCGTTTGAGAGTGAAAACCCAAACCAGCCCCCAAACGCCCACGTAGGAGGCACGAACACCTCGAACTGGACCAATGTAACTTACAGGAACTAGCCGCGCAGTCCCCGGTCTCCCGGTTTGAGAATATGATGATAATTTGAAAAAATCACAGTTAAAATTAAAAACGAGCCGTTAAAGGGTTAAAACCCAAACTAGTCTATGTAACTTGTAGGAACTGACCGCATAGTCCCGGGTCTCCCGGTTTGAGAATATGACGATAATTTGTAAAAGTCACACTTAGACTTAAAAACAACCCGTAAAAGGGTGAAAACCCAAACCAGCCCCCAAATAACCCCGTAGGAGGCACGAACACCTCGCATGGGACCAATGTAACTTATAGCAACTGACTGCATAGTCCTGGGGCTCCCGATTTGAGAATATGACGATAATTTGCAAAAATAACACTTAGACTTAAAAAAAGGCCGTTTGAGGGTGAAATCCCAAACCAGCCCCCAAACGACCCCGTAGGAGGCACGAACACCTCGCATGGGACCAATGCAAATTGTAGGAACGAATCGCGTAGTCCCCGGTCTCCCGACTTGAGAATATGACGATAATTTGGAAAAATCACAGTTAGACTTAAAAACAAGCCATTTGAGGGTGAAATCCCAAACCAGCCCCCAAACGGCCCCGTAGGAGTCACTAACACCTTGCACGGGACCAATATAACTTGTAGGAACTGGCTGCATATTCCCGGGTCTCCCGGTTTGAGAATATGACGATAATTTGCAAAAATCACATTTAGACTTAAAAACAAGCCGTTAAAGGGTGGAAACCCAAACTAGCTCCCAAATGACCCCGTAAGAGGCACGAACACCTCGCACGGGACCAATGTAAGTTGTAGGAACTGACCGCGTAGTCCCGGGTCTCACTGGTTTGAGAATATGACGATAATTTGAAGAAATCACACTTAGACTTAAAAATAAGCCATTAATGGGTGAAAACCCAATCTAACCCCCAAACGACCCCGTAGGAGGCACGAACACCTCGTACGGGATCAATGTAAGTTGTAGGAACTAACCGCCTAGTCCCGGGTCTCCCGACTTAAGAATATGACGTTAATTTGCAAAAATCACAGTTAGACTTAAAAATAAGCCGTTAAAGGGTGAAAACCTAAACTCGTCTGCAAACGACCCCGTAGGAGGCACGAACACCTCGCACGGGACCAATGTAACTTGTAAGAACTGGCCGCGTATTCCCGAGTCTCTAGGTTTGAGAATATGAGGATAATTTGTAAAAATCACAATTAGACTTAAAAACAAGCCGTTAAAGGGTGAAAATCCAAATCAGCCCCCAAATGACCCCGTAGGAGGCACGAACACCTCGCACGGGACCAATGAAACTTGTAGGAACTGACTACATAGTCCCGGGGCTCCCGATTTGAGAATATGATGATAATTTGTAAAAATCACACTTAGACTTAAAAAAAGGCCGTTTGAGGGTGAAATCCCAAACCAGCCCCCAAACGGCCCCGTAGGAGGCACGAACACTTCGCACGGGACCAATGTAACTTGTAGGAACTGGTCGAATAGTCCCGAGTCTCCCGATTTAAGAATATGACGATAATTTGCAAAAATCAGACTTAGACTCAAAAACAAACCGTTTGAGGGTGAAATCCCAAACCAGCCCCCAAACGGCCCCGTAGGAGGCACGAACACCTCGCACGGGACCAATGTAACTTGCAGGAACTGGCCGGGTAGTCCCGGGTCTCCCGATTTGAGAATATGATGATAATTTGCAAAAATCACAGTTAAAATTAAAACAAAGTCGTTAAAGGGTGAAAACCCAAACTAGTCTATGTAACTTGTAGGAACTGACCGCATAGTCCCGGGTCTCTCGGTTTGTGAATATGAGGATAATTTGCAAAAACCACACTTAGACTTAAAAACAACCCGTAAAACGTTGAAAACCCAAACCATCCCCCAAATGACCCCGTAGGAGGAACGAACACCTCGCACGGGACCAATGTAACTTGTAGTAACTGACTTCATAGTGCCGGGGCTCCCCATTTGAGAATATAACGATAATTTGCAAAAATCACACTTAGACTTAAAAAAAAAAAGTTTGAGGGTGAAATCCCAATCCAGCCCCCAAACGACCCCGTAGGAGGCACGAACACCTCGCACGGGACCAATGTAAGTTTTAGGAACTGACCGCGTAGTCCCTTGTCGCCCGACTTGAGAATATGACGATAATTTGCAAAAATCACAGTTAGACATAAAAACAAGCCGTTTGAGGGTGAAATCCCAAACCAGCCCCCTAACGGCCCCGTAGGAGGCACGAACACCTCGCATGGGACCAATGTAACTTGTAGGAACTGGTCGCATAGTCCCGGGTCTCCCGGTTTGAGAATATGATGATAATTTGCAAAAATCACACTTAGACTTAAAAATAAGTCGTTAAACTGTGAAAACCCAAATCCGCCCGCAAACGACCCCGTAGGAGGAACGAACACCTCGCACGGGATCAATGTAACTTGTAGGAACTGACCGCGTAGTCCCGGGTCTCCCGACTTGAGATTATGACGATAATTTGCAAAAATCACAGTTAGACTTAAAAACAAGCCGTTAAAGGGTGAAAACCTAAACTCGTCTGCAAACGACCTCGTACGAGGCACGAACACCTCGCACGGGGACAATGTAACTTGTAGGAACTGGCCGCGTAGTCCCGAGTCTCTAGGTTTGTGAATATGAGGATAATTTTTAAAAATCACACTTAGACTTAAAAACAAGCCGTTAAAGGGTGAAAATCCAAATCAGCCCCCAAATGACCCCGTTGGGGGCACAAACACCTCGCACGGGACCAGTGTAACTTGTAGGAACTGACTACATAGTCTCGGGGCTCCCGATTTGAGAATATGACGATAATTTGCAAAAATCACACTTAGACTTAAAAAAAGGTCGTTTGAGGGTGAAATCCCAAACCAGGCCCCAAACGGCCCCGTAGAAGGCACGAACACTTCGCATGGGACCAATGTAACTTGTAGGAACTGTTCGAATTGTCCCGGGTCTCCCGATTTAAAAATATGACGATAATTTGTAGAAATCACAGTTATACTTAAAAACAAACCGTTTGAGGGTGAAATCCCAAACTAGCCCCCAAACGGCCTCGTAGGAGGCACGAACACCTCGCACAGGACCAATGTAACTTGCAGGAACTGACAGCGTAGTCCCGGGTCTCCCGATTTGAGAATATGACGATAATTTACAATAATTACAGTTAAAATTAAAAACAAGCCATTAAAGGGTGAAAACCCAAACTAGTCTATGTAACTTGTAGGAACTGACCGCATAGTCCCGGGTCTCCCGGTTTGAGAATATGACGATAATTTCCAAAAATCACACTTAGACTTAAAAACATCCTGTAAAAGGGTGAAAACCCAAACCAGCCCCCAAATGACCCCGTAGGAGGCACGAACACCTCCCACGGGACCAATGTAACTTATAGCAACTGACTGCATAGTCCCGGGTCTCCCGATTTGAGAATATGATGATAATTTTCAAAAATCACACTTAGACTTAAAAAAAGGCCGTTTGAGGGTGAAAAACCAAACCAGCCCCCAAACGGCCCCGTAGGAGGCACGAACACCTCGCACGGGACCAATGTAACTTGTATCAACTTGTCGCATAGTCCCGAGTCTCCCAGTTTGAGAATATGATGATAATTTGCAAAAATCACACTTAGACTTAAAAACAAGCCATTATTGGGTGAAAACCCAAATCAACCCCCAAATGACCCCGTAGGAGGCACAAACACCGTGCATGGGACCAATGTAACTTGTAGGAACTGACCCCATAGTCCCGGGGTCCTGACTTGAGAATATGACGATAATTTGCAAAAATCGCAGTTAGACTTAAAAACAAGACCTTAAAGGGTGAAAAGCTAAACTTGTCTGCAAACGACCCCGTAGGAGGTACGAACACCTCGCACGGGACCAATGTAACTTGTAGGAAATGACCGCGTAGTCCCGGGTCTCTCGGTTTGAGAATATGAGGATAATTTGCAAAAATCACACTTAGACTTAAAAACAAGCCCTTAAAGGGTGAAAACCTAAATCAGCCCCCAAATGATCCCGTAGGAGGCAGGAACACCTCGCACGGGACCAATGTAACTTGTAGGAACTGACCGCATAGTCCCGGGTCTCCGGACTGGAGAATATGACGATAATTAGCAAAAATCGCAGTTAGACTTAAAAACAAGACGTTAAAGGGTGAAAACCTAAACTCGTCTGCAAACGGCACCGTAGGAGGCACAAACACCTCGCTCGGGACGATTGTAACTTGTAGGAACTAATCGCATAGTCCTGGGTCTCCTGGTTTGAGAATATGACGATAATTTGCAAAAATCACACTTAGACTTACAAATAAGCCCTTAAAGGGTGAAAACCTAAATCAGCCCCCAAATGATCACGTAGTAGGCACGAACTCTTTACACGGGACTAATGTAACTTGTAGGAACTGGCCGCATAGTCCCAGGTCTCCCGGTTTGAGAATATGACGATAATTTGCAAAAATCACACTTAGACTTAAAAAAGGCAGTTTGAGGGTGAAAACACAAACCAACCCCCAAACGGCCCCGTAGGAGGCACGAACACCTAGCACGGGACCAATGTAACTTGTATGAACTTATCGCATAGTCCCGGGTCTCCCAGTTTGAGAATATGATGATAATTTGCAAAAATCACACTTAGACTTCAAAATAAGCCATTAAAGGGTGAAAACCCAAATCAACCCCCAAACGACCACGTAGGAGGCACGAACATCTCGCACGGGACCAATGTAAGTTGTAGGAACTGATCGCGTAGTCCCGGCTCACCCGACTTGAGAATATGACGATAAATTGCAAAAATCGCAGTGAGACTTAAAAACAAGACTTTAAAGGGTGAAAATCCAAATCAGTCCCCATATGACCCTGTAGGAGCCACGAACACCTCACACGGGACCAATCTAACTTGTAAGAACTGTCCGCGTAGTCCCGGGTCGACCGGTTTGAGAATATGATGATAATTTTCAAAAATCACACTTAGACTTAAAAAAAGGCCGTTTGAGGGTGAAATCCAAACCCGTCCACAAACGACCTCGTAGGAGGCACGAACACCTCACTTAGGACGAATGTAACTTGTAGGAACTGATCGCATAGTCCTGGGTCTCCTGGTTTGAGAATATGATGATAATTTGCAAAAATCACACTTAGACTTAAAAATAAGCCTTTAAAGGGTGAAAACCTAAATCAGCCCCGAAATGACCCCGTAGTAGGCACGGACAACTTGCACGGTACCAATGTAACTTGTAGGAACTGGTCGCATAGTTCCGGGTCACTCGATTTGAGAATATGACAATAATTTGCAAAAATCACACTTAGACTTAAAAAAGGCCGTTTGAGGGTGAAAACCCAAACCAGCCCCTAAACGGCCCCGTAGGAGGCACGAACACCTCACACGGGACCAATGTAACTTGTAGGAACTTGTCGCATAGTCCCGGGTCTCCCTGTTTGAGAAAATGATAATAATTTTCAAAAATCACTCTTAGACTTAAAAATAAGCCATTAAACGGTGAAAACCCAAATCAGCCCCAAACGACCTCGTAGGAGGTACGAACACCTCGCACGGGACCAATGTAACTCTTAGGAACTGGCCACGTAGACCCGGGGTCTCTCGGTTAGAGCATATGATGATAATTTGCAAAAATCACACTTAGGCTTAAAAACAAGCCCTTAAAGGGTGAAAACCGAAACCAGCCCGCAAACGACCTCGTAGGTAGCACGAACACCTCGCACGGGACGAATGTAACTTATAGGAACTGGTAGTGTAGTCCCGGGTCTCCTGATTTAAGAATACGACGATAATTTGCAAAAATCACAATTAGACTTAAAAACAAACCGTTTGAGGGTGAAAACCCAAACCAGCCCATAAATGGCCCGGTAGGAGGTACGAACACCTCGCACGGAACCAATGTAACTTACAGGAACTGGCCGCGTAGTCTCGAGTCTCCCGGTTTGAGAGTATGACGATAATTTGCAAAAATCACAGTTAGACTTAAAAACAAGTCGTTAAAGGGTGAAAACCCAAACAAGTCTATGTAACTTGTAGGAACTGACCGCATAGTCCCGGGTCTCCCGGTTTGAGAATATGACGATAATTTGCAAAAATCACACTTAGACTTAATAACAACCCGTAAAAGGGTGAAAACCCAAACCAGCCCCCAAATGACCCCGTAGGAGACATGAACACCTCGCACGGGACCAATGTAACTTGTAGGAACTGACTGCATAGTCCCGGAGATCCCGATGTGAGAATACGATGATAATTTGTAAAAATCACACTTAGACTTAAAAAAAGGCCGTATGAGGGTGAAATCCCAAACGGCCCCGTAGGAGGCACGAACACCTCGCACGGGACCAATGTAACTTGTAGGAACTGGCCGCTTAGTCTCGGGTCTCACGGTTTGAGAATATGATGATAATTTGTATAAATCACACTTAGACTTAAAAACAAGCCATTAAAGGGTGAAAACCCAACCTGTCCCCAAAGGACCCCGTAGGAGGCACGAACACCTCGCACGGGATCAATGTAAGTTGTAGGAACTGAACACGTAGTCCCGGGTCTCCCGACTTGGGAATATGACGATAATTTGTAAAAATCACAGTTAGACTTAAAAACAAGCCATTAAAGTGTGAAAAACTAAACTTGTCTGCAAATGACCCCGTAGGAGGCACGAACACCTCGCACGGGACCAATGTAGCTTGTAGGAACTAGCCGCGTAGTCCCGTGGTCTCTCGATTTGAGAATATGAGGATAATTTGCAAAAATCACACTTAGACTTAAAAATAAGCCGTTAAAGGGTGAAAATCTAAATCAGTCCCCAAATGACACCGTAGGAGGCACGAACACCTCGCACGGGACCAATGTACTTGTAAGAACTGACTGCATAGTCACGGGGCTCCCGATTTGAGAATATGACGATAATTTGCAAAAATCACACTTATACTTAAAAAAAGGCCACTTGAGGGTGAAATCCAAAACTAGTCCCCAAACGACCCCGTAGGCGGCACGAACACCTCGCAGGGGACCAATGTAACTTGCAGGAACTGGCCGTGTAGTCCCGGGTCTCCCGGTTTGAGAATATGACGATAATTTTTAAAAATCACAGTTAGACTTTAAAAAAAGCCGTTAAAAGGTGAAAACCCAAACTAGTCAATGTAACTTGTAGGAACTGACCGCATAGTCCTGGGTCTCCCGGTATGAGAATATGACGATAATTTGCAAAAATCACACTTAAACTTAAAAACAAGTCATTAAAGGGTGAAAATCCAAATCAGCCCCCAGATGACCCCGTAGGAGGCACAAACACCTCACACGGGACCAATCTAACTTGTAGGAACTGGCCACGTAGACCTGGGTCTCCCGGTTTGAGAATATGATGATAATTTGCAAAAATCACACTTAGACTTAAAAAATGGCCGTTTGAGGGTGAAATCCCAAACCCCTCCACAAACGACCCCGTAGGAGGTACGAACACCTCGCTCGGGACGAATGTAACTTGTAGGAACTGATCGCATAGTCTCGGGTCTCCTGGTCTGAGAATATGACGATAATTTGCAAAAATCACACTTAGACTTAAAAATAAGCCCTTAAAGGGTGAAAACCTAAATCAGCCCCCAAATGATCCCGTAGTAGGCACGAAAAACTTGCACGGTACCTATGTAACTTGTAGGAACTGGTAGCATAGTCCCGGGTCTCTCGGTTTGAGAATATGATAATAATTTCCTAAAATCACACTTGGACTTAAAAAAAGGCCGGTTGAGGTTGAAAACCCAAACCAGCCCCCAAACGGCCCCGTTGGAGGCACGAACACCTCGCGCGGGACCAATGTAACTTGCAGGAACTGGTCGCGTAGTCCCGAGTCTCCCGGTTTGAGAATATGACGGTAATTTGCAATAATCACACTTAGACTTAGAAATAAGCCGTTAAAGGGTGAAAGCCCAAACTAGTCTATGTAACTTGTAGGAACTGACCGCATAGTCCCGGGTCTCCCGGTTTGAGAATGTGACGATAATTTGCAAAAATCACACTTAGACCTAAAAATAACCCGTAAATGGGTGAGAACCCAAACACGCCCCCAAATGACCCACGAACACCTCGCACGGGACCAATGTAACTTGTAGGCACTGGCCGCGTAGTCTCTGGTCACTCGGTTTGAGAATATGAGTATAATTTGCAAAAATAATACTTAGACTTAAAAACAAGCCGTTAAAGGTTGAAAATCCAAATCAGCCCCCAAATGACCCCGTAGGAGGCACATACACCTCGTACGGAACCAATGTAACTTGTAGGAACTGACTGCATAGTCCCAGAGCTCCCGATTTTGAGAATATGACGATAATTTGCAAAAATCACACTTAGAGTTAAAAAAAAGGCCGTTTGAGGGTGAAAACTCAAACCAGCACCCAAACGGCCCTGTAGGAGGCACGAACACCTCACACGGGGCCAATGTAACTTGTATGAACGTGTCGCATAGTCCCGGATCTCCCTGTTTGAGAATATGATGATAATTTGCGAAAATTACACTTAGACTTAAAAACAAGTATTTAAAGGGTGAAAACCCAAATTAGCCCCGAAACGACCCCGTAGGAGGCACGAACACCTCGCACGGGACTAATGTAACTCTTAAGAACTGGCCGCGTAGTCCCGGGTCTCTCGGTTGGGGCATATGACGATAATTTGCAAAAATCACACTTAGGCTTAAAAACAAGCCCTTAAAGGGTGAAAACCCAAACCAGCCCGCAAACGACGCCGTAGGAAGCACGAACACCTCGCACGGGACGAATGTACCTTGTAGGAACTGGTCGCGTAGTCCCGGGTCTCCTGATTTAAGAATATGACGATAATTTGAAAAAATCACACTTAGACTTAAAAACAAACCGTTTGAGGGTGAAAACCCAAACCTGCCCCCCAAACGGCCCCGTAGGAGGCACGAATACCTCGGACGGGACCAATGTAACTTACAGGAACTGGTCGCGTAGTCCCGAGTCTCTCGATTTGAGAATATGACGATAATTTGCAAAAATCACAGTTAAACTTAAAACAAGTCGTTAAAGGGTGAAAACCCAAACTAGTCCATGTAACTTGTAGGAACAGACCGCATAGTCCCGGGTCTCCCCGTTTGAGAATATGACGATAATTTGTAAAAATCACACTTAGACTTAAAAACAACCCGTAATAGGGCGAAAACGCAAACCAGCCCCCAAATGACCCCGTAGGAGGCACGAACACCTCGCACGGGACCAATGTAACTTGTAGGAACTGACTGCATAGTCCCGGGGCTCCCGATTTGAGAATATGACGATAATTTGCAAAATTCACACTTAGACTTAAAAAAAAGGCCGTTTGAGGGTGAAATCCCAAACCAGCCCCCAAATGGCCCCGTAGGAGGCACGAACACCTCGCACGAGACCAATGTAACTTGTAGGAACTGGCTGCATAGGCTCGGGTCTCCCGGTTTGAGAATATGACGATAATTTGCAGAAATCACACTTAGACTTAAAAACAAGCCATTAAAGAGTGAAAAGCCAAACTAGCCCCCAAACGACCCCGTAGGAGGCACGAACACCTCGCACGAGATCAATGTAAGTTTTAGGAACTGACCGCGTAGTCCCAGATCTCCCGACTTGAGAATATGACGATAATTTGCAAAAATCACAGTTAGACTTAAAAACAAGCCGTTAAAGGGTGAAAACCTAAACTAGTCTGCAAACGACCCCGTAGGAGGCACGAACACCTCGCACGGGACCAATGTAACTTGTAGGAACTGGTCGCGTAGTCCCGGGTCTCTAGGTTTGAGAATATGAGGATAATTTGTAAAAATCACACTTAGACTTAAAAACACGCCGTTAAAGGGTGAAAATCTAAATCAGCTCCCAAATGACCCCGTGGGAGGCACGAACACCTCGAACGGGACCAATGTAACTTGTAGAAACTGAATACATAGTCCCGGGGCTCCCGATTTGAGAATATGACGATAATTTGCAAAAATCACACTTCGACTTAAAAAAAAGGCCGTTTGAGGGTGAAATCCCAAACCAGCCCCCAAACGGCCCCGTAAGAAGCACGAACAATTCGCACGGGACCAATGTAATTTGTAGGAACTGCTCGAATAGTCCCGGGTCTCCCGATTTAAGAATATGATGATAATTTGCAAAAATCACACTTAGACTTAAAAACAAACCGTTTGAGGGTGAAATCCCAAACCTGCCCCCAAACGGCCCCGTAGGAGGCACGAACACCTCACACGGGACCAATGTAACTTGCAGGAACTGGCCGTGTAGTCCCGGGTCTCCCGATTTGAGAATTTGACGACAATTTGCAAAAATCACAGTAAAACTTAAAAATAAGTCGTTAAAGGGTGAAAACCCAAACTAGTGTATGTAACTTGTAGGAACTGACCGCGTAGTCCCGGGTCTCCCGGTTTGAGAATTTGACGATAATTTGCAAAAATCACACTTAGACTTAAAAACAAGCCATTAAAGGGTGAAAACCCAAACTAGCCCCCAAACGATCCTGTTGGAGGCACGAACACCTCGCACGGGATCAATGTAAGTTGTAGGAACTGACCGCGTAGTCCCGGGTCTCCCGACTTGAGAATACGATGATAATTTGCAAAAATCATAGTTAGACTTAAAAACAAACCGTTAAAGGGTGAAAACCTAAACTCGTCTGCAAAGGACCCCGTAAGAGGCACGGACACCTCGCACTGGACCAATGTAACTTGTAGGAACTTGCCGCGTAGTCCCGGGTCTCTCGATTTGAGAATATGAAGATAATTTGAAAAAATCTCACATAGACTTAAAAACAAGCCGTTAAAGGGTGAAAATCCAAATCAGCCCCCAAATGACCCCGTAGGAGGCATGAAACCCTCGCACGGGACCAATGTAACTTGTAGGAACTAACTGCATAGTCCCGAGGCTCCCGATTTGAGAATATGACGATAATTTGCAAAAATCACACTTAAACTTAAAGAAAGGCCGTTTGAGGGTGAAATCCCAAACCAGCCCCCAAACGACCCCGGTCTCCCGATTTAAGAATATAATGATAATTTGTATAAATCACACTTAGACTTAAAAACAAACCGTTTGAGGGTGAAAACCCAACCTGCCCCCAAAGGACCCCGTAGGAGGCACGAACACCTCGCACGGGATCAATGTAAGTTGTAGGAACTGAACACGTAGTCCCGGGTCTCCCGACTTGGGAATATGACGATAATTTGTAAAAATCACAGTTAGACTTAAAAACAAGCCATTAAAGTGTGAAAAACTAAACTTGTCTGCAAATGACCCCGTAGGAGGCACGAACACCTCGCACGGGACCAATGTAGCTTGTAGGAACTAGCCGCGTAGTCCCGTGGTCTCTCGATTTGAGAATATGAGGATAATTTGCAAAAATCACACTTAGACTTAAAAATAAGCCGTTAAAGGGTGAAAATCTAAATCAGTCCCCAAATGACACCGTAGGAGGCACGAACACCTCGCACGGGACCAATGTACTTGTAAGAACTGACTGCATAGTCACGGGGCTCCCGATTTGAGAATATGACGATAATTTGCAAAAATCACACTTATACTTAAAAAAAGGCCACTTGAGGGTGAAATCCAAAACTAGTCCCCAAACGACCCCGTAGGCGGCACGAACACCTCGCAGGGGACCAATGTAACTTGCAGGAACTGGCCGTGTAGTCCCGGGTCTCCCGGTTTGAGAATATGACGATAATTTTTAAAAATCACAGTTAGACTTTAAAAAAAGCCGTTAAAAGGTGAAAACCCAAACTAGTCAATGTAACTTGTAGGAACTGACCGCATAGTCCTGGGTCTCCCGGTATGAGAATATGACGATAATTTGCAAAAATCACACTTAAACTTAAAAACAAGTCATTAAAGGGTGAAAATCCAAATCAGCCCCCAGATGACCCCGTAGGAGGCACAAACACCTCACACGGGACCAATCTAACTTGTAGGAACTGGCCACGTAGACCTGGGTCTCCCGGTTTGAGAATATGATGATAATTTGCAAAAATCACACTTAGACTTAAAAAATGGCCGTTTGAGGGTGAAATCCCAAACCCCTCCACAAACGACCCCGTAGGAGGTACGAACACCTCGCTCGGGACGAATGTAACTTGTAGGAACTGATCGCATAGTCTCGGGTCTCCTGGTCTGAGAATATGACGATAATTTGCAAAAATCACACTTAGACTTAAAAATAAGCCCTTAAAGGGTGAAAACCTAAATCAGCCCCCAAATGATCCCGTAGTAGGCACGAAAAACTTGCACGGTACCTATGTAACTTGTAGGAACTGGTAGCATAGTCCCGGGTCTCTCGGTTTGAGAATATGATAATAATTTCCTAAAATCACACTTGGACTTAAAAAAAGGTCGGTTGAGGTTGAAAACCCAAACCAGCCCCCAAACGGCCCCGTTGGAGGCACGAACACCTCGCGCGGGACCAATGTAACTTGCAGGAACTGGTCGCGTAGTCCCGAGTCTCCCGGTTTGAGAATATGACGGTAATTTGCAATAATCACACTTAGACTTAGAAATAAGCCGTTAAAGGGTGAAAGCCCAAACTAGTCTATGTAACTTGTAGGAACTGACCGCATAGTCCCGGGTCTCCCGGTTTGAGAATGTGACGATAATTTGCAAAAATCACACTTAGACCTAAAAATAACCCGTAAATGGGTGAGAACCCAAACACGCCCCCAAATGACCCACGAACACCTCGCACGGGACCAATGTAACTTGTAGGCACTGGCCGCGTAGTCTCTGGTCACTCGGTTTGAGAATATGAGTATAATTTGCAAAAATAATACTTAGACTTAAAAACAAGCCGTTAAAGGTTGAAAATCCAAATCAGCCCCCAAATGACCCCGTAGGAGGCACATACACCTCGTACGGAACCAATGTAACTTGTAGGAACTGACTGCATAGTCCCAGAGCTCCCGATTTTGAGAATATGACGATAATTTGCAAAAATCACACTTAGAGTTAAAAAAAAGGCCGTTTGAGGGTGAAAACTCAAACCAGCACCCAAACGGCCCTGTAGGAGGCACGAACACCTCACACGGGGCCAATGTAACTTGTATGAACGTGTCGCATAGTCCCGGATCTCCCTGTTTGAGAATATGATGATAATTTGCGAAAATTACACTTAGACTTAAAAACAAGTATTTAAAGGGTGAAAACCCAAATTAGCCCCGAAACGACCCCGTAGGAGGCACGAACACCTCGCACGGGACTAATGTAACTCTTAAGAACTGGCCGCGTAGTCCCGGGTCTCTCGGTTGGGGCATATGACGATAATTTGCAAAAATCACACTTAGGCTTAAAAACAAGCCCTTAAAGGGTGAAAACCCAAACCAGCCCGCAAACGACGCCGTAGGAAGCACGAACACCTCGCACGGGACGAATGTACCTTGTAGGAACTGGTCGCGTAGTCCCGGGTCTCCTGATTTAAGAATATGACGATAATTTGAAAAAATCACACTTAGACTTAAAAACAAACCGTTTGAGGGTGAAAACCCAAACCTGCCCCCAAACGGCCCCGTAGGAGGCACGAATACCTCGGACGGGACCAATGTAACTTACAGGAACTGGTCGCGTAGTCCCGAGTCTCTCGATTTGAGAATATGACGATAATTTGCAAAAATCACAGTTAAACTTAAAACAAGTCGTTAAAGGGTGAAAACCCAAACTAGTCCATGTAACTTGTAGGAACAGACCGCATAGTCCCGGGTCTCCCCGTTTGAGAATATGACGATAATTTGCAAAAATCACACTTAGACTTAAAAACAACCCGTAATAGGGCGAAAACGCAAACCAGCCCCCAAATGACCCCGTAGGAGGCACGAACACCTCGCACGGGACCAATGTAACTTGTAGGAACTGACTGCATAGTCCCGGGGCTCCCGATTTGAGAATATGACGATAATTTGCAAAATTCACACTTAGACTTAAAAAAAAGGCCGTTTGAGGGTGAAATCCCAAACCAGCCCCCAAATGGCCCCGTAGGAGGCACGAACACCTCGCACGAGACCAATGTAACTTGTAGGAACTGGCTGCATAGGCTCGGGTCTCCCGGTTTGAGAATATGACGATAATTTGCAGAAATCACACTTAGACTTAAAAACAAGCCATTAAAGAGTGAAAAGCCAAACTAGCCCCCAAACGACCCCGTAGGAGGCACGAACACCTCGCACGAGATCAATGTAAGTTTTAGGAACTGACCGCGTAGTCCCAGATCTCCCGACTTGAGAATATGACGATAATTTGCAAAAATCATAGTTAGACTTAAAAACAAGCCGTTAAATGGTGAAAACCTAAACTAGTCTGCAAACGACCCCGTAGGAGGCACGAACACCTCGCACGGGACCAATGTAACTTGTAGGAACTGGTCGCGTAGTCCCGGGTCTCTAGGTTTGAGAATATGAGGATAATTTGTAAAAATCACACTTAGACTTAAAAACACGCCGTTAAAGGGTGAAAATCTAAATCAGCTCCCAAATGACCCCGTGGGAGGCACGAACACCTCGAACGGGACCAATGTAACTTGTAGAAACTGAATACATAGTCCCGGGGCTCCCGATTTGAGAATATGACGATAATTTGCAAAAATCACACTTCGACTTAAAAAAAAGGCCGTTTGAGGGTGAAATCCCAAACCAGCCCCCAAACGGCCCCGTAAGAAGCACGAACAATTCGCACGGGACCAATGTAATTTGTAGGAACTGCTCGAATAGTCCCGGGTCTCCCGATTTAAGAATATGATGATAATTTGCAAAAATCACACTTAGACTTAAAAACAAACCGTTTGAGGGTGAAATCCCAAACCTGCCCCCAAACGGCCCCGTAGGAGGCACGAACACCTCACACGGGACCAATGTAACTTGCAGGAACTGGCCGTGTAGTCCCGGGTCTCCCGATTTGAGAATTTGACGATAATTTGCAAAAATCACAGTAAAACTTAAAAATAAGTCGTTAAAGGGTGAAAACCCAAACTAGTGTATGTAACTTGTAGGAACTGACCGCGTAGTCCCGGGTCTCCCGGTTTGAGAATTTGACGATAATTTGCAAAAATCACACTTAGACTTAAAAACAAGCCATTAAAGGGTGAAAACCCAAACTAGCCCCCAAACGATCCTGTTGGAGGCACGAACACCTCGCACGGGATCAATGTAAGTTGTAGGAACTGACCGCGTAGTCCCGGGTCTCCCGACTTGAGAATACGATGATAATTTGCAAAAATCATAGTTAGACTTAAAAACAAACCGTTAAAGGGTGAAAACCTAAACTCGTCTGCAAAGGACCCCGTAAGAGGCACGGACACCTCGCACTGGACCAATGTAACTTGTAGGAACTTGCCGCGTAGTCCCGGGTCTCTCGATTTGAGAATATGAAGATAATTTGAAAAAATCTCACATAGACTTAAAAACAAGCCGTTAAAGGGTGAAAATCCAAATCAGCCCCCAAATGACCCCGTAGGAGGCATGAAACCCTCGCACGGGACCAATGTAACTTGTAGGAACTAACTGCATAGTCCCGAGGCTGCCGATTTGAGAATATGACGATAATTTGCAAAAATCACACTTAAACTTAAAAAAAGGCCGTTTGAGGGTGAAATCCCAAACCAGCCCCCAAACGACCCCGGTCTCCCGATTTAAGAATATAATGATAATTTTCAAAAATCACACTTAGACTTAAAAACAAGCCGTTTGAGGGTGAAAACCCAAACCAGCCCCCAAACGGTCCCGTAGGAGGCACGAACACCTCGTACGGGACCAATGTAACTTGCAGGAACTCACCGCATAGTCCCGGGTCTCCCGGTTTGAGAATATGACGATAATTTACAAAAATCACAGTTAGACTTAAAAATAAGTCGTTAAAGGGTGAAAACCCAAACTAGTCTATGTAACTTGTAGGAACTGACCGCATAGTCCCGGGTTTCCCGGTTTGAGAATATGACGATAACTTGCAAAAATCACACTTAGACTTAAAAACAACCCGTAAAAGGGTGAAAACTCAAACCAGCCCCCAAACGACCCCGTAGGAGGCACGAACACCTCGCACGGGACCAATGTAAGTTGTAGGAACTGACCGCGTACTCCCGGGTCTCCTGACTTGAGAATATGACGATAATTTGCAAAAATCACAGTTAGACTTAAAAACAAGCCGTTAAAGGGTGAAAACTTAAACTCGTCTGGAAAAGTCCCCGTAGGAGGCACGAACACCTCGCACGGGACCAATGTAACTCTTAGGAACTGGCCGCGTAGTCCCGGGTCTCTCGGTTTGAGAATATGAGGATAATTTGAAAAAATCACACTTAGACTTAAAAATAAGCCGTTAAAGGGTGAAAAACCAAATCAACCCCCTAACGGCCCCGTAGGAGGCATGAACACCTCGCACGGGACCAATGGAACTTGCTGGAACTGGCCGCGTAGTCCCGGGTCTCCCGATTTGAGAATATGACGATAATTTGCAAAAATCATAGTTAGACTTAAAAATAAGTCGTTAAAGTGTGAAAACACAAACTAGTCAATGTAACTTATAGGAATTGACCGCATAGTCCTGGGTCTCCCGGTTTGAGAATATGACGATACTTTGCAAAAATCACACTTAGACTTAAAAACAACCCGTAAAAGGGTATAAACCCAAATCAGCCCCCAAATGACCCCGTACGAGGCACGAACACCTCGCACGGGACCAATGTAACTTGTATAAACTTACTGCATAGTCCCGGGGCTCCCGATTTGAGAATATGACGACAATCTATCAAAATCACACTTAGACTTAAGAAAAGGCCGTTTGAGGGTGAAATCCTAAACCAGCCACCAAACGGCCCCGTAGGAGGCACGAGCACCTCGCACGGGACCAATGTAACTTGTAGGAACTTGTCGCATAGTTCCCGGTCTCCCTGTTTGAGAATATGATGATAATTTGCAAAAATCACACTTAGACGTAAAATCAAACCGTTTGAGGGTGAAAACCCAAACCAACCCCCAAACGACCCCGTAGGAGGCACGAACACCTCGCACTGGACCAATGTAAGTTGTAGGAACTGACCGCGTAGTCCCGGGTCTCCTGATTTGAGAATATGACGACAGTTTGTAAAAATCACAGTTAGACTTAAAAACAAGCCGTTAAAGACTGAAAACCTAAACTCGTCTGCAAATGATTCCGTGGGAGGCACGAACACCTCGCACGGGACCAAGGTAACTTGTAGGAACTGGCCGCGTAGTCCCGAGTCTCTCGGTTTGAGAATATGAGGATAATTTCCAAAAATCACACTTAGACTTAAAAACAAGCCGTTAAAGGGTGAAAATCCAAATCAGCCCCCAAATGACCCCCTAGGAGGCACGAACACCTTGCACGGGACCAATGTAACTTGTAGGAACTGACTGCATGGTCCCGGGGTTCCCGATTTGAGAATATGACGATAATTTACAAAAATTAAACTTAGACTTAAAAAAAGGCTGTTTGAGGGTGAAATCCCAAACCAACCCCCAAACGGTCCCGTAGGAAGCACGAACACCTCGCACGGGACCAATGTAACTTGTAGGAACTGGCCGCATAGTCTCGGGTCTCCCGATTTGAGAATATGATGATAATTTGTAAAAATCACACTTTGACTTAAAAATAAGCCATTAAATGGTGAAAACCCAAACTAGCCACCAAACGACCCCGTTGGAGTCTCGAATACCTCGCACGGGACCAATGTAAGTTGTAAGAAGTGGCCGCGTAGTCCCGAGTTTCACGGTTTGAGAACATGATGATAATTTGCAAAAATCATACTTAGACTTAAAAACAAGCCGTTAAAGGGTGAAAACCCAAACCAGTCCGCAACGACCCCGTAGGAGGCACAAACACCTCACACGGGACCAATCTATCTTGTAGGAACTGACCGCGTAGTCCCAGGTCTCCCGATTTGAGAATATGATGATAATTTGCAAAAATAACACTTAGACTTAAAAAATGGCCATTTGAGGGTGAAATCCAAAGGCCGTCCACAAACGACCCCGTAGGAGGCCCGAACAACTCGCTCGGGATGAATGTAACTTGTAGGAACTGATCGCATAGTCCCGGGTCTCCTGGTTTGAGAATATGACCATAATTGGCAAAAATCACACTTAGACTTAAAAACAAGCCCTTGAAGGTTGAAAAGCTAAATCAACCCCCAAATGACCCCGTAGTAGGCACGAACACCTTGCATGGGACCAATATAACTTGTAGGAACTGACCGCATAGTCTCGGGTCTCCCGATTTGAGAATATGACGATAATTTACAAAAATCACACTTAGACTTAAAAAAAAGGCCGTTTGAGGGTGAAGACCCAAACTAGCCCCAAAACGGCCCCGTAGGAGGCACGAAGACCTCGCACGGGACCAATGTAACTTGTAGGAACTTGTCGCATAGTCCCGGGTCTCCCAGTTTGAGAATTTGATGATAATTTGCAAAAATAACACTTAGACTTAAAAACAAGCCATTAAAGGGTGAAAACCCAAATCAACCCCCAAACGACCCCGTAGGAGGCACGAACACCTCGCACGGGACCAATGTAACTTGTAGGAACTGACCGCATAGTCCCGAGTCTCCCGGTTTGTGCATATGATGATAATTTGCAAAAATCACACTTAGACTTAAAAACAAGTCGTTAAAGGGTGAAAACCTAAACCCGTCCGCAAACGACCCCGTAGGAGGCACGAACACCTCGCACGGGATAAATGTAACTTGTAGGAACTGGTCGCATAGTCCCGGGAGTCTCCCGGTTTGAGAATATGACGATAATTTACAAAAATCACACTTAGACTTAAAAATAAGTCGTGCAAGGGTGAAAACCCAAATGAGCCCGGAAACGACCCCGGAGGAAGCACGAACACCTCGCACGGGATCAATGTAACTTGTAGGAACTAACCGCGTAGTCCCGGGTCCCTCGATTTAAGAATATAATGATAATTTTCAAAAATCACACTTAGACTTAAAAACAAGCCGTTTGAGGGTGAAAACCCAAACCCGCCCCCAAACGGCCCCGTAGGAGGCACGAACACCTCGTACGGGACCAATGTAACTTGCAGGAACTGGCTGCGTAGTCCCGGGTCTCCCGGTTTGAGAATATGACGATAATTTACAAAAATCACAGTTAGACTTAAAAATAAGTCGTCAATGGGTGAAAACCCAAACTAGTCTATGTAACTTGTAGGAACTGACCGCATAGTCCTGGGTTTCCCGGTTTGAGAATATGACGATAACTTGCAAAAATCACACTCAGACTTAAAAACAACCCGTAAAAGGGTGAAAACTCAAACCAGCTCCCAAACGACCCCGTAGGAGGCACGAACACCTCACACGGGACCAATGTAAGTTGTAGGAACTGACCGCGTACTCCCGGGTCTACTGACTTGAGAATATGACGATAATTTGCAAAAATCACAGTTAGACTTAAAAACAAGCTGTTAAAGGGTGAAAACTTAAACTCGTCTGCAAAAGTCCCCGTAGGAGGTACGAACACCTCGCACGGGACCAATGTAACTCTTAGGAACTGGCCGCGTAGTCCCGTGTCTCTCGGTTTGAGAATATGAGGATAATTTGAAAAATCACACTTATACTTAAAAATAAGCCGTTAAAGGGTGAAAAACCAAATCAGCCCCCTAACGGCCCCGTAGGAGGCATGAACACCTCGCACGGGACCAATGGAACTTGCTGGAACTGGCCGCGTAGTCCCGGGTCTCCCGATTTGAGAATATGACGATAATTTATAAAAATCATAGTTAGACTTAAAAACAAGTCGTTAAAGTGTGAACACACAAACTAGTCAATGTAACTTATAAGAATTGACCGCATAGTCCTGCGTCTCCAGGTTTGAGGGTGAAATCCCAAACCAGCCCCCAAACGGCCCCTAGGAGGCACGAGCACCTCGCACGGGAGCAATGTAACTTGTAGGAACTTGTTGCATAGTTCCGGGTCCCCTGTTTGAGAATATGATGATAATTTGCAAAAATCACACTTAGACGTAAAATCAAACCGTTTGAGGGTGAAAACCCAAACCAACCCCCAAACGACCCCGTAGGAGGCACTAACACCTCGCACAGGACCAATGTAAGTTGTAGGAACTGACCACGTAGTCCCGGGTCTCCTGATTTGAGAATATGACGACAGTTTGTAAAAATCACAGTTAGACTTAAAAACAAGCCGTTAAAGAGTGAAAACCTAAACTCGTCTGCAAATGATCCCGTGGGAGGCACGAACACCTCGCACGGGACCAAGGTAACTTGTAGGAACTGGCCGCGTAGTCCCGAGTCTCTCAGTTTGAGAATATGAGGATAATTTCCAAAAATAACACTTAGACTTAAAAACAAGCCGTTAAAGGGTGAAAATCCAAATCAGCCCCCAAATGACCCCCTAGGAGGCACGAACACCTCGCACGGGACCAATGTAACTTGTAGGAACTGACTGCATGGTCCCGGGGTTCCCGATTTGAGAATATGACGATAATTTGCAAAAATTAAACTTAGATTTAAAAAAAGGCTGTTTGAGGGTGAAATCCCAAACCAACCCCCAAACGGTCCCGTAGGAAGCACGAACACCTCGCACGGGACCAATGTAACTAGTAGGAACTGGTCGCGCATAGTCTCGGGTCTCCCGGTTTGAGAATATGATGATAATTTGCAAAAATCACACTTAGACTTAAAAACAAGCCATTAAATGGTGAAAACCCAAACTAGCCACCAAACGACCCCGTAGGAGGCTCGAATACCTCGCACGGGACCAATGTAAGTTGTAAGAAGTGGCCGCGTAGTCCCGAGTCTCACGGTTTGAGAACATGATGATAATTTGCAAAAATCATACTTAGACTTAAAAACAAGCCGTTAAAGGGTGAAAACCCAAACCAGCCCGCAAAGGACCCCTTAGGAGGCACAAACACCTCACACGGGACCAATCTATCTTGTAGGAACTGACCGCGTAGTCCCAGGTCTCCCGATTTGAGAATATGATGATAATTTGCAAAAATAACACTTAGACTTAAAAAATGGCCATTTGAGGGTGAAATCCCAGGGCCGTCCACAAACGACCCCGTAGGTGGCACGAACACCTCGCACGGGACCAATGTAACTTGTAGGAACTGGTCGCGTAGTCCCGGGTCTCTAGGTTTGAGAATATGAGGATAATTTGTAAAAATCACACTTAGACTTAAAAACAAGCCGTTAAAGGGTGAAAATCTAAATCAGCTCCCAAATTACCCCGTGGGAGGCACGAACACCTCGCACGGGACCAATGTAACTTGTAGAAACTGACTACATAGTCCCGGGGCTCCCGATTTGAGAATATGACGATAATTTGCAAAAATCACACTTAGACTTAAAAAAAAGGACGTTTGAGGGTGAAATCCCAAACCAGCCCCCAAACGGCCCCGTAAGAAGCACGAACAATTCGCACGGGACCAATGTAATTTTTAGGAACTGCTCGAATAGTCCCGGGTCTCCCGATTTAAGAATATGATGATAATTTGCAAAAATCACACTTAGACTTAAAAACAAACCGTTTGAGGGTGAGATCCCAAACCTGCCCCCAAACGGCCCCGTAGGAGGCACGAACACCTCACACGGGACCAATGTAACTTGCAGGAACTGGCCGTGTAGTCCCGGGTCTCCCGGTTTGAGAGTTTGACGATAATTTGCAAAAATCACAGTAAAACTTAAAAATAAGCCGTTAAAGGGTGAAAACCCAAACTAGTGTATGTAACTTGTAGGAACTGACCGCGTAGTCCCGGGTCTCCCGGTTTGAGAATTTGACGATAATTTGCAAAAATCACACTTAGACTTAAAAACAAGCCATTAAAGGGTGAAAACCCAAACTAGCCCCCAAACGATCCTGTTGGAGGCACGAACACCTCGCACGGGATCAATGTAAGTTGTAGGAACTGACCGCGTAGTCCCGGGTCTCCCGACTTGAGAATACGACGATAATTTGCAAAAATCATAGTTAGACTTAAAAACAAACCGTTAAAGGGTGAAAACCTAAACTCGTCTGCAAAGGACCCCGTAAGAGGCACGGACACCTCGCACTGGACCAATGTAACTTGTAGGAACTTGCCGCGTAGTCCCGGGTCTCTCGATTTGAGAATATGAAGATAATTTGCAAAAATCTCACATAGACTTAAAAACAAGCCGTTAAAGGGTGAAAATCCAAATCAGCCCCCAAATGACCCCGTAGGAGGCACGAACCCCTCGCACGGGACCAATGTAACTTGTAGGAACTAACTGCATAGTCCCGAGGCTCCCGATTTGAGAATATGACGATAATTTGCAAAAATCACACTTAAACTTAAAAAAAGGCCGTTTGAGGGTGAAATCCCAAACTAGCCCCCAAATGACCCTGGTCTCCCGATTTAAGAATATAATGATAATTTTTAAAAATCACACTTATACTTAAAAACAAGCCGTTTGAGGGTGAAAACCCAAACCAGCCCCCAAACGGCCCCGTAGGAGGCACGAACACCTCGTACGGGACCAATGTAACTTGCAGGAACTGGCTGCGTAGTCCCGGGTCTCCCGGTTTGAGAATATGAAGATAATTTACAAAAATCACAGTTAGACTTAAAAATAAGTCGTTAAAGGGTGAAAACCCAAACTAGTCTATGTAACTTGTAGGAACTAACCGCATAGTCCCGGGTTTCCCGGTTTGAGAATATGACAATAACTTGCAAAAATCACACTTAGACTTAAAAACAACCCGTAAAAGGGTGAAAACTCAAACCAGCCCCCAAACGACCCCGTAGGAGGCACGAACACCTCGCACGGGACCAATGTAAGTTGTAGGAACTGATCGCGTACTCCCGGGTCTCCTGACTTGAGAATATGACGATAATTTGCAAAAATCACAGTTAGACTTAAAAACAAGCCGTTAAAGGGTGAAAACTTAAACTCGTCTGCAAAAGTCCCCGTAGGAGGCACGAACACCTCGCACGGGACCAATGTAACTCTTAGGAACTGGCCGCGTAGTCCCGGGTCTCTCGGTTTGAGAATATTAGGATAATTTGAAAAAATCACACTTAGACTTAAAAATAAGCCGTTAAAGGGTGAAAAACCAAATCAACCCCCTAACGGCCCCGTAGGAGGCATGAACACCTCGCACGGGACCAATGTAACTTGCTGGACCTAGCCGCGTAGTCCCGGGTCTCCCGATTTGAGAATATGACGATAATTTGCAAAAATCATAGTTAGACTTAAAAACAAGTCGTTAAAGTGTGAAAACACAAACTAGTCAATGTAACTTATAGGAATTGACCGCATAGTCCTGGGTCTCCCGGTTTGAGAATATGACGATAATTTGTAAAAATCACACTTAGACTTAAAAACAACCCGTAAAAGGGTATAAACCCAAATCAGCCCCCAAATGACCCCGTACGAGGCACGAACACCTCGCACGGGACCAATGTAATTTGTATAAACTTACTGCATAGTCCCGGGGCTCCCGATTTGAGAATATGACGACAATCTATCAAAATCACACTTAGACTTAAGAAAAGGCCGTTTGAGGGTGAAATCCCAAACCAGCCACCAAACGGCCCCGTAGGAGGCACGAGCACCTCGCACGGGACCAATGTAACTTGTAGGAACTTGTCGCATAGTTCCCGGTCTCCCTGTTTAAGAATATGATGATAATTTGCAAAAATCACACTTTGACGTAAAATCAAACCGTTTGAGGGTGAAAACCCAAACCAACCCTCAAACGACCCCGTAGGAGGCACGAACACCTCGCACTGGACCAATGTAAGTTGTAGGAACTGACCGCGTAGTCCCGGGTCTCCTGATTTGAGAATATGACGACAGTTTGCAAAAATCACAGTTAGACTTAAAAACAAGCCGTTAAAGAGTGAAAACCTAAACTCGTCTGCAAATGATTCCGTGGGAGGCACGAACACCTCGCACGGGACCAAGGTAACTTGTAGGAACTGGCCGCGTAGTCCCGAGTCTCTCGGTTTGAGAATATGAGGATAATTTCCAAAAATCACACTTAGACTTAAAAACAAGCCGTTAAAGGGTGAAAATCCAAATCAGCCCCCAAATGACCCCCTAGGAGGCACGAACACCTTGCACGGGACCAATGTAACTTGTAGGAACTGACTGCATGGTCCCGGGGTTCCCGATTTGAGAATATGACGATAATTTACAAAAATTAAACTTAGACTTACAAAAAGGCTGTTTGAGGGTGAAATCCCAAACCAACCCCCAAACGGTCCCGTAGGAAGCACGAACACCTCGCACGGGACCAATGTAACTTGTAGGAACTGGCCGCATAGTCTCGGGTCTCCCGGTTTGAGAATATGATGATAATTTGTAAAAATCACACTTTGACTTAAAAATAAGCCATTAAATGGTGAAAACCCAAACTAGCCACCAAACGACCCCGTTGGAGTCTCGAATACCTCGCACGGGACCAATGTAAGTTGTAAGAAGTGGCCGCGTAGTCCCGAGTCTCACGGTTTGAGAACATGATGATAATTTGCAAAAATCATACTTAGACTTAAAAACAAGCCGTTAAAGGGTGAAAACCCAAACCAGTCCGCAAACGACCCCGTAGGAGGCACAAACACCTCACACGGGACCAATCTATCTTGTAGGAACTGACCGCGTAGTCCCAGGTCTCCCGATTTGAGAATATGATGATAATTTGCAAAAATAACACTTAGACTTAAAAAATGGCCATTTGAGGGTGAAATCCCAAGGCCGTCCACAAACGACCCCGTAGGAGGCCCGAATACCTCGCTCGGGATGAATGTAACTTGTAGGAACGGATCGCATAGTCGTCTCCTGGTTTGACAATATGACCATAATTGGCAAAAATCACACTTAGACTTAAAAACAAGCCCTTGAAGGTTGAAAAGCTAAATCAGCCCCCAAATGACCCCGTAGTAGGCACGAACACCTTGCATGGGACCAATATAACTTGTAGGAACTGACCGCATAGTCTCGGGTCTCCCGATTTGAGAATATGACGATAATTTGCAAAAATCACACTTAGACTTAAAAAAAGGCCGTTTGAGGGTGAAAACCCAAACTAGCACCCAAACGGCCCCGTAGGAGGCACGAACACCTCGCACTGGACCAATGTAACTTGTAGGAACTTGTCGCATAGTCCTGGGTCTCCCAGTTTGAGAATTTGATGATAATTTGCAAAAATAACACTTAGACTTAAAAACAAGCCGTTAAAGGGTGAAAACCTAAACCCGTCCGCAAACGACCCCGTAGGAGGCACGAACACCTCGCACGGGACAAATGTAACTTGTAGGAACTGGTCGCATAGTCCCGGGAGTCTCCCGATTTGAGAATATGACGATAATTTACAAAAATCACACTTAGACTTAAAAATAAGTCGTGCAAGGGTGAAAACCCAAATGAGCCCGCAAACGACCCCGTAGGAGGCACGAACACCTCGCACGGGATCAATGTAACTGGTAGGAACTAACCGCGTAGTCCCGGGTCCCTCGATTTAAGAATATAATGATAATTTTCAAAAATCACACTTAGACTTAAAAACAAGCCGTTTGAGGGTGAAAACCCAAACCCGCCCCCAAACGGCCCCGTAGGAGGCACGAACACCTCGTACGGGACCAATGTAACTTGCAGGAACTGGCTGCGTAGTCCCGGGTCTCCCGATTTGAGAATATGACGATAATTTACAAAAATCACAGTTAGACTTAAAAATAAGTCGTTAAAGGGTGAAAACCCAGACTAGTCTATGTAACTTGTAGGAACTGACCGCATAGTCCCGGGTTTCCCGGTTTGAGAATATGACGATAACTTGCAAAAATCACACTCAGACTTAAAAACAACCCGTAAAAGGGTGAAAACTCAAACCAGCTCCCAAACGACCCCGTAGGAGGCACGAACACCTCGCACGGGACCAATGTAAGTTGTAGGAACTGACCGCGTACTCCCGGGTCTCCTGACTTGAGAATATGACGATAATTTGCAAAAATCACAGTTAGACTTAAAAACAAGCCGTTAAAGGGTGAAAACTTAAACTCGTCTGCAAAAGTCCCCGTAGGAGGCACGAACACCTCGCACGGGACCAATGTAACTCTTAGGAACTGGCCGCGTAGTCCCGGGTCTCTCGATTTGAGAATATGAGGATAATTTGAAAAAATCACACTTAGACTTAAAAATAAGCCGTTAAAGGGTGAAAAACCAAATCAACCCCCTAACGGCCCCGTAGGAGGCATGAACACCTCGCACGGGACCAATGTAACTTGCTGGACCTAGCCGCGTAGTCCCGGGTCTCCCGATTTGAGAATATGACGATAATTTGCAAAAATCATAGTTAGACTTAAAAACAAGTCGTTAAAGTGTGAAAACACAAACTAGTCAATGTAACTTATAGGAATTGACCGCATAGTCCTGGGTCTCCCAGTTTGAGAATAGGACGATAATTTGCAAAAATCACACTTAGACTTAAAAACAACTCGTAAAAGGGTATAAACCAAAATCAGCCCCCAAATGACCCCGTACGAGGCACGAACACCTCGCACGGGACCAATGTAACTTGTATAAACTTACTGCATAGTCCCGGGGCTCCCGATTTGAGAATATGACGACAATCTATCAAAATCACACTTAGACTTAAGAAAAGGCCGTTTGAGGGTGAAATACCAAACCAGCCACCAAACGGCCCCGTAGGAGGCACGAGCACCTCGCACGGGACCAATGTAACTTGTAGGAACTTGTCGCATAGTTCCCGGTCTCCCTGTTTGAGAATATGATGATAATTTGCAAAAATCACACTTAGACGTAAAATCAAACCGTTTGAGGGTGAAAACCCAAACGACCCCGTAGGAGGCACTAACACCTCGCACAGGACCAATGTAAGTTGTAGGAACTGACCGCGTAGTCCCGGGTCTCTTGATTTGAGAATATGACGACAGTTTGCAAAAATCACAGTTAGACTTAAAAACAAGCCGTTAAAGAGTGAAAACCTAAACTCGTCTGCAAATGATCCCGTGGGAGGCACAAACACCTCGCACGGGACCAAGGTAACTTGTAGGAACTGGCCGCGTAGTCCCGGGTCTCCTGGTTTGAGAATATGACCATAATTGGCAAAAATCACACTTAGACTTAAAAACAAGCCCTTAAAGGTTGAAAAGCTAAATCAGCCCCCAAATGACCCCGTAGTAGGCACGAACACCTTGCAAGGGACCAATATAACTTGTAGGAACTGACCGCATAGTCTCGGGTCTCCCGATTTGAGAATATGATGATAATTTGCAAAAATCACACTTAGACTTAAAAAAAGGCCGTTTGAGGGTGAAAGCCCAAACCAGTCCCCAAACGGCCCTGTAGGAGGCACGAACACCTCGCACGGTACCAATGTAACTTGTAGGAACTTGTCGCATAGTCCCGGGTCTCCCAGCTTGAGAATTTGATGATAATTTGCAAAAATAAAACTTAGACTTAAAAACAAGCCATTAAGGGGTGAAAACCCAAATCAACCCCCAAACGACCCCGTAGGAGGCACGAACACCTCGCACGGGACCAATGTAACTTGTAGGAACTGACCGCATAGTCCTGAGTCTCCCGGTTTGTGCATATGATGATAATTTGCAAAAATCACACTTAGACTTAAAAACAAGCCATTAAAGGGTGAAAACCTAAACCCGTCCGCAAACGACCCCGTAGGAGGCACGAACACCTCGCACGGGACAAATGTAACTTGTAGGAACTGGTCGCATAGTCCCGGGGGTCTCCCGGTTTGAGAATATGACGATAATTTTCAAAAATCACACATAGACTTAAAAATAAGCCGTGCAAGGGTGAAAACCCAAATGAGCCCGCAAACGACCCCGGAGGAAGCATGAACACCTCGCACGGGACCAATGTAACTGGTAGGAACTGACCGCGTAGTCCCAGGTCCCTCGAATTAAGAATATGACGATAATTTGCAAAAATCATACTTAGACTTAAAAACAAACCGTTTGAGGGTGAAAACCCAAACCAGCCCCCAAACAGCACCGTAGGAGGCACGAACACCTCGCACGGGACCAATGTAACTTGCAGGAACTGGCCGCGTAGTACCGAATCTCCCGATTTGAGAATATGATGATAATTTGCAATAATCACACTTAGACTTAAAAATAAGCCGTTAAAGGGTGAAAACCCAAACTAGTCTATGTAACTTGTAGGAACTGACCGTATAGTCCCGGTTCTCCCGATTTGAGAATATGACGATAATTTGCAAAAATCACACTTAGACTTTAAAATAATCCGTAAATGGGTGAAAACCTAAACTAGCTCCCAAATGACCCCGTAGGAGGCACGAACACCTCGCACGGGACCAATGTAACTTGTAGGAACTGACTTCATAGTCCCGGGGCTCCCGATTTGAGAATAAGACGATAATTTGCAAAAATCACACTTAGACTTAAAAACAAACCGTTTGAGGGTGAAAACCCAAACCAGCCCCCAAACCAGCCACCAAACGACCCCGTAGGAGGCACGAACACCTCGCACGCGACAAATGTAACTTGTAGGAACTGGTCGCATAGTCCTGGGGGTCTCCCGGTTTGAGAATATGACGATAATTTACAAAAATCACACTTAGTCTTAAAAATAAGCCGTGCAAGGGTGAAAACCCAAATGAGCCTGCAAACGACTCCGTAGGAAGCCCGAACACCTCGCACAGGACCAATGTAACTTGCAGGAACTGGCCGCGTAGTCCCGAGTCTCTCGGTTTGAGAATATGACGATAATTTGTAATAATCACACTTAGACTTAAAAATAAGTCGTTAAAGGGTGAAAACCCAAACTAGTCTGTGTAACTTGTAGGAACTGACAGCATAGTTCCGGGGCTCTCGGTTTGAGAATGCGACGATAATTTGCAAAAATCACACTTAAACTTAAAAACAACCCGTAAAAGGGTGATAACCTAAACCCGCCCCTAAATGACCTCGTAGGAGGCACGAACACCTCGCAAGGGACCAATGTAACTTATAGGAACTGGCTGCGTAGTCCTGGGGCTCCCAATTTGAGAATATGACTATAATTTGTAAAAATCACACTTAGACTTAAAAAATGGCCGTTAAAGGGTGAAAACCTAAACCCGTTCGCAAACGACCCCGTAGGAGGCACGAACACCTCGCACGGGACAAATGTTACTTGTAGGAACTAGTCGCATAGTCCCGGGGGTCTCCCGGTTTGAGAATATGACGATAATTTTCAAAAATCACACTTAGACTTAAAAATAAGCCGTGCAAGGGTGAAAACCCAAATGAGCCCGCAAACGACCCCGGAGGAAGCATGAACACCTCGCATGGGACCAATGTAACTAGTAGGAACTGACCGCGTAGTCCCGGGTCCCTCGATTTAAGAATATGACGATAATTTGCAAAAATCATACTTAGACTTAAAAACAAACCGTTTGAGGGTGAAAACCAAAACCAGCCCCCAAACAGCACCGTAGGAGGCACGAACACCTCGCACGGGACCAATGTAACTTGCAGGAACTGGCCGCGTAGTCCCGAATCTCCCGATTTGAGAATATGATGATAATTTGCAATAATCACACTTAGACTTAAAAATAAGCCGTTAAAGGGTGAAAACCCAAACTAGTCTATGTAACTTCTAGGAACTGACCGTATAGTCCCGGTTCTCCCGGTTTGAGAATATGACGATAATTTGCAAAAATCACACTTAGACTTTAAAATAATCCGTAAATGGGTGAAAACCTAAACTAGCTCCCAAATGACCCCGTAGGAGGCACGAACACCTCGCACGGGACCAATGTAACTTGTAGGAACTGACTTCATTGTCCCGGGGCTCCCGATTTGAGAATAAGACGATAATTTGCAAAAATCACACTTAGACTTAAAAACAAACCGTTTGAGGGTGAAAAACCAAACCAGCCCCCAAACCAGCCACCAAACGACCCCGTAGGAGGCGCGAACACCTCGTACGCGACAAATGTAACTTGTAGGAACTGGTCGCATAGTCCTGGGGGTCTCCCGGTTTGAGAATATGACGATAATTTACAAAAATCACACCTAGACTTAAAAATAAGCCGTGCAAGGGTGAAAACCCAAATGAGCCTGCAAACGACCCCGTAGGAAGCCCGAACACCTCGCACGGGACCAATGTAACTTGCAGGAACTGGCCGCGTAGTCCCGAGTCTCCCGGTTTGAGAATATGACGATAATTTGTAATAATCACACTTAGACTTAAAAGTAGGTCGTTAAAGGGTGAAAACCCAAACTAGTCTGTGTAACTTGTAGGAACTGACCGCATAGTTCCGGGGCTCCCTTTTACGGGTTGTTTTTAAGTCTAAGTTTGAGAATATGATGATAATTTACAAAAATCACACTTAGACTTAAAAATAAGCCGTGCAAGGGTGAAAACCCAAATGAGCCTGCAAACGACCCCGTAGGAAGCCCGAACACCTCGCACGGGACCAATGTAACTTGCAGGAACTGGCCGCGTAGTCCCGAGTCTCCCGGTTTGAGAATATGACGATAATTTGTAATAATCACACTTAGACTTAAAAATAAGTCGTTAAAGGGTGAAAACCCAAACTAGTCTGTGTAACTTGTAGGAACTGACCGCATAGTTCCGGGGCTCCCGGTTTGAGAATGCGACGATAATTTGCAAAAATCACACAGACTTAAAAACAACCCGTAAAAGGGTGAAAACCTAAACCCGCCCCTAAATGACCTCGTAGGAGGCACGAACACCTCGCAAGGGACCAATGTAACTTGTAGGAACTGGCTGCGTAGTCCTGGGGCTCCCAATTTGAGAATATGACGATAATTTGTAAAAATCACACTTAGACTTAAAAAATGGCCGTTTGAGGGTGAAATCCCAAACCAGCCCCCAAACGGCCCCGTAGGAGGCACGAACACCTCACACGGGACCAATCTAACTTGTAGGAACTGGCCGCGTAGTCCCGGGTCTCCCGATTTGAGAATATGATGATAATTTGCAAAAATCACACTTAGACTTAAAAAATGGACGTTTGAGGGTGAAATCCCAAACCCATCCACAAATAACCCCGTAGGAGGCACGAACACCTCACTCTGGACCCACGTAACTTGTAGGAACCGACCGCATAGTCTCGGGTCTCCTGGTTTGAGAACATGACCACAATTTGCAAAAATCACACTTAGACTTAAAAATACGCCGTTTAAGGGTGAAAACCTAAACCAGCCCCCAAATGAACCCGTAGGAGGCACGAACACCTCGCACGGGACCAATTTAACTTGTAGGAACTGGACGCATGGTCCCGGGTCTCCCGGTTTGAGAATATGACGATAATTTGCAAAAATCACACTTAGACTTAAAAAAAGGCCGTTTGAGGGTGAAAACCCAAACCAACCCCCAAACGGCCGCGTAAGAGGCAAGAAATCTCGTACGGGACCAATGTAACTTCAAGGAACTGGTCGCATAGTCCCGGGTCTCCCGGTTTAAGAATATGATGATAATTTGCAAAAATCACACTTAGACTTAAAAATAAGCCGTGCAAGGGTGAAAAACCAAATGAGCCCGCAAACGACCCCATAGGAAGCACGAACACCTCGCACGGGACCAATGTAACTTGTAGGAACTGGCCGCATAGTCCCGGGTCTCCCGGTTTGAGAACATGACGATCATTTGCAAAAATCACACTTAGACTTAAAAAAAGGCCGTTTGAGGGTGAAAACCCAAATCAACCCCCAAACGGCCTCGTAGGAGGCACGAAACATCGTACGGGACCAATGTAACTTCTAGGAACTAGTTGCATAGTCCCGGGTCTCCCGGTTTGAGAATATGATTATAATTTGCGAAAATCACACTTAGACTTAAAAACAAGCCATTAAAGGGTGAAAACCCAAACCAACCCCCAAACGACCCCGTAGGAGGCACGAACACCTCGCACGGGACTAATGTAACTTGTAAGAACTGACCGCATAGTCCCGAGTCTCCCGATTTGAGCATATGATGATAATTTGCAAAAATCACACTTAGACTTAAAAACAAGCCGTTAAAGGGTGAAAACCTAAACGCGTCAGCAAACGACCCCATAGGAGGCACGAACACCTCGCACGTGACCAATGTAACTTCTAGGAACTACTCGCATAGTCCCGGGTCTCTCGGTTTGAGAATATGACAATAATTTGCAAAAATTACACTTAGACTTAAAAAAAGGCCGGTTGAGGGTGAAAACCCAAACCAGCCCCCAAACGGACCCGTAGGAGGCATGAACACCTCGCACGGGACCTATGTAACTTGTAGGAACTTGTCGCATAGTTCCCGGTCTCCCTGTTTCAGAATATGATGATAGTTTGCAAAAATCACACTTAGATATAAAAACAAACCGTTTGAGGGTGAAAACCCAAACTAGCCCCCAAACGGCACCGTAGGAGGCACGAACACCTCGCGCGGGACCAATGAAACTTGCTGGAACTGGCCGCGTAGTCCCGAGTCTCCCGGTTTGAGAATATGATGATAATTTGCAATAATCACACTTAGACTTAAAAATAAGCCGTTAAAGGGTGCAAACGCAAACTAGTCTATGTAACTTGTAGGAACTGACCGCATAGTCCCGGTTCTCCCGGTTTGAGAATATGACGATAATTTGCAAAAATCACACTAAGATTTAAAAACAACCCGTAAAAGGGTGAAAACCCAAACCAACCCCCAAATGACACCCTAGGAGGCACGAACACCTCGCACGGAACCAATGTAACTTGTAGGCACTGTCCGCGTAGTCCCGGTTCTCTCGGTTTGAGAATATGAGGATAATTTGCAAAAATCACACTTAGACATAAAAACAAGCTGTTAAAAGTTGAAAATCCAAATCAGGCCCCAAATGACCCCGTAGGAGGCACGAACAACTCGTACGGGACCAGTGTAACTTGTAGGAACTGATTTCATAGTCCCAATGCTCCCGATTTTGAGAATATGACGATCATTTGCAAAAATCACACTTAGACTTCAAAAAAGGCCGTTTGAGGGTGAAAACCCAAACCAGCCCCCAAACGGCCTCGTAGGAGGCAAGAACACCTCGCGAGTGACCAATGTAACTTGTAGGAACTTGTCGCATAGTACCGGGTCTCCCTGTTTGAGAATATGATGATAATTTGCAAAAATAACACTTACACTTAAAAACAAGCATTTAAAGGGTGAAAACCCAAATCAACCCCCAAACGACCCCGTAGGAGGCACGAACACCTCGCACGGGACCAATGTAACTTTTAGGAACTGGCCGCGTAGTCTCGGGTCTCTCGATTGGAGGACATGACGATAATTTGCAAAAATCACACTTAGGCTTAAAAACAAGCCCTTCAAGGGTGAAAACCCAAACCAGCCCACAAACGACCTCGTAGGAAGCACGAACACCTCGCACGGGACGAATGTAACTTGTAGGAACTGGTCGCTTAGTCCCGGGTCTCCCGATTTAAGAATATGATGATAATTTGCAAAAATCACACTTAGACTTAAAAATAAACCGTTTGAGGGTGAAAACCCAAACCATCCCCCAAACGGCCCCGTAGGAGGCACGAACACCTCGCATGGGACCAATGTAACTTCCTGGAACTGGTCGCGTAGTCCTGGGTCTCCCGATTTGAGAATATGACGATAATTTGCAATAATCACAGTTAGACTAAAAAACAAGTCGTTAAAGGGGGAAAACCCAAACTAGTCCATGTAACTTATAGGAACTGACAGCATAGTCGTGGGTCTCCCGATTTGAGAATATGACGATAATTTGCAAAAATCACACTTAGACTTAAAAACAACCCGTCAAAGGGTGAAAACCCAAACCAGCCCCCAAATGACCCCGTAGGAGGCACGAACACCTCGCACGGGACCAATGTAACTTGTAGGCACTGGCCGCGTAGTCCCGGTTCTCTCGGTTTGAGAATATGAGGATAATTTGCAAAAATCACACTTAGACTTAAAAACAAGCCGTTAAAGGTTGAAAATCCAAATCAGCCGCCAAATGACCCCGTAGGAGGCGCGAACAACTCGTACGGGACCAGTGTAACTTGTAGGAACTGATTTCATAGTCCCAGTGCTCCCGATTTTGAGAATATGACGATAATTTGCAAAAATCACACTTAGATTTAAAAAAAGGCCGTTTGAGGGTGAAAACCCAAACCAGCCCCCAAACGGCCCCGTAGGAGGCACGAACACCTCGCGCGTGACCAATGTAACTTGTAGGAACTTGTCGCATAGTACCGGGTCTCCCTGTTTGAGAATATGATGATAATTTGCAAAAATAACACTTACACTTAAAAACAAGCATTTAAAGGGTGAAAACCCAAATCAACCCCCAAACGACCCCGTAGGAGGCACGAACACCTCGCACGGGACCAATGTAACTTTTAGGAACTGGCCGCGTAGTCTCGGGTCTCTCGATTGGAGGACATGACGATAATTTGCAAAAATCACACTTAGGCTTAAAAACAAGCCCTTCAAGGGTGAAAACCCAAACCAGCCCACAAACGACCTCGTAGGAAGCACGAACACCTCGCACGGGACGAATGTAACTTGTAGGAACTGGTCGCTTAGTCCCGGGTCTCCCGATTTAAGAATATGATGATAATTTGCAAAAATCACACTTAGACTTAAAAATAAACCGTTTGAGGGTGAAAACCCAAACCATCCCCCAAACGGCCCCGTAGGAGGCACGAACACCTCGCATGGGACCAATGTAACTTCCTGGAACTGGTCGCGTAGTCCTGGGTCTCCCGATTTGAGAATATGACGATAATTTGCAATAATCACAGTTAGACTAAAAAACAAGTCGTTAAAGGGGGAAAACCCAAACTAGTCCATGTAACTTATAGGAACTGACAGCATAGTCGTGGGTCTCCCGATTTGAGAATATGACGATAATTTGCAAAAATCACACTTAGACTTAAAAACAACCCGTCAAAGGGTGAAAACCCAAACCAGCCCCCAAATGACCCCGTAGGAGGCACGAACACCTCGTACGGGACCAATGTAACTTGTAGGAACTAACCGCATAGTCCCGGGGCACCCGATTTGAGAATATGACGATAATTTGTAAAAATCACACTTAGACTTAAAAAAAGGTCGTTTGAGGGTGAAATCCCAAACTAGCCCCCAAACGGCCCCGTAGGAGGCACGAACACCTCGCACGGGACCAATGTAACTTGTAGGAACTGGTCGCATAGTCCCGGGTCTCCCAGTTTGAGAATATGACGATAATTTGCAGAAATCACACTTAGACTTAAAGACAAGCCGTTAAAGGGTGAAAACCCAAACTAGCCCCCAAACGACCCCGTAGGAGGCACGAACACCTCGCACGAGATCAATGTAAGTTTTAGGAACTGACCCCATAGTCCCAGGTCTCCCGACTTGAGAATATGACGATAATTTGCAAAAATCACAGTAAGACTTAAAAACAAGCCGTTAAAGGGTGAAAACCTAAACTAGTCTGCAAACGACCCCGTAGGAGGCACGAACACCTCGCACGGGACCAATGTAACTTGTAGGAACTGGTCGCGTAGTCCCGGGTCTCTAGGTTTGAGAATATGAGGATAATTTGTAAAAATCACACTTAGACTTAAAAACAAGCCGTTAAAGGGTGAAAATCTAAATCAACTCCCAGATGACCCCGTGGGAGGCACGAACACATCGCACGGGACCATTGTAACTTGTAGGAACTGGTCGCATAGTCCCGGGTCTCCCGATTTAAGAATATGATGATAATTTGCAAAAGTCACACATAGACTTAAAAACAAACCGTTTGAGGGTGAAAACCCAAACCATCCCCCAAACGGCCCCGTAGGAGGCACGACCACCTCGCACGGGACCAATGTAACTTGCAGGAACTGGTCGCGTAGTCCCGGGTCTCCCGATTTGGGAATATGACGATAATTTGCAAAAATCACAGTTAGACTTAAAAAAAGTCGTTAAAGGGTGAAAACCCAAACTAGTTTATGTAACTTGCAGGAACTGCCCGCATAGTCCTGGGTCTCCCGGTTTGAGAATATGATGATAATTTGCAAAAATCACACTTAGACTTAAAAACAAGCTATTAAAGGGTGAAAATCCTAATCAGCCCCCAAATGACCCCGTAGGAGGCACGGACACCTCACACGGGACCAATCTAACTTGTAGGAATTGGCCGCATACTCTCGGGGCTCCCGATTTGAGAATATGATGATAATTAGCAAAAATCACTCTTAGACTTAAAAAAGGCCGTTTGAGGGTAAAATCCCAAACCAGCCCACAAACGTCCCCGTAGGAGGCACTAACACCTCGCACGGGACCAAAGTAACTTGTAGGAAGTGGCCGCATAATCACAGGTCTCCCGGTTTGAGAATATGACGATAATTTGCAAAAATCATATTTAGACTTAAAAACAAGCCGTTAAAGGGTGAAAACCCAAACTAGCACCCAAATGATCCCGTAGTAGGCACGAACACCTCGCACGGGATTAAATATAAGTTGTAGGAACTGGCTGCATAGTCTCGGGTCTCTCTGGTTTGAGAATATGACGATAATTTGCAGAAATCACACTTAGACTTAAAAACAAGCCATTAAAGGGTGAAAACCCAAACCAGCCCCCAAACGACCCCGTAGGAGGCACAAACACCTCGCACGGTATCAATGTAAGTTGTAGGAACTGACCGCGTAGTCCCGGGTCTCCCGACTTGAGAATATGATGATAACTTGCAAAAATCACACTTAGACTTAAAAACAAGCCATTATTGGGTGAAAACCTAAACTCGTCTGCAAACGACCCCGTAGGAGGCACGGGCACCTTGCACTGGACCAGTGTAACTTGTAGGAACTGACCGCGTAGTCCCGAGTCTGTAGGTTTGAGAATATGAGGATAATTTGTAAAAATCACACTTAGACTTAAAAATAAGCCGTTAAAGGGTGAAAATCCAAATCAGCCCCCAAATGACCCCGTAGGAGGCACGAACACCTCGCACGGGACCAATGTAACTCTTTGGAACTGGCCGCATAGTCCCGGGTCTCTCGGTTTGAGCATATGACGATAATTTGCAAAAATCACACTTAGACTTAAAAACAAGCCCTTAAAGGGTGAAAACCCAAACCAACCCGCAAACGACCTTATAGGAAGCACGAACACCTCTCACGGGACCAATGTAACTTGTAGGAACTGGTCGCGTAGTCCTGGGTCTCCCGATTTAAGAATGTGACGATAATTTGAAAAATCACACTTAGACTTAAAAATAAACCGTTTGAGAGTGAAAACCCAAACCAGCCCCCAAACGCCCTCGTAGGAGGCACGAACACCTCGAACTGGACCAATGTAACTTACAGGAACTAGCCGCGTAGTCCCCGGTCTCCCGGTTTGAGAATATGATGATAATTTGCCAAAATCACAGTTAAAATTAAAAAGAGCCGTTAAAGGGTTAAAACCCAAACTAGTCTATGTAACTTATAGGAACTGACCGCATAGTCCCGGGTCTCCCGGTTTGAGAATATGACGATAATTTGTAAAAATCACATTTAGACTTAAAAACAACCCGTAAAAGGGTGAAAACCCAAACCAGCCCCCAAATAACCCCGTAGGAGGCACGAACACCTCGCATGGGACCAATGTAACTTATAGCAACTGACTGCATAGTCCCGGGGCTCCCGATTTGAGAATATGATGATAATTTGCAAAAATCACACTTAGACTTAAAAAAAGGCCGTTTGAGGGTGAAATCCCAAACCAGCCCCCAAACGACCCCGTAGGAGGCACGAACACCTCGCACAGGACCAATGCAAATTGTAGGAACTAATCGCGTAGTCTCGGGTCTGCCGACTTGAGAATATGACGATAATTTGTAAAACTCACAGTTAGACTTAAAAATAAGCCGTTAAAGGGTGAAAACCTAAACTCGTCTGCAAACGACCCCGTAGGAGGCACGAACACCTTGCACGGGACCAATGTAACTTGTAAGAATTGGACGCGTAGTCCCGAGTCTCTAGGTTTGAGAATATGAGGATAATTTGTAAAAATCACACTTACACTAAAAAACAAGCCGTTAAAGGGTGAAAATCCAAATCAGCCCCCAAATGACCCCGTAGGAGGCACGAACACCTCGCACGGGACCAATGTAACTTGTAGGAACTGACTACATAGTCCCGGGGCTCCCGATTTGAGAATATGATGATAATTTGTAAAAATCACACTTAGACTTAAAAAAAGGCCGTTTGAGGGTGAAATCCCAAACTAGCCCCCAAACGGCCCCGTAGGAGGCACGAACACTTCACACGGGACCAATGTAACTTGTAGGAACTGGTCGAATAGTCCCGGGTCTCCCGATTTAAGAATATGACGATAATTTGCAAAAATCACACTTAGACTCAAAAATAAACCGTTTGAGGGTGAAATCCCAAACCAGCCCCCAAACGGCCCCGTAGGAGGCACGAACACCTCGCACGGGACCAATGTAACTTGCAGGAACTGGCCGCGTAGTCCCGGGTCTCCCGATTTGAGAATATGATGATAATTTGCAAAAATCACAGTTAAAATTAAAATAAAGTCGTTAAAGGGTGAAAACCCAAACTAGTCTATGTTACTTGTAGGAACTGACCGCATAGTCCCGGGTCTCCTGGTTTGTGAATATGAGGATAATTTACAAAAATCACACTTAGACTTAAAAACAACCCGTAAAACGTTGAAAACCCAAACCATCCCCCAAATGACCCCGTAGGAGGAACGAACACCTCGCACGGGACCAATGTAACTTGTAGTAACTGACTTCATAGTCCCAGGGCTTCCCATTTGAGAATATGACGATAATTTGCAAAAATCACACTTAGAGTTAAAAAAAGGCCATTTGAGGGTGAAATCCCAAACCAGCCCCCAAACGACCCCGTAGGAGGCACGAACACCTCGCACGGGACCAATGCAAAATGTAGGAACTAATCGCGTAGTCCCGTGTCGCCCGACTTGAGAATATGACGATAATTTGCAAAAATCACAGTTAGACTTAAAAACAAGCCGTTAAAGGGTGAAAACCTAAACTCGTCTGCAAACGACCCCATAGGAGGCACGAACACCTCGCACGGGACCAATGTAACTTGTAAGAATTGGACGCGTAGTCCCGAGTCTCTAGGTTTGAGAATATGAGGATAATTTGTAAAAATCACACTTAGACTTAAAAACAAGCCGTTAAAGGGTGAAAATCCAAATCAGCCCGCAAATGACCCCGTAGGAGGCACGAACACCTCGCACGGGACCAATGTAACTTGTAGGAACTGACTACATAGTCCCGGGGCTCCCGATTTGAGAATATGACGATAATTTGTAAAAATCACACTAAAACTTAAAAAAAGGCCGTTGGAGGGTGAAATCCCAAACCAGCCCCCAAACGGCCCCGTAGGAGGCACGAACACTTCGCACGGGACCAATGTAACTTGTAGGAACTGGTCGAATAGTCTCGGGTCTCCCGATTTAAGAATATGACGATAATTTGCAAAAATCACACTTAGACTCAAAAATAAACCGTTTGAGTGTGAAATCCAAAACCAGCCCCCAAACGGCCCCGTAGGAGGCACGAACACCTCGCACGGGACCAATGTAACTTGCAGGAACTGGCCGTGTAGTCCCGGGTCTCCCGGTTTGAGAATATGACGATAATTTACAAAAATCACAGTTAGACTTAAAAATAAGTCGTTAAAGGGTGAAAACCCAAACTAGTCTATGTAACTTGTAGGAAGTGACCGCATAGTCCCGGGTCTCCTGGTTTGTGAATATGAGGATAATTTACAAAAATCACACTTAGACTTAAAAACAATCCGTAAAACGTTGAAAACCCAAACCATCCCCCAAATGACCCCGTAGGAGGAACGAACACCTCACACGGGACCAATGTAGCTTGTAGTAACTGACTTCATAGTCGCGGGGCTCCCCATTTGAGAATATGACGATAATTTGCAAAAATCACACTTAGAGTTAAAAAAAGGCCATTTGAGGGTGAAATCCCAAACCAGCCCCCAAACGACCCCGTAGGAGGCACGAACACCTCGCACGGGACCAATGTAAGTTTTAGGAACTGACCGCGTAGTCCCGTGTCGCCCGACTTGAGAATATGACGATAATTTGCAAAAATCACAATTAGACTTAAAAACAAGCCGTTTGAGGGTGAAATCCCAAACCAGACCCCTAACGGTCCCGTAGGAGGTACGAACACCTCGCACGGGACCAATGTAACTTGTAGGAACTTGTCGCATAGTTCCGGGTCTCCCGATTTGAGAATATGATGATAATTTGCAAAAATCACACTTAGACTTAAAAACAAGTACTTAAAGGGTGAAAACCCAAATCAGTCCGCAAACAACCCCGTAGGAGGCATGAACACCTCACACGGGTCTAATCTAGCTTGTAGGAACTGGCCGCGTAGTCCCGGGTCTCCCGATTTGAGAATATGATGATAATTTGCAAAAATCACACTTAGACTTAAAAAAGGCCGTTTGAGTGTGAAATTCGAAACCAGCCCCCAAACGGCCCCGTAGGAGGCACGAACACCTTGCACGGGACCAATGTAACTTGTAGGAACTAATCGCGTAGTCCAGGGTCTCCTGGTTTGAGAATATGATGATAATTTGCAGAAATCACACTTAGACTTACAAACAAACCATTAAAGGGTGAAAACCCAAACTAGCCCCCAAACGACCCCGTAGGAGGCACGAACACCTCGCAGGGGATCAATGTAACTTGTAGGAACTGACCGCGTAGTCCCGGGTCTCCCGACTTGAGATTATGACTATAATTTGCAAAAATCACAGTTAGACTTAAAAACAAGCCGTTAAAGGGTGAAAACCTAAACTCGTCTGCAAACGACCCCGTACGAGGCACGGACACCTCGCACGGGGCCAATGTAACTTGTAGGAACTGGCCGCGTAGTCCCGAGTCTCTAGGTTTGTGAATATGAGGATAATTTTTAAAAATCACACTTAGACTTAAAAATAAGCCGTTAAAGGATGAAAATCCAAATCAACCCCCAAATGACCCCGTTGGGGGCACTATCACCTCGCACGAGACCAGTGTAACTTGTACGAACTGACTACATAGTCCCGGGGCTCCCGATTTGAGAATATGACGATAATTTGCAAAAATCACACTTAGACTTAAAAAAAGGCCGTTTGAGGGTGAAATCCCAAACCAGCCCCCAAACGACCCCGTAGAAGGCACGAACACTTCGCACGGGACCAATGTAACTTGTAGGAACTGTTCGAATTGTCTTGGGTCTCCCGATTTAAAAATATGACGATAATTTGTAAAAATCACACTTATACTTAAAAACAAACAGTTTGAGGGTGAAATCCCAAACTAGCCCCCAAACGGCCCCGTAGGAGGCACGAACACCTCGCACGGGACCAATGTAACTTGCAGGAACTAGCAGCGTAGTCCCGGGTCTCCCGATTTGAGAATATGACGATAATTTGCAAAAATCATAGTTAGACTTAAAAACAAGTCGTTAAAGTGTGAAAACCCAAACTAGTCTATGTAACTTGTAGGAACTGACCGCATAGTCCTGGGTCTCCCGGTATGAGAATATGACGATAATTTGCAAAAATCACACTTAAACTTGAAAACAAGCCGTTGAAGGGTGAAAATCCAAATCAGCCCCCAAATGACCCCATAGGAGGCACAAACACCTCACACGGGACCAATCTAACTTGTAGGAACTGGCCGCGTAGGCCTGGGTCTCCCGGTTTGAGAATATGATGGTAATTGCAAAAATCACACTTAGACTTAAAAAATGGCCGTTTGAGGGTGAAATCCCAAACCCGTCCACAAACGACCCCGTAGGAGGCACGAACACCTCGCTCGGGATGAATGTAACTTGTAGGAACTGATCGCATAGTCTCGGGTCTCCTGGTTTGAGAATATGACGATAATTTGCAAAAATCACACTTAGACTTATAAATAAGCCCTTAAAGGGTGAAAACCTAAATCAGCCCCCAAATGATCCCGTAGTAGGCACGAAAAACTTGCACGGTACCTATGTAACTTGTAGGAACTGGTAGCATAGTCCCGGGTCTCTCGGTTTGAGAATATGACAATAATTTCCTAAAATCACACTTGGACTTAAAAAAATGCCGGTTGAGGTTGAAAACCCAAACCAACCCCCAAACGGCCCCGTTGGAGGCACGAACACCTCGCGCGGGACCAATGTAACTTGCAGGAACTGGCCGCGTAGTCCCGAGTCTCTCGGTTTGAGAATATGACGGTAATTTGCAATAATCACACTTAGACTTATAAATAAGCCGTTAAAGGGTGAAAGCCCAAACTAGTCTATGTAACTTGTAGGAACTGACCGCATAGTCCCGGCTCTCCCGGTTTGAGAATGTGACGATAATTTGCAAAAATCACACTTAGACTTAAAAATAACCCGTAAAAGGGTGAAAACCCAAACACGCCCCCAAATGACCCACGAACACCTCGCACGGGACCAATGTAACTTGTAGGCACTGGCCGCGTAGTCTCGGGTCTCTCGGTTTGAGAATATGAGTATAATTTGCAAAAATAATACTTAGACTTAAAAACAAGCCGTTAAAGGTTGAAAATCCAAATCAGCCTCCAAATGACCCCGTAGGAGGCACAAACACCTCGTACGCGACCAATGTAACTTGTATTAACTGACTGCGTAGTCCCAGGGCTCCCGATTTTGAGAATATGACGATAATTTGCAAAAAAGCACACTTAGAGTTAAAAATAGGCCGTTTGAGGGTGAAAACCCAAACCAGCACCCAAACGGCCCCGTAGGAGGGACGAACACCTCGCATGGGACCAATGTAACTTGTAGGAACGTGTCGCATAGTCCCGGGTCTCCCTGTTTGAGAATATGATGATAATTTGCGAAAATTACACTTAGACTTAAAAACAAGTATTTAAAGGGTGAAAACCCAAATTAGCACCGAAACGACCCCGTGGGAGGCACGGACACCTCGCACGGGACCAATGTAACTCTTAAGAACTGGCCGCATAGTCCCGGGTCTCTCGGTTGGGGCATATGACGATAATTTGCAAAAATTACACTTAGGCTTAAAAACAAGCCCTTAAAGGGTGAAAACCCAAACCATCCCGCAAACGACGCCGTAGGAAGCACGAACACCTCGCACGGGACGAATGTACCTTGTAGGAACTGGTTGCGTAGTCCCGGGTCTCCTGATTTATGAATATGACGATAATTTGAAAAAATCACACTTAGACTTAAAAACAAACCGTTTGAGGGTGAAAACCCAAACCTTCCCCCAAACGGCCCCGGAGGAGGCACGAATACCTCGCACGGGACCAATGTAACTTACAGGAACTGGCCGCATAGTCCCGGGTCTCTCGATTTGAGAATATGACGATAATTTGCAAAAATCACAGTTAAACTTAAAAATAAGTCGTTAAAGGGTGAAAACCAAAACTAGTCCATGTAACTTGTAGGAACTGACCGCATAGTCTCGGGTCTCCCGGTTTGAGAATATGACGATAATTTGCAAACATCACACTTAGACTTAAAAACAACCCGTAAAAGGGCGAAAACCCAAACCAGCTCCCAAATGACCCCGTAGGAGGCACGAACACCTCGCACGGGACCAATGTAACTTGTAGGAACTGACTGCATAGTCCCGGGGCTCCCGATTTGAGAATACGACGATAATTTGTAAAAGTCACACTTAGACTTAAAAAAAGGCCGTTTGAGGGTGAAATCCCAAACCAGCCCCCAAACGGCCCCGTAGGAGGCACGAACACCTCGCACGAGACCAATGTAACATGTAGGAACTGGCCGCATAGGCTCGGGTCACCCGGTTTGAGAATATGACGATAATTTACAGAAATCACACTTAGACTTAAAAACAAGACATTAAAGAGTGAAAAGCCAAACTAGCCCCCAAACGACCCCGTAGGAGGCACGAACACCTCGTACGAGATCAATGTAAGTTTTAGGAACTGACCGCGTAGTCCCAGGTCTCCCGACTTGAGAATATGACGATAATTTGCAGAAATCACAGTTAGACTTAAAAATAAGCCGTTAAAGGGTGAAAACCTAAACTAGTCTGCAAACGACCTCGTAGGAGGCACGAACACCTCGCACGGGACCAATGTAACTTGTAGGAACTGGTCGCGTAGTCCCGGGTCTCTAGGTTTGAGAATATGAGGATAATTTTTAAAAATCACACTTAGACTTAAAAACAAGCCGTTAAAGGGTGAAAATCTAAATCAGCTCCCAAATGACCCCGTGGGAGGCACGAACACATCGCACGGGACCAATGTAACTTGTAGGAACTGACTACATAGTACCGGGGCTCCCGATTTGAGAATATGATGATAATTTGCAAAAATCACACTTAGACTTAAAAAAAAGGCCGTTTGAGGATGAAATCCCAAACCTGCCCCCAAACGGCCCCGTAGGAGGCACGAACACCTCACACGGGACCAATGTAACTTGCAGGAACTGGCCGTGTAGTCCCGGGTCTCCCGGTTTGAGAATTTGACGATAATATGCAAAAATCACAGTTAGACTTAAAAATAAGCCGTTAAAGGGTGAAAACCCAAACTAGTGTATGTAACTTGTAGGAACTGACGATAATTTGCAAAAATCACACTTAGACTTAAAAACATGCCATTAAAGGGTGAAAACCCAAACTAGCCCCCAAACGATCCTGTAGGAGGCACGAACACCTCGCACGGGATCAATGTAAGTTGTAGGAACTGATCGCGTAGTCCCGGGTCTCCCGACTTGAGAATACGATGATAATTTGCAAAAATCATAGTTAGACTTAAAAACAAACCGTTAAAGGGTGAAAACCTAAACTCGTTTGCAAGCGACCCCGTAAGAGGCACGGACACCTCGCACTGGACCAATGTAACTTGTAGGAACTTGCCGCGTGGTCCCGGGTCTCTCGATTTGAGAATAAGAAGATAATTTGCAAAAATCACACTTAGACTTAAAAACAAGCCGTTAAAGGGTGAAAATCCAAATCAGCCCCCAAATGACCCCGTAGGAGGCATGAAACCCTCGCACGGGACCAATGTAACTTGAAGGAACTAACTGCATAGTCCCGAGGCTCCCGATTTGAGAATATGACGATAATTTGCAAAAATCACACTTAAACTTAAAAAAGGCCGTTTGAGGGTGAAATCCCAAACGAGCCCCCAAACGACCCCGGTCTCCCGATTTAAGAATATAATTTAAATTTTCAAAAATCACACTTAGACTTAAAAACAAGTATTTAAAGGGTGAAAACCCAAATTAGTCCGCAAACGACCCCGTAGGAGGCACGAACACCTCACACGGGTCCAATCTAACTTGTAGGAACTGGCCGCGTAGTCCCGGGTCTCCCGATTTGAGAATATGATGATAATTTGCAAAAATCACACTTAGACTTAAAAAAAGGCCGTTTGAGTGTGAAATTCCAAACCAGCCCCCAAACGGCCCCGTAGGAGGCACGAACACCTCGCACGGGACCAGTGTAACTTGTAGGAACTGGTCGCATAGTCCCGGGTCTCCTGGTTTGAGAATATGATGATAATTTGCAGAAATCACACTTAGACTTGCAAACAAACCATTAAAGGGTGAAAACCCAAACTAGCCCCCAAACGACCCCGTAGGAGGCACGAACACCTCGCAGGGGATCAATGTAACTTGTAGGAACTGACCGCGTAGTCCCGGGTCTCCCGACTTGAGATTATGACTATAATTTGCAAAAATCACAGTTAGACTTAAAAACAAGCCGTTAAAGGGTGAAAACCTAAACTCGTCTGCAAACGACCCCGTACGAGGCACGGACACCTCGCACGGGGCCAATGTAACTTGTAGGAACTAGCCACGTAGTCCCGAGTCTCTGGGTTTGTGAATATGAGGATAATTTTTAAAAATCACACTTAGACTTAAAAACAAGCCGTTAAAGGATGAAAATCCAAATCAGCCCCCAAATGACCCCGTTGGGGGCACGAACACCTCGCACGGGACCAGTGTAACTTGTAGGAACTAACTACATAGTCCCGGGGCTCCCGATTTGAGAATATAAAGATAATTTGCAAAAATCACACTTAGACTTAAAAAAAGGCCGTTTGAGGGTGAAATCCCAAACCAGTCCCCAAACGACCCCGTAGAAGGCACGAACACTTCGCACGGGACCAATGTAACTTGTAGGAACTGTTCGAATTGTCTTGGGTCTCCCGATTTAAAAATATGACGATAATTTGTAAAAATCACACTTATACTTAAAAATAAACAGTTTGAGGGTGAAATCCCAAACTAGCCCCCAAACGGCCCCGTAGGAGGCACGAACACCTCGTACGGGACCAATGTAACTTGCAGGAACAGGCAGCGTAGTCCCGGGTCTCCCGATTTGAGAGTATGACGATAATTTACAAAAATCACAGTTAAAATTAAAAACAAGCCGTTAAAGGGTGAAAACCCAAACTAGTCTATGTAACTTGTAGGAACTGACCGCATAGTCCCGGGTCTCCCGGTTTGAGAATATGACGATAATTTCCAAAAATCACACTTAGACTTAAAAACAACCTGTAAAAGGGTGAAAACCCAAACCAGCCCCCAAATGACCCCGTAGGAGGCACGAACACCTCGAATGGGACCAATGTAACTTATAGCAACTGACTGCATAGTCCCGGGTCTCCCGATTTGAGAATATGATGATAATTTTCAAAAATCACACTTAGACTTAAAGAAAGGCCGTTTGAGGGTGAAAACCCAAAGCAGCCCCCAAACGGCCCCGTAGGAGGCACGAACACCTCGCACGGGACCAATGTAACTTGTATCAACTTGTCGCATAGTCCTGAGTCTCCCAGTTTGAGAATATGATGATAATTTGCAAAAATCACACTTAGACTTAAAAATAAGCCATTATTGGGTGAAAACCCAAATCAACCCCCAAACGACCCCGTAGGAGGCACAAACACTGTACACGAGATTAATGTAACTTGTAGGAACTGACCCCATAGTCCCGGGGTCCCGACTTGAGAATATGACGATAATTTGCAAAAATCGCAGTTAGACTTAAAAACAAGACGTTAAAGGGTGAAAAGCTAAACTTTTCTGCAAACGACCCCGTAGGAGGTACGAACGCCTCGCACGGGACCAATGTAACTTATAGGAACTAGCCGCGTAGTCCCGGGTCTCTCGGTTTGAGAATATGAGGATAATTTACAAAAATCACACCTAGACTTAAAAATAAGCCCTTAAAGGGTGAAAACCTAAATCAGCCCCCAAATGATCCCATAGGAGGCACGAACACCTCGCACGGGACCAATGTAACTTGTAGGAACTGACCGCATAGTCCCGGGTCTCCGGACTTGAGAATATGATGATAATTTGCAAAAATCGCAGTTAGACTTAAAAACAAGACGTTAAAGGGTGAAAACCTAAACTCGTCTGCAAACGGCCCCGTAGGAGGCACAAACACCTCGCTCGGGACGATTGTAACTTGTAGGAACTAATCGCATAGTCCTGGATCTCCTGGTTTGAGAATATGACGATAATTTGCAAAAATCACACTTAGACTTAAAAATAAGCCCTTAAAGGGTGAAAACCTAAATCAGCCCCCAAATGATCCCGTAGTAGGCACGAACTCTTTGCACGGGACTAATGTAACTTGTAGGAACTGGCCGCATAGTCCCAGGTCTCCCGGTTTGAGAATATGACGATAATTTGCAAAAATCACACTTAGACTTAAAAAAAGGCCGTTTGAGGGTGAAAACACAAACCAACCCCCAAACGGCCCCGTAGGAGGCACGAACACCTAGCACGGGACCAATGTAACTTGTATGAACTTATCGCATAGTCCCGGGTCTCCCAGTTTGAGAATATGATGATAATTTGAAAAAATCACACTTAGACTTCAAAACAAGCCATTATAGGGTGAAAACCCAAATCAACCCCCAAACGACCACGTAGGAGGCACGAACACCTCGTACGGGACCAATGTAAGTTATAGGAACTGATCGCGTAGTCCCGGCTCACCCGACTTGAGAATATGACGATAATTTGCAAAAATCGCAGTGAGACTTAAAAACAAGACTTTAAAGGGTGAAAATCCAAATCAGTCCACAAATGACCCCGTAGGAGCCACGAACACATCACATGGGACCAATCTAACTTGTAAGAACTGGCCGGGTAGTCCCGGGTCTCCCGGTTTGAGAATATGATGATAATTTTCAAAAATCACACTTAGACTTAAAAAAAGGCCGTTTGAGGGTGAAATCCAAACCTGTCCACAAACGACCCCGTAGGAGGCACGAACACCTCGCTCAGGACGAATGTAACTTATAGGAACTGATCGCATAGTCCCGGGTCTCCCTGTTTGAGAAAATGATAATAATTTTCAAAAATCACTGTTAGACTTAAAAATAAGCCATTAAAGGGTGAAAACCCAAATCAGCCCCAAATGACCTCGTAGGAGGTACGAACACCTCGCACGGGACCAATGTAACTCTTAGGAACTGGCCGCGTAGACCCGGGTCTCTCGGTTAGAGCATATGACGATAATTTGCAAAAATCACACTTAGGCATAAAAATAAGCCCTTAAAGGGTGAAAACTGAAACCAGCCCGCAAACGACCTCGTAGGTAGCACGAACACCTCGCACGGGACGAATGTAACTTATAGGAACTGGTCGTGTAGTCCCGGGTCTCCTGATTTAAGAATATGAAGATAATTTGCAAAAATCACAATTAGACTTAAAAACAAACCATTTGAGGGTGAAAACCCAAACCAGCCCCTAAATGGCCCGGTAGGAGGTACGAACACCTCGCACGGGACCAATGTAACTTACAAAAACTGGCCGCGTAGTCCCGAGTCTCCCGGTTTGAGAGTATGACGATAATTTGCAAAAATCACAGTTAGACTTAAAAACAAGTCGTTAAAGGGTGAAAACCCAAACAAGTCTATGTAACTTGTAGGAACTGACCGCATAGTCCCGGGTCTCTCGGTTTGAGAATATGACGATAATTTGCAAAAATCACACTTAGACTTAATAACAACCCGTAAAAGGGTGAAAACCCAAACCAGCCCCCAAATGACCCCGTAGGAGACACGAACACCTCGCACGGGACCAATGTAACTTGTAGGAACTAACCGCATAGTACCAAGGCTCCCGATGTGAGAATATGATGATAATTTGCAAAAATCATACTTAGACTTAAAAAAAGGCCGTTTGAGGGTGAAATCCCAAACGTCCCCGTAGGAGGCACGAACACCTCGCACGGGACCAATGTAACTTGAAGGAACTGGCCGCTGAGTCTCGGGTCTCACGGTTTGAGAATATGATGATAATTTGTATAAATCACACTTAGACTTAAAAACAAGCCATTAAAGGGTGAAAACCCAACCTGCCCCCAAAGGACCCCGTAGGAGGCACGAACACCTCGCACGGGATCAATGTAAGTTGCAGGAACTGATCGCGTAGTCCCGGGTCTCCCGACTTGGGAATATGACGATAATTTGTAAAAATCACAGTTAGACTTAAAAACAAGCCATTAAAGTGTGAAAACCTGAACTTGTCTGCAAATGACCCCGTAGGAGGCACGAACACCTCGCACGGGACCAATGTAGCTTGTCGGAACTAGCCGCGTAGTCCCGTGGTCTCTCGATTTGAGAATATGAGGATAATTTGCAAAAATCACACTTAGACTTAAAAATAAGCCGTTGAAGGGTGAAAATCTAAATCAGCCCCCAAATGACACCGTAGGAGGCACGAACACCTCGCACGGGACCAATGTACTTGTAAGAACTGACTGCATAGTCCCGGGGCTCCCGATTTGAGAATATGACGATAATTTGCAAAAATCACACTTAGACTTAAAAAAAGGCCATTTGAGGGTGAAATCCAAAACTAGTCCCCAAACGACCCCGTAGGAGGCACGAACACCTCGCACGGGACCAATGTAACTTGTAGGAACTGGCCGCGTAGTCCCGGGTCTCCCGATTTGAGAGTATGACGATAATTTTTAAAAATCATAGTTAGACTTAAAAAAATGCCGTTAAAGGGTGAAAACCCAAACTAGTCAATGTAACTTGTAGGAACTGACCGCATAGTCCTGGGTCTCCCGGTATGAGAATATGACGATAATTTGCAAAAATCACACTTAAACTTAAAAACAAGCCGTTAAAGGGTGAAAATCCAAATCAGCCCCCAAATGACCCCATAGGAGGCACAAACACCTCACACGGGACCAATCTAACTTGTAGGAACTGGCCGCGTAGGCCTGGGTCTCCCGGTTTGAGAATATGATGATAATTTGCAAAAATCACACTTAGACTTAAAAAATGGCCGTTTGAGGGTGAAATCCCAAACCCGTCCACAAACGACCCCGTAGGAGGAACGAACACCTCGCTCGGGATGAATGTAACTTGTAGGAACTGATCGCATAGTCTCGGGTCTCCGGGTTTGAGAATATGATGATAATTTGCAAAAATCACACTTAGACTTATAAATAAGCCCTTAAAGGGGGAAAAACCTAAATCAGCCCCCAAATGATCCCGTAGTAGGCACGAAAAACTTTCACGGTACCTATGTAACTTGTAGGAACTGGTAGCACAGTCCCGGGTCTCTCGGTTTGAGAATATTACAATAATTTCCTAAAATCACACTTGGACTTAAAAAAATGCCGGTTGAGGTTGAAAACCCAAACCAGCCCCCAAACGGCCCCGTTGGAGGCACGAACACCTCGCGCGGGACCAATGTAACTTGCAGGAACTGGCCGCGTAGTCCCGAGTCTCCCGGTTTGAGAATATGACGGTAATTTGCAATAATCACACTTAGACTTAGAAATAAGCCGTTAAAGGGAGAAAGCCCAAACTAGTCTATGTAACTTGTAGGAACTGACCGCATAGTCCCGGCTCTCTCGGTTTGAGAATGTGACGATAATTTGCAAAAATCACACTTAGACTTAAAAATAACCCGTAAAAGGGTGAAAACCCAAACACGCCCCCAAATGACCCACGAACACCTCACACGGGACCAATGTAACTTTTAGGCACTGGCCGCGTAGTCTCGGGTCTCTCGGTTTGAGAATATGAGTATAATTTGCAAAAATAATACTTAGACTTAAAAACAAGCCGTTAAAGGTTGAAAATCCAAATCAGCACCCAAATGACCCCGTAGGAGGCACAGACACCTCGTACGGGACCAATGTAACTTGTAGGAACTGACTGCGTAGTCCCAGGGCTCCCGATTTGGAGAATATGATGATAATTTGCAAAAAATCGCACTTAGAGTTAAAAAAGGGCCGTTTGAGGGTGAAAACCCAAACCAGTACCCAAACGGCCCCGTAGGAGGCACGAACACCTCGCACGGGACCAATGTAACTTGTAGGAACGTGTCGCATAGTCCCGGGTCTCCCTGTTTGAGAATATGATGATAATTTGCGAAAATTACACTTAGACTTAAAAACAAGTATTTAAATTGTGAAAACCCAAATTAGCACCGAAACGACCCCGTAGGAGGCACGGTTACCTCGCACGGGACCAATGTAACTCTTAAGAACTGGCCGCATAGTCCGGGGTCTCTCGGTTGGGGAATATGACGATAATTTGCAAAAATCACACTTAGGCTTAAAAACAAGCCCTTAAAGGGTGAAACCCCAAGCCAGCCCGCAAACGACGCCGTAGGAAGCACGAACACCTCGCACGGGACAAATGTACCTTGTAGGAACAGGTCGCGTAGTCCCGGGTCTCCTGATTTAAGAATATGATGATAATGTGAAAAAATCACACTTAGACTTAAAAACAAACCGTTTGAGGGTGAAAACCCAAACCTGCCCCCAAACGGCCCCGGAGGAGGCACGAATACCTCGCACGGGACCAATGTAACTTACAGGAACTGGCCGCGTAGTCCCGGGTCTCTCGATTTGAGAATATGACGATAATTTGCAAAAATCACAGTTAAACTTAAAAATAAGTCGTTAAAGGGTGAAAACCCAAACTAGTCCATGTAACTTGTAGGAACTGACCGCATAGTCCCGGGTCTCCCGGTTTGAGAATATGACGATAATTTGCAAAAATCACACTTAGACTTAAAAACAACCCGTAAAAGGGCGAAAACCCAAACCAGCTCCCAAATGACCCCGTAGGAGGCACGAACACCTCGCACGGGACCAATGTAACTTGTAGGAACTGACTGCATAGTCCCGGGGCTCCCGATTTGAAAATATGGCGATAATTTGCAAAAGTCACCCTTAGACTTAAAAAAAGGCCGTTTGAGGGTGAAATCCCAAACCAGCCCCCAAACGGCCCCGTAGGAGGCACGAACACCTCGCACGAGACCAATGTAACTTGTAGGAACTGGCCGCATAGGCTCGGGTCTCCCGGTTTGAGAATATGACGATAATTTACAGAAATCACACTTAGACTTAAAAATAAGACATTAAAGAGTGAAAAGCCAAACTAGCCCCCAAACGACCCCGTAGGAGGCACGAACACCTCGCACGAGATCAATGTAAGTTTTAGGAACTGACCGCGTAGTCCCAGGTCTCCCGACTTGAGAATATGACGATAATTTGCAAAAATCACAGTTAGACTTAAAAACAAGCCGTTAAAGGGTGAAAACCTAAACTAGTCTGCAAACGACCCCGTAGGAGGCACGAACACCTCGCACGGGACCAATGTAACTTGTAGGAACTGGTCGCGTAGTCCCGGGTCTCTAGGTTTGAGAATATGAGGATAATTTATAAAAATCACACTTAGACTTAAAAACAAGCCGTTAAAGGGTGAAAATTTAAATCAGCTCCCAAATGACCCCGTGGGAGGCACGAACACATCGCACGGGACCAATGTAACTTGTAGGAACTGACTACATAGTACCGGGGCTCCCGATTTGAGAATATGATGATAATTTGCAAAAATCACACTTAGACTTAAAAAAAAGGCCGTTTGAGGATGAAATCCCAAACCTGCCCCCAAACGGCCCCGTAGGAGGCACGAACACCTCACACGGGACCAATCTAACTTGTAGGAACTGGCCACATAGGCCTGGGTCTCCCGGTTTGAGAATATGATGATAATTTGCAAAAATCACACTTAGACTTAAAAAATGGCCGTTTGAGGGTGAAATCCCAAACCCGTCCACAAACGACCCCGTAGGAGGTACGAACACCTCGCTTGGGATGAATGCAACTTGTAGGAACTGATCGCATAGTCTCGGGTCTCCTGGTTTGAGAATATGACGATAATTTGCAAAAATCACACTTAGACTTATAAATAAGCCCTTAAAGGGTGAAAACCTAAATCAGCCCCCAAATGATCCCGTTGTAGGCACGAAAAACTTGCACGGTACCTATGTAACTTGTAGGAACTGGTAGCATAGTCTCGGGTCTCTCAATTTGAGAATATGACAATAATTTCCTAAAATCACACTTGGACTTAAAAAAAATGCCGGTTGAGGTTGAAAACCCAAACCAGCCCCCAAACGGCCCCGTTGGAGGCACGAACACCTCGCGCGGGACCAATGTAACTTGCAGGAACTGGCCGCGTAGTCCCGAGTCTCCCGGTTTGAGAATATGACGGTAATTTGCAATAATCACACTTAGACTTAGAAATAAGCCGTTAAAGGGTGAAAGCCCAAACTAGTCTATGTAACTTGTAGGAACTGACCGCATAGTCCCGGCTCTCCCGGTTTGAGAATGTGACGATAATTTGCAAAAATCACACTTAGAGTTAAAAATAACCCGTAAATGGGTGAAAACCCAAACACGCCCCCAAATGACCCACGAACACCTCGCACGGGACCAATGTAACTTGTAGGAACTGACTGCATAGTCCCGGGGCTCCCGATTTGAGAATATGACGATAATTTGCAAAAGTCACACTTAGACTTAAAAAAAGGCCGTTTGAGGGTGAAATCCCAAACCAGCCCCCAAACGGCCCCGTAGGAGGCACGAACACCTCGCACGAGACAAATGTAACTTGTAGGAACTGGCCGCATAGGCTCGGGTCTCCCGGTTTGAGAATATGATGATAATTTGCAGAAATCACACTTAGACTTAAAAACAAGATATTAAAGAGTGAAAAGCCAAACTAGCCCCCAAACGACCCCGTAGGAGGCACGAACACCTCGCACGAGATCAATGTAAGTTTTAGGAACTGACTGCGTAGTCCCAGGTCTCCCGACTTGAGAATATGACGATAATTTGCAAAAATCACAGTTAGACTTAAAAACAAACTGTTAAAGGTTGAAAACCTAAACTAGTCTGCAAACGACCCCGTAGGAGGCACGAACACCTCGCACGGGACCAATGTAACTTATAGGAACTGGTCGCGTAGTCCCGGGTCTCTAGGTTTGAGAATATGAGGATAATTTGTAAAAATCACACTTAGACTTAAAAACAAGCCGTTAAAGGGTGAAAATCTAAATCAGCTCCCAAATGACCCCGTGGGAGGCACGAACACATCGCACGGGACCAATGTAACTTGTAGGAACTGACTACATAGTCCCGGGGCTCCCGATTTGAGAATATGACGATAATTTGCAAAAATCACACTTAGACTTAAAAAAAAGGCCGTTTGAGGGTGAAATCCCAAACCAGCCCCCAAACGGCCCCGTAAGAAGCACGAACAATTCGCACGGGACCAATGTAATTTGTAGGAACTGGTCGAATAGTCCCGGGTCTCCCGATTTAAGAATATGACGATAATTTGCAAAAATCACACTTAGACTTAAAAACAAACCGTTTGAGGGTGAAATCCCAAACCTGCCCCCAAACGGCCCCGTAGGAGGCACGAACACCTCACACGGGACCAATGTAACTTGCAGGAATTGGCCGTGTAGTCCCGGGTCTCTCGGTTTGAGAATTTGACGATAATTTGCAAAAATCACAGTTAGACTTAAAAATAAGCCGTTAAAGGGTGAAAACCCAAACTAGTGTATGTAACTTGTAGGAACTGACGATAATTTGCAAAAATCACACTTAGACTTAAAGACAAGCCATTAAAGGGTGAAAACCCAAACTAGCCCCCAAACGATCCTGTAGGAGGCACGAACACCTCGCACGGGATCAATGTAAGTTGTAGGAACTGATCGTGTAGTCCCGGGTCTCCCGACTTGAGAATACGACGATAATTTGCAAAAATCATAGTTATACTTAAAAACAAACCGTTAAAGGGTGAAAACCTAAACTCGTCTGCAAACGACCCCGTAAGAGGCACGAACACCTCGCACTGGACCAATGTAACTTGTAGGAACTTGCCGCGTAGTCCCGGGTCTCTCGATTTGAGAATGAGAAGATAATTTGCAAAAATCACACTTAGACTTAAAAACAGGCCGTTAAAGGGTGAAAATCCAAATCAGCCCCCAAATGAACCCGTAGGAGGCATGAACCCCTCGCACGGGACCAATGTAACTTGAAGGAACTAACTGCATAGTCCCGAGGCTCCCGATTTGAGAATATGATGATAATTTGCAAAAATCACACTTAAACTTAAAAAAAGGCCGTTTGAGGGTGAAATCCCAAACCAACCCCCAAACGACCCCGGTCTCCCGATTTAAGAATATAATGAAAATTTTCAAAAATCACGCTTAGACTTAAAAACAAGGCGTTTGAGGGTGAAAACCCAAACCAGCCCCCAAACGGCCCCGTAGGAGGCACGAACACCTCGTACGGGACCAATGTAACTTGCAGGAACTGGCTGCGTAGTCCCGGGTCTCCCGGTTTGAGAATATGACGATAATTTACAAAAATCACAGTTAGACTTAAAAATAAGTTGTTAAAGGGTGAAAACCCAAACTAGTCTATGTAACTTGTAGGAACTGACCGCATAGTCCCGGGTTTCCCAGTTTGAGAATGAGACTATAACTTGCAAAAATCACACTTAGACTTAAAAACAACCCGTAAAAGGGTGAAAACTCAAATCATCCTCCAAACGACCCCGTAGGAGGCACGAACACCTCGCACGGGACCAATGTAAGTTGTAGGAACTGACCGCGTACTCCCGGGTCTCCTGACTTGAGAATATGACGATAATTGGCAAAAATCAAAGTTAGACTTAAAAACAAGCCGTTAAAGGGTGAAAACTTAAACTCGTCTGCAAAAGTCCCCGTAGGAGGCACGAACACCTCGCACGGGACCAATGTAACTCTTAGGAACTGGCCGCGTAGTCCCGGGTCTCTCGGTTTGAGAATATGAGGATAATTTGAAAAAATCGCACTTAGACTTAAAAATAAGCCGTTAAAGGGTGAAAAACGAAATCAGCCCCCTAACGGCCCCGTAGGAGGCATGAACACCTCACACGGGACCAATGTAACTTGCTGGAACTGGCCGCGCAGTCCCGGGTCTCCCGATTTGAGAATATGACGATAATTTGCAAAAATCATAGTTAGACTTAAAAACAAGTCGTTAAAGTGTGAAAACACAAACTAGTCAATGTAACTTATAGGAATTGACCGCATAGTCCTGGGTCTCCCGGTTTGAGAATATGACGATAATTTGCAAAAATCACACTTAGACTTAAAAACAACCCGTAAAAGGGTGAAAACCCAAATCAGCCCCCAAATGACCCCGTAGGAGGCACGAACACCTCGCACGGGACCAATGTAACTTGTATAAACTTACTGCATAGTCCCGGGGCTCCCGATTTGAGAATATGACGACAATCTATCAAAATCACACTTAGACTTAAGAAAAGGCCGTTTGAGGGTGAAATCCCAAACCAGCCCCCAAAAGGCCCCGTAGGAGGCACGAACACCTCGCACGGGACGAATGTAACTTGTAGGAACTTGTCGCATAGTTCCGGGTCTCCCTGTTTGAGAATATGATGATAATTTGCAAAAATCACACTTAGATGTAAAATCAAACCGTTTGAGGATGAAAAACCAAACAAACCCCCAAACGACCCCATAGGAGGCACGAACACCTCGCACTGGACCAATGTAAGTTGTAGGAACTGACCGCGTAGTCCCGGGTCTCCTGATTTGAGAATATGACGACAGTTTGCAAAAATCACAGTTAGACTTAAAAACAATCCGTTAAAGAGTGAAAACCTAAACTCGTCTGCAAATGATCCCGTGGGAGGCACGAACACCTCGCACGGGACCAAGGTAACTTGTAGGAACTGGCCGCGTAGTCCCGAGTCTCTCGGTTTGAGAATATGAGGATAATTTACAAAAATCACACTTAGACTTAAAAACAAGCCGTCAAAGGGTGAAAATCCAAATCAACCCCCAAATGACCCCCTAGGAGGCACGGACACCTCGCACGGGACCAATGTAACTTGTAGGAACTGACTGCATGGTCCAGGGGTTCCCGATTTGAGAATATGACGATAATTTGCAAAAATTAAACTTAGACTTAAAAAAAGGCTGTTTGAGGGTGAAATCCCAAACCAACCCCCAAACGGTCCCGTAGGAAGCACGAACACCTCGCACGGGACCAATGTAACTTGTAGGAACTAGCCGCTTAGTCTGGGGTCTCCCGGGTCTCCCGGTTTCAGAACATGATGATCATTTGCAAAAATCACACTTAGACTTAAAAAAAGGCCGTTTGAGGGTGAAAACCCAAACTAGCCACCAAACGACCCCGTAGGAGGCTCGAATACCTCGCACGGGACCAATGTAAGTTGTAAGAAGTGGCCGCGTAGTCCCGAGTCTCGCGATTTGAGAACATGATGGTAATTTGCAAAAATCATACTTAGACTTAAAAACAAGCCGTTAAAGGGTGAAAACCCAAACCAGTCCGCAAACGACCCCGTAGGAGGCACAAACACCTCACATGGGACCAATCTATCTTGTAGGAACTGACCGCGTAGTCCTAGGTCTCCCGATTTGAGAATATGATAATAATTTGCAAAAATAACACTTAGACTTAAAAAATGGCCATTTGAGGGTGAAATCCCAGGGCCGTCCACAAACGATCCCGTAGGAGGCCCGAACACCTCGCTCGGGATGAATGTAACTTGTAGGAACTGATCGCATAGTCCCGGGTCTCCTGGTTTGAGAATATGACCATAATTGGCAAAAATCACACTTAGACTTAAAAACAAGCCCTTAAAGGTTGAAAAGCTAAATCAACCCCCAAATGACCCCGTAGTAGGCACGAACACCTTGCACGGGACCAATATAACTTGTAGGAACTGACCGCATAGTCTCGGGTCTATCGATTTGAGAATATGACGATAATTTGCAAAAATCACACTTAGACTTAAAAAAAGGCCGTTTGAGGGTGAAAACCCAAACCAGCCCCCAAACGGCCCCGTAGGAGGCACGAACACCTCGCACGAGACCAATGTAACTTATAGGAACTTGTCGCATAGTCCCGGGTCTCCCAGTTTGAGAATTTGATGATAATTTGCAAAAATAACACTTAGACTTAAAAACAAGCCATTAAAGGGTGAAAACCCAAATCAACCCCCAAACGACCCCGTAGGAGGCACAAACACCTCGCACGGGACCAATGTAGCTTGTAGGAACTCACCGCATAGTCCTGAGTCTCCCGGTTTTGTGCATATGATGATAATTTGCAAAACTCACACTTAGACTTAAAAACAAGCCGTTAAAGGGTGAAAACCTAAACCCGTCCGCAAACGACCTCGTAGGAGGCACGAACACCTCGCACGGGACAAATGTAACTTGTAGGAACTGGTCGCATAGTCCCGGGGGTCTCCCGGTTTGAGAAGATGACGATAATTTACAAAAATCACACTTAGACTTAAAATTAAGCCGTGCAAGGGTGAAAACCCAAATGAGCCCGCAAACGACCCCGGAGGAAGTACGAACACCTCGCACGAGACCAATGTAAGTTGAAGGAACTGACCACGTAGTCCCGGCTCCTTCGATTTAAAAATATAATGATAATTTTCAAAAATCACACTTAGACTTAAAAACAAGCCGTTTGAGGGTGAAAACCCAAACCAGCCCCCAAACGGGCCCGTAGGAGGCACGAACACCTCGTACGGGACCAATGTAACTTGCAGGAACTGGCTGCGTAGTCCCGGGTCTCCCGGTTTGAGAATATGACGGTAATTTGCAATAATCACACTTAGACTTAAAAACAACCCGTAAAAGGGTGAAAACTCAAAGCAGACCCCAAACGACCCCGTAGGAGTCACGAACACCTCGCACGGGATCAATGTAAGTTGTAGGAACTGACCGCGTACTCCCGGGTCTCCTGACTTGAGAATATGACGATAATTTGCAAAAATCACAGTTAGACTTAAAAACAAGCCGTTTGAGGGTGAAAACTTAAACTCGTCTGCAAAAGTCCCCGTAGGAGGCACGAACACCTCGCACGGGACCAATGTAACTCTTAGGAACTGGTCGCGTAGTCCCGTGTCTCTCGGTTTGAGAATATGAGGATAATTTTAAAAAATCACACTTAGACTTAAAAATAAGCCGTTAAAGGGTGAAAAACCAAATCAGCCCCCTAACGGCCCCGTAGGAGGCATGAACACCTCGCACGGGACCAATGTAACTTGCTGGAACTGGCCACGTAGTCCCGGGTCTCCCGATTTGAGAATATGAAGATAATTTGCAAAAATCATAGTTAGACTTAAAAACAAGTCGTTAAAGTGTGAAAACACAAACTAGTCAATGTAACTTATAGGAATTGACCGCATAGTCCTGGGTCTCCCGGTTTGAGAATATGACGATAATTTGCAAAAATCACACTTAGACTTAAAACCAACCCGTAAAAGGGTGAAAACCCAAATCAGCCCCCAAATGACCCCGTAGGAGGCACGAATACCTCGCACGGGACCAATGTACCTTGTATAGACTTACTGCATAGTCCCGGGGCTCCCGATTTGAGAATATGACGACAATCTATCAAAATCACACTTAGACTTAAGAAAAGGCCGTTTGAGAGTGAAATCCCAAACCAGCCCCCAAATCGCCCCGTAGGAGGCACGAGCACCTCGCACGGGACGAATGTAACTTGTAGGAACTTGTCGCATAGTTCCGGGTCTCCCTGTTTGAGAATATGATGATAATTTGCAAAAATCACACTTAGACGTAAAATCAAACCGTTTGAGGGTGAAAACCCAAACTAACCCCCAAACGACCCCATAGGAGGCACTAACACCTCGCACTGGACCAATGTAAGTTGTAGGAACTGACCGCGTAGTCCCGAGTCTCCTGATTTGAGAATATGACGACAGTTTGGAAAAATCACAGTTAGACTTAAAAACAAGGCGTTAAAGAGTGAAAACCTAAACTCGTCAGCAAATGATCCCGTGGGAGGCACGAACACCTCGCACGGGACCAAGGTAACTTGTAGGAACTGGCCGCGTAGTTCCAAGTCTCTCGGTTTGAGAATATGAGGATAATTTCCAAAAATCACACTTAGACTTAAAAACAAGCCGTTAAAGGGTGAAAATCCAAATCAGCCCCCAAATGACCCCCTAGGAGGTACGAACACCTCGCACGGGACCAATGTAACTTGTAGGAACTGACTGCATGGTCCCGGGGTTCCCGATTTGAGAATATGACGATAATTTGCAAAAATTAAACTTAGACTTAAAAAAAGGCTGTTTGAGGGTGAAATCCCAAACCAACCCCCAAACGGTCCCGTAGGAAGCACGAACACCTCGCACGGGACCAATGTAACTTGTAGGAACTGGTCGCGCATAGTCTCGGGTCTCCCGATTTGAGAATATGATGATAATTTGCAAAAATCACACTTAGACTTAAAAATAAGCCATTAAATGGTGAAAACCCAAACTAGCCACCAAACGACCCCGTAGGAGGCTCGAATACCTCGCACAGGACCAATGTAAGTTGTAAGAAGTGGCCGCGTAGTCCCGAGTCTCACAGTTTGAGAACATGATGATAATTTGCAAAAATCATACTTAGACTTAAAAACAAGCCGTTAAAGGGTGAAAACCCAAACCAGTCTCTAAACGACCCCGTAGGAGGCACAAACACCTCACACGGGACCAATCTATCTTGTAGGAACTGACCGCGTAGTCCCAGGTCTCCCGATTTGAGAATATGATGATAATTTGCAAAAATAACACTTAGACTTAAAAAATGGCCATTTGAGGGTGAAATCCCAGGGCCGTCCACAAACGACCCCGTAGGAGGCCCGAACACCTCGCTCGGGATGAATGTAACTTGTAGGAACTGATCGCATAGTCCCGGGTCTCCTGGTTTGAGAATATGACCATAATTGGCAAAAATCACACTTAGACTTAAAAACAAGCCCTTAAATGTTGAAAAGCTAAATCAGCCCCCAAATGACCCCGTAGTAGGCACGAACACCTTGCACGGGACCAATATAACTTGTAGGAACTGACCGCATTGTCTCGGGTCTCCCGATTTGAGAATATGACGATAATTTGCAAAAATCACACTTAGACTTAAAAAAAGGCCGTTTGAGGGTGAAAACCCAAACCAGCCCCCAAACGGTCCCGTAGGAGGCACGAACACCTCGCACGGTACCAATGTAACTTGTAGGAACTTGTCGCATAGTCCCGGGTCTTCCAGTTTGAGAATTTGATGATAATTTGCAAAAATAAAACTTAGACTTAAAAACAAGCCATTAAAGGGTGAAAACCCAAATCGACCCCCAAACGACCCCGTAGGAGGCACGAACACCTCGCACGGGACCAATGTAACTTGTAGGAACTGACCGCATAGTCCTGAGTCTCCCGGTTTGTGCATATGATGATAATTTGCAAAAATCATACTTAGACTTAAAAACAAGCTTTTAAAGGGTGAAAACATAAACCCGTCCGCAAACGACCCCGTAGGAGGCACGAACACATCGCACGGGACAAATGTAACTTGTAGGAACTGGTCGCATAGTCCCGAGGGTCTCCCGGTTTGAGAATATGATGATAATTTACAAAAATCGCACTTAGACTTAAAAATAAGCCGTGCAAGGGTGAAAACCCAAATGAGCCCGCAAACGACCCCGGAGGAAGCACGGACACCTCGCACGGGACCAATGTAACATGTAGGAACTGACTGCATAGTCCCGGGTCCCTCGATTTAAGAATATGACGATAATTTGCAAAAATCATACTTAGACTTAAAAACAAACCGTTTGAGGGTGAAAACCCAAACCAGCCCCCAAACAGCACCGTAGGAGGCACGAATGATATACCCGTTTATACCCTCGGTCTGGACAAGGGTCACCTCCAATACGGACGACCCTACGAGGGGCCGACCCTTCACCAGGCTCCAGCTTGCCACCACCAGGCCCAGACGACCATACGAGGGGCCGACCCTCCGCCAGGCTCTAGACGACCCTACGAGGGGCCGACCCTCCTCCAGGCTCCGGACGACCCTACGAGGGGCCGACCCTCCACCAGGCTCCGGACGACAGTACGAGGGTACGACAGTACGAGGCCAGAATCAAGCCAGACTCCCTACCGGAAGAAACTTTGCCCTCGGCCTAGGCTCATAGGCCGAGGGTGGTATCATGACGGCGCGTGGTTTGGGAGACGCGTGGAACAGTGCGCGTCAGGCTCATATGACACGTGGCAGACCATTATAACAGAATCACACCCTCACGTGAGGGAATATTATGTCATCATTTGGCATCTACAGGTGTCAACAGGGGATTGGTTAGATCACCATTCACATGCACCATGCTTACTTGGGGGGTACACTACACCCCCCAAGACCTATATATACTTGTCACCTACAACCCTACAGGGGATCAGATTATTGCAACCCTAGCTAAAACCCTGCTTGTGCATAGTAGAGAGAGAAAGAGCTTATGTGCATTGTATCCAAGGCCATTAGTGCCCATACTTAAGAGGATCACACACTCACAGTGGATGTAGGCCTAATTGGCTGAACCACTATACATCATTGTCTTATTTCCTCTTATACTCATCCCCTTCTACATACACATGTTCATACCCTTATGCATCTCCATGACTGCCATGGTTATAACTGTTTGAGCTCATTATCACTTTTCCGGTGATGCTAAATCACAGCATCATCAGTTTGGCGCCGTCTGTGGGAACGAGAAGACATCTCTTCCTTTGTACAACTTGACCTCACTGGGCACTCTGGTGGTGAACCAACACTCCCCCTGGGAGGAGGTGTTTCACCATTGAAAGAGACCCACTAAGGTTCCCAAGCTCACCAGTATTTTCTTCAGTTCAACTTTTCATAGCTCAAGCACATGGCACCTGAGATGCCACCACCACCTCTTCCCACACCGGATGAGGGGGGAAGACCTAGTTCCAGTCAACCGCCGCCTCAGTCCGAGATGGCAGATGTGGCAGCAGCCCTAAAGTCTCTGGCAGCCAGCCAGCGGATGAGGGAGGAGCAGTTCACAACCCTAAGTTAGAACATAATGAGATCACCAGGGGTCTCACCCGAGATGATTACTCCGGCAGCAGCTCCAGGACAACATGAGGCCAGGGGACCACCCCAGGCACCACATAAAGACCTGCCACCCCCTCAGCGGCGTAGGGATGTTGCTGACCCCCGGCGTTTACGCCTGGGGAGGCAAGGAAACCCTTGCCCTGAGGACAGGTATGATGATCTGGAGGAAGAAGAGGACCATGGATGATAAGTTCGCGGGGTACACCCCTCTGATGGTCAACTGTGAACAGATCCTCAATGAGATAAAGAGTGACCGGACGCTGAAGTGGCCTGAGAAGCTGAGGGCAGCCCCCAGCAAGAGAAATAGGAACCTGTGGTGCGAATTTCACCAAGACCACGGCCACGTGACGGATAAATGCTTTGCTCTGAAAGACGAGATTGAGAAGATGCTGAAGGAAGGGAAGCTCAGAAAGTACGTCGACAAAGCCGACTTCAAGAGGGGCCGAGGGGACGACCCCAGAAAGAAGCGAGTCGATTCCTGCAGAGAAGGTCCTCAAAAAAGAGGGGACGACCCTTCTGATGATGAGGACGACCCTGACCTTCCGCCGAGAGACGACCACGGTCCTGTCAAGAGGCTCAATATGATCTCGCTCGGTGTAGGAATGATCTCCGGGGGTTTAGCAGGAGGAGGGTCTGAGGTCGCTGACAGGAAGGCCCATGTTGCGGAGGCTAAGGCAGTAACGAAGATGGTGCACTCAACCTTCCTAGAGGTCAAGTCAGAAAAAAGGAAGAAGGTTGACATGGACACTTTGATCGTGGGATTTTCAAGAATGGACTTCAAAGGCCTCTTGGCCCCGCATGATGACCCTCTTGTCATCACTACCAGAGTGCACGGGTGCGAAGTGCCGAGGATCCTGGTAGATGGGGGCTCGTCCGCAGATGTGATGTTTTGGCCATGCTTCAAGGCCTTGGGCCTCAGTCGTGCCAGACTTGTCCCATACCATCATCCGTTGATTGGGTTCAGTGGAGAGAAGGTTCACCCCCTGGGAATATATGAGGCTGATGTCAGGATGGGGGACGAATGGCCGAGATGGCTCACCAAGAGGGTCAGTTTCTTTGTGCTGGATGAGCATGTGTTTTCGGCATACAACATCATACTGGGACGTGTGGCCCTCAAGGGGTTTGAAGCTGTGCCGTCCACAGTCCACCAGATGGTTAAGTTCCCTACCCCTTATGGGGTGGGGGAAGTCCAGGGAGACCAGACGACAGTGAGAGAATTCTACTACAACTCCGCTGAAGAAAAGGAGGCACACAAGAGGGCTACAACCACTTACAACATTGATACCCTAGACCCCAGAGACGAGAAGAAGATCAAAAAAGGAGAGGCCGCTGAGGAGGTAGAACCCATCATCCTCGATGAGGATGACCCGGGAAAAACCGTCCAAGTTGGCAAGTCTCTGAAGCCCAGTATCAAGGAAGACCTCATCCAACTGCTGAGAAGAAGGCGAAGCGTCTTCGCGTGGAGTCATGTAGATATGCCAGGGATCGACCCTGAAATCATGTGCCACAAACTCAATGTGGTAGAGGGAGTGAAGCCGGTAAAGCAGAAGAGGAGGATTTACTCTAGAGAGAAGTACGAGGTCATCAGGGATGAGGTTAAAAAATTACAAGACGCTGAGTTTATCAGGGAGGTCGTCTACCCTGAATGGCTGTCCAACGCAGTCATTGTCCCAAAGGCCAACGGGAAGTGGCGGATGTGTGTGGACTTCACAGACCTCAACAAGCACTGCCCCAAAGACAGCTTCCCTCTCCCTCGCATTGACCAGATGGTAGACGCTACCGCAGGCCATGAGCTCATGAGTTTTATGGATGCCTACTCAGGGTATAACCAGATCTTCATGAACCCTGAAGACTCGGAGAGGACTGCCTTCATCACTGACAAGGGGACATACTGCTATAGGGTCATGCCCTTTGGTCTAAAAAATGCGGGGGCAACGTACCAGCGCCTCGTAAATAAAATGTTCGAAGACCAAATTGGGAAGTCTATGGAGGTCTACGTGGATGACATGCTGACCAAGAGTTTGAAAGCAGAGGACCATGTAGCAGACCTGGAGAGGACCTTTAACATGATGGACAAGTACCAGATGAAGCTTAATCTGGCCAAGTGTGTCTTTGGGGTCGGAGCAGGGAAGTTCTTGGGGTTCATTGTCAATCAAAGAGGCATCGAGGCCAATCCTGAAAAGATAAGGGCCCTTATTGAGATGAAGACCCCCAAGTCCATTAAAGACGTTCAGAGGCTCACAGGGAGAGTGGCTGCCTTGAACAGATTTGTGTCAAGGGACACAGACAGGTGTCTACCATTCTTCAAGATCCTTAGGAAAGCCTTTGAATGGAGTAAAGAATGCGATGAGGCTTTCAAAGAGCTAAAATCATACCTAGGGTCTCCCTTGCTGCTATCACGACCCGTGCAGGGTGAACAACTTTACGTGTACCTCGCTGTCTCAGAGTCTGCCATCAGTGCAGCCATTGTGAGAGACGAGGACGGTATACAGAAGCCCGTATATTTTAACAGCAAGGCACTCCAGGGGGCAGAGCAGAGATACCCGAGGATGGATAAGTTGGCCTATGCCTTGATCCATGCCTCAAGGAAGATGAAACCGTACTTCCAGTCCCACACTTTGGTCATCCTTACTGACTCTCCTCTTAGACAGGTCCTACACAAGCCTGAAAAATCGGGAAGGCTAATGACCTGGGCTATAGAGCTGGGGGAGTTTGACATTGTGTATCAGCCTAAGACAACCATTAAGGGGCAGGCATTGGTAGACTTCGTGGTTGAGTTCACTGGGGGAGATGATGAGGCCGAGGGTGAGACCCTCGGGAAGACGGATACAGAAGACAGACCCGCAGACACACTAGCAGATATGGTTGAGATGGGCACCGCTAGAAGGAAAGTGACTGAAAACGAAGAGGGAAGATACATCTTTAGATAGGGGTCCCTCTGTGAGGGAAATTTTTCTGAAGGAAAGACTCCGTGGAGCCTCTTCGTTGACGGGTCCTCCTGTGATAGCGGAAGTGGTGCTGGACTGATACTATCAGCACCCGATGGCACAGACGTCGAATACGCCCTGAGGTTCAACTTCAAAGCCTCCAACAATGAGGCTGAATATGAGGCCTTAGTAGCAGGCCTCTCCTTGGCCAAGTCTCTTAGTGTCGGACAGATTTTGGTCCATAGTGATTCAAGGCTAGTCGTAAATCAGATACTAGGAGCCTACGAGGCTAAGGATGAAAGGATGGCTAGGTACCTCGAGAAGGTGAGATCATTACTGAAGGGCTTCAGAGAAGTGAAATTAAGGAGGGTACCTAGGCTTGATAATGGCCGCGCTGATGCCCTTGCTAGGCTGGCCTCGGCAACAAGAACAGACATCAGGAGGACGGTCCCACTGGAAATTTTGTTTCAGCCAGCTATCGAAGACGTCGAGGGAACACTTGGTGTTTGCATGAATGTTTCTCAAGAACCTTCATGGATGGACCCTCTAATCAAATACATTAAAGAGGGAGAGATGCCAGAAGCAAGCCAAGAGAGGAAGAAGCTAAGATACAGGGCCGCAAAATTCACTGTCATCGGAGACACGCTGTACAAAAAGGGGTTTCTGCTCCCCTTACTTAGATGCGTGCATCCCTTAGAAGTCCCTTCCATTCTGCAGGACGTACATGAAGGGTCGTGCTCAAGCCACATTGGGGGAAGATCCTTAGCGAAGAGGGTGATCACCCAAGGCTACTGGTGGCCGAACTTGGGGAAAGATGCTGCCGCATATGTTAAAAAGTGTGATAAATGCCAAAGATTTGCTACCATCCCTCACCAACCTCATCAGCCCCTCACCTCCATTACATCCCCATGGACGTTTGCAGTGTGGGGGATTGACCTGGTAGGACCCCTACCGAGGGCAGTCAATAACTATCGGTTCCTCATCATAGCAATTGACTACTTTTCAAAGTGGGTAGAGGCCGAACCGATGGTCACGATCACGGAGCAGAAGACCTTCCAGTTCATCTGGAAGAATGTGATATGCAGATATGGTCTACCCAACACCCTCATCTCGGATAACGGGACTCAATTCAAGAATGCCTCTCTGCAGAAGTACTGTGAGAGGGTAAGCATCAAACAATTTTTCTCCACCCCAGGCCGACCTCAGGCCAATGGGCAAACCGAAGTTACGAACAGGACAATCCTAGATGGGATTAAGAAGAGGCTTGAGGAGGCAAAAGGAAGATGGGTCGAGGAGTTATATGCAGTGTTGTGGGCATACAGGACGATAGTAAGGACCTCTACCGGGGAGACCCCATTCATGTTAGCTTATGGATCAGAAGCAGTCATCCCCACCGAAGTGGAGTTTCCTACTCATAGGGTCCAAATGTATGACCCCCAGGGAAATACGGAAGAGAGAAGACTTGACCTAGACCTGATTGAGGAAAGAAGGGAGGATGCTGAGATAAGGCAAGCTTCCTACCAGCAGAGGACCGCAAGGTTTTACAACCAAAGGGTGAAACAGAGGCCTATCGTAGTGGGAGACTTGGTTCTTAAAAAGACTTGGCAGAAACCCAACAAGCTCCATCCTAATTGGCATGGCCCATATAGGGTCATCGATGAAGTTGTCCCAGGGACCTACAGGCTAGAAAACTTAGAGGGGGAACCTTTTTCAAACCCCTGGAATGCAGATCATTTGAAGAAATACTATCAGTAGTGTTGTAAGGTCTTGAAAGGCCATAATTGTAATTAGGGTTGCTCCAACAGAACACTTGGAAAATTAATGAGAAATATCAGTGTTTCCTTCATCCTGTTGTCAGTCCTAGCATGCATGGAAAGTTGATCCCTCGGCTATAATGGGGACCAGTGGAGGGGACGACCCCTCCACTCTCCTCAAAAAAGACGAGGGAAGACTAAATTAAAATCCATTAATTTGGTTAGTTGATCCCTCGGCTATAATGGGGACCAGTGGAGGGGACGACCCCTCCACTCTCCTCAAAAAAGACGAGGGAAGACTAAATTAAAATCCATTAATTTGGAAAGTTGATCCATCGGCTATAATGGGGACCAGTGGAGGGGACGACCCCTCCACTCTCCTAAAAAAAGACGAGGGAAGACTAAATTAAAATCCATTAATTTGGAAAGTTGATCCATCGGCTATAATGGGGACCAGTGGAGGGGACGACCCCTCCACTCTCCTCAAAAAAGACGAGGGAAGACTAAATTAAAATCCATTAATTTGGTTAGTTGATCCCTCGACTATAATGGGGACCAGTGGAGGGGACGACCCCTCCACTCTCCTCAAAAAAGACGAGGGAAGACTAAATTAAAATCCATTAATTTGGAAAGTTGATCCCTCGGCTATAATGGGGACCAGTGGAGGGGACGAACCCTCCACTGCCCTAAAAAAAAGACGAGGGAAGACTAAATTAAAATCCATTAATTTGGTTAGTTGAACCCTCGGCTATAATGAGGGCCAGTGGAGGGGACGACCCCTCCACTGTCCTCAAAAAAGACGAGGGAAGACATTACTTAAAAGTAATTTGGTTACTTGAACCCTCGGCTATAATGAGGCCACATTAGGGGACGACCCCACAGTGGTCCTCAAAAAAGACGAGGGAAGGGTTAGTAGCATCAACAATGAGCAAGCCATAATAAAATGAAATAAGGAAGACAGCAAATATGGAAGAGACTGGTATTAATAAAATATAAGTGTCAAGTGTTTTTACAAGGCCTTTGAACAAAAAGTACAAAAATAAGGGTATGGGCTACAGGCAGCCACCCTAGGGGACGACATCAGAGGGCAGGGCCTCAACATCAATGGGAATGGTCTCCTCAGTTACCAGAACCGGATGATCTTCAGATGTACCGACCCCTTCGATCTGGACTTGGGACTCCACTTGGTTGAGGGCCTCGGCAATTAGAGGGTCGTCCAATTGAACACCCTCCAGTGATGGGCGAACAGAGGAGACGACATCGCCAAACTTGAGGACGACCCATCGGCAGACCGTCCTAATCCCCCTTTCCAGATATTCTAGGCCGAAGCCCTGAAATTCATCTGAAGTCTTGTATGCCTCAATAGCATCAGCCTCAGCTTTCTTGGTGGCTGCTTCCAGATCAGTCTTATGCTGGGCCTCCAGGTTGATCAGAGCCTCATCCCTATCCTTGATGATAAAGTCCTTGGCTTGCAGGTCGGCATCGTGCTGCCTCATCAGCTCATCTAGGACCCTAGCATGCTCGGTCCTGGCACTCTCAAGCTCAGCCCTCACAGTATCAAGCTCAATCTTTGCTGTATCTAGCTCTGCCTGCAACTCAGCCTCATGGTGAATGGCCCTCTCAGCTTCGTGAAACTTTTGTTGATTCTCGGCCATCCACTTGGTGGCTGAGGTCAAGGCACAAACAGACTGCAAGAAAAATGAAAATATATCAAGAGGGGCCGAGGGAACAGTTAGTGAAAATGAAATTAAAGAAGGTCAAGACCAATACCTGAGCAAGGGAGTGCAGACCGTAGTCGTACACTTTGGCAGGGGGCATCTTTGCCAAGAACTCGTAGTCAGAGGCCGACGGTGCAGAGAACATCGAGGCCTTGGCCGCCCTCAAATTGGCAATAAGAGATGAGGGGTCGGCCCTCAGATGGGTCAGACTCTGAGACCAGAAGGCCCCCATGCTTGATGAAGAGGTTGCCCCCTCAGAGGCCTCGGCCCTGGCCCTCGTCTTAGGGTCAGGACGAGGCTCGACTGGAGCCTCAGGCTCCTTCCTTTTGTGGCTAACAGCTGTCGGCTCAACAACTGTCGGCCCTGAGGCCCTTGTCTTCTTGGGAGCTTGCTGAGGCTCCTTCCCCTTCTTCTTTGTCAGACCAGCAAGAAGGCTTGGAGCAGTCATATCCCAGAGGTAATCTGACACGCCTGCAGGACGACCTGGAAAGGATACGATGAATCAGGAAAGTTCAGAGATAAAGAGAGAACACTTCAAAAATAAGTAAAGAAGGGAAAATGTTCAGTATAACTCACATAGTTCTGTCAGAGGGCCGACCCTCAGACCAGCCTCTTTAAGGAAGCGAGGGGTCATCAAATCTTCGAACTTTGGGATCTCACCCTCTCTCCCTCGTCCCCTCAGATACTCAATAATATCCCTCTCCTCCAAGCTAAGTCCGGGGTCTGACCTAGATTTCATGGAGGGGTTAGACCATCTGTTAGGAACCCTCGGAGCATCGGCAGAAGGGGACGCCTCGGTGGAGCTCTCCCATGCCCCAGATATGAAGAAGAACCTTTTTTTTCCAATCATGATTGGAAGTTTGAGCCACGTGGAGCATCTTCTTCTCAGACCTTCTCGCTCCCAGATGATAGTATCCGGGCTATTTAGATGAAGAGGTGATATTGTAGCAGGCCAAGAACACGTCGGACGAGGGCTCATCAGTGAAAGAGTTTTTCCACAAAGAGATATAACCCAGAATCGTCCTCCATGAGTTGGGTGGAAGTTGAGAGGGGGAGACGCCCAGAGCCGACAGAATATCTACAATAGCAGGATGGAAGGGAAGTCTAACACCTACCTTGAACATTTGCTCGTAGACTGCAATCTCTCCCTCTTCTCCCTCAAAAACCCTCTCAGTATCTGAGGGAGCCCTCATAGTCACCCCAGAAGGCACTCCGTAAATATGCCTCCATATCAGAAGGTCCCTATCCCTAACAGTGGAGATAAAAGACGAGGCATGGGAGGTATCGACCTCATCATCTGTATCGTCATCCTCGTCCTCCTCATCACCTGCAGGAGGACCCTGAGGAAAAGCCACTTGGAAGGCGTTGGGAGACAGGGTTGTCACAGGGACAGCCTCAGAGGGGATTGTACCCTCAGTCTCTCGTCCTGGGCTAAGGTCAGGTGAGTCCCTTCTACCAGAAGTTCCAGCACCAGTTGGAGAGGAGTTTCTCTCGTCCATTTCACTTGGTTTGGGAGTATCGGCCGGACGAGACGACGACCCACAAGACTCAGAGGGTTCAGATGGTCTTATGGTGGCAAGAGGAATGGGAAAGATGGGTCGTACCCAATTAGGGTCGGCCCCTCATCTCCTCTCTTCCTCTTCCTCTATTCGTCTGATCTCGGTAAATAGTTTCTCTTTCAAGGACGGGAATTCAGACACCAGGTTGTAAAGCCGTGCAAGGGTGAAAACCCAAATGAGCCCGTAAACGACCCCGGAGGAAGCACGAACACCTCGTATGGGACCAATGTAACATGTAGGAACTGACCGCGTAGTCCCGGGGCACCCAATTTGAGAATATGACGATAATGTGTAAAAATCACACTTAGAATTAAAAAAAGGCCATTTGAGGATGAAATCCCAAACCATCCCCCAAACGGCCCCGTAGGAGGCACGAACACCTCACACGGGACCAATCTAACTTGTAGGAACTGGTCGCGTAGTCCCGGGTCTCCTGATTTGAGAGTATGATGATAATTTGCAAAAATCACACTTAGACTTAAAAAATGGCCGTTTGAGGGTGAAATCCCAAACCCATCCACAAATAACCCCGTAGGAGGCACGAACACCTCACTCTGGACCCATGTAACTTGTAGGAACCTACCGCATAGTCTCGGGTCTCCTGGTTTGAGAATATGACCACAATTTTCAAAAATCACACTTAGACTTAAAAATACGCCGTTAAAGGGTGAAAACCTAAACCAGCCCCCAAATGACCCCGTAGGAGGCACGAACACCTCGCACGGGACCAATTTAACTTGTAGGAACTGGACGCATAGTCCCGGGTCTCCCGGTTTCAGAATATGACGATAATTTGCAAAAATCACACTTAGACTTAAAAAAAGGCCGTTTGAGGGTGAAAATCCAAACCAACCCCCAAACGGCCGCGTAAGAGGCACGAAACCTCGTACGGGACCAATGTAACTTCTAGGAACTGGTCGCATTGTCCCGGGTCTCCCGGTTTGAGAATATGATGATAATTTGCGAAAATCACACTTAAACTTAAAAATAAGCCGTGCAAGGGTGAAAACCCAAATGAGCCCGCAAACGACCCCGTAGGAAGTACGAACACCTCGCACGGGACCAATGTAACTTGTAGGAACTGGCCGCATAGTCCCGGGTCTCCCGGTTTGAGAACATGATGATCATTTGCAAAAATCACACTTAGACTTAAAAAAAGGCCGTTTGAGGGTGAAAACCCAAACCAACCCCCAAACGGCCTCGTAGGAGGTACGAAACCTCGTACGGGACCAATGCAACTTCTAGGAACTGGTTGCATAGTCACGGGTCTCCCGGTTTGAGAATATGATTATAATTTGCAAAAATCACACTTAGACTTAAAAACAAGCCATTAAAGGGTGAAAACCCAAACCAGCCCCCAAACGACCCCGTAGGAGGCACGAACACCTCGCACGGGACTAATGTAACTTGTAAGAACTGACCGCATAGTCCCGAGTCTCCCGATTTGAGCATATGATGATAATTTGCAGAAATCACACTTAGACTTAAAAACAAGCCGTTAAAGGGTGAAAACCTAAACGCGTCAGCAAACGACCCCATAGGAGGCACGAACACTTCGCACGGGACCAATGTAACATGTAGGAACTGGCCGCATAGTCCCGGGGGTCTCCCGATTTGAGAATATGACGATAATTTAAAAAAATCACACTTAGACTTAAAAATAACCCGTGCAAGGGTGAAAACCCAAACCAGCTCGCAAACGATCCCGTAGGAAGTACGAACACCTCGCACGGGACCACCGTAACTTGCAGGAACTGGCCGCGTAGTCTCGGGTCCCCCGATTTAAGAATATGACGATAATTTGCGAAATTTACTCTTAGACTTAAAAACAAACCGTTTGAGGGTGAAAACCTAAACTAGTCTATGTAACTTGTAGGAACTGACCGCATAGTTCTGGGGCTACCGCTTTGAGAATGCGACGATAATTTCCAAAAATCACACTTAGACTTAAAAACATCCCGTAAAAGGGTGAAAACCAAAACCAGCCCCCAAATGACCCCGTAGGAGGCACGAACACCTCGTACGAGACCAATGTAACTTGTAGGAACTGGATGCATAGTCCCGGGGCTCCCAATTTGAGAATATGACGATAATTTGTAAAAATCACACTTAGATTTAAAAAGGACCGTTTGAGTGTGAAATCCCAAACCAGCCCCCAAACGGCCCCGTTGGAGGCATGAACACCTCGTACGGGACCAATGTAACTTGTAGGAACTGACCGCATAGTCCCGGGTCTCCCGGTTTGAGAATATGACGATAATTTTCATAAATCACACTTAGACTTAAGAACAAGCCATTAAAGGGTGAAAACCCAAACTAGCTCCCAAACGACCCCGTAGGAGGCATGAACACCTCGCCCGGGACCAATGTAAGTTGTAGGAACTGACCGCGTAGTCCCGGGTATCCCGGCTTGAGAATATGACGATAATTTGCAAAACTCACTGTTAGACTTAAAAATAAGCCGTTAAAGGGTGAAAACCTAAACTCATCTGCAAAGGACCCCGTAGGAGGCACGGACACCTCGCACGGGACCAATGTAACTTGTAGGAACTGGCCGTGTAGTCCCGAGTCTCTCGGTTTGAGAATATGATGATAATTTGCAAAAATCACACTTAGACTTAAAAATAAGCCGTTAAAGGGTGAAAATCCAAATCTATCCCCAAATGACCCCGTAGGAGGCACGAACACCTCGCATAGGACCAATGTAACTTAAAGGAACTGGCCGCATTGTCCCGGGTCTCCCGGTTTGAGAATACTACGATAATTTGAGAAAACCACACTTAGACTTAAAAAAAGGCCGTTTGAGGGTGAAATCCCAAACCAGCCCCCAAACGGCCCCGTAGGAGGCACGAACACCTCGCACGGGACCAATGTAACTTGTAGGAACTGACCGCGTAGTCTCGGGTCTCCCGGTTTGAGAATATGACAGTAATTTGTAAAAATCACACTTAGATTTAAAAACAAGCTGTTAAAGGGTGAAAACCCAAACCAGCCCCCAAACGACCCCGTAGGAGGTATGAACACCTCGCACGAGACCAATGTAACTTATAGGAACTGACCACATAGTCCCTCGGGTCTCTTGGTTTGAGAATATGACAATAATTTGTAAAAATCACACTTCGACTTAAAAACAAGCCGTTAACGGGTGAAAACCCAAACCATCCCGTAAACGACCCCGTAGGAGGCACGAACACCTCACACGGGAGCAATCTAACTTGTAGGAACTGGCCGCGTAGTCACGGGTCTCCCGATTTGAGAATATGATGATAATTTACAAAAATCACACTTAGACTTAAAAAATGGCCGTTTGAGGGTGTAATCCCAAACCCGTCCACAAACAACCCCGTAGGAGTCATGAACACCTCACTCTGAACCAATGTTACTTGTAGGAACTGACCGCATAGTCTCGTGTCTCTTGGTTTGAGAATATGACTATAATTTGCAAAAATCACACTTAGACTTAAAAACAAGCCGTTAAAGAGAGAAAACCTAAACGAGCCCCTAAATGACCCCGTAGGAGGCACGAACACCTCGGACGGGACCAATGTAACTTGTAGGAACTGGCCGCGTAGTCCCGAGTCTCCTGGTTTGAGAATATGATGATAATTTGCAAAAATCACACTTAGACTTAAAAAAAGGCCGTTTGAGGGTGAAAACCCAAACCATCCCCCAAACGGCCCCGTAGGAGGCACGAACAACTCGTACGGGACCAATGTAACTTGTAGGAACTGGTTGCATAGTCCCGGGTCTCCCGATTTTAGAATATGACGATAATTTCCAAAAATCACATTTAGACTTAAAAACAAGCCATTAAAGGGTGAAAACCCAAATCAGCCCCCAAACGAACCCGTAGGAGGCACGAACACCTCGCACGGGACCAATGTAACTTGTAGGAACTGACCACGTAGTACCGGGTCTCTCGGTTTGAGTATATGACAATAATTTACAAAAATCACACTTAGATTTAAAAACAAGCCGTTAAAGGGTGAAAACCCAAACCAGCCCCCAAACGACCCCGTAGGAGGTACGAACACCTCGCACGAGACCAATGTAACTTATAGGAACTGACCACATAGTCCGTGGGGTCTCTCGGTTTGAGAATATGACAATAATTTGTAAAAATCACACTTAGACTTAAAAACAAGCCATTAAAGGGTGAAAACTCAAACTAGCTCGCAAACGACCCCGTTGGAGGAATGAACACCTCGCACGGGACCAATGTAACTTGTAGGAACTGGCCGCGTAGTCTCGGGTCTCCCGATTTGAGAATATGACGAGAATTTGCAAAAATCACACTTTGACTGAAAAATAACCCGTGCAAGGGTGAAAACCTAAACCAGCCCGCAAACGATCCCGTAGGAAGTACGAACACCTCGCACGGGACCAATGTAACTTGCAGGAACTGGCCGCGTAGTCCCGGGTCCCCAGATTTAAGAATATGACGATAATTTGCAAAAATTACTCTTAGACTTAAAAACAAACCGTTTGAGGGTGAAAACCCAAACTAGCCCTCAAACGACCCCGTAGGAGGCACGAACACCTCACACGGGACCAATGTCACTTGTAGGAAAAGGCCGCATACTCCCGGGTCTCCCGGTTTGAGAATATGACGATAATTTCCACTCCGATATGTACTTTTTTTGTTTGAGTAAATTTTTTTCGTAAATTACTGGGTTACTTGTATCGTATCTTTTTTGTATCCTATTTTTTTGCAGGATAACAGTTTATCGTTGGCATATATTCACGTGGAACACACAGATAACTCAATGGTTTACAATAAGTGGTTTATTCATGATTCCATTTTTTTGTATCATGGCCGTGCGGCCTTTTGTTGTTTTATTGTTGACTTTTATGGCCGTGCGGACATTTGTAAGTTAATTGTTATATTTTGTGGCCGTACGGGCTTTATGTTAGGCAGGTTTTGTATTAGAAGGTTTTGGAATGTCTAGAAAATAGAGGAAACTCTGCCCAATTTTTTTTGGTCCTGTGAACTGTTAAAGACTTATAATATTTTGAAGTTTGTATGTACATTAATTTATTATCAACGTGCAATATTATTAATTTTTGAATTTTATGCTTTCAAATAATTAATTTTTTTTTCTTTGTATAAAAAATTTGTCACAGTTCAAAACCGTGGCAAAAGTGTATCATATTTTGGCACGGTTTTGAACTGTGCCAAATTTTTTTTAACTATGCTGAATCTGGCACAGTTAAAAACTGTGCCAGAAATATCAAATTCTGACACGGTTTAAAAGTGTGCCAAATTTTTTTAAACTATGCTGAATCTGGCACAGTTAAAAACTATGCCAAAAGTGTGCCAGAAATATCAAATTCTTGCACGGTTTGAAAGTGTGCCAGAAGTGTTCCTGTTTGGTCAAATCTGGCACACTTTTGAGCCGTGCCAGAAAAAAAATTGCCATTTTGGAACACCTGATTCTAGTACAGTTCAAAATCGTGCCAGATTTGATTTGGCACAGTTCTAAACCGTGCCAGATTCCTATTTTTGGCATAGTGTTGGTCAACATGTCATCGATGTACACCTCCATATTTTTGCCAATATGCTCTGCAAACACATTGTTCATCATCCGCTGATATATAGCACCTGCATTCTTAAGACCAATAGGCATAACATTGTAATAATATGTTCCTCGAGGGGTAATGAAAGAGGTACTTTTCCTGTCTTCTAGCTTCATTTTAATCTGATTGTATCCGAAGTAGGCATCCACGAAGCTTAGAAATTTATGCCCAAAGTTGCATCTACCAGCTGATCTATTCCGGGCAGAGGGAAATGATCTTTTGATCAAGCTTTATTCAGTTCTGTGAAGTCCATACACATTCTCCATTTGTTGTTATTCTTTTTCACCATCATAACATTATCCAGCTAATCAGGATATTTGACGTCTTCGATGACAAAAGACTTTTGTAACTTTTTCTCTTCCTCTTGAATAGACTGATTCTTCTACGGACTAAAGACTCTTCTTCGTTACTTCACTGGTTTAATCTCTTTATTGATGTTAAGATCGTGACATAAGAAAGCTGGGTCTATCCCCGACATATCTTCATGACTCTACGCGGATACTTATTTTCTGTGCTTTAGAAATGCCACCGGCTCTTGCTTCAATACCGGATTAAGTGAAGCACCAATCCGAGTTGTTCTTTCTGGTTGCTCGTCATCCAGACTAATGCTTTTTGTTGCCTCTATGACGTGGCTTTTAACGAGTTCCATTTCATCTTTTGGGTCTAAGGTTTTAATCTCAAACTCATTAGATTCATCCACTTGATAAGTGGTAGTTTTCTTCCCGGCTTCCTCCAATTCTTCTTGCTCGGCAGATGAGTAGTAACATTCCCAAGCTACTTTTTGATCACCCTTCACAATTCCAACCCTAAAGTTGGTCGGGAATTTTAAACACTGATGTACAGTGGATGGAACTGCTTCAAAATTTTTTAAGCATACTCCCCCATGATTATATTGTAGGCTGATTGGACGTTTTTATCCATCACGACAAAGTGGACCTTTTCTGATCTGTAAGCAGGCTAGGTACTAATCAACATGTCTAATTTGATCGTCCCGAGAGAAAAAACTTTTTCTCCGGAGAACCCAATGAATGGCCTGTGATATGGCTCCAACTGACCAAGTTTTAAGTTCAAACTATCGAAGCAAGGGTAGAGCATGATGTCTTCCGAGCTAATATTGTCCATCAGTACTCGTGAGATGATTATATCTTTCAATCTTATTTTTATCACTAGAGGATCATCCTGAGGATATAAAACACCTTCGATATCATTTTTGGAAAAACCAATGACCAGCTTTTCTTTGTTAACCTTCCTCGTGCGATCCTCTTTTACTAGACTTATCCGTTGTATATAAAACAAGCTTGTGCCTCATTGAGGTAATATTTTCTCTCAGCGGTATGATCACCCCCTCCTGCATCTCCACCTGTAATTATGTTACACTCGAATGAACCAAAATGAATTGAAAATACTTCACGCTCAGGTTGTCTTGGCCTTTTTGGGGATCGGGGTCATCTTCAGGGTCATCTTCATAGTACTTTTTCTTATCGTCTCTTGGTCGGCAAGGAGAATTGGACCTCTGCCGAGCTCTATTGTTAGTCCTCCCACCATCCTGGCGATCAACGTACTTATTAAGCTTTTCTCGTCTAATGAGTGCCTCTATCTCATTTTGGAGAGCTACACACTGCTTGGTCGTGTGATTACGATCCTTATGGAACTCGCAATACTTGGATTTATCCCTTCTTTCGGGAGCTATCCTCAGTTTTTCTGGCCAATTTAGTTCCTCGTTATTCTTTATCTTATCCAGAATGTGGTTTGTATCCACCTTTGAGGGAGTATAATTTGTATACTTCCTCATATGTTATAATGCTTATTTGCCTTTCGACTGCCTGCTCCCATCGTTATTCTTGTGATCTTTCCCCTCCGGTTTACCTTCGACTTTAGTTTTTTCCTTTGCCTCAGCATTTTTCTTCGTAGCCATAAATTCTTTGGCATTCATAATTTTGGCTGCTTTGGCCATCAATTCAGCTATGGATTTGGGGGGATCCTTGGCCAGGGTGTAGTACAGATTGTCTAGTAAAAGACCACTCATGAGAGTCGTGATGGCTGTCTTCTCCTCATAGCCAATGACTTCCAGTTTCTCATTGTTAAAACGAGTGATATAGTCCCTGGTTCTTTCTCCTTCCTTCCGTCTAACGCTCAACAGATGTGCTACCCTTTTAACCGACTTTGCACCCAAATAGAAATTTCCTATAAATGGCTCGGCCAATTGATGGAAGGTCGCAATCTTTTCCCGAGGAAGGCTAATGTACCATATCTGAGCGGATCCAGTAAGGGTTCCTGAGAATGTTCTACACCTCATTTCGTCTAGGACTGCATAAATATCTGCTGTAGCTTGATATTGCTCTATGTGAAGAATGGGATCGAGTTTTCCATCATACTTAGGTGTGACCACATGAGCTTTGAACTTTGATGGTGTGGGGAAATTCACAATTGCTTGTATAAATGGAGATCCTTTGATAAAGGTTCTTTGGAGAGGATTTTTGGCCTTAACCATTTCCCCTTATATGTCTTCTAGTCTCTAAATAGACCCTTTCCAAGCATCATTGTCAACCTCTGATCTAATTATATTCGCATGAGCAGCAGATCGAGCAGAATTCTCCTCTTGGGATATTTCTATACGAGCTACAGGCCTGGGATTGGGGTGTGACTGGGCTGATCCTTCCCTTAAATCATTTGGTCATTGAGAATTTCTCGACGCAATCTGAGGAGCATTTTTATTTCTCCTAGGTCCCAAACAATCGAAAGGAGAAACTCTGCTCAAGCTTTCCAGAGTACTTGTTCGTTCTGGAGTTAGAGTAACATCTTCTTGAGAATCCAAAATTCTTATAGGTGAAGTTAGGCTAGGGTGATAGGATGAATCACTTGAATTCTCGGTATGACAAAATTCAATATGTTTAGATCGTGAAGACGATGGGAGCATGATTCTACGAATGCTTCGTTGTCCTAACTGGGTAGATCCTTCGTTTTGGACAGTTTGAATGAACTGTCGCATGGCTTCCTACATAGCTGTTTGTCCCTTGGCTAAATTTACCAGGATCCCAGTGATATCAATTGTATTTGGAGGAGCAGAAGGGTTTTGAGGATTCCCGTCGTTGTTCCTGTTGCTAGATTCTGGGACATCAACCATTTCTAATGAGTTTTTAGTGAAAAACACTACATATAGTCGTTCCCACAGATGTCGTCAATCTGTTGATGTAAAAAGCTAGATTTTATCTAATTAATTAATCACAGATAAATATGAAATAAGAAATAAGACAAAGGATTTTTAAAGTGGTTCAGCCTTAATGAAATGGCCTACGTTCACTGTTTTGTATTGCTGGGTGTTTTGCCTTAATCTTGATTATCTTCACTTATGATAGCTTACCCTGCCATGAGGGTATTACAATGTACTTATAGCCCTTGGGCTACCCATATGAATAGACAATACACCGCCATTAGATAGGCATATGTGTCGGTACATGATAAGAATATTCACTAAATCTGTCTTGGTCGTTTAGTCTTCCTAGATAATTGTTCGGTATACCAAGTAGCTTGGTATACTTAGTAACTCAACGCGTTAAGTTGCTCGGTACGTATATTTATGCCATGCTGAATGACACGTGTCTTAACATAACAGGTCCACATTAGCTGACTAATTTTTGTATCAAAACCTGTTTTAAAAAACTGTATTAAAACGGTTTTTAAAAATGATCTACAGACTATTTTAAAAACTGTTTTAAAAAATTTTTGAAAACGGTTTTTAAAAACTGTTTTAAAACCGGTTTAAAACCAGTTTTTAAAAATTGTTTATAAACTATTTTTAGAAAACGGTAGTTAACAATAGTTTTCAAATACTGTTTTTCACAAATTGTTTGTAAAAACTATATTTAAAAACTGTTTTACACGAATTGTTTAGAAACTGTTTTTCGAACACTGTTTCTAAAAATTTATTTTTAGAATTATTTAAAACACTGTTTTAAACACTTAAATACTATTTTAAAAAATGATTTATATTTTTTATAACCGTTAAAATTATTTAAATGTTTCAAAAAATCTATCAATTTACTTTTTTGGTAAAATCTATTTATTTTAGTCAAACATATTTTATGTTAGTCAATTTTTTATTTATTTTTAAAATAAATATTTAACTGTTTGACTCACGGGGTTTACTTTAATTTTTGACTCATTAGGTTGTTTGTTAGTCCAAAGTAGGCATTTGCCTATGAAAATTATGTCATGGCAATTTTTGCCATAAATTTTTTTGCCTACTTAGCTAGTTGCCCACTTCACAAATAATCGAGCCCTTAAAAATTAACTCTCATACACATGAGAGTTAACAATTTGTTTGTCAATGAGGATTATTCTGGAAGTCATTTATCATTGATGGAAATTGAGATATTAATATAAAGTCTTGTTAACTCTATTAGTTATAAGAGGTAATAAAATTGTTACCAGATCTATTAGGGTCCGTTTTTTTATCAGGAAACTTAAGCGGAAAAATAATTCTCGGGAAAAGTGAAGTGAAGTGAAGTAAAGGAAAAGGGAAACTATTTTCTTGTGTGTGTTTGGTTAATAGGAGGAAAACTGTAAGAAAATTATAAATAAAATAAAAAGTATATACATATACACATATATAATTATAATTTTATAATAAATATGAGTATTATATATGTTGATACCAAATTTAATCTGCTGACATGGACCAATCATATGAAGACTCGTGTCTAACAACAAGCACTTCCGATATGATCACACGCTCCGAGGAACCATGTTACTCCGAGGAACTCATACGCTCCGAGGAACAGACCTCTCCGAGGAACTCTTTAGCACCGAGAAGCTCAAGCGGTCTGAGCAACTCAGACGATCCGAGCTGTACCTCGAAGAAGGATACCAACAGTTTAACTGCTCATTAAATGCTTATCATTTGGACGCACACGCAAAAAGGGCATTAAATGCATTACCCTTTCATATGTATATCATTTAATGTATTACCCTTTCACATTTTAACCTCAGGGCTAAAAATACATTGTACAATCCTCATTGTAAGGGACCCTGAATCCATAGTGGAATTTCTTGATAGAACTTATAATCGAGAATTCCCAAACATTCAGTAATAAAGCATCAGTGGACGTAGGCCATTCTTATAAGGCTGAACCACTTTAAAATTCTTTGTCTCATTTATTTATCTGTGATTGAATAATTAGAGTAATCTAATTTTTTACATCAACAGATTGGCGCCGTCTGTGGGAAACGACTGATAATATCGTTTTTCATCAAAAATAATCCATTAGCAATGGCGGATATTCCTGAATCCAGCAATCGAAACGCTGGAACCCCTCTAAATCCATCTGCTCCACCAATTATTCCAGATCTGACTGGAATAATGGCAAATCTGGCTTAGGGACAGACTGTCATGTAAGAAACAATGCGATAACTCATCATCCAGACCCTCCATGGCGGTGCATCAGCCCATTCCGGACCACGCAGCATTCAAAGGAATACCCGTGCGCCTTGTTCACGTACTAGGCGTACCGATTCACATCGCAATGAGGAATCTGATGATTTTTCTTATCATCCTGGGCGAACTTCGTCGGTGCGAGCCAAAGATACTGAACAACGTGTCACCGTCTCCCCAAAAAGGACCAGCGCATTGGAAAGATTAAGTAGGGTTTATCCTTTCAATCGATTAGCCCCTAGGAGGAACAAAAGTCCTCTTAATGCAGTGTCGAGGAGCTTTCGATGACCATCAGATTTAAGGGAAGGATCTTCCCAGTCGCGACCAGCTGCTCGTCAAGATAGATCCTATGACCGACTAGCTGGTCGTCAAGATAAATCCCAGGAGGCCACTTCAACGCGATTAGTTGCTCGAACCAATAGGCCAGAGGAAGGAAATGATGCATGGAAAGGACCTATTCAGAGGCTGGAGAATAGATTAGGGGAAATGTCTAAGGCCAAGAACCCTCAACAACGAACCTTTGTTCGAGGAACACCTTTTGTCCAGGACATTGTTGATTTTCCAATACCATCAAAGTTCAAAGAACCTGTTGTGACTCCCAAGTATGATGGAAAGACTGACCGTGTCCTTCATATAGAACAATACCAAGCTGCAGCCGACATCTATGCTGTCCCAAATGAGATGAGATGTAGAGCATTCTCGGGAACACTTACCGGATCTGCTCAAATATGGTATAATAGTCTTCCTCGGGGTAAGATTTCAACTTTTCTTCAACTGGCCGAGCTATTCATTGGGAATTTCTGCTTTGGAGCAAAGCTAGTTAAACGAGTAGCACATTTGTTAAGTGTTAGACAAAAAGCTGGTGAGAGTACCAGAGATTATATAACTCGTTTTAATAACGAGAAACTCGAAGTCATTGATTATGAGGAGAAGACAGCGATTACCGCTTTAATGAGTGGACTACTGCCAAACAAGTTGTACTACACTTTGGCCAAAGATCCACCTCAAACCATGTCGGACCTGATGGGAAAAGCGTCCAAGATTATGAATGTCGAGGAAGTTATGTCTGCGAAGAAGAATATGGACGCCAAAGAAACCAAGGTGGAAAGTGATAAAGTTAAGAAGAAAGAATATAAGAACAATGGTGGTGACAAACAATCCAAAAATAGGTTGTCATGGGAAGTCTTGAGGAAATTTGATAAGTACACACCTTTGAAGGCAAACATCAACCACGTCTTGGAAGAAATTAAGAACAGCGAGGAGTTAAACTGGCCAAAGAAAATGAAGGCAGACCCTGACACGAGGAATAGGAAAAAATATTGCGAGTTCCACAAGGATCATGGCTATATGACCAAAAATTGCATAGCTCTTCAGAATGAGATTGAAACACTCATCCGACGAGGAAAGCTAGCAAAGTATGTTGATCAGGGAGGCGAAAGAAGAAACAACGACCGAACTAGAGAGAGGTCTAGATCTCCTCATCGAGCATAGGAGAACAAGAAGAGAAACCATGAAGTTGATCCAGAGGATGACCCCGATCTTCCCAAGAAACCAAGGCAGCCAGAACGAGAGGTATTTTCAATACGCTTTGGTTCATTTGATTGTAATGTTATTACAGGAGGAGATGCAGGAGGAGACCTTACTGTAGAAAGAAAAGCTTACCTCGGTGAGGCTCAAGCTTGCTCGTACATTCAGCGAATAAATCTAGCTGAGGAAAATCACCCAAGAAAGGTGAACAAGGAGAAATTGGTTATCGGTTTTTCAAAAAATGACCTTGCAGGTGTTTTATATCCTCATGATGACCCGCTGGTGATCAAAATGAGAATGAAGGAGGTCATGATTTCAAGATTACTGGTCGACAATGGTAGCTCGGCAGACATCATGATCTACTCGTGCTTTGATAGTTTAAATCTAAAGCTATCTCAACTGGAGCCTTACCACTGACCCCTCACTGGTTTTCCGGGCGAGAAAGTATTTCCACTTGGGACGATCAAGTTGGATATATTCATTGGTACGTGGCCTGCTTGTCGGACAGAAAGAATACGTTTCTTCGTGATGGATAAGAATGTCAAATCATCGTACAATATCATCATGGGAAGAGTAGGATTGAAAAAGCTCGAGGTTGTACCATCTGCAGTGCATCAGTGCCTAAAATTTCCAACAAACTTTAGAGTAGGAGTTATGAAAGGTGATCAGAAAGTAGCTCGGGAATGCTATTATTCATCCGCCGAGCAAGAAGAACTAGAAGAATCAAATAAAAAGACCACTACTTATCAAGTATATGAAGGTGCAAAAATTGAAACACTGGATCCTCGAGATGAGTCGCAACTCGTGAAGGGTCAAGTGGTGGAAGCTACTGAAAACATCATTCTGGAAGACGAGCACCCTGAGCGAACTACTCAAATAGGTTCATCGTTGGAAGCCTCATTAAAATAGGAATTGATAACTTTCCTTAGAAGCAGAAGACAAACTTTTTCATGGAGTCATGAAGATATGCGTGGGATAGACCCAAACTTCTTATGTCACGAGCTCAATGTGGATAAGGAGATCAAGCCTGTGAAGCAGAGAAGAAGATTATTCAGTCCCGAGAAGAATCAAGCTATACAGGAGGAAGTCGAGAAGCTCCAGAAAGCTTGTTTCATTGAAGATGTTAAATATCCAGATTGGTTAGCTAATGTGGTGATGGTAAAGAAGAAGAACAATAAGTGGAGGATGTGTGTAGACTTCACCGACCTCAACAAAGCATGACCAAAGGATCACTTTCCATTACCCCAAATTGATCAACTAGTGGATGCTACCTTGGGACACGAGTTGCTAAGCTTGATGGATGCTTATTCTGGTTACAATCAGATCAAAATGAAACCTGAAGATAGGGAGAGTACTTCTTTCATTACCCCTAGGGGAACTTATTGTTATAATGTTATGCCTTTTGGTATGAAAAATGTAGGTGCGACATATCATAGGCTGATGAACAAGGTCTTTGTTGAAAAAATCAGTGACAATATGGAAGTCTATGTTGACGATATGCTGACGAAAAGCAAGAAAGCTGCCGATCATCTAGTTGACTAAAGTCAGACTTTTGATCGACTAGATAAATATCAAATGAAGATGAACCTGACGAAGTGCATATTTGGAGTATGAGAAGGCATGCTCCTCGGGTACATTGTCAATCAACGAGTCATTGAAGAAAATCCTGAAAAGATCAAAGCTCTATTAGGGCTGCGATCTCCAACGACGAAGAAGGAAGTACAGAGTCTCATAGGACGAGTAGCGGCACTCAACAAATTTGTGTCACGAGCAACTGATAGATGTCTCCCATTCTTCAAGACACTCAGAAAGACTTTTGAGTGGAATGATGAATGTGAGAAGGCTTTTCAAGACTTGAATAAATACTTGGGAGCACCTCCACTGTTGTCCAGGCCGGTGATGGGAGAAAAATTGTATTTGTACCTTGCAGTGCCCGAGAATGCAGTTAGCTCGGCCTTGATCAGAGTGGAGAATGAGTACAAAAGCCAATTTACTACACAAGTAAGGTCTTTCGAGGAGCAGAGATCAGATATCCAAGGCTGGAGAAATTGGCACTGGCGCTGATTGAGGCGAGTAGGAGAATGAGACCATATTTTGAGGTTCATACCATAGTAGTATATACTGATATGCCATTGAGGCAAGCCCTGCATAAGCCAGAAAAATCAGGAAGATTGATGTACTGGGCAATAGAGCTCGTTTAATATGATATAGTTTATGAACCCAGATCATCGCTTAAAGGGCAGGCTGTAGCAGATTTTATAGCGGAGTTCACCTATCCTGATAGCTTCGAGGAACAAAAGTTGCTCGCTTATCAACCTGTGGATGTTACAGGATCAACAAACACAGGCTCAGACCAATTCCGATTGGTAAAAGGGCGTGTGGATGTTACAGGATGTGACGCAGAGATAGTTATGAGGACTCCAGATGAGAAATAAGAGTTGCTCACTGATCAACCTGTGGATGTTACAGGATCAACAAACACTAGCTCAGACCAACTCCGGTTGGTAAAAGGGCAAGTGGATGTTACAAGATCATTGAATTCGGGCTCAGACCAACTCCGGTTGGTAAAAGGGCAAGAAGAAATGATCGACGAAGAGCAAGAAAAATCCGAGGAGGAAATGAAGCAACAAATATTTCACCGAGGAACTCTAACTGATCAGAAATTTGAAGACGAGTTACCTATATGGAGACTATATGTAGATGGCTCATCTTGCACTGCAGGATGCGGCGCGGGGATAGTTTTGAGCACTCCGGATGAGGTCGATATGGAATACGCCTTGTGTTTCCAAATCAAAGCTCCCAACAAATGAGGCTGAGTATGAGGCCATGATTGCAGGACTTGGTTTAGCAAAAATTATGGAGGCGCAACAGATTATTGTCTTCAGTGATTCTTAATTGATCGTAAATTAAATGTTGGGAGTATATGCAGTAAGAGGAGAATTAATGATCAGATATCATGCAAAGGCAAAGGAACTGGTGTCAGAATTTGCCGTTATTCAGCTGATCAGAATACTGAGAATGGAGAATACGAGAGCAGACGCCCTAGCTCGACTAGCATCAGCTACTCGTACCGAGCTACGACAAATAATCCTAATTGAAGTGTTAGCTGGTCGGAGCATAGAAGAAGATCTGACAATGAACTTTATCACCCTTAATTTAGGACCATCTTGGATGGATTCCATCAGGGCATATATCGAGGAGGGAGAATTGCCAATTGACAAGCTCGCTGCCAAAAAATTGAAGTTTAAAGCTGCTCGGTATGTATTAACTAATGGTGTTTTATATACACGAGGAATTATGGCAGGTTTGCAGAGATGTGTTCACCCCTCTGAGGTGAAAGAATTAATTAAAGAGATCCACGAAGGGTCTTGTGGAGCACATGTAGCAGGTCGGACGCTTTTACAAAGGGTGATGACGCAAGGATATTACTGGCCGATAATGAGGGTTGATTGTATATACTATGCCAAGAAATGTGACAAGTGACAGCGCTTTTCTTTCATCCGAAGAACTCCACAAGCATTGTTGGCACCCATAACTTCCCCTTGGCCATTTGCATTATGGGGAGTTGATTTGGTTGGTCCACTGCCAACGACCCGAGGAAGATTCAAATACCTCGTCATCGCAGTAGATTATTTTACTAAGTGGGTAGAAGCTGAGCCACTCATTGATATGACGTACGAGAAGGTGTACCAATTTGTTTGGAAGAACATCATTTATCGATATGGTCTTCCTCATGATTTCATCACAGACCATGGAACATAATTTGATAACGAGGAGTTCGCTGCCTATTGCCATCAGTCAAACATATTGAAGGTCCACTCAGCACCAGGCCACCCTCAAAGCAATGGACAAACTAAATTAACAAATAGAACGCTGCTGAATGGTTTGAAGAAAATACTGGATGATGCGAAAGCAAATTAGATCAACGAGCTACAATCAATACTTTGGGCTTACCGAACTACTCCCCGAGTAGCAACTGGAGAAACACCATATATGCTGGCATTTGGAACTGAAGCTGTCATACCTGCCGAGTTGGGCCTTCCAACACACAGGGTATTGAATTTCAATTCCCCTGTCAGCGAATTAATGAGAAGACTGGACTTAGACATGCTCAAGGAAGTTAGAGAAGAAGCAGCCATCAGAAATGCTGCATACCAGCAGCGAACAACTTTGTTTTACAACGAGAGGGTGAAGAAATGCGACCTAAAAGAAGGAGACTATGTGTTGAAGAAAGTAATTCAAAAGCACAATAAACTGGAGGCAAATTGGCATGGACCATACCGAGTTACAAAAGTTGTTCGACCAGGAACTTATCGAATAGCAACTCTAGAGGGAGAGGATTTTAAGAATGCATGGAACGCAGAGCACCTACGCAAGTATTATCAGTGATGTATAATCCCATGTAATGCAGTTCCATCATTATGAATAAAATGAAGATATTCTGCCAAAGTTCTTCCTTTTATTGAGAATTTTTTGGGGAATACTAGTGTTACACACTACTCGGTAAAGCTGTAGACTGCTCAGCCAAATATTCCTAAAAATGCCAACTTCGATTGGTTAGGAAACCAAATATTCCTAAAAATGCCAACTTCGGTTGGTTAGGAAACAAAACATTCCTAAAAATGCCAACTTCGGTTGGTTAGGAAACCAAATATTCCTAAAAATGCCAGCCTGTTTGGCTAGGAAACAAAATATTCCTAAAAATGCCAACCTGTTTGGCTAGGAAACAAAATATTCCTAAAAATGCCAACTTCGGTTGGTTAGGAAACCAAATATTCCTAAAAATGCCAACCTGTTTGGCTAGGAAACAAAATATTCCTAAAAATGCCAACCTGTTTGGCTAGGAAACAAAATATTCCTAAAAATGCCAACATGTTTGGCTAGGAAACAAAATATGCTCGCAAATGCCAACTTATGTTGGTCGAGAGGTAAGATTACATCCAGAAAGCAATAAAAGTCTACTAACTATGGCTAGTCGGAGATCAAAACTCACCAACTATAGTTAGTCGACAAGCAAAATTTACCGATCTTGGTTGGTCGGAAACATTTTATGGGTAAAATTATTTCAAAAAGACTAACTATAGCTGTTCGGGGATAAAAACCCACTAACTGTAGTTGGTCGACATGGAGAATTTAACGACCTTGGTTGGCTGGAAAAATTTTAAATATTTTATATACTCGTGACTTTATTATTAAGTGATCGAGCAATATTATTGAAACTTGAAACATTTTAATTATTACTAAGTTGGTCGACAAACAACACAATATTGTTATCTTTTTAACAAATATAAAGTGTTTGATAATTACAAGACGAAAGCAATCAAGATTTGCAAACAAAAATGAAAGTCTTTCATTGAATTTAAAATAAATTACATTGATAATGAAATTACAGTTACATTGACATGTATACTAACTATTACATCAAAAATTCCTATTCTACTGGTCTCTTCCCCTCTGCTTTTGACACAGGTTCCTCGCCATCAGGCGGATCATTTAAAGATAGAGGAGAATTGATGAAGTTGAGATCCTTCAACATCCTGACATTCATCACGGATGGTCGATCTAAGAGAAACTCGGGACGAGATACCTCGATTTGAGAATGTAAATTGTAGTCACCGAGATACTTTGAAATTAAGCTCAGGAGGAATGGCCCGAGCAGGGATCCAATCCATGTCCAAATTGTATGGTGGCACAGGCAAGTCGAGCAACCCGGGATCATGGTAGTCCCACAGATAATGACCTTGTTCGAGTTTCAGAACACCTAAGGCATTCAGCCAGCCTTGGTTGTAGCCCTCATCGTTGGAATTCTCGATACGATCGTCCAAGTGGAATAGTGCTTCGTTGTATCCATCCATTCAGAACTCCCTGGGCTGTTTGTGGAATTGATATGTTATCCTTTCTAGCTGCTCGTGGAGATTCTTGATGAAAATCTCCTTATTCTCCAAGACTGACTTCTGCGCGGAGAGCTGTTTTTCCAGGTCCCTAATCTTCTTTGACATATCAGACAACTCCTGGTTCTTCTCCATTAGTTGGAAGGCCTGGTTCTCTAAAGCATACTGAGTCCTATGTTCCTCGATAAGAACCCGAGATGCTCTTGCTCGTCCCCTAGGAGCTCTTTCTTGTCCCCGAGAAGATGTGGAAGGGTCCGACCTCTTCAAGGTGTCCAACTCTTCCCTTAACTTGGCGTTCTCAACCTCTAAGAACGAAAATCCCTCGTCGCTCACTGGGATCAAGGCACTAGAAGTGGAAGCTGCAGACTTCAATTGTGACAGCCCCTTTTGCAGTTTGTTGTTTTCCTTTTCCAGCAACTCAGCAATCTGTCTACATTCTTCGACCTCACCTCTCAGGGTTCTCTCTCTTACATCGTACCCAGCAAAAAGCTTCTCGTAGCCCTTGTTGTCAATGATCTGCTGGTACTTTTTCTCGTACCCCTCATGCAACAAGGTAGTGGATTCTTTGTATTGAAGTTGAAGGTCTTCGAGGGTGCCTTGAAGATCCTCAATTATTTCATAGTAGGCAACATTATTTGCTACAACCTGATCAAGCAGACACTTCAGATATTGATATGCCTCCACTGCTTGTTCTGAAGCATCATGACCAAGTATGTCGACAACTTGTGCAGCACCCTGGTCTGTGTGACCAGCCTTAAAGTACTCATTACATTGTCGCAGCAACTTTGTATCATGGGCAGATAGGAGTTCCATCCTAGCCAGAAACTAGCAGAGAAAGAAGAGCAATCATCAATAAGAAGAATAAGTAGAGTATGAATGAAAGATAGACAACAGTATGCAAAAAAGTTCAAGTTTTATTAGATTATAGTTCAGAGTTACATCTTTTGGGTTACAATTGATAAAGAGAAACAAAATAAAGAGAAGCCCGAACAACACTACACCTTTTCCTTATCTCCCAAGACCTTCTTGGGAGGTTGGGATGAAGAGGTAGGTTGCTCGGAGGGAAGGGATAGTTGCTCGGGGAGAATAGGCAGTTGCTCGGAGGAAGAAACAACTTGTTGATTTTCCTCGGCAGCAGGCTGGATGGCTAGGGCATGATCTCCCATCACCATCGAAGACTCTTCGGAGGTAGCTTCATCCTCTTCTAACTCTTTTGGAGTTGGAGAGGGACCAGGGATATGTCTCTAGAAGAGCTCGAAAGACTCGTCGACCTTCATCTCCTGAAGGGCAGTAACCCATCCATCCCTAAAGTATTTGAGACTACCATAGTCCACTTGCGATACCATGGCAGCCAACCCCTTATTCCACCCCTTGTCCCAGCCAGAGTTGAAAGAATTCTTCACAGCCATCTTCCTCTTCAATTTCTCCGAGAAGAGCTTCTCGGACAGCAGGTTCTCAGTAGCCTTCAATTTATTTTCTGTTTCCTCCTTCTGCCGACCTACTTCCCGAAGTTGAGCCAAATCCTCCTCGGCAGCCTTGAGTTTATCTTCAAACTCTCCTGCAGTTTTTAGCTTCTCTTCAAGCTCCTTATTTGCCTTCTCCAAGGCATTTATTCTCTTCTCCAACTCTTTGGAGGCATCAGCAGCTCGAGCTTTTTCTTGCTCGGCGGAGGCAAGCTTCTTCTCCCAGACAGCTTTGTCATCATCATATTTCTAGCGAGAATCTGCCA